>CM056723.1:30670088-31920088 GCA_029844215.1 Przewalskia tangutica
ATCACTCCTTTGACTCCCCCTAAAGTCATTATAATGACCTTTAGGTTTTAGAACTAAGGCACTAGCCAAAAGATTTGGAAACCACTTCCTTTTCAAGTCTCTATGTACTTTAAGAAAAATACCTTCACTTTTAAGAATCCAAACTTCCTAAGGAAATGGATTATACTACTTACAATTTAAACATCAAAGTACACTCGGAAGTACATAGAACTAATTCTATTTTAGGCAATCCAAATATAAGCAAGGAATGGATCATTCAAGGAGTAGAACTTACTTTCTTTATTCTAAGGAATCATGCTAGAAGAGGAGATAGTTCACATACCTTTTCGGCTAATTCCTCAAGCTAAGCCGAATACGCCGTACGTAGAAGTTTCAACCTATAATGGTCACAACAAGACTATCAATCTTCTAGTCTCTAACGTAGAATAATACTAAGTATTTGGTCTCCAATTCTGAGAAAATCGGGCAACACTTCCTTTGTTTCTACTCACTTTGCCACCTTTTTCAAGGCGAATACAATAACCAACAAGCCACATTTAAGGCTCCAAACAACAACCAAACAAAGGGGATTACACGCTAACAATACGTGAAAAAAATTCCGCCCCACAATTCATACAAAATAGCTTAAAACTCCAAGCCATTCTCGGCCAACTACATACTAACAATTCAAAGTCTTTTCCAATCCTTTTCAAATTCCAAGTTCTAGGGTCTAACATGTTATATAGTCATACACAACTTCAACAACTACAATTTCCTTCCTACACAACATGCGCGACTTAAGCGAATAATCAACTTGAATTTCCAAACTTAAGGCTAAACATGCTAGTTTCGGATTAGGGTTCCAATAGCGATAAACATATCCAACTACATAATAATTAACTAATGCTTGCAATATCCAAAGCTACAATCAATAAGTAAACTTAATTGTTAAAACTACAAAATTTATACCTTTCCAAGCCCTAAAAATTTACAATATATCAAATTCGAGCCTTAGCAATTCTTAGCTCCTTTCCTTAGGTTCCAATCCGCTCCAAGCACTCCAGAGGCCTATGAAGAACCCATCTTCAAGTTCCAACTTCAAAGTTGAAGAACTCCCTTAGTTTCCGCCTTGCGACTAACGTAAAAATGCGTTTTTTCCGAAATCTTTCTATTGAGATATCCTTACAATACCCTAAGGGACATTGGGTTAAAGTCTTGTGGCTAATGGATCAAAACTACAAATTTTGTGTGGGACTATTGGCAAACAGGAGCTTCTTCAAGCTAGCACAAGGTTCTCAAATTTTTCTAAGTGTAAAATGCCAAGTCTTGCTACTAGTAGTATACTTATAACCTGATGGAGGCTTAGACTTAAACAAATGTGAGGTTAGGATGAGTTTCACTTGGATCGCTAGGTGGACAAGTTGACTTGTCAACAATATCAAGCTTGCAAGACTTATCTTCCAAGATGGTCAATGACCATTAAACCCTTGCATAAATTTCGACCAAGCCATGTGGGGGTGCCACGTGTCACCCTCTCATTCGCCCATAAAATTAGCAACCTCGTGGGCCCCACAAACGTAAAATTCCTCGGGTGGGCCCCACGTGACCAAATCCGTAAAAATAAATTTCCATAATAATAATAAGTTCCATACTCTTCAAATAATACATTTTGAGAATCCAATTCTCAACAACGAACATTTTTCCTTTCCGACGTCCGAAAGATTTTCCGTCGGAAAAACCATTCTTCCTTTCGTACTAATTTCCAAGTCTTGTTTCCTTACGTACATTCTCTTATACATGTCCTGGACTTACGGGGTGTAACATTCTTCCCCCCTTAGAAACATTCGTCCCCGAATGTTCTTAGTCGGTTGCCAGTATACACACCGCACAATCTACATACTATGCCTATCGATCAAATGCACAAGACCAACGATGCCACACGGCCACCACATAACATCGTAAACATAACAATGGACCTTCCGTCCGTGGTCCCTTCTCACAAAACTCGAAGATTACTGGTCTCTCAAACACGGGATCCCCTAGAGGTTCCTTTCTTTCCTTACTAGTCATACTTTCGTGCTTTCAAACTCATCTAGTACACGACAAAATCTCAAATATTGTTTCTATTCTCCAATCCTCGAGTTACTCTCCAAACTTGGCCATATAGTTACTTACATTCCCGTTAAGGCTCTTCTCGGTCCTTACGACCTAGTTCCGGTGGAACGCATCCACGAACTCGTACAACAATCAACTAGACTTGGGCCTGGCATCCTCGTGACCCTATCACATAACGGGACCATTTCTAATCGACATCACCCCATTCCATACTATCGGCTGACTCGAAATGAGTCCATAACCCGACTCATCGTCACACTTAACTTCTCGTTCTTAGTCTGAAATAAATCTCTCTTATCTCAAGGTACTTCTTACCCTATCCCCTATTCACTAGAGGTTCGTCACATAAGCCAAAGTATTTCTATTGTACAATCTTCCCTATTGGTCTTACACTGTCATGAGGCAATTACAACTTGTGAACTCTACACAACTATAGTCTCAGTTCACTTATCATTCTTGTCAATATTCTTACTTTTCACATTACTAATCAAAGTATTCCTACCTCTGGGGTACTATCACTTATAACTGCTAGCCATACAGGGAAAACATATATGCTAGGGCAAAATCTGAATCTAACAATGCACGTGAGATTCAAAAGAATCGAGATATACCTGTAACCCTAGGCGATGTTGCTTCCTGATCCTGTCCAGTAGTCGCGTCATCTATGCGGTTCGAAAGACCGCCAGAACTATAAACTCCACCCTGACCTCTACCACGATCGCTAACATCCAACACCGCTCGGGGGACGCGGTGTGGAGGAAAGGGAACCAACCATCGGCCTCATAGGCTGAGCCACCTCACCGGTGCTCCTTCTAAAAGGACATACCCTCAGAATATGGCCCGGACGGCCACAATAAAAACAAAGACCCGTGCCATAACGGCATTTCCCCGAATGACGCTTACCACATCTGATACACTGAGGAATAGGTGGCCTCGATCGAGAAAATCCTCTGCTACTCTGAGAACCTCGACCTCTGGAGCTCGGACCGCTCCTAAATACCTTGTGGGTCCAAACTCCCACCGTGAGCTGCGGGGTATATACTGGTAGGTGGGTTGAATATCTCACTCATTCTTGAGGCACTCGTCCAAGAACTCAGGAATAACCAACCGGTCTAGCCTCTACGCAGATCTCCGCTGGCCTCTATCCCCTGTGCCTATGCAGACTTGGCCGAATAACCTCGGTGAGAAGCTGCAGCATTGCTATCTTGGTCAATAACATAATGGCTTTTCATGACCACTAAAGTCCGCCCCTAATCGAGAAATCAGAGGCTCGTGTCGTGTTCTCAAAACACAGCGAAGAAGAACTTCATCGCGAACAACATCCAGGTATAACACGGGCATAAGCCCTATCAACTCTCTCGAGTCCGACTAGTAGCTCTCGCCACACCCTTGCCTCCACGGGCGGTTGTTGCCCTCGGAGGCATAAGCAGAACACAACAATACGTCGAGAGGAATTATCTTACTAACACGGCTCATGGCACGATCTTAGAGTGAGAAGAATAGAAACCAACTCCTAAATATCCTGTAGCCTCCTGTTTATGGGTGTGGCGCGCAACACACCGATAATCAAGACTCTACTAGACACGGTCTGTAAACATTCCGAGGACTGACTGCTCTGATACCACTCTGTCACACCCCGAACCCCGGGCCCGTGACTGGTGCCCTACCTGGGCACCCTGCTACCTTAACAACTAAGTATATTGCGGAAATTAATAACAGCTCATATTTTTTTCTTTTAAAACCAACGTACGTACAAGGCAAAGCCGACTAGGCTGCCATATCATATACATAAACAAAAGACACTACAACGCATACGCAGTCCAATCCCACATATGAATACGGACTTCAGGAGTTAAATCGAAATATGACGGACAAGGCCCCGCGTACCCAAAACTGCACAAAGCACATCAAGGATATATACCAAAAAGATAAACTCCTGGACAGAGGGAGCTATCCAAAAACCCTGAGCAGGATCCTACACCTGCCGATCACCAAACAGCGTACCTAAACTGCGGCGTGACGCAGCCAGAAAGGAGGTCGATGCGAAGAATGTACCATGTATGTGAGCGATGAAATGTGAATGAAATCATAACGATCTAAACAAAGCAGAGACATGTATGATAGCCAACCTACGACACAATACAAGCGGTCATATCAAGTCGTGGGCGCCTCAAAGTCACTACTCAAATATAACTATGGGTCTCACGCCCGTAATATCAATCATGCCCGGGATCCTTCCTCACGGCTGATCCATGATATAACATAGCACCAATAGACATACATGAACACTAAGTCCCACCTGTGTTCTAAAAACTGTACGGGCCAAGTAGGCAAACGAACAGGTGGTATAACGTCTTGGGGTTTACCCCTCATTTATACTCGACCACGAAGGAGGTGGTAGCGGGTATAACGTCTTGGGGCTTGCCGCCATTTATACTCTTACTGGAGAAGGTGGTATAACGTCTTGGGGCTTGCCTCAATTATACTCTTACCCTATCTCAACCTACGAAACAACACATAAAGCGGGTGGTGCGTCTTGGGGGTTTACCCCTCACTTATACTCTTACCCTGGAGAAGGTGGTACAACGTCTTGGGGTTTACCCCTCACTTATACTCTTACCCTATCTCGACCGACCATCAAACAAGACATAAGCACTACCATGTCTTCTATAAAAATCCGGGAATTTAACCTGAGTGCTACCATGAACGGAAGCATACCCGTGGAATCCTACATCACGTCGATGCGTCGGTAACTTTGACAAGATACCACCTTCAACCGAGAGTCGCGGCAACTTAATAAAACATAATACTTGCACTCAAAGGCTATTACAAAGTACATATAGGCAAGTTCTCAATTAACCAAGCCAAAGTACTTATCAAGGCACACATAGGATAAATTCTCATTTAACAAGCCAAAGTACTTACCAGGGCACAATTAGAATAAATTCTCATTTAACAAGCCAAAGTACTTATCAGAGCACAAATAGAATAAATTCTCATTTAACTAGCCAAAGTACTTATCAGGGCATAAATAGAATAAATTCTCATTTAACAAGCCAAAGTACTTATCAGGGCACAAATAGAATAAATTCTCATTTAACTAGCCAAAGTACTTATCCGGGCACAAATAGAAAAATTCTCAATTTATCAAGCCAAAGTACTAATCAAGGCATACATAGAATAATTCTCTTTTAACAAGTCAAAGTACTTATCAAGGCACACTTAGACAAATTCTCAATTTATCAAGCCAAAGTACTACGTACGTACATTCTTTTATAAAAGACTCCTTTCTATGTAAAGCCCCAAGATACTAACACCCGTAGTATCAAGGCGTGTCTATTTTTCAAAGTAAGTTACTACACTTTTAGAAAACTCATTTCAAGTCTTGAAATCAAGTAACTCCAAATTTTCACAATCTTGGCAACTTATGCCCTTTTATCAAAATAGACAACTTTAAATCTTTCATAAAGCCGTTATAACCAACTTCCCATAAAGCCGTTATAACCCTTTATGATTTTAGACATATCCATTCCTTCAATGACCAAGAGACTTATACTATTAAAACCAAGTATCACATACTTACAAATCAAGTTCTTAACTTTCAAAAATACTCCAAGTCTCTTAATAGTTAGAAAACAAGTTTTCTTACTTTTAAACCTCAAGTAACTGCACCCTTAACGCAAGTTACTTCTCTTAAATCATGTCATTTCTCCTCTTTTAAATCAACTAAGTAAATCACTCCTTTGACTCCCCCTAAAGTCATTATAATGACCTTTAGGTTTTAGAACTAAGGCACTAGCCAAAAGATTTGGAAACCACTTCCTTTTCAAGTCTCTATGTACTTTAAGAAAAATACCTTCACTTTTAAGAATCCAAACTTCCCTAAGGAAATGGATTATACTACTTACAATTTAAACATCAAAGTACACTCAAGGAAGTACATAGAACTAATTCTATTTTAGGCAATCCAAATATAAGCAAGGAATGGATCATTCAAGGAGTAGAACTTACTTTCTTTATTCTAAGGAATCATGCTAGAAGAGGAGATAGTTCACATACCTTTTCGGCTAATTCCTCAAGCTAAGCCGAATACGCCGTACGTAGAAGTTTCAACCTATAATGGTCACAACAAGACTATCAATCTTCTAGTCTCTAACGTAGAATAATACTAAGTATTTGGTCTCCAATTCTACGGAAAATCGGGCAGCACTTCCTTTGTTTCTACTCACTTTGCCACCTTTTTCAAGGCCGAATACAATAACCAACAAGCCACATTTAAGGCTCCAAACAACAACCAAACAAAGGGATTACGCTTTAACAATACGTGAAAAAATTCCGCCTGATTCATACAAAATAGCTTAAAACTCAAGCCATTCTCTACGACTACATACTAACAATTCAAAGTCTTTTCCAATCCTTTTCAAATTCCAAGTTCTAGGGTCTAACATGTTATATAGTCATACACAACTTCAACAACTACAATTTCCTTCCTACACAACATGCGACGACTTAAACGAATAATCAACTTGAATTTCCAAACTTAAGGCTAAACATGCTAGTTTCGGATTAGGGTTCCAATAGCGATAAACATATCCAACTACATAATAATTAACTCATGCTTGCAATATCCAAAGCTACAATCAATAAGTAAACTTAATTGCTAAAACGACAAAATTTATACCTTTCCAAGCCCTTAAAATTTCCAAGATTTCAAAGTCGCGCCTTAGCAATTCTTAGCTCCTTTCCTTAGGTTCCAATCCGCTCCAAGCACTCGTAGAGGCCTATGAAGAACCCATCTTCAAGTTCCAACTTCAAAGTTGAAGAACTCCCTTAGTTTCCGCCTTGCGACTAACGTAAAAATGCGTTTTTTCCGAAATATTTCTATTGAGATATCCTTACAATACCGTAAGGGACATTGGGTTAAAGTCTTGTGGCTAATGGATCAAAACTACAAATTTTTGTGTGGGACTATTGGCAAACCCGAGAGCTTCTTCAAGCTAGCACAAGGTTCTCAAATTTTTCTAAGTGTAAAATGCCAAGTCTTGCTACTAGTAGTATACTTATAACACAATGGAGGGCTTAGACTTAAACAAATGTGAGGTTAGGATGAGTTTCACTTGGATCAAGCTTAGGTGGACAAGTTGACTTGTCAACAATATCAAGCTTGCAAGACTTATCTTCCAAGATGGTCAATGACCATTAAACCCTTGCATAAATTTCGACCAAGCCATGTGGGGGTGCCACGTGTCGCCCTCTCATTCGTCCATAAAATTCTGTAACCCTCGTGGGCCCCACAAACGTAAAATTCCTCGGGTGGGCCCCACGTGACCAAATTCGTAAAGTGATTCATTTTAAATGACAATCCTTAAGCCTTCTAAAGTTTAAACATTTTGAGGCAGAGACCAAACTTGTGCAGTGATTGGGGCTACATAGATTGACAAGGTTATGCCAAAAGGCCGTTATCAGAAAATTAAACATACATACAGATTTAAGGCCAACACAAGATTGAGGGTTGAACTTGTAGAAAGACAGTGGAAACATAGGACAAGCAAGCAAATACAAATGACCACTTTTTGTTAAGTTCTTATGAGAGTTTATATTCGTTTTTTTAAAACGTCACTTAGCATTTACTTAACACCGAGATGCAATGAGTATGTAAGATCAACCGCCGCGTGATGACTTAGAAAGCAGGCACATAGTGGAGGCGAATCAATATTGAAGCAGAGGACATTTTGAGATAAGCAAAACATACATCATAATAGGGATATATAGAATTTAAAGGGATTCGATTTACCTTCTCCGACAGCGAACGAGGCGTATCAAGTCGCGGTCCTTCGGAGGAGCTAGCTAACGCGGATTTAAAGATGCGAATACTAAAGGATTGCGTAAAATGCTAAAAGGTGCTTAACAGGATGCTAATTTCTGCGACTCACGATGCCTTCGTTCTCCCGTCTCGCCTGTGTTCGACTATTACGCCTAAATTGCTATGTGGTTGCTCTCCCCGAGCTATCTCGCCATCGTCTCGCTCCCGTCGCTGTGTTTGCTCACTGCGAGGGTATCCGTCGATTGCTACCTGGTCGTGTCGTGGATAAGGAGCCGTCGATTGCGTACCCGGTCAAGGTTCTAGGACAGCGAAGTTTTTAGTTTCGTGTTTCGCAGGGCTTTGTTGAGACGGTGGTAAATGAGAGGTAAAGTGGGTGGAGGTGATAAAGGTGGTATTGGCGGGTTGCGGGTTGAATGGCCAATTAATTTGTTTTTGGGTAGTTATTTAATTAGGGGGAGTTAAATAGGGAGTGGGTTGGGTTAGTTAATTAGGTGTATTATTAATCTAATTATTATAATTAGTATTAAATTAGTAAATTGTGCTTAAATTATTTGGGTGCTTTATTAATCTAATTGTTATAATAATGAATGCGGGCGTGCTATTTAATTAGTGCTTAATATTTTAGAATGCGACGCTATTATTTTAAAATCTTATTATTGTGCATTATTGCGAAGTTAAATTAAAATTGAATTGAGTTTAGATTAAATTATTTAAATGCTAAATGCAAGTATGATTTTTAAGAATTGTTTAAAGCTTTTTATAAATGCGATGCTATTAAATGCACGTATTAGATTAAAAATTGATTTTAAATTACAAATGGTTATGACATTCTCTTGCGTATTAATAAAGGCGGCTATGCTACTTGACACGACGTCATTGCTAAATTATTTATTTTATGTATTTAATTAAGAATCATGACAGGGCTTGAAGTTAATTAATGCGGGCGCGGGACTCTAAGTGCTTAATACTCTACGTAAGACGCGGTGCCATTATTAAATTGCTTATTTATGTCTGTATTTAATGTTTTATCGCTGCATATTATTATAAAAATCATAAAAAATTATTGTTGTATTATTAGTCTAATTTTATAGCTAATGACTGGACGGGAGGGTCAAAATTGGGTGTCAACAACTATTACGCCAGCCTGGAAAGGGAAGAAGGTTGAATCGTCGACCAATCACCAAAGGGAAAGAAGCTCCTTGCCGAAGATTGTTCAACCTCTGAATCATTCATTTATCAAAGCACGTTGCGCAAGAATCAAAAGAAGACGATGCTGAAAACCACGACAACTATCTGAGATGCAAAATTAGACTTGCACCCATGCCCTGGTCCTCTGAGGAGCTCGATAGAACCTTGTACTAGTTTAAAATTAAAATGATTGGAACTACGTTATGACCTGATTCCCTCGGCGGGATACGTAAGCGGCCACATCGGCTTCGGTCCCACTCTCAGAAAAAAAACTATATCATTCCCTTTTGTAAACTTGAACTACGTTATGACCTGATTCCTTTGGTTGGATACGTAGGCGGACTACATCGGCTTCAGTCCCATCTTAGAAAATATTACAACCCCCTTTACTTGTAACGAACTACGTCATGACATGCTTTCCTTGGTGGGATACGTAGGCGGCCTAAATCGGCTTCGGTCACACCATTAGGAAACTTTTCCTTGTTTTGGAAATAACAAAATACACATTCTTTGTAGGATAGACAAACAATCCCCCACAAGACTCATTTTAGACCAAGCGCCTTTGCATGTTTAAAGGTTAAAACTAGGACAATTTTGATTTTGGATAAAATGTTCATTCAGTCAATCCGCCAAAAAACTTTTATCAAAATACACACTTTGTCATAAGCAATAAATATTTTAATTAACAATTAGCCAAGGCAGGAAACCAGACAGGGGTTACAGGTCCAAACAAGTCAGTCGTGCAAATATCAAGGATCAAAGATGCAAAGTCAATACGATTCGACTGCCCCCCAAAACTCACAACTTTTCTTTGAGTGGATGTATTCATATTTATTGCAGCGGAAAAGACAGCCACGATCAAAGTTCAAATTTCGCAAAAAGGTTCTTCATAATAGCAGAAGCAGAAAATACAAGAAGAAGCAAAAAATACAATAAAAGTTCTTCATATTAGCAGAATCAGAAAATACAACAATAAGATCCTTCATATTAGCAGAAGCAGAAAATACAGCAACAATCAAAGATCAAATTCCACAACAAAGTCCAGTGCTTCAGCTCGGTCACAGAGTCACACTTCAGCTATGTGGATCACAAACGCGCAGCGCTTATGCAACGACGTCACTGCAACTCAAGCGGCTCACAAACGCACAATATCGTGATCAAAGGCATCATTGTAATCTATGTGGTTCACATCCAGTATGTCCGTGCAAGGACGACATCTCAACAGTCACAATATTCAGCACGTCCGGGAAAGGAAGATATTTCAGCATCCGCAGTCTCGACACATCTGCACAAGGGTGTCATTTCAGCATCACAATTACGACACCTCTTTGCAATTGCGACTATATATCATACAGGGACGACATCTCTACACGCAGAATTGCATTTTTCATATATTCATCATTTTGTTTTAACAATTATGCACTAATTATTTCTTAAGCTTAGCTTGCAGGAGCATTAATTCACAGGAGCAGGAGAATCAACACAATGACGCCTTCATCAACATTGTCAATGACGTCTTCATCAACATCACATCCGAAAACGACATCATCAACAGTATGTTCAAAAACGACGTCATGTCCAAACGACACGACGCCATGTCCGAAAAAAAACATCATATCCGAAAATAACGCCAGGTCCGAAAATGATGTCAGGTCCGAAAATGACGCCATGTCCGAATATGATGTCAAGTCCAAAACGACGCCATGTCCAAAAAGGACGCCACGTCGAAAATGACGCCACGTCCAGCGACACCATGTCGAAAACGACTCCACATCCGAAAATAATGTCGGTCGAAAGAAAACGATGCGGTCGAAAATGATGCCATGACACCGCTCGAAAATGACGCCGTATGCGAAAATGATGCCACGTCAAAACGGCGTCATGTCAAAAATGACGTCATGTCAGAAAATGACGCCATGTCGAAAGCGATGCCATGTCCGAAAGCGGCGCTTGGTCGAAAACTATGCCGTGTCGAAAGCGGCGACATGTTCAAAATGACTGACTCCGTGTCCAAAACCGGCGCCATGTGCGAAAATGACCCACATCCAAAGCGGCGCCATGTCGAAAACGATGCCATTGTCCGAAAATGTTGGCACGTTCGAAAACAACGCCACGTCCGAAAACAACGTCATGACAAAAAATGATGCCATAACCGAAAACGATGCCATGTTCGTAAGTGACGCCACGTCCAAAGACGACGTCATCAACATTACAGTATCCGCAGTGACAGCATATCCGTTCAAGGACAACATCTCAGCATTTGAAGCATCACATAATCACAAGGACGCCGTCAACAACATCGTCAGCACGTTACACAGGGACGACATCTCTACTCTCAAAATTGCATTTCTTATATATTCATGCTTTTTAATTTCTTTTTCCTTAACAGTTATGCACTAACTTTTCTTAAGTTTTAGCCTGCGGGTACCTTAATTTACAGCGAGCTGAGACAATGTTTTGGGGGGCCAGACTTCCCAACAACAGGCAAAAGCGGCGTCGAGCATCGATCCACTCTCTCCGCCATCCCATAACACCATAACCCGGTGTCATCATAATTTGACACTGAGACAAAATTTTGAATCCGTGTCAGTCCCGCCTTTAATGTTTTGACATCACAATCACTCAGTGTCATCATAATTCGACACTGGAAAAAAAATTAAATCTGCATCCGCCCCACCTTTTCTATCATCACGGTCATCCAGTGTCATCATAATTCGATACTAGAAAAAATCTTAAATCTGTGTCAGCTCGCCTTTAACATCATAGTAATCCAGTGTCATCATAATTCGACACTGGAACTGTTGTGATTTTTCTAGATGCTTACGCAAGTGTATGTATCGTTCAAGTAATAAAGATCTGTAAGACAGAGTTTATCATCTATAGAGACTGGTTTATTAAGTACCGATTATTTATTATATGGTATCTATTTGGTTGACGTTCTTTAGTTTTAGATTGATGACTAAGAATTATGACTAAGTGCAGAAAATAAACTAAAGATGATTATACTTTGGGTTTATAACAGTTATGAAGAAAATAGGGTTCCAATCTCCTCAACTATCCACTCTTTCACGTGTTAATGCAATGCTAATGATTCTTCTTCTTATTAAGATAGCAGGTTAACTAATCTGTAATTATATTCCGGTTAGGACATACAAGAGCTCAACCTTGTGCAGAAACCTTCTATATTTTTATGATAAGTTTAACCACACAGGACGATTAAGAACAATACACTATAACACTACACAAGTATCGGGGTAATTTCGTCCACGATTTTAACCTATGTCTAGATAATTACAGCATATTCAAATCTCACCTTTCAGACTTTTGATTCGAAATCATATAAGTGATGACAATTAATAGCTAGTTAATTATCAAGCAATCATAACACTATTGAATAAATCTTAATATGCTGAAGAAGAAATCAATAATTAATGCATTAACTATATGGAAGAGCTTCAAGAAGATTCGATGGGAACCCTATTAAAGTAATTAGCTCCTAAACATTGCCATGTCACGAACTATATTACAATCCAACATAAACTGAAATAAAACAAGAGAAAAAAATAAATTGAATAATGAGATGTCTCCAATTGTAGCTTGTAGCCGTCGTTCTCCTCTCCAGAGTTCGATAATTAAATAATGACAAGGTTTAGCGTATTTATATCTGAGAAAAACCTTGTTTTGGACCCCTTTACTCTTGTCGATTTCGACCTACTTTTACGAAAATACGGCGTCGACCGCGCGGTTCCGTTGGCGACCGCGATGCTAATTCTTCTGAAACCATTGTAGCTCACTGGACATATGGCACTGCGGTACCTCTAGCCAGGACCACTAATTTTTACGCCTCGGTGCTAATTTTCCTGACCGCGGTTCCATGGCACCGCGATGCTACTTGGCCAGGAAGGATGAATTTACCCACTTGTACCAACACATCTTGATAATTCCTTAGGGATGCACATCGAGCGATCGCCTAGGCGTAGGGTGATTGTGGTTGGTCTTGCTTCCCAAACCAAGTCTTTTGAACACGAGAGGCATAAAATTGATACTTGCCCCAAATCACATAAAGGCCTTTGCATGTAACACTCACATGGTGCGATGTAAGGTGAAACTCGGGTCTCTCAACTTAGGAGGAAGTTTCTTCGCAATATAGCACTGCATTCCTCTGTCAGCACCACTGTCTCTTAATCTGTCAGCTTACTCTTCTTAAATAGGATCACTTTCATGAATTTTACATAAGCTGACATCCGCTCCAAAGCTTCTATGAATGGAAGATTGATATACAGTTTTTTGGAGGTACCTTCTCCTTTTCAACCACTGGTTGGGGTGCCTTCTGCTCTAACTGCTTCCCACTTCTCAAACTGATTTCTTGGCATTGCTCTCTTGGATTCATCACTGTATTACTAGGAAGGTTACCTTGCTCTCTATTATTCAACGTGTTTGCCAACTGTCCCACCTATGTTTTCAAACTCCTGATGGATGACCTAGTCTCGGTCATGAACTGGGTGGTCTCCTTTTATGAATTGAGTCTGAGAGTTGTTGGATTACATGCAGGATTTAGCCAAGTGTAAGTCTTGCTCTTATTTATCTTATTTCATCTGACCTCTCTTGTGGGTCTGGTGGGCTGAACTACTGTGAAGATGATGCTTGAAATTGTGGTTGATGCCGCATTGTTCTTCATAAAAAATTGAGTGATTTCTCCACCCCGGATTATATGTGTTGGAGAATGGATTGTTGTAGGGCCTCTGAAAATTCCCCACTGCCTGAACCTGCTCCATGGGCACATTATTTGGGTCCACTGTTGTACACCTATCAAAAGTATGGGGACCCCCACAAATTTCGCATCTCACTGGTGTCTGAACTGCTTTAACTGTCATGGCACTCTGTTGCATCTGTTTTGTCAAAGTAGCTACCTGCGCAGTCAATGCAGTGATAGCATCTAGCTCATGAATCCCAGCCATCTTCCTACTTTTCATTGCTCTCTCATCGACCCCCTGAAGGTTGTTTGTGCTCATATCCTCTAGCAAATCATGTGCCTTATTGACACTCTTTCTCATGAACGTACCTCCTGCTGCAGCATCAATGATGGTACGAGTTGTACCACTCAGCCCATTGTAATATATGTGGACTAGCATCCACTTCTCAATCCCATGATGTGGGCACTTCCTCTGCAAATCTTTGAACCTCTCTCATGCATCATAGAGTGACTCTCCATCCATCTGATAGTAATTATTAAGCTCTCCTCTGAGCTTTGCTTCTTTGGATGGAGGGAAGAACTTGACAAGGAACTTCTGGGCTAAGTCTTGCCATGTAGTGATGAAGTTCGCCTGTAATGAATTCAACCAGCACTTTGCTCTCTCCATGAGTGAGAATGGGAAGAGCCTCAACCGAATGACATCATCAGTAACGCCATTGTATTTAAATGTTGCGCACAGCTCCATGAAGTTTGCTAGATGCAGATGGGGATCTTCTGTTGGTAATCCCCCAAACTGGACTGAACCTTGGACCATGTGCAAGATTACTGGTTTGATTTCGAAATTATTGGCTTCAACAGCTGGAAGCCTGATGCAAGTCTGCACCCCTGTAATAGTAGGCATCACATAGTCCCCCAAGCTCCTTTCTGCAGAGACTTGTATTAAGACAGACGGTAACTCATCATCCATCAAATTGTTGTTTTATTTGATCTTCCATTGCTAAGGAATCAATCGCTCTTTTTCTCTTTCATGTTGCATGCACAATCTCAGGGTTCAGAGGGATAGGAATGTCAGCTCATCTCCTACTTCGCATAAACTAAGTTCCTGAAACTAATCAAAAATAGCAAACAGATCACGGCAAACAGCACTAAAGCAAAATAAAAGGAAAAAGAACTGAAAATAAAAACCAAATTAGAAATAAGAATAGATAAATCGATATTAACAGTACGTCAGTCCCCGACAACGGCGTCAAAAACTTATTGCGATTTTTTTAGATGCTTACGCAAGTGTACGTATCATTCAAGTAATAAAGATCTGTAAGACCGAGTTTATCGTCCACAGAGACTGGTTTATTAAGTACCAATTATCTATTCTATGGTATCTATTTGGTTGACGTTCTTTAGTTTTAGATTGATGATTAAGAATTATGACTAAGTGCAGAAAATAAACTAAAGATGATTATACTTTGGGTTTATAACAGTTATGAAGGAAATAGGGTTCCAATCTCCTCAACTATCCACTCTTTCACGTGTTAATGCAATGCTAATGATTCTTCTTCTTATTAAGATAGCAGGTTAACTAATTTGTCATTATATTCCGGTTAGGACATACAAGAGCTCAACCTTGTGCAAAAACCTTCTATATTTCTATGATAAGTTTTACCACAGGACGATTAAGAACAATAACCTATAATACTACACAGTATCGGGGTAATTTAGTCACGATTTTAACCTATGTCTAGACAATTCAGAATATTCAAATATCACCTTTCGGACTTTTGATTGAAATCATATAAGTGATGACAATTAATAGCTAGTTAATTATCAAGCAATCATAACACTATTGAATAGATCTTAATATGCTGAAGAAGAAATCAATAATCAATGCATTAACTATATGGAAGAGCTTTAAGAAGATTCGATGGAAACCCTACTAAAGTAATTAGCTCCTAAACATTGTCATGTCAAGAACTATATTACAATCCAACATAA
Organism: Przewalskia tangutica; assembly: GCA_029844215.1. Taxonomy (NCBI): domain Eukaryota; kingdom Viridiplantae; phylum Streptophyta; class Magnoliopsida; order Solanales; family Solanaceae; genus Przewalskia; species Przewalskia tangutica. The sequence goes on from CM056723.1 coordinate 30,685,877, forward strand.
ACTGAAATAAAACAAGAGAAAGAAAATAACTTGAACAATGAGATGTCTCCAATTGTAGCTTGTAGCCGTCGTTCTCCTCTCCAATGTTCGATAATGAAATTATGACAGGGTTTAGGGTATTTATATCTGAGAAAAACCTTGTTTCGGCCCCTTTACCCTTGTCTAATTTCGATCCAACTTTTCTGAAAATACATCATCATATATATATACAGTATCCGACCCTCTAGCGAGGACTCGGTGAAATGATATAATCATATCAAGCACGAATAGAATATTATGAGTAACCTTATACAAATTAAATCATCATTTGACTCTCAATGGAATAAATAGAATGAACTATCACTTGTAAAATCAAAGGCAACTATTATATCAAGTATCACTAGAAATTAGGATTCAATAGAATTATGTACGTCCGTCGTACACTCATTTTATATAAAATCATGCCAAAATAAGAAAGGGTAGTTTCACATACCTTATAGTCGAACTAACGACTCCATGTTTAGAATATGTCTCAATTAGCACTTGACTATAATAATAATAACATGTCATCAACTCCATGATTACTAGTATACTTTATATGTATCGAATGATGACTCTCTTGTTATATAAAATTGGGCAGCACTTCCCCTATTTATATATACATCCACAACTCACAAACAAGACCAAAAATACCAATAACAAGATAAAACTCAAGGATATACCAAAAGCGATCCCATATACTCAATATACGCTATCATTATACATTTTTTCCTTACATTCATGGAACACAACCAAAATAACAACCAAGGTGATTAATACACCTATTTCTCATGTTAATCCAGACCCTTAATCCACATGAAAACAACCATAAAAACAGTCCACATTCCAACAACAATGAGAGGTATTCCAACTCTGGCGAGAGTGCAATGTTCAATCTTTCTAAACCTTAATTCCTTTAGGACATGTATTAACAACTACCACAATGTACATACATGTTCATAATTAAAATTCCATCATTCTAATCTCCATGAAACAATCCCTAAATTCGATACAATAATGTCCAACCATTTCATGAAGGTCTCGGCCAACAACCATAATACCATAACTCTTTTCATAATTTCTTAAAATCCAATTCACCTTTTAATACTTTCATATAAATCATTTCAACTTTAAATGTCAAGAATCCTTCAATCTTTAACATGTAATTAGTGACGATAATAACAACAACAACAATTGAATCCAATGTAATAAAAATAGTTCGAAAATAGGTAACAACAACATTAACAACAACCACATGCATTTTCTTACTTTCAATTTTTCTTAACACAAGTTCATCTCTTAACTACAACATCATTTAATATTCAAATACTCTATAAGAAGAAGAAATCTTACCTTAACTTTAGCCAAAACAGTTCATATAGCATCGGCACGCTTCACTTTTGCACCATTTCTTGACTTTCAATGACATTGTTAGGCGTAATTAGTATACGCCTTTTGAGTTATTTTTAATTGGTATTTTACTCGTTTTTGTTGTGTTTAGTATAGTAGTAGGTTTGTTTTTCCTTCTTTTGAGTCACAGCAGTGCAAAAAGGTAAAATGGCAAAAAGGAACGAGAAATGGGCAGAAAAGGTGCTCCCGAGGCGAAAAAGACGAAAGTTGGCAACTCAGAGCGAAAGAAGGCAGCAGCGGTATCGAGCGATCTGCGCGGTGCCAATTGTCTTGAAGCTGCAGGAGTTTCAGCACCGCGGTGCCGGTATCAGAAGCATGGTGCGGCGTGGGAAATTCGATTCAGAAGGCAAATTGGCTAAGGCGGATTAGTCCATGGGCATGAAAATTAGAGGATATTTAAGCCCCATAGATTAATGCTATGGGAAGGTTGGTCATTCTGACACAACACAACACTGAGCGGTTGGAGTTACAATTGGAGACTTTGTTCTCGTAATTTTCTTTCTTTTGTTTTTAATTCAGTTTATGTATTGTGTTAGTTCTTAGCGTGACTATGTCTAGGAGTTAAACACTCTATTAGAGCTTTCCTTATGAATCGCTTGAAACCTTTATTCATGAATTAATGCAGTAGTTTGATTTCTTCTTCACTTGATTACGATTTAGTCAATATTTGGTGTGAATGTTTGATAATTAATTGATCACTAATTATCATAACCTTTATGATTTCGAATCAAAATTCTGAAAGGAGAGATTTGAATATGCTGTAATTGACTAGACATAGGTTAAAATCACGGACGAAAGTACCCCGATACTTGTGTAGCATTTTAGGTTACTGTTCTTAATCCCGTATGTGGTAAATACTATCATAGAAATATAGAAGGGTTACCTTTGGGGTTGAGTGATTATATGTCTAACGAGAATATAAGGCGATCTAGTTAACCGATATCTTAACGAAGAAGAAGAAGAATCATTCTAGTCGCATTAAGGATTGAATAAAGTGGACAATCGAGGATTTTGGAAGCCCTAATTCATTCATAACTGATTACAACTTTATTAGTTTAAATCTTGCAATTATTCTAGTAGTTAAATAAAAACCTCAATCAAATATCGATTGCCAAATAGATAACATAAAATAGATGAACGGTACTTAGAAACCAGTCTCTGTGGACGATATTCGGTCTTACAGACTATATTACTTGTGAACGATGCGTACGCTTGCGTGAGCAGTGGAAAATCACTACCAAGTTTTTGACGCTGTTGCCGGGGACTGACGTACTTTCAATATCGAATTATCTAATCTTATTTCTAATTTGGTTTGTATATATTTGATTATGTTATTTTATTTCTAATTTGGTTGCTCCAGGAACAAGTTTCTAACTTGTTATGCGAGCATCTTTTTATCACTTTTTGTTGTTTTTCTTATTTTGTAGGTAAAGTTGAAAAAAAATGAACTACTACTACTATCAGGGGCAGCAATACTTCGACTACTATCTGCAGCATCAGTATCATCAACAACAATTTAACCCACAGTATCCCCAGGAAGATCGAAATGAGCTGCATGAAGCCTTACTCAAGCTGACCGAGTCCCAGACTCATTAAGGGCAATTCCAGCAGCCACAGAGTCAGGCCCCATCAGAGGAACGGGATGAATTGAGAGAAGCATTGTTGGAACTCACAAACGCCCAAACTCAGTTCATGGTGGATGTAAGATCCTCTTTGCAGAACTTGGAGACTCAAGTGGGACAAATTCTGAATTTGGAACCACAAATCGGGCAACTGATGGACATGGTATCTGTTACACCTCAAGAAAGTCCACTGAGTCACCCAGTTTCGAGGAGTGGTGAGCAGATGGTGGAACCTGACCCACAACAAGCTGTTGAGAAATTTGGAGAGATAGTTGGTGTAGAGAAAGAAAATGTCACCGAGGACCACCCTATTGCAGAAGGGACAACACCAAATGTCATTACTGACCCTCAAAAAGAAAGTTCATACTCTGAAGAGCACTTCCAAAAGTTGAGAGATGTAGGGAGTTTCACTGATCCTACATTATAGAGAGCCTGAAGACAAGTGCCGCTTGTGTAATTGGGGATAATCTTAGATCTGAAACCACTTGTTTGAAAAAGTATTGTAGGAAAAGTGAGACTGCAACAATGATAGTATGCAGATTGCAGCGGTTCGCGAAGGATCCAGGGCACTAGTAAAGGTTAATTGTGTCCGGCTAAAAGGCGTTAAAACGGCTACTTGGGAGGCAACCCAAGGTTTTAATTATGTTATTTAAATTTTTCGTTTTAGTTTAATTAGAAGAGTCTCACTTTTGGTATTTTTGTTGTGTTGTGATGCCAGGTGAAGGAATGGGACATAAAGCTGGGAAAAATACTAGAAAACACCGAATCAGGAGTTCAGCACCGCGGTGCCATCATGCAGAACCGCGGTGCCAGAAGATCAGAGAGGGCGCGGGAATTTAGGAATCGCGGTGCCACTATGCAGAACCGCGGTGCCGATATGATGCGCGTAATATGCACACACTTTTAAACGCAAGTGCACGTTATCGTATCAAGTAGTATAGTCTTAGATAAGACCGAATATCGTCCTCTGGGATTAGGGTTCAAGTACCAACTATCTATTTTCTAGTATCTATTTGGCGAATTGATAATTGATTTGGTTGTTTATAACTACGAATTATAAAAGCTATTTAAATATAAAGGTTTACTTCAGTTGTAATGAGAATAGGGCTTATGTATCCTCACTATCCGACATGCTTACTCATTAATGCATTACTTATGGTATTCTTCTTTGGAGAAAGCAGTTTACGAAATCGCTTTATACTCCGTTAGGTTATATAAACACTCAACCCGATGTCGTTCCTACCTAACTTTGTTGATAAGTAACTCTATAGGAGGATTAAGAACAAAACCTAGTTGACCGCCTGTCATGCGCAAAATTAGGGTTGTTAAGCCTCTCATCAACGCTACAAAACTAATTGAGGTATTTTCATCCCCAATTCAAGTCTACCCAACTTACAAATATTCACAATCCCCTTTCGTCGATTAGAAATCATATAGTGATAATTAGTTGTCAATTAATTACCAAGAATTCAGCAATTATTGGATAGATCTCTCAATAAGAAAAACAACCATAAGCATGCATTAAATTATAGCATAAGTTTCAAGCAATTCAACATAAGAAGCCTATAAGAGAATTAGTTCTAGCCATAATGACAAGAACTAATCTCGTATTTCATAAAATTGAAATAAAGTAAAAGAAAAGAAAAGAAAATTACTACGTATGAGTCTCCAAGCCAAGCATCCAAGGGTTGTGTTGTGGAATATTTACAAGGTGGATTGGTGGAAGGATGGATGTAGAATGGTGAATGGTAGAATGGAGAATGGTGGAGTGGAGAATGAATTATTCTTCTAATGATGTAGAGTATTTATAGCCAAAGAATCCTTTTGGTAAAGGGTTAAGGATTTGTGTAGGTAGGAAAAGTTATTAGAATCCTTTTAGGTAAGGGTTTTTAGGTAGGAAAAGGTTTCTTTAGGTAGGAAAAGTTATCCTTTAAGAAGGAAAAGTTATCCTTTAGGATAAACATGTCAAATTCGGCCAACTACATTTCAATTCCGCGTCGGCGTGTCAGCTGGCGCGGCTGAAATTCAGCTACTCTCGGGACTTTCAGCACTGGGCGCGCGGCTACGCTGCCGGCGGCGCGGTGACATTTTGGCGAATTTTACGTTTGTCGTTTTTTCTCGTCGGACCGTCGATTTTCTCTATAATTCCGGAACTTCTTAGACTTCATTTCTTGGCCCTTTTTGTGTGCAATTCCATCTCACTTAAGCTCATTTCTCTTCTTTCGCCATTTCTCCATTTAATCATTGACACAAAAGAAAGGAAAACGACCCTAATACTATACTAAACATAAACAAAATGAGTAAAATACTAACTAAAAAAGACTCAAAAAGTGTATATAAAATACACCGATCACGATAGCGATTTTCAAAAAATAAAAAGGCCCTGAATCGCCAAATCTCCTCCCACAGACACCGTCTCAGTGCAATATCCGCCGCCACCACCACCGTTCTGAACCGCTGTATGTCTGTAAGTCGTCCCTTTAATTTTTGAGTCTTTTACACATTTGGGACAATGTGTAGTTTATGTTTGGTGGGGAGTTCTTACTTTATTTTATTTTTGTGTCTATTTTTGAGTCTTTTGTTTGTTTTTGTGTTTTATGTGAGTTAATTTTTTTTTATAATCATGCATGCTGCGCTTATTTGGAACGCCTAGTGAACTAAGTGAGATAATGTAATGGAATGAGAAGATAAAGTACCCCGATACTTGTGTAGCATTATAGGTTATTGTTCTTAATCCTCCTATGTGGTAAATTCTATCATAGAAATATAGAAGGGTTCTGCACTAGAGTTGAGTGATTATATGTCTTAACCGGAATATAAGACAGTCTAGTTAACCGTTATCTTAACGAAGAATAAGAATCATTTTAGTTGCATTAAGGATTGAATAAAGTGGATAGTCGAGGATTTTGGAAGCCCTATCTCCATCATAACTGATTAAACCTAAGTAATTTAGTTTAATTTATGCACTTAGTCTTAACTATTAGATATAAATACAAACAAATTAATGTTCACCAAATAGAAACCATAGCTTAGATAATCGGTACTTAATAACCAATCTCTGAGGACGATATTTGGTCTTACCAGACTATATTACTTGTGAACGATACGTGACTTGCGGCGATGGAAAATCGCTAACAAGTTTTTGTGCCGTTGTCGGGGGAGCGTACCTTGATATCGAATTATCTAATCTTATTTCTAATTTGGTTTGTATATATTTGATAATGTTATTTTATTTCTAATTTGGTTGCTCGAGAACAAGTTTCTAATTTGTTCTGCGTGCATCTTTTATCACTTTTGTTGGTTTCTTATTTTGTAGGTAAAGTTGAAAAAATGAACTACTACTACTATCGAGCGTGATACTTGACTACTATCTGCGACATCGGTATCATCAACATCAATTTAACCCGCGGTCCACGGGAAGATCGAAATGAGTGCGGAAACCTTACTCGGGCTCACTTTGATCCAGGACTCCTTAAGGGCAATTCCAGACCACGCATTCGGGCCCATAAGAGGCAGGATGAATTGAGAGAAGCATTGTTGGAACTCACAAGCCCAAACTCGGTTCATGTTGGATGTAAGATCCTCTGCGAGAACTTGGAGACTCAGTGGGACATATTCTGAATTTCGAACCACAAATCGGGCTACTGATAGACATGGTACCCGTTACACCTCAAGAAAGTCCACCGAGTGACCCAGTTACGAGAAGTGGTGAGAAGATGGTGGAACCTGAACCACAACAAGCTGTTGAGAAATTTGGAGAGATAGTTGGTGTAGAGAAAGAAGAGGTCATTGAGGACCACCCTATTGCAGAAGGGACAACACCAAATGTCATTGCTGACCCTCAAAAAAAGAGTCCATACTCTGAAGGGCACCTCCAAAAGTTGAGAGATGTAGGTAGTTTCAGATCCTACATTATAGAGCCTAGAAGACAAGTTTGTCTTGTGTAATTGGGAAATAATCTTACATATGAGGCCACTTGTTTGAAAAAATATTGTAGGAAAAGTGAGACTGCAACAATGGTATGAATTACAAGCGATTCGCGAAGGATCCACGAGCACTAGTAAAGGTTAATTGCGTCGGCTAAAAGACGTTAAAGACAGTGCTACTTGGGAGACAACCAAAGGTTTTAATTATGTTATTTAAATTTTTCGTTTTAGTTTGTTTTAGTTAACTTAGAACAGACTCACTTTTGATATTGTTATTGTGTTGTGATGCCAGGTGAAAGACTGGGACATGAAGCAGGGAAAAATCTTGAAAACAGAATCGGGAGTTGACGTGCTGCCATCATCTTGAGAACCGCGGTGCCAGAAGATCAGAGAGGGTGCAGGAATTTAGACACCGCGGTGCCACTATGCAGAACCGCGGTGCCGATAGCGATTTCTGAAAAATAAAAGGCCCTGAATCGCCAAATCTCCTCCCACAGACACCGTCTCAGTGCAATATCTGCCGCCACGCCACCGATTACGAGCAGTTGTATGTATGTAAGTCGTCCTTTAATTTTTGGGTCTTTTACATATTTGGGATAATGCGTAGTTTAAGTTTGGGAGTTCTTACTTTATTTTATTTTTATGTCTATTTTTTAGTATTTTGTTTGTTTTTTTTTGTTTTATGTGAGTCAATTTTTTTTTTGGAATGCCTAGTGAACTAAGTGGATAATTTAATGGAATGAGAAGCTAAAATATGTGTGCTTAAGTTAGATATGCCAAAAATGCATGAAAATTTGATTATGTGAAAAATTTGATGCTTAGCCTATTTGTTGTCAATTGAAAAATAACGGTGAAGTATGCTTTCTTGCTATTTGAGGCGAAATAGTTAATATGTACATGTTTAGGAGATGATTCAGACATTTCTTTGTTAGCCCTTCTTACCATTCATTACTACGACATAAATTATACCCATAGTCAGCCCCGTTGAGCCTAAAATAAGTTATTTCTTTGACACCCTATGATTCCTTTATTGTGCCATAAGTGATAATGGAAAAAGTATTGGAATGAGAGGTGTTGAAAAAGAGATAAAAAGAGAGTGAAAAATTTGATGCACCGATGAAAAATAGACAAAAGCCTAAATTTGGGGGTGCACATTATTTGCAATGTGTCTCATTCTCTCAAAAGAAAAGGGAATGATAGGTATGAATGAAAGAGTACCAAAAGAAGGACAAAATGGTTGAATAAAAAATGCTTATAGTGCGTAAATTGAGCCTAAATGCCTAATTTTACCTACCCCTACATTACAACCCTGAAAAGTCCTGATGATCTCTAAAATATATGTCTATGATTAGTGGAGAATAACAAGTAAACATGCCCATAGAACTAAATGAAATAATATGCATAGGTTAGGTATTCATGCTTCCATTACTTATGATTGAAATGAATTTGTGAAATATCTGACTTGAAATTCTAGATTGCTAAATTCATGCTATATCTAATCCTACATATTATCCCAACTGACGTTCATGTGTTTCTAAGTACTTGTGCAGCTGCTTGATTTGAGTCTTTGAGTCTTTTGTTTTTGTGTCTTTGTTTTGTTTTGTTTTGATCTTTGCTCGAGGGCGAGAAAAGGTTATGTTTGGGGGTGTTTGTTAGGCATATTTTGTATACACCTTTTGAGTCATTTTTAGTTAGTATTTTACTCATTTCGTTTGTGTTTAGTATAGTATTATGATCGATTTTCTTTCTTTTGAGTCACAACGATCCAAAATGGAGAAATGAGAAAAAGAAGATGAGATGAGCTTAATTGAGGTGTAAATTGCACAAGAAAATGCCAAGAAATGAAGTCTAAGAAGTTGTCATGACAGGCCAGGAGTATGGCGGTGCCTAGGGGCACCCTGTCAGGTATACATCAGAGAATAGCGGAACATACATAACACATAAGCCTGTATAAAGTAAACATCACTGGCAAGCCGACAAGGCTGCCTCCGATAAAAATATACTTAATCAAAAGTATAACAGTACAACTTGTTCTTGCAGCCCAAAACCACAAACGTGACTACAGACCTCTAGGAATAACAACTGTGGCGGGACAGGGCCCCGCCATACCCCTGAATGTACATAATACCTATAGCATCAGGGAAAAACCGTACCAACAAAACAAGCCTCCGGAGGAATGGAGCTTCTGACACCGGAACAGTGATCCTAAGAATGAGGATCCACCACCTTACCACCTGCGGCGTGAGCGGCCAGGAAGAAGTCGATTACCTGATATGTACTAAGTATCTGGCGGAAAATCGAAAATACCTCATGAGTCTAAAAATAAGGGGTCATGGAAGAAAATCAAAATACAGTATAGTGTGCCTTACTATGATAGAGTAACAAGGATAAACTTTCTGCGTAAAATAGGAAGCTTCGTGGTCAAAACAAGGTCATACGCCTGCGATATCATTAAGCACTCCTACTCGTGGGACTATTTCACCCGCATGGGTCATGTGGACCGCGTGAGGTATTCCTCACATAATTGTACTCGCGCGTGTGACTATTTCACCGCATGAGCCTACGGACTCGCGTGAGGTATTCCTCGCGTCATGGGTAGCAAATCCACGGAATAGGTGGTATAACGTCTTGGGGTTTACCGCCATTTATACTCTTACCACGGAGAAGGTGGTATAATGTCTTGGGGTTTACCCTCATTTATACTCTTACGGAGAAGGTGGTATAACGTCTTGGGGTTTACCGCCGTTTATACTCTTACCACTAGCTCAATGGCCATACATAACATAAATAAGTTAAGAAAACCACAACTTCATATTAGTCTTGTTCATATACCCTCTCATTTTAGTTTACTTAAGGCACTAACATATCTTAATAAAAGAAATCAGAATTTAACCCAAAGTACTACATACTTCTACTCTTTTAAAAATGACTCTTTTTCACATAAAACTTTTGGGCAATTGATGCCTTAAAACCAATTTGCCTTTCACAACCTCAAATCATTTATCCGTACTCATTTTACTTAGAGTAAATCTTGCTTTATAAACTTCCCATAAAGCTAATATAATCAACTTCCCATAAAGTCATTATATTAACGTTATGCCTTAGTCAAATACACTTTCTAAAACCCAAGGGACTTACACTTTTAAAAAGAAACAAGAATCATATACTTGAACGCATCAAGACCCTTAACTTTGAAAACTCAAGACATCCTTAGTACTTTTTAAAGAAATGAGTTAATCCCCCTTACTCACAAAAACTTAGCCATCCTTAAAACAAGTAAGGGATATCAAAACCTTGTACGTCTATCGTACTATATAGGTAAGCTATTCATGCTCAAGAGATAGGAAAGTTCCACATACCTCTTCGGTCAATCCACTTACTAAGTCCAAAATCTGCACGTAGTATGTCAACCTATAATGACCATAATACGTTTATTAACCTCTAGTTACAATGTAGAATATTCCAAGTTCAAAGTCACTAAATTCTATAGAAAATTGGGCAGCATTTCCTTTGTTTCTACATACTTTGTCACCTTTTCCAAGGCCGAATTCAACATCCAAACGCCATATTTAAGGCCCAACAATCCAAACATTTCAAAGGGGATTACACACCTAAACTTGGATGTGTAAAATTCTGTCCCACAATGTACAACAACTAACTTAACAAGTTTAAGGTAGTATTTAGGCTATAACATGCTTACATAACCTTCTTATCCAATTCCTTCATATCCAACCATATTTCTTACATGCAAACTATCTAAGAGCAATATTTACCCTACAAGATCTTTCTTCTTCACAAGCAACACCAAAACTAGCTCTGAGAAGAATTGTTACCTTAGAGCTTTAGCCCAACTATTCCAACGAATTTGTTAGCCTCCTTTCCAAAAACACCACCACAATAACTCCTACAAGCTTGCAAATAAGCTTCCTTCTTGCCACCCTTTTTCAGATTTTCCTCAAGCTTGGATTTCCTCTTGAAATTCTAGAGAGAAGGGAAAGCTTTTAGCTTTAGAGAGAGACGAGAGCTTGAAGAATGACAAGACTTGGTCAATAAGTAGTACATGCAAAATCAGATGGGGGGGGGGGACACGTGGCACCCACTCATGGCCTTTTTTAAAACAAAACAGTTCAGATTTTTCCACTCAACTTCGCAGAACCCACCTCGGCGCCGCGGCCCTGCAGCCGGCGCCGCGGCGCTGAAACCTCTGCCGACTCCCAGAATATTCCGGCGATGCGGCCCTGCTTCCCGGCGCTGCGGCGCTGCAACTTTAGAGAACACTCAGGTAATCCGGCGCGGCCAGCTCACGGCCGAAACACTTTTACGCCCATGCGACCGAACTTGTAACTCCCATAACTTTCTACTCTGATGTCCTATCGACGAACGGTTGGTTGCGTCGGAAACTAGACTCAACGAACTACGCACTAGGCCTTTGAAACACCTAGGAACTCTCAATGTAATGGGTCATAACCCGCCTCAAAGTTGACCAAAAACCTGTCCAAAACAATCCATCAACCTATCCTTCTAAAATTTAAGTCTTAAACCATTTCGTACGCTCTCATACGCATGGCCAAAACTACGGGGTGTAACATTCTCCCCCCCTTAGAAACATTCGTCCCGAATGTTCCTGCAAACTTACTCAAATCACAATATTGGCATAGACCCTCTTAACTATTCCTTTGCAAATAAGGGCGTTCCGTAGCCTGACAATACTTAAGCATATACGCCAAATTAAAACTAACAAGCAGGAAAGTGGGTTACCTGGAGGTATAGGGAACAAGTGAGGATACTTCTTCATCATGTCATCCTCCGCTTCCCACGTCATCTCCTCCCTGTTCTCATTCTGCCATAAGACTTTGACGGAAGCCACATACTTTGTCCGAAGTCGCCTAACCTGACGATCGAGTATCGTTATGGGACTCTCCTCATACGATAACCCCTCTGTCACCTGGACATCACAAATCGGGTGCACTCTAGACGGATCTCCAACACATTTCCGCAACATAGACACATGAAAAACTGGATGTACTGCCTCCAGATCGGACGACAGATCCAACTCATAGGCAACCTTGCCTACCTACGGACAATCGATAAGGCCCGATGTACCTTGGGCTAAGTTTCCTTCTTTCCAAATCTCATCGCCGCTTTATGGGTGATACCTTCAGGAAGACCCAATCATCCACCTCAAACTCCAAGTGTCGACGCCGATGATCTGCATACGACTTATGTCGACTCTGAGCCGCCAACAACTGCTCCTGGATAAGCTTCACCTTATCGGCTGCTGTGAATCAAGTGCAGCCCGACCAGTGAACTTTTCCCACCTCAAACCAACCTATCGGTGACTGCACTTCTCCCGTATAAGGCCTCATAAGGCGCCATTTGGATACTAGAATGGTAGTTGTTGTTATAAGCAAACTCACAAGAGGTAAATGATCCTCCCACTACCCACGAAGTCAATAACACGTACGCGACATATCCTCGAGTGCGGATAGTACGCTTTCGGCTTTGTCGTCGATGCGAGGATGAAATGCGATCTTGAGACTCACTGTGTCCCTAACCCCTACGAAAAGACCTCGAAGTTAGCGAATTGGGCTCCTGCATGCGAAATAATCGATATAGGAACTCCGTGCGATCTCACAATCTCTACGATATACAATCTAGCATAATCCTCGTAGAAAAAGTTGTCATTATCCGGAAGAAAATGGGTTGATTTCGTCGACTGTCGACAATAACCCAAAGGAATCATGCTTCTCCGAGTGTGAGGTAACCCGTAATAAAATCCATATTTACCACCTCCTTCCAGTCGAATATCAATAGCACTGCGACCAGGGCTTCGGTGCTAAACCTCGACTGGCGACAATTAGGGCCGCTGCGCCACGAACTCATGGCGTCCTCTTGGTGTCCCCAATAGATACACACGAGGTCATGGTACATCTTAGTCGACCGGGTGAATAGAATAACGAGCCGTATGACTCCTAGAATCTGGCGAAGTCTGTCCGCATCGGGAACACATAAGGCCTCATATCTTAGCACCCTATCGGTGCTAACTCAAATAGACTCTTCTCCTCCGAAGAGCTGCGTCTAAATCTGCGTACCATAATCGGATCCTCATCATCGCCTCTTCACCTCCTTGGCGATGGAAGACTCGGCAACCTCTCGAACCGAACTCCATTACTATCGAGAATCAACCAAGCGAACCCGAGGCTCGCTAGGCGATGTAACTCTCGGACCATATCCGCCTGCGGTGTACATCGGACATACTACCCATCAATCTGCGACTAAGGGCATCTGCAACTACATTGGCCGTCCCTGGGTGGTATAGGATATCGACATCATAATCCTTAAGTAGTTCCAACCACCGTCTGCCATGAGTTCGACTCCTGCGGTGAAGATATCTGGATACTCTTGTGGTGCGTGTAAATATCCACGTGAACTCCGTATAAATAATGTCTCGGATCTTGAGGCATGAATCACCGCCAACTCTAAGTCATGTGTGGGATAGTTCTTCTCATGCTTCCTAAGTCGAGATCGTGGCTATAACTTTCTGCGTCTTTGCGTCGATGCGCGCTCGACACGACGCGTCACAATAAACCACGTATCCGTCTAAACTCTCGGGAAGAGTAAGGCGGGGCGATCGTCAATTTCTCCTTGATGGCGGAAATTCTCCTCAAGCATCCGTCCACGAACATATTGCTACGAGTCGGCTAGTCAAAGGTCTTTGAGATGGAAGCAAACTTCTCCTGACCTCAGATAATAACTGCGAGGCCCAAAGGCTGCGCACCTCCGTCGGTGTAGTGGGTGCAGGCCAAGTCTTGGCGCCTCAATCTTTGTTGTATCAACGAATACCATCGGCCCAGATAACATGCCCTAAGAAAGCCTGAAGCCAACCAAAACTTCGCGTTTGAGAACTTGGCATCTGTTACGGTCGGAGGACTCGATACCGTCGCCGAATGATCGCGTATTCACGCTGCGTGCGCGAATAAACAAGGATATCATCAATTAATACTATAACGAAAATATCAAAGAATTGATTGAACACGGTTCATCAAATCCATGAATCTGCTTTGAGGCGTTGGTCAACGAAAGACATCACTACGAAATCATAGTGCCCATCTGGGTCACGAATGCGATCTTTGGGATATCTGCCTCTCTAACTCGCTTTGATGATAACGGACCGCAGTCTATTTTGGAGAAACACCTTGCACCTCGCTGGTCAAACAAATCATCAATCACGGGAGGATATATGTTCTTGATAGTTACCTTATTGTTGTAATCAACACACATCTGGCGTCCGTCCTTCTTCTTTACAAATAACTTTGGCGCTCCCGGGGAGAAACACTTGGCTGATAAAGCCTTTTCCGGCAAGTCCTTGGTGGTCTTTCAATTCATTCAACTCGGCGGGTGCCGTCACGTATGGCGGAATAGATATTGGTCGAGTATCGCGCCGTATCAATGCAAAACTCAATCTCCTCTCGGGAGGGATGCGAGCTAAATGCAGGAACATGTGCGGAAACTCTCTAACGGCCGGGCGGTGAAGGTCGGTATCTCGACCTCGATGTCGAATAACCGAACTATATGGTAGATATACCCGCCGCACCATCTTCCAGCCTTGAGGTAAGAAATAAATCTACCCGCCGGCGATGCGGTATTCCTTCCACTCGATAACCGGCTCGCCAGAAGCTGGGCCGTGCCAATCTCTCTACAGTCCACATTGGCATAGCAAGGCCTAGCGATCCATACCCATAATCACGTCAAAGTCCGCCATATCCAACTCTATCAAGTCGGCTGAGTCGACGGCCGTATATAGTCCTTTGGCAAGCCTTATATACGCTCGGCTACCGAATTACCTCGGCGTAGCCACCTCAAATGTTTTATGGACTCGGGCTCTATCCCTATTCTACCGGCAATATGAGGAGATATATAGGACAAGGTAGAACTGGATCTATCAAAGCATATCATCACAACAAGAAACCAATAATGTACTGTGGCGACATCGGGTGGCGCCTCGCAGTCTGGCGGTGGACATAGCATAAATGTGGTTACGAGGACGGCTGGGCTGGACCCCACCACGACCTGTCGCGGCCTTTGGCAGTGAACCCGCTTCTCGGGCGCTGCCGTCGAAGCGAAGATCTAACAAGCGACATCGGTGAACCATAACATTCCCACCACCTGGTGGACAATCTCTCCTCAAATGGCCTGCCGTCACAAAGTAACAAGCTCACGAAGGAACACGACACTCGCTGGGTGAGACCTACCGCATCGAGCACTTTGAGATGGGGTGGTCTCGTCGATGTGATCTCGCTTCCACTGAAACCAGAAGTCTGGAGCCACGACTGCTCTGAATGACCGTGATCGGACCTCTGCCGAGAAAACTAAGAAGGAGCACTATGTCTTTGGTGAAAAAGTGGACCTAGTCTGCTGCTGAGGCTGTCCGCCTCGAAAAATGCCCTGAGACCCTGCTGTCCTGGCCCTCTTGGGCTGGTCTAAGTCTAGCTGATCCTCCCTCTCTCTGTCCTCTATCCCCTGCGCATATGCCTACATCCTGGCAATATCCATCCCTGGTTGAAGAGCCACCCCCAAGCATGCAGTAATCATATGACGGTCTAACCCCATCACATATCGATGAACCACATGCGCCGTGTCATTACAATGGTGTCGCATGCACGGCCAAGAGTCAAACTACGAGGTTGTACTCTCGATAGTCTTCCGTTACGCCTCAAGGTCAAGAATCTATCTACGCGGGCTCTCCTCATCTCAGGAGGCAAGAAGTGATCCAGGAAAGCCTCTGTGAACTCCTCTCAAACAGCTGGAAGAGCATCCTCACCTCTAGACAACTCCCATGACTCAAACCAATTCAACGCAATATCGCGTAACCGGTAGAGGCTAGCATGACGGACTCGACCTCCGAGGCCCTAAGCACTGCATGGTCCGTATGCGCCGAACAAACTCACGAGGATCCTACCGGATCTCGAACCATAGAACTTCGGGTGGATGACAACCGGAAATCCGAATCAATGGCTATCGGCTCAGGGTTGGTGCTCGCTCTGTCGGTCTTTGCCACCACTATCTTTGGTCAATAACCGGATCTGCTCCCTGTAATCTCTATACTCAGCCTCTGGGTGGGAGAGAGGCTCGTGCCGCGGTCTCGATGGCCGCTGCTGCCTCGAACTCCTGAAATTTGGCGGCGTCGTGGAACTTCGCCCGAAACATCATCTGGTAAAGGCGGGCTGTGCCTCGTGACCCTCCGCGTCCTATTAGCAGCTCCCTCAGCTGCCTTGCCCTTCTGGGGCGCGGTTGTCTTGCGTGGAAGCATAACTGATACATAAAGGAAAATATCAGAGGAAGTTCAACCTATAACACAGCTCTATTGCACGATCTTAGAGTGAAAGAATGGAAGCTAAACCTAAATATCCTCTGACCTCACGATTATAGATGTGGTGCACAACACACCGATAATCAAGACTCTACTAGACACGATGCAGACAATTTCGAGGACTAAGCGCTCGATACCACTTTTGTCACGACCCGACCGGGCGCGGCGGTGCCTGCAGGGCACGCATCAGTATACATCGAGAATAGCGGCGAACATACATAACACATAAGCACGTATAAAGTAAACATCAGCGGCCGATAAAAATTCTCGTAAAAATATATTTAATCAACAGTAAACAGTACAACTTGTTCTTACAGCCCAAAACCACAAACGTGACTACAGACCTCTAGGAATAACAACTGTGGCGGGACAGGGCCCCGCCATACCCCTGAATGTACATAATACCTATAGCATCAGGGAAAAACCGTACCAACAAAACAAGCCTCCGGAGGAATGGAGCTTCTGACACCGGAACAGTGATCCTAAGAATGAGGATCCACTCTTACCACCACCTGCGGCATGAGCGGCCACGAGAAGAAGTCGATTACCTGATATGTACTAAGTATGCAAAACTGGAAAATACTGAAAATACCTCATAAGTCTAAAAATAAGCTGGAGTCATGGAAGAAAATCAAAATACAGTACAGTGTGCCTTACTAACAATGAGAGTAACAAGGATAAAATTTACTGCATAAAATAGGAAGCTCATGGTCAAAGCAAGGTCATACGCGCATGATATCATTAAGCACTCCTACTCGCGGGACTATTTCACCGCGTGGGTCATGTGGACCGCGTGAGGTATTCTCGCATGGTGTACTCACCCGCGTGAGACTATTTCACCGCGCATGAGCCTACGGACTCGCATGCGGTATTCCTCGCATTATGGGTAGCAAATCCACAGAATAGGTGGTATAACGTGTTGGGGGTTTACCCCTCATTTATACTCTTATCCTGAAGAAGGTGGTATAACGTCTTGGGGGTTTACCCCTCATTTATACTCTTACCCTGGAGAAGGTGGTATAACGTCTTGGGGGTTTACCCCTCATTTATACTCTTACCCTGGAGAAGGTGGTATAACGTCTTGGGGGTTTACCCCTCATTTATACTCTTACCCTGGAGAAGGTGGTATAACGTCTTGGGAGTTTACCCCTCATTTATACTTTTACCCTAGCTCAACCGACCATCATACATAACATAAATAAGTTAAGAAAACCCCTAACTTCATATTAGTCTTGTTCATATACTCTCTCATTTTAGTTTACTTAAGGAACTAACATATCTTAATAAAAGAAATCCGGAAATTTAACCCAAAGTACTACATACTTCTACTCTTTTAAAAATGACTCTTTTTCGCATAAAACTTTTGGGCAATTGATGCCTTAAAACCAATTTACCTTTCACAACCTCAAATCATTTATCCGTACTCATTTTACTTAGAGTAAATCTTCCTTTATATACCTCCCATAAAGCTAATATAATCAACTTCCCATAAAATCATTATATTAACGTTATGCCTTAGTCAAATACACTTTCTAAAACCCAAGTGACTTACACTTTTAAAAAGAAACAAGAATCATATACTTGAACGCATCAAGACCCTTAACTTTGAAAACTCAAGACATCCTTAGTACTTTTTAAAGAAATGAGTTAATCCCCCTTACTCACAAAAACTTGGCCATCCTTAAAACAAGTAAGGGATATCAAAACCTTGTACGTCTATCGTACTATATAGGTAAGCTATTCATGCTCAGGAGATAGGAAAGTTCTACATACCTCTTCGGTCAATCCACTTGCTAAGTCCAAAATACCGCATGCGTAGTATGTCAACCTATAATGACCATATCGTTTATTAACCTCTAGTTACAATGTAGAATATTCCAAGTTCAAAGTCACTAAATTCTATGGAAAATTGGGCAGCATTTCCTTTGTTTCTACATACTTTGTCACCTTTTCCAAGGCCGAATTCAACACCCAAACGCCATATTTAAGGCCCAACAATCCAAACATTTCAAAGGGATTACACCTAAACTTGGATGTGTAAAATTCTGCCACAATGTACAACAACTAACTTAACAAGTTTAAGGTAGTATTTAGGCTATAACATGCTTACATAACCTTCTTATCCAATTCCTTCATATCCAAACCATATTTCTTACATGCAACTATCTAAGAGCAATATTTACCCTACAAGATCTTTCTTCTTCACAAGCAACACCAAAAACTAGCTCTGAGAAGAATTGTTACCTTAGAGCTTTAGCCCAACTATTCCAACGAATTTGTTAGCCTCCTTTCCAAAAACACCACCATGATAACTCCTACAAGCTTGCAAATAAGCTTCCTTGCCACCCTTTTTGATTTTCCTCAAGCTTAGATTTCCTCTTGAAATTCTAGAGAAGGAGAGCTTTTAGCTTTAGAGAGAGATGAGAGCTTGAAGAATGACCAAGTCTTCAAGACTTGGTCAATAAGTAGTACATGTAAAATCAGATGGGGACACTTATCACCTCTCATGGCCTTTTAAAACAAAGCGGTTCAGATTTTCCACTCAACCGCAGAACCCGCCTCGGCGCCGCGGCGCTGAAACCTCTACCGACTCCCAGAACATTCCGGTGTCGCGGCCCTGCTTCCCGACGCCGCGGCGCAGCAACTTCAGCGAACACTCGGTGTCTGGCGCGACCACGTGGCTCGGCCAAAACACTTTTACGCGGCTGCGCGCGAACTTGTAACTCCGTAACTTTCTACTCGATGTCCTATCGACGAACGGTTGGTTGCGTTGGAAACTAGACTCAACGAACTACGCACTAGGACTTTGAAACACCTAGGAACTCTCAATGTAACGGGTCATAACCCGCCTCAAAGTTGACCAAAAACCCGTCCGAAACAATCCGTCAACCTATCCTTCTAAAATTTAAGTCTTAAACCCTTTCGTACGCTCTCATACGCATGGCCAAAACTACGGGGTGTAACAGAAGTCCCGGGAAGTATAGAAGAAATCAGACGAAGTCCGGACGAAAATGCCAGTTACTTGTGTAGCATTATAGGTTACTGTTCTTAATCCTCCTATGTGATAAATTCTATCATAGAAATATAGAAGGGTTTTGCACTGGAGTTGAGTGATTATATGTCCTAACCGGAATATAAGACAGTCTAATTAATCGTTATCTTAACGAAGAAGAAGAATCATTTTAGTTGTATTAAGGATTGAATAAAGTGGATAGTCGAGGATTTTGGAAGCCCTATCTCATCATGTGATTAAACCTAAGTAATTTAGTTTAATTTCTGCACTTAGTCTTAACTATTAGATAAAAATACAAACAAACTAACGTTCACCAAATAGAAACCATAGCTTAGATAATCGGTACTTGATAACGATCTATGAGGGCGATATTGGTCTTACGGACTATATTACTTGTGAGCGATATGTACCTTTGCGTGGCGATGGAAAATCGCTTGCCAAAAACTTGTTAGCGATATTTCGATTGCTCGCATGGCGTACGCATCGTTCACAAGTAATATAGTGTAAGACCGAATATCGCGTCTCGGCCCAGTTATCAAGCACCATTATCTAAGCTATGATCTATTTGGTGAACGATAATTGATTTATATTTTTATCTAATAACTAAGGCTAAGTAATTGCGAAAATAAACTAACTATGATAATACTTTGGTTTAAATCGGTTATGAAGAATTAGCTTCCAAATCCTCGACTATCCACTTTATTCAATCCTTAATGCAACTAAAATGATTTTCTTCTTCTTCGTTAAGATAGCGATTAACTAGGCGTCTTATATTCGATAGGACATATAATCACTCAACGATCTTGAGAACCTTCTATATTTATATGATAGGATTTACCACATAGGAGGATTAAAACAATAACTATAACACTACAAGTATCGAAGTACTTTCGTCCGCGATTTTAACCTATATCTAGTCAATTACAGCATATCCAAATCTCTCCTCTCGGTTTTTTTATTCGTAATTATGTAGGTTATGATACTTAGTGATCAATTGATTATCAAACATTCATACGGAATAGTGACTAAATCTTAATCAAGCGAAGAAGAAATTAAACTCTGCGTTAATTCATGAATAACAATTTCAAGTGATTCATAAGGAAAGCCCTAATAGAGTATTTAGCTCCTAGTCATAGTCACGCTAAGAACTAATACAGAATCCAACATGAACTGAAATAAAACAAAGAAAAGAGAAAAGAAAATAACTTGAACTAGGTCTCCAATCTTGATACCTCCAAGAGTTGTGTTGTGGAATATGTACAAGGATTCCCTGCTAGCCTCATAAGGTCGGGGTTTTAAGGATTATATAGTTGGGAAAATATTACATTTGTGGATCCTGAAAACGTGTCAAATTTCGGCCCAGAACGTGATTTTTCTGCCGCGGTCCTGCAGAACGGAACCGCGGTGCCGAAAGTCCTGTAGCCAATCAGCCTCGCAACAGTATGGGCACCGCGGTCCTGCTGGTTTGCACCGCGGTGCCGGAATCGTCCACTTTTGGTTTTTTTGATTTTTCGTCATTTTCTCGCGGGGGAGGGGGGTGCACTAGCTCCCATAATTTGTCCACTAATTATTATTGTTATACCCCGTAGTTCTGACCCTACGTATGGAAACGTACGAAAGTATGTAAGACTTAAAATTTCCGAAGGACAGGTTGACGGGTCGTTCCGGACGGTTTTTAGTCAACTTTGAGGCGGGTTATGACCCGGTACATTGAGAGTTCCTAAGTGTTTTAAAGGCCTAGGGCGTAGTTCGTTGAGTCTGGATTCCAACGCAACCAACCGTTCGTCGATAGGACGTCGGAGTAGAAAGTTATGAGAGTTACAAGTTCAGTGCGCAGTCGGACATAAATGCGTTTCGGACTAAGGCGACAGGGCCGCGGCGCCGGATGCGAACGCGGCGCTAAAGAAATGCGAGGTCGCTGAAGTTGCAGCGCGCGGCTCGGACAGCGGGCGCGCGAAAGTCGAAGAGGCTGCGGAGGTTTGGCCAGTAGCGCGAGGCGGAAATTTGGCGGAAAAACTTAGAAAATCTGATTTTTGTTTTAAAAGAGACCATGGGAGGGTGACAAGTGTCCCCCATCTGATTTTACATTGCATGCAATATATTGACCAAGACTTGGACATTTTCTATCTTTCATCTTCTCTCTCTCTCTCTCAAATTGCTCCCTCTCTAAAACCCTTAGAAAAATCTGAAAGTTAAGAACAAGAAAAGGAAGCTTGTAGCTAGCTTGTTGGCATTGTTGTGGTAGTGTTCTTGGCAAGCTAGCAATATTTGGAATAAGTTTTGGCTAAAACTTTAAGGTAACATTTCTTCCTTTAAACTTAGTTCTAGTGTTGCATGCTTAGAAAGCAAGATCTTGTGGTAGTAAAATAATGCACTTAGAGTCATTGCATGCAAGTAAATGTGGTTTGGATATGAAGAATGGGTTAAGAAGAAATTATGAGCATGTTGTAGCCTAAAAACCACCTTAGAATTGTTAAGTGAATTGTTGTAAACCTATGGGGCAGAATTTTGGGTGTGAAATCCTTTGAATTGTTGGATTGAGTGAGCCTTAAAGGTGGTGTTTTTGATGATAAATTCGGCCTTGAGAAAGGTGGCAAAGTGAGTAGAAACAAAGGAAATCTTGATTTTCCTTAGAATTTAGTGACTTTGAACTTGGATTGTTCTACATTAAGATTAGAGGTTAATAAGCGTATCATGACTATTATAGGTTGAAATATTACTTGCGGTAGTTTGGACTTGGCAAGTGGATTGACCAAAGAGGTATGTGAAGTTTTCCTATCTCTTGAGCATGAATAGATAAAACTATGTAGTACGGTGAGCGTCATGATTTAGTATTCTTACTTGTTTTGAGTATAAAATGACTTGTTTAGTGTTAAGAATGTATAAGTCCCTTGGTTAAGGGAAAAGTATGATTTTACTAAAGTATAGAGTTAATATAACAACTTTATGGGAAGTTGGTTTATTAGCTTCATAAAGGTTAATGAGAAGGGATTTACTCTAAGTAAGATAATTACATGAAGGCAATTTGATTTAAAGGCATCAATTGCCCAAATGCTTTTATGTATAAAGAAGAGTCACTTTTGAAAGAGATGAGGTATGTAGTACTTGGGTTAAATTCGGTTTTCTTTTATTTAAAGATATGATGAAGTGCCTTAAATAAACTAAAATGAGAGAGTATATGAACAAGACTAAAAGAAGTTATAAGTTTGCTTAACTTATTTATGATATGATGTGATTTGAGATAGGGTAAGAGTATATGCGAGGCAAGCCCCAAGATCGTCATACCACTCGCTTGATGTAGAGTATGTCTAAGGCGGCCCCAAGATCGTCATACCATGCGCTTGATGTAAGAGTATATCGAGGCGGATCCAAGATCGTTATACCATCTGCACGATATAAGAGTATATCGAGGCAAGCCCCAGATCGTTATACCATCTGCTCGGTGTAAGAGTATATCGAGTCTGACCCAAGATCGTTATACCATCTGTTTGAGGGTAGAGTATATCGAGGAAAGTCCCCAAGATCGTTATACCACATTAGTGGATTTGCTACCCGTGATGCGAGGAATACCTCATGCGAGTCCTTATGGGCTTATGCGGGTGAAATAGTCCCATGCGTGAGTCTGGCCGATCTGAGTACCTCATGCGGGTCCACGGGACCCGTGCGGGTGAAATAGTCCCGAGAGTAGAATGGTTTTTTTGATACTACGGGCGAGGTACCTGTTTTGATCACGAGCCTCCTATTTTATGCGATTATATATATATATATATATTTGTCACTCTCATTGTTAGTAAGGCACGATACTTGGTATTTTATTGTCTTCCATGACTTCAGCTTTTAGACTTATGATATCATATTACGGTATTTTCCCGACTTTACATACTTGGTACATATTGTGTCTTGACCCCCTTCCTGGGGCTGCGTTAAATCCGCGGTAAGGGTAGCAGTTGAGGATCCTCGTTCTTAGGATCACTATTAGGTGTCGAAGCTCCATTCCTCGGAAGCTTATTTATTGGTATGGATATTTCCACGATGCTATAGGTACTTTGTATATTCGGGGTATGGCGGGCCTTGTCCCGCGATTATTATCTTTAAGTGCAGCCACTATGTGTTTTGGGCTATAAGAACGATTGTACTATTATACTTTTGTTAAGTATGTTTTATGGAAAGCGCACTTACGGTGGCGGTGATGTTACTTTTATGCGTATGTGTTGTGTATGTTCATTGCTATTCTCGACATATACGGCGAGTACCCGGTAAGTACGATCGCGACCGGGGTTGGAGTCGTGACAAAAGTGGTATCGAGCGATTAGTCCTCGGAAAGTGTCCACGGCCGTGTCTAGTAGAGTCTTGATTATCGGTGTGTCGTGCACCACATCTATAATCGAGGAGGCTGCGAGATATTTATGATTGGTTTCCATTCTTTCACTCTAGATCGTGCAATAGAGTGAGTTATAGGTTGAATCTCACGATGTTTTCCTTTATGTATCGATTATGCCTCGCAAGGCAACGCGGCCCGAGAAGGGCAAGGCGGTGAGAGTCTTTGCTAGTGGGGCGCGGAGAATCACGAGGCACGAGCCCAATCCTTACGAGAGATGATGTTTAGGCGGCGAGTTCCACGTCGTCGCCCGGCTCAGCAGTTCGGCGTGGGGCGGCTCACGAGACAGCGATGCGGAGCCTCGGCTCGCGATCGAGAACTGTCACGAAGATTACGAAACAGTCGATTCTTGACCAGCATAGTGGCGGCGGCAAGCGAGGAAGCGGCGGACCACAAGCCAACGATTCTGGATTGGGATTTCTGGGTTGTCACCCACCCGAGTTCTATGGTTCGAGATTTGATGAGGATCGCGGGGAGTTTGTCGGCGATTCTGGACCATGCGAGTTCTTAGGGCATCGGTCGAGTCGGTTACACTAGCTTCTTACAGGTTACGCGATATTGCGTTGAACTGGTTTGAGTCGTAGGTATTGTCGAGGGTGATGATGCTCTTCCGGCTGATTGGGAGGAGTTCACGAGGCGTTCCTAGACCACTTCTTGCCTCACGAGGTGAGGAGAGCCAGCGTAGATAGGTTCTTGACCTTGAGGCGGGGCGGGAGGACTATCGAGTCTGGCACTGAGTTTGACTCCTTGGCGGATATGCACACACCATTGTAGGCGATATGGCGACGGGGTTCATAGATACGTGATGGGACTAGGCCGTCACATGATTCGCTTGCTTAGGGTAGCTCTTCAGCCGAGGATGGATATTGCCGGAGATGCGAGCATACGCGCGAGATTGAGGCGAGAGAGCGGGATCGGCTAGATTTGGGCGGCCAGAGGCGAGACATCGGGTTCGAGGCGATTTCGGCGGGCGGCGAGCTAGTCCACCTTCGGCCGGCGCGAGTGCTCCTTCACGATTTCCGGCGAGGTCCGATCAGCGAGGTTATTCGAGAAGCGAGCGGGCTCCAGCGTCGAGTTTTCGAGGCGAGACCGGCTGTCGAGACCACCTACCTCTCGGTGCGTTCGATGCGGTAGGTCTCATCCGGGCGAGTGCCGTATGGGTTCGAGATCATGTTACTCTTGTAGCGGCCAGGTCATCGAAGAAGATTGTCGTCCCAGGCGGCGGGAGCATTACGGTTCAGCCAGCGAAGTGCATTCTGGATCTTCATCGTCGATGGTTAGGCGCCGGAGGCGGTACTTATGGGCGGCGGGCGGCGAGAGGTCGTGGTAGGGGTTCGATTCTAGCGGTCCTCGAGCGCATCTATGCTATGTCGGTCAGCGGGACCGGGAGGCGTCGCGGATGTAAATCCGCAGTACATTATTGGTTTCTTCTTTGTGATGTATATGCTTTGATAGATCGAGTTCTACCTTGTCCTACATATCTCCTCATATTTCCGGTAGAATAGGGATAGAGCAGAGTCCATAAGACCTTTTGAGGTGGCTACGCCCGATGGTGATTCGATGGTAGGCGAGCGAGTGTATAAGGCTTGCCTGTGACTATAGATAGCCGTCGGACTCTGGCCGACTTGATAGAGTTGGATATAGCGACTTTGATGTGATTATGGGTATGGATTGGCTGGCATCTTGCTATGCCAGCGTGGGTATGAGAGATTAGTTCGGTTCGGTTCCGTGGCCGGTTATCGAGTGGAAGGGAATCTTGCATCGCCAGGGTAAGTTTATTTCTTACCTCAGGCTAGGAAGATGGTGCGGAAAGGGTATATCTACCATATGGTTGGGTATTCGACACGAGTGAGTCTAGGACCTTGATCGATTCGGTCGTTAGAGAGTTTCGGATGTATTCCCGGATGAGCTTAGGGTATCCCTCGAAAGGGAGATTGAGTTTTGCATTGATTTGGCGCGGATACTCGGCGATATCTATTCCGCCATACGAGGATGGCTTTCTTAGAAATTGAAGGACCGGTGAAAGATTTCTTTGGAGAAAGGCTTTATTAGGCCAAGTGTTTCTCCTCGGGAGCACCGATGTTATTTGTAAAGAAGAAGGATGGGGCCATGCGTATGTGTATTGATTCTGGCGGTGAACAAGGTAACTATCAAGAATAGATATCCTCCCGGGATTGTGATTTGTTTGACCGGTTCACGAGGTGCAAAGTGTTTTCAAGATAGACTGCGATGCAGTTATCATCAGTACGAGTTAGAGGTAGATATCCCAAAGTGCATTCGGGACCGGTATGGGCCTTTATGAGTTCGGGTGATGTCTTCCGGGTTGACCAACGCCCGATATTCATGGATTTGATGAATAGGGTGTTGAGCCATTCTTGGATATGTTCGTTATAGTTTTCATTGATGATATCTTGGTGTATTCGCGCTGAGGCGGGAGCATCTGGTCATTTGAGGGCGGTATTAGAGTCCTCGAGGCCGGCGATTGTATGCCAAGTTCTCGAAGTGCGAGTTACGGTGGCGTCGATGGCTTTCTTAGGGCATGTTATCGGGGCGATGGTATTGAGTTGATACAAAAGATTGAAGCGATCAAGACTTGGCGGACCAGCAAGCGGAGTGCGCGGCTTTGGGCCTTACGAGTTATTATCGGTTTGTAGAAGTTTGCTTCTATTTCAACACCTTTGACTAAAGTGACTCGAGCGGCTATGTTCGATGGGCGGTACTTGTGAGAAAGTTTTCGATTGCTAAAGGAGAAGTTGGCGGCCGATTCTTACTCTTCGGAGGGCCTAGATGGATATGTGGTTTATTGTGACGTCGTGTGTCGGGCTTGGAGTGCGTCGATGCAAAGACGGCAGAGTTATAGCTTATGCATCTCGGCGGCTTAAGCATGAGAAGAACTATCCCACGCATGACTTGGAGTTGGCGTGATGATTCATGCCTTAAAGATCTGGAGACATTATTTATATGGAGTCCATGTGGACATTTACACAGACCACAAGAGTCTCCAGTACATCTTCAGCCAGAGGGAGCTGAACTTGCGGCAGAGACGGTGGTTGGAGCTACTTAAGGATTACGATGTTGATATTCTATACCACCGGGGAAGGCGATGTGGTTGCGGATGCCCTTAGTCGCGGTCGATGGGTAGTCCATGCGATGTTCACCGCAGAAGAGGGATATGGTCCGAGAGTTACATCAGCTAGCAAGCCTTGGGGTTCGTTTGGTTGATTCTGTTAGTGACGGTATTCGGGTTATAGAGGTTGCCGAGTCTTTCATCGTCGAGGAGGTGAAGAGGCGACAGTATGAGGATCCGATTTTGGTACGGTACCGAGATGCAGCTCTCCAGAAGGAGAAGAGTCTATTTGCGGTAGCGCGATGGGGTGCTAAGGTTCGAGGCCGATTGTGTGTTCCGATGTGACAGACTTCGTCGAGAAGATGCGGGAGGCACGGTGCTCGTTATTCTATTCATCCGGGGTCGACTAAGATGTACCATGACCTCAGATGCGTGTATTGGTGGGACGGCCTAAAGAGGGACGTTGCGGAGTTCGTGGCACGCGCCGAATTGTCGTGAGTTAAGATTGAGCACGAAGCGGTGGGCATTTGCGAGCCATTGATATTACGACTTGGAAGTGGGAGGTGATAAATATGGATTTTATTATAGGGCTACCTACCACTCAGAGGAAGCATGATTCCATTTGGGTGATTGTCGACAAGCTGACGAAATCAGCCCATTTTCTTCGGTCGAGCAGCGTTTTGGTGAGACTATGCCAGATTATATATTAGGGAGATTGTGAGACTGCACGGGGTCCCGGTGTCGATTATATCAGATAGAGGAGCCCAGTTCTCGGCTAACTTCTGGAGGTCCTTTCAGAAGGGATTAGGGACACAGGTGAGTCTCAGTACGGCGTTTCACCCTCAGACGGACGGACAGGCCGAGCGCACTATCCAGACACTCGAGGATATGCTGCGGGCTTGTGTTATTGATTTCAGGGGTAGCTGGGAGGATCATTTGCCTCTTGTGGAGTTTGCTTACAACAATAGCTACCAGTCCGATTCGGATGGCGCGCATGAGGCCTTATACGGGAGAAAGTGCAGGTCACCGATAGGCTGGTTCGAGGTGGGAGAAGTCCAGTTAGTCGGGCCAGACTTAGTTCAGCAGGCTGTGGATAAGGTGAAGCTTATCCAGGAGCGGTTGTTGGCAGCTCAGAGTCGGCAGAAGTCGTATGTGATCATCGGCGTCGACACTTGGAATTTGAGATAGATGATTGGGTTTTCCTAAAGGTATCGCCCATGAAGGCGGCGTGATGAGATCGGAAAGAGAGGAAGCTTAGCCCAAGGTACATTGGGCGTATCGATTGTCCGTAGGTTAGGCAAGGGTTCCTATGAGTTAGATCTTCCGTCCGATTTGGAGGCGGTGCATCCAGTTTTTCATGTGTCCATGTTGCGGAAATGTATTGGAGATCCATCTAGAGTGCACCCGGTTCAGGATGTCCAAGTAACAGAGGAGTTATCGTATGAGGAGAGTCCCATAGCGATACTCGATCGTCAGGTTAGGCGACTTGGACGAAAGCGTGGCTTAGTCGAGTCCTATGGCGGAGCAGCGAGGAGGAAATGGCGTGGGAAGCGAGGATGACATGATGAAGAAGTATCCTCACTTATTCCCTATACCTCCAGGTAACCTACTTTCCTGCTTGTTAGTTTTGATTTAGCATTTACGCTTCTGTATGTTGTGGCTCGTGGAGCTTCTTTATTACGAATGAATAGTTAAGAGGGTCTATGTCGATGTTGTGATTTGAGTAAGCCTAGAAGGAACATTCGGGACGAATGTTTCTAAGGGGGGGAGAATGTTATACCCCGTAGTTCTGACCCTACGTATGAGAGCGTACGAAAGTATGTAAGACTTAAAAATTTCAGAAGGAGCGAGTTGACGGTCGTTCGGACGGGTTTTAGTCAACTTTGAGGCGGGTTATGACCCGGTACATTGAGAGTTCCTAAGTGTTTTAAAGGCCTAGGGCGTAGTTCGTTGAGTCTGGATTCCAACGCAACCAACCGTTCGTCGATAGGACGTCGGAGTAGAAAGTTATGAGAGTTACAAGTTCAGTGCGCAGTCGGACAGAAATGCGTTTCGGACTAAGGCGACAGGGCCGCGGCGCCGGATGCAGGGCCGCGGCGCCTCAATGCGAGGGGTCGCTGAATTTGCAGCGCCGCGCTCCGGACAGCAGGGCGCGGCGCCAAAGTTCGAGAGGCTGCGAGGTTTCAGCGCCATGGCCGTGGCCGCAGCGCCGAGGCGGGAAATTTGGGCGGAAAAACTTAGAAAATCTGATTTTTGTTTTAAAAGAGACCATGGGAGGGTGACAAGTGTCCCCCCCCATCTGATTTTCTGTTGCATGCAATATATTGACCAAGACTTGGACATTTTCTATCTTTCATCTTCTCTCTCTCTCTCAAATTGCTCCCCCTTCTCTCTAAAAACCCTTAGAAAAATCTGAAAGTTAAGAACAAGAAAAGGAAGCTTGTAGCTAGCTTGTTGGCATTGTTGTGGTAGTGTTCTTGGCAAGGAAGCTAGCAATATTTGGAATAAGTTTTGGCTAAAACTTTAAGGTAACATTTCTTCCTTTAAACTTAGTTCTAGTGTTGCATGCTTAGAAAGCAAGATCTTGTGGTAGTAAAATAATGCACTTAGAGTCATTACATGCAAGTAAATGTGGTTTGGATATGAAGAATGGGTTAAGAAGAAATTATGAGCATGTTGTAGCCTAAAAACCACCTTAGAATTGTTAAGTGAATTGTTGTAAACCTATGGGGCAGAATTTTGGGTGTGAAATCCCCTTTGAATTGTTGGATTGAGTGAGCCTTAAAGGTGGTGTTTTTGATGATAAATTCGGCCTTGAGAAAGGTGGCAAAGTGAGTAGAAACAAAGGAAATGCTGCCCAATTTTCCTTAGAATTTAGTGACTTTGAACTTGGATTGTTCTACATTAAGATTAGAGGTTAATAAACGTATCATGACTATTATAGGTTGAAATATTACTTGCGTAGTTTGGACTTGGCAAGTGGATTGACCAAAGAGGTATGTGAAGTTTTCCTATCTCTTGAGCATGAATAGATAAAACTATGTAGTGCGGTGAGCGTCATGATTTAGTATTCTTACTTGTTTTGAGTATAAAATGACTTTTTTAGTTTAAGAATGTATAAGTCACTTGGGTTAAGGAAAAGTATGATTTTACTAAAGTATAGAGTTAATATAACAACTTTATGGGAAGTTGGTTTATTAGCTTCATAAAAGGTTAATGAGAAGGGATTTACTCTAAGTAAGATAATTACATGAAGAGGCAATTTGATTTAAAGGCATCAATTGCCCAAGGCTTTATGTATAAGAAGAGTCACTTTTGAAAGAGATGAGGTATGTAGTACTTGGGTTAAATTCGGTTTTCTTTTATTTAAAGATATGATGAAGTGCCTTAAATAAACTAAAATGAGAGAGTATATGAACAAGACTAAAAGAAGTTATAAGTTTGCTTAACTTATTTATGATATGATGTGATTTGAGATAGGGTAAGAGTATATGAGGCAAGCCCCAGATCGTCATACCACTCCTTGATGTAGAGTATGCGAGGGCGGCCCAAGATCGTCATACCATCTGCTTGATGTAAGAGTATATCGAGGCGGATCCAGATCGTTATACCATCTGCACGATATAAGAGTATATCGAGGGCAAGCCCAGATCGTTATACCATCTGCTCAGGTGTAAGAGTATATCGAGTCTGACCCAGATCGTTATACCATCTGCTCAGGGTAAGAGTATATCTGAGGGGAAAGTCCCCAAGATCGTTATACCACCTATTCCGTGGATTTGCTACCCATGATGCGAGGAATACCTCATGCGAGTCCGTAAGGGCTTATGCGGGTGAAATAGTCCCATGCGGCAGTCTGGCCCGATCACGAGGAGTACCTCATGCGGGTCCACAGGACCCATGCGGGTGAAATAGTCCCAGGAGTAGGATGGTTTTTTTTTGATACTACGGGCGAGGTACCCTGTTTTGATCATGAGCCTCCTATTTTATGCAATATTATATATATATATACTTGTCACTCTCATTGTTAGTAAGGCACGATGTGTATTTTATTGTCTTCCATGACTTGACTTGCTTTTAGACTTATGATATCATATTACGATATTTTCCCGACTTTACATACTTGGTACATATTGTGTCGACCCCCTTCCAGAAGTGCGTTCATGCCGCGAGTAAGGGTAGCGATTGAGGATCCTCGTTCTTAGGATCACTATTAGGTGTCGAAGCTCCATTCCTCGGAAGCTTATTTATTAGTATGGATATTTCCACGATGCTATAGGTACTTTGTATATTCGGGGTATGGCGGGGCACTTGTCCCGATTATTATATTTAAGTGCGTGGCCACATGTGTTTTGGGCTATAAGAACCGGTTGTACTATTATACTTTTGTTAAGTATGTTTTATGGAAGCGGCACTACCGTGGCGGTGATGTTACTTTTTATGCGTATGTGTTGTGTATGTTCATGCTATTCTCGACATATACGACAGGTACCGGTGAAGTACGATCAGCGACCGGGGTTGGGTCGTGACATTCCCTCCACTAACATTACTCCCACAATTTAAATAATCTTAGACCCCTCTTTATTCTATATCCTGAAATTTTCGATAAGTCCTCCTTTTCTCGACGTCACACATTTTATAATACGACACTAATCCATAACCCCATTGGAAAAATTCAACTGTTAGTATTAATTCCCATCGTCACACTTGTAGTATTCAAGATTATTTCAGAATTACATTCCTTGCATACTAATTTCCAATACTCGAATCTTATTTTGTTAATTACGTTCTCAACTTATTGCCCTTAAACTTACAAGGTGTAACATAACCGTAGAGGTATATCCTTTATCTTGTGCTCGATCATTCACTGACTCTGGGGTCTTGCCTTTATACTGAACCTATCCTTTATGTATAAGAGATTATTGGAGGTAATCCTTCGGCTGAAGCCTTCCAATGTGGCTCGGAGGTACGGCGTAAATCATCCCGAAAGATATGTTTTGTGCAACTTTATCTCGATCGACCTTTGCATCTCCACCACTTCACCTATTGGCGTCCATCGAGAAGCGAGTCGAGAATCTCTTGCTAGGAATTCCAACCATCAAAGAGGAGTTACACGCTACGAGGTTTTTGCTCCGATTGTCGAAAGAAATAAATGATTCTCGGCTCGACAACCACTTATAATGAGATGGATTTGGATCGATTGATTTATTTGATTTATACAAAACGACCAAAGATAGCCATGATGAGGTTGTCATTGCTCTGCAACACTTGGGGTCTCTTGGCAAGAGAAGAACCTCATTCGGACTTCTTTCAATGAGGTGAATATAGCATGGCAACAAGTTGTCAGTCGAAGAAATAATTTACAGGAGCAGCTGTTCAAACTGCGGGTTGAGTTGGAGCAGATCCAAGCAGAGATAGGGGCTATTACTCCGGCCATGAGCACCTTAGACTCGGCTATTAGTACCCATAATTCCACCCATTCCTTTTTGTTTCTCTGAGCCTTCAATTGGATAGTAAAATCCGGGAACTTCGTGTAATCAGCGGTGGTTTTAGAGCTAGATCGAAGCGGGTAGCGAAAGGTTGGCCAAAGCGGAGGATGAATGATGCGTGTGGAGAAGTCGTATAGTTCAAGCAATGCCGATAATCATTGTTCCTCTCGGTGGTCATGTTCTTTGAATTGTCGGTGATACCATTATGGACCTGCCATCCGAAGTCGTCGTTGCTTCTGTTGTTCAAGCGGTATCGGGCAATCCTTAGGCTTTTATCGAGACCCCATCGGCTGTAGTGGCTGAGATAGTGCGGTGGAAATCCTGAAGAGTTCGAGGTGGTGGCGTTAGTGCGGTTGATGAGGAGAGAAAGCGCCCACAATTAGGAAGACGGACATCCGTTGTTCGGTTGATCACGGGACTTGACGATTGATGATGTAGTTCAGTATTAGATGAGTTCAAGGTGGCCAATTCAGATTTTATTTGTATCGACTTGTAACGAGACGATGCTGTGGCTATCATTTTCCCGTACCTTTCCCCAAATCGAAGGGAAATTAATCTTCTTTTGTGACCAGGTAGCCAGTCCATGGATGTCGATTACTTATGCATTCCCAAAGAGTGATAGGTAATGTTTCTTCAAATATGTCCACCCTTTTATCTTTCTATGCATAGTTATCGCTTGATTCGTATTACCGTCAACCCGTGGATTCGCTACGAAGGGTCCTTCCCAAATTTGTGACCATTCGCCAAATTTATGATCTTTCATACTAATTGGCAAAATGGTGTTCCAACGACTCAACTCGAAACTTAGAATTGGCAAGCGGTTTTCAAACTAACTCAACTCCAAACTTAGAATATGGACCCCATAGGCAAGATTCACCCCAATCGGCTACACGCCATAATTTCATTGTTGTGGCTATCGATTATTTCACTAAATGGGTGGAGGCTCAGCCGATGAAGATGTTCATCGAACGGATGTCATTCAGTTTATCCAACACGGATCATATATAGATATTGTATCCACGAGATGATTACAATGATCAATATGCGGTGTTCACTTTTCTAAAGTGGCGACCTTGAGAAATACGGGATCAAAATGATCACATCCTCCTTATTACGCAAGGCAAATGGGAAAGCGAGACGGATAACAAACTTATTGTGGACATAATCGGTAAAAATATGGAGGATAAACGGGAATGTGGCATCTCAACTGGTGAAGCCGTTTGGGCGTCGAAATTCTAAATCTCTGACTGAGCGACACCTTCTGGCTAACCTACGACCAAGATGTAGTGTTGTCATTGGAAATTAATGTTAAATCCTTACGGGAGCCAAGCAGAACTCTAAATTTAGAGAGTATCAACGTGCCATGTTAAATTGGACTAGCTAGATGAAGATCGATTGATGGCCTAGAAAATTGAAGCCGATAAACGAAAAATGGCTAAGGCATACAACAAACATGTTAAGCCTAAAAGATATGCCGAGGGAGACTTAGTTTGGAAAACCATTTTGTCGATTGGAATGAAAGATCATAAATTCGGCAAATGGTCGCCAAATTGGGAAGGACCTTTCGTAGTAAGCTAATAGATCGCCGACAATGTGTATCGACTGATAAACATGCATGTGAGAAAATGGAGTAAGCGATGAGTATTTAAAAAAGTACTACCCTCCGATTTGGGACATGCATGAATAAAAGACAACCACAGACCGACTGTCTGGTTGCACAAAATAAGCTAATTCCCTCCGACGGGAAATGTATGGCTAAATGACGCCCGCAGCCGGTGGTGGTCAATAAATCTGAAACCATTTCTCTCCCACGCTTTGTTGTTATACCGTAGTTCGACCTTACGTGTGAGAGCGTCTGGCATGTAAGACTTAAAATTTTGAAAGATAAGTTGTGGATTGTTCGGACGGGTTTTAGTCAACTTTGAGGCGGGTTATGACCCGGTGCATTGAGGGTTCCTAAGTGTTTCAAAGGCCTAGCGCGTAGTTCGTTGAGTCTAGTTTCCAACACAACTAATCGTTCGTCGATAAGACATCGGAGTAGGAAGTTATGGGAGTTGCAAGTTCAGTGCGCGGTCGGACAGAAATGTGTTTCGGACAGGAGCCATAGGGCCGCGGCGCCGGATGCGAGGCGCGGCGCGGATATTCTGAGTCGCTGAAGTTGCAGCGCTTGGCGCCGGAAGCGAGGGCGCGGGGCGGAAGTTCTGAAAGTCGCGAAGGTTTAGCGCCATGGCCGTCGAGCGCGGCAGGAGGATTCTGGCGGAAAAACTTAGGAAAATCAGATTTCTTCTTTTAAAAAGGCCATGGGAGGGTGACAAGTTCCCCCATCTGATTTTTGCATGTCCACTTATATTGACCAAGTCTTGAAGACTTGGTCATCTTTCAATTTCCTCTCTCTAAGTTAGAGCTCACTTCTCTCTAGAATTCAGAGGAATTCAAAGCCTAGAAAAATCTGAAAAGTTAAGGATAAGAAGGAAGCTTGTGGCTAGCTTGTAGGAGTTATTGTGGTGGTGTTCTTGGAAAGGAGGCTAGCAAAGTTGTTGGAATAGTTTTGGCTAAAGCTCTAAAGGTAACATTTCTTCTCTTGTAGCTAGTATTGATGTTGCATGTGAAGAAGAAGGGATTTGTAGTAGTAAATAATTGTTACACCCCGTAATACCAGGGCTACTAATTGAGAACGTGATTAAGGATTTAAGATTTGAATTTTGGAAGGAAAGAATAATTACATTTTGTTAAGGAAAATTTGGAAAAAATGTGTGACGGAAAAATTATTAACTTGGAGTATAATACTTCTAATTGGATTTATGGACTTAGTATTGGATTATAAGGTGTTGGAATTGATAATATGGGGTCATGAGAATTTCACAATTTCGCGGGGACCTGAAAATTATAATATTTTGGACCAATCGGAGGCGACACGTGGCACCCTCCACTTGTCTTGCTAAGATGACAACAAATTAGATATTTTGAGAGGGGACAAGTGGACATGGGTCCCACTCCACTTGGCTATACATATCCAAGTCTTGCAAGACTTGGATCACTTTACA
This sequence comes from Przewalskia tangutica, assembly GCA_029844215.1. Classification (NCBI taxonomy): domain Eukaryota; kingdom Viridiplantae; phylum Streptophyta; class Magnoliopsida; order Solanales; family Solanaceae; genus Przewalskia; species Przewalskia tangutica. The sequence continues at coordinate 30,721,214 of CM056723.1, forward strand.
CTTAGACCAAAAAATAAGTTCTCATCTTCTCCCTTTAGCTCCATAATTTCGAGATCCCCTTGGCTAAGAACAACCATTGTTGATCAATTTATTTCTCCAAGATTATGCCCTTAAACCAAGTGCTAAGCCTAGATTAATATTCTACACGTTTTTACTTGTCTTGACCGAAAGTTGATGCCAAAACCCTAGGGGTTCCGTCGACTTTTTGGAAGTGAGATTCAAAGAGAAGTTGCTCCTAAGGTTGTAGGGGGTACATATATGTGATTGGAACTTGAAGAAGTGGAGTGAAACGAAAACTGCGCACCAATAAAGACCGGACTGTTTTGGGGCGTTTTTGGGCAAAAAAATGAGGTAAAAGTCCTTCTTCTTTTAAAGTAATTGGATATTACTTATTGTTATTATGTATGGATGAACTTGTGTTAGAAAAGAATGAAGAATAAAAAGCGTTTGAGCCATTTTTGGGGCTAAAACCGATTTGGGACAGATTTGGTGCAAATGGAATTCGTTGGTTATTGTCGTTGTTATCTTCACCTATTGCATGTTATAATGGATTAATATTGTTGTTAATAAGTTGTTATAACTTATGTAGAAGTTTTGGAACTCGAATTGGAATAAAATGGATTAAGGAACGAGTTATCGGGTTGTAGTTGTTGTGGCGGCTGCCCAAAGCGTTAGACGTTGTTGTGTCGTTTAGTGGACTGTTTTGAGGTATTAAATGCTGGAAATTTAGTTGTTGTTATGCATGTTTAAGTGTAGTAGTTGCTAATGAAATTCCTAAGGGAATAAGGGTGTGGAAAGGCGTTAAAAGGCCTCACATTTTACCCTCGTTATGGTTGGATTGCGGACTGTTTTTATGGGCTGATTTGTGGACTGTTTTGTATAACTGTGGGGCAGAATTTTACATGTCGATTAGGCGTGTAAACCCCATTGGCTAACTGTTGGTTGTGCCTTAAATGTGGCTTGTTGGTTGATGAATACGGGCCTTGGAAAAGGTGGAAAAGTACGTAGAAACAAAGGAAGTGCTGTCCGATTTTCCGTAGAATTTAGTGACTTTGCACTTAGAATATTCTACGTTCGAAGCTAGAGGTTAATGAACGTATTATGGCCATTATAGGTTGAAGTACTAAGTATAGCGTATTCTACTTGAAGGATGGAATAGCTATCAAGGTTGAAGTACTTTGGAGCATTTTGCTATTTGTCGATAATCGTCGCGAGGTATATGAACCTCTCCCTTCTTTTGACATGATTCTATGTATGGAATATACATGTAGTACTATTTCATGATTTCCTTCTACTCTTAGAAGTTAAGAGGTATGTATGTTGATTTACTCTACGTAAAGGTTATGTCTAGGTTATCCTAAATTCTTACCAAGTCTTTATGGGGGATGTTGGTAAGAGTCGTTAGGAGGTATTTGGAGCCAAGTTGACTTGGCTAATTTTACGGCACAAATGAGAATAAGTATCGAACAAGCCACTGCAGCGTTAATAAAGGAAAATGTAATGACAATCAATTAAGTTAAAATGAGTAGAATTCTCCATCTGCATAGAAGCTAAGATAAGACAAAATTGTATTACATTTTCTAGATCATGGCTACTTGATTAAGATCATTATAAATAAGTATAACTTATTCAACGCAACAATGTATATGTTACTTAATTTATAAGAATTTACGTATGAAGTTTTAAGGCTATGAACCTCAAATTTTTTAAAAGGTTAAGGGACTTTATTTTTCAAGTTATGGGACTTGATTCTTAAAGGAAGAAATGAATTGATTTAAAAGTATAGAATACTTGATTTGGAAAGTATTGATTTCTTGCCATTCTAACGTTAAGAAACTTGTTTTCTTAAAAGTTAAGAGACTTGAAGTATTTTGAAAACTATGTGATTTGATTTGAAAGTATAAGTTTCTTGGTTATAAAAGGAATGAATTTGTCTAAGACATAAAGAGTTATAACGGCTTTATGGAAAGTTGGTTATAACAACTTTATGGGAGATTAAAAGAATGGTTTTCTTCAGTAATGTAAGCAAAGAAATGATTTGAAATAAAGAAGGGCAAATTGTTTTAAAGGTACCAATTGCTTAAGGTTTTTAAGAAAGAAGTCACTTGATTTAGAAGCCGGTAAATGTATTTCTAAAAAGGTATTGTGACTTGTCTTGAAAAGTAGATATGACTTGATACTACGGTCGTTAGTATCTTGGAAGTTTCATTTGAAAAAGAGTTATTCTAAAGGAGTAGAGTGCGTAGTACGTTGGGTTAAATTTCCGGATTTTATATGACTTTATCGCGTCGAGAAATGGTAGGCGTTATACCTTTATGGGCGGACTATATGACATTATCGCGTCGAGAAATGGTAGGCGATATACCTTTATGGGCGGACTATGTGACTTTATCGCGTCCGTATTGGTAGGCGGTATAAGCGTCCTCGTAAAGGCGAATTATGTTATCTGAGTAAGTAAGTTATATGGTAATGAACTTGGCGGTTTTCTGAGCATGCGTAAGAATGTGACTATAACTTTTATGTAAAAATGGGAAAAGATAATAAGGTGCGATTAAGTTCACGAGATGGTAATGACACGGTAGGATCGGTATTTACCCTTTTTATACTTGCCCTGTCATTCTTTTGCTGATTATGATTTGTTTCTTGTACCTTATTTTCGTTCCATATTCGATTTGTTATGCTGACCCGCCGAGCTGCGTTAAATGTCCGTAGGTTTAGGTACGATTGTGGATCCGCGAGCTTAGGATCTGGTTGACATTTTGAGATGGCTCGATGTTCGGAGTTTGTCGTCATGGTCATGTATATTCGAAGTGCGGCGGGGCCTTGTCCGTCATAGTAATTGTCCAAATCTTAGAGTGCATGTATTAAATCATGGGCTGGGTGGCTAGAGTTTTTACATTATTAAGCAGTGTAGACCGCTTTGGGTAATTTTTATGTTATGGCGACCTTATCGGCTTGGCCTTAGTTTAAAAAAAGTGTTATTTATCTTAGATTTGTTATGTTGTATGATTAGAAGGGTGCGGGTAGGGCACTAGTCGCGACTTGGTCGGGTCGTGACAAAAGTGGTATCGAAGCGATTAGTCCTCGGCATGTCTGAGGCGTGTATAGTAGAGTCTTGTTTATCGATGTGTTGTGCACCACGTCTATAAGCGAGAGGCTATAGTACATTTAGGATTGGTTTCCCTTCTTCTCACTCTGAGATCGTGCGATAGAGGCGTGTGTTGTTAGGGTAGTCTCTCACTAACGTGTTATTTTGATTGCGAGATATGAGAAGGCAACGATAACGAGAAAGGATTATATGGACCGTATCCAAGTTGGTAAAACTATTGTACATTTGGTATAATGATGATGTGTATCTGTACGAGCTTATTTATTTGGGTTCATATGTGCGTTGCCTAGAATGATTATGAGTTACCATGAGTTGGTTAAGCCTTAATAATTACTTGGAACGTGTGAAGCAGTTTATGGAATCCACACTAGGCTTTATATATGTACTTATTTGGAATAGTCGAGAGGTAATGAAGCGACTAATATTGTGATAAACTCTTGAAAGATCGGGTTTAATTGACTTATGGGCATACCGTATGTTATTAGATTAAGCTGTGTTGTATGCTTAAGTGAGATGCACGAATAATATTTTTAGGGAGTAAATATGGTTGTTGTGATTAGGACTACATGCTATTGAGATTATGAGAAACTATGATATTGAGATTATGAGAAACTATCTTGCAGTATGAGGAGAGATAATGTAAGATTGAGACATGGAATAATTGAGAATCGTGGAATACTAGCTAACTATTGAGACCTTAGATGAACATTCGAGGGCGAATGTTTCTAAGGGGAAGGATGTTACACCAGTAATACGGGCTACTAATTGAGAGCGTGATTAAGGATTTAATATTTGAATTTTGGAAGGAAAGAATAATTACATTTTGTTAAGGAAAATTTGGAAAAAATGTGTGACGGAAAAATTATTAACTTGGAGTATAATACTTCTAATTGGATTTATGGACTTAGTATTGGATTATAAGGTGTTGGAATTGATAATATGGGGTCGTAGAATTTCACAATTTAGCGGGGACCTGAAAAATATAATATTTTGGACCAATCGGAGGCGACACGTGGCACCTCCACTTGTCAGCTAAGATGACAACAAATTAGATATTTTGAGAGGACAAGTGGACATGGGTCCCACTCCAGCTATACATATCCAAGTCTTGCAAGACTTGGATCACTTTACACTTAGACCGAAAAATAAGTTCTCATCTTCTCCTTTAGCTCCATAATTTCGAGATCCCTTGGCTAAGAACAACCATTGTTGATCAATTTATTTCTCCAAGATTATGCCCTTAAACCAAGTGCTAAGCCTAGATTAATATTCTACGTTTTTACTTGTCTTGGCGAAAGTTGATGCAAAACCCTAGGGGTTCCGTCGACTTTTGGAAGTGAGATTCAAAGAGAAGTTGCTCTAAGGTTGTAGGGGTACATATATGTGATTGGAACTTGAAGAAGTGGAGCGAAACAGCGCACACCAATAAAGACCGGACTGTTTTGGGGCGTTTTGGGCAAAAAATGAGGTAAAAGTCCATCTTCTTTTAAAGTAATTGGATATTACTTATTGTTATTATGTATGGATGAACTTGTGTTAGAAAAGAATGAAGAATAAAAAGCGTTTGAGCCATTTTGGGGCTAAAACCGATTTGGGACAGATTTGGTGCAAATGGAATTCGTTGGTTATTGTCGTTGTTATCTTCACCTATTGCATGTTATAATGGATTAATATTGTTGTTAATAAGTTGTTATAACTTATGTAGAAGTTTTGGAACTCGAATTGGAATAAAATGGATTAAGGAGCGAGTTATCGGGTTGTAGTTGTTGTGGTAGGCTGCCCAAAGCGTTAGACGTTGTTGTGTCGGTTAGTGGACTGTTTGGAGGTATTAAATGCTGGAACTTTAGTTGTTGTTATGCATGTTTAAGTGTCGTAGTTGCTCATGAAATTCCTAAGGGACTAAGGGTGTGGAAAGGCGTTAAAAGGCCTCGCATTTACCCTCGTTATGGTTGGATTGCGGACTGTTTTTATGGGCTGATTTGTGGACTGTTTTGTATAAGCGTGGGGCAGAATTTTACATGTCGATTAGGCGTGTAAACCCCATTGGCTAACTGTTGGTTGTGCCTTAAATGTGGCTTGTTGGTTGATGAATACGGGCCTTGGAAAGGTGGAAAAATGCGTAGAAACAAAGGAAGTCTTTGTCCGATTTTCCGTAGAATTTAGTGACTTTGCACTTAGAATATTCTACGTTCGAAGCTAGAGGTTAATGAATGTATTATGGCCATTATAGGTTGAAGTACTAAGTATAGCGTATTCTACTTGAAGGATGGAATAGCTATCAAGGTTGAAGTACTTTGGAGCATTTTGCTATTGTCGATAATCGTCGCGAGGTATGTGAACCTCTCCCTTCTTTTGACATGATTCTATGTATGGAATATACATGTAGTACTATTTCATGATTTCCTTCTACTCTTAGAAGTTAAGAGGTATGTATGTTGATTTACTCTACGTAAAGGTTATGTCTAGGTTATCTAAGTTCTTACCAAGTCTTATGGGGATGTTGGTAAGAGTCGTTAGGAAGGTATTTGGAGCAGTTGACTTGGCTAATTTCTGACACAAATGAGAATAAGTATCGAACAAGCCCTTTGCGGCGTTAATAAAGGAAAATGTAATGACAATCAATTAAGTTAAAATGAGTAGAATTCTCCATCTGCATAGAAGCTAAGATAAGACAAAATTGTATTACATTTTCTAGATCATGGCTACTTGATTAAGATCATTATAAATAAGTATAACTTATTCACAACGCAACAATGTATATGTTACTTAATTTATAAGAATTTACGTATGAAGTTTTAAGGCTATGAACCTCAAATTTTTTAAAAGGTTAAGGGACTTTATTTTTCAAGTTATGGGACTTGATTCTTAAAGGAAGAAATGAATTGATTTAAAAGTATAGAATACTTGATTTGGAAAGTATTGATTTCTTGCCATTCTAACGTTAAGAAACTTGTTTTCTTAAAAGTTAAGACTTGAAGTATTTTGAAAACTATGTGATTTGATTTGAAAGTATAAGTTTCTTGGTTATAAAAGGAATGAATTTGTCTAAGACATAAAGAGTTATAACGGCTTTATGGAAAGTTAGTTATAACAACTTTATGGGAGATTAAAGAATGGTTTTCTTGATAATGTAAGCAAAGAAATGATTTGAAATAAAGAAGGGCAAATTGTTTTAAAGGTACCAATTGCTTAAGGTTTTAAGAAAGAAGTCACTTGATTTAGAAAGCGGTAAATGTATTTCTAAAAGGTATTGTGACTTGTCTTGAAAAGTAGATATGACTTGATACTACGGTCGTTAGTATCTTGGAAGTTTCATTTGAAAAAGAGTTATTCTAATGGAGTAGAGTGCGTGTACGTTGGGTTAAATTTCCGGATTTTATATGACTTTATCGCGTCGAGAAATGGTAAGGCAGTATACCTTTATGGGCGGACTATATGACATTATCGCGTCGAGAAATGGGCGGGCGATATACCTTTATGGGCGGACTATGTGACTTTATCGCGTCCCAGTTGGTAGGCGGTATAAGCGTCCTCGTAAAGGGCGAATTATGTTATGCGAGTAAGTAAGTTATATGGTAATGAACTTGGCGGTTTTCACGAGCATATGCGTAAGAATGTGACTATAACTTTTATGTAAAAATGGGAAAAGATAATAAGTGCGATTAAGTTCACGAGATGGTAATGACACGGTAGGATCGGTATTTACCCTTTTATACTTGCCACTGTCATTCTTTATCTGATTATGATTTGTTCTGTACCTTATTTTCCGTTCCATATTAAATTTTTGTTATGCGACCCCCCGAAGTGCGTTCATGTCCGTAGGTTTAGGTACGATTGTGGATCATGAGCTTAGGATCTGGTTGGCATTTTGAGATGGCTCGATGTTAGGAGATTGTCGTCATGGTCATGTATATTGAAGTGCAGCGGGGCCTTGTCCGTCATAGTAATTGTCCAAATCTTAAGTGCATGTATTCATCGTAAATTTGGGTGGCTAGAGTTTTTACATTGTTAAGCGGTGTAGACCACTTTCGGGTAATTTTTATGTTATGGCGGCCTTATCGGCGGCCTTAGTTTAAAAAAGTGTTATTTATTTTCCATGATTTGTTATGTTGTATGATTAGAAGGGTGCGGGTAGGGCACTAGTCGCGACTTGGTCGAATCGTGACAAAAGTGATATCGAGCGATTAGTCCTCGGCGTGTCTGAGGAGTGTATAGTAGAGTCTTGTTTATCGATGTGTTGTGCACCACATCTATAAACATGAGACTATAGTACATTTAGGATTGGTTTCCCTTCTTCTCACTCTGAGATCGTGCGATAGAGTTGTGTTGTTAGGGTAGTCTCTCCCTAACGTGTTATTTTGATTGCAGATATGAGAAAGGCAATGATAACCGAGAAAGATTATATGGACTTCGTATCCAAGTTGGTAAAACTATTGTACATTTGGTATAATGATGATGTGTATCTATACGAGCGTATTTATTTGGGTTCATATGTGCGTTGCCTAGAATGATTATGAGTTACCATGAGTTGGTTAATCCTTAATAATTACTTGGAACGTGTGAAACAGTTTATGGAATCCACGCTAGGCTTTATATATGTACTTATTTGGAATAGTCGAGGTAATGAATGACTAATATTGTGATAAACTCTTGAAAGATCGAGTTTAATTGACTTATGGGCATACCATGTTATTAGATTAAGTGTGTTGTATGCTTAAGTGAGATCTTGCGAATAATATTTTTAGGGAGTAAATATGGTTGTTGTGATTAGAATGACATCTATTGAGATTATGAGAAACTATGATATTGAGATTATGAGAAACTATCTTACAGTATGAGGAGAGATAATGTAAGATTGAGACATGGAATAATTGAGAATCGTGGAATACTAGCTAACTATTGAGACCTTAGATGAACATTCGAGGGCGAATGTTTCTAAGGGGAAGGATGTTACACCGTAATACGGGGCTACTAATTGAGAGCGTGATTAAGGATTTAATATTTGAATTTTGGAAGGAAAGAATAATTACATTTTGTTAAGGAAAATTTGGAAAAAATGTGACGGAAAAATTATTAACTTGGAGTATAATACTTCTAATTGGATTTATGGACTTAGTATTGGATTATAAGGTGTTGGAATTGATAATATGGGGTCCGCGAGAATTTCACAATTTCGCGGGGACGCGAAAAATTATAATATTTTGGACCAATCGGAGGCGACACGTGGCACCCTCCACTTGTCTTGCTAAGATGACAACAAATTAGATATTGTGAGAGGGGACAAGTGGACATGGGTCCCACTCCACTTGGCTATACATATCCAAGTCTTGCAAGACTTGGATCACTTTACACTTAGACCAAACAATAAGTTCTCATCTTCTCCCTTTAGCTCCATAATTTCGAGATCCCTTGGCTAAGAACAACCGTTGTTGATCAATTTATTTCTCCAAGATTATGCCCTTAAACCAAGTGCTAAGTCTAGATTAATATTCTACGTTTTTACTTGTCTTGGCGAAAGTTGATGCCAAAACCCTAGGGGTTCCGTCGACTTTTGGAAGTGAGATTCAAAGAGAAGTTTCTCCTAAGGTTGTAGGGGTACATATATGTGATTGGAACTTGAAGAAGTGGAGCGAAGCAGCTGCGCACCAATCTGGACTGTTTTGGGGCGTTTTGGGCAAAAAATGAGGTAAAGTCCTTCTTCTTTTAAAGTAATTGGATATTACTTATTGTTATTATGTATGGATGAACTTGTGTTAGAAAAGAATGAAGAATAAAAAGCGTTTGAGCCATTTTTGGGGCTAAAACCGATTTGGGACAGATTTGGTGCAAATGGAATTCGTTGGTTATTATCGTTGTTATCTTCACCTATTGCATGTTATAATGGATTAATATTGTTGTTAATAATTTGTTATAACTTATGTAGAAGTTTTGGAACTCGAATTGGAATAAAATGGATTAAGGAGCGAGTTATCGGGTTGTAGTTGTTGTGGCGAAGCGCCCAAAGCTGTAGGCGTTGTTGTGTCGTTTAGTGGACTGTTTTGAGGTATTAAATGCTGAAAATTTAGTTGTTGTTATGCATGTTTAAGTGTAGTAGTTGCTAATGAAATTCCTAAGGGAATAAGGTGTGGAAAGGCGTTAAAAGGCCTGCATTTTACCCTCGTTATGGTTGGATTGCGAATTGTTTTATGGGCTGATTTGTGGACTGTTTTGTATAAGCGTGGGGCAGAATTTTACATGTCGATTAGGCGTGTAAACCCCATTGGCTAACTGTTGGTTGTGCCTTAAATGTGGCTTGTTGGTTGATGAATACGGGCCTTGGAAAGGTGGAAAATGCGTAGAAACAAAGGAAGTCTTTGTCCGATTTTCCGTAGAATTTAGTGACTTTGCACTTAGAATATTCTACGTTGAAGCTAGAGGTTAATGAGCGTATTATGGCCATTATAGGTTGAAGTACTAAGTATAGCGTATTCTACTTGAAGGATGGAATAGCTATCAAGGTTGAAGTACTTTGGAGCATTTTGCTATTTGTCGATAATCGTCGCGGTATGTGAACCTCTCCACTTCTTTTGACATGATTCTATGTATGAAATATACATGTAGTACTATTTCATGATTTCCTTCTACTCTTAGAAGTTAAGAGGTATGTATGTTGATTTACTCTACGTAAAGGTTATGTCTAGGTTATCCTAAGTTCTTACCAAGTCTTATGGGGGATGTTGGTAAGAGTCGTTAGGAGGTATTTGGAGCCATGTTGACTTGGCTAATTTTCTGACACAAATGAGAATAAGTATCGAACAAGCCACTGCAGCGTTAATAAAGGAAAATGTAATGACAATCAATTAAGTTAAAATGAGTAGAATTCTCCATCTGCATAGAAGCTAAGATAAGACAAAATTGTATTACATTTTCTAGATCATGGCTACTTGATTAAGATCGTTATAAATAAGTATAACTTATTCACAACGCAACAATGTATATGTTACTTAATTTATAAGAATTTACGTATGAAGTTTTAAGGCTATGAACCTCAAATTTTTTAAAAGGTTAAGGGACTTTATTTTTCAAGTTATGAGACTTGATTCTTAAAGGAAGAAATGAATTGATTTAAAAGTATAGAATACTTGATTTGGAAAGTATTGATTTCTTGCCATTCTAACGTTAAGAAACTTGTTTTCTTAAAAGTTAAGAGACTTGAAGTATTTTGAAAACTATTTGATTTGAAAGTATAAGTTTCTTGGTTATAAAAGGAATGAATTTGTCTAAGACATAAAGAGTTATAACGGCTTTATGGGAAGTTGGTTATAACAACTTTATGGGAGATTAAAAGAATGATTTTCTTCAGTAATGTAAGCAAAGAAATTATTTGAAATAAAGAAGGGCAAATTGTTTTAAAGGTACCAATTGCTTAAGGTTTTTAAGAAAGAAGTCACTTGATTTAGAAGCCGGTAAATGTATTTCTAAAAAGGTATTGTGACTTGTCTTGAAAAGTAGATATGACTTGATACTACGGTCGTTAGTATCTTGGAAGTTTCATTTGAAAAAGAGTTATTCTAAAGGAGTAGAGGTACGTAGTACGTTGGGTTAAATTTTCGGATTTTATATGACTTTATCGCGTCCCAGAAATGGTAGGCGATACCTTTATGGCGGACTATATGACATTATCGCGTCCGAGAAATGGGTCGAGCGATATACCTTTATGGGCGGACTATATGACATTATCGCGTCGAGAAATGGGCAGGCGATACCTTTATGGGCGGACTATATGACATTATCGCGTCGCAAAAATGGGCGGCGTTATACCTTTATGGGCGACTATATGACATTATCGCGTCGAAATGGGTCGGGCGATACCTTTATGGGCGAACTATATGACATTATCGCGTCGAAATGGCGACGATATACCTTTATGGGCGAACTATATGACATTATCGCGTCCCGAGAAATGGTAAGCGATATACCTTTATGGGCGGACTATGTGACTTTATCGCGTTCCAGTTAGGTAGGCGATATGGCGTCCCTCGTAAAGGTCGGATTATGTTATGCAAGGTAAGTTATATGGTAATGAACTTGATGGTTTTCACGAGCATGCGTAAGAATGTGACTATAACTTTTATGTAAAAATGGGAAAAGATAATAAGGTACGATTAAGTTCACGAGATGGTAATGACACGGTAGAATCGGTATTTACCCTTTTATACTTGCCCTGTCATTCTTTTATGCGATTATGATTTGTTTCTTGCACCTTATTTTCCGTTCCATATTAAATTTTTGTTATGCGACCCGCCGAAGCTGCGTTAAATGTCCGTAGGTTTAGGTACGATTGTGGATCATGACTTAGGATCTGGTTCACATTTTGAGATGGCTCGATGTTCGGAGTTTGTCGTCATGGTCATGTATATTCGAAGTGCGGCGGGGCCTTGTCGTCGTAGTAATTGTCCAAATCTTAAGTGCATGTATTAAATACGTAGGTTGGGTGGCTAGAGTTGTTTTTACATTGTTAAGCAGTGTTGACCACTTTCGGGTAATTTTTATGTTATGGCGGCCTTATCGGCAGCCTTAGTTTAAAAAAAGTGTTATTTATCTTGCGGTTTGTTATGTTGTATGATTAGAGCGGTGCCCGGGTAGGGCACTAGTCGCGACTTGGTCGGTCGTGACAATAATGCTCTTAGAGTCATTGCATGTAAGAAATGTGGTTTGGATATGAAAGGATTGGTTAAGAAGATATTGTGAGCATGTTGTAGCCTAAAAATACCTTAAAATTGTTAAGTGAATTGTTGTACCTTATGGAGCAGAATTTTACACACCCAAGTTTAGGTGTGTAATCCCCTTTGAAATGTTTGGATTGTTGAGCCTTAAATGTGGCGTTTGGATGTTAAATTCGGCCTTGAGAAAGGTGGCAAAGTATGTAGAAACAAAGGAAATCTTTGATTTTTCCACTAGAATTTAGTGGCTTTGAACTTAGATTATTTCTACATTGAAATTAGAGGTTAATAAGCGTATCATGGTTATTATATGTCGACATATTACTTGCGATAGTTTGGGCTTTGCAAGTGGATTGACCGAAGAGGTATGTGAAGCTTTTCTATCTCTTGAGCATGAGTAGTTGTATCTATGTAGTACGGTAGACGTACAAGATTTAGTATTCTTACTTGTTTTAAGTATATAAAGACTTGTTTCGTTTTAAGAAGTATAAGTCCCTTGGTTAAGGGAAAAGTATGATTTTACTAAAGTATAGGGTTAATATAACAACTTTATGGGAAGTTGGTTTATTAGCTTTATAAAAGGTTGATAAGAAGAGATTTATTCTAAGTAAGATAAGTAAGGACAAATGACTTGATTTATGAAAGGTAAATTGATTTTAAGGCATCAATTGCCCAAAGGTTTTATATGAAAAAGAGTCATTTTTAAAGGATATAAGTATGTGGTACTTTGGGTTAAATTCCCGGATTTTCTTTTATTAAGAATGTTAGTGCCTTAAGTAAACTAAAATGAGAGGGTATATGAACAAGACTAATAATAAGTTATAAAGCTTTCTAAACTTATTTATGATTATGATATGATGGCCGTTTGAGCTAGGGTAAGAGTATAAATGAGGGCGACCAAGATCGTTATACCACCTTCTCGGGGTAAGAGTATGAATGAGGCCAGCCCCAAGATCGTCATACCACTTCGGGGTAAGAGTATATCGAAGTGTACGTCCCAGATCGTTATACCACTTCTTCCCGGGGTAGAGTATATCGGGGAATATCCCCAAGATCGTTATACCGCCTTGGGGTAAGAGTATATCGGCGTGCGTCCCGAGATCGTTATACCACGCATTAGTGGATTTGCTACCCGTGATGCGAGGAATACCTCATGCGAGTCCTATGGGCTTATGCGGGTGAAATAGTCCCGTGCGGTAGTCTGACTATGCGAGAATACCTCATGCGGGTCCACGGGACTATGCGGGTGAAATAGTCCCAGGAGTAGGGGTGCTTATTGATACTACGGGCGAGGTACCCTGTTTTGATCATGAGCCTCCTATTTTTATGCAGTATTATATACATACTTGTTACTCTCATTGTTAGTAAGGCACAATGTATTGTATTTTGATTGTCTTTCATGACTCGAACACTTTTAGACTTATGATATCATTATTACAGTATTTTCGGTTTTACATACTTGGTACATATTGTGTCTTGACCCCCTTCGCCGAGGCTGCGTTAAATCTGCGGTAAGGGTAGCGGTGGTGGATCCTCGTTCTTAGGATCACTGTTCCGGTGTCAGAAGCTCCATTCCTCCGGAAGCTTGTTTTGTTGGTACGGTTTTTCCCTGATGTTGTAGACATTGTGTATATTCAGGGGTATGGCGGGGCCCTGTCCCGCCACATTTGATATCCTTAAGTGCGTGGTCGCGTATGTGTTTGGAATTGTAAGAACAAGTTATCTTGCTATACTTTTGATTAAGTATGTTTTTATGGAAGGCAGCCTTATCGGCTGGTCAGTGATGTTTACCCTTTTTATAAGTTATGTGTTATGTATGTTCATTGCTATTCTACGATGTATACTGACAGGTACCGGTGAGTACTAGTCGCGGCCCCGGGGTCGGGTCGTGACACCTGTGTTGTAAGATTGGTCATTCACTATGGTGGGGGGTACTTTTTTTTCCCTTAATGAAAAAATGAAATGCATAGGGGATCATCCTTTTGTTGCGGCATGCTCGCCAGTTCTGGATTCGCGAGGGCCTTAGGCCCTACTTAGTTGACCGACAATGACAAACGCTTACGAAACTAAGTAGGGCCTTTTCCTTTTTCTTTGAATAACCCATTCTCATTATATTTAATAAGTAAAGTAGGCAAACCTATAGGTCCTTAGTAGCGTTGACAAAGAAGAAGGAACCGGTTAAAAGAAAGCGAATCTTTCCATTTTTCAACTAGAATCTATTATATAATCGCATGGCTCAGGCGAAAAAGCGTCATCCCAAGAGGTCAGAAATAATGGCCCATCACACCTGCGAGTCTGTTTCAAATTTGTTCGGGGATGCGAAGAGTCTTGAAGTTAAAGGGTGGGATATAAATTTCCACATCCAAGCAAACCAAGTACAAAAACAGAGGCGCCACACATACTCGAGCCCGGTGTTACAATGGAAATCAAACCCCGACAGTATGATGGCATCAAAAGGTCCCATGCGCCTCCAGTTGGTCTCTGCGACCAACTCAACTCAGGCTAACCGACCCGAATAGTGAGCGACCAGAGTCGGCCAGGTACGAAGGTTAGCCGAACAACGGCCGATAAACCAGTCACAAGAAAAAAGAAAGTCATGGTTTATCGAGCTGAGGTACTGAAACAAGAGAAATCACTTTGTTCCGGTCCACCATACAGAGTCAGGACCAGCGGTTCATCAATAAAAACCAAAGCAAGGGTCAGAGCACAATCGGCTAGGATAGTTTTTCCTGATCTTTAAGATAAAAAAAGATGAAACCATGGTTTCTGACTAATAAGAGGGCTAAAAGTTAGGTGATAGACTTATGGAAAATCTTTCCTTAAATAACCTACAGAGGCGCGGCCGAGATTAATTCATTATTTTCAAAAGCATGACAAAAAATCATCAGAGCCAATTCGCGGCAATAAAGACGTCTCAGTTAAAGGGGAAACACCCTCCAAAAAAGTAGTCATCATTGCATGCACTGGAGACAAGACGATTGAAGTGACATACGCGACTGTTAGACTGAAAAATAATTCAAGTGTTTAGCCGAATTTACTGACAATCAAACTTTTCAGGAGCCGAATTTACTCTTAGCCCTCGACTACAAGAACTTCATCGGCTACTAAGACATCTTAGTCAAAGTCGTTGGTTAGAGGTACGAATGGGACCCACTAAGATGAAGGCGCCTCGACGACCAATTCTGCATTCTCTTATCACACTTAGTCAAACTTTTCTGCATTCTCTTATCACACTTTCTTCTGTCGCACCAATTCTCATACCATTCTCGTAGCACTCTTTATACGCAATTTCTTCACCATCATCTGCCACAACAACGTTTGAAGCAGCAAACATTGTCACCATGGCGATGAACAACACAGCAATGACTACCTTGTTGGATGCCATTTTTCTGATTAGTTTTTTTTTTTTTTTTGTGCTACGCAATTGAGTGATCAGTATATTGTTTGAGTGGAATATAATGTATTAAAGTAGTTGAATGTTCATTCGGATTTATAGACTTGTGTCACCGTTAGATCTTGAGGCTTGAATTAGTTTTAGGTGGATTTGAGGAGAGGAGACAATTATGCATTTGAGAAAGGGAAAATTCATAGGTTGTCCTTGATTACCGATTTAGTCAAGACACTGTGTATTAACTGAATCTATTTAGACTCCTCATATATTTATTTATTTTGTAAATGTTAAAACCAAATCAATTTATTGAAATAATTTTTCACATCATTTGTAAATGTTAAACATTTTATTTTTCCTTATCTCAATGAATACACATCGGACTATACAACAATTATCTTTTCTACATCCGAAGCCCTAGACCAGTTGGTCTTGAAGGCAGAGGGTATCCTCATTGGGTGATGTGGGAGAGCTTGAAGGAACGGACTCACTCGCCCTACTTCTAAAGATAGATAGAAATCTTCCCCAAGAGCTTGAAAATGGGCTCGCAAAAGGGAGACAGCAAGAAAACGGATGCAGCAAGAAAACGGAAGCTTTAAGCCACTCGCCAACTAGCATGATTGACAAGTTCGAAACCCGAGTGCGCGCGCGCCGCCTCTTGAAGTCTGTCACACTGCTTGCCAAGTGTGGTTTAAGCGGTGGCGTGGTTTGCGGGCTATTGCGTCGATCGGTTTACTGTCTTTCGAAAGAAACGGCTGCGGGTTCGCCGTCAACAAAAAAATTATCTTTTCTACAATCACCCCTTCCCTATCAGCCCACCCCACCAAGGGTTCGGCTTCGCTCCATTAGTCTTTGCTCAAGTGTTCGAGAAAATGGTGATTTTTTATTTAAATACTGCCAAAATCGAAAAATAAAAGGAAAAAAGATGCTTGTAGTGCTATTTCTTCATGGCTATCTTCTTTACAATTCTTTCTATTCTCAGCTTATCAACATCTCTCTTCTCATGGCTTCATTGTTGTGCCTCCTCAGGTTCCTTCCTTTTTTTACTTTCCTAGTTATAATTTTCATAGTGTGTGCTCCAAAAAATTGATTGTGAAATCAAATCTTTACAATCCTAAAAGTAAATGTAGATTTTTGCTTTCTTATTCTTGATATCCTCTTTTAAATAGTTGGAAATGTGGGAAAAGAAATATTGACAATATGAGGCTCTTGGCAAGCAGAGTTTAGTTCCTACTTGCTATTTGCAACTAGCATTAGCAGCTTTTGGATTAGGAAATTAGTTGGTTCTAAGAACTGCTAAGATATTGATTTATAAATCACCAATTATGACAACATAGTTAACAATTAGTTAACTTTGGTTGAGTTTAAATTGTATGCATTAACAATAAAAAAAAATATTTACACAATCAGGTCGCTTATAAATTAATTACCAGTAAATTTCTGTAACCAACCTTCTATCCCAGATCCCACTGTGTGGGATTACACTAGGTATGTTGTTGTTGGTAACCTAGTAAAAATGGTAACCAACCTTCTATCACAAGTTAAACTAGACTTGTAGTGTAAAAGAATCTTTACATTGTCGTTTTAAGTAGTTTGAATCCATTTTTCTTTGTGGTTCTCATGTGACATTTCATTTGCCTTGTACTAGTTATATTTGGTGGAAGGAGCAGATGCAACTGAGGATATAAAATCCACAGATGAAATCGCAAACTGGTTAGCTGAAGGATTGCAGCATTACCTTCCACCTGAAGTTGAGCCAATCTTGAAAAAACTAGGACTAGCAGGCCATAGCCGTGATGGAAAAGTTGCATTCGCGCTAGCTCTTGGCAAACTTCCTAATATTTCTACGAACCTGAAATTTTCAGCGTTAATCGGTGTTGATCCTGTTGATGGCATGGATAAAGGAAAGCAAACTCCACCAGCCGTTCTCACTTACGTTCCACACTCATTCAATAATCTTGATATGCCAGTGATGGTAACTGGCTCGGATTTGGGAGAAGTCAAAAGGAATCCTTTCTTCCCAGCTTGTGCGCCGATAGGGTGAATCATCGTGATTTCTACAATGAATGCTTCAAGCCAGCTTGTTACTTTGTGGCAAAGGATTATGGACATAATGACATGTTAGATGATGAAACGAAAGGGATTCGAGGCAAGATCACTTATTGTTTGTGCAAGCAAGGGAAATCTAGAGAACCCATGAGGAGATTTGTTCGAGGGGTTCTGCTTGCATTTTTGGAAGCTTGTTTGGAAGGGAATTCAAATGACTTGATATTTATTAGAGATGGGTATGTCACACTGCCCGTGGAGCTCCAAGATACTGATTTCGTGTCTAAATTATGGGCTATGATTTAGAACTTTGGTTGTGGTTATAATTGGTAAGTTAGGTTAGCCTGCAGGAACTTAGTAAGAACAACAAGAACATACCCGATGAAATCCCACAACGTAGTGCAGGGGAGGATATAATGTCTGTGACCTTATCTCTACCTTGGTAGGTAGATCAAGCGTTTCCAAGATACCCTCGGCTCAAGACAATCAAAGCAAAAACAATCGGACAGGTCAAAAAATTAAAGAGTAGCGGTAAAAAAATGCGATGCAACGCGAATACGCCATGATATCACATCACGAAAGAAAAGCGATTAACACGGATAAATGAGATAAACTAAGTGCATTAAAGAACACATAGCAGAAGAAATAAAACTAGATAAGTGTATAAAGCAATACTAAGCATATTCGTATGATATGCTAAGCATGCCTATAGTAATAAAACCACAGTACCGGTTTGTAAGTGAAAGTAGGACTACACTCGACTACTACCATTCTACCCTAATCTGTGTCCTCCAACCCTCTATCTAAGGTCATGTCCTCGATGAAGTTCGCGACCTCTCCCCAATATTTCTTGATCTACTTCTACCCTCACGAACGTTTATAGCCAACATCTCACACCTCTGCACTCTAGCATTTGTGTCTCTCCTCATGTTGAGGCATTTGTGTCTCTCCTCCGCACGTGTCCAAACCATCTCAACCTCGCTCCCCGCATCTTGTTTTCCACCGAGGTCACTCTCACTCTGCCCCGGATATTATCATTTCTATCATGTCCCTCCTCGTATGCTCAAACATCCATATGCGCATCCTCATCTCTGCCACTCTCAAATTTTGGGTGTCACGTCTTGGCTTGCCTAACACTCCGCCACATACAATGATCGGTCTAACCACCACCCTATAAATGTGGGCCAAGCAGAGAATTATTTACATTTTTAAATCTTACATAATTATAGGTCAAACACCATAACAGATTCTCTAGAAACAGTTTGGACAAAACTACTTTTAATAACAGAAATTGTTTTAAAAAAACTTGGTCAAACAGACCCTAAATTTAACAAAAATATTGTAGAAATTGTTGTTAAAAA
This sequence comes from Przewalskia tangutica, assembly GCA_029844215.1. Classification (NCBI taxonomy): domain Eukaryota; kingdom Viridiplantae; phylum Streptophyta; class Magnoliopsida; order Solanales; family Solanaceae; genus Przewalskia; species Przewalskia tangutica. The sequence continues at coordinate 30,739,820 of CM056723.1, forward strand.
TGCATCTTCTTGGCTGGCTTTTCAAGGTTCGGTACAGCAACACAACAGTTTTTAAACTCTCTCCGTGGCGTTTTCAGTTTGCCTCCTCAACTGCACTAAATAGAGTAATGAAAGCACACGGAAAACAATGCCGAAAATACATGAGGAGCATTGTTGCAACATCATCCTTCTTTGTTGGGTTGGCATCAGTTGTTCATATATATAACATCAAATTATGGCTAGCTGATGGGGAAAATTATACTACTACTTTTATTATCTCGCATTAATATACTATTTTGGATGTGGAATATTCTCTTGTACGTGCGGAATGGTACAAGTGTTGACATAATAATCTGTATACGTTTAAATAATGTTTCAACAATCTGTTAAACACTTAGTGCAACCAGATTATACAGTATAAAATTTTTATAGTAAATTAATTAAACAAAATCAGTACAAAATTGAAAATAAACAGAATCTGTGTTGGAAAAATAATTTTTCAGAATATAATCGAGTCCACTTAGTTTAAAGTGTGTCCTTAAAGAAATTATTCCCCTCACAGTACTCGAGGTTGATGGAATATCCACTTCCAGGATAGAATGATTATCTTACCAGAATAGTAGCACTCCAAATTCTGGTAGCAGCGAACCACTCAACGACAGTATATCACACAGAATAAACAAGAGAGATTTTTCAAGATTGAAGAAAATTCGTATTGAATGTTGTGTTTAATTCTTGGAACAAATCAAGAATTTATAGTTATTTGAGGTACTGATTCTGAATGTTTGCAACCATTCAGAACAGTCACCAGAATTTTGGAGGAAAATTCGAAAAAGAAAAAATCGGACCGACCTGCGGGTCAGAGTCGATCCGTATTGGATTTATTTTAACTAAATAACTAATTAAATAAATAAATAATTAAAGAAATTCCAAATTCAAAACCGAAGTCGGCCGAAGCGAGTGGCGGCTGAGCGTGAGGAGTCCTTGCCCTCAACCACTTTTAGACTAGAAGGTGTAATGTAATATATACACTCTTTCCTCTTTTTTTCCATGTGGGACAAATGTCTTAAAGGGACCTTTTACATTCCCTTAATTTTCCATCTCATCATTTCCCGTTCACGATATCAATTCCCAACAATCCCCATGAATGGGAATGACCGTAATATAAAAGAATGCGGACAAGTGTGATATCTGGCGAGGATTATTGCGTCTGGATAAGTAGGTTTCCTTTGAACTTTCCGTAGTGAACTTATATCGGATATACTCGATCAATCGATAGATTTGATATCTTTGAACCATCAAACTTTGTTGTATACCTAGACAACATAAGTCACAATCGACCTCAACCGTTTATAGTTCTCACGGTTGTGTTCGTTTTAGCCATGAACCTCACGGTTTCATGAGTGCGTAGAGAATGGGCTTTCATTTGTCATTCCTTTAAAGCGACTTACACTTAACACTCATAGGTGATTTCTAAACATATGGTCCTATAGCCACATTATCGGTCATCTGTGCCAAATTTGGATAATCATTAAAAATCTTAATGTTTTATTAACTCATTAACAAACCATAAAGTTTTATCCTTATTTACGAACATTGTCTTCATCAGAGAATGGGTTGAGTTATTTGACAATGTTGAACCGTCGACCACGACTTTATTTGATCTCCTTGAACCTAGCTCTTGGGATCTCGATCGCTAGGTAGAGTTACGTCATGATGACTTGTCCTCGGCCTTAACCCGTTCTCATTGATGATCTACTAACTCCTCTCAGATAAGCCTTTTTAAGCGGATCCGCCACGCTATTTTTTGACTTTACATAGTCAATCGTGATAACGCCACTAGAGAGGAGTTGTCTAACGGTATTGTGTCTCCGTCGTATGTGACAAAAATTTTCGTTATACATTACGCTCACTGCCCTACCTATTGATGCTTGGTATCATGATGTATACATAAAGGCCAAGGGTTGGGCGAGAAGAATATCTTACCGAAGTGCGGAGCCATTCGAACTTCTTCGGCCTTGTCTAAATCTATAAATTCGGTTTCCATTGTAGGCGGGCGATCGTATGCATTTGATGATTTCCAAGACATCGCTCCTTCACCGCGGCGGTGAAAATATATCATTTCGTGGATTTAACTTGAATGATCCGGTGATCGGTTTGCATCATTATATCCCTCAAGTACTGCGGGATATTTATTATAATGCAAAGCATAGTTTTGGGTGTGTTTTAAGTACCCCAAGACTCGTTTCATTGTCATTCAATGAGTTTGATTGAGATTACTTGTGAATCGACTCGACTTGCTTATAGCACATGCTATATCCGGTGTGTACAATTCATAATATACATCAAATTTTCCAAAACTTCGTGCATAGTCGAATTGTGAGTCACTTTCACCCGTTCTTTTGAAGTGCAAAACTTACATCAATTGGAGTCTTTGCAACATTGAAATTTAAATACTTGAACTTTTCAAGTACATTTTCAATATAATGTGATTGTGATAATGCTAGACCTTGTGAAGTTTTATGAATCCTAATTCCTAAGATCAAATCAGCAACCCCTAAGTCTTTTATGTCAAATTTGCTATCGAGCATACGCTTCGTAGTATTTACATCGGCAATATCTCTACTCATTATAAACATGTCATCAACATATAAACAAACAACGACTTCATGATTTAGAGTATTTTTAATGTAAACACATTTGTCACACTCATTAATCTTAAATCCATTTTGACATTGTTTGGTCAAATTTTGCATGTCATTGTTTGGGTGCTTGTTTAAGTCCGTAAAGTGACTTAACAAGTTTGCACATTTTCCTTTCTTTACCGGGAACCACAAAACCCTCGGGTTGTTTCATTTAAATTTCTTCCTCCTATTCTCCATTTAAGAAAATTTGTCTTGACATCCGTTTGATGGATTTGAAGACCGTATCTGATAAATCGGTGCCACTAACACCGAATAGATGTTATTCTTGCAAGCGAGTATGTGTCAAAGTAATCAAGACATTCTTTTGTCTATAACCTTTGACCACAAGTCTTGCCTAATATTTATCAATAATGCCATGAGCTTTCATTTTCCTTTTAAAAATCTATTTTAATCCTAAAGATTTATTTCGGGAGGAAGATCGACCAATTCTGCATAGTTGTTCAAAATTGATTCAATCTCGGTATTGTTGCCTCTTTTCAAAATCTTGAACGAGAAGATGACATATTGCTTTGAATGTTTGAAGCTCATTTTCAAGCAAGAATGTCACAAAATTTAGTCGAAAGAGTAGATGTCATTTGACGTTTGCTACGCCTTGGATCCTCTTTACTTGGTGTACTTTCTTTTGGTTCTTCCCGCGGTCGTTTAGATTTTTCACTTGATGACTCACATTCAGTTTTATACGGATAAATATTTTCAAAAAATTCAGCATTATCTGATTCAATTACCGTATTAACATAAATTTCGGAATTGTCCGATTTGTGAACCAAAAACCGACAAGCCTTCATGTTTGTAGCATAGCCAATAAAAACACAATCCACAGTTTTTGGTCTAATTTTTACCCTTTTGGGTAAAGGAACTTGTACCTTTGCTAAACACCCCACACTTTGAAATATTTCAAGTTGGGTTTTCTTCCTTTCCATAGTTCATATGAAATATATTGTGTTTTGTTGTGGGCACCCTATTGAGTATTCGATTAGCTGTAAGGATAGCTTTCCCCCACAAGCTTTGCGGTAAACCAGAACTTATTAATAAAACATTCATCATTTCCTTTAATGTTCGATTTTTTCTTTCCGCAATTCCTAGAGATGGAGCAACCGAAAATTAAATTTCAATTTGTGATTTTTAATATTATCAATGTTTTAGTGTGTTTTTGATAAATGGTACGATTAATTTATCTTCATTAATAAAATCATGTATTGTTGTGTTTTAATATTATAATAATATTTGATAAGTGTCAAAATTAAATGAATATAAGTAATTTATAATTTTATTATTATATGTATAATAATATGAATTACAAGAATAATATCATATACCTGTCTCGTTAGCGTCGCGGCTCCATTTATCAAAATATCATTTAGCGATGCGGCTCTACCGCAGTGCGTCGCGCGGCGGTGGTGGTGGCGCGCGGTGCCCGACTCATGATGGCATCGCGACCACTTTCCACCGTTTCAATCTTACACTTCTTCCCGTTTATCAATGTGGAACACGCGTCATTTAATCAACGGCCGTCCACCATTTTATGTCTCAAACGTTTACTCACGTACCAATATCTCTTTCACTAATGAAATTTACGATACTTGGCATTACAAGTGCGTGTGTGGAAGCGGCGTTTCAACGTGTGAGGCCTCAATTGTTTGAGTCATAAACAATGAATTAAACTTAATTCCACATTAGTAAATTTCCAACAATCCACTCTTGAAAGAGATTTTGGCGCACTCACATGGTGCCTTTCTAGCAATCTTTCAGTGGACGATGTTGCGTCTGGATAGGTAGTCGTAGCTTTGAACCTTCCATAGTTGAATACGATGACGACTTATACAGCGCTAAGCGCAGTGTACTATAAATATCCATTCTTTGTACATATTACATGAACACAATCAAACAAACCAAAACTTATTTATCTTTATGTTTTATCCTTACTTTATCCCTTTATTTTTACTGTACTCAGTTGTATTCATGCTTCCTTACCTCTTAGTTCACTAGTACCACCGTCCTAACGCTTTCTGGAGTAGTTGGGGAACCTATTACTGGAAATTAGAGTTTCGTTTCCAGCCCGAATTCGCTTGAGTTAAGGAATCAATTTGTCACCCGATTCGATCAGTCGATACAACACCAGAAGGTAGAATTCGGGGGAGAACAAATTTCAAACTTGAACTTATAAATTCAAATCCCGAATCCCTCTTCTGCTAGAATGAATACATTTCAAAAAACAAAAACTCATCCAAGAGAGTTATAATAAAATTCTTATTTTTTTTAAAAATGTAGTCGTAATTTGTTCTTTGTTTGTTTCTTTACACATCGACATCATTTACGAAAAATTCTGCATACACCACTGATTTGCCACGAAAAATTGTTAGCTTTTGCTTGTTTTCATAATCCAAACGTGAGAATCATGGGGAAAAAAGAATTTTTTTTAACAAGAGGAATGTAACCGAAAATTGAATTTTCATTATTCTTGATATTACATTTTTTTGGTGGTCAAACATTATGTAGAAAAGCCAAAGACAATAGCATTGCCAAAAAGATTAGAAGTGAAAAATATATCACTTGTTTATTCTTTTACGTCATGATCCTTGACGATGTTTCTGCATTCTCTTATCACACTTTCTTCTGTCGCACCAATTCTCATACCATTCTCGTAGCACTCTTTATACGCAATTTCTTCACCATCATCTGCCACAACAACGTTTGAAGCAGCAAACATTGTCACCATGGCGATGAACAACACAGCAATGACTACCTTGTTGGATGCCATTTTTCTGATTAGTTTTTTTTTTTTTTTTTGTGCTACGCAATTGAGTGATCAGTATATTGTTTGAGTGGAATATAATGTATTAAAGTAGTTGAATGTTCATTCAGATTTATAGACTTGTGTCACCGTTAGCTCTTGAGGCTTGAATTAGTTTTAGGTGGATTTGAGGAGAGGAGACAATTATGCAATTGAGAAAGGGAAAATTCATAGGTTGTCCTTGATTACCGATTTAGTCAAGACACTGTGTATTAACTAGGGCTGGCCAGTGGGCCGGGCCGACCCGACCCCGTCCCGACCCGACCCCGACACGATCTAGTATTAAAAAAAAAAAAAAAAAAAGTGGGACCGGGGCTCGAACCGGGGCGGGGCGAGTATGGTCGCTTGCCCCGACCCCGCCAGCCCGATCATGATCCGCCATTTGCCAAAAATAGTCGTTGTCTAACGTCCATTTAACATTTTGGCCGTTAGACAACGACCATTTTTGGCTTCCCCCACTCCCCCAACCCCCCCTACCCCCTTTATATTTATTTTTAACCCCTAAGTTATTATATTTACACTTTAACTCAATTTTCCAACTATAAATACCTTATTTTCTCTTCTTATTTCTCACAAATCTTCCTACATTTTCTCTAATTTCTATATACAACATTGTCTACTACATATTCACTCTATTTGTTAATTTGAGAATTGGGAGTGAAGTTGGCAACTAACGAGGATTAATCTATCGAGCAAAGTTTCAATTTTCAACCTCTCGATTACACATCGACTCTACGTCGGCGTTTGGTACATTCGTTCCCTCATTAAATTATTATTTTGTTTTTATTTCATTTAGCACATTTAATTTCATTATCTTTAACTATTTAATTATTTATTATCATAATTAAAATGAAAAGAACGAAAAGTCTTTTAATGAAGTCTTACAGTAGGGCGGAGTATGAGGCAAGGGTACTTCTTCTAGTATTCCTAGACAAAATGATTTTATAGATCTGGGTATTTCTGAAATACCATATGATCTTGACACAAATGTTTATCCTCAAAATGAAGAAGATTTTAATTTAGATGACACTCTAGATGATGATACACCTACTAATGAAGATGATGATACACCCACTAGTGAAATGTCTCATGTCCCCCCTAGTATGAGACGAGGTCCGGCAAAACGACCATTAAAATCAGTTGTATGGAAATATTTTGTGAGGACGTACCGAATCAAGTAGTTATATGTAAAACTTGTAAAAATATTTATTCTTTTAAAACTGGACAAGGTCATGGTGGGACGGGGGGTTTAGGAAGACACTTATTGCAAAAACACAAAGTCTTGCATGCCCAATACATTATTGAAAAAGATGGTGAGCAGACGTCCTCTCAATCGGGACAAGGTTCACATACTGTCCCGAACAAAGTACAGGGTCAAATTAACCCTATGACGGGAGGAGTTGTAGGCTCTAAATCGATAAACATAAAGATATGGAAGCCTAGCAAAATTAGTTCTTTGTGGAGGGTTTGGCTTTTTCATTTCTGAATCGCTGGTTTTATTCATTATATTAGAGATATGTATAATCCTGCTTATAAAGGTTTTCCTAGATCAACGGTTAAGAGAGACGTGTTTAAATTTGCACACGAATATCAACAATATTTGTGTTATTCATTATATCATTTAAATTGCAAAGTCGCTCTAACTCGATATAGGTCGTAGTACTAACGACCATGATTATTTAACGGTAACTTTGTCATTGGATAGATTATAAATGGTCTATGCAAAACGTATTTTAGCGTATAGATATATATATAGTAGGCACCTTTGGTGAGTTTATTTGAGAAAATATTTATTGATCTGCGATTATTACGGAATAGCGATAAAGTTATGAGTATTACATTAGATAATGCATCTTCTAACAATCTTTGCTATTTGTATTTTAAAAGAAGTTTTAACTCAGTCTTTTCCAAAACATTTTCATATCAAATGTCGTGCCATATTTATAACTTAGTTGTAAAGGATGGTCTTTCACTTTTCAAGATATTCTTGAAAAATACAATTTGCTATACACTTTATTTTTAAAAATAATAGAATTCAACAGAGAAAAGAATATAAAAAACTTGTCACGATTGTGGACTATCTTAGAAAAATTTAGAAGAAGTACCAACTAGGTGGAATTCTTTATATGACCAACTAGTTGTTGCTTATGACTATAGAAAACCTATCACTTTATTTTTTAACGCCCATAATCAAAATTCAAATGATATGATTGTGGATAATGATTGGGACAAAATTAAAGAACTTATTGTATTTCTAGAGAATTTTCAACGAGCAACAAAAGAATTTTCTACTTTATATTATCCTACTATTTCAACTATGTTGTTTTATATAGCTATAATATTTTTACTTCTTAAAGAATATATGAAAAAACACCTTATAAAGCGGTTATTAAAAAATGTTTATGAAATTAAAAAAATATTTTATTCATATTCCCCTTATTTATATTATTGGTGTTGTATTAAACCCGACTATTAAAGTAGAGGGTTGTAAAAGTCTTATTGAAAATATTTATACCTGTATGGACGTACTACCACCTCCAACTCCCAAAAATTTAAATGTTGAGCCACCTATTGAACAAACGGTAGAAGAAGTGTTGAATAGCGTAGAAGATGAATGCAAAAAAGTATATCGGCATTACCGCGAAAGTGCTAGTAACGGCCAGGCTTTATTACCATCTTCTTCAACACGGACCTAAAAAAAGACATGTTGTTTCTGCGGCTAGTATTGATTCTATTGAAAGCCTCGAAATAAAATGTGCGATGTAGCGATGCTAACCAAATTAAGCGAGTTCGATGTTTTTGTTTTGCGAGGTAATTTACCTTACCAAGCGATTATCAATGAAGAAGAAAAGGAAGACTTCTTTGAAATATTGGATGCGAGAATGAGAAGACATTTCAGACACTTTCAATGATGGCGAGATATTTTGAACATTGGCGTCATCAATCGCACGGCGCTTTTAGTGACAGATTTCAAATAGGAAACCTGACACTCATTAGCGGAGGCGGCTTGGAGATGGCGGTACTATTCGAGAGATTGGATACGAGCGGAGGCGAAGGAGGTGATCGACAGATTAACGAAGAAGAAAGCGAAAACTACAGCGACATTTTATCGAAGGCATGAGTAGCGACATGGAACAATTTGACCAAGATATACCAATTCCAACAGAAGAACCACGAAATTATAAAGAAACTAGAAAAAGTATTTTCAAATTGGTAATTTATTTCATTGCAATTTTTAATTTTCTCTGTCTTTTGCAATTTTTTTTCAACAACAGTACACGACAATGTTGTAATTCTGAATCTTGTATATTTTAGTGAAATAATTAATAATATAAGAGGCACAAAACAGTCTTGGGATGTTTTTTTTACACTCGTCTTGTCTTTGTTTAATTATTTAGTTTATACTTTATAATTTATAAATATATTATATATATGAGTATAATTATAATACTATAATATTATAATAGTATAATATGAGTCTATGACTATCACTATATGACTATATGAGTATATGTTAATGTTACTTTGTTAGTAATTTAGTATTTTTAATTTAGTGAAAAATTTAAAAAAAAAAAAACACTTTGACCGTCCGTCAGGCCCACACTTGGGGCGGGACGGGACACGATATCGTCCGCTAGTCGGTCCCACCTGGCCCGCCCAGCCCGACCCGCCCCTCCTCTCCACTCGACCCGTCCGATCCGCTAGTCCCGATTCGGTGGGCGGCCCGGCCCAGCGGCCTAATATTAACTTAATCTATTTAGACTCCTCGTATATTTATTTATTTTATAAATGTTAAACCAAATCAATTTATTGAAATAGTTTCTCACATCATTTGTAGTATTCGGTTCACACAAAATTAATCTCTTGAAAATAGTCAATATACTAAGGCTAAGGCAGTGTTGGATTATGAGAATTAAGATCACGATATTTCTATTAATCATGTGAAATAAGGCAGCAAATTAATATTTACATTCGGACAGGCCATATATATTTTCTTTCCTAAAGCTAGTAGTTATTTGTAATTGGTTTTTGAATATATTGGACAAGTATTGCAACAAAGTTGAGTTATTCTGGTCTGTCGACATTGACATTGTTAAACATTTTATAAAATCCATTGTTGGTAACCTAGTAAAAATGGTAACCAACCTTCTATCACAAGTTAAACTAGACTTGTAGTGTAAAAGAATCTTTACATTGTCGTTGTAAGTAGTTTGAATCCATTTTTCTTTGTGGTTCTCATGTGACATTTCATTTGCCTTGTACTAGTTATATTTGGTGGAAGGAGCAGATGCAACTGAGGATATAAAATCCACAGATGAAATCGCAAACTGGTTAGCTGAAGGATTGCAGCATTACCTTCCACCTGAAGTTGAGCCAATCTTGAAAAAACTAGGACTAGCAGGCCATAGCCGTGATGGAAAAGTTGCATTCGCGCTAGCTCTTGGCAAACTTCCTAATATTTCTACGAACCTGAAATTTTCAGCGTTAATCGGTGTTGATCCTGTTGATGGCATGGATAAAGGAAAGCAAACTCCACCAGCCGTTCTCACTTACGTTCCACACTCATTCAATAATCTTGATATGCCAGTGATGGTAACTGGCTCGGATTTGGGAGAAGTCAAAAGGAATCCTTTCTTCCCAGCTTGTGCGCCGATAGGGTGAATCATCGTGATTTCTACAATGAATGCTTCAAGCCAGCTTGTTACTTTGTGGCAAAGGATTATGGACATAATGACATGTTAGATGATGAAACGAAAGGGATTCGAGGCAAGACCGCTTATTGTTTGTGAAAGCAAGGGAAATCTAGAGAACCCATGAGGAGATTTGTTCGAGGGGTTCTGCTTGCATTTTTGGAAGCTTGTTTGGAAGGGAATTCAAATGACTTGATAGTTATTAGAGATGGGCATGTCACACTGACTTAGAACTTTGGTTGTGGTTATAATTGGTAAGTTAGGTTAGCCTGCAGGAACTTAGTAATAACAACAACAACATACCCGGTGAAATCCACAACGTTGGTCTGGGGAGGATAGAATGTACGCAGACCTTACCTCTACTTTGGTAGGTTGATCAACTGTTTCCAAGAGACCCTCGGCTCAAGACAAGCAAGGCAAAAAAATAATCAGACCCGGTCAAAAAAATTAAAGAGTAAACAGTAAAAAAATGCTGATAGCAAACGCGAATACGCCATGATATCACATCTTGAAAGAAAAATAGTAACTAACACAGATAAATGAGATAAACTAATTGCATTAAAGAACACATAGCAGAAGAAATAAAACTAGAGAAGACTATAAAGCAATACTACGCATATTCATATGATATGCTAAGCGGCATAGTAATAACACCACAAGTACCAGTTTGTAAGTGTAAGTAGGACTACACTCGACTACCTACTACCATTCTACCCTAATCTGTGTCCTCCACAACCCTCTATCTAAGGTCATGTCCTCGATGGATTCTGCGACCTCTCCCTAATATTTCTTCGATCTACCTCTACCCCTCCTGAACCCGTCTATAGTCAACATCTCACACCTCCGCACTCTAGCATTTGTGTCTCTCCTCCGCACTGGGCATTTGTGTCAATCCTCCGCACGTGTCCAAACCATCTCAACCTCGCTCCCCGCATCTTGTTTTCCACCGAGACCACTCCCACTCTGCCCCGGATATCATCATTTCTATCATGTCCCTCCTCGTATGCTCAAACATCCATATGAGCATCCTCATCTCTGCCACTCTCAAATTTTGGGTGTGCGACGTCTTGACTTCCTAACACTCCACCACATACAACAGTCGGTCTAACCACCACCCTATAAATGTGGGCCAAACAGAGAATTATTTCTGTTTTTCAGAAGTACTTCTATAATTATAGGTCAAACACCATAACAGATTCTCTAGAAACAGTTTGGACAAAACTACTTTTAAGAACAGAGATTGTTTTAAAAAAACTTGGCCAACCAGACCCTAAATTTAACAAAAATATTGTAGAAATTGTTGTTAAAAATGCATCTTCTTGGCTGGCTTTTCAAGGTTCGGTACAGCAACACAGCAGTTTTTAAACTCTCTCCGTGGCGTTTTCAGTTTGCCTCCTCAACTGCACTAAATAGAGTAATGAAAGCACACGGAAAACAATGCCGAAAATACATGAGGAGCATTGTTGCAACATCATCCTTCTTTGTTGGGTTGGCATCAGTTGTTCATATATATAACATCAAATTATGGCTAGCTGATGGGGAAAATTATACTACTACTTTTATTATCTCGCATTAATATACTATTTTGGATGTGGAATATTCTCTTGTACGTGCAAAATGGTACAAGTGTTGGTATAATAATCTGTATACGTTTAAATAATGTTTCAACACAATTTGTTAAACACTTAGTGCAACCAGATTATACAGTATAAAAAATACTTAACAGTAAATTAATTAAACAAAATCAGTACACGAAATTGAAAATAAACAGAATCTGTGTTGGAAAAATAATTTTTTAGAATATAATCGAGTCCACTTAGTTCAAAGTGTGTCCTTAAGGAAATTATTCCCCTCGCGATGACGAGGTTGATGGAATATCCACTTCCAGGATAGAACGATTATCTTACCAGAATAGTAGCACTTCAAATTCCGGTAGCAGCGAACCACTCAACGACAGTATATCACACAGAATAAACAAGAGAGATTTTTCGAGATGGAAGAAAATTCGTATTGAATGTTGTGTTTAATTCTTGGAACAAATCAAGAATTTATAGTTATTGGAGGTACTGATTCTGAATGTTTGCAACCATTCAGAACAGTCACCAGAATTTTGGAGGAAAATTCGAAAAAGAAAAAATCGGACCGACCCGTGGGTCAGAGTCGATCCGTATTGGATTTATTTTAACTAAATAACTAATTAAATAATTAAATAATTAAAGAAAATCCAAATCCAAAGCCGAAGTCGAGCCGAGCGAGTGACGACGACAGCGCGAGGGGTCCTTGCCCCCTCAACCCTTTTAACAACTAGAGAAGGTGTAATGTAATATATACACCTCTCTTTCCTTCTTTTTTTTCCATGTGGGACAAATGTCTTAAAAGGGGACCTTTTACATTCTCTTAATTTTTCATCCCATCATTTTTCATTCAGCAATATCAATTCCCAACAATCCCCCACATGAATGAGGAATGACCATAATATAAAAGAATGCGCGGACAAGTGTGATATACAAGCGAGGATTGACTGCATCTGGATAAGTAGGTTTTCCTTTGAACTTTCCGTAGTGAACTTATATCGGATATACTCGATCAATCGATAGATTTGATATCTTTGAACCATCGAACTTTGTTGTATACCTAGACAACATAAGTCACACAATCAACCCTCAATCGTTTATAGTTCTCACGGTTGTGTTCGTTTTAGCCATGAACACCTCCTGGTTTCATGAGTGCATAGAGAATGGACTTTCACTGTCATTCCCCTTTAAAGCGGCTTACATTTAACACTTACATAGGTGATTTCTAAACATATGGTCCTATAGCCACATTATCTAGTCATACACTGCCAAATTTGGATAATCATTAAAAATATTAATGTTTTATTAACTCATTAACAAGCCATAAAGTTTTATCCTTATTTCTGAACATTGTCTTCATCCGAGAATGGGTTGAGTTATTTGACAATGTTGAACCGTCAGTCACAACTTTATTTGATCTCCTTGAACCTAGATCTTGGGATCTCCAGTCTGCTAGGTAGAGTTACCGTCATGATGACTTGTCTTCGGCCTTAAACCCATTCCCATTGATGATCTACTAACTCTCTCTCTAGATAAGCCTTTTGTAAGCGGATCCGCCACGCTATTTTTTGACTTTACATAGTCAATCGTGATAACGCCACTAGAGAGGAGTTGTCTAACGGTATTATGTCTCCGTCGTATGTGACGAGATTTTTCGTTATACATTACGTTCTCTGCCCTACCTATTGATGCTTGACTGTCACAATGTATACATATAGGAGCCAAAGGTTTGGGCCAGAAGGGAATATCTTCTCAGAAATTTTGGAGTCATTCAGCTTCTTCACCGGCCTTGTCTAAAGCTATAAATTCAGTTTCCATTGTAGAGCGGGCGATGCATGTCTGTTTTGATTATTTTCAAGACATTGCTTCTTCACCAACGGTGAAAATATATCCACTCGTGGATTTAACTTCAGATGATCCGGTGATCCAGTTTGCATCACTATATCCCTCAAGTACTGCGGGATATTTATTATAATGCAAAGCATAGTTTTGGGTGTGTTTTAAGTACCCCAAGACTCGTTTCATTGCCATTCAATGAGTTTGATTGAGATTACTTGTGAATCGACTCAGCTTGCTTATAACACATGCTATATCGGTGGTGTACAATTAATAATATACATCAAATTTCCCAAAACTCGTCGTAGTCGATTGTGAGTCACTTTCACGCCGTTCTTTTGAAGTGCAAAACTTACATAAATTGGAGTCTTTGCAACATTGAAATTTAAATACTTGAACTTTTCAAGTACATTTTCAATATAATGTGATTGTGATAATGCTAGACCTTGTGGAGTTTTATGAATCCTAATTCCTAAGATCAAATCAGTAACCCCTAAGTCTTTCATGTCAAATTTGCTATCGAGCATACGCTTCGTAGTATTTACATCGGCAATATCTCTACTCATTATCAACATGTCATCAACATATAAACAAACAATGACTTCATGATTTAGAGTATTTTTAATGTAAACACATTTGTCACACTCATTAATCTTAAATCCATTTGCCAACATTGTTTGGTCAAATTTTGCATGTCATTGTTTGGGTGCTTGTTTAAGTCCATAAAGTGACTTAACAAGTTTGCACACTTTTCTTTCTTTACCAGGAACCACAAAACCCTCAGGTTGTTTCATGTAAATTTCTTCCTCCTATTCTCCATTTAAGAAAGTTGTCTTGACATCCATTTGATGGATTTCAAGACCATATACGGTCGCCAGTGCCACTAACACCCGAATAGATGTTATTCTTGTTACCGGCGAGTATGTGTCAAAGTAATCAAGACATTATTTTTGTCTATAACCTTTGACCACAAGTCTTGCCTAATATTTGTCAATAATGCCATCAGCTTTCATTTTCCTTTTAAAAATTCATTTTGATCCTAAAGATTTATTTCCAGGAGGAAGATCAACCAATTCTCATGCATAGTTGTTCAAAATTGATTCAATCTCACTATTGACTGCCTCTTATCAAAATGTTGAACCAAAAGATGACATCGCTGCTTTGAATGTTTGAGGCTCATTTTCAAGCAAGAATGTCACAAAATCTGGTCCAAAGGAAGTAGATGTCCTTTGACGTTTGCTACGCCTTGGATCCTCTTTACTTGGTGTACTTTCTTTTGGTTCTTCCCGCGGTCGTTTAGATTTTTCACTTGATGACTCACATTCAGTTTTATACGGATAAATATTTTCAAAAAATTCAGCATTATCTGATTCAATTACCGTATTAACTTAAATTTCGGGATTGTCAGATTTGTGAACCAAAAACCGACAAGCTTTGCTGTTTGTAGCATAGCCAATAAAAACACAATCCACAGTTTTTGGTCCTAGTTTTACCCTTTTGGGTAAAGGAACTTGTACCTTTGCTAAACACCCCCACACTTTGAAATATTTCAAGTTGGGTTTTCTTCCTTTCCATAGTTCATATGGAATATATTGTGTTTTGCTGTGGGGCACCCTATTGAGTATTCGATTAACTGTAAGGATAGCTTTCCCCCACAAGCTTTGTGATAAACCAGAACTTATTAATAAAACATTCATCATTTCCTTTAATGTTCGATTTTTTCTTTCCGCAATTCCATTTGATTGTGGTGTGTAAGGGGCAGTAGTTTGATGAATAATTCCATATTCTAAACATATATCTGCAAAAGGAGATTCGTATTCTCCACCCCTATCACTTCTAATCATTTTTATCTTTTTATTCAATTGATTTTCCACTCCGTTCTTGTATTGCTTAAATACATCGATTGCTTCATCCTTACTATTAAACAAATACACATAACAGTATCGAGTGCAATCATCAATAAAAGTTATAAAATATTTTTTCCCACCGCGAGATGGTATTGACTTCATATAACATATATATGCGTGAATTAAGTCTAAAGGATTTGAATTCCTATCAATAGACTTATATGGATGTTTAACAAATTTAGATTCAACACAGATTTCACATTTTGATTTGTTACACTCGAATTTAGGCAATACTTCTAAATTAATCAATTTCCGCAAGGTTTTGTAGTTGACATGTCCTAAACGAACATGCCATAAATCATTTGACTCCAATAAGTAAGACGAATCTGAATCTTCATTAATACTGTCAACAACCATTACATTGAGTTTGAAAAGGCTCTCGATGAGGTAGAACGTTCCTATGAACATATCATTCTTACTTATTACAATTATCTCACTAACCAACACGCACTTAAACCCGCTTTTGATGAGTAGTCCGACTGAAACTAAATTCTTCCTAATTGTTGGAACGTGCAGAACATTGTTGAGAGTCAGGACCTTGCCGGAAGTCATCTTCAGAAGTATCTTCACATATCCTTCAACCTTGGTCATTCTGATATTTCCCATATGATTACCTCTTGGGTCCGAGGCGTAGGTTTGATCGGTGTATTTTATATACACCTTTTGGGTCATTTTTAGTTAGTATTTGACTCATTTTGTTGATGTTTAGTATAGTATTAGGGTCGTTTTTCATCATTTTGTGACACAGCGGTCAGAAATGGAGAAATGACGAAAATAAGAGGAAATGAGATTAATTGAGATGGATTGCACACAAAATAGGGCCAATGAATGAAGTCTAAGAAGTCCCTGGAAGTATAGACAATATCGAATGGCTTGGATGAAAGCGGGCGATGAAGCGAAACCGCCTAAAAACGCCACCGCAGCGGCGCTGGCAGCGGCGCGCTGTGCTGAATGTTCGAAAGTTGATTTATTGCGAGTTTTTCGTCGTGGCGCCGATCTGCGAGAACCAGCGCCAGCGAGATTTCTGAGGTTTGGGCCGAATTTGACATGTTTTCAGAGTCCAAAAGGGATAACTTTTTCTACCTACATAATCCCTAACTCTTTACCTAAAGGATTCTTGGGCTATAAATAGTCTCTACATCATTAGAAGAAACTATTCCATTCCATTCTCCATCCACCATTCCATTCAATTTCATCTTGTAAATATTCCACAACACAATCCTTGGATGCTAGAAGACTTGGAGACTTGTTCTTGAGTATTTTTCTTTTCTTTCTTTTGCTTTGTTTATTTCAGTTCATGTATGGAGATTATATTAGTTCTTAGTGTGACTATGGCAAGGAGCTAATTAATTTATTAGGGATTTCCTTGTGATTCTCTTGAAACTCTTATTCATGAATTAATACATTAGTTAATTTCTTCTTCACTTGCTTAAGATTTATTCAATAATTGATTTGGTTGCTTGATAATTAATTTATCACTAGTTATCATCACTTATATGAGTTCTAATCGAAATCCGAAAGGGGAGATTGTGAATATGCTATAGTTGAATAAACATAGGTTTAAATCGTGGACGAAAGTACCCCGATACTTGTGTAGCTTAATAGGTTATTGCTCTTAATCCTCCTTTGTAGTCAATCTTGTCACCGAAAGGTAGAAGGGTTCTCCATTGGGGTTGAGTGTTTATATTACCTTAACAGGATTATAAAACGGTCTAGTCAACCTGCTATCTTAACGTAGAAGAAGAAGTTAGTCTAATTGTATTAAGGATTGAATAGAGTGGATAGTTGATGATCTTGGAAGCCCTAATTCTACATCATAACTGATTTAAATCAAAGTATTATCATAATTAGTTTATTTCCTGCATTATTAGTTCAGAATTCCAACTCAATTAACGTTAACCAAATAGAAACTAAAGCATAGATAATCGGTACTTGAAAACCAGTCTCTGAGGACGATATTCGGTCTTACATAGACTATATTACTTGTCACGATACGTGCACTTGCGTTAAGCGTGTGTATAAATCGCGCACCAAGATTTTGGCGCCGTTGCCGGGGACTGGCGTACTTTCAATATCGATTTATCTATTCTTATTTCTAATTTGGTTGCTCCAAGAACAAGTTAGAAACTTGTTCTGCGAGCATCTTTTTATCACCTTTTGTTGTTTTCTTATTTTGCAGGTTAAATTCGGGAAAAAAAAATCAGGAGACATAGACTACTACTATCAGAGACAGTTGAGTCATCAACGACTTAACCCGCGTGTTCTAGAGTAAGATCTAGATGAGTTGCAGGCAGGCATACTCAGGCTCACCAAGTGCCAGACTCAGTTTATGGCTGAGACAAGGGAGTCCCTAGAAAATTTGGAGACTCATATAGGGCAACTGATGGATAAGATGAGCAATACACCTCAAGCAAATCTTCCTAGCGACATCATTATGGGAGGTGGTAAGCAAATTGAGGAGCCTGAACCACACCCAGCTATTGAGGAATCTGGCGAGATAGCTGGTGTAGAAAGGAAAAGATGCGAGATCGATTATTCACATTTTTGGATTCTTTGAAAATTCGTTTTCATGTACCTATTGCAAAAGAAATACCACCGGCGGTCACTGTTGATCCCCAAATAGGAAGTCCATACCATCAAGGGCACCCCCTAGAGTTGAGAGATGTAGGGAATTTCAGATCCTACATTATAGAGAGCACAAAGACAAGTTTGTCTTGTTTACTTGGGGATAATCGTATATCCGAGGCCACTTGTTTGGAGCAATTGTTGTAGTTGAGGTGAGACTGCAACAATAACTATGCGGATTACCAAGCGGTTCGCGAAGGATCGATGGGCACTCGTAAAGATTAAGCTGCGTCATTAAAAGGCGTTAACGACATCGACTTGTTGGGAGGCAACCCAATGTTTTTAATTATGTTAGTTTGATTTCTGTCTTTATTTTATTTTATTTTGTCTTGAACAGTCTCACGGTCTAAGATTCTTGTTTTGTGTTGTTGGATGACAGGTGGACTGAAAGCTGAAATCGAGGAAAAAGGAGCAAAAACGCTGGGGAAAAAAGAAAAGTCTTGTCGTGCATGGCTGAGAATCAGCAGTGGCGTGGAACCAGAGGCGCGATGATTGGGTGCCACAGCGCCGAATCTCAGGTCCGTGGCGCCGAAGGTTCAGAAACCCATATTCTGTGCAAATTCCAGAATTTTTCCTCCCAGACCTCCGTTATGACCGCTGTGTTGTGTCAGTAAGTTGTCCCTATATTTTTATTTTATTTTTTAGTCTTCACACATTGGGGACAATGTGTGATTTAAGTTTGGGGTGAGTTCTCAGTTTATTCTATGTGTTTTGAGTCTTTTTGTTGTTTATTTCTATGTTTTATGAGTCTAATTTTTTTTAGTCTAATTTTTTTATTATTTTTATTTTTATGATCAAGCATGCTGTAGTTACTTGAAACGCCTAGTGAAGTAAAGTGGAATAATGTAATGTAAGCAACCATCTGAACACTTAGGATAGATATGCCAAATAATTCATGAAATCGAACTATTTGGGGTATCTTGCTTGATTTATGCATTGTTAGTGATTAAACATATGTGTCTGCTTGCTTGCTATTTGAGGCGAAATAGTTAGGATATGTTTTTTTAAGTGACAATTGTGCAGCAAAATGATCAGTGTCTTTGAGTCATTTTATTTTTGTTTCTTTCGTGTCTTTGTTTATATTTTTTATCTTTGCTCGAGGGCGAGCAAATGTTAAGTTTGGGGGTATTTGATCGGTGTATTTTATATACACCTTTTGAGTCATTTTTAGTTAGTATTTTACTCATTTTGTTGATGTTTAGTATAGTATTAGGGTCGTTTTTCTTCCTTTTGTGTCACAGCGGTCAGAAATGGAGAAATGGCGAAAAGAAGAGGAAATGATCTTAATTGAGATGGATTGCACACTAAAAAGGGCCAATGAATGAAGTCTAAGAAGTTCCGGGAAGTATAGACAAGATCAGACGAAACCCGGATGAAAATCGGGCGACAGGCGAATAACCGCCTAAAGCGCCACGCGTGCCAATGTTCGAAAGTTGATTTATTGCGAGTTTTTGGCGCCGTGGCGCCAGTCTGCAGGGCCACGGCTCCGACGCGGGATTTCTGAGTTTTGGGCCGAATTTGACATGTTTTCAGAGTCCAAAAGGGATAACTTTTCCTACCTACATAATCCCTAAACCTTTATCTAAAGGATTCTTGGGCTATAAATAGTCTCTACATCATTAGAAGAAACTATTCCATTTCATTCTCCATCCACCATTCCATTCAATTCCATCTTGTAAATATTCCACAACACAATCCTTGGATGCTAGAAGGCTTGAAGACTTGTTCTTGAGTATTTTTCTTTTCTTTCTTTTGCTTTGTTTATTTCAGTTCATGTATGGAGATTATATTAGTTCTTAGTGTGACTATGGCAAGGAGTTAATTACTTTATTAGGGATTTCCTTGTGATTCCCTTGAAACTCTTATTCATGAATTAATACATTAGTTAATTTCTTCTTCACTTGCTTAAGATTTATTCAATAATTGCTTTGGTTGCTTGATAATTAATTGATCACTAGTTATCATCACTTATATGAGTTCTAATCGAAATCCGAAAGGGGAGATTGTGAATATGCTATAGTTGAATAAACATAGGTTTAAATCGTGGACGAAAGTACCCCGATACTTGTGTAGCTTAATAGGTTATTGCTCTTAATCCTCCTTTGTAGTCAATCTTGTCACCGAAAGGTAGAAGGGTTCTCCATTGGGGTTGAGTGTTTATATTACCTTAACAGGAGTATAAAACGGTCTAGTTAACCTGCTATCTTAACGTAGAAGAAGTTAGTCTAATTGTATTAAGGATTGAATAGAGTGGATAATTGATGATCTTGGAAGCCCTAATTCTCCATCATAACTGATTTAAATCAAAGTATTTTCATAATTAGTTTATTTCCTGCATTATTAGTTTAGAATTCCAACTCAATTAACGTTAACCAAATAGAAACTAAAGCATAGATAATCGGTACTTGAAAACCAGTCTCTGAGGACGATATTCGGTCTTACCTAGACTATATTACTTGTCACGATACGTGCACTTGCGTTAAGCGTGTGTATAAATCGCGCACCAAGGTTGCAAATGTTTCTTTTGTAGCGCAAACATGTCGAGTGACACCATAATCAAGTCACCACTCCTTTGGGATTCCAACCAAACTGCACTCCGATAACATTGCACACATATCATTCATATCATCATTCATTTCCATCATATTGGATTGTCCTTTTCCCTTGTCTTTTTTCGGGAGACGACAATCTGGGGATTTGTGGCCAGCTTTCCCACAATTATAGCAGCTGCCCTTGAACTTTTTCTTGTTAGAATCCTTCTCATTTCCAGAAGGCCTTTTCCTTTTCTTGTTCTTTTTCGGAGCAGCATCTTCAACGATGTTTGCCCCTTCAATTGGTGAAGTCTTACGGGACATCTTCTCAGCGGTTTTGTTATCTTCCTCGATCTTGAAACGAATCACAAGATCCTCCAACTTCATTTCCTTTCTTTTGTGCTTAAGATAATTCTTGAAATCTTTCCATGAGGGCGGCAACTTCTCAATCATTGCAGCCACTTGGAACGCTTCATTCACTATCATACCTTCAGCAATAAGGTCATGGAAGATAAGTTGAAGCTCTTGAACTTGGGTTCCAACGGTTTTTCCATCCACCATTTTGTAGTATAGGAATTTGGCAACCTGAGCTTCTGACAAACATCTTCGATTTTGTACTTCTTTTCAAGTGCACTTCATAGTTCTTTGGAAGTCTCTACTGCACTGTAGATGTTGTACAAGTCATCTTCTAAGGCACTCAAAATGTAGCCTTTGCACAAAAAATCAGCTTGTTTCCAAGCCTCTGTAACCATGAACTGTTGATTGTCAGGCATGTCGGCGGCAGGCACGGGAGGTGTCACGACCCGACCGGGCGCGGCGGTGCCTATCGGGCACCACTGTCAGTACACATCGAGAGAATAGCGTGAACATACATACCACATAACTTATAAAAGGTATACATCGGCGGTAGATAAAGTGCCTTCCATAAAAACATACTTAATCGAGTACAACTTATTCTTACAAATTTCAAACCACAAACGTGACTACATACCTCTAGAAATAACAACTGTGGCGGAACAGGGCCCCGCCATACCCCCTGAATGTACAAAAGTCTATAACCTCAGGGAATCATACCAAAAAGACAGCCTTCGGAGAGATGGAGCTTTCCAAGAAATGAACAGTGATCCTAAGAGTGCGGATCAGCAAGCTACGTATCTCGACCTGCGGCATGAACGCAGCCCCCCGAAGGAGGTCGATCTACAGTACCAAGTATGTGAAGCTGAAAATACTGTAATGAAATCATAATAGCACATATAAAGCAGGAGACATGTATGACAGCCAAACTACAGTATACAACATATACGTGACCATGTCAAGTCGGGGACTCACGCCTCTAAGTCATCACTCAAATATAACCATAGGTCGTACGTAATATCAATCATGCGGTGGAATTCCTTCCTCACTGCCGGCGATCTATGATATAACAACACTAAGAACACATGAACACTAGATCTCACTGTGTCATCGTAACCATCTGAGGCAAATGCGAAGGCATAGCTACGAGATCCACCTGCATCTTCAACCGACCGGCAATCACGAAAGCCGGCTACGGATCCACGTGCCAACAATACTATACGAATCATGAAGGCGGCCGGGGCAAGTCGATAGCCTCTACGAGATCC
This sequence comes from Przewalskia tangutica, assembly GCA_029844215.1. NCBI lineage: Eukaryota > Viridiplantae > Streptophyta > Magnoliopsida > Solanales > Solanaceae > Przewalskia > Przewalskia tangutica. The sequence continues at coordinate 30,762,081 of CM056723.1, forward strand.
ACCTGCGTCACATCGTTGGCCGGCAATCTGTGAGCTAACCACCGATCCACCTGCATCACAACCGCCGCTAACACCGGCCGGCAAGTCGAAAGCCAACTACGGATCCACTGCATCACGTCTCGGCCGGCAAGTCACGAGGGCTAACTACTAGATCCACCTGCGTGATGAACCTCGTGGAGAGCTAATCCATGGAATAATCATCAGCGAGGAAGCGAACCCTCATCGTGGCGCGTACGTGGAATCCTCCATCACTGACGGTACGCCCAAATAGACTCATAACTACATGCTTTTAATTCGAATTGCAATACCATGCCGTTACATAAACCAAGACAATTACCATGCCTTCTTTTCACATAAACCAAGAGAATTCTTATTTAAGCAATCCAAAGTACTTATCAATGCACACATAGAATAATTCTCAATTAAATAAGCCAAAGTACTATCAAGGCACACACAAATAGAATAATTCTCGATTAAACAAGCCAAAGTACTATCAAGGCGTGTCTATTTTTCAAAGTAAGCTACTACACCTTTAGAAAACTCATTTCAAAGCTTGAAACCAAGTAACTTCAATTTTTCACAATCTAGGCAACTTATGCCCATAAATCGAATTAGTCAACCTTCATAACCTTCCATAAAGTTATTATAACCAACTTCCCATAAAGCCGTTATACTAACTTTATGCTTTAGAAATTAAGACATTCTTATCCTTTTATAAGGCCGTTATAACTAACTTCCCATAAAGCCGTTATAACTCCTTATAAACCATTTCGTTCTTGTACTAACCAAGAGACTTATACTTCAAACAAATTCATACAATTTTCAAAATACTTCAAGCCTCTTATCCTTTAGAAAACAAGTTTCTTACCTCAAAAATTTAAGTCTCTTATCTTTTAGAATAATTCAATACTCAATACTTTCACACCAAGTACTCTATACTTCATTATGTCAAGAAATCCTTGTCTACCTTATTTAGGATAAACCACTCCTTAAGAACAAGCGGGTTAACTACTTAACCCAACCACTTAGACATTTTCTTAAAACAAGTCAAGTATAACAAAAGGATTTACTTCATTCAAAACACGTACGTCTACCGTACTATATAGTTATAACTACTCATGCTCAAGAGATAAGAAAGTTTCCACATACCTCTTCGGTCAATCCACTTGCTAAGCTCAAACTACCGCAAGTAATATGCCAACCTATAATAACCATGATACGTTTATTAACCTCTAATTTCAATGTAGAAATAATCTAAGTTTAAGGTCACTAAATTCTATGAAAAATTGGGCAGCATTTCCTTTGTTTCTACATACTTGCCACCTTTCTCAAGGCCGAACTTATCATCCAAACGCCACATTTAAGGCTCAACAATCCAACATTTCAAAGGGGATTACACACCTAAACTTGGGTGTGTAAAATTCTGCCCCATAAGGTACATCAATTCACTTAACAATTCTAAGGTAGTTTTTAGGCTACAACATGCTCATAATATCTTCTTAACCAATTCTTTCATATCCAAACCACATTTCTTGCATCTGATGACTCTAAGAGCATTATTTACTACCACAAGTTCTTTCTTCTTAACATGCTGACACTAAAAACTAATTCTAAAGGAAGAATCATTACCTTAGAGCTTTAGCCAAATTTTTCCAACAACTTGCTAGCTTCCTTCTCAAGAACACCACCACAACAACCTTCACAAGCTAGCCACAAGCTTCCTTCTTGCCTTTATTTTTGATTTTCCTAAGGCTAGAATATCTCTTGGGATTTTAGAGAAGGAGGAGCTTGAACTTTTAAGAGAGAATGAGAGCCTTTGTCTAAGAGAGATGAAATATGACCAAGTCTTCAAGACTTGGTCAATATAATGCATGCAAAAATCAGATGGGGACACTTGTCACCTCCCAAGGTCTTTAAAAGAAAAATCGATTTTCCTAAGTTTTTCCGCCCAAAAATCCGCCTCGGCGCGCGCTGAAACCTCGCAGCCTGCGAACTTCGCGCGGCCACGCTTCCGGGGCGGCGCTGCTCAGCGACCCCTCGATATATCGGCGCGCGGCCACTCTTCTTCCGAGACACATTTACGCGTCTGCGCCGAACTTGTAACTCCCATAACTTCCTACTACGATGTCCTATCGACGAACGGTTGGTTGCGTTGGAAACTAGACTCAACGAACTACGCACTAGGCCTTTGAAATACTTAGGAACTCTCAATGTGCCGGGTCATAACCCGCCTCAAAGTTGACTAAAACCCATCCGGAACAATCCGTCAACCTATCTTTTAAAATTTTAAGTCTTACTCCCTTTCGTACGCTCTCATGCGCATGACCTGAACTACGGGGTGTAACAGGAGGGTCCTCACTGGTGAACTTTTGCATACCAATGGTGGTAAGCCAAAAGAACATTCTTTGCTGTCATCCTTTAAAGTTGGCACCGGTGAACTTCGCAGGTTTCTCGGTAGGTGTACGATGCAGGTTGTAGGAGTAACCGCTGGTGCAGTATTTGCAGAGGTAGTTCTAGTCTCATTTGCCATTATTCGTTTGTCACTGTCAAATCGACAAACCGTTTTAGTTAATAAAACCATAATAGCAATTAAATCACAGACTTAAACGATGAAGATTTTATTTCTTCAAATCGCAGTATATTATGAAACTTTAGTATTCCAATGAAGTTTTTATATCTTCGAGTCAGAATACTAATATTTATATGGAGTAGAAAACTACACAAGTTTTTAATCTCCAAACCAGAATACAACAACGATGAAGTTTTTATATTCTTCAATCGTTGTACAAGTATGAACTTTAATATTCCAACAAAGTTTTTATGTCTTCAAGTCAGAATATGAAATTTCATACGGAGTAGAAAACCACACAGATTTTAATCTTCAATACGAATCTGATTAATATAAAAAATTAATTTTCTTAAGATTGTTGGCATAATAATCGTATCACGATTAAATAACGTTTCAACACAATTTGTTAAACACTTAGTACAACAGATTACGGTATAAAAAATACTTAACAGTAAATTAATTAAACAAAACCAGTACACGAAACTGAAAATAAACAGAATCTGTGTTGGAAAAATAATTTTCCAGAATATAATCGAGCCCACTTAGTTCAAAGTGTGTCCTTAAGGAAATTATTTCCCTCACAGTATTCGAGGTTGATGGAATATCCACTCCCAGGATAGAACGATTATCTTTCCAGAATAGTAGCACTCCAAATTCTGGTAGCAGCGAACCACTCAACGACAGTATATCACACATAATAAACAAGAGAGATTTTTCGAGATGGAAGAAAATTCATATTGAATGTTGTGTTTAATTCTTGGAACAAATCAAGAATTTATAGTTGTTGGAGGTACTGATTCTGAATGTTTGCAACCATTGAGCGATCCTGCCAGTCGATCGCGGGTCGAAGTCGTCCGTATTAAATTTATTTTAACTAAATAATTAATTAAATAAATAAATAATTAAATAAAAGTTTGTCCAAAAAGATTATCAATCAATCTTTTTCAAATCCAAATTCGAAGTTGAGCGACGACGACATCGTGAGGGGTCCTTGCCCCCTCAATCCTTTTAGCAACTAGATAAGATGTAATGTAATAAATACACCTCTCTTTCCTTCTCTTTTTTCGATGTGAGACAAATGTCTTAAAAATGGACCTTTTATATTCTCTTCACTTTTCATCCCATCATTTCTGATTCACCAATATCAAAACTCAACAACAAGTACTAAGGATAGGAAGGTGAACAAATGGAGATAGAGTCAAAACGACAAGCAGAGAGACCTCTCGTATAACTCTGAATTACATTTAATCTAATTCTCACTCAGCAGTAATAATATAGAAAACTGTGGTTACATCATTGTAAACATCAGTCTATTCTCACTCAGCAGTAATAATATAGAAAACTGTGGTTACAGCATTGTAAACATCAGTCTAAAACTAGAGTTTTGGTGATTGTATATATATAAAGTGGTCATAGACAAATTGATGTGGCACCTCTCTATGACCAACAATTTTATTGTTCTTTTATCTCTATCTTTCCCTTTTTCCTAGTTAAAGAGTTAATCATATTCTACTCTATTTATTGAGTTTCATTGAACATTAATCAAAAGGCGTAGTGAAAGTTCATATGCATTATAGTGCTTGAGCTCAAGAAATCAAAAGGCGTATACAGAGAATGAAAGGTAAGACTTTCCTTTTTCCCATTTGGTGGTGAATGTATTAGTACTGTTCTCTGTGAGATTTTTCATTCATTTGCTGCAACTAATTGGTATTCTGATTATATTTTTGTTACACTTTTCAGTTGTATTCACTATGACTAATAAACCTTGATTATTGTTTGACTAACGATCTGTTCTACGTTTCTCCCTTTCATGGATTGCCTTTTCTTTGCTACCTTTTAGATTGGATTTTTGAATCTCTTCAGCAATTGGTAAGTCAGTTCTCAGTTCCTCTATATTTTTACAACTTTTAATCTGTGAATTATTCTGGCTACATTGTGTTAGATAATATTGTGGACAGGGAATGCAGTAGTGAGTTTGTAAATATAAAAGAAAAGTTCCCCCAATCTCGCATGCAATAAGGAAAAAGTTCTCCAATTTGAAACTTGTGTCCCCACAGTTTCTAACATCAAGAGTGTTCTTTCTATCGTTCTTGACCTAGAGAACGTCCAATATGGGACGTGGGTGAAATTATTAAGATTCATGCTTTGGCACATAAAGTCTTCCACCACATCATTCCTCCAACTCCTTCAAAGGAGCGTGATAAGGCGTCTACTTCTACGACGGTTGTGCCCACTAAAGAAGCAGATTTAGAATTATGGGTTATGCTTGATGCCAAGGTCCTTCAGTGGAGTTATGCCACTATCTCATTGGATCTTTTACAGAAGATTATGGAACCCAACTCCACAGTTATGGCGGCGTGGAATCGATTGCGCGACATATTCCAAGATAACAGTCATTCTCGAATTCTTATCCTTGAGCAGGAATTTTCACAGGTGGCTATGGTAAATTTTCAAAACGTTTCTTCTTATTGCAAACGCCTCAAGGACTTGGCAGACCAACTCAGCAATATGGGTTCTCCTGTTTCTAATAGTCGTCTAGTTCTTCAGATGGTTGCAGGTCTGTCAAAGGCCTATATCGGTGTTGCTTCGGTTATTCGTCAGAGTAACCCCTGCCAGGATTTTGTCAAGCTCGTTCTATGCTTACTTTGGAAGAAGCAGGATGTAAGAAAGTGGCGATTGGGCCCAGCCCTGTCGTCATGATGACTACTTCCAATATTTCTCCTTCTAATCCAGCCAACGTGACCCAAAATCACAACGGGTGTGGTAAGAGGGGCCAAAATTGGAAGAATAATGGCAAGAATCGTGGCGGTAATAACGGGGGCAACGTCGGCGATGATGGAGCCCACGGGGCCCGCAGGCGATGGCGATGGGTCTCGGCGCCTCGCGGCGCGCGGCCTTCTTCCGGTCGAGAATCCGGGTTTGGACCGGCGTATGGCGGCACCAGCGATCCGGTATACTTGTGTCGCCCCATCGGACCCACCGCGGTGGGACCCACTCGAACCGACATTGAAGCAGCGATGCACACGCTCGGCTTGACTCAACCGGACCCTAATCGTGATATTACTGTTGATAATGACAGTTCTATTCCAATAAAGGGTTATGGTAATAAAATTTTGTCCCCTCCTCATCCATCACTTGTCCTGAAAAATAACCCTTCATTGCAATCTGAAACTTGTGTCATCTCCATAAATATATAATTCTATCTGATTCAATTTTTTTCGTGAAACATGACATTGAGTCAACAACAAACTACGTTCATTTGTTAAATTATTTGGAGTCAATCTACTAGCATCAACAGTTAAAAATGAGTTTGGAAATTCACAATCAAGTTTCCTTCTTTTTTAAAGGTTCAGAGAATGCAAATTCATAGAAATAATGTATACACACACACATAAATGAGCATATACACCTTCATTGCCATGAACTTTATATCAGACTGCTTTATGCATTGTGGATTCACATGCGATCTTTTAGAGTATTTTGGTAAGTGCACCACAGTCAAAATGTCATTGGAATTACTTAATTTCATAAGTTTTGATTGTTGAACTGTTATAAATGTGGAGTATATGTGATTGTGAAATCAAGGTTTGCCTAACTAAGCTGATCTTTTGAAGTCCATATTATAATTAGTATGACGTTGTTCTATAATGTTTCTATACATGCCCTAATTTTCGCTCTGCCTATCCCGGGAAAGTTTGTTCCCAAAAGTAAATGAAGATACCAAGACTGGAGTCACAACAAATTGGGTGAACGTGAGCAGTTAATCAACATCTAACCATTGTACTCTTCCAGGTTTAACCAGGTGGTTGTGATCAAAATTTTGATATTCACATCCGCAGAATTTAAAAGTTTCCACAAGTGTTATGGCACCTGCTAACGAAAAGGCATCTGCGTTGAAGAATTACTCTCCTATTCTCATTGAAAAGATCAATAGAGAAGTTATGCTTCCTTTTCTTATTAACAAAATCCGATGAAGGCTATGACAAGTGACTCTAATTTATGAAATTATGTATGTCGTGCTAGATCATTTTGATGTTCTTTCCCCCTCCCCCCAATGTTTCTTAGCGCACATTATGTTATAGAATGCCTGTCATATCTTTATGTTACCATGCAAATCAATTAATGTTAGATATAAGATATTTAAGAATTAATGTTAGATACACAATAATGGATGTACGGAAATAATATACAACTATTACAAGTGTTTCGAAAGGGTAAACAAAAGGGATTACAGTAGTTAACAATCTTGTAGCTAACAAGAGTTGTGGCTCTGATAAACTTGTGAGTTCTTGATCTTTGTTCTTGAATCTTCCGTCTTGGATCTTCTGTCCAATTGCAACAAGCTCCTTGTTCTTGATGACCTGAAACCAAGAGACACTAAATTCCTATTTGTTATAACTGTGTTGAGTCAAGTGTTAACACTCTATCCTTAAGACATTATTGCCCCATATATATTCTTGTACGTTTATGGGCCACTGTCTCTCACGATAAAACAACAATGTCTCTTGAGTGCCCATGTAATGGTCATTTAAGTGTCATATAATGACCACTTAATTCACCAAATAATGCGACCAAATAATGGCTTATTTATGGAGGAAAAAGCGCAATTTGAATGCTCCAAAACATCCCATGTCAGCCAAACTTTTGGACTTAGATTCGCGCGAGCCTTTGCCTCATTAGCGTCGCGGCTCCATTTATCAAAATATCATTTAGCGATGCGGCTCTACCGCCAGTGCGTCGCGGCGCTTTGGCGATGGTGGCGCGCGGTGCCGACTCATGATGGCGTCGCGACCACTTTTTCACCGTTTTAATCTTACACTTCTTCGCCCGTTTATCAGCGTGGAACACGCGTCATTTAACCAACTATCGTCCACCATTTTATGTCTCAAACGTTTACTCACGTACCAATATCTCTTTCACTAATGAAATTTACGATACTTGGCATTACAAGTGCACGTGTGTGGAAACGACGTTTCCAACGTGCGAGGCCTCAATTGTTCGAGTCATAAACAATGAGTTAAACTTAATTCCACATTAGTAAATTTCCAACAATTCCCTCTTGAAAGAGATTTTGGCGCACTCACATGGTGTCTTTCTAGCAATCTTTCAGTGGACCAATGTTGCGTCTGGATAGGTAGTCGTAGCTTTGAACCTTCCATAGTTGAATACCATCGGACTTACTTATTGCGCGGTGAACGTGATGTCTTAAACTATCAGTATTTAGTGTAAGCCAAGACAACGGTACCAACACAACAATTTTCCTTACTATGCTCTTCTTAATGTTTTGTCTATTGTGGCAGTGGACACACTTGTATTCTTAAGTGCGTTCATCTGAGGCGGCCAGTCCTCGCACTTAAATAGGTGGTCTCCTACAAGGTATCCTGCTATACCCCAATTCACAAGTGTTAGGAATCATTAAAAGTTTTCTCCAAACCCAACCTCAATCGGTGAGGATCATGAAAGGTTTTGAAAACTTAACTTCTACCCATCATGCAGGTAGCACTATAAGGTCTATCGCGGGAACGACTTTGGACTCAGGTTTATTTATAGAAATCATCATCCGAAGTGCTTTTGCTTCCACCGAAACGCTCAACTGAACCTTTACTTAGTTTTCCCATTGAAGCTAATTCCTGGGATCTCCAGTCAGTAAGGTTGGGTATCCACCGTATCAGTCCTTATAGTTTGGTTTTTACCCCAATTCCCCTAGACCGACAGAACTCTTGATCTTCGGGTAGCCCTTTAGTTAAAGGGTCCGCTATATCCTTTGACTAGTAATCAAGGAAGTGTCACACATGATAATCAACTGCCATACGGTCTTATGTCTCCGAAAGATATGTCCAGACGCCATCATTTGTGCCGCTTACATTTGTATAGCAAGCGAAGGCACGAGTTACTCCTATAAGGGGCATCCTCTAAGAGGTCATGAAGTTACTCAACTTCTCATCATGCTTTGTAAAAAGCGATAAGCTCTGACTCTATCACAAATCGGCCGATGCAAATTTGCTTAGAGGATTTTCCAAAGACAGCGTGCACATCTGAGTGTCTTAGAGGATTTTCAAAGACACACGTACGCATCCACTTTTGGCTTTGGCGTTCTTCAATTCTGATGTACATATTGCATTATCGAGTTCTCCCAGAACCGCTGGACATCCAGAATACCATAATCCATAGATAAGCGAACATTTCAGATATCGTCATATCCGATTTAATGCCTTCTATTAATTATTTCTAGAATCACGAGTGAACCTTAGTTCTACTTTGTAAGCCGATATCGGGTCAGGTGTAGTGTGTAAAATACATTGAACTATACGTAACATGTGCATATCATTCCTGGTATATGGGTGCACCATGATTTCAATCAGTTCTATTATTCATATCCATTGGTGCCTTTCAACGAGTCTGTCAAACACCTCACAAATGAGTTTGGATCTAGACCAATCTGTTAGATGTCTTAGAAATTACAATTCCTAAGATGTCATCTGCAATGCCCATATAATTCATATTGAAACATCGTTTTAACATACTCTTAGCCTCTAGGATCAACTAGGATTATTTCTTGTGACCAATATGTAAATGCGTAAAGACATTTCATGAACGAGTCAGAATTACTTTCGAACTTTTGGTTTTGCAACTGTTGGCTTTCTAGCTTCAGAATCAATGTTTCTGTAGTCAGATTCATTATTTCTATTTTATTTGAAACTTCCAGGACCAAAATATAAATATTTCAGGGACCAAAATAGAAGTTAAGAAAGAAGTCCAACAATCCACGAAATCGACTCTCCGGTTAGGAAAGTTGTTTCAATCATCTATGTCACGCAAGATTATAATGACCCTGGATGTTAAGATATTCACAGTGAAGCACATGTTCAAATAGCCAAGGTCTTATACTTGTCAGTAGATACATCTACTTTGTACTCAATTTGAGTATCCACTTGTACAACCCAAAGGTTCTTTTCCCGTAGGAAGATCAACCATCACACAAGTATGGTTCTATCTGATGAAGTCTATTTCTCTCTTTTTAGCTTCTTTCCAAAGAAGTGCTTCTGGAGATGACAATTCTTTGTTAATTGTCCATGGTATATATTCAACCATACAAGTTATAAGGCATGGAACAATTCTTTGTCCCCTCTTTTGCTCCGGTTTGGTTCAACATCTAGAATCCCTGAGATCTGTAGATCTGGAACCTTAAATTTCACACAATAAACAACTTCTGAGTCATATATATCTGGAATGTCCAGTTTCGTACACTCAGGCACTCGCGGGTTTTTGTTAACCTTTAGCAATTACTTCCTTTACTTTCTCAAGGGAAGTTATCTTCAAAGAATTGACATACTTTGGCACGAATCACGATAAGCACTCTTATTTCTGAGATCCAGTGGATATGCAATCTATAGTCTTAGGTCCAACTTGACCCGCTTTGACTTTGGTATATCACACTTTCCACACTACCTCATATCACAACATTTGTAGATGGGATCCATTCCATGTTTCACATGGAGGGTCATTTTTATCCTTATGCGGAGTCCTATTGAGAATCGCATTAGCGGTAAGGATCGTCTTGCCCCACATATTTTGGGCATTTGGTTTTGCGCTTGGCTAACCACCTTTATACTAAGGTGAGTAAGGAACAGTCGTTTGATTAATGATGTTTCACATTCTCCCCCTATATCACTACGAATTCCTCAATCCATAGACTTAGTAGTTTTCCAACTTCTGCTTTGTAGCGCTCATCCTCTTCAACAGATTCATCTTTGTTCTTCAACAAAGGATGCAATACGTTGTATCATCGTCAGTGAAGATCACAACGTACTTATCTCTCCTCTCTATTTGTACAAGCTTCAAATCACCCACGTAGGGGTGACTATGTTATAGAGGAGCTATGCTTATTTTGTTATTCCTTTGACAGAATGGAAAGGTGATTTTACCTCTTCGGCTACCTCACATTCATTTTGAGGGTTTATGTCGACAGAAGGCAACAATCTCAACTTAGTTAGCTTTTGAATGACTTTCTATTTAATGTGTCTTAATCTATGATTACATAGATGCACGAACTACAAATATATCATTCATTTTTTGCTACAGATGTACTGTAGCATTCTTAGTTATTACAGACCTGTTGGACTAGACATAATCCATTTTGACCAACATCGTCCCTCAAAGCAAGTTTGGGACATGTATCACCTCTTTTTAGAGTGATCCCATTCCCCGAAGTCCTATGAGGACAACCTCTTTAACTCATTCTTTTTTGAAGGTAGCGTTGTTTCACATGAACAACCTTTTGCCCATGGTTAGGGTGTCCCTGTATCATATGTGATCTAGATATTCTGGCCCACTCCAGTTGTCTTGGCAGACTGAGTGTCCTGTTGACACCCAATTTTGACCCTCTCTTCTAATTATTTATCGGCAATAAACTAATTTTAAACACTACAAAATAATTTTAATAATACATACATACATAAATAAGCAATTTAATAATGACGTCGCATTTATATAGAGCATTAAACACTCTTTAAATATCATGTATGCGTTTGTTATTTTTTATAATAATAAAAACAATTATATAAATAACTTAAACCCCATTTATTTCCCATTAATTAAATAATACACTTAAAACTCTACCTAAACCCCACTAATTAAATAATACCACCAGCCCACTCCAATTCCCAAATCTTAAATCTGCAGCCCAAATAAAAGTCCACAACCCGGATAGCCCACCATCCTCAGCCCTTTACTTTCTCTCTTCATTTACCCTTATTAAAAAAAACCTAGAACCCTAAGCCAAAGCAACCGCCGATGCCTCTCTTCGTCAACCCGAGATTCTCGTCGGCGAATCCGGGATTCCCTTATCCACGCCTCCAGCCAACTCATCCTCCATACAAATTCACACCCCATCAGTACTAGAATCATCAAGCACTTACCAAAAAACAAACAAATCTCCCAAGACTTGTCATAACCCTCACCCGAAATCTTGCCAAATATTCACAAATATTGTGCTAAATACAGTAGCGAATCATCCGAAACCAACACCCAAAACGTGATCGAATCATTCCAATTGGCATCGAAACATACCAAACTTAGAACCCAAAATCATGGCTATAAATACAGATTTCTACACATGCAATGGGCACATCTCTTTCACCGTAAAAAATCGCCTTCAAAAAACCTAAAAACATCAGTAAACACCAGCAGTGAAGAATCAGTGAGCATCGAGCAAAACACCTTTCTCGAGCACCAAAAACTAGGACAGTGACCAAGAGAACCCAAAACATTTTTATCTTTGCAAAATATCAGTCCCCAGAGCATAAAACCAAATTCTTCTAAAAGCAAAATCGATTCAAAGCTTTATCCCTCTCGGTCGCACAGCAAAATCATCCGTGGGTCCGACGAGTCGAAACGCCGCCTCAGTTCGCTACCCAAAAAAGTTAAATCCAATTCCTCTCAGTTCATTTTCGTATTGCTACGTGTTTTGTGTGTCAAACATGTGCTGTTGGTTCAGTGTGTTTATATTATTATGTCCATCGATGCATGAATATGATGTCTGGTTTAATTAACCTGGGTATTTTCCTGCTCTAAATTATTGATTAGATTTATATTTTCTATTGTTTAACTGTCTGGTCAACCTGTTTATTTGATTATTAATGCTTACAAAATGCTTTTCATGTTAGTTTAGGGATCTATTTAATCGTGTGTATTATGTTTGGTTCATTGAATACCCAGTCTTGCTGTTTTAAGAGTTATTGATTATGGTCGAACTATGTAAACGATGTTTGGATGATTTGGGTGTTCATTATAAGGTTTGTTAAACATTTGTGTCTAGCTTAATCAAAGCGACTTTGCGACCCGGCTGAAATATGATTTAAATGGTTATGGCTTCATCTCAATGTCTTGATACATGTTTTCCTGAACTAGTTGTCCATCTGTATTTGTGTGTCTAAAATGTTAAAGCCTGTCCGTGATGAAAAGTGATACCTTTTGGGTCAGTTAGTTGCTGTATCAGTAGGTAGCTTACTTGTGCATGAAAATATCCCTTACTGGCATCATATTGATCCCCGAACTTGTTACGCTTGTGAAAAACACGTATACCATGCCTGGGTTAAGGTGCTCGTCTACTAGTTGAGCATCTATCTACTCGAGGGTCATAATGCTAAACATGTGTCTATAATAGTAGGAGAAAGCTCAACCTACTGTTCTTGTTTTATGCCTACGATATACCATATACATGTCTATGTTGAATCTGTTAGCGCTAAAACACCCAGTTTAATATGGAATTAAAAGCAAGGCTTTAAAGTTGAATTTGTGTGTCTTATAGTATTGGATGTCTGTTCGTCTAGTGTATATGTGGATTGATCACGTGATAATCTAGGTTTGATATGCCTATCTGCTGAGACTCATATTAAATGCCCTAATGTGTACCTGGTTTGAACATTAAACTGCATCATGTCTATCAATATAAAAGGGTATGCCAGCTTAAACAATGTTTGGTGTGTATCTTATTTCTATATGTGCCCACGTGGACATCTCTGTGTACTTGCTGAAATATGTGCTGGTGCGTGTGTTGATCCATATATTCTTCCTTTTAACACCTGAAAATCAGGAATAAATGGAGTGCATTTCTTCTCTCTTTTATACCTTGTTGTTATGCATCCCAAGCCTAATGTGGGGTTGAACATTTTTTATTGAATCGGCTGAATTTTTTTGAAACTGATATTATTAAATAGTAATTATCTTATATTCATGTTCGAGTTCATATGAAAAGCTTGTCTATTTGTAATCCGATAAAGATTTGGACACATTCTAATCCTTTTCTTTTCTTTATTTTTACATGAAATGCATTGGGAGCAAAAATGAAGAGTCTCATAGCGAGACTCATCATGAGAAAAAATGAAGATCCACACGAGCATCCGCACTAGCGCCTCAAAATTTCTAAACCAAAATAGGACCAGACGACATCGTCATCCGACTCTTCAAATCTCACCTCTCCTATGCATTTTTTATTTATTTATTTTGTTGTATTTAATTTAAACACATCTGGTCAGGGTTGACCGACCGGACCAGTTGACTTTGGTAGAAAATTGGATGGGCCAGGACCGGTTAGGGCTTCTGGGTTGGGGTTGGGTTGGCTGACCCCAACCCGCGAGGTTAGATAAAAACCGGTAAGGCGTGCAGTTAGACCCGATAACTGAAACTGTTACATTCTGGGTTAGCAGGTCCGGGCCGGGCCGTAACACAAAATTTAAAAAATTGCCTGATCGACAAGCGGTAATGTTACTGGTTGGGAGAAGTGAAGTGCCACGGTCATTCGGCCGTTTGTTTGCATTTTTTTGTTTTGTTTATTATTTTTTTAATTACATTTTTACCCTTTAAAAAATTTATAAATTCTCTACATTTTTTTCATTTTTATCACACAACATTTCTCTCAATTCTCAATTTCTCATACTCTCTTAATCATCTTTATTATCAATTTTCAAGTTATTATTATTATTAATTTTCAAATTCAAAGTAGCAAGATTTCGAGTTTCAATTGAATTCTGAATCCCGAAGTTTGGTACACTCGTTTCATTCTCTAATTATTTTATTAAATTGTCATATTTATTTGTTGATTATTTAAATATTTTATAATGTCTTCGCTTTGGGGAATTGCGTCGGGACTGCGCCGTAAATCTAGTTCAATGGGTAAAAATTCTATAGGTTCTTCATCATCTAATCAAAATATAGATTATGATCAAATGCAAGAAGATTTTGAAATAGAAGATAATGGATATGATAACGTTCAATTAGATAATATTGTTGAACTTGAAGAAAATGAACATCCTACACCTACTAGTGTTCCTTCTGTCAATGTTGGTATTGCTAGTGGTAGTCGTAGTCTAGACCTCGCTACGGAACGATGTAGCAAGAAAAAAAAAGAGTAAAGTGTGGCTCTTTTATGATAAAGTTGTGGGTACTGATAGAGTTAGATGTAATATTTGTGGGAGAACTTATAAACATAAGACATTGGGTGGTGACGGGGGGACGGGCACTATAGGTAGACATATAAAACACGATCATACGACCTGATGGAATGTTGTCTACGATTTAGAATCCGGTCAATAACAACTTAATCCATTAAGCGGGGGTGGCTAAATGCGATCCAAAAATGGATCGCATTGAATTAGCAAAAATGGCTAAATGCGATCCATAACACATGTTGCAAATGCGCATTGTAAGAGCGTGATGTATATGTTAACAAGCGAACATTGGAAATCAATTGGTGAACTTTTAAAAAAATTACGTAAATTTTACACTGCTACTGTTGAATTCTCAGGATCTTATTACCCAACAGTTTGTAATGCTTTAGCTCATATAGCTGAAATTTCATATTTACTTTATGGTTTAAAATCAAAGGTGAAATATAAAGATGCAGTTACACTTAGAGTTAGAACCAGGACGGTTGGCGTAGTCAGTGAAGCAGGACCGATAACCGATCGGAATCGGTTAAACGATGAGGGCTACGGTTCGGCAGTTAGACAGGTATTTTAATTACCCTACTTTGTAATCAATAGGAGGTCTAGAACAATTTGTCTCTGAATAAATGAATTGGGTGGGTAGATTTAAAACTGGAAATACATTTCTAAATTATTCATCTTAGGCTTGTCGTGCATGTCTAAACTTTTGCCTAACAATTTATTTTGCATATCTAATCATGAAATTAAGGAATAACAAAAGAAATTGATTTTCTCATAAACTCTTTATTAATATTATATATACAATTTATCAATTGCAAAATTAAGTATGTCATACTTATGTTATTCAAGATCAAGTTAGCAAGTAAATACACACATTTAGTCAATAAATCAACTTTGCATCATTTTTTCGTAAATAATATAAATGCATACTTTTAAACTTTACATGTATTTTTATAGCATTAGTCTTATAAATCTTTTTATCAAAATGAATCCCTTTATAAAACACTTGCAGCATCTTTTATATTTTTTCAAAACATGCATTGTTCTTTAGTATAATAATTATCCTAGGTTTGTGGGACAGCATGAGTTAGCGGATCCTAGAGGATGTCTAATCACTTCCCTTTAGGATATTAAAGAACCCTTGCCCATAATCTCATTAGTTACGCAGACCATTAAATGGAGTTAATATTGACTTTACCTATTTGATATTTAGGTGTCTTAATTCACCCAAGTAATTAGGTGGCGACTCTGCGAACCCTTTTGCACTTTTAGCACCCTTTTTGCACTTTTACTTTTATTTTTAACAGGCAGGATTCGCTGAAATAATGTTGCGGTAAAAAATGGCGCGACATCACGGCGACTCCGCTGGGGATAATCAGGTTCTTAATCATAGCAAACCTAGGTTTATTATTGCTCGGCTTTATTTGCTTTTATTTGTTTTAAATGCATTAAAATTGCTTGCTTTAATTTTGTATGTAAGCTTTTTTTAATTGCTACTTTCTTTTCTTGTTTTCTTAAGCGGCATTCCGCTCATATTTTCTCTCTTATGAAAAATTCACACTATCACACATTACATGCGAGGTGTGCTTTGGCGCGCAAATTTCTTTCAAATGCCCAATTTAAGAGAGTTGGCGTTTCTTGCGAGCGTCCGGTGGCAGCGTAGCCTTCTCGCTTCAGTAGTCGCTCGGGAACTTTGCGTCTAGTAAGTCAAATCTTAGCAAACTTAAGATAGAGTTATACCCGTATTAATTCATGCATACATACACCTTAGGTGGGTAGATCCACGGTATCGACACCTGATTAGGAAAACATCAAGCGATCAGCGGGTTTCATGACCCAAATGATCAAAATCAGCATATTATGTCTTTGCGTGATCATGATAAATGGATCCAAGTCAAAAGTGACATGCCAAAGTTGGGAAGCGTAAATTCATTTTCGCATTTGTATTATGACTCTTTGTAACATGACTATAAGCACAATTTAGTCTTAGGCGTATTATTTCAATATACTTTATCTTTATTCTGACCAAAACATCTCGATCCAATGGCTTGAACATGTTTATCATAATTTTGCATATCTGGCGTTTAAGCACCTCTGGCGTAAGAGAGGTCACTTGCGTGTTAGAGCGCACTTGATTTGTATGCAATTTGCTTACTATTGTTTTTCTTGCAACTCTATCCAAAGCAATTTTATCCATGTTATACTAACTTGGTTTGCCATTCTTAGAAGGATTATTTTTGCCTAGCTTATTCCCCGAAGGTTGATTCGCGTTGGTGGCGAACATCTCCACAAAAGCACAATCATCGATAAAATGACTAATTGAGGCATCAGAACAAACGGCAGGAATCATCCTCGTTCTATAGGCGAAGCGGAGGTATCGAGAAAGGAGAAACACCACGATCCATACCTCGTCAAATTATTATAGCAAATGAAAACCATGCGGGCGAAATGGAGAGGCTCGAAATCTTACAAACGTCCATTAGCTATGCGTCGCGCTCGGAACAAAGCGGATCTGGCCGTACCGCATGCATTTCAACCTCACGAACCCGCTTCAAAAACTCTCCACAAGGCGCGATATACTAGCCCACATCGGATCAACCATCACACAATCAATCTACAAGCCAACCTGCAAAATGATCCATTCACTACATACATATCGACCTCGCTACTTATATCACCCCGCTCAGTCCAAATCGCCAAACCACCCAACCTGGCGGACAATACACATCGTCGGTCCTAATAACCACTACGAGCCATTGGCGTATCGGCCAAAGCCCGGCCACTTATTATGCGTGTTTCGCCGAGACGGACCAATACGAGGAAATAAAGCGGACCGATTTAGAGTTGATGAAAATACGGCAAAAGAAATCCGTAGCCTGAAAGAGGCATTTAAAAGCATTCAGATAAACAAGGGGAATTAAGGGTTAGAATATGAAGATTTGTGCATGCACCCCGACGTTGAATTACCTATAGGGTACAAGGTGGCCAAATTTGACATGTTCGATGGAGCAGGAAATCCGCGCCCATATAAGGTCATACTGTGATAAATTGATTGGAGTTGGAAAAGACCAAACAATCATCATGAAATCATTCATCAGGAGTCTAACCGGTGAAGCGCTGGATTGATTTACAAGCCAAGACCCACACAAATGGTATAGTTGGAGTGCAATGGCATAGGACTTCATAGGCGAGTTGATTCAACCACGCATCACTGAGCGAGTTCTACTTAATGAAATTAGAAAAGAAGTCTACAAAGACGTTCAGTAAATATGCTATGAGATGGCGGTCGGAGGCAGCAAAGGTCGACCTCGATGGCGAGAGCGAAATGATCACCTTGTTCATGCGATCCTTAAAAGGCGGCGTATTATGAGAGGATGATCGGCATAATCGGGCAAAGTTTTGCGAAGTCGTAAGAATGGCGACTTTGTGGAAGAGGACATCGGGATTACAAACCTAGCAACCTACAAGCAACTAACAGAGCAATGCGAAGATTGATCGAAGGTACCTCCCAAAGAAAGAGATGTAGCATCCTGTCATGGTTATTGAGCATAGGCCATATCGGTTCGGTGCATCAAAGCCCACACATTCTTACTATAACCAAGACACCCAAAATCCTGTTGTATTATCGACCTTTGCACTACCTCATACCTTGTTTACCATACCCGACCAGCGTATCCAAATCCGCCATACTCGCATGATCCTGAGCCGTACACTAGCGTACCCACCCGCGTAAATGTCGAAAGAAAGCCAACTAAAACCTATACACCTTTGGTGAACCTCTAGCCTGTATATGAGACCGCGTGAATACTCGACCAATTCCTAGAAATACCCCGGACTCTTCCGGATGGCACGATGAAACTAAATATTGTGCATACCACTCGGGGCGAGGACACGGCGAGGAAGCTATACACTCGAAGACAAAATTTAGGATCGATCAAAGAAGAAGTCATCCAACTAAAAGAGGCTCTCCTTAATGTAAACAATAATCGTTTTCTGATCATGACAACGCCTTTATGTAAACATGATTAATGAAGATGAAAAGAAGCGATGCGAAAGGGACTATTGTAACACCCATTTTAAGCGAAGTGGTAGAAGCGGAGTACTACGTATGGTTGATTCTAAAATGTATTTTAAGGAGTCGCCACCTAATTATTATAGTGAATTAGGACACTTGATTTATTGCAATAAAAATCTGCAATTAACCTCCGTTTAATGGTGCGAAAGCTATGTGAGATTACAGGTAAGGGTTCTTTATTATCCTAAAGGGAAGGGGTTAGACATCCTTTAAGATCCGCTAACTTGCGGTTATCCGTTCAAACCTAGGTTAATTATCTGGTTAAGAGATGTATGTCTTAGGAAGATTATTCAAGTAAAGGATGGGGCAAGTATCTAAAAGAATGTATTTTTGATAACTAAAAGGGTTTTTAATACTCGCAAAATATATAAAGTTAGTTATGTATTTATAAGACATGAGATTATTTTATTTGACAAAAGTAAGAAAATGGTAAATTACTACGGTTAAGATTCTTATATAGGAGTTAATTATAAAATTGTTTTTATACGTGTGTGCGAAAATTACTTCCTATGGTATTTATGAAGAGTTTATGATAAAGTTTACTTCTTAAGAATTAAATATGGAGGAATATATTAACTACACGACTAAAGCATAGCTAGGATTAATTATTGGATTTAGATCTATATGATGAACCTAGAATAAATAAGGGATGGATTTATCTTTTAAACTACCCCTCCAATGTATTCAAAGACTAGTAGAGTTAATTATCCTATTAATTACAAAGTTAACAAATATGACAATAATAAATAAACAGATAAATAAATACATGAATAGCAAGTAAAGAGAGAGGATGGGATTTGAGAATGCTCTTTACGACGGATGACGACGTCCTATTTGTTTTTCTCTAGGAATTGCCGAAGAGGGCACTCGAAGGATGTAGATGCGGGTCGCCTTTTGAAGTAGCTTGTGATGAGTCTCGCCGTGAGACTCCTCATTTTGCTCCAATGCATTTCATGTAAAAATAACGAAAGATAAGGATTAGTACATGTCCAAATTTATTCGAAGACAGCAGTAAACAAAATGATCTTGAGAGGCGGAACATATGCATTATCCACTGATTCTATATTTTAACATGCCTTTGTTGGGCGGGGAATGGAAACGATAAGGCAAGCAGAGGAAACAAATAAGCTGGCCCAAATAATAAATTATCAATTTAGAGGAGGATAAATCGGCACCCAAGCGGTGTAAACCCAACGATTATTTTGATTTTTAAAAGAAGGGATGGCGGGCTCAAGCAGTGATAGACCACATTTAAACTTAGAAACCGAAAGCAATTGATCATATGATGTCCTTGCGCATCTTACTCTTGTTTACCTCAATCATTCATCCTCTGTTAAGACATGATCCTTTAAACGAATAGCAAGTAGGATGGCTTGCAAATAAGGGCAAACGATGAGCAGCGGGATCATCATTAATTCTATTTACACTGCGAGCTTATGGACTTATCTGGAACTAAACAGGTTCCAAGCATGATATTTCTCATAAAATTATGAAAAGAGACAAGATATTCCTAACTGCACATACACACTTGATCTTTTAGGCCACTAATTCTAAGATAGTCTATCACAAGTCTAGGTATACATCATAACATTATTTAGTCGCATTAACAGATCTACACAAGCGTTCTGATTACATTTTCACTAACAACACTCGACACTAAACTACATGAATATGCTTTGATTCATTTTAAATGACAATCCTTAAGCCTACAAAGTTTAAACATTTTGGCGAGACCAAACTTGTGCGATGATTGGGGCGACATCGAGTGACAAGGTTATGACACCAGGCCGTTATCAGAAAATTACACATACATACAGATTTAAGGCCAACACAAGATTGAGGGTTGAACTTGTAGAAAGACAGTGGAAACATAGGACAAGCAAGCAAATACAAACAGACCCTTTTGTTAAGTTCTTATGAGAGTTTATATTCGTTTTTTTAAAGCGTCACTTAGCATTTACTTAACCTTTGGGCGAGATGCAATGAGTATGTAAGATCAACCTGGCCGCATGACTTAGAAAGCAGGGCACATAGTGGAGCGGAATCAATATTGAAGCACGGAGGACATTTTGAGATAAGCAAAACATACATCATAATAGGGATATAACGAATTTAAAGGGATTGGATTTACCTTCTCGGACGTGGCGAGGCAATGTATCAAGTCGTCGGTCCACTCGGAGGAGCTAGCTAATGCGGATTTAAAGATGCGGAATACTAAAGGGATTGCGAGAAAATGCTAAAGGGGTGCTTAACGGGATGCTAATTTACGGTCTTGACTCACGATGCCTTCTTTGTGTTCTCCGTCTACGCTCTGTGTTCGACTATTACGCCTAAATTGCTATGTGGTTGCTCTCCCACTGAGCTATCTCGCTGGTCGTCTCGTCTCTCCGTCTACGCTCTGTGTTTGGTAGCTGCGAGGGTATCCGTCGATTGCTACCATTGCTACCCCGAATGAGCCTCCTCGAATGTCTATTGCATGTGCGTTATATAGCCTAACTCTAGGTTCTAATGTTGGTAAGTAAATAAAGGTTGATTCTTGTGCTTGATTCGCGAGATTTGTACTAATTTCGTGTGATTTGAATAGATTATGGTAAGTTGCGATTTTGGAAGATCTGGTTTTGGTTATGGTAAGAACACGTTGGTGGGTGTGCGTGGATAAGGAAAGCCGGATTCTCGGTAAATCGGCGCGGCAGCGAAGGTTTTAGGGTTCAGGTTTCGCAGGGCTTTGTTGAGGACGGTGGTAAATGAGGAGGTAAGAAATTTGAGTGGTGATAAAGAGAAGTGAATTTGGCGGGTTGCGGGTTGAATTGGCGAATTTGTTGGGCTGGGTAGTTATTTAATTAGGGGGAGTTAAATAGGGAGTGGGTTGTGTTAGTTAATTAGGTGTATTATTAATCTAATTATTATAATTAGTATTAAATTAATAAATTGTGCTTAAATTATTTGGGTGCTTTATTAATCTAATTGTTATAATAATGAATGCGGGCGTGCTATTTAATTAGTGCTTAATATTTTAGAATGCGGCGCTATTATTTTAAAATCTTATTATTGTGCATTATTGCGAAGTTAAATTAAAATTGAATTGAGTTTAGATTAAATTATTTAAATGCTAAATGCAAGTATGATTTTTAAGAATTGTTTAAAGCTTTTTATAAATGCGATGCTATTAAATGCGTATTAGATTAAAAATTGATTTTAAATTACAAATGGTTATGACATTCTCTTGCGTATTAATAAAGCGGCTATGCTACTTGACACGGCGTCATTGCTAAATTATTTATTTTATGTATTTAATTAAGAATCATAGCGAGGCTTGAAGTTAATTAATGCGGTAGCGGGACTCTAAGTGTTTAATACTACATGTAAGGCGGTGCCATTATTAAATTGCTTATTTATATACGTATTTAATGTTTTATCGCTGCATATTATTATAAAAATCATAAAAAAATATTGTTGTATTATTAGTCTAATTTTATAGCTAATGACTGGACGGGAGGGTCAAAATTGGGTGTCAACAGTTGTCCCTCTTTGTATGGAGATGATGGAAGAATCTTGGACAAAGCGTTGACTCATGTAATTTTGTCTCGACCTCGAACTAGAATGTTGGGCAATTTAGGCAAAGTGGCGGACTCGAGAAATTGTCGCGATGTCGAGTTATGGCGACCTTTGGGCTACTGGTCAAAACACCAAAGTGGGCTAATGCGGACTCGAAATTTGTCCCAGTGTCGAGTTATGACGACACTGGGCTGTGGTGTAAGGAAAAAATAAAATAAACGGGCTTGAACCTGGGGTGTACCGCTATGGCTTATGGTCTTTGTGGAATGAGTGGGCCGGCGCTTGAAATTTACGCCGTTCATTGGGAAGGTTGGCCCGACAAATTGCCCGGTTATTTGTAAGAGAAAATCCACGTTGTGCTCCTGCTCTGCGTACTAAGACTTAAGCAAGCGGTTAGTGCATGCTTTGTTAAGGCAAAATAATGTAAGAATGTAAGTTTTGTGTTGTGGTTGTAGTCAAATCGTATATACTATATAATGAAATGGTGTGACGATATGCCGTCTTGTATAGACGAGATGCGGATAGCGTCGTTGTATGGGCGAAATGCGAATGGCGTCGTTGTATGGGCGAGATCACGGATGTTAAATCGTTGTATGGGCGAAATCTGAGATGTTAAATCGTTGTATGGGCGAAATCACGGATGTTAAATCGTTGTATGGGCGAGATGCGAGATGTTAGTCGTTGTATGGGCGAAATCAGATGTTAAATCGTTGTATGGGCGAAATGTTAAATGCGTTGTATGGGCACGAATGTTAAATCGTTGTATGGGCGAGATGCGAGATGTTAAATCGTTGTATGGGCGAGATCACGAGATGTTAAATCGTTGTATGGGCGAGATGTAGATGTTAAATCGTTGTATGGGCGAGATGTAGATGTTCGTCGTTGTATGGGCGAGATGCGAATGTTAAATCGTTGTATGGGCGAGATGCGAGATGTTAAATGCGTTGTATGGGCGAGATGCGAGATGTTAAATCGTTGTATGGGCGAGATGTAGATGTTAAATCGTTGTATGGGCCGAAATGCAGATGTTAAATCGTTGTATGGGCGATATGCGGATGTTAAATCGTTGTATGGGCGATATCACGGATGTTAAATGCGTTGTATGGGCGATATGTAGATGTTGCGTTGTATGGGCGATATGTAGATGTTAAATGCGTTGTATGGGCGAGATGTTAAATGCGTTGTATGGATGAGATGCGAGATGTTAAATCGTTGTATGGGCGAGATGCGAGATGTTAAATGCGTTGTATGGGCGAATGCAGATGTTAAATCGTTGTATGGGCGAGATGCGAGATGTTAAATCGTTGTATGGGCGAGATGTAGATATTCGTTGTTGTATGGGCGAAATGCAGATGTTAAATCGTTGTATGGGCGAGATGTAGATGTTCGTCGTTGTATGGGCGAGATGTAGATGTTAAATGCGTTGTATGGGCGAGATCAGATGTTCGTCGTTGTATGGGCGAGATGCGAGATGTTAAATCGTTGTATGGGCGAATGCGAGATGTTAAATCGTTGTATGGGCGAAATGTAGATGTTAAATCGTTGTATGGGCGAAATACGAGATGTTCGTCGTTGTATGGGCGAAATGTAGATGTTAAATGCGTTGTATGGGCGAAATGAGATGTTAAATCGTTGTATGGGCGAAATGCGGATGTTAAATCGTTGTATGGGCGAAATGTAGATGTTAAATCGTTGTATGGGCGAAATGTAGATGTTAAATCGTTGTATGGGCGAGATGTAGATGTATGGGCGAGATGCAGATGTTCGTCGTTGTATGGATGAGATCAGATGTTAAATCGTTGTATGGGCGAAATGTAGATGTTAAATCGTTGTATGGGCGATATGTAGATGTTAAATGCGTTGTATGGGCGAGATGTAGATGTATGGGCGAAATGCGAGATGTTAAATGCGTTGTATGGGCGAGATCGATATGTTAAATCGTTGTATGGGCGAAATGAGATGTTACGTCGTTGTATGGGCGAAATGTAGATGTTAAATCGTTGTATGGGCGAAATGCGAGATGTTAAATCGTTGTATGGATGAAATCGAGATGTTAAATCGTTGTATGGGCGAAATGCGAGATGTTAAATCGTTGTATGGGCGAAATGCAGATGTTAAATCGTTGTATGGGCGAAATGAGATGTTAAATGTCGTTGTATGGGCGAAATGCGGATGTTAGTCGTTGTATGGGCGAAATCACGGATGTTAAATCGTTGTATGGGCGAAATGCGGATGTTGTATTGGAATGTTATTGTCCTCGCTTGTTCTGTTATCTGCAAAATTCACTCGAAGAAAAATTGTGAGTTCGGGGAGAATTCGGCGATTTGTGTTGGCTCTTGATATTTGCAGCGTTGTCTTATGCGGACCGTGTGACCTATGCGATTTGAGTCTCGGTCAAAAATATTTGTTGAAAATATTCTATCTTGAGAAAATATACTAGTAGGAAATTATGTCGATTTTGAATAGTGACATGTTATGAAACAGAGCGAACATCCTTATCCGAAATCGGCGGTATATTCTCCCATACTCTCGGTGCTCCGCTGCCGTCAGGTTCTCTTTTAAAAATTTTCCCAGTTTATGTCGATCTTTCGAGCATATGGAATCATATTTATCGGTGTTCTTTCGTGGCGAAGTCCTTAAAATTGTCGATTTTGGTATGGCGAGTCGGATATATGTAAATCGCTTTGGACATAATCTGATAACGTCGTTACTGGGCGTGTTCTTCTTTGCTCTGTAGAATAAATGCTCCTGCAAGCTAAGCTTGAGAAAAGTTAGTGTATAACTGTTAAAACAGAATGATAAATATTTGAGAAAGGCAATTATGTGGGTAGAGATGTCGCCCCTGAGATGTTTCCTTGCAGTGAATTGCCATGATGCTTTTGTTGTGTGCTTTATGCAGGGTGATCGCTAGACTTTGTTGCGGACTTTTGAATTATTTGTTGATTGTCGGTGCCTCTCAAACATGTTGTTTCTTTCTGCTTTTGCTAATATGAAGAACTTTTGTTGTATCTTACGCTAATATGAAGGACTGCGCTCGAAAAGAAAATTTTTGTGAGTTTTGGGGGTGAGTCGATTCGTATTTGACCCATTTGCCTTGTTCCTTGACATCTGCGTGCACAGCATTTGGACTTGCACCCATGCAGTTTCCTACATTGTCAGTTTTGAAAAGGGTGTTTGGCCTAAGGGGTCTCGATGGAGTTGCTTGTATGTTATGTGTATTCTTGTTATTTTGAGCGAAGGAAAGTTTCCTAATGGTGTGGCCAAGCGATTTAGGCGCTACGTATCCCGGTGAGGAATCGGGTCATGGCGTAGTTCATTACAAGCGAATATTGGGTAAAATTCTAAAGGTGGGGCCGAGGCGATGTGGCGCTACGTATCACTTGAGGAATCGTCGAGCGTAGTTCGATTACAAGCAAAGAAATTGGGATTTTCTAAAAGGTGGGGCCAGGCCGATGTGGCGCTACGTATCCGTAGGGAATCGGTCACGTAGTTCCAAAGGTGTAAAGAAATTGGGATTTTCTAAAGGTGGGGCCAAGGCGATATGGCGCTACGTATCCGCGAGGAATCAGTCAGCACGTAGTTCCAAGGTGTAAAGAGAAATTGGGATTTTCTAAAGGTGGGACCGAAGATATGGCGCTACGTATCCCCACGAGGAATCGGGTCTGCGTAGTTCCAAATACAAGAAAAGAAAACATTATTAAAGCTTAAATACGAGTTTTCTTTTTATTAATCTGCTAAGCTAAATTGCTCTTTCTTATCAAGACTCTGGCGGACGAGAACAAAGCGCAAATCCAACCAATACGTCTTCTTGCTCTGCATCATGGCTGGTTGGGTCTTCATGCTCTGCTATTGCTTAGTCAAATACAAATCGACCTTTGGGGAAGGTGATAAATCCTTTTTAGACAAGATGTAGCAAACTGCGTTAGTGTGAAGCACGTGATTTTGCAAAAATGTAAAAACATTTAGCAAGTACATGTTTGTCACATTGCAAGCGGGTCCTAACATGCATGGGGATCCCTTTATGCCAGAGGTAGGCCTAAACGTCACATATGCGAGGTCATGATGGATTTGTCCAAGCCGTCCAACTGTAATGCTTTTGTTGGAAATGGCGACCAAATGACGGTGCACTTTTTCCAATTTCAGCATGACATGATTAGGTTTGGATTTGTCTATCATTGCCACGCTACACATAATATGCTGGTTGGTCGTTGGGTTGAGAAACCCGTCGACAAGTTTGGTGTCTTCCTAATTGTGGTGTCGATGCCAAGGACCGACCCACCTAAGGTAAATGCATGCATGCCCTAAAATAAAGGGTGGTATAGCTCTATCTTAAGTTTCTAAGATTTGGCTTACTAGGCCTTGAGTTCTGAGCGGACTACTCGAGTGAGAAGGCTACGCGACCGCCGGTTGGACCGGATTCTCCGCGCAAAACACCAACTCTCTTAAATTTGGGTGTTTGAAAGAAATTTGCAGGTGCGCGAAGCACACCCACGTGTTGTGTGTGATAGTGTGAATTTTCCAGAGTGGAGGAAATATGAGCGGAATGTCAGTTTAAGGAAAGCAGTAACAAATAGCAGTTAAGGCAATATGCAAATATTTATATGTAAAGCAGAATAGTTTAGGCAAAACATAAAAACAAATAAGTGTGAAACACTAAATAAGCGCTTAAGCAAATAAGAATAAAGAAAAAATGAAGCTCAATAATTAACCTATGTTTGTTATGGTTAAGAACCTAAATATCCCCAGTGGAGTCGCCATCTGTAACACCCCATTTTAAACCGTGGTCGAAACGGGAGTACTACGTATGGTTGATTCCTAAAATGTATTTTAAGGAGTCGCCACCTAATTATTATAGTGAATTAGGACACTTGATTTATTGCAATAAAAATACTGCAATTAACCTCCATTTAACAGTGAAAGCTATGTGAGATTCTGGTAAGGGTTCTTTATTATCCTAAAGGGAAGGGGTTAGGCATCCTTTAAGATCCGCTAACTTGCGGTTATGCGTTCAAACCTAGGTTAATTATCTGGTTAAGAGATGTATGTCTTAGGAAGATTATTCAAGTAAAGGATGGGGCAAGTATCTAAAAGAATGTATTTTGATAACTAAAAGGGTTTTAATACTCGCAAAATATATAAAGCTAGTTATGTATTTATAAGACATGAGATTATTTTATTTGACAAAAGTAAGAAAATGGTAAATTACTACGGTTAAGATTCTTATATAGGAGTTAATTATAAAATTGTTTTTATACGTGTGTGCAAAAATTACTTCCTATGGTATTTATGAAGAGTTTATGATAAAGTTTACTTCTTAAGAATTAAATATGGAGGAATATATTAACTACGACTAAAGCATAGCTAGGATTAATTATTGGATTTAGATCTATATGATGAACCTAGAATAAATAAGGGATGGATTTATCTTTTAAACTACCCCTCCAATGTATTCAAAGACTAGTAGAGTTAATTATCCTATTAATTACAAAGTTAACAAATATGACAATAATAAATAAGCAGATAAATAAATACATGAATAGCAAGTAAAGAGAGGATGGGATTTGAGAATGCTCTTTCTGACGGATGACGACGTCTATTTGTTTTCTCAGGAATTGCGAAGAGGGCACTCGAAGGATGTAGATGCGGGTCGCCTTTTGAAGTAGCTTGTGATGAGTCTCGCCGTGAGACTCCTCATTTTGCTCCAATGCATTTCATGTAAAAATAATGAAAGATAAGGATTAGTACATGTCCAAATTTATTCGAAGACAGCAGTAAACAAAATGATCTTGAGAGGCGGAACATATGCATTATCCACTGATTCTATATTTTAACATGCACTGTTGGGCCCAGGGGAATGGAGAACAGTAAGGCAAACAGAGGAAACAAATAAGCTGGCCCAAATAATAAATTATCAATTTAGAGGAGGATAAATCGGCACCCAAAGCAGTGTAAACCCAACCAATTATTTTCAGATTTTTTAAAAGAAGGGATGGGCAGGCTCAAACGAGTGATAGACCACATTTAAACTTAGAAACCGAAAGCAATTGATCATATGATGTCCTTGCGCATCTTACTCTTGTTTACCTCAATCATTCATCCTCTGTTAAGACATGATCCTTTAAACGAATAGCAAGTAGGATGGCTTACCAAATAAGGGCAAACAATGAACGAAACTGGGATCATCATTAATTCTATTTACACTGCGAGCTTATGGACTTATCTGGAACTAAACAGGTTCCAAGCATGATATTTCTCATAAAAATATGAAAAGAGACAAGATATTCCTAACTGCACATACACACTTGATCTTTTAGGCCACTAATTCTAAGATAGTCTATCACAAGTCTAGGTATACATCATAACATTATTTAGTCGCATTAACAGATCTACACAAGCCGTTACAGTTACATTTTTCACTAACAACACTCGACACTAAACTACATGAATATGCTTTGATTCATTTTAAATGACAATCCTTAAGCCTTCTAAAGTTTAAACATTTTGAGGCAGAGACCAAACTCATGCGATGATTGGGGCTACATAGATTGACAAGTTATGCCAAAAGGCCGTTATCGTAAAAATTTAACATACATACAGATTTAAGGCCAACACAAGATTGAGGGTTGAACTTGTAGAAAGACAGTGGAAACATAGGACAAGCAAGCAAATACAAACAGACCCTTTTGTTAAGTTCTTATGAGAGTTTATATTCGTTTTTTTTTAAAACGTCACTTAGCATTTACTTAACACTGGACAGAGATGCAATGAGTATGTAAGATCAACACAAGCCGCATGACTTAGAAAACAGGGCACATAGTGGAGGCGGAATCAATATTGAAGCACAGAGGGACATTTTGAGATAAGCAAAACATACATCATAATAGGGATATAACAGAATTTAAAGGGATTCGGATTTACCTTCTCCGGACAGCGAACCGAGGCAGCGTATCAAGTCGTCGGTCCACTCGGAGGGCTAGCTAATGCGGATTTAAAGATGCGGAATACTAAAGGGATTGCAGAAAATGCTAAAAGGGGGTGCTTAACAGGATGCTAATTTCTGCGCCGACTCGCGATGCCTTCGTGTTCTCCGTCTCTGCTCTGTGTTCGACTATTCTGCCCTAAATTGCTATGTGGTTGCTCTCCCCCCCTGAGCTATCTCGCCTGGTCGTCTCGTCTCTCCCGTCTCTGCTCTGTGTTTGACTGCTGCGAGGGGTATCCCGTCGATTGCTACCCGACTGCTACCCCAAATGAGCCCTCCCTCGAATGTCTATTGCATGTGCGTTATATAGCCTAACTCTAGGTTCTAATGTTGGTAAGTAAATAAAGGCTGATTCTTGTGCTTGATTCGACGAGATTTGTACTAATTTCGTGTGATTTGAATAGATTATGGTAAGTTGCGATTTTCGGAAGATCTGGTTTTGGTTATGGTAAGAACACGTTGGCTGGGTGTACGTGGATAAGGAAAGCCCGGATTCTCAGGCGAGAAATCCGGGCGGCGACGAAAGCAGAAGGTTTTAGGGTTCAGGTTTCGCAGGGCTTTGTTGAGGACGGTGGTAAATGAGGGAGGTAAGGGCTGGAGTGGGCTGATAAAGAGAAGCTGGGCTGGCGGGTTGCGGGTTGGGCTGGGCGAATTTGTTGGGCTGGGTAGTTATTTAATTAGGGGGAGTTAAATAGGGAGTGGGTTGTGTTAGTTAATTAGGTGTATTATTAATCTAATTATTATAATTAGTATTAAATTAATAAATTGTGCTTAAATTATTTGGGTGCTTTATTAATCTAATTGTTATAATAATGAATGCGGGCGTGCTATTTAATTAGTGCTTAATATTTTAGAATGCGGCGCTATTATTTTAAAATCTTATTATTGTGCATTATTGCGAAGTTAAATTAAAATTGAATTGAGTTTAGATTAAATTATTTAAATGCTAAATGCAAGTATGATTTTTAAGAATTGTTTAAAGCTTTTTATAAATGCGATGCTATTAAATGCACGTATTAGATTAAAAATTGATTTTAAATTACAAATGGTTATGACATTCTCTTGCGTATTAATAAAGGCGGCTATGCTACTTGACACGACGTCATTGCTAAATTATTTATTTTATGTATTTAATTAAGAATCATGACAGGGCTTGAAGTTAATTAATGCGGGCGCGGGACTCTAAGTGTTTAATACTCTATGTAAGACGCGGTGCCATTATTAAATTGCTTATTTATGTCTGTATTTAATGTTTTATCGCTGCATATTATTATAAAAATCATAAAAAATTATTGTTGTATTATTAGTCTAATTTTATAGCTAATGACTGGACGGGAGGGTCAAAATTGGGTGTCAACAGTTGTCCCTCTTTGTATGGAGATGATGGAAGAATCTTCGGACAAAGACGTTGACTCATAGCCAATTTTGTCTCGACCCTCAGAACTAGAATGTTGGGCAATTTAGGCAAGGCTGACGCGGACTCAAAAATTGTCCCAGTGTCGAGTTATGACGACACTGGGCTACCCTGGTCAAAACACCAAAGTGGGCTAATGCGGACTCAAAATTTGTCCCAGTGTCGAGTTATGACGACACTGGGCTGTGGTGTAAGGAATAAAAATAAAATAAACGGGCTTGAACCTGGGGTGTACCGCTATGGCTTATGGTGCTGTGGAATGAGTGGACCGACGCTTGAGGCCGCTTCTGCCGTTCATTGGGAAGGTTGGCCCCCCAACAAATTGCCCCGGTTCGCTGTAAGAGAAAATCCACGTTGTGCTCCTGCTCCTGCATGCTAAGACTTAAGCAAACGGTTAGTGCATAACTGTTAAGGCAAAATAATGTAAGAATGTAAGTTTTGTGTTGTGGTTGTAGTCAAATCGTATATACTATATAATGAAATGGTGTGACGATACGCCGTCTTGTATAGACGAGATGCAGATGACGTCGTTGTATGGACGAAATGCAGATGACGTCGTTGTATGGACGAGATGCAGATGTTCGTCGTTGTATGGACGAAATACAGATGTTCGTCGTTGTATGGACGAAATGCAGATGTTCGTCGTTGTATGGACGAGATGCAGATGTTCGTCGTTGTATGGACGAAATGCGACGTTAGATGCGTTGTATGGGCGAAATCAGATGCGTCGTTGTATGACGCAGATGTTCGTGCGTTGTATGGGCGAGATGCAGATGTTCGCCGTTGTATGGGCGAAGATGAGATGTTCGTTGTATGGGCGAATGTAGATGTTCGTCGTTGTATGGGCGAGATGCAGATGTTAAATGCGTTGTATGGGCGAGATGCAGATGTTAATGCGTTGTATGGGCGACGCAGATGTTAGATGGACGTTGCGTATGGGCCAGATGGACGAATGTTAAATGCTCGTTGTATGGGCGATACGCAGATGTTAATCGTTGTATGGATGATATGCAGATGTTCGCCGTTGTATGGGCGATATGTAGATGTTCGTCGTTGTATGGGCGATATGTAGATGTTAATGCGTTGTATGGGCGACGCAGATGTTAAATCGTTGTATGGATGAGATGCAGATGTTCGCCGTTGTATGGGCGAGATGCAGATGTTCGTCGTTGTATGGGCGAGATGCAGATGTTCGTCGTTGTATGGACGAATCACGAGATGTTCGCCGTTGTATGGACGAGATGTAGATGTTCGTTGTTGTATGGGCGACGCAGATGTTCGTCGTTGTATGGGCGAGATGTAGATGTTCGGACGCAGATTGTATGGACGATGCATCGTTGTATGGACGAGATGCTCGTCGTTGTATGGGCGAGATGCAGATGTTAAATGCGTTGTATGGACGAAATACGATGTTCGTCGTTGTATGGACGAAATGCAGATGTTCGTCGTTGTATGGACGAAATGCAGATGTTTCGTTGTATGGACGAAATGCAGATGTTCGGTTGTATGGACCGAAATGCAGATGTTACGTTGTATGGACGAAATGCAGATGTTCGTCGTTGTATGGACGAAATGAGATGTTAAATGTTGTATGGACGAAATATAGATGTTATGCGTTGTATGGACGAAATGTAGATGTTAGATGTCGTTGTATGGGCGAGATGTAGATGTATGGGCGAGATGCAGATGTTGCGTCGTGTATGGACGAGATGCAGATGTTATTCGTCATATGGACGAAATGCAGATGTTAACCGTTGTATGGACGATATGCAGATGTTCGTCGTTGTATGGAAGAAATGCAGATGTTCGTCGTTGTATGGACGAACTGCAGGTGTTCGCCGTTGTATGGACGACGCGAGATGTTAAATTCGTTGTCAGATGGACGAGACGCAGATGTTAAATGCGTTGTATGGACGAAATGCAGATGTTCGTCGTTGTATGGATGAAATGCAGATGTTAATGCGTGCGTTGTATGGACGAATGCAGATGTTAAATGCGTTGTATGGACGAAATGCAGATGTTGTATTGGAATTTTATTGTCCTCCTTGTTCCTGTTATCCTGCAAAATTCACTCAAAGAAAAATTGTGAGTTCGGGGAGGGGGTCGGCCGATTTGTGTTGGCTCTTGATATTTGCACGCGTTGTCTTGTCTGGACCATGTGACCCCTGTCTGATTTCGAGTCTCGGTCAAAAATATTTGTTGAAAATATTCTATCTTGAGAAAATATACTAGTAGGAAATTATGTCGATTTTGAATAGTGACATGTTATGAAACAAAGCGAACATCCTTATCCGAAATCGGCGGTATATTCTCCCATACTCTCTGCTCGGCCAGTTCTCTTTTAAAATTTGTCCCAGTTTATGTCGATCTTTCGAGCATATGGAATCATATTTGTCGGTGTCCTTTCGTGGCGAAGTCCTTAAAATTGTCCCAGTTTTGACTGACAAAACTGAGTCGGATATATGTCGTCGCCTGGACATAATGCTGATAACGTCGTTGCCTGGACGTGTTGCTGCTGCTCCTGTAGAATAAATGCTCCTGCAAGCTAAGCTTGAGAAAAAGTTAGTGTATAAGCATAAAGCAGAATGATAAATATTTGAGAAAGGCAATTATGTGGTAGAGATGTCGCCCCGAGATCTTTCCTTGCAAGTAATTGCCATGATGCTTTTGTTGTGTGCTTTATGCGAGCTGACGCGCTAGACTTTGTTGCGGACTTTTGAATTCGATTGATTGATTGCGGTTCTCTCCGCTTATGTTGTTTCTTTCTCGCTTTTGCTAATATGAAGAACTTTTGTTGTATCTTACGCTAATATGAAGGACTGCGCTCAAAGAAAATTTTTGTGAGTTTTGGGGTGGTCGATTCGTATTTGACTTCACGCCTTGTTCCTTGACATCTGCGTGCACAGCTTGTTGGACTTGCAACCATGCAGTTTCCTACATTGTCCCAGTTTTGAAAAGGGTGTTTGGCCTAAGGGGGTCTCAATGGAGTTGCTTGTATGTTATGTGTATTCTTGTTATTTTCAGAACGAAGGGAAAGTTTCCTAATGGTGTGACCGAAGCCGATTTAGGCCGCCTACGTATCCCCATGAGGGAATCAGGTCATGACGTAGTTCATTACAAGCGAATATTGGGTAAAATTCTAAAGGTGGGACCGAGGCCGATGTGGCGCCACGATCCGAGGAATCAGGTCGAACGTAGTTCCAATTACAAGCAAAAGAGAAATTGGGATTTTCTAAAAGGTGGGACCGAGGCCGATGTGGCCGCCTACGTATCCGCCGAGGGAATCAGGTCACACGTAGTTCCAAAGGTGTAAAAGAGAAATTGGGATTTTCTAAAAGGTGGGACCGAAGCCGATATGGCCGCCTACGTATCCCCACGAGGGAATCAGGTCACACGTAGTTCCAAAGGTGTAAAAGAGAAATTGGGATTTTCTAAAAGGTGGGACCGAAGCCGATATGGCCGCCTACGTATCCCCACGAGGGAATCAGGTCACACGTAGTTCCAAATACAAGAAAAAGAAAACATTATTAAAGCTTAAATACGAGTTTTTCTTTTTATTAATCTGCTAAGCTAAATTGCTCTTTCTTATCCAGCTCTGGCGGACAGAATCGTTATACCGTAGTTCCGAGGTATGTACGCGAGACGCACGTGCGAGAATCTGACAGAAAGATTGGAAAGGAAGAAAGAGGTGATTTTTTCCACGGAAAAGTTTAGGTTTTGTGAAGGAAAAAGGTTCGTTAATGGGAATTGATTCCCATTTGGTATTCGGACTTCGGAATATTAGAGAATTATGGAATTTTATTTTGGAAATGGTCACGTGGGCCCACGGGAGAAATTTACTGGTTTTGTGGGCCCACTTTGTTTTGAGATTTTGGCCATTATGGATATTTTCGGAAGATGTTTTATTTTGGGCCAATAGGAGGTGACACGTGTCACCCCGCCAGTGGCTCGCCGAATGGCATTTGTGCACAACGGTTAGAGTCGTTTCGACGAAACGTTTTACATAACTGCGAGGGAAAATTCGGCTATGTCTTTTCTTATTTTGCGGATTTTAGAGACGAACATTTTGGACCAACGAGAGGCGACTGCACCTCTCATCAGTGGGCAAAGTGGGCGGCATGGACGATTTGGGAAGGCAAGTGGGAGATATTTTTGGTAGATATTTTGTGTGCAAGTTGGCACAGACATGGGTGAATCTTGGCCCTACACTTGCTAGGCACTGGCTAGATCTTGGCCGTTGGTTGGCCTTGGCTTGTGCTATAAATACCCTCTAAGGTTGATGAACTTCTTCATCCATTCCAAATATTTCCTAAGTGTTAAAGTCCTCCTCTCCCTCTTGTTTGACTCTCGTCCAAGAGCCCCACTCCCTAGATAGGCCTTTGTGGCGAGAGCCTCCCTCTCCTCACTTTGTGGTGTGGCTAGGGTACCCCTAGCCTAGTGTTTTCGTATAAATACCCCTCTTGGTAGAAATACTCAAAAGTATTGTTGTTATGCCCAAATTACCTTAGCCTTATACCTTGTTGTATTCTAAGGTTATACCTTACTGAAAAGCCCGAAATACTATTATACTTCCGTCACTACAAAACCAAAACCCTAGGAAAATCTCCATAGTCCGTTGGAGTATTGTGTAGAAGTTGGTTAGAACTTCTAAGGGTGGTTTAAATGCGGTTGGAGCGCCGGAGTTGAGCTAAAATTTTGCTAAGGATCGACATTAAACTCGGATAATTATGGGCTTATCGAGGTAATTATCTTGTCCCTATTGTAATTGGAAATTACATGTTGTTAGATTATATAGTAGAAGTATACTATATATAGTCGAACTGTAATTACATAGGGTGTATTACATGAGACTTGTGTAGTAGTGCAGTGGAGTAGAATTGTGCAGTGGTTAGATGTATAACCCCGGTTGGCTTGGTAGGCCTCGTTAGAGGAGGAGGTTTACGCTGTTGGGGAGGAAATTTACGTAGAAAGTTCTACGATGAGACCTAAATGTTAATAACACTGTGGCCTTATAGGTGGAAGTACTACGTGTGGCGCAATCTACTTGGCAAGGAGTAGCCGAGCGTTGGAAAGTACTTGAGCGTTTTGCTATTAGTCGATACTGCCGCGAGGTATGTGAACCTCTTCCTATCTCTTCTAGCATGATATGTGAACTATGTAAGACGGTAGACGCATACGTGCTAAATGTGTTTGAGTGGTTTAAAACATAAAGTGTTATAACGGCTTTATGGGAAGTTGGTTATAACGACTTTATGTTAGTAAGAAAATACATGTGGTTTTTAAAAGGTAATCGATTTGAACTATAAGCGCTTGTTATATGATAAGAAAGAACTTGAAGTATTTCAAAAGATTTTTGAATCATTTTGAAAGGAGAAGTAATACTTGGTGTTTGAAAACTTAAGAGTTATACTAGCTTTATGGGAAGTTAGGTATAACGGCTTAAGAATGCTTTCGATTTCGAAATCGAATGTGTATCGACAAACCATCTGCAGCGTTAATAAAAGGAAATGTTTTGAATAATTAAGTATTATTAAAACCGAGAAACTTCCATCTGCATAGAAGCTAAGATGAGACAAAATGATATTTCCTAGATCATGGCTGCTGTAATAAGATTGTTATAAACAAGAATATCCTACTCACATAAGACTTATGTTTCTCAGATTGTTTAAAGGAGAATTATATTCTTAAATGAATAAGGCTATGAACTACGAAACCTTTCTAAAATGAGAAACTTGAACATTGGAAATTAGGCAAACTTGAACATTGGAAATTAGGCAAACTTGAACATTGGAAATTAGGCAAACTTGAACATTGGAAAAGAGTGTTGCTACTTGATTTTACAAAGAGAAGTAATTGATTTACTTTAAAAAGATAATCACTCTATTTTTATATACTACGGGTATTGTGTGACTTTCGTGAAAGTAACGTATCTTTTAAAGAGTTAATGTATGAAGTACTTTGGGGATAAAAACCCGATCTAGTAAATCGTATAGTAGAAAGTACCTTGTGTGAACAACTTGATTGTATTGGTTTGTGATAGCCTTGTAATACTTTCTTGTTGCTTTGATAAGTAAACGTGTTAGGATGCTACGTGTGTTAGTATCTGGTGATGTTTGTGTAAAGGGGTTTCCCTTGATTGTGCTTATTAACTATCAGTCGTTATGATAGTATTGTGGCATTCATCTCTTGAGATGATTAGGGTTAAGCCGCCTCCGATGCGGGGTAGACTCAGCGTCGATGGACCTATGATTCGAGATACCTCACGCGGTCTGGGGCCTATCGCGAGCTACGAGTTCGGGTTAGTGTTCGTCCTTTATGGGCATGCGGTCGCGTGGCCGTGCGGACTCGAAAGTCGGGGCGACGCCGGGAGTAGCTACCCGATGCGGGAATGCCTCATGCGGGCGATGAGATTGGCCTACGCGAGTGCGGAAGTTCGAGGACTAGACGCGACATCGACATCGCGCAAGTGGCGGCCTTGATCATGTGATGCAGACAGATCTTATAATCTGATTCATGACCTTGTTGGTATTGTGGTGTTAGTAGTCGGCTATGCCTTCGCACTTACCTGCATGCGGTTTTATTTGGACACGGTGGGACCCGTGTTCATATGTATTCCTCGGTGCTTTTTCTATCATAGGCTGGCGGTGAGGAAGGTATTCCACGCATGATTGATGTTATGGGCCCGAGACCCATAGTTATATTTGAGTGATGACTTTGAGGCGTGAGTCCCCGACTTGACACGATCGCTTATTTATCAGGAATCGTAGTTTGGTTATCATACATGTCTCTGCTTAATAGACTATTATGATTTCATTTACGATATTTTTAGTTTCACATACTACAAATTGTTATCGACCTCTTGGGGCCTGCGTTCATGCCGCAGTAAAGGTACACGATCATTGATCCTCGCTCTTAGGTCACAAAGATTTGGGAAAGCTCCGCTTTCTCGAGGCTTATCGATGGTATAGTCCTTGTTGTAGGTGTTTACATTCGTGGTATGGCGCCCTGTCCCGCCATTGTTGTCATATCATTTCTTAAGTGCAGTAAATCTTGTTGTGGGCAGGGTTTGTAAAAAGGATTAAACTGTTCATTTGTAAAAGTGGTTATTTATATATGCCGAAAGGCAAGTTTTCACAGATTATTGTTTTATATTTCTGTTATCTCATGTTGTTGTTTATGTTCTGATTACTCGATGTTGTGTCACTAGGGTGCGGTAAGGCACGATCCACGCCCGATTTGGTCGTGACAAGAACAAGGGCGCAAATCCAACCAATACGTCTTTTTGCTCTGCATCATGGCTGGTTGGGTCTTCATGCTCTGCTATTGCTTAGTCAAATACAAATCGACCTTTGGGGAAGGTGATAAATCCTTTTTAGACAAGATGTAGCAAACTGCGTTAGTGTGAAGCACGTGATTTTGCAAAAATGTAAAAACATTTAGCAAGTACATGTTTGTCACATTGCAGCGGGTCCTAACACGCACGGGGATCCCTTTATGCGCAGTAGGCCTAAACGTCACATATGCGAGGTCATGATGGATTTGTCCAGCCCAATCAGTAATGCTTTTGTTGGAAATGGCGACCAAATGACGTGCACTTTTTCCAATTTCAGCATGACATGATTAGGTTTGGATTTGTCTATCATTGCCACGCCACATAATATCCGTTGGTCGTTGGGTTGAGAAACCCGCCGACAAGTTTGGTGTCTTCCTAATTGTGGTGTCGATGCCAAGGACCACCCACTAAGGTAAATGCATGCATGCCTAAAATAAAGGTGGTATAGCTCTATCTTAAGTTTCTAAGATTTGGCTTACTAGACCTTGAGTTCCCGAGCGACTACTCGAGTGAGAAGGCTACGCGATCACGGTTGACCGGATTCTCGCAAAAACACCAACTCTCTTAAATTTGGGTGTTTGAAAGAAATTTGCAGGTGCGCGAAGCACACCCACGTGTTGTGTGTGATAGTGTGAATTTTCCAGAGTGGAGGAAATATGAGCGGAATGTCAGTTTAAGGAAAGCAAGAATAAATAATAGCAGTTAAGGCAATATGCAAATATTTATATGTAAAGCAGAATAGTTTAGGCAAAACATAAAAACAAATAAGTGTGAAACACTAAATAAGCGCTTAAGCAAATAAGAATAAAGAAAAAATGAAGCTCAATAATTAACCTATGTTTGTTATGGTTAAGAACCTAAATATCCCCAGTGGAGTCGCCATCTGTAACACCCCATTTTAAACCGTGGTCGAAACGGGAGTACTACGTATGGTTGATTCCTAAAATGTATTTTAAGGAGTCGCCACCTAATTATTATAGTGAATTAGGACACTTGATTTATTGCAATAAAAATACTGCAATTAACCTCCATTTACTGGTCTGCGAAAGCTATGTGAGATTCTGGTGCGGTTCTTTATTATCCTAAAGGGAAGGGGTTAGGCATCCTTTAAGATCCGCTAACTTGCGGTTATGCGTTCAAACCTAGGTTAATTATCTGGTTAAGAGATGTATGTCTTAGGAAGATTATTCAAGTAAAGGATGGGGCAAGTATCTAAAAGAATGTATTTTTGATAACTAAAAGGGTTTTTAATACTCGCAAAATATATAAAGCTAGTTATGTATTTATAAGACATGAGATTATTTTATTTGACAAAAGTAAGAAAATGGTAAATTACTACGGTTAAGATTCTTATATAGGAGTTAATTATAAAATTGTTTTTATACGTGTGTGCAAAAATTACTTCCTATGGTATTTATGAAGAGTTTATGATAAAGTTTACTTCTTAAGAATTAAATATGGAGGAATATATTAACTACACGACTAAAGCATAGCTAGGATTAATTATTGGATTTAGATCTATATGATGAACCTAGAATAAATAAGGGATGGATTTATCTTTTAAACTACCCCTCCAATGTATTCAAAGACTAGTAGAGTTAATTATCCTATTAATTACAAAGTTAACAAATATGACAATAATAAATAAACAGATAAATAAATACATGAATAGCAAGTAAAGAGAGAGGATGGGATTTGAGAATGCTCTTTACGACGGATGACGACGTCCTATTTGTTTTTCTCTAGGAATTGCCGAAGAGGTCACTCGAAGGATGTAGATGCGGGTCGCCTTTTGAAGTAGCTTGTGATGAGTCTCGCCGTGAGACTCCTCATTTTGCTCCAATGCATTTCATGTAAAAATAACGAAAGATAAGGATTAGTACATGTCCAAATTTATTCGAAGACAGCAGTAAACAAAATGATCTTGAGAGGCGGAACATATGCATTATCCACTGATTCTATATTTTAACATGCACTGTTGGGCCCAGGGGAATGGAGAACAGTAAGGCAAACAGAGGAAACAAATAAGCTGGCCCAAATAATAAATTATCAATTTAGAGGAGGATAAATCGGCACCCAAAGCAGTGTAAACCCAACCAATTATTTTCAGATTTTTTAAAAGAAGGGATGGGCAGGCTCAAACGAGTGATAGACCACATTTAAACTTAGAAACCGAAAGCAATTGATCATATGATGTTGTCACACCCCGAACCCCGGGCCCGTGACTGGTGCCCTACCTGGGCACCCTGCTACCTTAACAACTAAGTATATTGCGGAAATTAATAACAGCTCATATTTTTTTTTCTTTTAAAACCAACGTACGTACAAGGCAAAGCCGACTAGGCTGCCATATCATATACATAAACAAAAGACATTACACTGTACACGATTCCAATCCCACATATGAATACAGACCTCTAGGAGTTAAATCAAATATGACGACAAGGCCCCGCCGCACCCAAAATCTGCATAAAGCCTGCATCAAGGATATATACCAAAAAGATAAACTCGGACAGAGGAGCTATCCAAAAACCCTGAGCAGGATCCTACACTGCCGATCACCAAACAGCAGACCTAAACTCAGGCGGATTTAACGCAGCCCCGGGCGAGGTCAAGACGAAGAATGTACCATGATGTGAGCGATGAAGTATCAGAATGAAATCATAATCCTAAACAAAGCAGAGACATGTATGATAGCCAACCTACAAGATACAATACAAGCAATCATATCAAGTCGTGACGCAGCCCTCAAAGTCACTACTCAAATATAACTATGGGTCTCACGCCCATAATATCAATCATGCCTGGGATCCTTCCTCACCGCGGCATCCATGATATAACATAGCACCAATAGGCATACATGAACACCAAGTCCCACTTGTTCTAAAATCAGACGCCAAGTAGGCAAACGAACAGTGGTATAATGTCTGGGTTTACCCTCATTTATACTCCGACCGGGCGAGGGTAAGCAGGGTATAACGCCTTGGGCTTGCCCTCATTTATACTCTTACCGAGAAGGTGGTATAACGTCTGGGCTTGCCCTCAATTATACTCTACCCTATCTCAACCGGCACAAACAACACATAAAGCAGTGTGGTACGTCTTGGGGTTTACCCTCACTTATACTCTTACCCCGAGAAGGTGGTACAGCTGCCTGGGGTTTACCCTCACTTATACTCTTACCCTATCTCGACCGACCATCAAACAAGACATAAGCACTACCATGTCTTCTATAAAAATCCGGGAATTTAACCCAAGTGCTACCAGTAACGGAAGCATACCCGTGGAATCCCACATCACTGTCGGTACGTCCCAGTAACTTACAACAAGACAGCCGACCCTTCAACCGAGAGTCGCGGCAACTTAATAAAACATAATACTTGCACTCAAAGGCTATTACCAGCACATATAGGCAAGTTCTCAATTAACCAAGCCAAAGTACTTATCAAGGCACACATAGGATAAATTCTCATTTAACAAGCCAAAGTACTTACCAGGGCACAATTAGAATAAATTCTCATTTAACAAGCCAAAGTACTTATCAGAGCACAAATAGAATAAATTCTCATTTAACTAGCCAAAGTACTTATCAGGGCACAAATAGAATAAATTCTCATTTAACAAGCCAAAGTACTTATCAGGGCACAAATAGAATAAATTCTCATTTAACTAGCCAAAGTACTTATCCGGGCACAAATAGAAAAATTCTCAATTTATCAAGCCAAAGTACTAATCAAGGCATACATAGAATAATTCTCTTTAACAAGTCAAAGTACTTATCAAGGCACACTTAGACAAATTCTCAATTTATCAAGCCAAAGTACTACGACGCACATTCTTTTATAAAAGACTCCTTTCTATGTAAAGCCCCAAGATACTAACACCCGTAGTATCAAGGCGTGTCTATTTTTCAAAGTAAGTTACTACACTTTTAGAAAACTCATTTCAAGTCTTGAAATCAAGTAACTCCAAATTTTCACAATCTTGGCAACTTATGCCCTTTTATCAAAATAGACAAC
The DNA here is from genome assembly GCA_029844215.1 of Przewalskia tangutica. Classification (NCBI taxonomy): domain Eukaryota; kingdom Viridiplantae; phylum Streptophyta; class Magnoliopsida; order Solanales; family Solanaceae; genus Przewalskia; species Przewalskia tangutica. The sequence continues at coordinate 30,803,970 of CM056723.1, forward strand.
TTTCTAAATCTTTCATAAAGCCGTTATAACCAACTTCCCATAAAGCCGTTATAACCCTTTATGATTTTAGACATATCCATTCCTTCAATGACCAAGAGACTTATACTATTAAAACCAAGTATCACATACTTACAAATCAAGTTCTTAACTTTCAAAAATACTCCAAGTCTCTTAATAGTTAGAAAACAAGTTTTCTTCTACTTTTTAAACCTCAAGTAATCGCACTTAACGCAAGTTACTTCTCTTAAATCATGTCATTTCTCCTCTTTAAATCAACTAAGTAAATCACCTTTGACTCCCCCTAAAGTCATTATAATGACCTTTAGGTTTTAGAACTAAGGCACTAGCCAAAAGATTTGGAAACCACTTCCTTTTCAAGTCTCTATGTACTTTAAGAAAAATACCTTCACTTTTAAGAATCCAAACTTCCCTAAGGAAATGGATTATACTACTTACAATTTAAACATCAAAGTACACTCAAGGAAGTACATAGAACTAATTCTATTTTAGGCAATCCAAATACAAGCAAGGAAACGGATCATTCAAGGAGTAGAACTTACTTTCTTTATTCTAAGGAATCATGCTAGAAGAGAGATAGTTCACATACCTTTCGCTAATTCCTCAAGCTGCTTCGAATACGCCAGACGTAGAAGTTTCAACCTATAATGGTCACAACAAGACTATCAATCTTCTAGTCTCTAACGAGAATAATACTAAGTATTTGGTCTCCATTCTACGGAAAATCGGGCAAAGACTTCCTTTGTTTCTACTCACTTTGCCACCTTTTCAAGGCCGAATACAATAACCAACAAGCCACATTTAAGGCTCCAAACAACAACCAAACAGGGGATTACACGCCTAACAATACGTGAAAAATTCCGCCCCACAATTCATACAAAATAGCTTAAAACTCCAAGCCATTCTACTAACTACATACTAACAATTCAAAGTCTTTTCCAATCCTTTTCAAATTCCAAGTTCTGTGGTCTAACATGTTATATAGTCATACACAACTTCAACAACTACAATTTCCTTCCTACACAAATACGCGATTTACTTAAACGAATAATCAACTTGAATTTCCAAACTTAAGGCTAAACATGCTAGTTTCCGGATTAGGGTTCCAATAGCCAATAAACATATCCAACTACATAATAATTAACTCATGCTTGCAATATCCAAAGCTACAATCAATAAGTAAACTTAATTGTTAAAACGACAAAATTTATACCTTTCCAAGCCCTTAAAATTTCCAAGATTTCAAAGTCGCGCCTTAGCAATTCTTAGCTCCTTTCCTTAGGTTCCAATCCGCTCCAAGCACTCCTTAGAGGCCTATGAAGAACCCATCTTCAAGTTCCAACTTCAAAGTCAAGAACTCCTTAGTTTCCGCCATACTAACGTAAAAATGCGCTTTTTCCAAATCTTTCTATTGAGATATCCTTACAATACCCTAAGGGACATCAAGTTAAAGTCTTGTGGCTAATGGATCAAAACTACAAATTTCGCTGGGACTATTGGCAAACCCGAGCTTCTTCAAGCTAGCACAAGGTTCTCAAATTTTTCTAAGTGTAAAATGCCAAGTCTTGCTACTAGTAGTATACTTATAACACAATGGAGGGCTTAGACTTAAACAAATGTGAGGTTAGGATGAGTTTCACTTGGATCGCCTAGTGGACAAGTTGACTTGTCAACACATCGCTTGCAAGACTTATCTTCCAAGATGGTCAATGACCATTAAACCCTTGCATAAATTTCGACCAAGCCATGTGGGGTGCCACGTGTCGCCTCTCATTCGTCCCATAAAATTCAGAACCCTCGTGGGCCCCACAAACGTAAAATTTCTCGGGTGGGCCCCACGTGACAAAATCAGAAAAAATAAATTTCAATAATAATAATAAGTTCCATACACTTCAAATAATACATTTTGAGAATCCAAATCGAAACAACGACCATTTTTCATTTCCGACGTCCAAAGATTTTCCGTCGAAAACCATTCTTCCTTTCGTACTAATTTCCAAGTCTTGTTTCCTTACGCATATTCTCTTATACATGTCCTGGACTTACGGGTGTAACATTCTTCCCCTTAGAAACATTCGTCCCGAATGTTCTTAGTCGCTGCTGCCATACACACTCAAGACAATCTCTATACTATGCCTATCAATCAAATGCACAAGACTAACGATGCCACACACGGCCACCACATAACATACGTGAACATAACAATGGACCTTCCGTCCGTGGTCCCTTCTCACAAAACTCGAAGGTTACAAATTTCTCAAACACGGATCCCCAGAGGTTCCTTTCTTTCCTTACTAGTCATACTTTCTCGCATTTCAAACTCATCTAGTACACGACAAAATCTCAAATATTGTTTCTATTCTCCAACTCGAGTTACTCTCCAAACTTGGCCATATAGTTACTTACATTCCCGTTAAGGCTCTTCTGGCCTTACGACCTAGTTCCGTGGAACGATCCACGAACTCGCATAACAATCAACTAGACTTGGGCCGGCATCCTCGTGACCCTATCACATAATCTGACCATTTCTAATCGACATCACCCCATTCCATACTATCTACGACTAAATGAGTCCATAACCCGACTCATCGTCACACTTAACTTCTCGCTCTTAGTCCAAATAAATCTCTCTTATCTCAAGGTACTTCTTACCCTATCCCCTATTCACTAGAGGTTGGCCACATAAGCCAAAGTATTTCTACTGCATAATCTTCCCTATCGGTCTTACATCACATGAGGCAATTACAACTTGTGAACTCTACACAACTATAGTCTCGGTTCACTTATCATTCTTGTCAATATTCTTACTTTTCACATTACTAATCAAAGTATTCCTACCTGGGTACTATCACTTATAATCGCTAGCCATACAGTGGAAAACATATATGCTAGTGGCAAAACTGAATCTAACAATGCACGTGAGATTCAAAAGAATCGAGATATACCAGAATCCCAGCGATGTTGCTCGATCCCGCCCAAAGAGTCGCGTCATCTATGCGGTTCGAAAGACTGCCAGAACTATAAACTCCACTCGACCTCTACCACGATCGCTAACATCCGAACACCCCGCTCGGGGACGATACCGCGAGGAGGAAAGGAACCAACCATCGGCCTCATAGCCGAGCCACCTCACCTGCGTTCCTTCTAAAAGGACATACTGCAATATGGCCCGACGGCCACAATAAAAACAAAGACCCGCGCCATAACGGCATTTCCGAACGACGCTTACCACATCCGATACACCGAGGAATAGGTGGCCTCGATCGAGAAAATCCTCCGCTACTCGGTAACTCGACTGGAGCTCTGGACCGCTCCTAAATACCTCATGGGTCCAAACTCCCACCGTGAGCCGCGGGGTATATACCGGGTAGGTCGGTTGAATATCTCACTGGCCGAGGCACTGCCCAAGAACTCACCGGAATAACCAACCGGCCTAGCCTCTTACGCAGATCTCCGCTACCGCCCTCTATCCCCGCACTGCCTGCATCGGGCCGAATAACCTCCTACTGAGGAAACCGCAGATTGCTATCTTGGTCAATAACATAATGGCTTCCTTCATGACCCTAAAGTCCGCTTCTAATCGAGAAATCAGAGGCTCGTGTCGTGTTCTCAAAACTCGCGAAGAACTCGCGATCGCGAACAACATCCAGATAACTCGCATAAGCCCTATCAACTCTCGAGTCCGACTAGTAGCTCTCGCCACACCCTTGCCCTTCGGGCGGCCGTTCTCCTCGAGGCATAATCAGAACACAACAATACGCCGAGAGGAATTATCTTACTAACAGCTCTATGGCACGATCTTAGAGTGAGAAGAATAGAAACCAACTCCTAAATGTCCCGTAGCCTCTGCTTTATGGGTGTGGCGCGCAACACACCGATAATCAAGACTCTACTAGACACGCCTCAGAAACATTCCGAGGACCGATCGCTCGATACCACTCACACCCCGAACCCCGCTCGTGGATCGTGCCCTACTGGGCACCTCGCTACCTTAACAACTAAGTATATTGCGGAAATTAATAACATTTCATATTTTTTTTCTTTTAAAACCAACGACGACAAGGCAAAGCCGACTAGGCCGCCATATCATATACATAAACAAAAGACATTACATCGCATACGATTCCAATCCCACATATGAATACGCACTTAGGAGTTAAATCGAATATGACCGGACAAGGCCCCGCTGCATCTAAAACTGCATAAAGCCTGCATCAAGGATATATACCAAAAGATAAACTCCGGGACAGAGGAGCTATCCAAAACCCCGAGCAGGATCCTACACCGCCGATCACCAAACAACAGACCTAAACTCGCGCAGATGAACGCACTTCGGGCGAGGTCAAGACGTAAGAATGCATGTACGATGTGGAACAAGTATCAGAATGAAATCATAACAGTCTAAACAAAGCAGAGACATGTATGATAGCCAACCTACAAGATACAATACAAGCAATATATCAAGTCGTGGACGCAGCCCTCAAAGTCACTACTCAAATATAACTATGGGTCTCACGCCCATAATATCAATCATGCCGTGATCCTTCCTCACCGGCAAATCCATGATATAACATAGCACCAATAGGCATACATGAACACCAAGTCCCACTGTGTTCTAAATCAGACGCCAAGTAGGCAAACGAACAGTGGTATAACGCCTGGGTTTACCCTCATTTATACTCGACCGGGCGAGGGTAGCAGTGGTATAACGCCTTGGGCTTGCCCTCATTTATACTCTTACCTCGGAGAAGTGGTATAACGTCTGGGCTTGCCTCAATTATACTCTTACCCTATCTCAACCCACAAACAACACATAAAGCAGTGGTACATGCTCGGGGGTTTACCCCTCACTTATACTCTTACCCTGGAGAAGGTGGTACAGCGTCTTGGGGTTTACCCCTCACTTATACTCTTACCCTATCTCGACCGACCATCAAACAAGACATAAGCACTACCATGTCTTCTATAAAAATCCGGGAATTTAACCCAAGTGCTACCAGTAACGGAAGCATACCCGTGGAATCCCACATCACTGTCGGTACGTCCCAGTAACTTACAACAAGACAGCCGACCCTTCAACCGAGAGTCGCGACAACTTAATAAAACATAATACTTGCACTCAAAGGCTATTACCAGCACATATAGGCAAGTTCTCAATTAACCAAGCCAAAGTACTTATCAAGGCACACATAGGATAAATTCTCATTTAACAAGCCAAAGTACTTACCAGGGCACAATTAGAATAAATTCTCATTTAACAAGCCAAAGTACTTATCAGAGCACAAATAGAATAAATTCTCATTTAACTAGCCAAAGTACTTATCAGGGCACAAATAGAATAAATTCTCATTTAACAAGCCAAAGTACTTATCAGGGCACAAATAGAATAAATTCTCATTTAACTAGCCAAAGTACTTATCCGGGCACAAATAGAAAAATTCTCAATTTATCAAGCCAAAGTACTAATCAAGGCATACATAGAATAATTCTCTTTTAACAAGTCAAAGTACTTATCAAGGCACACTTAGACAAATTCTCAATTTATCAAGCCAAAGTACTACGTACGTACATTCTTTTATAAAAGACTCCTTTCTATGTAAAGCCCCAAGATACTAACACCCGTAGTATCAAGGCGTGTCTATTTTTCAAAGTAAGTTACTACACTTTTAGAAAACTCATTTCAAGTCTTGAAATCAAGTAACTCCAAATTTTCACAATCTTGGCAACTTATGCCCTTTTATCAAAATAGACAACTTTCTAAATCTTTCATAAAGCCGTTATAACCAACTTCCCATAAAGCCGTTATAACCCTTTATGATTTTAGACATATCCATTCCTTCAATGACCAAGAGACTTATACTATTAAAACCAAGTATCACATACTTACAAATCAAGTTCTTAACTTTCAAAAATACTCCAAGTCTCTTAATAGTTAGAAAACAAGTTTTCTTCTACTTTTTAAACCTCAAGTAATCGCACTTAACGCAAGTTACTTCTCTTAAATCATGTCATTTCTCCTCTTTAAATCAACTAAGTAAATCACTCCTTTGACTTCTAAAGTCATTATAATGACCTTTAGGTTTTAGAACTAAGGCACTAGCCAAAAGATTTGGAAACCACTTCCTTTCAAGTCTCTATGTACTTTAAGAAAAATACCTTCACTTTTAAGAATCCAAACTTCCCTAAGGAAATGGATTATACTACTTACAATTTAAACATCAAAGTACACTCAAGAAGTACATAGAACTAATTCTATTTTAGGCAATCCAAATATAAGCAAGGAATGGATCATTCGAGTAGAACTTACTTTCTTTATTCTAAGGAATCATGCTAGAAGAGAGATAGTTCACATACCTTTCGCTAATTCCTCAAGCTGTCGAATACGCGTGCACGTAGAAGTTTCAACCTATAATGGTCACAACAAGACTATCAATCTTCTAGTCTCTAACGAGAATAATACTAAGTATTTGGTCTCCAATTCTACGGAAAATCGGGCAGCACTTCCTTTGTTTCTACTCACTTTGCCACCTTTTTCAAGGCCGAATACAATAACCAACAAGCCACATTTAAGGCTCCAAACAACAACCAAACAAAGGGGATTACACGCCTAACAATACGTGAAAAAAATTCCGCCCCACAATTCATACAAAATAGCTTAAAACTCCAAGCCATTCTCCAACTACATACTAACAATTCAAAGTCTTTTCCAATCCTTTCAAATTCCAAGTTCTAGGGTCTAACATGTTATATAGTCATACACAACTTCAACAACTACAATTTCCTTCCTACACAACATGCGATTTACTTAAACGAATAATCAACTTGAATTTCCAAACTTAAGGCTAAACATGCTAGTTTCCGGATTAGGGTTCCAATAGCCAATAAACATATCCAACTACATAATAATTAACTCATGCTTGCAATATCCAAAGCTACAATCAATAAGTAAACTTAATTGCTAAAACGACAAAATTTATACCTTTCCAAGCCCTTAAAATTTCCAAGATTTCAAAGTCGCGCTTTAGCAATTCTTAGCTCCTTTCCTTAGGTTCCAATCCGCTCCAAGCACTCCTTAGAGGCCTATGAAGAACCCATATTCAACTTCCAACTTCAAAGTTGAAGAACTCCCTTAGTTTCCGCCTTGCGACTAACGTAAAAATGCGTTTTTTCCGAAATATTTCTATTGAGATATCCTTACAATACCCTAAGGGACATTGGGTTAAAGTCTTGTGGCTAATGGATCAAAACTACAAATTTTTGTGTGGGACTATTGGCAAACCCGAGAGCTTCTTCAAGCTAGCACAAGGTTCTCAAATTTTTCTAAGTGTAAAATGCCAAGTCTTGCTACTAGTAGTATACTTATAACACAATGGAGGGCTTAGACTTAAACAAATGTAAGGTTAGGATGAGTTTCACTGATCAAGCTTCAGTGGACAAGTTGACTTGTCAACAATATCAAGCTTGCAAGACTTATCTTCCAAGATGGTCAATGACCATTAAACCCTTGCATAAATTTCGACCAAGCCATGTGGGGTGCCACGTGTCGCCTCTCATTCGTCCATAAAATTCAGAACCCTCGTGGGCCCCACAAACGTAAAATTTCTGTGGGCCCCACGTGACCAAATCCGTAAAAATAAATTTCCATAATAATAATAAGTTCCATACTCTTCAAATAATACATTTTGAGAATCCAATTCTCAACAACGAACATTTTTCCTTTCCGACGTCCGAAAGATTTTCCGTCGGAAAAACCATTCTTCCTTTCGTACTAATTTCCAAGTCTTGTTTCCTTACGTACATTCTCTTATACATGTCCTGGACTTACGGGGTGTAACAGATGTCCTTGCGCATCTTACTCTTGTTTACCTCAATCATTCATCCTCTGTTAAGACATGATCCTTTAAACGAATAGCAAGTAGGATGGCTTACCAAATAAGGGCAAACAATGAACGAAACTGGGATCATCATTAATTCTATTTACACTGCGAGCTTATGGACTTATCTGGAACTAAACAGGTTCCAAGCATGATATTTCTCATAAAAATATGAAAAGAGACAAGATATTCCTAACTGCACATACACACTTGATCTTTTAGGCCACTAATTCTAAGATAGTCTATCACAAGTCTAGGTATACATCATAACATTATTTAGTCGCATTAACAGATCTACACAAGCCGTTACAGTTACATTTTTCACTAACAACACTCGACACTAAACTACATGAATATGCTTTGATTCATTTTAAATGACAATCCTTAAGCCTTCTAAAGTTTAAACATTTTGAGGCAGAGACCAAACTTGTGCAGTGATTGGGGCTACATAGATTGACAAGGTTATGCCAAAAGGCCGTTATCAGAAAATTAAACATACATACAGATTTAAGGCCAACACAAGATTGAGGGTTGAACTTGTAGAAAGACAGTGGAAACATAGGACAAGCAAGCAAATACAAACAGACCCTTTTGTTAAGTTCTTATGAGAGTTTATATTCGTTTTTTTTTAAAACGTCACTTAGCATTTACTTAACACTGGACAGAGATGCAATGAGTATGTAAGATCAACACAAGCCGCATGACTTAGAAAACAGGGCACATAGTGGAGGCGGAATCAATATTGAAGCACAGAGGGACATTTTGAGATAAGCAAAACATACATCATAATAGGGATATAACAGAATTTAAAGGGATTCGGATTTACCTTCTCCGGACAGCGAACCGAGGCAGCGTATCAAGTCGTCGGTCCACTCGGAGGGCTAGCTAATGCGGATTTAAAGATGCGGAATACTAAAGGGATAGCAGAAAATGCTAAAAGGGGGTGCTTAACAGGATGCTAATTTCTGCGCCGACTTCGATGCCTTGCTGTGTTCTCCCCGTCTCTGCTCTGTGTTCGACTATTCTGCCCTAAATTGCTATGTGGTTGCTCTCCCCCCCTGAGCTATCTCGCCTGGTCGTCTCGTCTCTCCCGTCTCTGCTCTGTGTTTGACTGCTGCGAGGGGTATCCCGTCGATTGCTACCCGACTGCTACCCCAAATGAGCCCTCCCTCGAATGTCTATTGCATGTGCGTTATATAGCCTAACTCTAGGTTCTAATGTTGGTAAGTAAATAAAGGCTGATTCTTGTGCTTGATTCGACGAGATTTGTACTAATTTCGTGTGATTTGAATAGATTATGGTAAGTTGCGATTTTCGGAAGATCTGGTTTTGGTTATGGTAAGAACACGTTGGCTGGGTGTACGTGGATAAGGAAAGCCCGGATTCTCAGGCGAGAAATCCGGGCGGCGACGAAAGCAGAAGGTTTTAGGGTTCAGGTTTCGCAGGGCTTTGTTGAGGACGGTGGTAAATGAGGGAGGTAAGGGCTGGAGTGGGCTGATAAAGAGAAGCTGGGCTGGCGGGTTGCGGGTTGGGCTGGGCGAATTTGTTGGGCTGGGTAGTTATTTAATTAGGGGGAGTTAAATAGGGAGTGGGTTGGGTTAGTTAATTAGGTGTATTATTAATCTAATTATTATAATTAGTATTAAATTAGTAAATTGTGCTTAAATTATTTGGGTGCTTTATTAATCTAATTGTTATAATAATGAATGCGGGCGTGCTATTTAATTAGTGCTTAATATTTTAGAATGCGGCGCTATTATTTTAAAATCTTATTATTGTGCATTATTGCGAAGTTAAATTAAAATTGAATTGAGTTTAGATTAAATTATTTAAATGCTAAATGCAAGTATGATTTTTAAGAATTGTTTAAAGCTTTTTATAAATGCGATGCTATTAAATGCACGTATTAGATTAAAAATTGATTTTAAATTACAAATGGTTATGACATTCTCTTGCGTATTAATAAAGGCGGCTATGCTACTTGACACGACGTCATTGCTAAATTATTTATTTTATGTATTTAATTAAGAATCATGACAGGGCTTGAAGTTAATTAATGCGGGCGCGGGACTCTAAGTGCTTAATACTCTACGTAAGACGCGGTGCCATTATTAAATTGCTTATTTATGTCTGTATTTAATGTTTTATCGCTGCATATTATTATAAAAATCATAAAAAATTATTGTTGTATTATTAGTCTAATTTTATAGCTAATGACTGGACGGGAGGGTCAAAATTGGGTGTCAACAACTATTACGCCAGCCTGGAAAGGGAAGAAGGTTGAATCGTCGACCAATCACCAAAGGGAAAGAAGCTCCTTGCCGAAGATTGTTCAACCTCTGAATCATTCATTTATCAAAGCATGCACTGCGCAAGAATCAAAAGAAGACGATGCTGAAAACCACGACAACTATCTGAGATGCAAAATTAGACTTGCACCCATGCCCTGGTCCTCTGAGGAGCTCGATAGAACTTTGTACTAGTTTAAAATTAAAATGATTGGAACTACGTTATGACCTGATTCCCTCGGCGGGATACGTAAGCGGCCACATCGGCTTCGGTCCCACTCTCAGAAAAAAAACTATATCATTCCCTTTTGTAAACTTGAACTACGTTATGACCTGATTCCTTTGGTTGGATACGTAGGCGGACTACATCGGCTTCAGTCCCATCTTAGAAAATATTACAACCCCCTTTACTTGTAACGAACTACGTCATGACATGCTTTCCTTGGTGGGATACGTAGGCGGCCTAAATCGGCTTCGGTCACACCATTAGGAAACTTTTCCTTGTTTTGGAAATAACAAAATACACATTCTTTGTAGGATAGACAAACAATCCCCCACAAGACTCATTTTAGACCAAGCGCCTTTGCATGTTTAAAGGTTAAAACTAGGACAATTTTGATTTTGGATAAAATGTTCATTCAGTCAATCCGCCAAAAAACTTTTATCAAAATACACACTTTGTCATAAGCAATAAATATTTTAATTAACAATTAGCCAAGGCAGGAAACCAGACAGGGGTTACAGGTCCAAACAAGTCAGTCGTGCAAATATCAAGGATCAAAGATGCAAAGTCAATACGATTCGACTGCCCCCCAAAACTCACAACTTTTCTTTGAGTGGATGTATTCATATTTATTGCAGCGGAAAAGACAGCCACGATCAAAGTTCAAATTTCGCAAAAAGGTTCTTCATAATAGCAGAAGCAGAAAATACAACAAGAAGAAGCAAAAAATACAATAAAAGTTCTTCATATTAGCAGAATCAGAAAATACAACAATAAGATCCTTCATATTAGCAGAAGCAGAAAATACAGCAACAATCAAAGATCAAATTCCACAACAAAGTCCAGTGCTTCAGCTCGGTCACAGAGTCACACTTCAGCTATGTGGATCACAAACGCGCAGCGCTTATGCAACGACGTCACTGCAACTCAAGCGGCTCACAAACGCACAATATCGTGATCAAAGGCATCATTGTAATCTATGTGGTTCACATCCAGTATGTCCGTGCAAGGACGACATCTCAACAGTCACAATATTCAGCACGTCCGGGAAAGGAAGATATTTCAGCATCCGCAGTCTCGACACATCTGCACAAGGGTGTCATTTCAGCATCACAATTACGACACCTCTTTGCAATTGCGACTATATATCATACAGGGACGACATCTCTACACGCAGAATTGCATTTTTCATATATTCATCATTTTGTTTTAACAATTATGCACTAATTATTTCTTAAGCTTAGCTTGCAGGAGCATTAATTCACAGGAGCAGGAGAATCAACACAATGACGCCTTCATCAACATTGTCAATGACGTCTTCATCAACATCACATCCGAAAACGACATCATCAACAGTATGTTCAAAAACGACGTCATGTCCAAACGACACGACGCCATGTCCGAAAAAAAACATCATATCCGAAAATAACGCCAGGTCCGAAAATGATGTCAGGTCCGAAAATGACGCCATGTCCGAATATGATGTCAAGTCCGAAAACGACGCCATGTCCAAAAAGGACGCCACATCCGAAAATGACGCCACGTCCAAAAACGACACCATGTCCGAAAACGACGCCACATCCGAAAATAATGTCAGGTCCGAAAACGATGCCAGGTCCAAAAATGATGCCATGACACCACGCTCGAAAATGACGCCATGTACGAAAATGATGCCACATCCGAAAACGACGTCATGTCCAAAAATGACGTCATGTCCGAAAATGACGCCATGTCCGAAAACGATGCCATGTCCGAAAACGACGCCCGGTCCGAAAACTATGCCATGTCCGAAAACGACGACATGTTCAAAATGACTCCATGTCCAAAAACCGACGCCATGTTCAAAATGACTCCATGTCCAAAAACCGACGCCATGTCTGAAAATGACCCACATCCGAAAACGACGCCATGTCCGAAAACGATGCCATTGTCCGAAAATGTTGGCACGTTTGAAAACAACGCCATGACTGAAAACGACGTCATGACCAAAAACGACGCCATATCCAAAAGCGACGCCTCGTCCAAAGACGACGTCATCAACATATCAATATCCGCAGTGGCATCATATCCGTGCAAGGACACCATCTCAGCATTTGCAGCATCACATCAACACAAGGACGCCGTCAACAGCAACGTCAACACGTTACACAGGGACGACATCTCTACTCTCAGAATTGCATTTCTTATATATTGATGCTTTATAATTTTTTGCCTTAACAGTTATGTACTAACTTTTTTTTAAGCTTTAGCCCGCAGGTACCTTAATTTACAGCGAGCTGAGACAATGTTTTGGGGGGCCAGACTTCCCAACAACAGGCAAAAGCGGCGTCGAGCATCGATCCACTCTCCTCCGCCATCCCATAACACCAATAACCCAGTGTCATCATAATTTGACACTGAGACAAAATTTTGAATCCGTGTCAGTCCCGCCTTTAATGTTTTGACATCACAATCACTCAGTGTCATCATAATTCGACACTGGAAAAAAAATTAAATCTGCATCCGCCCCACCTTTTCTATCATCACGGTCATCCAGTGTCATCATAATTCGATACTAGAAAAAATCTTAAATCTGTGTCAGCTCGCCTTTAACATCATAGTAATCCAGTGTCATCATAATTCGACACTGGAACTGTTGTGATTTTTCTAGATGCTTACGCAAGTGTATGTATCGTTCAAGTAATAAAGATCTGTAAGACAGAGTTTATCATCTATAGAGACTGGTTTATTAAGTACCGATTATTTATTATATGGTATCTATTTGGTTGACGTTCTTTAGTTTTAGATTGATGACTAAGAATTATGACTAAGTGCAGAAAATAAACTAAAGATGATTATACTTTGGGTTTATAACAGTTATGAAGAAAATAGGGTTCCAATCTCCTCAACTATCCACTCTTTCACGTGTTAATGCAATGCTAATGATTCTTCTTCTTATTAAGATAGCAGGTTAACTAATCTGTAATTATATTCCGGTTAGGACATACAAGAGCTCAACCTTGTGCAGAAACCTTCTATATTTTTATGATAAGTTTAACCACACAGGACGATTAAGAACAATACACTATAACACTACACAAGTATCGGGGTAATTTCGTCCACGATTTTAACCTATGTCTAGATAATTACAGCATATTCAAATCTCACCTTTCAGACTTTTGATTCGAAATCATATAAGTGATGACAATTAATAGCTAGTTAATTATCAAGCAATCATAACACTATTGAATAAATCTTAATATGCTGAAGAAGAAATCAATAATTAATGCATTAACTATATGGAAGAGCTTCAAGAAGATTCGATGGGAACCCTATTAAAGTAATTAGCTCCTAAACATTGCCATGTCACGAACTATATTACAATCCAACATAAACTGAAATAAAACAAGAGAAAAAAATAAATTGAATAATGAGATGTCTCCAATTGTAGCTTGTAGCCGTCGTTCTCCTCTCCAGAGTTCGATAATTAAATAATGACAAGGTTTAGCGTATTTATATCTGAGAAAAACCTTGTTTTGGACCCCTTTACTCTTGTCCAATTTCGACCCTACTTTTCTGAAAATACGCGTCGGCACCGCGGTTCCGTTGGCAGGCACCGCAGTGCTAATTCTTCTGAAACCATTGTAGCTCACTGGACATATGGCACTGCGGTACCTCTAGCCAGGACCACTAATTTTTACGCCTCGGTGCTAATTTTCCTGACCGCGGTTCCATGGCACCGCGATGCTACTTGGCCAGGAAGGATGAATTTACCCACTTGTACCAACACATCTTCAATAATTCCTTAGGGATGCACAATCGAGCGATCAGCTAGCTGTAGGGTGACTGTGGTTGGTCTTGCTTCCCCCAAACCAAGTCTTTTGAACACAGAGAGGGGCATAAAATTGATACTTGCCCCCAAATCACATAAAGGCCTTTTGCATGTAACACTCCCTATGGTGCAATGTAAGGTGAAACTCCCTGGGTCTCTCAACTTAGGAGGAAGTTTCTTCTGCAATATAGCACTGCATTCCTCTGTCAGCACCACTGTCTCTTAATCTGTCAGCTTACTCTTCTTAAATAGGATCACTTTCATGAATTTTACATAAGCTGACATCCGCTCCAAAGCTTCTATGAATGGAAGATTGATATACAGTTTTTTGGAGGTACCTTCTCCTTTTCAACCACTGGTTGGGGTGCCTTCTGCTCTAACTGCTTCCCACTTCTCAAACTGATTTCTTGGCATTGCTCTCTTGGATTCATCACTGTATTACTAGGAAGGTTACCTTGCTCTCTATTATTCAACGTGTTTGCCAACTGTCCCACCTATGTTTTCAAACTCCTGATGGATGACCTAGTCTCGGTCATGAACTGGGTGGTCTCCTTTTATGAATTGAGTCTGAGAGTTGTTGGATTCTGTCTGGGATTTAGCCAAGGTAATCAGTGCTGCTCTTATTTATCTTATTTCATCTGACCTCTCTTGTGGGTCTGGTGGGCTGAACTACTGTGAAGATGATGCTTGAAATTGTGGTTGATGCCCTTGTTCATTCTTCCATAAAAAAATTGGGTGATTTCTCCACCCCGGATTATATGTGTTGGAGAATGGATTGTTGTAGGGCCTCTGAAAATTCCCCACTGCCTGAACCTGCTCCATGGGCACATTATTTGGATCCACTGTTGTACACCTATCAAAAGTATGGGGACCCCCAAAAATTTCGCATCTCACTGGTGTCTGAACTGCTTTAACTGTCATGGCACTCTGTTGCATCTGTTTTGTCAAAGTAGCTACCTGCGCAGTCAATGCAGTGATAGCATCTAGCTCATGAATCCCAGCCATCTTCCTACTTTTCATTGCTCTCTCATCGACCCCCTGAAGGTTGTTTGTGCTCATATCCTCTAGCAAATCATGTGCCTTATTGACACTCTTTCTCATGAACGTACCTCCTGCTGCAGCATCAATGATGGTACGAGTTGTACCACTCAGCCCATTGTAATATATGTGGACTAGCATCCACTTCTCAATCCCATGATGTGGGCACTTCCTCTGCAAATCTTTGAACCTCTCTCATGCATCATAGAGTGACTCTCCATCCATCTGATAGTAATTATTAAGCTCTCCTCTGAGCTTTGCTTCTTTGGATGGAGGGAAGAACTTGACAAGGAACTTCTGGGCTAAGTCTTGCCATGTAGTGATGAAGTTCGCCTGTAATGAATTCAACCAGCACTTTGCTCTCTCCATGAGTGAGAATGGGAAGAGCCTCAACCGAATGACATCATCAGTAACGCCATTGTATTTA
Organism: Przewalskia tangutica; assembly: GCA_029844215.1. NCBI lineage: Eukaryota > Viridiplantae > Streptophyta > Magnoliopsida > Solanales > Solanaceae > Przewalskia > Przewalskia tangutica. The sequence continues at coordinate 30,819,649 of CM056723.1, forward strand.
AATGTTGCGCACAGCTCCATGAAGTTTGCTAGATGCAGATGGGGATCTTCATTGGTAATCCCCAACCGATCAACCTTGGACCATGTGCAAGATTACTGGTTTGATTTCGAAATTATTGGCTTCAACAGCTGGAAGCCTGATGCAAGTCTGCACCCCTGTAATAGTAGGCATCACATAGTCCCCCAAGCTCCTTTCTGCAGAGACTTGTATTAAGACAGACGGTAACTCATCATCCATCAAATTGTTGTTTCGCTGATCTTCCATTGCTAAGGAATCAACTGCTCTTTTTTCTCTTTCATGTTCTGTCTGCACAATCTCAGGGTTCAGAGGGATAGGAATGTCAGCTCATCTCCTACTTCGCATAAACTAAGTTCCTGAAACTAATCAAAAATAGCAAACAGATCACGGCAAACAGCACTAAAGCAAAATAAAAGGAAAAAGAACTGAAAATAAAAACCAAATTAGAAATAAGAATAGATAAATCGATATTAACAGTACGTCAGTCCCCGACAACGGCGTCAAAAACTTATTGCGATTTTTTTAGATGCTTACGCAAGTGTACGTATCATTCAAGTAATAAAGATCTGTAAGACCGAGTTTATCGTCCACAGAGACTGGTTTATTAAGTACCAATTATCTATTCTATGGTATCTATTTGGTTGACGTTCTTTAGTTTTAGATTGATGATTAAGAATTATGACTAAGTGCAGAAAATAAACTAAAGATGATTATACTTTGGGTTTATAACAGTTATGAAGGAAATAGGGTTCCAATCTCCTCAACTATCCACTCTTTCACGTGTTAATGCAATGCTAATGATTCTTCTTCTTATTAAGATAGCAGGTTAACTAATTTGTCATTATATTCCGGTTAGGACATACAAGAGCTCAACCTTGTGCAAAAACCTTCTATATTTCTATGATAAGTTTTACCACAGGACGATTAAGAACAATAACCTATAATACTACACAAGTATCGGGGTAATTTCGTCCACGATTTTAACCTATGTCTAGACAATTACAGAATATTCAAATATCACCTTTCAGACTTTTGATTCGAAATCATATAAGTGATGACAATTAATAGCTAGTTAATTATCAAGCAATCATAACACTATTGAATAGATCTTAATATGCTGAAGAAGAAATCAATAATCAATGCATTAACTATATGGAAGAGCTTTAAGAAGATTCGATGGAAACCCTACTAAAGTAATTAGCTCCTAAACATTGTCATGTCAAGAACTATATTACAATCCAACATAAACTGAAATAAAACAAGAGAAAGAAAATAACTTGAACAATGAGATGTCTCCAATTGTAGCTTGTAGCCGTCGTTCTCCTCTCCAAAGTTCGATAATGAAATTATGACAGGGTTTAGGGTATTTATATCTGAGAAAAACCTTGTTTCGGCCCCTTTACCCTTGTCTAATTTCGATCCAACTTTTCTGAAAATACATCATCATATATATACATACCGTATCCGACCCTCTAGCGAGGGACTCAGTGAAATGATATAATCACATCAAGCACGAATAGAATATTATGAGTAACCTTATACAAATTAAATCATCATTTGACTCTCAATGGAATAAATAGAATGAACTATCACTTGTAAAATCAAAGGCAACTATTATATCAAGTATCACTAGGAATTAGGATTCAATAGAATTATGTACGTCCGTCGTACACTCATTTTATATAAAATCATGCCAAAATAAGAAAGGGTAGTTTCACATACCTTATAGTCGAACTAACCAACTCCATGTTTAGAATATGTCTCAATTAGCACTTCAACCTATAATAATAATAACATGTCTGTCAACTCCATGATTACTAGTATACTTTATATGTATCGAATGATGACTCTCTTGTTATATAAAATTGGGCAGCACTTCCCCTATTTATATATACATCCACAACTCACAAACAAGACCAACAATACCAATAACAAGATAAAACTCAAGGATATACCAAAACAGTCCCATATACTCAATATACGCTATCATTATACATTTTTTTTCCTTACATTCATGGAACACAACCAAAATAACAACCAAGGTGATTAATACACCTATTTCTCATGTTAATCCAGACCCTTAATCCACATGAAAACAACCCTTAAAAACAGTCCACATTCCAACAACAATGAGAGGTATTCCAACTACAACGAGAGTGCAATGTTCAATCTTTCTAAACCTTAATTCCTTTAGGACATGTATTAACAACTACCACAATGTACATACATGTTCATAATTAAAATTCCATCATTCTAATCTCCATGAAACAATCCCTAAATTCGATACAATAATGTCCAACCATTTCATGAAGGTCTCGGCCAACAACCATAATACCATAACTCTTTTCATAATTTCTTAAAATCCAATTCACCTTTTAATACTTTCATATAAATCATTTCAACTTTAAATGTCAAGAATCCTTCAATCTTTAACATGTAATTAGTGACGATAATAACAACAACAACAATTGAATCCAATGTAATAAAAATAGTTCGAAAATAGGTAACAACAACATTAACAACAACCACATGCATTTTCTTACTTTCAATTTTTCTTAACACAAGTTCATCTCTTAACTACAACATCATTTAATATTCAAATACTCTATAAGAAGAAGAAATCTTACCTTAACTTTAGCCAAAACAGTTCATATAGCATCGGCACCCACTGCTTCACTTTTGCACCATTTCTTCAACTTTCAATGACATTGTTAGGCGTAATTAGTATACGCCTTTTGAGTTATTTTTAATTGGTATTTTACTCGTTTTTGTTGTGTTTAGTATAGTAGTAGGTTTGTTTTTCCTTCTTTTGAGTCACAGCAGTGCAAAAAGGTAAAATGGCAAAAAGGAACGAGAAATGGGCAGAAAAGGTGCTCCCGAGGCGAAAAAGACGAAAGTTGGCAACTCAGAGCGAAAGAAGGCAGCACCGCGGTGCCATCAGCGATCTGCGCGGTGCCAATTGTCTTGAAGTCGCAGAGTTTCAGCACGCGATCGGTATCACGAGAATCCGGTGCGGCGTGAAATTCGATTCCGAAGGAAAATTGGCTAAGGGCGGATTGGTCCATAGGGCATGAAAATTAGAGGATATTTAAGCCCTATAGATTAATGCTATGGGGAAGGTTGGTCATTCTACAACACAACACAACACAAGGCGGATTTGGAGTTACAATTGGAGACTTTGTTCTACGTAATTTTCTTTCTTTTGTTTTTAATTCAGTTTATGTATTGTGTTAGTTCTTAGCGTGACTATGTCTAGGAGTTAAACACTCTATTAGAGCTTTCCTTATGAATCGCTTGAAACCTTTATTCATGAATTAATGCAGTAGTTTGATTTCTTCTTCACTTGATTACGATTTAGTCAATATTTGGTGTGAATGTTTGATAATTAATTGATCACTAATTATCATAACCTTTATGATTTCGAATCAAAATTCTGAAAGGAGAGATTTGAATATGCTGTAATTGACTAGACATAGGTTAAAATCACGGACGAAAGTACCCCGATACTTGTGTAGCATTTTAGGTTACTGTTCTTAATCCCCATATGTGGTAAATACTATCATAGAAATATAGAAGGGTTCTGCACTGGGGTTGAGTGATTATATGTCCTAACCAGAATATAAGACAGTCTAGTTAACCGATATCTTAACGAAGAAGAAGAAGAATCATTCTAGTCGCATTAAAGATTGAATAAAGTGGACAATCGAGGATTTTGGAAGCCCTAATTCATTCATAACTGATTACAACTTTATTAGTTTAAATCTTGCAATTATTCTAGTAGTTAAATAAAAACCTCAATCAAATATCGATTGCCAAATAGATAACATAAAATAGATGAACGGTACTTAGAAACCAGTCTCTGTGGACGATATTCGGTCTTACAGACTATATTACTTGTGAACGATGCGTACGCTTGCGTGAGCAGTGGAAAATCACTACCAAGTTTTTGACGCTGTTGCCGGGGACTGACGTACTTTCAATATCGAATTATCTAATCTTATTTCTAATTTGGTTTGTATATATTTGATTATGTTATTTTATTTCTAATTTGGTTGCTCCAGGAACAAGTTTCTAACTTGTTATGCGAGCATCTTTTTATCACTTTTTGTTGTTTTTCTTATTTTGTAGGTAAAGTTGAAAAAAAATGAACTACTACTACTATCAGGGGCAGCAATACTTCGACTACTATCTGCAGCATCAGTATCATCAACAATTTAACCCACAGTATCCCCAGGAAGATCGAAATGAGCTGCATGAAGCCTTACTCAAGCTGACCGAGTCCCAGACTCATTAAGGGCAATTCCAGCAGCCACAGAGTCAGGCCCCATCAGAGGAACGGGATGAATTGAGAGAAGCATTGTTGGAACTCACAAACGCCCAAACTCAGTTCATGGTGGATGTAAGATCCTCTTTGCAGAACTTGGAGACTCAAGTGGGACAAATTCTGAATTTGGAACCACAAATCGGGCAACTGATGGACATGGTATCTGTTACACCTCAAGAAAGTCCACTGAGTCACCCAGTTTCGAGGAGTGGTGAGCAGATGGTGGAACCTGACCCACAATTTGTTGAGAAATTTGGAGAGATAGTTGGTGTAGAGAAAGAAAATGTCACCGAGGACCACCCTATTGCAGAAGGGACAACACCAAATGTCATTACTGACCCTCAAAAAGAAAGTTCATACTCTGAAGAGCACTTCCAAAAGTTGAGAGATGTAGGGAGTTTCACTGATCCCTACATTATAGAGAGCCTAGAAGACAAGTCTGCCTTGTGTAATTGGGGGATAATCTTAGATACGAAACCCTTGTTTGAAAAAAGTATTGTAGGAAAAGTGAGACCTGCAACAATGACTGTGCAGATTGCAAGCAGTTCGCAGAAGGATCCACCGGGCACTAGTAAAGGTTAATTGTGTCCGGCTAAAAGACGTTAAAGACAGCGCTACTTGGGAGGCAACCCAAGGTTTTAATTATGTTATTTAAATTTTTCGTTTTAGTTTAATTAGAAGAGTCTCACTTTTGGTATTTTTGTTGTGTTGTGATGCCAGGTGAAGGAATGGGACATAAAGCTGGGAAAAATACTAGAAAACACCGAATCAGGAGTTCAGCACCGCGGTGCCATCATGCAGAACCGCGGTGCCAGAAGATCAGAGAGGGCGCGGGAATTTAGGAATCGCGGTGCCACTATGCAGAACCGCGGTGCCGATAGCGATTTTCGAAAAATAAAAAGGCCCTGAATCGCCAAATCTCCTCCCACAGACACCGTCTCAGTGCAATATCCGCCGCCACCACCGTTACGAACATTGTATATGCGTAAGTCGTCCCTTTAATTTTTGAGTCTTTTACACATTTGGGACAATGTGTAGTTTATGTTTGGTGGGGAGTTCTTACTTTATTTTATTTTTGTGTCTATTTTTGAGTCTTTTGTTTGTTTTTGTGTTTTATGTGAGTTAATTTTTTTTTATAATCATGCATGCTGCGCTTATTTGGAACGCCTAGTGAACTAAGTGAGATAATGTAATGGAATGAGAAGATAAAGTACCCCGATACTTGTGTAGCATTATAGGTTATTGTTCTTAATCCTCCTATGTGGTAAATTCTATCATAGAAATATAGAAGGGTTCTGCACTAGAGTTGAGTGATTATATGTCTTAACCGGAATATAAGACAGTCTAGTTAACCGTTATCTTAACGAAGAATAAGAATCATTTTAGTTGCATTAAGGATTGAATAAAGTGGATAGTCGAGGATTTTGGAAGCCCTATCTCCATCATAACTGATTAAACCTAAGTAATTTAGTTTAATTTATGCACTTAGTCTTAACTATTAGATATAAATACAAACAAATTAATGTTCACCAAATAGAAACCATAGCTTAGATAATCGGTACTTAATAACCAATCTCTGAGGACGATATTTGGTCTTACCAGACTATATTACTTGTGAACGATACGTACACTTGCGTGAGCAGTGGAAAATCGCTAACAAGTTTTTGGTGCCGTTGTCGGGGACTGACGTACCTTCAATATCGAATTATCTAATCTTATTTCTAATTTGGTTTGTATATATTTGATAATGTTATTTTATTTCTAATTTGGTTGCTCCAGGAACAAGTTTCTAATTTGTTCTGCGTGCATCTTTTTATCACTTTTTGTTGGTTTTCTTATTTTGTAGGTAAAGTTGAAAAAAAAATGAACTACTACTACTATCAGGGGCAGCAGTACTTCGACTACTATCTGCAGCATCAGTATCATCAACATCAATTTAACCCACAGGGTCCACAGGAAGATCGAAATGAGCTGCAGGAAGCCTTACTCAGGCTCACCCAGTCCCAGACTCCTTAAGGGCAATTCCAGCAGCCACAGATTCAGGCCCCATAAGAGGAACGGGATGAATTGAGAGAAGCATTGTTGGAACTCACAAACGCCCAAACTCAGTTCATGTTGGATGTAAGATCCTCTTTGCAGAACTTGGAGACTCAAGTGGGACATATTCTGAATTTCGAACCACAAATCGGGCTACTGATAGACATGGTACCCGTTACACCTCAAGAAAGTCCACCGAGTGACCCAGTTACGAGAAGTGGTGAGAAGATGGTGGAACCTGAACCACAACAAGCTGTTGAGAAATTTGGAGAGATAGTTGGTGTAGAGAAAGAAGAGGTCATTGAGGACCACCCTATTGCAGAAGGGACAACACCAAATGTCATTGCTGACCCTCAAAAAAAGAGTCCATACTCTGAAGGGCACCTCCAAAAGTTGAGAGATGTAGGTAGTTTCACTGATCCCTACATTATAGAGAGCCTAGAAGACAAGTTTGTCTTGTGTAATTGGGAAATAATCTTACATATGAGGCCCTTGTTTGAAAAAAATATTGTAGGAAAAGTGAGACCTGCAACAATGACTGTGAATTACAAGCAGTTCGCAGAAGGATCCACCGAGCACTAGTAAAGGTTAATTGCGTCCGGCTAAAAGACGTTAAAGACAGTGCTACTTGGGAGACAACCAAAGGTTTTAATTATGTTATTTAAATTTTTCGTTTTAGTTTGTTTTAGTTAAATTAGAACAGACTCACTTTTGATATTTTTATTGTGTTGTGATGCCAGGTGAAAGAATGGGACATGAAGCAGGGAAAAATACTGGAAAACACTGAATCAGGAGTTCAGCACCGCTGTGCCATCATGCAGAACCGCGGTGCCAGAAGATCAGAGAGGGTGCAGGAATTTAGACACCGCGGTGCCACTATGCAGAACCGCGGTGCCGATAGCGATTTCTGAAAAATAAAAGGCCCTGAATCGCCAAATCTCCTCCCACAGACACCGTCTCAGTGCAATATCTGCCGCCACCACCACCGTTCTGAACCGTTGTATGTATGTAAGTCGTCCCTTTAATTTTTGGGTCTTTTACATATTTGGGATAATGCGTAGTTTAAGTTTGGGGGGGGGGGGGGAGTTCTTACTTTATTTTATTTTTATGTCTATTTTTTAGTCTTTTGTTTGTTTTTTTTTTGTTTTATGTGAGTCAATTTTTTTTTTGGAATGCCTAGTGAACTAAGTGGATAATTTAATGGAATGAGAAGCTAAAATATGTGTGCTTAAGTTAGATATGCCAAAAATGCATGAAAATTTGATTATGTGAAAAATTTGATGCTTAGCCTATTTGTTGTCAATTGAAAAATAACGGTGAAGTATGCTTTCTTGCTATTTGAGGCGAAATAGTTAATATGTACATGTTTAGGGAGATGATTCAGACATTTCTTTGTTAGCCCTTCTTACCATTCATTACCTACCCTGACATAAATTATACCCATAGTCAGCCCCGTTGAGCCTAAAATAAGTTATTTCTTTGACACCCTATGATTCCTTTATTGTGCCATAAGTGATAATGGAAAAAGTATTGGAATGAGAGGTGTTGAAAAAGAGATAAAAAGAGAGTGAAAAATTTGATGCACCCCAATGAAAAATAGACAAAAGCCTAAATTTGGGGGTGCCTGTTATTTGCAATGTGTCTCATTCTCTCAAAAGAGAAAAGGGGAATGATAGGTATGAACTGAAAAGAGTACCAAAAAGAAGGACAAAATGGTTGAATAAAAAAATGCTTATGGTACGTAAATTGAGCCTAAATGCCTAATTTTACCTACCCCTACATTACAACCCTGAAAAGTCCTGATGATCTCTAAAATATATGTCTATGATTAGTGGAGAATAACAAGTAAACATGCCCATAGAACTAAATGAAATAATATGCATAGGTTAGGTATTCATGCTTCCATTACTTATGATTGAAATGAATTTGTGAAATATCTGACTTGAAATTCTAGATTGCTAAATTCATGCTATATCTAATCCTACATATTATCCCAACTGACGTTCATGTGTTTCTAAGTACTTGTGCAGCTGCTTGATTTGAGTCTTTGAGTCTTTTGTTTTTGTGTCTTTGTTTTGTTTTGTTTTGATCTTTGCTCGAGGGCGAGAAAAGGTTATGTTTGGGGGTGTTTGTTAGGCATATTTTGTATACACCTTTTGAGTCATTTTTAGTTAGTATTTTACTCATTTCGTTTGTGTTTAGTATAGTATTATGATCGATTTTCTTTCTTTTGAGTCACAACGATCCAAAATGGAGAAATGAGAAAAAGAAGATGAGATGAGCTTAATTGAGGTGTAAATTGCACAAGAAAATGCCAAGAAATGAAGTCTAAGAAGTTGTCATGACCCGACCCCGGGGCCGCGACTGGTGCCCTACCGGGGCACCCTGTCAGGTATACATCAGAGAATAGCAGCGGAACATACATAACACATAAGCCTGTATAAAGTAAACATCACTGGCAAGCCGACAAGGCTGCCTCCGATAAAAATATACTTAATCAAAAGTATAACAGTACAACTTGTTCTTGCAGCCCAAAACCACAAACGTGACTACAGACCTCTAGGAATAACAACTGTGGCGGGACAGGGCCCCGCCATACCCCTGAATGTACATAATACCTATAGCATCAGGGAAAAACCGTACCAACAAAACAAGCCTCCGGAGGAATGGAGCTTCTGACACCGGAACAGTGATCCTAAGAATGAGGATCCACCACCTGCTTACCCCTACCTGCGGCATGAACGCAGCCCCTGAGGAAGGGGGTCAGTACACAATATGTACTAAGTATGCGAAACTGGAAAATACTGAAAATACCTCATGAGTCTAAAAATAAGCTGGGGTCATGGAAGAAAATCAAAATACAGTATAGTGTGCCTTACTAACAATGAGAGTAACAAGGATAAACTTTACTGCATAAAATAGGAAGCTCATGGTCAAAACAAGGTCATCTGCCCTGCAGTATCATTAAGCACTCCTACTCATGGGACTATTTCACCCGCATGGGTCATGTGGACCCGCATGAGGTATTCCTCACATAGGCTGTACTCACCCGCATGTGACTATTTCACCCGCATGAGCCCTACGGACTCGCATGAGGTATTCCTCGCATCATGGGTAGCAAATCCACGGAATAGGTGGTATAACGTCTTGGGGGTTTACCCCTCATTTATACTCTTACCCTGGAGAAGGTGGTATAATGTCTTGGGGGTTTACCCCTCATTTATACTCTTACCCTGGAGAAGGTGGTATAACGTCTTGGGGGTTTACCCCTCATTTATACTCTTACCCTAGCTCAACCGGCCATCATACATAACATAAATAAGTTAAGAAAACCCCTAACTTCATATTAGTCTTGTTCATATACCCTCTCATTTTAGTTTACTTAAGGCACTAACATATCTTAATAAAAGAAATCCGGGAATTTAACCCAAAGTACTACATACTTCTACTCTTTTAAAAATGACTCTTTTTCACATAAAACTTTTGGGCAATTGATGCCTTAAAACCAATTTGCCTTTCACAACCTCAAATCATTTATCCGTACTCATTTTACTTAGAGTAAATCTTGCTTTATAAACTTCCCATAAAGCTAATATAATCAACTTCCCATAAAGTCATTATATTAACGTTATGCCTTAGTCAAATACACTTTCTAAAACCCAAGGGACTTACACTTTTAAAAAGAAACAAGAATCATATACTTGAACGCATCAAGACCCTTAACTTTGAAAACTCAAGACATCCTTAGTACTTTTTAAAGAAATGAGTTAATCCCCCTTACTCACAAAAACTTAGCCATCCTTAAAACAAGTAAGGGATATCAAAACCTTGTACGTCTATCGTACTATATAGGTAAGCTATTCATGCTCAAGAGATAGGAAAGTTCCACATACCTCTTCGGTCAATCCACTTACTAAGTCCAAAATACTGCACGTAGTATGTCAACCTATAATGACCATAATACGTTTATTAACCTCTAGTTACAATGTAGAATATTCCAAGTTCAAAGTCACTAAATTCTATGGAAAATTGGGCAGCATTTCCTTTGTTTCTACATACTTTGTCACCTTTTCCAAGGCCGAATTCAACATCCAAACGCCATATTTAAGGCCCAACAATCCAAACATTTCAAAGGGGATTACACACCTAAACTTGGATGTGTAAAATTCTGTCCCACAATGTACAACAACTAACTTAACAAGTTTAAGGTAGTATTTAGGCTATAACATGCTTACATAACCTTCTTATCCAATTCCTTCATATCCAAACCATATTTCTTACATGCAAACTATCTAAGAGCAATATTTACCCCTACAAGATCTTTCTTCTTCACAAGCAACACCAAAAACTAGCTACAAGAGAAGAATTGTTACCTTAGAGCTTTAGCCCAACTATTCCAACGAATTTGTTAGCCTCCTTTCCAAAAACACCACCACAATAACTCCTACAAGCTTGCAAATAAGCTTCCTTCTTGCCACCCTTTTTCAGATTTTCCTCAAGCTTGGATTTCCTCTTGAAATTCTAGAGAGAAGGGAAAGCTTTTAGCTTTAGAGAGAGACGAGAGCTTGAAGAATGACAAGACTTGGTCAATAAGTAGTACATGCAAAATCAGATGGGGGGGGGGGGGACACTTGTCACCCTCTCATGGCCTTTTTTAAAACAAAACAGTTCAGATTTTTCCACTCAACTTCGCAGAACCCACCTCGGCGCCGCGGCCCTGCAGCCGGCGCCGCGGCGCTGAAACCTCTGCCGACTCCCAGAACATTCCGGCGATGCGGCCCTGCTTCCCGGCGCTGCGGCGCTGCAACTTTAGAGAACACTCAGGTAATCCGGCGCCGCGGCCCTGTGGCTCCTGACCGAAACACTTTTCTGCCCCACTGCGCACTGAACTTGTAACTCCCATAACTTTCTACTCTGATGTCCTATCGACGAACGGTTGGTTGCGTCGGAAACTAGACTCAACGAACTACGCACTAGGCCTTTGAAACACCTAGGAACTCTCAATGTAATGGGTCATAACCCGCCTCAAAGTTGACCAAAAACCTGTCCAAAACAATCCGTCAACCTATCCTTCTAAAATTTAAGTCTTAAACCATTTCGTACGCTCTCATACGCATGGCCAAAACTACGGGGTGTAACATTCTCCCCCCCTTAGAAACATTCGTCCCGAATGTTCCCTCTAGGCTTACTCAAATCACAATATTGGCATAGACCCTCTTAACTATTCCCCTTGCAAATAAGGACGTTCCACATGGCCACAACAATACTTAAGCATATACGCCAAATTAAAACTAACAAGCAGGAAAGTGGGTTACCTGGAGGTATAGGGAACAAGTGAGGATACTTCTTCATCATGTCATCCTCCGCTTCCCACGTCATCTCCTCCCTGTTCTCATTCTGCCATAAGACTTTGACGGAAGCCACATACTTTGTCCGAAGTCGCCTAACCTGACGATCGAGTATCGCTATGGGACTCTCCTCATACGATAACCCCTCTGTCACCTGGACATCACAAATCGGGTGCACTCTAGACGGATCTCCAACACATTTCCGCAACATAGACACATGAAAAACTGGATGTACTGCCTCCAGATCGGACGACAGATCCAACTCATAGGTAACCTTGCCTACCCTACGGACAATCTGATAAGGCCCAATGTACCTTGGGCTAAGTTTCCCCTTCTTTCCAAATCTCATCACGCCCTTTATGGGTGATACCTTCAGGAAGACCCAATCATCCACCTCAAACTCCAAGTGTCGACGCCGATGATCTGCATACGACTTATGTCGACTCTGAGCCGCCAACAACCGCTCCTGGATAAGCTTCACCTTATCCACTGCCTGCTGAATCAAGTCTGGCCCGACCAACTGAACTTCTCCCACCTCAAACCAACCTATCGGTGACCTGCACTTCCTCCCGTATAAGGCCTCATAAGGCGCCATCTGGATACTAGAATGGTAGTTGTTGTTATAAGCAAACTCCACAAGAGGTAAATGATCCTCCCAGCTACCCCTGAAGTCAATAACACATGCCCGCAGCATATCCTCAAGGGTCTGGATAGTACGCTCGGCCTGTCCGTCGGTCTGAGGATGAAATGCAGTACTGAGACTCACCTGTGTCCCTAACCCCTTCTGAAAAGACCTCCAGAAGTTAGCCGAGAACTGGGCTCCTCTGTCTGAAATAATCGATATAGGAACTCCGTGCAGTCTCACAATCTCTCTGATATACAATCTAGCATAATCCTCGGCCGAAAAAGTTGTCCTGACTGGAAGAAAATGGGTTGATTTCGTCAGCCTGTCGACAATAACCCAAAGGGAATCATGCTTCCTCTGAGTGTGAGGTAACCCTGTAATAAAATCCATATTTACCACCTCCCACTTCCAAGTCGGAATATCAATAGCCTGCAACAGCCCACCGGGCTTCTGGTGCTAAACCTTGACCTGCTGACAATTAGGGCACTGCGCCACGAACTCCGCAACGTCCCTCTTCAGGCTGTCCCACCAATAGATACACCTGAGGTCATGGTACATCTTAGTCGACCCCGGGTGAATAGAATAACGAGCACTGTATGACTCCCCTAGAATCTGCTGACGAAGTCCTGTCACATCGGGAACACATAACCGGCCCTCATATCTTAGCACCCTATCAGGTGCTAACTCAAATAGACTCTTCTCCTCCTGAAGAGCTGCATCTCGATACCGTACCATAATCGGATCCTCATACTGTCGCCTCTTCACCTCCTTGACGATGGAAGACTCGGCAACCTCTCGAACCCGAACTCCATTACTATCAGAATCAACCAAACGAACCCCAAGGCTCGCTAGCTGATGTAACTCTCGGACCATATCCCTTCTCTCTGGCTGTACATCAGACATACTACCCATCAATCTGCGACTAAGGGCATCTGCAACTACATTGGCCATCCCTGGGTGGTATAGAATATCGACATCATAATCCTTAAGTAGTTCCAACCACCGTCTCTGCCGCAAGTTCAGCTCCCTCTGGCTGAAGATATACTGGATACTCTTGTGGTCTGTGTAAATATCCACGTGAACTCCATATAAATAATGTCTCCAGATCTTCAAGGCATGAATCACCGCTGCCAACTCTAAGTCATGTGTGGGATAGTTCTTCTCATGCTTCCTAAGCTGTCGAGATGCGTAAGCTATAACTTTACCGTGCTGCATCAGTACGCACCCAAGCCCGACACCCGACGCATCACAATAAACCACATATCCGTCTAAACTCTCAGGAAGAGTAAGAACTGGGGCGGTCGTCAATTTCTCCTTCAGTAACTGGAAATTCTCCTCACAAGCATCCGTCCACCGGAACATACCGCTACGAGTCGGCTAGTCAAAGGTCTTTGAGATGGAAGCAAACTTCTCCACAAACCTCCGATAATAACTCGCAAGGCCCAAAGTGCGCACTCGTCGGTGTAGTGGGTCTAGGCCAAGTCTTGACTGCCTCAATCTTTGTTGTATCAACCCGAATACCATCGGCCCCGATAACATGCCCTAAGAAAGCCACTGAAGCCAACCAAAACTCGCATTTCGAGAACTTGGCATACAACTACCGGTCCCGGAGGACTCCCAATACCGTCCTCAAATGATCCGCATATTCCTGCTCTGTGCGCGAATAAACCAGGATATCATCAATTAATACTATAACGAACATATCCAAGAATGGATTGAACACCCGGTTCATCAAATCCATGAATACTGCTGGGGCGTTGGTCAACCCGAAAGACATCACCCTGAAATCATAGTGCCCATACCGGGTCCTGAATGCAGTCTTTGGGATATCTGCCTCTCTAACTGACTGATGATAACTGCATCGCGGTCTATTTTGGAAAACACCTTGCACCTGCATGGTCAAACAAATCATCAATCACGGGAGGATATATGTTCTTGATAGTTACCTTATTCACCGCTATGAATCAACATACGCAGCTGGCGTCCATCCTTCTTCTTTACAAATAACACGGGCGCTCCCCAGGGAGAAACACTTGGCCTGATAAAGCCTTTTTCCAGCAAGTCCTTCAGCTGGTCTTTCAATTCATTCAACTCAGCAGGTGCCATCCTGTATGGCGGAATAGATATTGGTCGAGTATCTGGCGCCATATCAATGCAAAACTCAATCTCCCTCTCAGGAGGATACGGGCTCATCGGGAACACGCCGGAAACTCTCTAACGGCCGAATCGATCAAGGTCCGGTATCTCAGCCTCAGTATCGAATAACCGAACTATATGGTAGATATACCCCTTCCGCACCATCTTCCTAGCCTTGAGGTAAGAAATAAATCTACCCCTCGGCGATGCAGTATTCCCCTTCCACTCGATAACCGGCTCACCAGAAACGGAACCGTGCAATCTCTCTCTACAGTCCACATTGGCATAGCAAGACGCTAGCCAATCCATACCCATAATCACATCAAAGTCCGTCATATCCAACTCTATCAAGTCGGCTAGAGTCTGACGACTGTATATAGTCACTGGGCAAGCCTTATATACCCGCTCGGCTACCACCGAATTACCTACTGGCGTAGCCACCTCAAAAGGTTTTATGGACTCGGGCTCTATCCCTATTCTACCAGCAATATGAGGAGATATATAGGACAAGGTAGAACCTGGATCTATCAAAGCATATACATCACAGCAAGAAACCAATAATGTACCTGTGACGACATCTGGTGACGCCTCCTGGTCCTGACGGCTGGACATAGCATAAATGCGGTTCTGAGGACCGCTGGAACTGGGACCCCCACCACGACCTCTGTCGCGGCCTGCTGGCCCGTGAACACCCTGCCCTCCGGGGCGCCTAACCGTCGAAGACGAAGATCCAGCAACTGACCCTGTCGGCTGAACCATAACATTCCCGCCGCCTCTGGTCGGACAATCTCTCCTCAAATGGCCCTGCTGGCCACAAGAGTAACAAGCTCCTGAAGGAACACGACACTCGCCTGGGTGAGACCTACCGCATCGAGCACACTGAGATGGGGGTGGTCTCGATCGGTAGCGGTCTCTGCTTCCCTGAAACCCCGAAGTCCTGGAGCCCTGACCTGCTCCTGAATGACCCGGCTGATCAGACCTCCTGCCAGAAAACTGAGAAGGAGCACTCTGTGCTGGCTGAAAAGTGGACCTAGTCTGCTGCTGAGGCTGTCCGCCTCGAAAACTGCCCTGAGACCCTGCTGTCCTGGCCCTCTTGGGCTGGCCTAAGTCTAGCTGATCCTCCCTCTCTCTGTCCTCAATCCCCTGCGCATACGCCTGCATCCTGGCAATATCCATCCCTGGCTGAAGAGCCACCCCCAAGCATGCAGTAATCATATGACGGTCTAACCCCATCACATATCGATGAACCCTGTCTGCCATGTCAGCTACAATGGTGTGCGCATACCTGGCCAAGGAGTCAAACTCCAGGTTGTACTCTCTGATAGTCCTCCCGTTCTGCCTCAAGGTCAAGAATCTATCTACGCGGGCTCTCCTCATCTCAGGAGGCAAGAAGTGATCCAGGAAAGCCTCTGTGAACTCCTCTCAAACAGCTGGAAGAGCATCCTCACCTCTAGACAACTCCCATGACTCAAACCAATTCAACGCAATATCGCGTAACCGGTAGAGGCTAGCATGACGGACTCAGCCTCCGAGGCCCTAAGCACCTGCATGGTCCGCTGTAACTGCCGAACAAACTCCTGAGGATCCTTCTCGGATCTCGAACCATAGAACTCGGGTGGATGACAACCCAGGAAATCCCGAATCCGTAAACTGTCGGCTCACAGGGTTGTTGCTCGCTGTCGGTCTTGCCGCCGCCACTATCTTTGGTCAATAACCGGATCTGCTCCCTGTAATCTCTATACTCGGCCGTGGGGCTGGAGGCTCGTGCATCGCGGTCTCGATGGCGCTGCCGCCTCGAACTCACGAGGCGGCGTCGTGGAACTCGCCGCCCGAAACATCATCTCTGGTAAAGACTGGGCCTGTGCCCTCGTGACCCTCCGCGTCCTATTAGCAGCTCCCTCAGCTGCCTTGCCCTTCTGGGGCGCGGTTGCCTTGCGTGGAGGCATAACTGATACATAAAGGAAAATATCAGAGGAAGTTCAACCTATAACACAGCTCTATTGCACGATCTTAGAGTGAAAGAATGGAAGCTAAACCTAAATATCCTACAGCCTCCTGATTATAGATGTGGTGCACAACACACCGATAATCAAGACTCTACTAGACACGGTCTGTAGACAATTTCCGAGGACTAACTGCTCTGATACCACTTTTGTCACGACCCGACCCCGGGGCCGCGACTGGTGCCCTACCGGGCACCGCCGTATACATCAGAGAATAGCAGCGGAACATACATAACACATAAGCCTGTATAAAGTAAACATCACTGGCAAGCCGACAAGGCTGCCTCCCATAAAAATATACTTAATCAAAAGTATAACAGTACAACTTGTTCTTGCAGCCCAAAACCACAAACGTGACTACAGACCTCTAGGAATAACAACTGTGGCGGGACAGGGCCCCGCCATACCCCTGAATGTACATAATACCTATAGCATCAGGGAAAAACCGTACCAACAAAACAAACCTCCGGAGGAATGGAGCTTCTGACACCGGAACAGTGATCCTAAGAATGAGGATCCACCACCTACTTACCCCTACCTGCGGCATGAACGCAGCCACGAGAAGAAGTCGAGACATGATATGTACTAAGTATCTGGCGGAAAATCGAAAATACCTCATGAGTCTAAAAATAAGCTGGGGTCATGGAAGAAAATCAAAATACAGTACAGTGTGCCTTACTAACAATGAGAGTAACAAGGATAAACTTTACTGCATAAAATAGGAAGCTCATGGTCAAAGCAAGGTCATACGCCGCATGATATCATTAAGCACTCCTACTCCTGGGACTATTTCACCCGCATGGGTCATGTGGACCCGCATGAGGTATTCCTCGCATAGGCTGTACTCACCCGCATGAGACTATTTCACCCGCATGAGCCCTACGGACTCGCATGAGGTATTCCTCGCATCATGGGTAGCAAATCCACAGAATAGGTGGTATAACGTGTTGGGGGTTTACCCCTCATTTATACTCTTATCCTGAAGAAGGTGGTATAACGTCTTGGGGGTTTACCCCTCATTTATACTCTTACCCTGGAGAAGGTGGTATAACGTCTTGGGGGTTTACCCCTCATTTATACTCTTACCCTGGAGAAGGTGGTATAACGTCTTGGGGGTTTACCCCTCATTTATACTCTTACCCTGGAGAAGGTGGTATAACGTCTTGGGAGTTTACCCCTCATTTATACTTTTACCCTAGCTCAACCGACCATCATACATAACATAAATAAGTTAAGAAAACCCCTAACTTCATATTAGTCTTGTTCATATACTCTCTCATTTTAGTTTACTTAAGGAACTAACATATCTTAATAAAAGAAATCCGGAAATTTAACCCAAAGTACTACATACTTCTACTCTTTTAAAAATGACTCTTTTTCGCATAAAACTTTTGGGCAATTGATGCCTTAAAACCAATTTGCCTTTCACAACCTCAAATCATTTATCCGTACTCATTTTACTTAGAGTAAATCTTCCTTTATAAACCTCCCATAAAGCTAATATAATCAACTTCCCATAAAATCATTATATTAACGTTATGCCTTAGTCAAATACACTTTCTAAAACCCAAGTGACTTACACTTTTAAAAAGAAACAAGAATCATATACTTGAACGCATCAAGACCCTTAACTTTGAAAACTCAAGACATCCTTAGTACTTTTTAAAGAAATGAGTTAATCCCCCTTACTCACAAAAACTTGGCCATCCTTAAAACAAGTAAGGGATATCAAAACCTTGTACGTCTATCGTACTATATAGGTAAGCTATTCATGCTCAGGAGATAGGAAAGTTCTACATACCTCTTCGGTCAATCCACTTGCTAAGTCCAAAATACCGCACGTAGTATGTCAACCTATAATGACCATAATACGTTTATTAACCTCTAGTTACAATGTAGAATATTCCAAGTTCAAAGTCACTAAATTCTATGGAAAATTGGGCAGCATTTCCTTTGTTTCTACATACTTTGTCACCTTTTCCAAGGCCGAATTCAACATCCAAACGCCATATTTAAGGCCCAACAATCCAAACATTTCAAAGGGGATTACACACCTAAACTTGGATGTGTAAAATTCTGCCCCACAATGTACAACAACTAACTTAACAAGTTTAAGGTAGTATTTAGGCTATAACATGCTTACATAACCTTCTTATCCAATTCCTTCATATCCAAACCATATTTCTTACATGCAAACTATCTAAGAGCAATATTTACCCCTACAAGATCTTTCTTCTTCACAAGCAACACCAAAAACTAGCTACAAGAGAAGAATTGTTACCTTAGAGCTTTAGCCCAACTATTCCAACGAATTTGTTAGCCTCCTTTCCAAAAACACCACCACAATAACTCCTACAAGCTTGCAAATAAGCTTCCTTCTTGCCACCCTTTTTCAGATTTTCCTCAAGCTTAGATTTCCTCTTAAAATTCTAGAGAGAAGGGAGAGCTTTTAGCTTTAGAGAGAGATGAGAGCTTGAAGAATGACCAAGTCTTCAAGACTTGGTCAATAAGTAGTACATGTAAAATCAGATGGGGGGGGGGACACTTATCACCCTCCCATGGCCTTTTTTAAAACAAAACAGTTCAGATTTTTCCACTCAACTTCGCAGAACCCGCCTCGGCGCCGCGGCGCTGAAACCTCTGCCGACTCGGAACATTCGGCGACGGCCTCGCTTCCGGCGCGCGCTGCAACTTCAGCGAACACTCGGGTGTCTGGCGCGCGCCAGCGCTCGGCCGAAACACTTTTACGCGCTGCAAGACCGAACTTGTAACTCCCATAACTTTCTACTCCGATGTCCTATCGACGAACGGTTGGTTGCGTCGGAAACTAGACTCAACGAACTACGCACTATGACTTTGAAACACCTAGGAACTCTCAATGTAACGGGTCATAACCCGCCTCAAAGTTGACCAAAAACCCGTCCGAAACAATCCGTCAACCTATCCTTCTAAAATTTAAGTCTTAAACCCTTTCGTACGCTCTCATACGCATGGCCAAAACTACGGGGTGTAACAGAAGTCCCGGGAAGTATAGAAGAAATCAGACGAAGTCCGGACGAAAGTACCCCGTTACTTGTGTAGCATTATAGGTTACTGTTCTTAATCCTCCTATGTGATAAATTCTATCATAGAAATATAGAAGGGTTTTGCACTGGAGTTGAGTGATTATATGTCCTAACCGGAATATAAGACAGTCTAGTTAATCGTTATCTTAACGAAGAAGAAGAATCATTTTAGTTGTATTAAGGATTGAATAAAGTGGATAGTCGAGGATTTTGGAAGCCCTATCTCCATCATAACTGATTAAACCTAAGTAATTTAGTTTAATTTCTGCACTTAGTCTTAACTATTAGATAAAAATACAAACAAACTAACGTTCACCAAATAGAAACCATAGCTTAGATAATCGGTACTTGATAACCAGTCTATGAGGACGATATTCGGTCTTACCAGACTATATTACTTGTGAACGATATGTACACTTGCGTGAGCAGTGGAAAATCGCTTGCCAAAAACTTGTTAGCGATATTTCGATTGCTCACGCAAGCGTACGCATCGTTCACAAGTAATATAGTCTGGTAAGACCGAATATCGTCCTCAGAGACTGGTTATCAAGTACCGATTATCTAAGCTATGATTTCTATTTGGTGAACGTTAATTGATTTATATTTTTATCTAATAACTAAGGCTAAGTAATTGCAGAAAATAAACTAACTATGATAATACTTTGGTTTAAATCAGTTATGAAGGAATTAGGGCTTCCAAAATCCTCGACTATCCACTTTATTCAATCCTTAATGCAACTAAAATGATTTTTCTTCTTCTTCGTTAAGATAGCAGTTAACTAGACTGTCTTATATTCCGGTTAGGACATATAATCACTCAACCCCAGTGCAGAACCCTTCTATATTTATATGATAGGATTTACCACATAGGAGGATTAAGAACAATAACCTATAACACTACACAAGTATCGGGGTACTTTCGTCCGCGATTTTAACCTATATCTAGTCAATTACAGCATATCCAAATCTCTCCTCTCGGTTTTTTTATTCGAAATTATATAGGTTATGATAATTAGTGATCAATTAATTATCAAACATTCATACCAAATATTGACTAAATCTTAATCAAGCGAAGAAGAAATTAAACTACTGCATTAATTCATGAATAACAATTTCAAGTGATTCATAAGGAAAGCCCTAATAGAGTATTTAGCTCCTAGTCATAGTCACGCTAAGAACTAATACAGAATCCAACATGAACTGAAATAAAACAAAGAAAAGAGAAAAGAAAATAACTTGAACTAGGTCTCCAATCTTGATACCTCCAAGAGTTGTGTTGTGGAATATGTACAAGGATTCCCTGCTAGCCTCATAAGGTCGGGGTTTTAAGGATTATATAGTTGGGAAAATATTACATTTGTGGATCCTGAAAACGTGTCAAATTTCGGCCCAGAACGTGATTTTTCTGCCGCGGTCCTGCAGAACGGAACCGCGGTGCCGAAAGTCCTGTAGCCAATCAGCCTCGCAACAGTATGGGCACCGCGGTCCTGCTGGTTTGCACCGCGGTGCCGGAATCGTCCACTTTTGGTTTTTTTGATTTTTCGTCATTTTCTCGCGGGGGAGGGGGGTGCACTAGCTCCCATAATTTGTCCACTAATTATTATTCCCTCCACTAACATTACTCCCACAATTTAAATAATCTTAGACCCCTCTTTATTCTATATCCTGAAATTTTCGATAAGTCCTCCTTTTCTCGACGTCACACATTTTATAATACGACACTAATCCATAACCCCATTGGAAAAATTCAACTGTTAGTATTAATTCCCATCGTCACACTTGTAGTATTCAAGATTATTTCAGAATTACATTCCTTGCATACTAATTTCCAATACTCGAATCTTATTTTGTTAATTACGTTCTCAACTTATTGCCCTTAAACTTACAAGGTGTAACATAACCGTAGAGGTATATCCTTTATCTTGTGCTCGATCATTCACTGACTCTGGGGTCTTGCCTTTATACTGAACCTATCCTTTATGTATAAGAGATTATTGGAGGTAATCCTTCGGCTGAAGCCTTCCCAACTGACGGCTCAGAGGTACCAGCATAAATCATCCCGAAAGATATGCTTTTGTGCAACTTTATCTCAGTCGACACTGCATCTCCACCAGCTTCACCTATTGGCGTCCATCGAGAGCGAGTCGAGGAATCTCTTGCTAGGGGAATTCCAACCATCAAAGAGGAGTTACACGCTCTGAGGTTTTTTTTGCTCCGATTGTCGAAAGAAATAAATGATTCCTCGGCTCTGACAACCACTTATAATGAGATGGATTTGGATCTGATTGATTTGTTTGCTTTATATAAAACGACCAAAGATAGCCATGATGAGGTTGTCGCTGCTCTGCAACACTTGGGGTCTCTTCGGCAAGAGAAGAACCTCATTCAGACTTCTTTCAATGAGGTGAATATAGCATGGCAACAAGTTGTCAGTCGAAGAAATAATTTACAGGAGCAGCTGTTCAAACTGCGGGTTGAGTTAGAGCAGATCCAAGCAGAGATAGGGGCTATTACTCCGGCCATGAGCACCTTAGACTCGGCTATTAGTACCCATAATTCCACCCATTCCTTTTTGTTTCTACAGAGCCTTCAATTGGATAGTAAAATCCAGGAACTCGGTAATCAACAGGTGGTTTTAGAGCTAGATCAGAAAGCAGGTAGCGAAAGGTTGGCCAAACTGGAGGATGAATGGTCTGTGTGGAGAAGTCGTATAGTTCAAGCAATGCCGACAATCACTGTTCCCTCTCCAGCTGGTCATGTTGCTGAATTGTCAGCTGATACCATTATGGACCTGCCATCCGAAGTCGTCGTTGCTTCTGTTGTTCAAGTGGTATCGGGCAATCCTTAGGCTTTTATCGAGACCCCATCGACTGTAGTGGCTGAGATAGTACAGGGAGTGGAAATCCCTGAAGAGTTCGAGGTGGTGGCCGTTAGTGCGGTTGATGAGGAGGAGAAGACTGCCACAATTAGGGAAGACCAGACATCCGTTGTTCGGTTGATCCTGGGACTTCGACAGTTGATGATGTAGTGCAGTATTAGATGAGTTCAAGGCTGGCCAATTCAGATTTTATTTGTGTCGACTTGTAACCAGGCAGCCAGTCTGTGGCTATCATTTTCCCGTACCTTTCCCCAAATCGAAGGGAAATTAATCTTCTTTTGTGACCAGGCAGCCAGTCCATGGTTGTCGATTACTTATGCATTCCCAAAGAGTGATAGGTAATGTTTCTTCAAATATGTCCACCCTTTTATCTTTCTATGCATAGTTATCGCTTGATTCGTATTACCGACAACCCGTGGATTCGCTACGAAGGGTCCTTCCCAATTTTGTGACCATTCGCCAAATTTATGATCTTTCATCCTAATTGGCAAAACGGTTTTACAACTGACTCAACTCCAAACTTAGAATTGGCAAAACGGTTTTCCAACTAACTCAACTCCAAACTTAGAATATGGACCTCATCGGCAAGATTCACCCCAATCGGCTAAAGGCCATAATTTCATTATTGTGGCTATCGATTATTTCACTAAATGGGTGGAGGCTCAGCCGATGAAGAAGTTCATCAGACAGATGTCATTCAGTTTATCCAACACCAGATCATATATAGATATTGTATCCCTGAGATGATTACAACTGATCAATGTACGGTGTTCACTTTTCTAAAGTGGCAGCCTTCGCTGAGAAATACGGGATCAAAATGATCACATCCTCCTTATTACGCAAGGCAAATGGGAAAGCGGAGACAGATAACAAACTTATTGTGGACATAATCAGTAAAAATATGGAGGATAAACCAGGAATGTGGCATCTCAATCTGGCTGAAGCCGTTTGGGCGATCAGAAATTCTAAATCTACAGCTACAGGGCGACACCTTACCGGCTAACCTACGACCAAGATGTAGTGTTGTCATTGGAAATTAATGTTAAATCCTTACGGGAGCCAAACAGAACTCTCTAAATTTAGAGGAGTATCAACATGCCATGTTAAATTGGACTAGCTAGATGAAGATCGATTGATGGCCCTAGAGAAAATTGAAGCCGATAAACGAAAAATGGCTAAGGCATACAACAAACATGTTAAGCCTAAAAGATATGCCGAGGGAGACTTAGTTTGGAAAACCGTTTTGTCGATTGGAATGAAAGATCATAAATTCGGCAAATGGTCGCCAAATTGGGAAGGACCTTTCGTAGTAAGCTAATAGATCGCCGACAATGTGTATCGACTGATAAACATGCATGACGAGAAAATGGAGTAAACGATGAGTATTTAAAAAAGTACTACCCTCCGATTTGGGACATGCATGAATAAAAGACAACCACAGACCGACTGTCTGGTTGCACAAAATAAGCTAATTCCCTCCGACGGGAGATGTATGGCTAAATGACTGCCACAGACCGGCTGGCTGGTCAATAAATACAGGGGAAACCATTTCTCTCCCACGCCTGTTGTTATACCCCGTAGTTCTGACCTTACGTGTGAGAGCGTACGAAAGCATGTAAGACTTAAAATTTTCGAAAGATAAGTTGACGGATTGTTCGGACGGGTTTTAGTCAACTTTGAGGCGGGTTATGACCCGGTGCATTGAGGGTTCCTAAGTGTTTCAAAGGCTTAGCGCGTAGTTCGTTGAGTCTAGTTTCCAACACAACTAACCGTTCGTCGATAAGACATCGGAGTAGGAAGTTATGGGAGTTGCAAGTTCAGTGCGCGGTCGGACAGAAATGTGTTTCGGACAGGAGCCATAGGGCCGCGGCGCCGGATGCAGGGCCGCGGCGCCGGATATTCTGAGGGGTCGCTGAAGTTGCAGCGCCGCGGCGCCGGGAAGCAGGGCCGCGGCGCCGGAAGTTCCG
Source organism: Przewalskia tangutica (assembly GCA_029844215.1). NCBI lineage: Eukaryota > Viridiplantae > Streptophyta > Magnoliopsida > Solanales > Solanaceae > Przewalskia > Przewalskia tangutica. The sequence goes on from CM056723.1 coordinate 30,844,050, forward strand.
AAAGTCCGCAGAGGTTTCAGCCACGGCCTTGGTCGCGCGCCGGCGAGAGGATTCTGGCGGAAAAACTTAGGAAAATCAGATTTCTTCTTTTAAAAAGGCCATGGGAGGGTGACAAGGGGCCCCCCCCCCCCCCCATCTGATTTTTGCATGTCCCTTATATTGACCAAGTCTTGAAGACTTGGTCATCTTTCAAGATTTCCCTCTCTCTAAGTTAGAGCTCCCACTTCTCTCTAGAATTCCAAGAGGAATTCAAAGCCTAAGAAAAATCTGAAAAGTTAAGGATAAGAAGGAAGCTTGTGGCTAGCTTGTAGGAGTTATTGTGGTGGTGTTCTTGGAAAGGAGGCTAGCAAAGTTGTTGGAATAGTTTTGGCTAAAGCTCTAAAGGTAACATTTCTTCTCTTGTAGCTAGTATTGATGTTGCATGTGAAGAAGAAGGGATTTGTAGTAGTAAATAATTGTTACACCCCGTAATACCAGGGCTACTAATTGAGAACGTGATTAAGGATTTAAGATTTGAATTTTGGAAGGAAAGAATAATTACATTTTGTTAAGGAAAATTTCGGAAAAAATGTGACGACGGAAAAATTATTAACTTGGAGTATAATACTTCTAATTGGATTTATGGACTTAGTATTGGATTATAAGGTGTTGGAATTGATAATATGGGGTCCGCCGAGAATTTCACAATTTCGCGGGGACCTTCGAAAAATTATAATATTTTGGACCAATCGGAGGGCGACACGTGGCACCCCTCCACTTGTCTTGCTAAGATGACAACAAATTAGATATTTTGAGAGGGGACAAGTGGACATGGGTCCCACTCCACTTGGCTATACATATCCAAGTCTTGCAAGACTTGGATCACTTTACACTTAGACCAAAAAATAAGTTCTCATCTTCTCCCTTTAGCTCCATAATTTCGAGATCCCCTTGGCTAAGAACAACCATTGTTGATCAATTTATTTCTCCAAGATTATGCCCTTAAACCAAGTGCTAAGCCTAGATTAATATTCTACACGTTTTTACTTGTCTTGACCGAAAGTTGATGCCAAAACCCTAGGGGTTCCGTCGACTTTTTGGAAGTGAGATTCAAAGAGAAGTTGCTCCTAAGGTTGTAGGGGGTACATATATGTGATTGGAACTTGAAGAAGTGGAGTGAAATCAGCTGCGCACCAATAAAGACCGGACTGTTTTGGGGCGTTTTGGGCAAAAAATGAGGTAAAAGTCCTTCTTCTTTTAAAGTAATTGGATATTACTTATTGTTATTATGTATGGATGAACTTGTGTTAGAAAAGAATGAAGAATAAAAAGCGTTTGAGCCATTTTTGGGGCTAAAACCGATTTGGGACAGATTTGGTGCAAATGGAATTCGTTGGTTATTGTCGTTGTTATCTTCACCTATTGCATGTTATAATGGATTAATATTGTTGTTAATAAGTTGTTATAACTTATGTAGAAGTTTTGGAACTCGAATTGGAATAAAATGGATTAAGGAACGAGTTATCGGGTTGTAGTTGTTGTGGCCGAGAAACTGCCCAAAACTGTTAGACGTTGTTGTGTCGTTTAGTGGACTGTTTTGAGGTATTAAATGCTGGAAATTTAGTTGTTGTTATGCATGTTTAAGTGTAGTAGTTGCTAATGAAATTCCTAAGGGAATAAGGGTGTGGAAAGGCGTTAAAAGGCCTCACATTTTACCCTCGTTATGGTTGGATTGCGGACTGTTTTTATGGGCTGATTTGTGGACTGTTTTGTATAACTGTGGGGCAGAATTTTACATGTCCAGTTAGGCGTGTAAACCCCATTGGCTAACTGTTGGTTGTGCCTTAAATGTGGCTTGTTGGTTGATGAATACGGGCCTTGGAAAAGGTGGAAAAGTACGTAGAAACAAAGGAAGTGCTGTCCGATTTTCCGTAGAATTTAGTGACTTTGCACTTAGAATATTCTACGTTCGAAGCTAGAGGTTAATGAACGTATTATGGCCATTATAGGTTGAAGTACTAAGTATAGCGTATTCTACTTGAAGGATGGAATAGCTATCAAGGTTGAAGTACTTTGGAGCATTTTGCTATTTGTCGATAATCGTCGCGAGGTATGTGAACCTCTCCCTTCTTTTGACATGATTCTATGTATGGAATATACATGTAGTACTATTTCATGATTTCCTTCTACTCTTAGAAGTTAAGAGGTATGTATGTTGATTTACTCTACGTAAAGGTTATGTCTAGGTTATCCTAAATTCTTACCAAGTCTTATGGGGGATGTTGGTAAGAGTCGTTAGGAGGTATTTGGAGCCAAGTTGACTTGGCTAATTTTACGGCACAAATGAGAATAAGTATCGAACAAGCCACTGCAGCGTTAATAAAGGAAAATGTAATGACAATCAATTAAGTTAAAATGAGTAGAATTCTCCATCTGCATAGAAGCTAAGATAAGACAAAATTGTATTACATTTTCTAGATCATGGCTACTTGATTAAGATCATTATAAATAAGTATAACTTATTCACAACGCAACAATGTATATGTTACTTAATTTATAAGAATTTACGTATGAAGTTTTAAGGCTATGAACCTCAAATTTTTTAAAAGGTTAAGGGACTTTATTTTTCAAGTTATGGGACTTGATTCTTAAAGGAAGAAATGAATTGATTTAAAAGTATAGAATACTTGATTTGGAAAGTATTGATTTCTTGCCATTCTAACGTTAAGAAACTTGTTTTCTTAAAAGTTAAGAGACTTGAAGTATTTTGAAAACTATGTGATTTGATTTGAAAGTATAAGTTTCTTGGTTATAAAAGGAATGAATTTGTCTAAGACATAAAGAGTTATAACGGCTTTATGGAAAGTTGGTTATAACAACTTTATGGGAGATTAAAAGAATGGTTTTCTTCAGTAATGTAAGCAAAGAAATGATTTGAAATAAAGAAGGGCAAATTGTTTTAAAGGTACCAATTGCTTAAGGTTTTTAAGAAAGAAGTCACTTGATTTAGAAGCCGGTAAATGTATTTCTAAAAAGGTATTGTGACTTGTCTTGAAAAGTAGATATGACTTGATACTACGGTCGTTAGTATCTTGGAAGTTTCATTTGAAAAAGAGTTATTCTAAAGGAGTAGAGGTACGTAGTACGTTGGGTTAAATTTCCGGATTTTATATGACTTTATCGCGTCCCAGAAATGGGCCGGGCAGTATACCTTTATGGGCAGACTATATGACATTATCGCGTCCCAGAAATGGGCCGGGCAGTATACCTTTATGGGCAGACTATGTGACTTTATCGCGTCCCAGATTGGGCCGGGCAGTATAGGCGTCCCTCCATAAAGGGCCGGATTATGTTATGCAAGGTAAGTAAGTTATATGGTAATGAACTTGACGGTTTTTCCTGAGCATGTACGTAAGAATGTGACTATAACTTTTATGTAAAAATGGGAAAAGATAATAAGGTACGATTAAGTTCACGAGATGGTAATGACACGGTAGGATCTGGTATTTACCCTTTTTATACTTGCCCCTGTCATTCTTTTGTACAGTTATGATTTGTTTATCAGCCTTATTTTCCGCTCCATATTCTGCACTGTTTATCGCGGCCCCCGGGGCTGCGTTCATGTCCGTAGGTTTAGGTACACAGTTGTGGATCCGCGAGCTTAGGATCCTGGTTCAGCATTTTGAGATGGCTCCAATGTTCCGGAGTTTGTCGTCATGGTCATGTATATTCAGGGGTACGGCGGGGCCTTGTCCCGTCATAGTAATTGTCCAAATCTTAGAGGTCTGTATTCATCTGTGGGCTGGACTGGCTAGAGTTTTTTTTACATTATTAAACAGTGTAGACCCTTTCGGGTAATTTTTATGTTATGGCAGCCTTATCGGCTTGGCCTTAGTTTAAAAAAAAAGTGTTATTTATCTTCCGCAGTTTGTTATGTTGTATGATTAGAAGGGTGCCCAGGTAGGGCACTAGTCGCGGCCCGGGGTCGGGTCGTGACAAAAGTGGTATCAGAGCAGTTAGTCCTCGGCATGTCTACAGACCGTGTATAGTAGAGTCTTGTTTATCGATGTGTTGTGCACCACATCTATAAACAGGAGGCTATAGTACATTTAGGATTGGTTTCCCTTCTTCTCACTCTGAGATCGTGCGATAGAGCTGTGTTGTTAGGGTAGTCTCTCCCTAACGTGTTATTTTGATTGCAGATATGAGAAAGGCAACAGTAACCCAGAAAGGATTATATGGACTTCGTATCCAAGTTGGTAAAACTATTGTACATTTGGTATAATGATGATGTGTATCTGTACGAGCGTATTTATTTGGGTTCATATGTGCGTTGCCTAGAATGATTATGAGTTACCATGAGTTGGTTAAGCCTTAATAATTACTTGGAACGTGTGAAACAGTTTATGGAATCCACACCTAGGCTTTATATATGTACTTATTTGGAATAGTCAAGAGGTAATGAACTGACTAATATTGTGATAAACTCTTGAAAGATCAGGTTTAATTGACTTATGGGCATACCATGTTATTAGATTAAGCTGTGTTGTATGCTTAAGTGAGATGCACGAATAATATTTTTAGGGAGTAAATATGGTTGTTGTGATTAGGACAACATGCTATTGAGATTATGAGAAACTATGATATTGAGATTATGAGAAACTATCTTACCCGTATGAGGGGAGAGATAATGTAAGATTGAGACATGGAATAATTGAGAATCGTGGAATACTAGCTAACTATTGAGACCTTAGATGAACATTCGAGGACGAATGTTTCTAAGGGGGGAAGGATGTTACACCCCGTAATACCAGGGCTACTAATTGAGAACGTGATTAAGGATTTAATATTTGAATTTTGGAAGGAAAGAATAATTACATTTTGTTAAGGAAAATTTCGGAAAAAATGTGACGACGGAAAAATTATTAACTTGGAGTATAATACTTCTAATTGGATTTATGGACTTAGTATTGGATTATAAGGTGTTGGAATTGATAATATGGGGTCCGCCGAGAATTTCACAATTTCGCGGGGACCTTCGAAAAATTATAATATTTTGGACCAATCGGAGGGCGACACGTGGCACCCCTCCACTTGTCTTGCTAAGATGACAACAAATTAGATATTTTGAGAGGGGACAAGTGGACATGGGTCCCACTCCACTTGGCTATACATATCCAAGTCTTGCAAGACTTGGATCACTTTACACTTAGACCAAAAAATAAGTTCTCATCTTCTCCCTTTAGCTCCATAATTTCGAGATCCCCTTGGCTAAGAACAACCATTGTTGATCAATTTATTTCTCCAAGATTATGCCCTTAAACCAAGTGCTAAGCCTAGATTAATATTCTACACGTTTTTACTTGTCTTGGCCGAAAGTTGATGCCAAAACCCTAGGGGTTCCGTCGACTTTTGGAAGTGAGATTCAAATAGAAGTTGCTCCTAAGGTTGTAGGGGGTACATATATGTGATTGGAACTTGAAGAAGTGGAGCGAAAGCAGCTGCGCACCAATAAAGACCGGACTGTTTTGGGGCGTTTTTGGGCAAAAAAATGAGGTAAAAGTCCTTCTTCTTTTAAAGTAATTGGATATTACTTATTGTTATTATGTATGGATGAACTTGTGTTAGAAAAGAATGAAGAATAAAAAGCGTTTGAGCCATTTTTGGGGCTAAAACCGATTTGGGACAGATTTGGTGCAAATGGAATTCGTTGGTTATTGTCGTTGTTATCTTCACCTATTGCATGTTATAATGGATTAATATTGTTGTTAATAAGTTGTTATAACTTATGTAGAAGTTTTGGAACTCGAATTGGAATAAAATGGATTAAGGAACGAGTTATCGGGTTGTAGTTGTTGTGGCCGAGAAACTGCCCAAAACTGTTAGACGTTGTTGTGTCGTTTAGTGGACTGTTTTGAGGTATTAAATGCTGGAAATTTAGTTGTTGTTATGCATGTTTAAGTGTAGTAGTTGCTAATGAAATTCCTAAGGGAATAAGGGTGTGGAAAGGCGTTAAAAGGCCTCATTTTACCCTCGTTATGGTTGGATTGCGGACTGTTTTTATGGGCTGATTTGTGGACTGTTTTGTATAATCGTGGGGCAGAATTTTACATGTCGATTAGGCGTGTAAACCCCATTGGCTAACTGTTGGTTGTGCCTTAAATGTGGCTTGTTGGTTGATGAATACGCCTTGGAAAAGGTGGAAAATGCGTAGAAACAAAGGAAGTCTTTGTCCGATTTTCCGTAGAATTTAGTGACTTTGCACTTAGAATATTCTACGCTGAAGCTAGAGGTTAATGAACGTATTATGGCCATTATAGGTTGAAGTACTAAGTATAGCGTATTCTACTTGAAGGATGGAATAGCTATCAAGGTTGAAGTACTTTGGAGCATTTTGCTATTTGTCGATAATCGTCGCGAGGTATGTGAACCTCTCCCTTCTTTTGACATGATTCTATGTATGGAATATACATGTAGTACTATTTCATGATTTCCTTCTACTCTTAGAAGTTAAGAGGTATGTATGTTGATTTACTCTACGTAAAGGTTATGTCTAGGTTATCCTAAGTTCTTACCAAGTCTTATGGGGGATGTTGGTAAGAGTCGTTAGGAGGTATTTGGAGCCAAGTTGACTTGGCTAATTTTACGGCACAAATGAGAATAAGTATCGAACAAGCCATCGAGCGTTAATAAAGGAAAATGTAATGACAATCAATTAAGTTAAAATGAGTAGAATTCTCCATCTGCATAGAAGCTAAGATAAGACAAAATTGTATTACATTTTCTAGATCATGGCTACTTGATTAAGATCATTATAAATAAGTATAACTTATTCACAACGCAACAATGTATATGTTACTTAATTTATAAGAATTTACGTATGAAGTTTTAAGGCTATGAACCTCAAATTTTTTAAAAGGTTAAGGGACTTTATTTTTCAAGTTATGGGACTTGATTCTTAAAGGAAGAAATGAATTGATTTAAAAGTATAGAATACTTGATTTGGAAAGTATTGATTTCTTGCCATTCTAACGTTAAGAAACTTGTTTTCTTAAAAGTTAAGAGACTTGAAGTATTTTGAAAACTATGTGATTTGATTTGAAAGTATAAGTTTCTTGGTTATAAAAGGAATGAATTTGTCTAAGACATAAAGAGTTATAACGGCTTTATGGAAAGTTGGTTATAACAACTTTATGGGAGATTAAAAGAATGGTTTTCTTCAGTAATGTAAGCAAAGAAATGATTTGAAATAAAGAAGGGCAAATTGTTTTAAAGGTACCAATTGCTTAAGGTTTTTAAGAAAGAAGTCACTTGATTTAGAAGCCGGTAAATGTATTTCTAAAAAGGTATTGTGACTTGTCTTGAAAAGTAGATATGACTTGATACTACGGTCGTTAGTATCTTGGAAGTTTCATTTGAAAAAGAGTTATTCTAAAGGAGTAGAGGTACGTAGTACGTTGGGTTAAATTTTCGGATTTTATATGACTTTATCGCGTCCCAGAAATGGGCCGGGCAGTATACCTTTATGGGCAGACTATATGACATTATCGCGTCCCAGAAATGGGTCGGGCAGTATACCTTTATGGGCAGACTATATGACATTATCGCGTCCCAGAAATGGGCCGGGCAGTATACCTTTATGGGCAGACTATATGACATTATCGCGTCGCAAAAATGGGCCGGCAAGATACCTTTACGGGCGACTATATGACATTATCGCGTCCCGAAATGGGTCGGGCGATACCTTTATGGGCAGACTATATGACATTATCGCGTCCCAGAAATGGGCTGGGCAGTATACCTTTATGGGCAGACTATATGACATTATCGCGTCCCAGAAATGGGCCGGGCAGTATACCTTTATGGGCAGACTATGTGACTTTATCGCGTCCCAGATTGGGCCGGGCAGTATAGGCGTCCCTCCATAAAGGGTCGGATTATGTTATGCAAGGTAAGTTATATGGTAATGAACTTGATGGTTTTTCCTGAGCATGTACGTAAGAATGTGACTATAACTTTTATGTAAAAATGGGAAAAGATAATAAGGTACGATTAAGTTCACGAGATGGTAATGACACGGTAGAATCTGGTATTTACCCTTTTTATACTTGCCCCTGTCATTCTTTTGTACAGTTATGATTTGTTTACTGTACCTTATTTTCCGTTCCATATTCGATGCACTGTTATGCGGCCCGCCGGCTGCGTTCATGTCCGTAGGTTTAGGTACACAGTTGTGGATCCGCAAGCTTAGGATCCTGGTTCAGCATTTTGAGATGGCTCCAATGTTCCGGAGTTTGTCGTCATGGTCATGTATATTCAGGGGTACGGCGGGGCCTTGTCCCGTCATAGTAATTGTCCAAATCTTAGAGGTCTGTATTCATCTGTGGGTTGGACTGGCTAGAGTTGTTTTTACATTGTTAAACAGTGTAGACCCTTTCGGGTAATTTTTATGTTATGGCAGCCTTATCGGCTTGGCCTTAGTTTAAAAAAAAAGTGTTATTTATCTTCCGCAGTTTGTTATGTTGTATGATTAGAACGGTGCCCAGGTAGGGCACTAGTCGCGGCCCGGGGTCGGGTCGTGACAATAATGCTCTTAGAGTCATTGCATGTAAGAAATGTGGTTTGGATATGAAAGGATTGGTTAAGAAGATATTGTGAGCATGTTGTAGCCTAAAAATACCTTAAAATTGTTAAGTGAATTGTTGTACCTTATGGAGCAGAATTTTACACACCCAAGTTTAGGTGTGTAATCCCCTTTGAAATGTTTGGATTGTTGAGCCTTAAATGTGGCGTTTGGATGTTAAATTCGGCCTTGAGAAAGGTGGCAAAGTATGTAGAAACAAAGGAAATGCTGCCCAATTTTTCCCTAGAATTTAGTGGCTTTGAACTTAGATTATTTCTACATTGAAATTAGAGGTTAATAAACGTATCATGGTTATTATATGTTGACATATTACTTGCGATAGTTTGGGCTTTGCAAGTGGATTGACCGAAGAGGTATGTGAAGCTTTTCTATCTCTTGAGCATGAGTAGTTGTATCTATGTAGTACGGTAGACGTACAAGATTTAGTATTCTTACTTGTTTTAAGTATATAAAGACTTGTTTCGTTTTAAGAAGTATAAGTCCCTTGGTTAAGGGAAAAGTATGATTTTACTAAAGTATAGGGTTAATATAACAACTTTATGGGAAGTTGGTTTATTAGCTTTATAAAAGGTTGATAAGAAGAGATTTATTCTAAGTAAGATAAGTAAGGACAAATGACTTGATTTATGAAAGGTAAATTGATTTTAAGGCATCAATTGCCCAAAGGTTTTATATGAAAAAGAGTCATTTTTAAAGGATATAAGTATGTGGTACTTTGGGTTAAATTCCCGGATTTTCTTTTATTAAGAATGTTAGTGCCTTAAGTAAACTAAAATGAGAGGGTATATGAACAAGACTAATAATAAGTTATAAAGCTTTCTAAACTTATTTATGATTATGATATGATGACCGTTTGAGCTAGGGTAAGAGTATAAATGAGGGGCCAGCCCCAAGATCGTTATACCACCTTCTCCAGGGTAAGAGTATGAATGAGGGGCCAGCCCCAAGATCGTCATACCACCTTCTTCAGGGTAAGAGTATATCTGAGGGGTACATCCCCAAGATCGTTATACCACCTTCTTCAGGGTAAGAGTATATCTGAGGGGAATATCCCCAAGATCGTTATACCACCTGCTTCAGGGTAAGAGTATATCTGAGGGGTACATCCCCAAGATCGTTATACCACCTGTTCCGTGGATTTGCTACCCATGATGCGAGGAATACCTCATGCGAGTCCTATGGGCTTATGCGGGTAAAATAGTCCCACGCGGTAGTGACCTATGCGAGGAATACCTCATGCGGGTCCACAGGACCTATGCGGGTGAAATAGTCCCAGGAGTAGGGGTGCTTATTGATACTACGGGCGAGGTACCCTGTTTTGATCATGAGCCTCCTATTTTTATGCAGTATTATATATATACTTGTTACTCTCATTGTTAGTAAGGCACGAATCTTGTATTTTGATTGTCTTTCATGACTCCAGCTTACTTTTAGACTTATGATATCATTATTACAATATTTTCCAGTTTTACATACTTGGTACATATTGTGTCGACCCCTTCTGGCCGAAATTTGCGTTCATGCCGCGGTAAGGGTAGCGGTGGTGGATCCTCGTTCTTAGGATCACGTTCGGTGTCGAAGCTCCATTCCTCGGAAGCTTGTTTTGTTAGTACGGTTTTCCCGATGTTGTAGACATTGTGTATATTCAGGTATGGCGGGGCCCCGTCCACATTTGATATCCTTAGAGTGCGTGGTCACGTATGTGTTTTGTTGTAAGAACAAGTTGTCTCGCTATACTTTTGATTAAGTATGTTTTTATGGAAGCGACTTATCTACCGTCGATGATGTTTACCCTTTTTATAAGTTATGTGTTATGTATGTTCCGCTGCTATTCTCTGATGTATACCTGACAGGGTACCCCGGTAGGGTACTAGTCGCGGCCCCGGGGTCGGGTCGTGACACCTGTGTTGTAAGATTGGTCATTCACTATGGTGGGGGGTACTTTTTTTTCCCTTAATGAAAAAATGAAATGCATAGGGGATCATCCTTTTGTTGCGGCATGCTCCTCGGATTTACGGATTCGCAGGGGGCCTTAGGCCCTACTTAGTTGACTGACAATGACAAAGGCTTACGAAACTAAGTAGGGCCTTTTCCTTTTTCTTTGAATAACCCATTCTCATTATATTTAATAAGTAAAGTAGGCAAACCTATAGGTCCTTAGTAGCGTTGACAAAGAAGAAGGAACCGGTTAAAAGAAAGCGAATCTTTCCATTTTTCAACTAGAATCTATTATATAATCGCATGGCTCAGGCGAAAAAGTGTCATCCCAAGAGGTCAGAAATAATGGCCCATCACACCTGCGAGGTCTGTTTCAAATTTGTTCAGGGATGCCAAGAGCAATGCTGAAGTTAAAGGGTGGGATATAAATTTCCACATCCAAGCAAACCAAGTACAAAAACAGAGGCGCCACACATACTCGAGCCCGGTGTTACAATGGAAATCAAACCCCGACAGTATGATGGCATCAAAAGGTCCCATGCGCCTCCAGTTGGTCTCTGCGACCAACTCAACTCAGGCTAACCGACCCGAATAGTGAGCGACCAGAGTCGGCCAGGTACGAAGGTTAGCCGAACAACGGCCGCCGATAAACCAGTCACAAGAAAAAAGAAAGTCATGGTTTATCGAGCTGAGGTACTGAAACAAGAGAAATCACCTTGTTCCGGTCCACCATACAGAGTCAGGACCAGCGGTTCATCAATAAAAACCAAAGCAAGGGTCAGAGCACAATCGGCTAGGATAGTTTTTCCTGATCTTTAAGATAAAAAAAGATGAAACCATGGTTTCTGACTAATAAGAGGGCTAAAAGTTAGGTGATAGACTTATGGGAAATCTTTCCTTAAATAACCTACAGAGGCGCGGCCGAGATTAATTCATTATTTTCAAAAGCATGACAAAAAATCATCAGAGCCAATTCGCGGCAATAAAGACGTCTCAGTTAAAGGGGAAACACCCTCCAAAAAAGTAGTCATCATTGCATGCACTGGAGACAAGACGATTGAAGTGACATACGCGACTGTTAGACTGAAAAATAATTCAAGTGTTTAGCCGAATTTACTGACAATCAAACTTTTCAGGAGCCGAATTTACTCTTAGCCCTCGACTACAAGAACTTCATCGGCTACTAAGACATCTTAGTCAAAGTCGTTGGTTAGAGGTACGAATGGGACCCACTAAGATGAAGGCGCCTCGACGACCAAGTCAAAAGGGTTTCAGACCCCAAAAAGTGGCACGGCCAACAACAACTAAATGGAAGGGCCATTATCCGAGCAAGAGGAGGCGCGAAAATCGGAAAAACTCCCCGTAGTCGGTCGTGGAACTTAGAGGAGGGTTGTTGTGGTGAGCATGGGGTGGGGGGCACGTTTGTAAAGTTTTTTTTGTACTATAAATATCCATTCTTTGTACATATTACATAGACACAATCAAACAAACCAAAACTTATTTATCTTTATGTTTTATCCTTACTTTATCCCTTTATTTTTACTGTACTCAGTTGTATTCATGCTTTCTTACCTCTTAGTTCACTAGTACCACCGTCCTAACGCTTTCTGGAGTAGTTGGGGAACCTATTACTGAAAATTAGAGTTTCGTTTCCAGCCCGAATTCGCTTGAGTTAAGGAATCAATTTGTCACCTGATTCGATCAGTCGATACAACGCCAGAAGGTAGAATTCGGGGGGAGAACAAATTTCAAACTTGAACTTATAAATTCAAATCCCGAATCCCTCTTCTGCTAGTATGAATACATTTCAAAAAACAAAAACTCATCCAAGAGAGTTATAATAAAATTCTTATTTTTTAAAAAAATGTAGTCGTAATTTGTTCTTTGTTTGTTTCTTTACACATCGACATCACTTACGAAAAATTCTGCATACGCCACTGATTTGCCACGAAAAATTGTTAGCTTTTGCTTGTTTTCATAATCCAAACGTGAGAATCATGGGGAAAAAATAATTTTTTTTAACAAGAGGAATGTAACCGAAAATTGAATTTTTCATTATTCTTGATATTACATTTTTTTGGTGGTCAAACATTATGTAGAAAAGCCAAAGACAATAGCATTGCCAAAAAGATTAGAAGTGAAAAATATATCACTTGTTTATTCTTTTACGTCATGATCCTTGACGATGTTTCTGCATTCTCTTATCACACTTTCTTCTGTCGCACCAATTCTCATACCATTCTCGTAGCACTCTTTATACGCAATTTCTTCACCATCATCTGCCACAACAACGTTTGAAGCAGCAAACATTGTCACCATGGCGATGAACAACACAGCAATGACTACCTTGTTGGATGCCATTTTTCTGATTAGTTTTTTTTTTTTTTTTGTGCTACGCAATTGAGTGATCAGTATATTGTTTGAGTCGAATATAATGTATTAAAGTAGTTGAATGTTCATTCGGATTTATAGACTTGTGTCACCGTTAGATCTTGAGGCTTGAATTAGTTTTAGGTGGATTTGAGGAGAGGAGACAATTATGCATTTGAGAAAGGGAAAATTCATAGGTTGTCCTTGATTACCGATTTAGTCAAGACACTGTGTATTAACTGAATCTATTTAGACTCCTCATATATTTATTTATTTTGTAAATGTTAAAACCAAATCAATTTATTGAAATAATTTTTCACATCATTTGTAAATGTTAAACATTTTATTTTTCCTTATCTCAATGAATACACATCGGACTATACAACAATTATCTTTTCTACATCCGAAGCCCTAGACCAGTTGGTCTTGAAGGCAGAGGGTATCCTCATTGGGTGATGTGGGAGAGCTTGAAGGAACGGACTCACTCGCCCTACTTCTAAAGATAGATAGAAATCTTCCCCAAGAGCTTGAAAATGGGCTCGCAAAAGGGAGACAGCAAGAAAACGGATGCAGCAAGAAAACGGAAGCTTTAAGCCACTCGCCAACTAGCATGATTGACAAGTTCGAAACCCCAGGGTAACGCCTGGCCTGCCTTCGCCTCTTGGGGGAGTCTGTCACACCTGGCTTGCCAAGTGTGGTTTAACTGGCTGACGTGGTTTGCAGGCTATTGCGTCAGTCCGGGTTTACCTCAGGCGCACTTCGAAAGAACAATGCGGGTTCGCCGTCAACAAAAAAAATTATCTTTTCTACAATCACCCCTTCCCTATCAGCCCACCCCACCAAGGGTTCGGCTTCGCTCCATTAGTCTTTGCTCAAGTGTTCGAGAAAATGGTGATTTTTTATTTAAATACTGCCAAAATCGAAAAATAAAAGGAAAAAGATGCTTGTAGTGCTATTTCTTCATGGCTATCTTCTTTACAATTCTTTCTATTCTCAGCTTATCAACATCTCTCTTCTCATGGCTTCATTGTTGTGCCTCCTCAGGTTCCTTCCTTTTTTTTTTTACTTTCCTAGTTATAATTTTCATAGTGTGTGCTCCAAAAAATTGATTGTGAAATCAAATCTTTACAATCCTAAAAGTAAATGTAGATTTTTGCTTTCTTATTCTTGATATCCTCTTTTAAATAGTTGGAAATGTGGGAAAAGAAATATTGACAATATGAGGCTCTTGGCAAGCAGAGTTTAGTTCCTACTTGCTATTTGCAACTAGCATTAGCAGCTTTTGGATTAGGAAATTAGTTGGTTCTAAGAACTGCTAAGATATTGATTTATAAATCACCAATTATGACAACATAGTTAACAATTAGTTAACTTTGGTTGAGTTTAAATTGTATGCATTAACAATAAAAAAAAATATTTACACAATCAGGTCGCTTATAAATTAATTACTAAGAAATTTCTCAGAACCAACCTTCTATCCCAGATCCCACTGTGTGGGATTACACTAGGTATGTTGTTGTTGGTAACCTAGTAAAAATGGTAACCAACCTTCTATCACAAGTTAAACTAGACTTGTAGTGTAAAAGAATCTTTACATTGTCGTTGTAAGTAGTTTGAATCCATTTTTCTTTGTGGTTCTCATGTGACATTTCATTTGCCTTGTACTAGTTATATTTGGTGGAAGGAGCAGATGCAACTGAGGATATAAAATCCACAGCTGAAATCGCAAACTGGTTAGCTGAAGGATTGCAGCATTACCTTCCACCTGAAGTTGAGCCAATCTTGAAAAAACTAGGACTAGCAGGCCATAGCCGTGATGGAAAAGTTGCATTCGCGCTAGCTCTTGGCAAACTTCCTAATATTTCTACTAACCTGAAATTTTCAGCGTTAATCGGTGTTGATCCTGTTGATGGCATGGATAAAGGAAAGCAAACTCCACCAGCCGTTCTCACTTACGTTCCACACTACTTCAATAATCTTGATATGCCAGTGATGGTAACTGGCTCGGGTTTGGGAGAAGTCAAAAGGAATCCTTTCTTCCCAGCTTGTGCGCCGATAGGGTGAATCATCGTGATTTCTACAATGAATGCTTCAAGCCAGCTTGTTACTTTGTGGCAAAGGATTATGGACATAATGACATGTTAGATGATGAAACGAAAGGGATTCGAGGCAAGATCACTTATTGTTTGTGCAAGCAAGGGAAATCTAGAGAACCCATGAGGAGATTTGTTCGAGGGGTTCTGCTTGCATTTTTGGAAGCTTGTTTGGAAGGGAATTCAAATGACTTGAGAGTTATTAGAGATGGGTATGTCACACTGCCCGTGGAGCTCCAAGATACTGATTTCGTGTCTAAATTATGGGCTATGATTTAGAACTTTGGTTGTGGTTATAATTGGTAAGTTAGGTTAGCCTGCAGGAACTTAGTAAGAACAACAGCAACATACCCAGTGAAATCCACAACGTAGTGCAGGGGAGGATATAATGTCTGTGAACCTTATCTCTACCTTGGTAGGTAGATCAACTGTTTCCAAGATACCCTCGGCTCAAGACAAGCAAAGCAAAAAAACAATCAGACCCGGTCAAAAAAATTAAAGAGTAAGCAGTAAAAAAATGCTGATAGCAAACGCGAATACGCCATGATATCACATCCTGAAAGAAAAACAGTAACTAACACAGATAAATGAGATAAACCAAGTGCATTAAAGAACACATAGCAGAAGAAATAAAACTAGAGAAGAGTATAAAGCAATACTACGCATATTCGTATGATATGCTAAGCATGCCTATAGTAATAACACCACAAGTACCAGTTTGTAAGTGAAAGTAGGACTACACTCGACTACCTACTACCATTCTACCCTAATCTGTGTCCTCCACAACCCTCTATCTAAGGTCATGTCCTCAGTAAGTTGCGCGACCTCTCCCCAATATTTCTTCGATCTACTTCTACCCCTCCTGAACCCGTTTATAGCCAACATCTCACACCTCTGCACTCTAGCATTTGTGTCTCTCCTCCGCACTGAGGCATTTGTGTCTCTCCTCCGCACGTGTCCAAACCATCTCAACCTCGCTCCCCGCATCTTGTTTTCCACCGAGGTCACTCTCACTCTGCCCCGGATATTATCATTTCTATCATGTCCCTCCTCGTATGCTCAAACATCCATATGCGCATCCTCATCTCTGCCACTCTCAAATTTTGGGTGTGCGACGTCTTGACTGCCTAACACTCCGCCACATACAACAGTCAGTCTAACCACCACCCTATAAATGTGGGCCAAACAGAGAATTATTTCTGTTTTTCAGAAGTACTTCTATAATTATAGGTCAAACACCATAACAGATTCTCTAGAAACAGTTTGGACAAAACTACTTTTAATAACAGAAATTGTTTTAAAAAAACTTGGTCAAACAGACCCTAAATTTAACAAAAATATTGTAGAAATTGTTGTTAAAAATGCATCTTCTTGGCTGGCTTTTCAAGGTTCGGTACAGCAACACAACAGTTTTTAAACTCTCTCCGTGGCGTTTTCAGTTTGCCTCCTCAACTGCACTAAATAGAGTAATGAAAGCACACGGAAAACAATGCCGAAAATACATGAGGAGCATTGTTGCAACATCATCCTTCTTTGTTGGGTTGGCATCAGTTGTTCATATATATAACATCAAATTATGGCTAGCTGATGGGGAAAATTATACTACTACTTTTATTATCTCGCATTAATATACTATTTTGGATGTGGAATATTCTCTTGTACGTGCGGAATGGTACAAGTGTTGACATAATAATCTGTATACGTTTAAATAATGTTTCAACAATCTGTTAAACACTTAGTGCAACCAGATTATACAGTATAAAATTTTTATAGTAAATTAATTAAACAAAATCAGTACACAAAATTGAAAATAAACAGAATCTGTGTTGGAAAAATAATTTTTCAGAATATAATCGAGTCCACTTAGTTTAAAGTGTGTCCTTAAAGAAATTATTCCCCTCACAGTACTCGAGGTTGATGGAATATCCACTTCCAGGATAGAATGATTATCTTACCAGAATAGTAGCACTCCAAATTCTGGTAGCAGCGAACCACTCAACGACAGTATATCACACAGAATAAACAAGAGAGATTTTTCAAGATTGAAGAAAATTCGTATTGAATGTTGTGTTTAATTCTTGGAACAAATCAAGAATTTATAGTTATTTGAGGTACTGATTCTGAATGTTTGCAACCATTCAGAACAGTCACCAGAATTTTGGAGGAAAATTCGAAAAAGAAAAAATCGGACCGACCTGCGGGTCAGAGTCGATCCGTATTGGATTTATTTTAACTAAATAACTAATTAAATAAATAAATAATTAAAGAAATTCCAAATTCAAAACCGAAGTCGAGCCGAGCGAGTGACGACGACAGCGTGAGGGGTCCTTGCCCCCTCAACCCTTTTAGCAACTAGAGAAGGTGTAATGTAATATATACACCCCTCTTTCCTTCTTTTTTTTTCCATGTGGGACAAATGTCTTAAAAGGGGACCTTTTACATTCCCTTAATTTTCCATCTCATCATTTCCCATTCACCAATATCAATTCCCAACAATCCCCCACATGAATGGGGAATGACCATAATATAAAAGAATGTGCGGACAAGTGTGATATACAAGCGAGGATTGACTGCATCTGGATAAGTAGGTTTCCCTTTGAACTTTCCGTAGTGAACTTATATCGGATATACTCGATCAATCGATAGATTTGATATCTTTGAACCATCAAACTTTGTTGTATACCTAGACAACATAAGTCACACAATCAACCCTCAACCGTTTATAGTTCTCACAGTTGTGTTCGTTTTAGCCATGAACACCTCCTGGTTTCATGAGTGCATAGAGAATGGGCTTTCACTGTCATTCCCCTTTAAAGCGACTTACACTTAACACTCACATAGGTGATTTCTAAACATATGGTCCTATAGCCACATTATCTGGTCATACACTGCCAAATTTGGATAATCATTAAAAATCTTAATGCTTTATTAACTCATTAACAAACCATAAAGTTTTATCCTTATTTCTGAACATTGTCTTCATCCGAGAATGGGTTGAGTTATTTGACAATGTTGAACCGTCAGCCACAACTTTATTTGATCTCCTTGAACCTAGCTCTTGGGATCTCCAGTCTGCTAGGTAGAGTTACCGTCATGATGACTTGTCCTCGGCCTTAACCCCATTCTCATTGATGATCTACTAACTCCCTCTCTAGATAAGCCTTTTTAAGCGGATCCGCCACGCTATTTTTTGACTTTACATAGTCAATCGTGATAACGCCACTAGAGAGGAGTTGTCTAACGGTATTGTGTCTCCGTCGTATGTGACAAAAATTTTCGTTATACATTACGCTCACTGCCCTACCTATTGATGCTTGACTGTCACAATGTATACATAAAGGAGCCAAAGGGTTGGGCCAGAAGGGAATATCTTCTCAGAAATTCTGGAGCCATTCAGCTTCTTCACCGGCCTTGTCTAAATCTATAAATTCAGTTTCCATTGTAGAGCGGGCGATGCATGTCTGTTTTGATGATTTCCAAGACACTGCTCCTTCACCAACGGTGAAAATATATCCACTCGTGGATTTAACTTCAGATGATCCGGTGATCCAGTTTGCATCATTATATCCCTCAAGTACTGCGGGATATTTATTATAATGCAAAGCATAGTTTTGGGTGTGTTTTAAGTACCCCAAGACTCGTTTCATTGTCATTCAATGAGTTTGATTGAGATTACTTGTGAATCGACTCAGCTTGCTTATAGCACATGCTATATCTGGTCGTGTACAATTCATAATATACATCAAATTTTCCAAAACTCGTGCATAGTCCAATTGTGAGTCACTTTCACCTTCATTCTTTTGAAGTGCAAAACTTACATCAATTGGAGTCTTTGCAACATTGAAATTTAAATACTTGAACTTTTCAAGTACATTTTCAATATAATGTGATTGTGATAATGCTAGACCTTGTGAAGTTTTATGAATCCTAATTCTTAAGATCAAATCAGCAACCCCTAAGTCTTTTATGTCAAATTTGCTATCGAGCATACGCTTCGTAGTATTTACATCGGCAATATCTCTACTCATTTTAAACATGTCATCAACATATAAACAAACAACGACTTCATGATTTAGAGTATTTTTAATGTAAACACATTTGTCACACTCATTAATCTTAAATCCATTTGCCAACATTGTTTGGTCAAATTTTGCATGTCATTGTTTGGGTGCTTGTTTAAGTCCATAAAGTGACTTAACAAGTTTGCACATTTTCCTTTCTTTACCAGGAACCACAAAACCCTCAGGTTGTTTCATTTAAATTTCTTCCTCCTATTCTCCATTTAAGAAAGCTGTCTTGACATCCATTTGATGGATTTCAAGACCATATACGATCGTCAGTGCCACTAACACCCGAATAGATGTTATTCTTGTTACCGACGAGTATGTGTCAAAGTAATCAAGACATTCTTTTTGTCTATAACCTTTGACCACAAGTCTTGCCTAATATTTATCAATAATGCCATGAGCTTTCATTTTCCTTTTAAAAATCTATTTTAATCCTAAAGATTTATTTCCAGGAGGAAGATCAACCAATTCTCATGCATAGTTGTTCAAAATTGATTCAATCTCAGTATTGACTGCCTCTTTTCAAAATACTGAACCAGAAGATGACATCGCTGCTTTGAATGTTTGAAGCTCATTTTCAAGCAAGAATGTCACAAAATTTGGTCCAAAGGAAGTAGATGTCATTTGACGTTTGCTACGCCTTGGATCCTCTTTACTTGGTGTACTTTCTTTTGGTTCTTCCCGCGGTCGTTTAGATTTTTCACTTGATGACTCACATTCAGTTTTATACGGATAAATATTTTCAAAAAATTCAGCATTATCTGATTCAATTACCGTATTAACATAAATTTCGGAATTGTCCGATTTGTGAACCAAACGAACAAGCCTTCATGTTTGTAGCATAGCCAATAAAAACACAATCCACAGTTTTTGGTCTAATTTTTACCCTTTTGGGTAAAGGAACTTGTACCTTTGCTAAACACCCCACACTTTGAAATATTTCAAGTTGGGTTTTCTTCCTTTCCATAGTTCATATGAAATATATTGTGTTTTGTTGTGGGCACCCTATTGAGTATTCGATTAGCTGTAAGGATAGCTTTCCCCCACAAGCTTTGCGGTAAACCAGAACTTATTAATAAAACATTCATCATTTCCTTTAATGTTCGATTTTTTCTTTCCGCAATTCCTAGAGATGGAGCAACCGAAAATTAAATTTCAATTTGTGATTTTTAATATTATCAATGTTTTAGTGTGTTTTTGATAAATGGTACGATTAATTTATCTTCATTAATAAAATCATGTATTGTTGTGTTTTAATATTATAATAATATTTGATAAGTGTCAAAATTAAATGAATATAAGTAATTTATAATTTTATTATTATATGTATAATAATATGAATTACAAGAATAATATCATATACCTGTCTCGTTAGCGTCGCGGCTCCATTTATCAAAATATCATTTAGCGATGCGGCTCTACCCTTGGTGCGTCGCGGCACTGGCGGTGGTGGCGCCGCGGTGCCCCGGCTCCGCGGTGGCATCGCGACCCTTTTTTCCACCCGTTTCAATCTTACACTTCTTCCTTCATTTATCAATGTGGAACACGCGTCATTTAATCAACGACCGTCCACCATTTTATGTCTCAAACGTTTACTCACGCACCAATATCTCTTTCACTAATGAAATTTACGATACTTGGCATTACAAGTGCACGTGTGTGGAAACGACGTTTCCAACGTGTGAGGCCTCAATTGTTTGAGTCATAAACAATGAATTAAACTTAATTCCACATTAGTAAATTTCCAACAATCCACTCTTGAAAGAGATTTTGGCGCACTCACATGGTGCCTTTCTAGCAATCTTTCAGTGGACCAATGTTGCGTCTGGATAGGTAGTCGTAGCTTTGAACCTTCCATAGTTGAATACCTGATGCACGACTTATACACACGCTAAACGCAAGTGTACTATAAATATCCATTCTTTGTACATATTACATAGACACAATCAAACAAACCAAAACTTATCTATCTTTATCATTTATCCTTACTTTATCCCTTTATTTTTACTGTACTCAGTTGTATTCATGCTTCCTTACCTCTTAGTTCACTAGTACCACCGTCCTAACGCTTTCTGGAGTAGTTGGGGAACCTATTACTGGAAATTAGAGTTTCGTTTCCAGCCCGAATTCGCTTGAGTTAAGGAATCAATTTGTCACCCGATTCGATCAGTCGATACAACACCAGAAGGTAGAATTCGGGGGAGAACAAATTTCAAACTTGAACTTATAAATTCAAATCCCGAATCCCTCTTCTGCTAGAATGAATACATTTCAAAAAACAAAAACTCATCCAAGAGAGTTATAATAAAATTCTTATTTTTTTTAAAAATGTAGTCGTAATTTGTTCTTTGTTTGTTTCTTTACACATCGACATCATTTACGAAAAATTCTGCATACACCACTGATTTGCCACGAAAAATTGTTAGCTTTTGCTTGTTTTCATAATCCAAACGTGAGAATCATGGGGAAAAAAGAATTTTTTTTAACAAGAGGAATGTAACCGAAAATTGAATTTTTCATTATTCTTGATATTACATTTTTTTGGTGGTCAAACATTATGTAGAAAAGCCAAAGACAATAGCATTGCCAAAAAGATTAGAAGTGAAAAATATATCACTTGTTTATTCTTTTACGTCATGATCCTTGACGATGTTTCTGCATTCTCTTATCACACTTTCTTCTGTCGCACCAATTCTCATACCATTCTCGTAGCACTCTTTATACGCAATTTCTTCACCATCATCTGCCACAACAACGTTTGAAGCAGCAAACATTGTCACCATGGCGATGAACAACACAGCAATGACTACCTTGTTGGATGCCATTTTTCTGATTAGTTTTTTTTTTTTTTTTTGTGCTACGCAATTGAGTGATCAGTATATTGTTTGAGTGGAATATAATGTATTAAAGTAGTTGAATGTTCATTCAGATTTATAGACTTGTGTCACCGTTAGCTCTTGAGGCTTGAATTAGTTTTAGGTGGATTTGAGGAGAGGAGACAATTATGCAATTGAGAAAGGGAAAATTCATAGGTTGTCCTTGATTACCGATTTAGTCAAGACACTGTGTATTAACTAGGGCTGGCCAGTGGGCCGGGTCGACCCGACCCCGTCCCGACCCGACACACGATCTAGTATTAAAAAAAAAAAGCGGGACCGGGGCTCGAGCAGGCGGGACAGTATGGTCCCGCCCGACCATTCCGCCAGCCGATCCTTGATCCGCCATTTGCCAAAAATAGACGTTGTCTAACGTCCATTTTACATTTTGGCCGTTAGACAACGGCCATTTTGGCTTCCCCACTCCCAACCCCTACCTTTATATTTATTTTTAACCCCTAAGTTATTATATTTACACTTTAACTCAATTTTCCAACTATAAATACCTTATTTTCTCTTCTTATTTCTCACAAATCTTCCTACATTTTCTCTAATTTCTATATACAACATTGTCTACTACATATTCACTCTATTTGTTAATTTGAGAATTGGGAGTGAAGTTGGCAACTAGCTTGAGGATTAATCTATCGAGCAAAGTTTCAATTTTCAACCTCTCGATTACACATCGACTCTACGTCGGCGTTTGGTACATTCGTTCCCTCATTAAATTATTATTTTGTTTTTATTTCATTTAGCACATTTAATTTCATTATCTTTAACTATTTAATTATTTATTATCATAATTAAAATGAAAAGAACGAAAAGTCTTTTCGGCAAGGGTACTTCTTCTAGTAGGGCGGGTAACAAGGGCAAGGGTACTTCTTCTAGTATTCCTAGACAAAATGATTTTATAGATCCTGGACTGTTTCCTGAAATACCATATGATCTTGACACAAATGTTTATCCTCAAAATGAAGAAGATTTTAATTTAGATGACACTCTAGATGATGATACACCTACTAATGAAGATGATGATACACCCACTAGTGAAATGTCTCATGTCCCCCCTAGTATGAGACGAGGTCCGGCAAAACGACCATTAAAATCAGTTGTATGGAAATATTTTGACAGGGACGTACCGAATCAAGTAGCTATATGTAAAACTTGTAAAAATGTTTATTCTTTTAAAACTGGACAAGGTCATGGTGGGACGGGGGGTTTAGGAAGACACCTATTGCAAAAACACAAAGCCTTGCATGCCCAATACATTATTGAAAAAGATGGTGAGCAGACGTCCTCTCAATCGGGACAAGGTTCACATACTGTCCCGAACAAAGTACAGGGTCAAATTAACCCTATGACGGGAGGAGTTGTAGGCTCTAAATACGATAAACATAAAGATATGGAAGCACTAGCAAAATTAGTTGCTGTGGAGGGTTTGGCTTTTTCATTTCCTGAATCGCCTGGTTTTATTCATTATATTAGAGATATGTATAATCCTGCTTATAAAGGTTTTCCTAGATCAACGGTTAAGAGAGACGTGTTTAAATTTGCACACGAATATCAACAATATTTGTGTTATTCATTATATCATTTAAATTGCAAAGTCGCTCTAACTTCTGATATAGGTCGTAGTACTAACGACCATGATTATTTAACGGTAACCTGTCATTGGATAGATTATAAATGGTCTATGCAAAAACGTATTTTAGCGTATAGATATATATATAGTAGGCACACTGGTGAGTTTATTTCAGAAAATATTTATTCAGTCTGCGATTATTACGGAATAACTGATAAAGTTATGAGTATTACATTAGATAATGCATCTTCTAACAATGCTGCTATTTGTATTTTAAAAGAAGTTTTAACTCCGTCTTTTCCAAAACATTTTCATATCAAATGTGCGTGCCATATTTATAACTTAGTTGTAAAGGATGGTCTTTCACTTTTTCAAGATATTCTTGAAAAAATACAATTTGCTATACACTTTATTTTTAAAAATAATAGAATTCAACAGAGAAAAGAATATAAAAAAACTTGTCACGATTGTGGACTATCTTACAGAAAAATTTCCGAAGAAGTACCAACTAGGTGGAATTCTTTATATGACCAACTAGTTGTTGCTTATGACTATAGAAAACCTATCACTTTATTTTTTAACGCCCATAATCAAAATTCAAATGATATGATTGTGGATAATGATTGGGACAAAATTAAAGAACTTATTGTATTTCTAGAGAATTTTCAACGAGCAACAAAAGAATTTTCTACTTTATATTATCCTACTATTTCAACTATGTTGTTTTATATAGCTATAATATTTTTACTTCTTAAAGAATATATGAAAAAACCTGCTTATAAGGCAGCTATTAAAAAAATGTTTATGAAATTAAAAAAATATTTTATTCATATTCCCCTTATTTATATTATTGGTGTTGTATTAAACCCGACTATTAAAGTAGAGGGTTGTAAAAGTCTTATTGAAAATATTTATACCTGTATGGACGTACTACCACCTCCAACTCCCAAAAATTTAAATGTTGAGCCACCTATTGAACAAACGGTAGAAGAAGTGTTGAATAGCGTAGAAGATGAATGCAAAAAAGTATATCGGCATTACCAGCAAGAAAGTGCTAGTAACCAACCGGCTTTCGTACCATCTTCTTCTTCAACACAGCCTAAAAAAAGACATGTTGTTTCTGCGGCTAGTATTGATTCTATTGAAAGCCTCAGAAATAAAATGTGCGGTGGTAGCAGTGCTAACCAAATTAGCGAGTTCGATGTTTTTGTTTTGCAGGGTAATTTACCTTACCAAGCAGTTATCAATGAAGAAGAAAAGGAAGACTTGCTGAAATATTGGATGCAGAATGAGAAGACATTTCCGACACTTTCAATGATGGCCCGAGATATTTTGAACATTGGCGTCATCAATCGCTTTCGAAAGCGCTTTTCTGTGATGATTTCAAATAGGAGAACAGACACTCATTAGCGGAGACGGCTTGGAGATGGCGGTACTATTCAGAGATTGGATACGAGCGGAGGCGAAGGAGGCTGATCAACGAGATTAACGAAGAAGACGAAAACTACAACGACATTTTATCTGAAGGCATGAGTAGCGACATGGAACAATTTGACCAAGATATACCAATTCCAACCGAAGAACCACACGAAATTATAAAGAAACTAGAAAAAGTATTTTCAAATTGGTAATTTATTTCATTGCAATTTTTTAATTTTTCTCTGTCTTTTGCAATTTTTTTCAACAACAATACACTACAATGTTGTAATTCTGAATCTTGTATATTTCAATGAAATAATTAATAATATAAGAGGCACAAAAACAGTCTTGGGATGTTTTTTTTACACTCTTCTTGTCTTTGTTTAATTATTTAGTTTATACTTTATAATTTATAAATATATTATATATATGAGTATAATTATAATACTATAATATTATAATAGTATAATATGAGTCTATGACTATCACTATATGACTATATGAGTATATGTTAATGTTACTTTGTTAGTAATTTAGTATTTTTAATTTAGTGAAAAAATTTAAAAAAAAAAAAAAAAAAAACCGCTTTGACAGTCCGTCAGGCCCCACACTTGGGGCCGGGACGGGACACGGTATCGTCCCGCTAGTCCCGGTCCCACCTGGCCCGCCCCAGCCCGACCCCGCCCCTCCTCTCCACTCTGACCCCGTCCCGATCCCGCTAGTCCCGATTCCGGTGGGCCCGGCCCGGCCCACTGGCCAGCCCTAATATTAACTTAATCTATTTAGACTCCTCGTATATTTATTTATTTTATAAATGTTAAACCAAATCAATTTATTGAAATAGTTTCTCACATCATTTGTAGTATTCGGTTCACACAAAATTAATCTCTTGAAAATAGTCAATATACTAAGGCTAAGGCAGTGTTGGATTATGAGAATTAAGATCACGATATTTCTATTAATCATGTGAAATAAGGCAGCAAATTAATATTTACATTCGGACAGGCCATATATATTTTCTTTCCTAAAGCTAGTAGTTATTTGTAATTGGTTTTTGAATATATTGGACAAGTATTGCAACAAAGTTGAGTTATTCTGGTCTGTCGACATTGACATTGTTAAACATTTTATAAAATCCATTGTTGGTAACCTAGTAAAAATGGTAACCAACCTTCTATCACAAGTTAAACTAGACTTGTAGTGTAAAAGAATCTTTACATTGTCGTTGTAAGTAGTTTGAATCCATTTTTCTTTGTGGTTCTCATGTGACATTTCATTTGCCTTGTACTAGTTATATTTGGTGGAAGGAGCAGATGCAACTGAGGATATAAAATCCACAGATGAAATCGCAAACTGGTTAGCTGAAGGATTGCAGCATTACCTTCCACCTGAAGTTGAGCCAATCTTGAAAAAACTAGGACTAGCAGGCCATAGCCGTGATGGAAAAGTTGCATTCGCGCTAGCTCTTGGCAAACTTCCTAATATTTCTACGAACCTGAAATTTTCAGCGTTAATCGGTGTTGATCCTGTTGATGGCATGGATAAAGGAAAGCAAACTCCACCAGCCGTTCTCACTTACGTTCCACACTCATTCAATAATCTTGATATGCCAGTGATGGTAACTGGCTCGGATTTGGGAGAAGTCAAAAGGAATCCTTTCTTCCCAGCTTGTGCGCCGATAGGGTGAATCATCGTGATTTCTACAATGAATGCTTCAAGCCAGCTTGTTACTTTGTGGCAAAGGATTATGGACATAATGACATGTTAGATGATGAAACGAAAGGGATTCGAGGCAAGACCGCTTATTGTTTGTGAAAGCAAGGGAAATCTAGAGAACCCATGAGGAGATTTGTTCGAGGGGTTCTGCTTGCATTTTTGGAAGCTTGTTTGGAAGGGAATTCAAATGACTTGATAGTTATTAGAGATGGGCATGTCACACTGACTTAGAACTTTGGTTGTGGTTATAATTGGTAAGTTAGGTTAGCCTGCAGGAACTTAGTAATAACAACAACAACATACCCGGTGAAATCCACAACGTTGGTCTGGGGAGGATAGAATGTACGCAGACCTTACCTCTACTTTGGTAGGTTGATCAACTGTTTCCAAGAGACCCTCGGCTCAAGACAAGCAAAGCAAAAAAATAATCAGACCCGGTCAAAAAAATTAAAGAGTAAACAGTAAAAAAATGCTGATAGCAAACGCGAATACGCCATGATATCACATCTTGAAAGAAAAATAGTAACTAACACAGATAAATGAGATAAACTAATTGCATTAAAGAACACATAGCAGAAGAAATAAAACTAGAGAAGACTATAAAGCAATACTACGCATATTCGTATGATATGCTAAGCGGCATAGTAATAACACCACAAGTACCAGTTTGTAAGTGTAAGTAGGACTACACTCGACTACCTACTACCATTCTACCCTAATCTGTGTCCTCCACAACCCTCTATCTAAGGTCATGTCCTCAGTAAGTTGCGCGACCTCTCCCTAATATTTCTTCGATCTACCTCTACCCCTCCTGAACCCGTCTATAGTCAACATCTCACACCTCCGCACTCTAGCATTTGTGTCTCTCCTCCGCACTGGGCATTTGTGTCAATCCTCCGCACGTGTCCAAACCATCTCAACCTCGCTCCCCGCATCTTGTTTTCCACCGAGGCCACTCCCACTCTGCCCCGGATATCATCATTTCTATCATGTCCCTCCTCGTATGCTCAAACATCCATATGAGCATCCTCATCTCTGCCACTCTCAAATTTTGGGTGTGCGACGTCTTGACTTCCTAACACTCCACCACATACAACAGTCGGTCTAACCACCACCCTATAAATGTGGGCCAAACAGAGAATTATTTCTGTTTTTCAGAAGTACTTCTATAATTATAGGTCAAACACCATAACAGATTCTCTAGAAACAGTTTGGACAAAACTACTTTTAAGAACAGAGATTGTTTTAAAAAAACTTGGCCAACCAGACCCTAAATTTAACAAAAATATTGTAGAAATTGTTGTTAAAAATGCATCTTCTTGGCTGGCTTTTCAAGGTTCGGTACAGCAACACAGCAGTTTTTAAACTCTCTCCGTGGCGTTTTCAGTTTGCCTCCTCAACTGCACTAAATAGAGTAATGAAAGCACACGGAAAACAATGCCGAAAATACATGAGGAGCATTGTTGCAACATCATCCTTCTTTGTTGGGTTGGCATCAGTTGTTCATATATATAACATCAAATTATGGCTAGCTGATGGGGAAAATTATACTACTACTTTTATTATCTCGCATTAATATACTATTTTGGATGTGGAATATTCTCTTGTACGTGCAAAATGGTACAAGTGTTGGTATAATAATCTGTATACGTTTAAATAATGTTTCAACACAATTTGTTAAACACTTAGTGCAACCAGATTATACAGTATAAAAAATACTTAACAGTAAATTAATTAAACAAAATCAGTACACGAAATTGAAAATAAACAGAATCTGTGTTGGAAAAATAATTTTTTAGAATATAATCGAGTCCACTTAGTTCAAAGTGTGTCCTTAAGGAAATTATTCCCCTCACAGTACTCGAGGTTGATGGAATATCCACTTCCAGGATAGAACGATTATCTTACCAGAATAGTAGCACTTCAAATTCCGGTAGCAGCGAACCACTCAACGA
This sequence comes from Przewalskia tangutica, assembly GCA_029844215.1. Lineage (NCBI taxonomy): Eukaryota > Viridiplantae > Streptophyta > Magnoliopsida > Solanales > Solanaceae > Przewalskia > Przewalskia tangutica. The sequence continues at coordinate 30,872,689 of CM056723.1, forward strand.
CAGTATATCACACAGAATAAACAAGAGAGATTTTTCGAGATGGAAGAAAATTCGTATTGAATGTTGTGTTTAATTCTTGGAACAAATCAAGAATTTATAGTTATTGGAGGTACTGATTCTGAATGTTTGCAACCATTCAGAACAGTCACCAGAATTTTGGAGGAAAATTCGAAAAAGAAAAAATCGGACCGACCCGTGGGTCAGAGTCGATCCGTATTGGATTTATTTTAACTAAATAACTAATTAAATAATTAAATAATTAAAGAAAATCCAAATCCAAAGCCGAAGTCGAGCCGAGCGAGTGACGACGACAGCGCGAGGGGTCCTTGCCCCCTCAACCCTTTTAACAACTAGAGAAGGTGTAATGTAATATATACACCTCTCTTTCCTTCTTTTTTTTCCATGTGGGACAAATGTCTTAAAAGGGGACCTTTTACATTCCCTTAATTTTTCATCCCATCATTTTTCATTCAGCAATATCAATTCCCAACAATCCCCCACATGAATGAGGAATGACCATAATATAAAAGAATGCGCGGACAAGTGTGATATACAAGCGAGGATTGACTGCATCTGGATAAGTAGGTTTTCCTTTGAACTTTCCGTAGTGAACTTATATCGGATATACTCGATCAATCGATAGATTTGATATCTTTGAACCATCGAACTTTGTTGTATACCTAGACAACATAAGTCACACAATCAACCCTCAATCGTTTATAGTTCTCACGGTTGTGTTCGTTTTAGCCATGAACACCTCCTGGTTTCATGAGTGCATAGAGAATGGACTTTCACTGTCATTCCCCTTTAAAGCGGCTTACATTTAACACTTACATAGGTGATTTCTAAACATATGGTCCTATAGCCACATTATCTAGTCATACACTGCCAAATTTGGATAATCATTAAAAATATTAATGTTTTATTAACTCATTAACAAGCCATAAAGTTTTATCCTTATTTCTGAACATTGTCTTCATCCGAGAATGGGTTGAGTTATTTGACAATGTTGAGCGTCGATACTGACTTTATTTGATCTCTTTGAACCTAGATCTTGGGATCTCCAGTCTGCTAGGTAGAGTTACCGTCATGATGACTTGTCTTCGGCCTTAAACCCATTCCCATTGATGATCTACTAACTCTCTCTCTAGATAAGCCTTTTGTAAGCGGATCCGCCACGCTATTTTTTGACTTTACATAGTCAATCGTGATAACGCCACTAGAGAGGAGTTGTCTAACGGTATTATGTCTCCGTCGTATGTGACGAGATTTTTCGTTATACATTACGTTCTCTGCCCTACCTATTGATGCTTGACTGTCACAATGTATACATATAGGAGCCAAAGGTTTGGGCCAGAAGGGAATATCTTCTCAGAAATTTTGGAGTCATTCAGCTTCTTCACCGGCCTTGTCTAAAGCTATAAATTCAGTTTCCATTGTAGAGCGGGCGATGCATGTCTGTTTTGATTATTTTCAAGACATTGCTTCTTCACCAACGGTGAAAATATATCCACTCGTGGATTTAACTTCAGATGATCCGGTGATCCAGTTTGCATCACTATATCCCTCAAGTACTGCGGGATATTTATTATAATGCAAAGCATAGTTTTGGGTGTGTTTTAAGTACCCCAAGACTCGTTTCATTGCCATTCAATGAGTTTGATTGAGATTACTTGTGAATCGACTCAGCTTGCTTATAACACATGCTATATCTGGTCGTGTACAATTAATAATATACATCAAATTTCCCAAAACTCGTGCATAGTCCAATTGTGAGTCACTTTCACCTTCATTCTTTTGAAGTGCAAAACTTACATAAATTGGAGTCTTTGCAACATTGAAATTTAAATACTTGAACTTTTCAAGTACATTTTCAATATAATGTGATTGTGATAATGCTAGACCTTGTGGAGTTTTATGAATCCTAATTCCTAAGATCAAATCAGTAACCCCTAAGTCTTTCATGTCAAATTTGCTATCGAGCATACGCTTCGTAGTATTTACATCGGCAATATCTCTACTCATTATCAACATGTCATCAACATATAAACAAACAATGACTTCATGATTTAGAGTATTTTTAATGTAAACACATTTGTCACACTCATTAATCTTAAATCCATTTGCCAACATTGTTTGGTCAAATTTTGCATGTCATTGTTTGGGTGCTTGTTTAAGTCCATAAAGTGACTTAACAAGTTTGCACACTTTTCTTTCTTTACCAGGAACCACAAAACCCTCAGGTTGTTTCATGTAAATTTCTTCCTCCTATTCTCCATTTAAGAAAGTTGTCTTGACATCCATTTGATGGATTTCAAGACCATATACGGTCGCCAGTGCCACTAACACCCGAATAGATGTTATTCTTGTTACCGGCGAGTATGTGTCAAAGTAAGCAAGACATTATTTTTGTCTATAACCTTTGACCACAAGTCTTGCCTAATATTTGTCAATAATGCCATCAGCTTTCATTTTCCTTTTAAAAATTCATTTTGATCCTAAAGATTTATTTCCAGGAGGAAGATCAACCAATTCTCATGCATAGTTGTTCAAAATTGATTCAATCTCACTATTGACTGCCTCTTATCAAAATGTTGAACCAAAAGATGACATCGCTGCTTTGAATGTTTGAGGCTCATTTTCAAGCAAGAATGTCACAAAATCTGGTCCAAAGGAAGTAGATGTCCTTTGACGTTTGCTACGCCTTGGATCCTCTTTACTTGGTGTACTTTCTTTTGGTTCTTCCCGCGGTCGTTTAGATTTTTCACTTGATGACTCACATTCAGTTTTATACGGATAAATATTTTCAAAAAATTCAGCATTATCTGATTCAATTACCGTATTAACTTAAATTTCGGGATTGTCAGATTTGTGAACCAAAAACCGACAAGCTTTCCTGTTTGTAGCATAGCCAATAAAAACACAATCCACAATTTTTGGTCCGATTTTTACCCTTTTGGGTAAAGGAACTTGTACCTTTGCTAAACACCCCCACACTTTGAAATATTTCAAGTTGGGTTTTCTTCCTTTCCATAGTTCATATGGAATATATTGTGTTTTGCTGTGGGGCACCCTATTGAGTATTCGATTAACTGTAAGGATAGCTTTCCCCCACAAGCTTTGTGATAAACCAGAACTTATTAATAAAACATTCATCATTTCCTTTAATGTTCGATTTTTTCTTTCCGCAATTCCATTTGATTGTGGTGTGTAAGGGGCAGTAGTTTGATGAATAATTCCATATTCTAAACATATATCTGCAAAAGGAGATTCGTATTCTCCACCCCTATCACTTCTAATCATTTTTATCTTTTTATTCAATTGATTTTCCACTCCGTTCTTGTATTGCTTAAATACATCGATTGCTTCATCCTTACTATTAAACAAATACACATAACAGTATCGAGTGCAATCATCAATAAAAGTTATAAAATATTTTTTCCCACCGCGAGATGGTATTGACTTCATATAACATATATATGCGTGAATTAAGTCTAAAGGATTTGAATTCCTATCAATAGACTTATATGGATGTTTAACAAATTTAGATTCAACACAGATTTCACATTTTGATTTGTTACACTCGAATTTAGGCAATACTTCTAAATTAATCAATTTCCGCAAGGTTTTGTAGTTGACATGTCCTAAACGAACATGCCATAAATCATTTGACTCCAATAAGTAAGACGAATCTGAATCTTCATTAATACTGTCAACAACCATTACATTGAGTTTGAAAAGGCTCTCGGTGAGGTAGAACGTTCCTATGAACATATCATTCTTACTTATTACAATTATCTCACTAACCAACACGCACTTAAACCCGCTTTTGATGAGTAGTCCGACTGAAACTAAATTCTTCCTAATTGTTGGAACGTGCAGAACATTGTTGAGAGTCAGGACCTTGCCGGAAGTCATCTTCAGAAGTATCTTCACATATCCTTCAACCTTGGCTGTTGCAATATTTCCCATAAACAGTACCTCTTCGGGTCCAGCGAGAGCGTAGGTTTGATCGGTGTATTTTATATACACCTTTTGGGTCATTTTTAGTTAGTATTTTACTCATTTTGTTGATGTTTAGTATAGTATTAGGGTCGTTTTTCATCATTTTGTGACACAGCGGTCAGAAATGGAGAAATGACGAAAATAAGAGGAAATGAGATTAATTGAGATGGATTGCACACAAAATAGGGCCAATGAATGAAGTCTAAGAAGTCCCTGGAAGTATAGACAATATCAGACGAAGCCCGGATGAAAACTGGACGATGAAGCGAAGAACCGCCTAAAAAACGCCACCGGCAACGCGGCGCCTGGCAGCAGCGCCGCGGCGCTGAATGTTCCGAAAGTTGATTTCGCTGCAGGTTTTTCGGCGTCGTGGCGCCAGTCTGCAGGGCCACGGCGCCGACGCGAGATTTCTGAGGTTTGGGCCGAATTTGACATGTTTTCAGAGTCCAAAAGGGATAACTTTTTCTACCTACATAATCCCTAACTCTTTACCTAAAGGATTCTTGGGCTATAAATAGTCTCTACATCATTAGAAGAAACTATTCCATTCCATTCTCCATCCACCATTCCATTCAATTTCATCTTGTAAATATTCCACAACACAATCCTTGGATGCTAGAAGACTTGGAGACTTGTTCTTGAGTATTTTTCTTTTCTTTCTTTTGCTTTGTTTATTTCAGTTCATGTATGGAGATTATATTAGTTCTTAGTGTGACTATGGCAAGGAGCTAATTAATTTATTAGGGATTTCCTTGTGATTCTCTTGAAACTCTTATTCATGAATTAATACATTAGTTAATTTCTTCTTCACTTGCTTAAGATTTATTCAATAATTGATTTGGTTGCTTGATAATTAATTTATCACTAGTTATCATCACTTATATGAGTTCTAATCGAAATCCGAAAGGGGAGATTGTGAATATGCTATAGTTGAATAAACATAGGTTTAAATCGTGGACGAAAGTACCCCGATACTTGTGTAGCTTAATAGGTTATTGCTCTTAATCCTCCTTTGTAGTCAATCTTGTCACCGAAAGGTAGAAGGGTTCTCCATTGGGGTTGAGTGTTTATATTACCTTAACAGGAGTATAAAACGGTCTAGTCAACCTGCTATCTTAACGTAGAAGAAGAAGTTAGTCTAATTGTATTAAGGATTGAATAGAGTGGATAGTTGATGATCTTGGAAGCCCTAATTCTACATCATAACTGATTTAAATCAAAGTATTATCATAATTAGTTTATTTCCTGCATTATTAGTTCAGAATTCCAACTCAATTAACGTTAACCAAATAGAAACTAAAGCATAGATAATCGGTACTTGAAAACCAGTCTCTGAGGACGATATTCGGTCTTACATAGACTATATTACTTGTCACGATACGTGCACTTGCGTTAAGCGTGTGTATAAATCGCGCACCAAGATTTTGGCGCCGTTGCCGGGGACTGGCGTACTTTCAATATCGATTTATCTATTCTTATTTCTAATTTGGTTGCTCTAAGAACAAGTTAGAAACTTGTTCTGCGAGCATCTTTTTATCACCTTTTGTTGTTTTCTTATTTTGCATGTTAAATTCGAAAAAAAAATCAGGACACATGGACTACTACTATCAGAGACAGTGGAGTCATCAACAGCAGCTTAACCCACAGGTTCTAGAGGAAGATCTAGATGAGTTGCAGGCAGACATACTCAGGCTCACCAAGTGCCAGACTCAGTTTATGGCTGAGACAAGGGAGTCCCTAGAAAATTTGGAGACTCATATAGGGCAACTGATGGATAAGATGAGCAATACACCTCAAGCAAATCTTCCTAGCGACATCATTATGGGAGGTGGTAAGCAAATTGAGGAGCCTGAACCACACCCAGCTATTGAGGAATCTGGCGAGATAGCTGGTGTAGAAAAGGAAAAGATTACTGAGATCCAATTATTCACATTTTTGGATTCTTTGAAAATTCGTTTTCATGTACCTATTGCAAAAGAAATACCACCGGCGGTCACTGTTGATCCCCAAATAGGAAGTCCATACCATCAAGGGCACCCCCTAGAGTTGAGAGATGTAGGGAATTTCACTGATCCCTACATTATAGAGAGCCTAAAAGACAAGTTTGTCTTGTTTACTTGGGGGATAATCATATATCTGAGGCCCTTGTTTGGAGCAATTGTTGTAGTTGAGGTGAGACCTGCAACAATAACTATGCGGATTGCAAGCAGTTCGCAGAAGGATCCAATGGGCACTCGTAAAGATTAACTGCGTCCGGCTAAAAGACGTTAAAGACATCGCTTGTTGGGAGGCAACCCAATGTTTTTAATTATGTTAGTTTGATTTTTTGTCTTTAGTTTGTTTTATTTTGTCTTGAACAGTCTCACGGTCTTGGATTCTTGTTTTGTGTTGTTGGATGACAGGTGGACTAAAAGCTAAATCTGAGGAAAAAGGAGCAAAAACACTGGGAAAAAAAAGAAAAGTCTTCGTCGTGCCATGGCGCCAGATCAACGCCGTGGCGCGAACTCAGAGGCCGCGATGATTGGGCGCCACAGCGCCGAATCTCAGGTCCGTGGCGCCGAAGGTTCAGAAACCCATATTCTGTGCAAATTCCAGAATTTTTCCTCCCAGACCTCCGTTATGACCGCTGTGTTGTGTCAGTAAGTTGTCCCTATATTTTTATTTTATTTTTTAGTCTTCACACATTGGGGACAATGTGTGATTTAAGTTTGGGGTGAGTTCTCAGTTTATTCTATGTGTTTTGAGTCTTTTTGTTGTTTATTTCTATGTTTTATGAGTCTAATTTTTTTTAGTCTAATTTTTTTATTATTTTTATTTTTATTTTTATGATCAAGCATGCTGTAGTTACTTGAAACGCCTAGTGAAGTAAAGTGGAATAATGTAATGTAAGCAACCATCTGAACACTTAGGATAGATATGCCAAATAATTCATGAAATCGAACTATTTGGGGTATCTTGCTTGATTTATGCATTGTTAGTGATTAAACATATGTGTCTGCTTGCTTGCTATTTGAGGCGAAATAGTTAGGATATGTTTTTTTAAGTGACAATTGTGCAGCAAAATGATCAGTGTCTTTGAGTCATTTTATTTTTGTTTCTTTCGTGTCTTTGTTTATATTTTTTATCTTTGCTCGAGGGCGAGCAAATGTTAAGTTTGGGGGTATTTGATCGGTGTATTTTATATACACCTTTTGAGTCATTTTTAGTTAGTATTTTACTCATTTTGTTGATGTTTAGTATAGTATTAGGGTCGTTTTTATTACGTTTGTGTCACAAGTCGAGAAATGGAGAAATGGCGAAAAGAAGAGGAAATGATCTTAATTGAGATGGATTGCACACTAAAAAGGGCCAATGAATGAAGTCTAAGAAGTTCCGGGAAGTATAGACAAGATCAGACGAAACCCGGATGAAAACTGGACGACGAAGCGAATAACCGCCTAAAAAACGCCACCGGCGCCGCGGCGCTGAATGTTCCGAAAGTTGATTTCGCTGCAGGTTTTTTGGCGCCGTGGCGCCAGTCTGCAGGGCCACGGCTCCGACGCGGGATTTCTGAGTTTTGGGCCGAATTTGACATGTTTTCAGAGTCCAAAAGGGATAACTTTTCCTACCTACATAATCCCTAAACCTTTATCTAAAGGATTCTTGGGCTATAAATAGTCTCTACATCATTAGAAGAAACTATTCCATTTCATTCTCCATCCACCATTCCATTCAATTCCATCTTGTAAATATTCCACAACACAATCCTTGGATGCTAGAAGGCTTGAAGACTTGTTCTTGAGTATTTTTCTTTTCTTTCTTTTGCTTTGTTTATTTCAGTTCATGTATGGAGATTATATTAGTTCTTAGTGTGACTATGGCAAGGAGTTAATTACTTTATTAGGGATTTCCTTGTGATTCCCTTGAAACTCTTATTCATGAATTAATACATTAGTTAATTTCTTCTTCACTTGCTTAAGATTTATTCAATAATTGCTTTGGTTGCTTGATAATTAATTGATCACTAGTTATCATCACTTATATGAGTTCTAATCGAAATCCGAAAGGGGAGATTGTGAATATGCTATAGTTGAATAAACATAGGTTTAAATCGTGGACGAAAGTACCCCGATACTTGTGTAGCTTAATAGGTTATTGCTCTTAATCCTCCTTTGTAGTCAATCTTGTCACCGAAAGGTAGAAGGGTTCTCCATTGGGGTTGAGTGTTTATATTACCTTAACAAGAGTATAAAACGGTCTAGTTAACCTGCTATCTTAACGTAGAAGAAGAAGTTAGTCTAATTGTATTAAGGATTGAATAGAGTGGATAATTGATGATCTTGGAAGCCCTAATTCTCCATCATAACTGATTTAAATCAAAGTATTTTCATAATTAGTTTATTTCCTGCATTATTAGTTTAGAATTCCAACTCAATTAACGTTAACCAAATAGAAACTAAAGCATAGATAATCGGTACTTGAAAACCAGTCTCTGAGGACGATATTCGGTCTTACCTAGACTATATTACTTGTCACGATACGTGCACTTGCGTTAAGCGTGTGTATAAATCGCGCACCAAGGTTGCAAATGTTTCTTTTGTAGCGCAAACATGTCGAGTGGCACCATAATCAAGTCACCACTCCTTTGGGATTCCAACCAAACTGCACTCCGATAACATTGCACACATATCATTCATATCATCATTCATTTCCATCATATTGGATTGTCCTTTTCCCTTGTCTTTTTTCGGGAGACGACAATCTGGGGATTTGTGGCCAGCTTTCCCCCAATTATAGCAGCTGCCCTTGAACTTTTTCTTGTTAGAATCCTTCTCCTTTCCAGAAGGCCTTTTCCTTTTCTTGTTCTTTTTCGGAGCAGCATCTTCAACGATGTTTGCCCCTTCAATTGGTGAAGTCTTACGGGACATCTTCTCAGCGGTTTTGTTATCTTCCTCGATCTTGAAACGAATCACAAGATCCTCCAACTTCATTTCCTTTCTTTTGTGCTTAAGATAATTCTTGAAATCTTTCCATGAGGGCGGCAACTTCTCAATCATTGCAGCCACTTGGAACGCTTCATTCACTATCATACCTTCAGCAATAAGGTCATGGAAGATAAGTTGAAGCTCTTGAACTTGGGTTCCAACGGTTTTTCCATCCACCATTTTGTAGTATAGGAATTTGGCAACCACAAACTTCTTCAAGCAAACATCTTCGATTTTGTACTTCTTTTCAAGTGCACTTCATAGTTCTTTGGAAGTCTCTACTGCACTGTAGATGTTGTACAAGTCATCTTCTAAGGCACTCAAAATGTAGCCTTTGCACAAAAAATCAGCTTGTTTCCAAGCCTCTGTAACCATGAACTGTTGATTGTCAGGCATGTCGGCGGCAGGCACGGGAGGTGTCACGACCCGACCCCGGGGGCCGGCGGTGCCTATCGGGGCACCTGCCGTACACATCGAGAGAATAGCAATGAACATACATAACACATAACTTATAAAAGGTATACATCGTGGCGGTAGATAAATTGCCTTCCATAAAAACATACTTAATCGTACAACTTATTCTTACATTTCAACCACAAACGTGACTACATACCTCTAGAAATAACAACTGTGGCGGAACAGGGCCCCGCCATACCCCCTGAATGTACAAAAGTCTATAACCTCAGGGAATCATACCAAAAGACGACGCCGGAGAGATGGAGCTTTCAAGAAATGAACGGTGATCCTAGAGTGCGGATCGCCAAGTTACGTATCTCGACTGCGGCGTGAACGCAACCCGAAGGAGGTCGATCTGGTACCAAGTATGTGAAGTGAAAATCGTAATGAAATCATAATAGCACATATAAAGCGGGAGACATGTATGACGACCAAACTACGATTATACAACATATACGTGACCGTATCAAGTCGTGGACTCACGCCTCTAAGTCATCACTCAAATATAACCATAGGTCGTACGTAATATCAATCATGCGTGGAATTCCTTCCTCACCGCCGTGATCTATGATATAACAACACTAAAGAGCACATGAACACTAGATCTCACTGTGTCATCGAGCCGTCTGAGGCAGAAATGCGAAGGCATAGCTACGGATCCACCTGCATCTTCAACCGGCCGGCAATTTAACGCCGGCTACGAGATCCACCGTACCAACAATACTATACGAATCATGGTGGCCGGGGCAAGTCGATAGCCTCTACGAGATCCACCTGCGTCACATCGGCCGGGCAAATCGTGAGCTAACCACCGATCCACCTGCGCATCACAACTTCGCTAACAACCGGCAAGGCGTCGAAAGCCAACTACCGATCCACTCGCATCACGTCTGGCCAGGGGCAAGTACGAGGGCTAACTACTAGATCCACTGCGTGATGAACCTCGTGGAGAGCTAATCCATGGAATAATCATCAGCGAAACGAACCCTCATCATGGCGCGATACGTGGAATCCTCCATCACTGACGGTACGCCCAAATAGACTCATAACTACATGCTTTTAATTCGAATTGCAATACCATGCCGTTACATAAACCAAGACAATTACCATGCCTTCTTTTCACATAAACCAAGAGAATTCTTATTTAAGCAATCCAAAGTACTTATCAAGGCACACATAGAATAATTCTCAATTAAATAAGCCAAAGTACTATCAAGGCACACACAAATAGAATAATTCTCGATTAAACAAGCCAAAGTACTATCAAGGCGTGTCTATTTTTCAAAGTAAGCTACTACACCTTTAGAAAACTCATTTCAAAGCTTGAAACCAAGTAACTTCAATTTTTCACAATCTAGGCAACTTATGCCCATAAATCGAATTAGTCAACCTTCATAACCTTCCATAAAGTTATTATAACCAACTTCCCATAAAGTCGTTATACTAACTTTATGCTTTAGAAATTAAGACATTCTTATCCTTTTATAAGGCCGTTATAACTAACTTCCCATAAAGCCGTTATAACTCCTTATAAACCATTTCGTTCTTGTACTAACCAAGAGACTTATACTTCAAACAAATTCATACAATTTTCAAAATACTTCAAGCCTCTTATCCTTTAGAAAACAAGTTTCTTACCTCAAAAATTTAAGTCTCTTATCTTTTAGAATAATTCAATACTCAATACTTTCACACCAAGTACTCTATACTTCATTATGTCAAGAAATCCTTGTCTACCTTATTTAGGATAAACCACTCTTAAAACAATGGGTTAACTACTTAACCCAACCACTTAGACATTTTCTTAAAACAAGTCAAGTATAACAAAAGGATTTACTTCATTCAAAACACGTACGTCTACCGTACTATATAGTTATAACTACTCATGCTCAAGAGATAAGAAAGTTTCCACATACCTCTTCGGTCAATCCACTTGCTAAGCTCAAACTACCGCAAGTAATATGCCAACCTATAATAACCATGATACGTTTATTAACCTCTAATTTCAATGTAGAAATAATCTAAGTTTAAGGTCACTAAATTCTATGAAAAATTGGGCAGCATTTCCTTTGTTTCTACATACTTGCCACCTTTCTCAAGGCCGAACTTATCATCCAAACGCCACATTTAAGGCTCAACAATCCAACATTTCAAAGGGGATTACACACCTAAACTTGGGTGTGTAAAATTTTGCCCCATAAGGTACATCAATTCACTTAACAATTCTAAGGTAGTTTTTAGGCTACAACATGCTCATAATATCTTCTTAACCAATTCTTTCATATCCAAACCACATTTCTTGCATGCAATGACTCTAAGAGCATTATTTACTACCACAAGTTCTTTCTTCTTAACATGCAACACTAAAAACTAATTCTAAAGGAAGAATCATTACCTTAGAGCTTTAGCCAAATTTTTCCAACAACTTGCTAGCTTCCTTCTCAAGAACACCACCACAACAACCTTCACAAGCTAGCCACAAGCTTCCTTGCCTTTATTTTTTCAGATTTTTCCTAAGGCTAGAATATCTCTTGGGATTTTAGAGAAGGAGGAGCTTGAACTTTTAAGAGAGAATGAGAGCCTTTGTCTAAGTGAGAGATTAAATATGACCAAGTCGTCAACACTTGGTCAATATAATGCATGCAACAATCAGATGGGGACACTTGTCACCCTCCCAAGGTCTTTAAAAGAAAAATCTGATTTTTCCTAAGTTTTTCCGCCAAAATCCGCCTCGGCGCGCGCTAAAACTCTGCGCCTTCTGCGAACTTCCGGCGCGCCCTGCTTCCTGGGCGCGGCGCTGCAACTCAGCGACCCCTCGATATATCCGCGCGCGGCCACGCCTCTTCGTCCGAGACACATTTACGCCCGTCTGCGCGAACTTGTAACTCCCATAACTTCCTACGATGTCCTATCGACGAGCGGTTGGTTGCGTTGGAAACTAGACTCAACGAACTACGACTAGTCCTTTGAAATACTTAGGAACTCTCAATGTGCGGGTCATAACCCGCCTCAAAGTTGACTAAAACCCATCCGAACAATCCAAATCGACCTATCTTTTAAAATTTTAAGTCTTACTCCCTTTCGTACGCTCTCATGCGCATGACCTGAACTACGGGGTGTAACAGGAGGGTCCTCACTGGTGAACTTTTGCATACCAATGGTGGTAAGCCAAAAGAACATTCTTTGCTGTCATCCTTTAAAGTTGGCAGGTGAACTTCGCAGTTTCTCGGTAGGTGTACAATGCGGGTTGTAGGAGTAACCGCTGGTGCAGTATTTGCAGAGGTAGTTCTAGTCTCATTTGCCATTATTCGTTTGTCACTGTCAAATCGACAAACCGTTTTAGTTAATAAAACCATAATAGCAATTAAATCACAGACTTAAACGATGAAGATTTTATTTCTTCAAATCGCAGTATATTATGAAACTTTAGTATTCCAATGAAGTTTTTATATCTTCGAGTCAGAATACTAATATTTATATGGAGTAGAAAACTACACAAGTTTTTAATCTCCAGCAGTCTATACAACGATGAAGTTTTTATATTCTTCAATCGTTGTACAAGTATGAACTTTAATATTCCAACAAAGTTTTTATGTCTTCAAGTCAGAATATGAAATTTCATACGGAGTAGAAAACCACACAGATTTTAATCTTCAATACAGAATAGAGATTAATATAAAAAAATTAATTTTCTTAAGATTGTTGGCATAATAATCTGTATACGATTAAATAACGTTTCAACACAATTTGTTAAACACTTAGTACAACCAGATTACACAGTATAAAAAATACTTAACAGTAAATTAATTAAACAAAACCAGTACACGAAACTGAAAATAAACAGAATCTGTGTTGGAAAAATAATTTTCCAGAATATAATCGAGCCCACTTAGTTCAAAGTGTGTCCTTAAGGAAATTATTTCCCTCACAGTATTCGAGGTTGATGGAATATCCACTCCCAGGATAGAACGATTATCTTTCCAGAATAGTAGCACTCCAAATTCTGGTAGCAGCGAACCACTCAACGACAGTATATCACACATAATAAACAAGAGAGATTTTTCGAGATGGAAGAAAATTCATATTGAATGTTGTGTTTAATTCTTGGAACAAATCAAGAATTTATAGTTGTTGAGAATGCGATTACGAATGTTTGCAACCATTCGTAACGATCCTGCCGGTCGATCGGTCGTAGTCGATCCGTATTAAATTTATTTTAACTAAATAATTAATTAAATAAATAAATAATTAAATAAAAGTTTGTCCAAAAAGATTATCAATCAATCTTTTTCAAATCCAAATTCGAAGTTGAGCGACGACGACATCGTGAGGGGTCCTTGCCCCCTCAATCCTTTTAGCAACTAGATAAGATGTAATGTAATAAATACACCTCTCTTTCCTTCTCTTTTTTCGATGTGAGACAAATGTCTTAAAAATGGACCTTTTATATTCTCTTCACTTTTCATCCCATCATTTCTGATTCACCAATATCAAAACTCAACAACAAGTACTAAGGATAGGAAGGTGAACAAATGGAGATAGAGTCAAAACGACAAGCAGAGAGACCTCTCGTATAACTCTGAATTACATTTAATCTAATTCTCACTCAGCAGTAATAATATAGAAAACTGTGGTTACATCATTGTAAACATCAGTCTATTCTCACTCAGCAGTAATAATATAGAAAACTGTGGTTACAGCATTGTAAACATCAGTCTAAAACTAGAGTTTTGGTGATTGTATATATATAAAGCTGGTCATAGACAAATTGATGTGGCACCTCTCTATGACCAACAATTGTATTTTTCTTTTATCTCTATCTTTCCCTTTTTCCTACTTAAAGAGTTAATCATATTCTACTCTATTTATTGAGTTTCATTGAACATTAATCAAAAGGCGTAGTGAAAGTTCATATGCATTATAGTGCTTGAGCTCAAGAAATCAAAAGGCGTATACAGAGAATGAAAGGTAAGACTTTCCTTTTTCCCATTTGGTGGTGAATGTATTAGTACTGTTCTCTGTGAGATTTTTCATTCATTTGCTGCAACTAATTGGTATTCTGATTATATTTTTGTTACACTTTTCAGTTGTATTCACTATGACTAATAAACCTTGATTATTGTTTGACTAACGATCTGTTCTACGTTTCTCCCTTTCATGGATTGCCTTTTCTTTGCTACCTTTTAGATTGGATTTTTGAATCTCTTCAGCAATTGGTAAGTCAGTTCTCAGTTCCTCTATATTTTTACAACTTTTAATCTGTGAATTATTCTGGCTACATTGTGTTAGATAATATTGTGGACAGGGAATGCAGTAGTGAGTTTGTAAATATAAAAGAAAAGTTCCCCCAATCTCGCATGCAATAAGGAAAAAGTTCTCCAATTTGAAACTTGTGTCCCCACAGTTTCTAACATCAAGAGTGTTCTTTCTATCGTTCTTGACCTAGAGAACGTCCAATATGGGACGTGGGTGAAATTATTAAGATTCATGCTTTGGCACATAAAGTCTTCCACCACATCATTCCTCCAACTCCTTCAAAGGAGCGTGATAAGGCGTCTACTTCTACGACGGTTGTGCCCACTAAAGAAGCAGATTTAGAATTATGGGTTATGCTTGATGCCAAGGTCCTTCAGTGGAGTTATGCCACTATCTCATTGGATCTTTTACAGAAGATTATGGAACCCAACTCCACAGTTATGGCGGCGTGGAATCGATTGCGCGACATATTCCAAGATAACAGTCATTCTCGAATTCTTATCCTTGAGCAGGAATTTTCACAGGTGGCTATGGTAAATTTTCAAAACGTTTCTTCTTATTGCAAACGCCTCAAGGACTTGGCAGACCAACTCAGCAATATGGGTTCTCCTGTTTCTAATAGTCGTCTAGTTCTTCAGATGGTTGCAGGTCTGTCAAAGGCCTATATCGGTGTTGCTTCGGTTATTCGTCAGAGTAACCCCTGCCAGGATTTTGTCAAGCTCGTTCTATGCTTACTTTGGAAGAAGCAGGATGTAAGAAAGTGGCGATTGGGCCCAGCCCTGTCGTCATGATGACTACTTCCAATATTTCTCCTTCTAATCCAGCCAACGTGACCCAAAATCACAACGGGTGTGGTAAGAGGGGCCAAAATTGGAAGAATAATGGCAAGAATCGTGGCGGTAATAACGGGGGCAACCGTCAGCAGCAGTAGTTCTGGAGCCCACAGGGCCCGCAGGCGATGGCGATGGGTCTCGGCGCCTCGCGTGCGCGGCCAGCTCTTCCCAGTCGAATCCGTGTTTGGACCCGTATGGCGGCACCAGTGATCCGGTATACTTGTGTCTCGCCCCCATCAGACCCACCACGCAGTGGGACCCACTCAGACCGACATTGAAGCAGCGATGCACACGCTCGGCTTGACTCAACCGGACCCTAATCGTGATATTACTGTTGATAATGACAGTTCTATTCCAATAAAGGGTTATGGTAATAAAATTTTGTCCCCTCCTCATCCATCACTTGTCCTGAAAAATAACCCTTCATTGCAATCTGAAACTTGTGTCATCTCCATAAATATATAATTCTATCTGATTCAATTTTTTTCGTGAAACATGACATTGAGTCAACAACAAACTACGTTCATTTGTTAAATTATTTGGAGTCAATCTACTAGCATCAACAGTTAAAAATGAGTTTGGAAATTCACAATCAAGTTTCCTTCTTTTTTAAAGGTTCAGAGAATGCAAATTCATAGAAATAATGTATACACACACACATAAATGAGCATATACACCTTCATTGCCATGAACTTTATATCAGACTGCTTTATGCATTGTGGATTCACATGCGATCTTTTAGAGTATTTTGGTAAGTGCACCACAGTCAAAATGTCATTGGAATTACTTAATTTCATAAGTTTTGATTGTTGAACTGTTATAAATGTGGAGTATATGTGATTGTGAAATCAAGGTTTGCCTAACTAAGCTGATCTTTTGAAGTCCATATTATAATTAGTATGACGTTGTTCTATAATGTTTCTATACATGCCCTAATTTTCGCTCTGCCTATCCCGGGAAAGTTTGTTCCCAAAAGTAAATGAAGATACCAAGACTGGAGTCACAACAAATTGGGTGAACGTGAGCAGTTAATCAACATCTAACCATTGTACTCTTCCAGGTTTAACCAGGTGGTTGTGATCAAAATTTTGATATTCACATCCGCAGAATTTAAAAAGTTTCCACAAGTGTTATGGCACCTGCTAACGAAAAGGCATCTGCGTTGAAGAATTACTCTCCTATTCTCATTGAAAAGATCAATAGAGAAGTTATGCTTCCTTTTCTTATTAACAAAATCCGATGAAGGCTATGACAAGTGACTCTAATTTATGAAATTATGTATGTCGTGCTAGATCATTTTGATGTTCTTTCCCCCTCCCCCCAATGTTTCTTAGCGCACATTATGTTATAGAATGCCTGTCATATCTTTATGTTACCATGCAAATCAATTAATGTTAGATATAAGATATTTAAGAATTAATGTTAGATACACAATAATGGATGTACGGAAATAATATACAACTATTACAAGTGTTTCGAAAGGGTAAACAAAAGGGATTACAATAGTTAACAATCTTGTAGCTAACAAGAGTTGTGGCTACAGTAAACTTGTGAGTTCTTGATCTTTGTTCTTGAATCTTCCGTCTTGGATCTTCTGTCCAATTGCAACAAGCTCCTTGTTCTTGATGACCTGAAACCAAGAGACACTAAATTCCTATTTGTTATAACTGTGTTGAGTCAAGTGTTAACACTCTGTCCTTAAGACATTATTGCCCCATATATATTCTTGTACGTTTATGGGCAACTGTCTCTCAAGATAAAACAACAATGTCTCTTCAAGTGCCCATGTAATGGTCATTTAAGTGTCATATAATGACCACTTAATTCACCAAATAATGCAGCCAAATAATGGCTTATTTATGGAGGAAAAACTGCAATTTGAATGCTCCAAAACATCCCCATAATCAGCCAAACTTTTGGACTTCCGTTCGCACAGGCACTGCCTCATTAGCGTCGCGGCTCCATTTATCAAAATATCATTTAGCGATGCGGCTCTACCCTTGGTGCGTCGCGGCACTGGCGGTGGTGGCGCCGCGGTGCCCCGGCTCCGCGGTGGCGTCGCGACCCTTTTTTTCACCCGTTTTAATCTTACACTTCTTCCTTCATTTATCAACGTGGAACACGCGTCATTTAACCAACTATCGTCCACCATTTTATGTCTCAAACGTTTACTCACGTACCAATATCTCTTTCACTAATGAAATTTACGATACTTGGCATTACAAGTGCACGTGTGTGGAAACGACGTTTCCAACGTGCGAGGCCTCAATTGTTCGAGTCATAAACAATGAGTTAAACTTAATTCCACATTAGTAAATTTCCAACAATTCCCTCTTGAAAGAGATTTTGGCGTACTCACATGGTGTCTTTCTAGCAATCTTTCAGTGGATCAATGTTGCGTCTGGATAGGTAGTCGTAGCTTTGAACCTTCCATAGTTGAATACCATCGGACTTACTTATTGCGCGGTGAACGTGATGTCTTAAACTATCAGTATTTAGTGTAAGCCAAGACAACGGTACCAACACAACAACTTTCCTTACTATGTTCTTCTTAATGTTTTGTCTATTGTGGTCGTGGACACACTTGGATTCTTAAGTGTGTTCATCTGAGGTGGCCAGTCCTCGCACTTAAATAGGTGGTCTCCTACAAGGTATCCTGCTATACCCCACTTCACAAGTGTTAGGAACCATTAAAAGTTTTCTCCAAACCCAACCTCAACCGGTGAGGATCATGAAATGTTTTGAAAACTTAACCTCTACCCACCATGCAGGTAGCACTATAAGGTCTATCGCGGGAACGACTTTGGACTCAGGTTTATTTATAGAAATCATCATCTGAAGTGCTTTTGCTTCCACCGAAATGCTCAACTGAACTTTTACTTAGTTTTCCCATTGAAGCTAATTCCTGGGATGTCCAGTCAGTAAGGTTGGGTATCCACTGTATCAGTCCTTATAGTTTGGGTTTTACCCCAATTCCCCTAGACCGACAGAACTCTTGATCTTCGGGTAGCCCTTTAGTTAAAGGGTCTGCTATATCCTTTGACTAGTAATCAAGGAAGTGTCACACATGATAATCAACTGCCATACGGTCTTATGTCTCCGAAAGATATGTCCAGACGCCATCATTTGTGCCCTTACATTGTATAACCGATGAAGGCACGAGTTACTCCCAATAAGGGACATCCTCTAAGAGGTCGTGAAGTTACTCAACTTCTCATCATGCTTTGTAAAAAGCGATAAACTCTGACTCTATCACAAATCGGCTGATGCAAATTTGCTTAGAGGATTTTCCAAAGACACAGATGCACATCCACTTATGGCTTAAGTGTCTTAGAGGATTTTCCAAAGACACACCATGCACATCCACTTGTGGCTTTGACGTTCTTCAATTCTGATGTCCATATTGCATTATCGAGTTCTCCCAGAACCGCTGGACATCCAGAACACCATAATCCATAGATAAGAGAACATTTCAGATATCGTCATATCCGATTTAACGCCTTCTATTAATTATTTCTAGAATCACGAGTGAACCTTAGTTCTACTTTGTAAGACGATATCGGGTCAGGTGTAGTGTGTAAAATACATTGAACTATACGTAACATGTGCATATCGTTCCTGGTATATGGGTGCACCATGATTTCAATCAGTTCTATTATTCATATCCATTGGTGCCTTTCAACTAGACTGTCAAACACCTCACAAATGAGTTTGGATCTAGACCAATCTGTTAGATGTCTTAGAAATTACAATTCCTAAGATGTCATCTGCAATGCCCATATAATTCATATTGAAACATCGTTTTAACATACTCTTAGCCTCTAGGATCAACTAGGATTATTTTTTGTGACCAATATGTCGTCTACGTAAAGACATTTCATGAACGAGTCAGAATTACTTTCGAACTTTTGGTTTTGCAACGGTTGGCTTTCTAGCTTCAGAATCAATATTTCTGTAGTCAGATTCATTAATTCTATTTTATCTGAAACTTCCAGGACCAAAATATAAATATTTCAGGGACCAAAATAGAAGTTAAGAAAGAAGCCCAACAATCCACGAAATCGACTCTCCTGTTAGAAAAGTTGTCTCAATCATCTATGTCACGCAAGATTATAATGACCCTAGAGGTTAAGCTATTCACAGTGGAGCACATGTTCAAATAGCCAAGGCCTTATACTTGTCAGTAGATATATCTACTTTGTACTCAATTTGAGTATCCACTTGTACAACCCAAAGGTTCTTTTCCCGTAGGAAGATCAACCATCACACAAGTATGGTTCTATCTGATGAAGTCTATTTCTCTCTTTTTAGGTTCTTTCCAAAGAAGTGCTTCTGGAGATGACAATTCTTTGTTAATTGTCCATGGTATATATTCAACCTGTTATACCCCGTAGTTCTGGCCATACATGTGAGAGCGTACGAAAGGAGTAAGACTTAAAATTTTTGAAAGATAGGTTGACGGATTGTTTCGGACGGGTTTGTAGTTAACTTTGAGGCGGGTTATGACCCGTTACATTGAGAGTTCCTAGATGTTTCACAGGCCTAGTGCGTAGTTCGTGGAGTCTAGTTTCCAACGCAACCAACCGTTCGTCGATAGGACATCGGAGTAGGAAGTTATGGGAGTTACAAGTTCGGTCTTGTGAGACGGACGAGAAAGGTGTTTGATCGTGGGCCACGGGCGCGCCGGAAAGATCCGAGGGTTTTTGGAGTTGCAGCGCGCGCGCCGGAATGTTCGGAGTCGGCGAAGTTTCAGCGCCGCGCCGGCTGTAAGTCGCGCGGCGGGTTCTGCAAAGTTGAGTGGGGAATTCTGCATTGTTTTGTTTTAAAAGAGGCCATTGGTGGGTGACAAGTGTCCCCCCCCCCCCCCATCTGATTTTTGCATGTCTTACATATTGACCAAGTCTTGAAGACTTGTGTTATACCCCGTGGTTCAGGCCGTGCGTATGGGGCCGTGCGAAAGGAGTTAGGACTCGAAATCAGAAAATTTCGGTCAGGGCCTCGTGCCATGGCCGGACGAGCGCATGGCAGCGGAATTGGTCGCGCGCGGAATTCAGAAGTCCGAAGTTGCGGCGCTTGTGGCACGCATGACAGCGCAAGGCTGAAATCTGGCGGAAAAACTTAGGAAAATCTGATCTTTTCTTTTAAAAAGGCCATGGGAGGGTGACAAGTGTCCCCTCCCATCTGATTTTTGCATGCATTATATTGACCAAGTCTTGAAGACTTGGTCATCTTTCATCTCTCTCTTAGACAAAAGTTCTTCCTTCTCTCTTAAAAATTCAAGCTCTCATTCTCTAAAATTCCAAGAGATATTCTAGCCTTAGGAAAAATCTGAAAAGAAAAGGCAAGAAGGAAGCTTGTGGCTAGCTTGTGAACGTTGTTGTGGTGGTGTTCTTGGAAAGGAAGCTAGCAAGTTGTTGGAAAAATTTGGCTAAATCTCTAAGGTGATGATTCTTCCTTTATAATTAGTTTTTAGTGTTGCATGTTAAGAAGAAAGAACGTGTGGTAGTAAATAATGCTCTTAGAGTCATTGCATGCAAGAAATGTGGTTTGGGTATGAAGGATTTGGCTAAAGAGGTTATGTGAGCATGTTGTAGCCTAAAAATTACCTTAAACTTGTTAAGATTAATTGTTATAACTTATGGGGCAGAATTTTACACACCCAAGTTTAGGTGTGTAATCCCCTTTGTGTTGGTTTGGATGTTGGGCCTTAAATGTGGCGTTTGAGTGTTAAAAATCGGCCTTTGAAAAGGTGGCAAAGTGAGTAGAAACAAAGGAAATGCTGCCCAATTTTCCATAGGAATTAGTAACCTTGAACTTGGAAATATTATACTTTGAAACTAGAAGTTAATAAACGTATTATGGTCATTATAGGTTGACGCATTACGTGCGATAGTTGGAATTAACAAGTGGATTGACCGAAGAGGTATGTAGAGCTTTCCTATCTCTTGAGCATGAGTAGTTGTATCTATGTAGTACGGTATACGTACAAGATTTGATAATCTTCACTTGTTTTGAAGTATATGATACTTGTTTCGTTTTAAAGGTATAAGTCCCTTGGACATAGGAAAATGTGTTTGACTAACGTAAAATGTTAATATAACAGATTTATGGGAAGTTGGTTATATTAGTTTGGGAAAAAGGTAAATAAAGGAGGGTTTACTTTACATAAAATAAGCAAGGGGAAAATGAGTTGAATTTGTGGAAGGTAAATTGTTTTAAGGCATTAATGGCCTAATGTTTTAAAGGAAATGAAGTCACTTGATTTAGAAGCTTGGGATATTTTCTAAATGGAAAATTGTGACTTGTTTTGAAAGTGGTTGTGACATGATACTATGGGTATTAGTATCTTGGAAGTTTTATATAAAAAAGAGTCATTTCGAAAAAGGTTTACGGTATGTGATACTTGGATTAAATTCCCGGATTTCTCTTAAAAAGACATGTAGTGCCTTAATGAGCTAAAATGAGAGGATTTATATTAATAATGTTCATAAGAAGTTAGAAGATTTCTTATCTTGTTTATTTTATGATAAGCCGGTAGCGCTTATGTTATGTATACTAATGGTTGTCTTTGATTTATGTATTATTATTGTTATCACTGAGTATTCTGATAAGCCGGTAGCGCTTATGTTATGTATACTAGCCGGTTGTGCTGATTTATGTATTATCATTGTTATTACTGCGTATTCCATGGATTTTCTACCCATGATGCGAGTGCGGCGCTTGTACTCATGCGGGCCCATTGGGTCCATGCGGGTCCACAGGATCCATGCGGGTGAAATAGTCCCGTGCGGATCCACAGGATCCATGCGGGTGAAATAGTCTCATGCGGGTGAAATAGTCCCATGCGAGGCGGATGGCCTTATGCGGATCCACAGGATCCATGCGGGTGAAACAGTCCCAGGAGTAGGATTGCTTAATGATACTACGGGCGAGAGATCCTGTTTTGATCATGAGCCTCCTATTTTTATGCAGTATTATACTTATACTTGTTACTCATTGTTAGTAAGGCACGATGCAACCTAATTTGATTTTTATCTATAACTTGGTGTATTTTGGACTTATGATATTACTACGGTATTTTCGATTTACATACTTGGTACGTTGTGTCGCGACCCCTTCGCCGGGGCTGCGTTCAATCTGCGCGGTAAGGGAAGCGGTGGTAGATCCTCATTCCTAGGATCTTTTACTCAGTGTCGTGAGCTCCATTTCTTCTGAGGCTCGACTTGTGGTCTGGTTCGCTCCGGTGTTGTTGATGTTTTGTACATTCAGGGGCATGACGGGGCCCTGTCCCGTCATAGTGTTACTCCTTCTTAGAGGCCTGTAGTCTTGTCATAACTTGGTTTGTTTAAGGATGTAATTGTTCGGTTTTATGTACTTTTGGGGTAGCCATTTTGGGCTAGACTATTTTATATCATTATGGTTGTTTATTGTGAGTTTATATTCCGCTGGTTTTCTCTGATGTTGTGTCACAAGGGTGCCCGGGTTAAGGCACCGATCACGGATCCGGGGTCGGGTCGTGACAACTTGGTCATCTTTCAAAGTCCTTCTCTCTCTCTAAAGCTAGAGCTCTCACATCTCTCTAGAATTCCAAGAGAAATTCAAAGCTTGAGGAAAATCTGAAAAAGTGTGGCAAGAAGGAAGCTTGTGGCTAGCTTGTAGGAGTTATTGTGGTGGTGTTCTTGGAAAGGATGCTAGCAAAGTTGTGGAATAATTTTGGCTAAAGCTCTAAGGTAACAATTATTCTCTTATAGCTAGTTATTTGTGTTGCATGTAAAGAAGAAGGAACTTGTAGTAGTTAATAATGCTCTTAGATTTATTGCATGTAAGAAATATTGTTTGGATATGAAAGGATTGGTTAAGAAGGTTATGTGAGCATGTTGTAGCCTAAAAACTACTTTAAACTTGTTAAGTTAATTGTTGTACCATATGGGGCAGAATTTTACACACCCAAATTTAGGTGTGTAATCCCCTTTGAAATATTTGGATTGTTGGGCCTAAAATGTGGTGTTTGGATGTTGAATTCGGCCTTGTTAAAGGTGGCAAGTATGTAGAAACAAAGGAAATGCTGCCCAATTTTTCATAGAAATTAGTAACTTTGAACTTGGAAATGTCTACATTGAAACTAGAGGTTAATAAACGTATTATGGTCATTATAGGTTGACATATTACGTGCGGTATTTTGGACTTAGCAAGTGGATTGACCGAAGAGGTATGTGGACCTTTCCTATCTCTTGAGCATGAGTAGTTGTACCTATGTAGTGCGGTAGACGTACAAGATTTGACATTCTTCACTTGTTTTAAGTATATGATACTTGTTTCGTTTAAAAGTATAAGTCCCTTGGATATAGGGAGATGTGTTTGACTAGCGTATAATGATAATATAACAACTTTATGGGAAGTTGGTTGTATTGGCTTTATGAAAGGGTAACAAGGAAAGGTTTACTCCAAGTAAAATAAGTACGGATAAAGGATTTGAATTTGTGGAAGGCAAATTGTTTTTAAGGCATTAATTGCCTAAGGTTTTAAAAGAGATGCGGTCACTTGATTTTAGAAGCCTATTTTATTTTTAAAGGTAAACGTAACTTGTTTTGAAAAGTTGTCGTGACTTGATACTACGGTTATTAGTATCTTGGGAGTTTACACAAAAAGGAGTCATTTTCTTAAAAGTTTTAAGGAACGTGGTACTTGGGTTAAATTCCTGGATTTTCTTTTAAAATGACATGTAGTGCCTTAAGTAACTAAAATGAGAGGATGTACTAGAAATGTTATTAAGGAGTTAGGAGATATTCTTAACTTGCTTACGTTTACGTTATGATAAGTCGGTAGCGCTTATGTTATGTATGATAGCCGGTTGTGCTGATCTATGTATTATTATTATTATTATTACTATTTATACCATGGATTTGCTACCCATGATGCGAGTGCGGCGTTTGTACTCATGCGGGCCCACAAGGTCCATGCGGGTGAAATAGTCCCATGCGGGTGAAATAGTCCCATGCGAGGCGGATGACCTCATGCGGGTGAAATAGTCTCATGCGGGTGAAATAGTCACATGCGAGGTGATGACCTTATGCGGGTCCACAGGACCCATGCGGGTGAAACAGTCCCAGGAGTAGGATTGCTTAATGATACTACGGGCGGGAGATCCTGTTTTGATCATGAGCCTCCTATTTTATGCAGTAAAGTTTATACTTGTTACTCTCATTGTTAGTAAGGCACAATGTACGGTATTTTTGACTTTCTTCCATGACTCCAGTTTATTTTTAAACTTATGATATTATTACAGTATTTTCCAGTTTTACATACTTGGTACATATTGTGTACTGACCCCCTTCCTCGGGGGCTGCGTTCATCTGCGCGTGAGGTAGCGGTGGTGGATCCTCATTCTTAGGATCTTGCTCAGGTGTCAGGAGCTCCATTTCTCCGGAGGCTCGACTTTTGGTACGGTTCTCCCCGGTGTTGTAGATATTTGTACATTCAGGGGCATGACGGGGCCCTGTCCCGTCATAGTGGTTACTCTTTCTTAGAGGTCTGTAGTCCTGTTATAACTTGGGTTGTTAGGGATGTAACTGTTCAGTTTTGATTATATTAGAGGTAGCCATTTTTGGTTAGCCTGTTTATTTTCTATATGGGTTCTTGTTGTGAGTTTATTTTTCTGCTGGTTTTCTCTGATGATGTATCACAAGGGTGCCCGGGGTAAGGCACCAGTCACGGGTCCGTGGTCGGGTCGTGACAAAAGTGGTATCGAAGCGATTAATCCTCGGAAAGGTCTACAGCCGTATCTAGTAAGTCTTGATTATCGGTGTGTTGTGCACCACATCTATAATCGAGGAGGCTACGAGATATTTAGGATTGATTTCCATTCTTTCACTCTAGATCGTGCAATAGAGTCGTGTTATAGGTTGAACTCCTCCGACATATTTTCTGTATCAGACGCTTATGCCTCGCATGAGGCAACGCGGCCCGAAGGGCAAGGCATCGAGAGGAACCACTAGTAGGACACCGAGGTTACGTGGCACGAGCCCGTCTTTACGAAGGAGATGTTTGGACGGCGAAGTTCCACGACGCCGCCAACCCAGAGAGTTCGGGCGGCAGCGGCATCGAGACGCGATACACGAGCCTCGATTACGGCTGGAGCGGAGGATATGGGCTACAAGGAGATGGCCCAGTTATTATCCAGGATCGTGGCTAGGCAGGAGGATAGACGGGAGGCAGCGGTTCCGGTTGTACCCGTAGCCCCCCACAGAGCTGATAGCTTGAGACTGCGGGACTTTTTGAGTTGCAGCCCACCAGAGTTCTACGGGTCGAGACCTGAGGATGACCCTCAGGAGTTTATCCGACAGTTACAGCGGATCATGAGAGTGATCGGGGCTTCGGAGACAGAGTCGGTATTATTGGGCTCACATCGGCTGCGGGATACTGCGGTTGACTGGTATGATTCATGGGAACTATCCCGGGGGGAGCATGCGCTTCCAGCTGTTTGGGACGAGTTCTCAGAGGCGTTCCTTGGCCATTTCTTGCCTCCGCAGATGAGGAGGGCTCGGGCCGATAGATTTTTGACACTGAGGCAGAGTGGGCGGACAGTTCGGGAGTACAATGTAGAGTTTGACTCATTGGCTCGGTATGTACCCGCCTTGGTAGCAGACATGGAGGACAGGGTGCATCGCTATGTCAAAGGCTCGATGATTACTTGGTCGAGAGTTGCACGGGAGTAGCTCTTCAGCCGGACATGGACATTGCCCGCATGCAGGCATATGCACTTGGGTGAGGAACGCAGGGGCCGACGGATTGACAGGTATCAACAGAAGAGGGCCAGGACAGCAGGGTCCTCTGGTAGTTTTCGAGGTAGACAACCTCGGCAGCAGACCGTATTTGCACCTCAGCCGGTTCAGAGCGCTCCTACACCATCTTCCGGACGTCTGAGGCATTCGGAGCGGGGCGAGGTTCTGAGGCCTTGGGTTCGGAGGACCAGAGTTCCAGTCAGATGAGGCCACCTATACCTCGGTGTAGTCGATGTGGCGATTGCCATTATGGGGGGTCGTGTTACTCCGGGAGCTTGTTACTCTTGTGGCGGCAGGCCATTTGAGAAGATTGTCCGACTAGGCGGCGGGAATGTTATGGCTCGGTAAGCGGTCGATGGTCGGATCTTCGACTTCGGTGGCAATTCGCCGGGAGCGGTGTTCACGGACAAGCAGGCGCGGCGGTCGTGGTAGGGTCCATGTTCAGCGGTCCTCGAGAACCGCATCTATGCTATGTCCGGCTTGAGACCGGGGCGTCACCAGATGTCGTCACAGGTACATTATTGATTGCATGTTGTGATGTGTATGCTTTGATAGATCCAGGTTCTACCTTGTCCTATATATCTCCTCATATTGCTGGTAGAATAGGGATAGAGCCCGAGTCCATAAGACCTTTTGAGGTGGCTACGCCAGTAGGTGATTCGGTGGTAGCTGAGCGGGTATATAAGGCTTGCCCAATGACTATAGACAGTCGTCAGACTCTAGCCGACTTGATAGAGTTGGATATGACGGACTTTGATGTGATTATGGGTATGGATTGACTAGCGTCTTGCTATGCCAATGTGGACTGTAGAGAGAGACTGGTACGGTTCCAGTTTCCTGGTGAGCTGGTTATCGAGTGGAAAGGGAATACTGCGTCGCCGAGGGGTTAGTTTATTTCTTACCTCAAGGCTAGAAAGATGGTGCGGAAGGGGTATATCTACCATATGGTTCGGGTGTTCGATACTGAGGCTGAGACACCGGACCTTCAGTCAGTTCCGGTTTTTAGAGAGTTTTCAGACGTATTCCCAGACGAGCTTCCGGGTATCCCTCCTGAGAGGGAGATTGAGTTTTGCATCGATTTGGCGCCAGACACTCGACCGATATCTATTCCGCCATACAGGATGGCACCTACCGAGTTGAAGGAATTGAAAGACCAGCTGAAAGACTTGCTGGAGAAAGGCTTTATCAGGCCAAGTATTTCTCCCTGGGGAGCGCCAGTGTTATTTGTAAAGAAGAAGGATGGGACGCTGCGTATGTGTGTTGATTACAGGCAGCTGAATAAGGTAACTATCAAGAACAGATATCCCCTCCCCAGGATTGATGATTTGTTTGACCAGTTGCAGTTTGCGAGGTGTTTCTCCAAGATAGACCTGCGATCTGGTTATCATCAGGTGCGAGTTAGAGAGGCAGATATCTCAAAGACTGCATTCAGGACCCGGTATGGGCATTATGAGTTCAGGGTGATGTCTTTCGGGTTGACCAACGCCCCAGCAGTATTCATGGATTTGATGAACAGAGTGTTCAAGCCATTCTTGGATATGTTCGTTATAGTATTCATTGATGATATCCTGGTTTACTCGCGCACAGAGCAGGAACATGCGGATCATTTGAGGACGGTATTGGGAGTCCTCCGGGACCGGCAGTTGTATGCCAAGTTCTCGAAATGCGAGTTTTGGTTGGCTTCAGTGGCTTTCTTAGGGCATGTTATTGGGGCCGATGGTATTCGGGTTGTCTGACTAAGATTGAGCGATCAAGACTTGGCGGACTCCACTACAAGCGGAGTGCAGCTTTGGGCCTTGCAGGTTATTATCGGAGATTTGTGGAGAAGTTTGCCTCCATTTCAGCACCTTTGACTAGGCTGACTCAGAAAGCGGCTATGTTCCGGTGGACGGATGCTTGTGAGGAGAGTTTCCAGTTACTCAAGGAGAAATTGACGACCGCCCCAGTTCTTACTCTTCTAGAAGGTTTAGACGGATATGTGGCTTATTGTGATGCGTCAGGTGTCGGGCTTAGGTGCGTGCTGATGCAGCACGGCAGAGTTATAGCTTACGCATCCCGACAACTCAGGAAGCATGAGAATAACTATCCCACACATGACTTAGAATTGGCAGCAGTGATTCATGCCTTGTTAAAAAAAAACCTAGAACCCTAAGCCAAAGCAACCGCCGATGCCTCTCTTCGTCAACCCGAGATTCTCGCCGGAAAATTCGGGATTCCCTTGTCCACGCCTCCAGCCAACTCATCCTCCATACAAATTCACACCCCATCAGTACTAGAATCATCAAGCACTTACCAAAAAACAAACAAATCTCCCAAGACTTGCCATAACCCTCACCCGAAATCTTGCCAAATCTTCACAAAAATTGTGCTAAATACAGTAGCGAATCATCCGAAACCAACACCCAAAACGTGACCGAATCAGCCCAAATTGGCATCGAAACATACCAAACTTAGAACCCAAAATCATGGCTATAAATACAGATTTCTACACATGCAATGGGCACATCTCTTTCACCGTAAAAAATCGCCTTCAAAAAACCTAAAAACATCAGTAAACACCAGCAGTGAAGAATCAGTGAGCATTGAGCAAAACACCTTTCTCGAGCACCAAAAACTAGGACAGTGACCAAGAGAACCCAAAACATTTTTATCTTTGCAAAATATCAGTACCCAGAGCATAAAACCAAATTCTTCTAAAAGCAAAATCGATTCAAAGCTTTATCCCTCTCAGTCGCACAGCAAAACCATCCGTGGGTCCGACTAGTCGAAACGCCACCTCAGTTCGCTACCCAAAAAAGTTAAATCCAAATTCCTCTCAGTTCATTTTCGTACTGCTACGTGTTTTGTGTGTCAAACATGTGCTGTTGGTTCAGTGTGTTTATATTATTATGTCCATCTATGCATGAATATGATGTCTGGTTTAATTAACCTAGGTATTTTCTTGCTCTAAATTATTGATTAGATTTATATTTTCTATTGTTTAACTGCTTGTTCAACCTGTTTATTTGATTATTAATGCTTACAAAATGCTTTTCATGTTAGTTTAGGGATCTATTTAATCGTGTGTATTATGTTTGGTTCATTGAATACTAGTCTTGCTGTTTTAAGAGTTGTTGATTATGGTCGAACTATGTAAACAATGTTTGGATGATTTGGGTGTTCATTATAAGGTTTGTTAAACATTTGTGTCTAGCTTAATCAAAACAGCTTTGCAGCCCCCTTTGAAATATGATTTAAATGGTTATGGCTTCATCTCAATGTCTTGATACATGTTTTCCTGAACTAGTTGTCCATCTGTATTTGTGTGTCTAAAATGTTAAAGCTTGTCCGTGATGAAAGGTGATACCTTTTGGGTCAGTTAGTTGCAGTATCAGTAGGTCGCTTACTTGTGCATGAAAATATCCCTTACTGGCATCATATTGATCCCCGAACTTGTTACGCTTGTGAAAAACACGTATACCATGCCTGGGTTAAGGTGCTCGTCTACTAGTTGAGCATCTATCTACTCGAGGGTCATAATGCTAAACATGTGTCTATAATAGTAGGAGAAAGCTCAACCTACTGTTCTTGTTTTATGCCTACGATATACCATATACATGTCTATGTTGAATCTGTTAGCGCTAAAACACCCAGTTTAATATGGAATTAAAAGCAAGGTTTTAAAGTTGAATTTGTGTGTCTTATAGTATTGGATGTCTGTTCGTCTAGTGTATATGTGGATTAATCGCGTGATAATCTAGGTTTGATATGCCTATCTGCTGAGACTCATATTAAATGTGTTGACACCCAATTTTGACTCATCTTTTAGTCATTTCTTGCAATTTTAAGCATTTTAGGACACCGCATTTTAATCATCATTTTTTGCATTTTTTACATAATATTCTATGTTTATTTCTTCACAAAATGACATGACATATTTTTATTTTAAATTAAGCATGATGTCTTTATTAATATTATGTGTCTATTATTATTACACCGTCGTTTGATTTTAATAGTGTTTGCATCTCTTTAAATAATTAATTGACACTGCATTTTTCTTGTAATTAGGCATTAAACATTTGCTAAAATATTGTATTTTATTATTATTGCATCGGCATTTGCATTTTAATAATTTTGTATCTTTAAATAATTTTTCTTTTAAATAATTAATCTATTTTGCATTGTTTGCCAAACCAGTCCAGTCCAAGACACAATCTGGACCAGTCCAATCCGCCAAAAAATCGAAGCCAAACTGAGACCCAAAAATGAAGCCCAGTACCCCTTTCATCTTTTCCCTACAATACCCAATACCCAAATACCAAACCCCAAACCTAAAATATCTACCCTATATATTAAACATTACCCCCTTTTATTAAAAGGAGGAGGGCAGCCCTATTTTTTATCAGCCCAGCAGCCGCACAAATCAGAACCTACCCTACCCTAACTTCTCTCCTTAACCCTCAGCACCCCTCTCTCTATCACTCAGCCTTTCCCGTCGCCGCCACCCCTTAACTTTCCATCTCCGGCGAACCAACACCTGTCATTCGACCGTCATTCCGTCAAGCCTTCAAAGTCTCCGCCACCATTCCATTAACCTCGGCACACTACCCTAAAGCTCAGCAGCCGCCCACCTCCACTCCCCTTTCTCTCCCGTAGACCACCACCACGCAAACCACCACTACACACCCACTGTTCGCCAGCGAACCCGTCGACCACCACCACAGTTCGAACCTACACTGTCGAACACCCATCTCCCTCACCCCTCTTTCTGCGTCGACCACCACTGAACTCCCATCGCCGGCGAACCCCCCTAGCAACATCTCACTGCCACACACCACCACTGCATGTCACTATCCCAGCGTTCGTCAGGCGGCGTCGCTCCGGTGTTCGCCGTGGAAGTGACGCCGCCACCATCGCTGCCTGGGTTTGGTTCTATTTTTAGATTTGTTGGTATATTCTTATTTGGACTGATTTCCTTTATTTTTTTTTATTTTTTTGAATCTCGCCGGAGTTTGAAAGACTCCGGCGACCCATGATATGCTTTGTTTTGGATCCGTTGCATACTCTATTTTTATGCCCCTGCTGCTCTGTTTTAATGCCCACTGATGCTGCCCATTAATGCCCACTGCTGTAGTGTTTCAATGCCCACTGATGCTGTCTTTTATGCCTCGCTTCCTGTTTTATCCCCGCCGCTCTGTTTTAATGCCCAGCTGTTGTTACACTTTAATACCCCATTTTGGGACGAATCAGTGCATTTATAGATCATTTCTTCTTGTATTTATCGCCATGAGATTCTTATTATGTTCTCTGTGAATCAAATGTTGAACCGAGACCTAAAGGCACGATGGTTCTTTGTTGTTGCATTATCGATGAAATGGTAGTCGCTATATTTATGCCTAAGCATTTGAGAAAACTTTGAGATGTTCTTTGCTGCGTTTTAAAGTGCATTTTGTTCTTTGCTATATTGGATGTGCTTAGGTGCCAGTCCACGATGAGTATAACTTTGGTAGTCTAAATATGAGGTAGTCAAGTTTATTTTGTAGTTTCTTTGCATATTCAACAAAGTGATTGTTAACTTATTTAAAGTATCCCTGTTGAAATGATGAAAAAAAAAATAACTGATTTGCCTAAAAGGAGAATTTTTGCCTAAATAACTAATATACTAGTGTCTAAAGCATTAAGATCAACCGAGAAATAGTTTAAGAGTTTAAATGAGAATCGTAATTTCTAAACATGGTGATAAAAATGAAAGAGGATTCGGGATTCAAGATCATGCTAAAAGATAGGAAAGCCCTTTTTTTATTTACGATTTGCAGAGTTAAAACAGAAGTCGACCTTGACTTGGTGTGTCTTTTGTTGATTATCATCTTCTGCTCAAAACAGGTTTAAATCTGTAATAGTCATGCCATATCTGATCATTAATTACCTCAATGGTTGACAAGGCCATTATATGAATAGCATGAGAGGAACCCACGAATGACTAGTTATAAAATCTGCCTACTCCTATCTTGTGCCTCTAGCCTGGACAATTTGTCTTGAAAGGATCAATCATACATCAAGTTGGAATTTATGGTCCTATGAGCTATTTTACAGTCTTGAGTTTTAAAGGGGCAAACACCATCCTTTTCTTTGAAAGTTTCATGCGCAAGATGAAAGTTTCTTCTTGCGCCACTTTGAGTGTGATTATTGCTGCACTTTGAGCCATTATGTTGTTATTATTGAGATAAATTTCTGCACTTTGGGAGACTACATGATTCACTTATACTGACGTCCATTGTGAGATGCTACCTACGACGAGAAACTGTTGTTGAGCTGCTGCTTTTCTTTCAAAAGAACAGGATATTATACTTGGGGAATGTTCACTGATTCGAACAGATTGTTACACTTGGTAAAAAATCCCACTGATTTAAACACGATACTACGCTTTGGCCAATGAAAAAGTTATCCGTCGATTTTTTAGGCCTCCACAGTTGCAAAGACGGAAAATAAAATAAATGAAGCTTTCTGGGCAACGATGATTTCTTCCACTTACACCGGATAACCAACATGCGCTGGCAAGGTGAATTCTCGCAGCCGCACTTGTTTAGGCTGTCCTACTTTATATTTTCTACATATCTGAGCCCTCCGTGTTTAAAACTATTACTGTTTTGGCGCGGATCCGAAGGTTTTACTTATTTTATTATTTTTGGCAATAATGGCCGATGAAGGAATCTCCGTCTGATTTCCAAGGCCTTCCATGTACAAAGACGGATTTATTTTTGGCTTCATTTATTAATTATTGCAATTACTTTAAAAATTGTTTATTTTATTACTAACACTTTTACTAAGTGTCTGTCACAGTGCAGAAGATCATCTTGTGCAGAAGGCCTAAAAAGGGCTAAAGATGTTCCGGTTTTTTATCTCATGTCGCATTTAATTTTAGTTTTATTATTTTGTATTGCATTGTATTAATTGTAAAAATGCTTAGAATAGATAGAATAAAAGCCAATATATAATTAACCTAGGTTTGAACGGATAACCGCAAGTTAGCGGATCCTATAGGATGTCTGACCCCTTCCCTTTAGGATAATAAAGAACCCTTACCTAGAATCTCACATAGCTTTTCGCAGACCTTTAAATGGAGATCATTTATAGCATTTTATGCTATTTAAAAAGTGTCCTAATTCACTATAATAATTAGGTGGCGACTCCTTAAAATACATTTAGGAATCAACCATACGTGGCACTCCCGTTTCGACTCCGGTTAAAATGGGGTGTTACAGATGGCGACTCCGCTGGGGATAATCAGGTTCTTGACCATAGCAAACTTAGGTTTATTATTTGCTTGGCTTTATTTGCTTTTATTTATTTTAAATGCCTTAAAATTGTTTGTTTTAATCTTGTATGCTTAGCTGTTTTAATTGCTATTTGCTTTTATTGCTTTCCTTAAACTGGCATTCCGCTCATATTTCTTCCACTCTGGAAAATTCACACTATCACACACTACATGCGAGGTGCGCTGGGTGCATCAGCAAAATTCTTTCTTCAAAACCCAAATTTAGGAGAGTTGGTAATATACGTGGAGTGTCCGGTCTAACCGGTGGCCGCGTAGCCTTCTCACTCGAGTTGTCCGCTCGGGAACCTTGCGTCTAGTAAGTCAAATCTTAGAAAACTTAAGATAGAGCTATACCACTTTTTTATTAAGTCATGCATGCATAAATCTTAGGTGGGTTAGTCCTTGGTATTAACGCCACAATTAGAAATCCACCAAACTTGTCGACGGGTTTCACAACCCAACGACCCATTAGCATACTATATGTAGCGTGATGATGATAGACGGATCCAAGCCTGGTCATGACACACTGAAATTGGAAAAAGTGCACCGTCATTTGGTCGCCATTTCCAACAAAACATTACAGTTTAACGGCTTGGACCTATTTATCATAATCTCGCATATCTGGCGTTTAGGCCGACCTCTGGCATAAGAGAGGTCCCATGCATATTAGGCGCGCACTTGATTTGCATTTTTTTTTGTTTACTATTGTTGTCGCTAGCAATTCTGTACATATTATTACCCTGTACATATCATGCTTATAATTCCGGCCACAAGTATTTGCATTTTTGCACTTTTTGTTGTCACATTGCAATCAGGACTTCTACTGCGTAAATCGCTCTTGAACAACACGATTTGGACTTTGTGAAGCATCAACCACCAGTCCGGTCGAACCAAGCAGGGGAGTCTTTGACTATTGTCACGCCCTTACATTTTACTATTTTTGTGACTTGCCTACTCTCACTCATTTGTCATATTTTTGCAGGAAGACCGTCCTCGCAAAAAGTCGAGGGCGGACAACAAAAAAAGAGGAAGAAAAAAAAAGAAAAAAAATCATCCCAAGAATGAGTTGAGTTATGTTGACGGAAAGAAGTCAGTTTATACCAGATTCAACAAAGCATTGCTCTGGGACTTATATTTTGCATTTTTATACAAATTCAATTGATATGTCTAATATTAATTACATAATTCTTTATCATGCATTTTACAACATAATCATTCTGAACTACGCGTGTCTGATTCTCACCACACGGTGTGATACGTAGGCAACTCATTTTGGGTTCGACACCACAAAAATAAAAAATAAAAAAAACTAAACAAAAAAAAACACATTTCTCACTCATGCATCCCATTCATCATGTTTTCGGGCATTCATTTTACTTTGCATTCGTCCACGATGGACAATCATTTCTTTTGCACAGCTTTATATTGCTATCCTTTCATTTATAATTTTTTTCCAAGCATACATTTTATTACATATTTGCAACGAACTACGCACACCTGATTCTCGTCAAAGATGAGATACGTAGGCAGCCCTACTCGGGTTCGGTACCATTTATTCAAAAAAAAAACAAAAAACAAAAAACAAAAAAAACAAAAAAACAAAAAAAAAAACAAAGCTCTTTTAAGTATCATTGTTTGACTTGGCTGATACCAACACAGTTAGGAGTGTGCATGGAAGGACTGAGTAATAATCAGTATGGGTTGACTTCGTGGTAAACCATAGATTCTTTTGGTACCTCTTATTCACCCGTAAATGACATTGCCTTACATGCTTCTAAGATAAGAACGAAATCAACCTCATCGTTTCATGTGCATTGTGTGGTGAGTTTTTAGAATCAGTTCAATTACATTGCATTGTGATCTAGATCTTGGCCCGAATGTTTGTTGAGGCGAAATCCTGAGTAACACTCGGTGTGGGAAATGATCGTAGGCTTTCTTTGACCAGTTTGAGCCTTTTTCAGCCTACCAAATAACATTATCCGTAGTACACCTCTTTTGAGCCTAAAGCCTATTCTTTTGACAACCGCATATTACACCTATACCCTTTCTGAGTGCGTACGCACTATCCTCTTTTGGCCCGACCTCCTTGAGCGCTTTGTAAATGTGCAAGTGGCTGACAAAATTCTGCGTCAAAGGTTGCAAAGACAAAAATTGTCAAAGTCCCAAAAGGAAAAAGAAAACACAAATGATGACTCACAAAAGAAGAAATCAAAAGCCCCGAAGAAAAGAATGCAAGAATAAATTTGGAAAAAGCGGGCTCCAAACGAAAGATTCAATAGAAGTCAGTACAGAAGAACTGGGACAAAAAAAAAGGAAAGAAAAAGAAAGCAGGTCAGCATTAAAGCACACAAATATCAAGCACGGACGTAGTCCAACGCTCGAGGAGGGATTAGTCACTTTTACCCAAATGATATCCATCTCTTTCCCCAAGCCTACATTACAAGTCCATGACAAGTCCTACATGATCTTATACTGAGAGTTCTCACATTAGTGGATACTTACATGACGGTCAAGCCTATGGTATCACAATTGCATGCATTGAACATCCTTTTGAGTGTGAGCGTACTTCTCTAAACGTCCCAAAATTCAAAATACAGGAATATATGTGAAAAATGGGACTTTCTTTCAGTGAGGGCATTTGAAACATGAGATTACGTGTAGTTCGAAACCTTGGCCGCAAGCAAGTGTGTCGATACTTAGGTGTCTGAGGTAACATTTGAAACTATAGGAATTACCCAGAAGTCAGTCTTGGATAGACTGGAAGTGAATAACGAAATTTCCTAAGCACAATACTAATTGTTGGTATCAGCTGAAGTCAGAACGTGATGCTGTCTTTCCACTTTTCAAAAAATATAAAAAATTGTACAATCTTTTTTGCATCATGAACTACGTATTGACCTGATTCCCTCAGCGGGATACGTAGGCGGCCACATTGGCTTCGGTCTCATTTTTTAAAAAATTGTACAATCTTTTTGCATCATGGACTACGTATTGACCTGATTCCCTCAGCGGGATACGTAGGCGGCCACATTGGCTTCGATCTCATTTTTTTAAAAAAAAAAAATTTGTACAATCTTTTTGCATCATGGACTACGTATTGACCTGATTCCCTCAGCGGGATACGTAGGCGGCCACATTGGCTTCGGTCTCATTTTTAAAAAAAATTATACAATCTTTTTTGCATAATGAACTACGTCATGACCTGATTCCCTCATGGGGATACGTAGGCGGCCTAAATCGGCTTCGGTCACACCGTTAGGAATCTTCCCATTTGTCTGCATGCAACAAAATGTGTTTGGTTATTCCAAAAGCGATATGAGCAATTCCCGCCGAAGTTAAGTTCCGCCCACGCGCCACATAACGAAACTGAGACAATTTTGCGCACCATGAAGAAGGCAATAACAAGGACTCCAAAGAATGTTCGTTTGGTCAAAATACGTGTCATATTCGGCAAATTCGACGAGGCTTTTACATTTTAACGCATATCATATAAATGTTTATTTCAAAAAGATGTTTTGTGCATACTTCATGAAAACATTTCGTTTTGGAAAATGCTTTTGGAACGCTGCTAAACATCTCAAAGAGGTCAGACAGGGGTTACAGGTCCAAACAAATCAGGCGCACGGACAGAAAGGACCAAGGCCGCAAAGTCAAATACAAACCGATTCCCCCCCCAAAACTCACAATTTTTTTTTTGAGCGCAGGTTTCTTCATATTAGCGGAGGCGGAAGGAACGCAGCAGAAGCAGAAAGGGGACATTGACGATCAACAATCAAGTTCAAAATACACAACAAAGTCTAGCACACCGGCTCGGGTACAAAGTCAAATATGCAACTCATGCATAGCACGCAACAAAGGCATCATGACAGCCCGTCAGTTGCAGCATGTTCGTGCAAGGACAATATCTCGTTACTCATATCGTCCTGCATATCAGGGACGACATCGTTACCCACATAACTACATTTTCATATATTTATCATTTTGCTTTAACAGTTATACACTAATTTTTCTCAAGATTAGCTCGCAGGAGCATGTATTCCACGTGAGCATCAGCACTATGTCAAGGCAACGACATCATCAGCATCGCGTCTACGCAACGCCGCCAGCAGCAATACGTCCAGGCAACGACGTCATCAGCACTATGTCAAGGCAACGACATCATCGATCGGCGTCACGCAACGACGCCAAGAAGAATACGCCCGTGCAACGACGTTAGCAGCAATACGTCCAGGCAACGACGTCATCAGCACTATGTCAAGGCAACGACATCATCAGCATCGCGTCTACGCAACGACGCCAGCAGCAATACGTCGAACGACGGCGTTATCGCGAATACGCCCGTGCAACGACGCCATCGCGATCGGCGTCTACGCAACGACGCCCGGCAATACGTCCGAACGCGATGTTATCGGCCGACACGTCCGGCAATGACGTTATCGCGAATACGCCCAGTAACGACGCCATCAACGTCGGCGTCACGCAACGATGCCAAAGAATACGTCCAGGCAACGACGTTATCAGCACTATGTCAAGGCAACGACATCATCAGCATCGCGTCTATGCAATGACGCCAGCATCAATACGTCCAGGAAACGACGTTATCAGCAATACGTCCAGGAAACGACGTCATCGGCATCGCGTCTACGCAACGACGCCAGC
This sequence comes from Przewalskia tangutica, assembly GCA_029844215.1. NCBI lineage: Eukaryota > Viridiplantae > Streptophyta > Magnoliopsida > Solanales > Solanaceae > Przewalskia > Przewalskia tangutica. Next base: position 30,910,937 of record CM056723.1, read on the forward strand.
AGCAATACGTCCAGGCAACGACGTTATCAGCATTATGTCAAGGCAACGACATCATCAGCATTGCGTCTACACAACGACGCCAGCAAAAACACGTCCAGGCAACGACGTTATCAGCATTATGTCAAGGCAACGACATCATCAACACTTCGTCTACGCAACGACGCCAGCGACAACACATCCAGGAAACGACGTTATCAGCATCAACACGTCCAGGCAACGACGTTATCAGCACAACACGTCCAGGCAACGACGTTAGCAGCAATACGTCCGAGCGGCGGCGTTAGCGGCAATACATCGAACGCGGCGTCGCCGGCGTGCGTCATGCAACGACGCCCGGCGAATACGTCCAGCGGCGGCGCCATCGAGATCGGCGTCTATGCAACAACGTCATCTCACGTAAGCCTATGCAATGGCTTCATCAACGTTTCATCTATGCAACGATGAGCATCTGCATCGCGTCTATGCAACGACGTCATCTCATGTAAGCCTATCTGGCGGCCATCAATGTTTCGTCATCTGGCGACGAGCATCTGCATCGCGTCGCGTCTATGCGCAGCGTCATCGTATAAGCCTATGAAACGGCTTCATCAATGCTTCGTCTATGCAACGACGAGCATCTGCATCGCGTCTATGCAACGACGCCCTTCATCTAAGCCTATGCAACGGTTTCATCTATGTTTCATCTATGCAACGACGAGCATCTGCATCGCGTCTGGGTAACGACGTCATTTCATGTAAGTCCATGCAGCGGCTTCATCTATGCTTCGTCTATGCAACGACGAACATCTGCATCGCGTCTATGCAACGACGCCATATCATGTAAAGCCTATGCAACGGCTTCATTTATGCTTCGTCTATGCAACGACGAACATCTGCATCGCGTCTATGCAATGACGCCATCAGCATCTACAAACACCATGTCTTTTCCAGCATCACATCACCTGCAACCCAGTGTCAATCGTGCCCGACCGGGACAAATTTTGAATTTGCGTCGGCATTGTCTTTAATTTTGCAGCATCACAGCAGCCCAGTGTCGTCATGATTCGACACTGGGACAATTTTGAATGGGCGTCTGCCTGCCTTAATTCTCTAGCATCGCAGCAACCCAGTGTCATCATAATTCGACACTGGGACAAAATTTTGAATCTGCATCAGTTTTTGCCCATTCTTTTTCTTGATCTTTGTTTTAATTCTGACAATGGGGACAAAATTGGCTACAAGTCAACGTCTTTGTCCGAAAACTCTTTCATCATCTTCGGTCAAAGATGGACAAGCTGTTGACACCCAATTTTGACCCATCTTTTAGTCATTTCTTGCAATTTTAAGCATTTTAGGACACCGCATTTTAATCATCATTTTTTGCATTTTTTACATAATATTCTATGTTTATTTCTTCACAAAATGACATGACATATTTTTATTTTAAATTAAGCATGATGTCTTTGTTAATATTATGTGCCTATTATTATTACACCGTCGTTTGATTTTAATAGTGTTTGCATCTCTTTAAATAATTAATTGACACTGCATTTTTCTTGTAATTAGGCATTAAACATTTGCTAAAATATTGTATTTTATTATTATTGCATCGGCATTTGCATTTTAATAATTTTGTATCTTTAAATAATTAATCTATTTTGCATTGTTTGCCAAACCAGTCCAGTCCAAGACACAATCTGGACCAGTCCAATCCGCCAAAAAATCGAAGTCCCAAAAATGAAGCTCAGTACCCCTTTCATCTTTTCCCTACAATACCCAATACCCAAATACCAAACCCCAAACCTAAAATATCTACCCTATATATTAAACATTACCCCCTTTTATTAAAAGGAGGAGGGCAACCCTATTTTTTATCAGCCCAGCAGCCGCACAAATCAGAACCTACCCTACCCTAACTTCTCTCCTTAACCCTCAGCACCCCTCTCTCTATCACTCAGCCTTTCCCGTCGCCGCCACCCCTTAACTTTCCATCTCCGGCGAACCAACACCTGTCACTACTGACCTGTCATTCCCGTCAAGCCTTCATCCGTCTCCCTTCACCATTCCCATTAACCCTCAGCCGCACACTACCCTAAAGCTCAGCAGCCGCCCACCTCCACTCCCATTTCTCTCCCGTAGACCACCACCACGCGAACCACCACTACACACCCACTGTTCGCCAGCGAACCCGTCGACCACCACCACAGTTCGAACCTACACTGTCGAACACCCATCTCCCTCACCCCTCTCCCTGCGTCGACCACCACTGAACTCCCATCGCCGGCGAACCCCCCTAGCAACACCTCACTGCCACACACCACCACTGCATGTCACTGTCCCAGCGTTCGTCAGGCGGCGTCGCTCCGGTGTTCGCCGTGGAAGTGACGCCGCCACCATCGCTGCCTGGGTTTGGTTCTATTTTTAGATTTGTTGGTATATTCTTATTTGGACTGATTTCCTTTATTTTTTTTATTTTTTTGAATCTCGCCGGAGTTTGAAAGACTCCGGCGACCCATGTTATGCTTTGTTTTGGATCCGTTGCATACTCTATTTTTATGCCCCTGCTGCTCTGTTTTAATGCCCACTGATGCTGCCCATTAATGCCCACTGCTGTAGTGTTTCAATGCCCACTGATGCTGTCTTTTATGCCCCCCTGCTTCCCTGTTTTTATCCCCCCTGCTGCTCTGTTTTAATGCCCACTGTTGTTACACTTTAATACCCCATTTTTGGGACGAATTACTGGTGCATTTATAGATCATTTCTTCTTGTATTTATCGCCATGAGTTCTTGTTATGTTCTCTGTGAAGCAAATGTTGAACTGTGAGACCTAACGGCCGGATGGTTCTTTGTTGTTGCATTATCTGTTGAAATGGTATTGCTATATTTATGCCTAAGCATGAACTGAAAACTTTGAGATGTTCTTCTGCGTTTTAAAGTGCATTTTGTTCTTTGCTATATTGGATGTGCTTGGGTGCCAGTCCACGATGAGTATAACTTTGGTAGTCTAAATATGAGGTAGTCAAGTTTATTTTGTAGTTTCTTTGCATATTCAACAAAGTGATTGTTAACTTATTTAAAGTATCCTGTTGAAATGATGAAAAAGTAATCGATTTGCCTAAAAGGAGCATTTTTGCCTAAATCACTAATATACTAGTGTCTAAACTGTTAAGGATCAACCGAGGAATAGTTTAAGAGTTTAAATGAGAATCTGGTAATTTCTAAACATGGTGATAAACATGAAAGAGTGGATTCGGGGATTCAAAGAATCATGCTAAAAGATAGGAAAGCCCTTTTTTTTATTTCTGATTTGCAGTAGTTAAAACAGGAAGCTGACCTTGACTTGTTGTGTCTTTTGTTGATTATCATCTTCTGCTCAAAACAGGTTTAAATCTGTAATAGTCATGCCATATCTGATCATTAATTACCTCAATGGTTGACAAGGCCATTATATGAATAGCATGAGAGGAACCCACGAATGACTAGTTATAAAATATGTCTACTCCTATCTTGTGCCTCTAGCTTGGACAATTTGTCTTGAAAGGATCAATCATACATCAAGTTGGAATTTATGGTCCTATGAGCTATTTTACAGTCTTGAGTTTTAAAGGGGCAAACACCATCCTTTTCTTTGAAAGTTTCTGTCTGCAAGATGAAAGTTTCTTGCTGCCACCTTTTGAGTGTGATTATTGCTGCACTTTGAGCCATTATGTTGTTATTATTGAGATAAATTTTTGCACTTTGGGAGACTACATGATTCACTTATACTGACGTCCATTGTGAGATGCTACCTAGGACGAGAAACTGTTGAGCTGCTGCTTTTTTTTCAAAAGAACATGATATTATACTTGGGGAATGTTCACTGATTCGAACAGATTGTTACACTTGGTAAAAAATCCCACTGATTTAAACACGATACTACACTTTGGCCAATGAAAAAGTTATCCGTCGATTTTTTAGGCCTCCACAGTTGCAAAGACGGAAAATAAAATAAATGAAGCTTTCTGGGCAATGATGATTTCTTCCACTTACACCGGATAACCAACATGCGTTGGCAAGGTGAATTCTCGCAGCCGCACTTGTTTAGGCTGTCCTACTTTATATTTTCTACATATCTGAGCCCTCCGTGTTTAAAACTATTACAGTTTTGGCGCGGATCCGAAGGTTTTACTTATTTTATTATTTTTGGCAATAATGGCCGATGAAGGAATCTCCGTCTGATTTCCAAGGCCTTCCATGTACAAAGACGGATTTATTTTTGGCTTCATTTATTAATTATTGCAATTACTTTAAAAATTGTTTATTTTATTACTAACACTTTTACTAAGTGTCTATGCAGGTACCCGAAGATCATCTTGTGCAGAAGGCCTAAAAAGGGCTAAAGATGTTCCGGTTTTTTATCTCATGTCGCATTTAATTTTAGTTTTATTATTTTGTATTGCATTGTATTAATTGTAAAAATGCTTAGAATAGATAGAATAAAAGCCAATATATAATTAACCTAGGTTTGAACGGATAATCATAGTTAGCGGATCCTATAGGATGCCCGACTTCCCTTTAGGATAATAAAGAACCCTTACCTAGAATCTCACATAGCTTTTGGACCTTTAAATGGAGATCATTTATAGCATTTTATGCTATTTAAAAAGTGTCCTAATTCACTATAATAATTAGGTGGCGACTCCTTAAAATACATTTAGGAATCAACCATACGTGGCACTCCCGTTTCGACTCCGGTTAAAATGGGGTGTTACAAATGCCCTAATGTGTACCTGGTTTGAACATTAAACTGCATCATGTCTATCAATATAAAAGGGTATGCCAGCTTAAACAATGTTTGGTGTGTATCTTATTTCTATATGTGCCCACGTGGACATCTCTGTGTACTTGCTGAAATATGTGTTGGTGCGTGTGTTGATCCATATATTCTTCCTTTTAACACCTGAAAATCAGGAATAAATGGGTCTGTTTCTTCTCTCTTTTACTTCTGCTTGTTGTTGTTTGCATCCCAAGCCTAATGTGGGGTTGAACATTTTTTATTGAATCGGCTGAATTTTTTTGAAACTGATATTATTAAATAGTAATTATCTTATATTCATGTTCGAGTTCATATGAAAAGCTTGTCTATTTGTAATCCGATAAAGATTTGGACACATTCTAATCCTTTTCTTTTCTTTATTTTTACATGAAATGCATTGGGAGCAAAAATGAAGAGTCTCACAGCGAGACTCATCATGAGAAAAAATGAAGATCCACACCAGCATCCGCACTAGCGCCTCAGAATTTCTAAACCAAAATAGGACCAGACGACATCGTCATCCGACTCTTCAAATCTCACCTCTCCTATGCATTTTTTATTTATTTATTTTGTTGTATTTAATTTAAACTCATCTGGTCAAGGTTGACCGACCGGCCGACCAGAGAAAATCCGATCGACCGACCGACCGGTTAGGGTTTCTGGGTTGGGGTTAGGTTGACCCCAACCCGCACGAGTTAGATAAAAACCGGTAGGCCGGACCAGTTAGACCCGTGCGAAACTCATTACATTTTTGCTAATCGTCCGGACCGGTAACACAAAAAAAATTTAAAAAAATTGCACAGTCGACCCAAACGGTAATGTTACCGTTGGGAGGGGGTGGGGGGTGCCAACGGTCATTTCGACCGTTTGGCTGCATTTTTTTTTTTTTGTTTATTATTTTTTTAATTACATTTTTACCCTTTAAAAAATCTATAAATTCTCTACATTTTTTTCATTTTTATCACACAACATTTCTCTCAATTCTCAATTTTTCATACTCTCTTAATCATCTTTATTATCAATTTTCAAGTTATTATTATTATTAATTTTCAAATTCAAAGTAGCAAGACTTCGAGTTTCAATTGAATTCTGAATCCCGAAGTTTGGTACACTCGTTTCATTCTCTAATTATTTTATTAAATTGTCATATTTATTTGTTGATTATTTAAATATTTTATAATGTCTTCGCTAAGGGGAATTGCGTCGGGACTGCGCCGTAAATCTAGTTCAATGGGTAAAAAATCTATAGGTTCTTCATCATCTAATCAAAATATAGATTATGATCAAATGCAAGAAGATTTTGAAATAGAAGATAATGAATATAATAACGTTCAATTAGATAATATTGTTGAACTTGAAGAAAATGAACATCCTACACCTACTAGTGTTCCTTCTGTCAATGTTGGTACTGTTAGTGGTAGTCGTAGTCTAGACCTCCTTTACCAGAACCAGTAGCAAGAAAAAAAAGGAGTAAAGTGTGGCTCTTTTATGATAAAGTTGTGGGTACTGATAGAGTTAGATGTAATATTTGTGGGAGAACTTATAAACATAAGACAGGGGGTGGTGACGGGGGGACGGGCACTATAGGTAGACATATAAAACACGATTATACGATACAATGGAATGCTGTCTCTGATTTAGAATCCGGTCAACAACAACTTAATCCATTAACTGGGGGGTGGCTAAGTACGATCCAAAAAAGGATCGCATTGAATTAGCAAAAATGGCTAAGTACGATCCATAACACATGTTGCAAATGCGCATTGTAAGAACGTGATGTATATGTTAACCGACGAACATTGAAAATCAATTGGTGAACTTTTAAAAAAATTACGTAAATTTTACACTGCTACCGTTGAATTTTAAGGATCTTATTACCCAACAGTTTGTAATGTTTTAGCTCATATAGCTGAAATTTCATATTTACTTTATGGTTTAAAATCAAATGTGAAATATAAAGATGCAGTTACACTTATGTTTGAAAATTTAAAAAATATTTTTTCCCTATTCCTGATATTTATTGTATTGGTGCAGTCTTAAATCCTTCTATTAAAAAAGTAAATTGTCATAATTTAATATGTAGTTTATATACTTATATGGAAGTAAGTGAAACAGAAACTCCATCTTCATTTGATTACATAAGTACACTTGATACTAATTTAACTACATTATATGAATATTATGCTACATTACATGTTAACAACAACTTTGCTACTAATATTCCTTCTAGTTCTGCTTCTGTGTCTACACCGTAAGGATTCAATGAAGATGATGATGAAGAAAAATCTTTAGACATATGGAACACATTTACAACACAAGCAAGCACAAGTCGATCTTGCGATGAGATGCAATTTTATTTGCAAAAGCCAGCGGAGCCGAAGAAAAGTTTTGACCCTTTACAATGGTGGCAGGATAACAAAAGACAATTCCCGGTACTTGCAGCGATGGCCCGAGATGTTCTTAATGTGTCGATCTCAACAGTGGCTTCTGAAAGTGCATTTAGCCAAGCACGAGATCAAATAGGAGACACACGTCACTCATTGGGTGGAAGCACATTAGAAGTGTTAGTCTGCTTAAGGGATTGGATCAGATCAGAGAGAAGAAATCAAGGATGTGGAGACGTTAATTCTCCGGAAGATGAAGAAATAGACAATATTTTGGAAGGCGGGAGCGGAGGCGGGACTGGAATTAATACTCCAGATTTAGAGGCTATGGAGCATAACCAATTCAATCAACATATAGATTACGAAGGACTTGCAAGAAGGATGCATAATATGTAAATAAAATTATTATTACTTCATTATGTACTATTATTAACATTATGAAAGTTCAAAAGTTTACATCTTATCATTAGTTTTAATTTTACTATCTATTTAGTTGTTAATCTGTTATTACTTATTTGTTAACTTATATCTACTAATCTAATAAATTAATAAAAGTATAATTACAATATAAATTTATAAACTATAAAGTATAACTATAACAGTACTATAAAGTAAACTATAAAATAAAGATAAAGTTATAAACTATAAACTATAAACTATAAAGTATAAAGTTATAACCTATAAAATAGAAAGTTAACTTTGAAGTTTCAATTTTAATATATAAAACTATATTATATATTATATTATTATATTACATATTTAAATTGAATTTAGTTTACATTATAGAAAATAAATACTAGAAATTAAAAAAAAAACGGACGGTAGGCGGTTCGCACCAGGACCGCATCGGCCGACTGAAATCCGTAATGAACCGGACGGTTGGCTGGTAGTCGTGAACCGACCAGAATCGATTCGAAACCGGTTAAACCCGATAAGGGGCTACCGGTTCGGCCCGTTAGACAGGTATTTTAATTACCCTACTTTGTAATCAATAGGAGGTCTAGAACAATTTGTCTCTGAATAAATGAATTGGGTGGGTAGATTTAAAACTGGAAATACACTTCTAAATTATTCATCTTAGGCTTGTCGTGCATGTCTAAACTTTTGCCTAACAATTTATTTTGCATATCTAATCATGAAATTAAGGAATAACAAAAGAAATTGATTTTCTCATAAACTCTTTATTAATATTATATATACAATTTATCAATTGCAAAATTAAGTATGTCATACTTATGTTATTCAAGATCAAGTTAGCAAGTAAATACACACATTTAGTCAATAAATCAACTTTGCATCATTTTTTCGTAAATAATATAAATGCATACTTTTAAACTTTACATGTATTTTTATAGCATTAATCTTATAAATCTTTTTATCAAAATGAATCCCTTTATAAAACACTTGCAGCATCTTTTATATTTTTTCAAAACATGCATTGTTCTTTAGTATAATAATTATCCTAGGTTTGACAGGACAACCGCAAGTTAGCGGATCCTAGAGGATGTCTAACCACTTCCCTTTAGGATATTAAAGAACCCTTGCCCATAATCTCATTAGTTACGCAGACCATTAAATGGAGTTAATATTGACTTTACCTATTTGATATTTAGGTGTCTTAATTCACCCAAGTAATTAGGTGGCGACTCTGCGAACCCTTTTGCACTTTTAGCACCCTTTTTGCATTTTTACTTTTATTTTTAACAGGCAGGATTCGCTGAAATAATGTTGCGGTAAAAAATGGCGCGACATCACGGCGACTCCGCTGGGGATAATCAGGTTCTTAATCATAGCAAACCTAGGTTTATTATTGCTCGGCTTTATTTGCTTTTATTTGTTTTAAATGCATTAAAATTGCTTGCTTTAATTTTGTATGCTTAACTGTTTTAATTGCTACTTTCTTTTACTGTTTTTCTTAAACTGACATTCCGCTCATATTTTCTCCCTTACGAAAAATTCACACTATCACACATTACATGCGAGGTGTGCTTTGCGCGCCCACAAATTTCTTTCAAATGCCCAAATTTAAGAGAGTTGGCGTTTTGCGCGGAGCGTCCGGTGGCCGCGTAGCCTTCTCACTCGAGTAGTCCGCTCGGGAACTTTGCGTCTAGTAAGTCAAATCTTAGCAAACTTAAGATAGAGCTATACCCATATTAATTCATGCATACATACACCTTAGGTGGGTAGGTCCCTGGTATCGACACCACAATTAGGAAAACATCAAACTGATCAACGGGTTTCATGACCCAAATGATCAAAATCAGCATATTATGTGTTGCATGATCATGATAAATGGATCCAAGTCAAAAGTGACATGCCAAAGTTGGGAAACGTAAATTCATTTTTTTGCATTTGTATTATGACTACTGTAACATGACTATAAGCACAATTTAGTCTTAGGCATGTTATTTCAATAAACTTTAGCTTTATTCCCAACCAAAACATCTCAATCCAATGGCTTGGACATGTTTATCATAATTTTGCATATCTGGCGTTTAAGCTCACCTCTGGCATAAGAGAGGTCACTTGCATGTTAGGGCGCACACTTGATTTGTATGCAATTTGCTTACTATTGTTTTTCTTGCAACTCTATCCAAAGCAATTTTATCCATGTTATACTAACTTGGTTTGCTTCATTTCTTAGAATGATTATTTTTGCCTAGCTTATTCCCCCAAAGGTTGATTCCCGTTGACTGGCAGAACATCTCCAAAAAAGTACAATCATCCAATAAAATGACTAATTCAGAGGCATCAGAACAAACCGGCTTGGGACTCATCCTCGTTCCTATAGACGAAGCAGAGGTCTCAGAAAGGAGAAACACCACTGATCCATACCTCATCAAATTATTATAGCAAATGAAAACCACGCAGGCCGAAATGGAGAGGCTCCGAAATCTTACAAACCTGTCTATTAGCTTAAATGCGCCGCTCCCAGAACAAAAGACAGATGCAACCGTACCACATGCATTTCAACCTCCTGAACCCCGCTTCAAAAAAACTCTCCACAAAGGCCGCAATATACTAGCCCACATCAGATCAACCATCGCACAATCAATCTACAAGCCAACCTCTAAAATGATCCATTCACTACATACATATCCCAACCTCCACCTACTTATATCACCCCGCTCAGTCCAAATCGCCAAACCACCCAACACAAGCAGACAGTACACATCGACAGTCCTAATAACCACTACAGGCCATTGACATATACGACCGAAGCCCAGCCACTTATTATGCCCGTGTTTCCTCAAGAGACAGACCAATACGAGGAAATAAAGAGGCAGACCCGATTTAGAGTTGATGAAAATATGGCAAAAGAAATCCGTAGCCTGAAAGAGGCATTCAAAAGCATTCAGATAAACAAGGGGAATGAAGGGTTAGAATATGAAGATTTGTGCATGCACCCCGACGTTGAATTACCTATAGGGTACAAGGTGGCCAAATTTGACATGTTCGATGGAACAGGAAATCCCCGCGCCCATATAAGGTCATACTGTGATAAATTGATTGGAGTTGGAAAAGACCAAGCAATCATCATGAAATCATTCATCAGGAGTCTAACCGGTGAAGCGCTGGATTGATTTACAAGCCAAGACCCACACAAATGGTATAGTTGGAGTGCAATGGCATATGACTTCATAGACAGGTTCAGATTCAACACAGACACTGTCCTATACAGGTTCTACTTAATGAAATTAGAAAAGAAGTCTACAAAGAGGTTCAGTAAATATGCTATGAGATTGCGATCGGAGGCAGCAAAGGTCCAACCTCCAATGGCAGAGAGCGAAATGATCACCTTGTTCATGCAGTCCTTAAAAGACGCGACGTATTATGAGAGGATGATCAGCATAATCGGGCAAAGTTTTGCAGAAGTCGTAAGAATGGGCGACTTTGTGGAAGAGGACATCAGGATCACAAACCTAGCAACCCTACAAGCAACTAACAGAGCAATGCAGTAAGATTCAATCGAAGGTACCTCCCAAAGAAAGAGAGATTTAGCATCCCCTGTCATGGTTATTCAGGAGCATAGGCCATATCAGTTCCCGGTGCATCAAAGCCCACCACATTCTTACTATAACCAAGACACCCAAAATCCACAACTGTATTATCAGCACTGCACTACCTCATACCTTGTTTACCATACCCAACCAACATATCCAAATCCCTCATACTCACCGCAGTCACAAACCCGTACATTAAACGTACCCAAACCCCGCATAAATGTCGAAAGAAAGCCAACTAAAACCTATACATCTTTGGCTGAACCTCTAGCCCAGGTATATGAGACCGCAGGAATACTCCAACCAATTCCTAGAAATACCCCCAGACCTACTTCCAGATGGCACGATGAAACTAAATATTGTGCATACCACTCCGGGGCCGAGGGACACGACAGGGGGAACTGCTATACACTCAAAGACAAAATTTAGGATCTGATCAAAGAAGAAGTCATCCAACTAAAAGAGGCTCTTCTTAATGTAAACAATAATCGTTTTCCTGATCATGACAATGCCTATGTAAACATGATAATGAAGATGAAAAGAGCAGTCTGAAAGGGACTATTACGCCAGCCCGGAAAGGGAAGAAGGTTGAATCGTCGACCAATCACCAAAGAGAAAGAATCTCCTTGCCGAAGATTGTTCAACCTCTGAATCAGTCATTTATCAAAGCATGCACTGCGCAAGAATCAAAAGAAGACGATGCTGAAAACCACGACAACTATCTGAGATGCAAAATTAGACTTGCACTCATGTCCTGGTCCTCCGAGGAGCTCGATAGAACTTTGTACTAGTTTAAAATTAAAATGATTGGAACTACGTTATGACCTGATTCCCTCGGCGGGATACGTAGGCGGCCACATCGGCTTCGGTCCCACTCTCAGAAAAAAAACTATATCATTCCCTTTTGTAAACTTGAACTACGTTATGACCTGATTCCTTTGGTAGGATACGTAGGCGGCCTACATCGGCTTCGGTCCCATCTTAGAAAATATTACAACCCCCTTTACTTGTAACGAACTACGTCATGACCTGATTCCCTTGGTGGGATACGTAGGCGGCCTAAATCGGCTTCGGTCACACCATTAGGAAACTTTTCCTTGTTGTGGAAATAACAAAATACACATTTTTTGTAGGATAGACAAACAATCCCCCACAAGACTCATTTTAGACCAAGCGCCTTTGCATGTTTAAAGGTTAAAACTAGGACAATTTTGATTTTGGATAAAATGTTCATTCAGTCAATCCGCCAAAAAACTTTTATCAAAATACACACTTTGTCATAAGCAATAAATATTTTAATTAACAATTAGCCAAGGCAGGAAACCGGACAGGGGTTACAGGTCCAAACAAGTCAGACGTGCAAATATCAAGGATCAAAGATGCAAAGTCAATACGATTCGACTGCCCCCCCAAAACTCACAACTTTTCTTTGAGTGCAGGTCTTCATATTTATTGCAGCGGAAAAGACAGCCACGATCAAAGTTCAAATTTCGCAAAAAGGTTCTTCATAATAGCAGAAGCAGAAAATACAACAAGAAGAAGCAAAAAATACAATAAAAGTTCTTCATATTAGCAGAATCAGAAAATACAACAATAAGATCCTTCATATTAGCGAGCGAGAAAATACAGCAACAATCAAAGATCAAATTCCACAACAAAGTCCAGTGCTTCAGCTCGGTCACAGAGTCACACTTCAGCTATGTGGATCACAAACGCGCAACACTTATGCAACGACGTCACTGCAACTCAAGCGGCTCACAAACGCACAATATCGTGATCAAAGGCATCATTTTAATCTATGTGGTTCACATCCAGTATGTCCGTGCAAGGACGACATCTCAACAGTCACAATATTCAGCACGTCCGGGAAAGGAAGATATTTCAGCATCCGCAGTCTCGCCACATCTGCACAAGTGTTACACCCCGTAAGTCCAGGACATGTATAAGAGAATGTACGTAAGGAAACAAGACTTGGAAATTAGTACGAAAGGAAGAATTGTTTTTCCGACGGAAAAATCTTCCGAAGGTCGGAAAGGAAAAATGTTCGTTATTGAGAATTGGATTCTCAAAATGCATTATTTGAAGAGTATGGAACTTATAAATAATATGGAAATTTATTTTTACGGATTTGGTCATGTGGGGCCCACCCGAGGAAATTTTACATTTTTTGTGGGGCCCACGAGGGTTACGGAATTTTATGGACGAATGAGAGGGCGACACGTGGCACTCCCACATGGTGTTGGTCGAAATATTGCAAGGGTATAATGGTCATTGACCATGGTTGAAGATAAGTCTTCCAAAGCTTGACATTGTTGACAAGTCAACTTGTCCACCTAGGCTTGATCCAAGTGAAACCCATCCTAACCTCACATTTGTAGACATCTAAACCCTCAATTGTGTGTTATAAGCTTACTACTAGTGCAAGACTAGCTCATTTACACTTAGAAAAAATTAGAACACGCGTGCGAGAGATAGCTCTCGGCTTTGTCCCTCTTCCAACAAGAAAATTTTGTGATTTTGATCCATTAGCCACAAGACTTTAACCCAATGTCCCTAAGGGTATTATAAGGATATCTCAATAGAAAGATTTCGGAAAAAACGTATTTTTACGTTAGTCGCAAGGCGGAAACTAAGGGAGTTCTTCAACTTTGAAGTTGGAACTTGAAGATGGGTTCTTCATAGGCCTCTAAGGAGTGCTTGGAGCGGATTGGAACCTAAGGAAAGGAGCTAAGAATTGCTAAGGCGCGACTTTGGAATCTTGGAAATTTTAAGGGCTTTAAAGGTATATTCTTGTCGTTGTAGCAATTAAGGTTTACTTATCATTGTAGCTATGGTTTTAGCAAGCATGAGTTATATAGTATGAAGTTTGATATGTTTATTGGCTATTGGAACCCTAATCCGAAATCTAGCATGTTTAACTTTAAGATTTCAATTCTAGTCGATTATTAGTCTAAGCGTCGCATGTTGTATAAAGAAGGAAATTGTAGTTGTTGAAGTTGTTTAGACTATATAACATGTTAGACCTTAGAACTTGGAATTGTAAGAAGGATTGAAAAAGACTTAGTGTTGTTCTAGAGGTTGGCCGAGAATGGCTTTTGGCATATTCACTATTTCGTATGAATTGTGGGGCGGAATTTTACACGTATTGTAAGGCGTGTAATCCCCTTTGTTTGGAGCCTTAAATGTGGCTTGTTGGTTATTGTATTCGGCCTTGAAAAAGGTGGCAAAGTAAGTAGAAACAAAGGAGGTCTCGCCCGATTTTCCGTAGAATTAAAGACCGTATACTTAGTATTATTCTACGTAGATACTAGAAGTTGATAGTCTTGTTGTGACCATTATAGGTTGACACTTCTACGTACGGCGTATTCGGCTTAGCTTGTGGATATTAGCCGAAAAGGTATGTGAACTATCTCCTCTTCTAGCATGATTCCTTAGAATAAAGAAAGTAAGTTTTACTCCTTGAATGATCCATTCCTTGCTTGTATTTGGATTGCCTAAAATAGAATTTGTTCTATGTACTTTGAGTGTACTTTGATGTTTAAATTGTAAGTAGTATAATCAATTTCCTTACGGAAGTTTGGATTCTTAAAAGTGAAGGTATTTTTCTTAAAGTACATAGAGACTTGAAAAGGAAGTGGTTTCCAAATCTATTGTCTAGTGCCTTAGTTATAAAACCTAAAGGTCATTATAATGACTTTAGAGTCAAAGGAGTGATGTACTTATGTGATAGAAAAGAGGAGAAATGACAAGATTTAAGAGAAGTAACTTGCGTTAAGGGTGAAGTTACTTGAGGTTTAAAAAGTAGAAGAAAACTTGTTTTCTAACTATTAAGAGACTTGAAGTATTTTGAAAGTTAAGAACTTGATTTGTAAGTATGTGATACTTGGTTTTAATAGTATAAGTCTCTTGGTTATCAAGGAATGGATACGCTAAAACCATAAAGGGTTATAACGGCTTTATGGGAAGTTGGTTATAACGGCTTTATGGAAGGTTTAGAAAGTTGTCTATTTTGATTAAATCGCATAAGTTGCCTAGATTGTGAAAATTTGGAGTTACTTGATTTCAAGCTTTGAAATGAGCTTTCTAAAAGTGTAGTAACTTACTTTGAAAAATAGACACGCCTTGATACTACGGGTGTTAGTATCTTGGGGCTTTACATAGAAAGAGTCTTTTATAAAGGAATGACGACGTAGTACTTTGGCTTGTTAAAAGAGAATTATTCTATGTATAACTTGATTAGTACTTTGGCTTGATAAATTGAGGATTTGTCTAAGTGTGCCTTGATAAGTACTTTGGCTTGTTAAAAGAGAATTATTCTAAGTGTGCCTTGATAAGTACTTTGGCTTGTTAAAAGAGAATTATTCTATGTATAACTTGATTAGTACTTTGGCTTGATAAATTGAGGATTTGTCTAAGTGTGCCTTGATAAGTACTTTGGCTTGTTAAAAGAGAATTATTCTAAGTGTGCCTTGATAAGTACTTTGGCTTGTTAAAAGAGAATTATTCTATGTATGCCTTGATTAGTACTTTGGCTTGATAAATTGAGAATTTGTCTAAGTATGCCGTGATAAGTACTTGGGCTTGTTAATTGAGAATTGCCTATGTGTGCTGGAAATAGCCGGTTGTGTGCTATTGGTATATCAATCGTTTCGGGGTCATTCCCCGGGTTTGTGGCATTTGCATAATTCCGTGGATTTGCTACCCACGATGCGAGGAATACCTCATGCGAGTTCGTAGGGCTTACGCGGTGAAATAGTCCCACGCGGGCGGTCCACTATCACGAGGAATACCTCACGCGAGTCCGTAAGGGCTTATGCGGTTGAAATAGTCATATGCGATGAATAACTCATTCGTGTCCGATAGGGCTTATGCGGGTGAAATAGTCCCATGCGGGCGGGTCCAGCCTATGCGAGGAATACCTAACGCGGGTCCACGCGACCTATGCGGGTGAAATAGTCCGTGAATAGGATTGCTAAATGATATCGCGCGGATGGTCCCGCTGATCATGAGCTTCCTAGTTTATATTGTAAGGATACTCTGCTTACTCTCATTGTTAGTAAGGCACAATGTGTTGTATTTTTATTATCATATATGTCCCGGATTTGTTTGTGTTACCCTTTGGTCATGCTTTACGAGGTGGGATTCCGGGCATGGGACCACGGGTATCGAGGACACAGGTGGGACTTGGTGTTCATGTATCCTTATTGGTGTTATTACATCATGGACTTCCGGCAGTGAGGAAGGATTCCACAGGCATGATTGATATTATGGGCGTGAGACCCATGGTTATATTGAGTAATGACTTTGAGGGCCTGCGTCCCTGACTTGATATGACTGCTTATGTGTTATGCATCGTAGGTTGGATATCATACATGTCTCCCGTGTTATTTAGATCGCTATGATTTTATTACTGATTTCATCGCTCACATACTTGGTACATTCTTCGTCTCGACCTCGCCCGGCTGCGTTCATGCCGCAGTTTAGGTGCATGATTCGGTGATCGGCAGTGTAGGATCCCTTTCGGGGTTTTGGATAAGCTCCTTCTATTCGGAGTTTATCTTTGGTATATGTCCTTCAAGCAGCTTTGTATAGTTTTGGGTACGGCGGGGCCTTGTCCCGCCATAGTTCGATTTAACTCGCAGGTGCTGTATTCATATGTGGGATTGGACTCGTATGCGGTGTAGTGTCTTTTGTTTATGTATATATGGCGGCCTTCGGCTTTTCCCACGCACGACGCTTGTTTTAAAAAAGAAAAAAAAATGAGGTGTTATTTGATTCCAGACTTACTTGTATTGTTAAGGTAGAAGGGTGCCCAGGTAGGGCACCAGTCACGGGCCCGGGGTTCGGGCTGTGACAACAAGGGTGTCATTTCAGCATCACAATTACGATACCTCTTTGCAATTGCGATTATATATCATACAGGGACGACATCTCTACTCGCAGAATTGCATTTTTCATATATTCATCATTTTGTTTTAACAGTTATGCACTAATTATTTCTTAAGCTTAGCTTGCAGGAGCAGGAGAATCAACACAATGACGCCTTCATCAACATTGTCAATGATGTCTTCATCAACATCACATCCGAAAACGACATCATCAACAGTATGTCCAAAAACGACGTCATGTCCAAAAATGACGACACGACGCCATATTCGAAAAAAAACATCATATCCGAAAATGACGCCAGGTCCGAAAATGATGTCAGGTCCGAAAATGACGCAATGTCCGAAAATGATGTCAGGTCCGAAAACGACGCCATGTCCAAAAAGGACGTCACATCCGAAAATGACGCCACATCCGAAAATGACGCCACGTCCAAAAACGACATCATGTCCGAAAACGACGCCACATCCAAAAATAATGTCAGGTCCGAAAACGATGTCAGGTCCAAAAACGATGCCATGACACCACGCTCGAAAATGACGCCATGTACGAAAATGATGCCACATCCGAAAACGATGTCATGTCCAAAAATGACGTCATGTCCGAAAATGATGTCATGTCCGAAAACGATGCCATGTCCGAAAACGACGCCCGGTCCGAAAATAACGCCCGGTCCGAAAACTATGCCATGTCCGAAAACGACGCCATGTTCAAAATGACTCCATGTCCAAAAACCGACGCCATGTTCAAAATGACTCCATGTCCAAAAACCGACGCCATGTCTGACCCACATCCGAAAATGACGTCATGTCCGAAAACGATGCCATTGTCCGAAAATGTTGGCACGTTCGAAAACAACGCCATGACCGAAAACGACGTCATGACAAAAAAACGACGCCATATCCAAAAGTGACGCCTCGTCCAAAGACGACGTCATCAACATATCAGTATCCGCAGTGGCATCATATCCGTGCAAGGACATCATCTCAGCATTTGCAGCATCACATCAACACGCGACGCCACAACAAAGAACGTCAACACGTTACACAGGGACGACATCTCTACTCTCAGAATTGCATTTCTTATATATTCATGCTTTATAATTTTTTGCCTTAACAGTTTTGCACTAACTTTTTTTTAAGCTTTAGCCCGCAGGTACCTTAATTTACAGCGAGCTGAGGCAATGTTTTGGGGGGCCAGACTTTCCAACAACGGGCAAAAGCGGCGTCGAGCATCGATCCACTCTCCTCCGCCATCCCATAACACCAATAACCCAGTGTCATCATAATTTGACACTGAGACAAAATTTTGAATCCGTGTCAGTCCCGCCTTTAATGTTTTGACATCACAATCACTCAGTGTCATCATAATTCGACACTGGAAAAAAAAAATTCGCATCCGCCCCACCTTTTCTATCATCACGGTCATCCAGTGTCATCATAATTCGATACTAGAAAAAATCTTAAATCTGTGTCAGCTCGCCTTTAACATCATAGTAATCTAGTGTCATCATAATTCGACACTGGAACTGTTGTGATTTTTCTAGATGCTTACGCAAGTGTATGTATCGTTCAAGTAATAAAGATCTGTAAGACCGAGTTTATCATCTACAGAGACTGGTTTATTAAGTACCGATTATTTATTATATGGTATCTATTTGGTTGACGTTCTTTAGTTTTAGATTGATGACTAAGAATTATGACTAAGTGCAGAAAATAAACTAAAGATGATTATACTTTGGGTTTATAACAGTTATGAAGAAAATAGGGTTCCAATCTCCTCAACTATCCACTCTTTCACGTGTTAATGCAATGCTAATGATTCTTCTTCTTATTAAGATAACAGGTTAACTAATCTGTAATTATATTCCGGTTAGGACATACAAGAGCTCAACCTTGTGCAGAAACCTTCTATATTTCTATGATAAGTTTAACCACAAAGGACGATTAAGAACAATAAACTATAACACTACACAAGTATCGGAGTAATTTCGTCCACGATTTTAACCTATGTCTAGATAATTACAGCATATTCAAATCTCACCTTTCAGACTTTTGATTCGAAATCATATAAGTGATGATAATTAATAGCTAGTTAATTATCAAGCAATCATAACACTATTGAATAGATCTTAATATGCTGAAGAAGAAATCAATAATCAATGCATTAACTATATGGAAGAGCTTCAAGAAGATTCGATGGAAACCCTATTAAAGTAATTAGCTCCTAAACATTGTCATGTCAAGAACTATATTACAATCCAACATAAACTGAAATAAAACAAGAGAAAAAAATAAATTGAATAATGAGATGTCTCCAATTGTAGCTTGTAGCCGTCGTTCTCCTCTCCAGAGTTCGATAATTAAATAATGACAAGGTTTAGCGTATTTATATCTGAGAAAAACCTTGTTTCGGACCCCTTTACCCTTGTCCAATTTCGACCCAACTTTTCTGAATCCCAGCCATCTTCCTACTTTTCATTGCTCTCTCATCGACCCCCTGAAGGTTGTTTGTGCTCATATCCTCTAGCAAATCATGTGCCTTATTGACACTCTTTCTCATGAACGTACCTCCTGCTGCAACATCAATGATGGTACGAGTAGTACCACTCAGCCCATTGTAAAATATGTGGACTAGCATCCACTTCTCAATCCCATGATGCGGGCACTGCCTCTGCAAATCTTTGAACATCTCTCATGCATCATAGAGTGACTCTACATCCATCTGATAGTAATTATTAAGCTCTCCTCTGAGTTTTGCTTCTTTGGATGGAGGGAAGAACTTGACAAGGAACTTCTGGGCTAAGTCTTGCCATGTAGTGATGGAGTTCACCTGTAATGAATTCAACCAGCACTTTGCTCTCTCCATGAGTGAGAATGGGAAGAGCCTCAACCGAATGACATCATCAGTAACGCCATTGTATTTAAATGTTGCGCACAACTCCATGAAGTTTGCTAGATGCAGATGGGGATCTTCTGTTGGTAATCCCCCAAATTGGACTGAACCTTGGACCATGTGCAAGATTACTGGTTTGATTTCGAAATTATTGGCTTCAACAGCTGGAAGCCTGATGCAAGTTTGCACCCCTGTAATAGTAGGCATCACATAGTCCCCCAAGTTCCTTTCTGCAGAGACTTGTATTAAGACATACGGTAACTCATCATCCATCAAATTGTTGTTTCGCTGATCTTCCATTGCTAAGGAATCAACTACTCTTTTCTCTTTCATGTTTTGTCTGCACAATCTCAGGGTTCAGAGGGATAGGAATGTCAGCTCATCTCCTACTTCGCATAAACTAAGTTCCTGAAACTAATCAAAAATAGCAAACAGATCACGGCAAACAACACTAAAGAAAAATAAAAGGAAAAAGAACTGAAAATAAAAACCAAATTAGAAATAAGAATAGATAAATCGATATTAACAGTACATCAGTCCCCGGCAACGGCGCCAAAAACTTATTGCGAATTTTTTAGATGCTTACGCAAGTGTACGTATCATTCAAGTAATAAAGATCTGTAAGACCGAGTTTATCATCCACAGAGACTGGTTTATTAAGTACCAGTTATCTATTCTATGGTATCTATTTGGTTGACGTTCTTTAGTTTTAGATTGATGATTAAGAATTATGACTAAGTGCAGAAAATAAACTAAAGATGATTATACTTTGGGTTTATAACAGTTATGAAGGAAATAGGGTTCCAATCTCCTCAACTATCCACTCTTTCACGTGTTAATGCAATGCTAATGATTCTTCTTCTTATTAAGATAGCAGGTTAACTAATCTGTCATTATATTCCGGTTATGACATACAAGAGTTCAACCTTGTGCAAAAACCTTCTATATTTCTATGATAAGTTTTACCACAGGACGATTAAGAACAATAACCTATAATACTACACAAGTATCGGGGTAATTTCGTCCACGATTTTAACCTATGTCTAGACAATTACAGAATATTCAAATATCACCTTTCAGACTTTTGATTCGAAATCATATAAGTGATGACAATTAATAGCTAGTTAATTATCAAGCAATCATAACACTATTGAATAGATCTTAATATGCTGAAGAAGAAATCAATAATCAATGCATTAACTATATGGAAGAGCTTCAAGAAGATTCGATGGAAACCCTACTAAAGTAATTAGCTCCTAAACATTGTCATGTCAAGAACTATATTGCAATCCAACATAAACTGAAATAAAACAAGAGAAAGAAAATAACTTGAACAATGAGATGTCTCCAATTGTAGCTTGTAGCCGTCGTTCTCCTCTCCAAAGTTCGATAATGAAATTATGACAGGGTTTAGGGTATTTATATCTGAGAAAACCCTTGCTTCGGCCCCTTTACCCTTGTCCAATTTCGACCCAACTTTTCTGAAAATACATCATCATATATATACATACCTTATCCGACCCTCTAGCGAGGGACTCAGTGAAATGATATAATCACATCAAGCACGAATAGAATATTATGAGTAACCTTATACAAATTAAATCATCATTTGACTCTCAATGGAATAAATAGAATGAACTATCACTTGTAAAATCAAAGGCAACTATTATATCAAGTATCACTAGGAATTAGGATTCAATAGAATTATGTACGTCCGTCGTACACTCATTTTATATAAATCATGCCAAAAGAAGAAAGGATAGTTTCACATACCTTATAGTCGAACTAACCAACTCCATGTTTAGAATATGTCTCAATTAGCACTTCAACCTATAATAATAATAACATGTTCGTCAACTCCATGATTACTAGTATACTTTATATGTATCGAATGATGACTCTCTTGTTATATAAAATTGGGCAGTACTTCCCCTATTTATATATACATCCACAATTCACAAGCAAGACCAACAATACCAATAACAAGATACAACTCAAGAATATACCAAAACAGTCCCATATACTCAATATACGCTATCATTATACATTCTTTTTCCTTACATTCATGGAACACAACCAAAATAGAAACCAAGGCCTATTTCTCATGTTAATCCAGCCCCTTAATCCACATGAAAACAACCCTTAAAAACAGTCCACATTCCAACAACAACGAGAGGTATTCCAACTACAACGAGAGTGTAATGTTCAATCTTTCTAAACCTTAATTCATTTAGGACATGTATTAACAACTACCACAATGTACATACATGTTCATAATTAAAATTCCATCATTCTAATCTCCATGAAACAATCCCTAAATTCGATACAATAATGTCCAACCATTTCATGAAGGTCTCGGCCAACAACCATAATACCATAACTCTTTTCATAATTTCTTAAAATCCAATTCACCTTTTAATACTTTCATATAAACCATTTCAACTTTAAATGTCAAGATTTCCTTCAATCTTTAACATGTAATTAGTGACGATAATAACAACAACAACAATTGAATCCAATGTAATAAAAATAGTTCGAAAATAGGTAACAACAACATTAACAACAACCACATGCATTTTCTTACTTCCAATTTTTCTTAACACAAGTTTATCTCTTAACTACAACATCATTTAATATCCAAATACTCTATAAGAAGAAGAAATCTTACCTTAACTTTAGCCAAAACAGTTCATATAACATCGGCACCCACTGCTTCACTTTTGCACCATTTCTTCAACTTTCAATGACATTGTTAGGCGTAATTTGTATACGCCTTTTGAGTTATTTTTAATTGGTATTTTACTCATTTTTGTTGTGTTTAGTATAGTAGTAGTTTTGTTTTTCCTTCTTTTGAGTCACAGCAGTGCAAAAAGGTAAAATGGCAAAAAGGAACGAGAAATGGGCAGAAAAGGTGCTCCCGAGGCGAAAAAGACGAAAGTTGGCAACTCAGAGCGAAAGAAGGCAGCACCGCGGTGCCATCAGGCAGTACCGCGGTGCCAATTGTGCTGAGAAGCTGCAGGAGTTTCAGCACCGCGGTGCCGGTATGCAGAACCGCGGTGCCGACGTGGGAAATTTCAGTTCCGAAGGCAAATTGGCTAAGGGCGGATTGGTCCATAGGGCACGAAAATTAGAGGATATTTAAGCCCTATAGATTAATGCTATGGGGAAGGTTGGTCATTCTACAACACAACACAACACAAGACGGATTTGGAGTTACAATTGGAGACTTTGTTCTACGTAATTTTCTTTCTTTTATTTTTAATTTAGTTTATGTATTGTGTTAGTTCTTAGCGTGACTATGGCTAGGAGTTAAACACTCTATTAGAGCTTTCCTTATGAATCGCTTGAAACCTTTATTCATGAATTAATGCAGTAGTTTGATTTCTTCTTCACTTGATTACGATTTAGTCAATATTTGGTGTGAATGTTTGATAATTAATTGATCACTAATTATCATAACCTATATGATTTCGAATCAAAATTCTGAAAGGAGAGATTTGAATATGCTGTAATTGACTAGACATAGGTTAAAATCACAGACGAAAGTACCCCGATACTTGTGTAGCATTTTAGGTTACTGTTCTTAATCCTCATATGTGGTAAATACTATCATAGAAATATAGAAGGGTTCTGCACTGGGGTTGAGTGATTATATGTCCTAACCAGAATATAAGACAGTCTAGTTAACCGATATCTTAACGAAGAAGAAGAAGAATCATTCTAGTCGCATTAAGGATTGAATAAAGTGGACAATCGAGGATTTTGGAAGCCCTAATTCATTCATAACTGATTACAACTTTATTAGTTTAAATCTTGCAATTATTCTAGTAGTTAAATAAAAACCGCAATCAAATATCGATTGCCAAATAGATAACATAAAATAGATGAACGGTACTTAGAAACCAGTCTCTGTGGACGATATTCGGTCTTACAGACTATATTACTTGTGAACGATGTGTACGCTTGCGTGAGCAGTGGAAAATCACTACCAAGTTTTTGACGCTGTTGCCGGGGACTGACGTACTTTCAATATCGAATTATCTAATCTTATTTCTAATTTGGTTTGTATATATTTGATTATGTTATTTTATTTCTAATTTGGTTGCTCCAGGAACAAGTTTCTAACTTGTTATGCGAGCATCTTTTTATCACTTTTTGTTGTTTTTCTTATTTTGTAGGTAAAGTTGAAAAAAAATGAACTACTACTACTATCAGGGGCAGCAATACTTCGACTACTATCTATAGCATCAGTATCATCAACAACAATTTAACCCACAGGATCCCCAGAAAGATCGAAATGAGCTGCAGGAAGCCTTACTCAAGCTCACCGAGTCCCAGACTCCTTAAGGGCAATTCCAGCAGCCACAGAGTTAGGCCCCATCAGAGGAACGGGATGAATTGAGAGAAGCATTGTTGGAACTCACAAACTCCCAAACTCAGTTCATGGTGGATGTAAGATCCTCTTTGCAGAACTTGGAGACTCAAGTGGGACAAATTCTGAATTTGGAACCACAAATCGGGCAACTGATGGACATGGTATCCGTTACACCTCAAGAAAGTCCACTGAGTCACCCAGTTTCGAGGAGTGGTGAGAAGATGGTGGAACCTGACCCACAACAAGTTGTTGAGGAATTTGGAGAGATAGTTGGTGTAGAGAAAGAAAATGTCACTGAGGACCACCCTATTGCAGAAGGGACAACACCAAATGTCATTGCTGACCCTCAAAAAGAAAGTTCATACTCTGAAGAGCACTTCCAAAAGTTGAGAGATGTAGGGAGTTTCACTGATCCCTACATTATAGAGAGCCTAGAAGACAAGTCTGCCTTATGTAATTGGGGGATAATCTTAGATACGAAACCCTTGTTTGAAAAAAGTATTGTAGGAAAAGTGAGACCTGCAACAATGACTGTGCAGATTGCAAGCAGTTCGCAGAAGGATCCATCGGACACTAGTAAAGGTTAATTGCGTCCGGCTAAAAGATGTTAAAGACAGCGCTACTTGGGAGGCAACCCAAGGTTTTAATTATGTTATTTAAATTTTTCGTTTTAGTTTGTTTTAGTTTAATTAGAAGAGTCTCACTTTTGGTATTTTTGTTGTGTTGTGATGCCAGGTGAAGGAATGGGACATAAAGCTGGGAAAAATACTAGAAAACACCGAATCAGGAGTTCAGCACCGCGGTGCCATCATGCAGAACCGCGGTGCCAGAAGATCAGAGAGGGCGCAGGAATTTAGGCACCGCGGTGCCACTATGCAGAACCGCGGTGCCGATAGCGATTTTCGAAAAATAAAAAGGCCCTGAATCGCCAAATCTCCTCCCACAGACACCGTCTCAGTGCAATATCCGCCGCCACCACCACCGTTCTGAACCGCTGTATGTCTGTAAGTCGTCCCTTTAATTTTTGAGTCTTTTACACATTTGGGACAATGTGTAGTTTATGTTTGGTGGGGAGTTCTTACTTTATTTTATTTTTGTGTCTATTTTTGAGTCTTTTGTTTGTTTTTGTGTTTTATGTGAGTTAATTTTTATTTATAATCATGCATGCTGCGCTTATTTGGAACGCCTAGTGAACTAAGTGAGATAATGTAATGGAATGAGAAGATAAAGTACCCCGTTACTTGTGTAGCATTATAGGTTAATGTTCTTAATCCTCTTATGTGGTAAATCCTATCATAGAAATATAGAAGGGTTTTGCACTGGAGTTGAGTGATTATATGTCCTAACCGGAATATAAGACAGTTTAGTTAACCGTTATCTTAACGAAGAAGAAGAATCATTTTAGTTGCATTAAGTATTGAATAAGGTGGATAGTTGAGGATTTTAGAAGCCCTATCTCCATCATAACTGATTAAACCTAAATAATTTAGTTTAATTTCTGCACTTAGTCTTAACTATTAGATAAAAATACAAACAAATTAGCGTTCACCAAATAGAAACCATAGCTTAGATAATCGGTACTTGATAACCAGTCTATGAGGACGATATTCGGTCTTACCAGACTATATTACTTGTGAACGATACGTACACTTGCGTGAGCAGTGGAAAATCGCTAACAAGTTTTTGGCGTCGTTGTCGGGGACTGGCGTACCTTTAATATCGAATTATCTAATCGTATTTCTAATTTGGTTTGTATATATTTGATAATGTTATTTTATTTCTAATTTGGTTGCTCCAGGAACAAGTTTCTAATTTGTTCTGCGTGCATCTTTTTATCACTTTTTGTTGGTTTTCTTATTTTGTAGGTAAAGTTGAAAAAAAAAATGAACTACTACTACTATCGAGCGTGATGATTGACTACTATCTGCAGCATCAGTATCATCAACAACAATTTAACCCACAGGGTCCACAGGAAGATCGAAATGAGCTGCAGGAAGCCTTACTCAGGCTCACCCAGTCCCAGACTCCTTAAGGGAAATTCCAGCAGCCACAGATTCAGGCCCCATAAGAGGAACATGATGAATTGAGAGAAGCATTGTTGGAACTCACAAACGCCCAAACTCAGTTCATGTTGGATGTAAGATCCTCTTTGCAGAACTTGGAGACTCAAGTGGGACATATTCTGAATTTCGAACCACAAATCGGGCTACTGATGGACATGGTACCCGTTACACCTCAAGAAAGTCCACCGAGTGACCCAGTTACGAGAAGTGGTGAGAAGATGGTGGAACCTGACCCACAACAAGCTGTTGAGGAATTTGGAGAGATAGTTGGTGTAGAGAAAGAAGAGGTCGCTGAGGACCACCCTATTGCAGAAGGGACAACACCAAATGTCATTTCTGACCCTCAAAAAGAGAGTCCATACTCTGAAGGGCACCTCCAAAAGTTGAGAGATGTAGATAGTTTCACTGATCCCTACATTATAGAGAGCCTAGAAGACACGTTTGTCTTGTGTAATTGGGAAATAATCTTACATATGAGGCCCTTGTTTGAAAAAAATATTGTAGGAAAAGTGAGACCTGCAACAATGACTGTGCAGATTGCAAGCAGTTCGCAGAAGGATCCACCGGGCACTAGTAAAGGTTAATTGCGTCCGGCTAAAAGACGTTAAAGACAGCGCTACTTGGGAGGCAACCCAAGGTTTTAATTATGTTATTTAAATTTTTCGTTTAAGTTTGTTTTAGTTTAATTAGAAGAGTCTCACTTTTGGTATTTTTGTTGTGTTGTGATGCCAGGTGAAGGAATGGGACATAAAGCTGGGAAAAATACTAGAAAACACCGAATCAGGAGTGCAGCACCGCGGTGCCATCATGCAGAACCGCGGTGCCAAAAGATCAGAGAGGGCGCGGGAATTTAGACACCGCGGTGCCACTATGCAAAACCGCGGTGCCGATAGCGATTTCTGAAAAATAAAAAGGCCCTGAATCGCCAAATCTCCTCCCACAGACACCGTGTCAGTGCAATATCTGCCGCCACCACCACCGTTCTGAACCGTTGTATGTATGTAAGTAGTCCCTTTAATTTTTGAGTCTTTTACATATTTGGGATAATGCGTAGTTTAAGTTTGGGGGGGAGTTCTTACTTTATTTTATTTTTGTGTCTATTTTTGAGTCTTTTGTTTGTTTGTTTTTTGTTTTATGTGAGTCAATTTTTTTTTGGAATGCCTAGTGAACTAAGTGGATAATTTAATGGAATGAGAAGCTAAAATATGTGTGCTTAAGTTAGATATGCCAAAAATTCATGAAAATTTGATTATGTGAAAAATTTGATGCTTAGCCTATTTGTTGTCAATTGAAAAATAACTGTGAAGTATGCTTTCTTGCTATTTGAGGCGAAATAGTTAATATGTACATGTTTAGGGAGATGATTCGGACATTTCTTTGTTAGCCCTTCTTACCATTCATTACCTACCCTGACATAAATTATACCCATAGTCAGCCCCGTTGAGCCTAAAATAAGTTATTTCTTTGACACCCTATGATTCCTTTGTTGTGCCATAAGTGATGATGGAAAAAGTATTGGAATGAGAGGTGTTGAAAAAGAGATAAAAACAGAGTGAAAAATATGATGCACCCCAATGAAAAATAGACAAAAGCCTAAATTTGGGGGTGCCTGTTATTTGAAATGTATCTCATTCTCTCAAAAGAGAAAAGGGGAATGATAGGTATGAACTGAAAAGAGAACCAAAAAGGACAAAATGGTTGAATAAAAAAATGCTTATGGTACGTAAATTGAGCCTAAATGCCTAATTTTACCTACCCCTACATTACAACCCTGAAAAGTCCTGATGATCTCTAAAATATATGTCTATGATTAGTGGAGAATATCAAGTAAACAGGCTCATAGAACTAAATGAAATTAATATGCATAGGTTAGGTATTCATGCTTCCATTACTTATGATTGAAATGAATTTGTGAAATATCTGACTTGAAATTCTAGATTGCTAAATTCATGCTATATCTATTCCTACATATTATCCCAACTGACGTTCATGTGTTTCTAAGTACTTGTGCAGCTGCTTGATTTGAGTCTTTGAGTCTTTTGTTTTTGTGTCTTTGTTTTGTTTTGTTTTGATCTTTGCTCGAGGGCGAGCAAAGGTTATGTTTGGGGGTGTTTGTTAGGCATATTTTGTATACACCTTTTGAGTCATTTTTAGTTAGTATTTTACTCATTTTGTTTGTGTTTAGTATAGTATTATGGTCGATTTTCTTTCTTTTGAGTCACATCGGTCCAAAATGGAGAAATGGGAAAAAGAAGATGAGATGAGCTTAATTGAGGTGTAAATTGCACAAGAAAATGCCAAGAAATGAAGTCTAAGAAGTCCCGGGAAGTATAGAAGAAATCAGACAAGTCGGACAAAAGTACCAGATTACTTGTAGCATTATAGGTTAATGTTCTTAATCCTCCTATGTGGTAAATCCTATCATAGAAATATAGAAGGGTTTTGCACTGGAGTTGAGTGATTATATGTCCTAACCGGAATATAAGACAGTCTAGTTAACCGTTATCTTAACGAAGAAGAAGAATCATTTTAGTTGCATTAAGTATTGAATAAGGTGGATAGTTGAGGATTTTAGAAGCCCTATCTCCATCATAACTGATTAAACCTAAATAATTTAGTTTAATTTCTGCACTTAGTCTTAACTATTAGATAAAAATACAAACAAATTAGCGTTCACCAAATAGAAACCATAGCTTAGATAATCGGTACTTGATAACCAGTCTATGAGGACGATATTCGGTCTTACCAGACTATATTACTTGTGAACGATACGACACTCATGCGAGCAAATGGAAAATCGCTAACAAGTTTTTGGCGTCGTTGTCGGGGACTGGCGTACCTTTAATATCGAATTATCTAATCGTATTTCTAATTTGGTTTGTATATATTTATTAATGTTATTTTATTTCTAATTTGGTTGCTCCAGGAACAAGTTTCTAATTTGTTCTGCGTGCATCTTTTTATCACTTTTTGTTGGTTTTCTTATTTTGTAGGTAAAGTTGAAAAAAAAAATGAACTACTACTACTATCAGGGGCAGCAGTACTTCGACTACTATCTGCAGCATCAGTATCATCAACAACAATTTAACCCACAGGGTCCACAGGAAGATCGAAATGAGCTGCAGGAAGCCTTACTCAGGCTCACCCAGTCCCAGACTCCTCAAGGGAAATTCCAGCAGCCACAGAGTCAGGCCCCATCAGAGGAGCGGGATGAATTGAGAGAAGCATTGTTGGAACTCACAAACGCCCAAACTCAGTTCATGTTGGATGTAAGATCCTCTTTGCAGAACTTGGAGACTCAAGTGGGACATATTCTGAATTTCGAACCACAAATCGGGCTACTGATGGACATGGTACCCGTTACACCTCAAGAAAGTCCACCGAGTGACCCAGTTACGAGAAGTGGTGAGAAGATGGTGGAACCTGACCCACAACAAGCTGTTGAGGAATTTGGAGAGATAGTTGGTGTAGAGAAAGAAGAGGTCACTGAGGACCACCCTATTGCAGAAGGGACAACACCAAATGTCATTTCTGACCCTCAAAAAGAGAGTCCATACTCTGAAGGGCACCTCCAAAAGTTGAGAGATGTAGATAGTTTCACTGATCCCTACATTATAGAGAGCCTAGAAGACACGTTTGTCTTGTGTAATTGGGAAATAATCTTACATATGAGGCCCTTGTTTGAAAAAAATATCAGAGAAAGTGAGACTGCAACAATGATCGTGCAGATTGCAAGCAGTTCGCAGAAGGATCCACCGGGCACTAGTAAAGGTTAATTGCGTCCGGCTAAAAGACGTTAAAGACAGCGCTACTTGGGAGGCAACCCAAGGTTTTAATTATGTTATTTAAATTTTTCGTTTTAGTTTGTTTTAGTTTAATTAGAACAGTCTCACTTTTGGTATTTTTGTTGTGTTGTGATGCCAGGTGAAGGAATGGGACATGAAGCAGGGAAAAATGCTGGAAAACACCGAATCAGGAGTTCAGCACCGCGGTGCCATCATGCAGAACCGCGGTGCCAGAAGATCAGAGAGGGCGCAGGAATTTAGGCACCGCGGTGCCACTATGCAGAACCGCGGTGCCGATAGCGATTTCCGAAAAATAAAAAGGCCCTGAATCGCCAAATCTCCTCCCACAGACACCGTCTCAGTGCAATATCTGCCGCCACCACCACCGTTCTGAACCGTTGTATGTATGTAAGTAGTCCCTTTACTTTTTGAGTCTTTTACATATTTGGGATAATGCGTAGTTTAAGTTTGGGGGGGAGTTCTTACTTTATTTTATTTTTGTGTCTATTTTTGAGTCTTTTGTTTGTTTGTTTTTTGTTTTATGTGAGTCAATTTTTTTTTGGAATGCCTAGTGAACTAAGTGGATAATTTAATGGAATGAGAAGCTAAAATATGTGTGCTTAAGTTAGATATGCCAAAAATTCATGAAAATTTGATTATGTGAAAAATTTGATGCTTAGCCTATTTGTTGTCAATTGAAAAATAACTGTGAAGTATGCTTTCTTGCTATTTGAGGCGAAATAGTTAATATGTACATGTTTAGGGAGATGATTCGGACATTTCTTTGTTAGCCCTTCTTACCATTCATTACCTACCCTGACATAAATTATACCCATAGTCAGCCCCGTTGAGCCTAAAATAAGTTATTTCTTTGACACCCTATGATTCCTTTGTTGTGCCATAAGTGATGATGGAAAAAGTATTGGAATGAGAGGTGTTGAAAAAGAGATAAAAACAGAGTGAAAAATATGATGCACCCCAATGAAAAATAGACAAAAGCCTAAATTTGGGGGTGCCTGTTATTTGAAATGTATCTCATTCTCTCAAAAGAGAAAAGGGGAATGATAGGTATGAACTGAAAAGAGAACCAAAAAGGACAAAATGGTTGAATAAAAAAATGCTTATGGTACGTAAATTGAGCCTAAATGCCTAATTTTACCTACCCCTACATTACAACCCTGAAAAGTCCTGATGATCTCTAAAATATATGTCTATGATTAGTGGAGAATATCAAGTAAACAGGCTCATAGAACTAAATGAAATTAATATGCATAGGTTAGGTATTCATGCTTCCATTACTTATGATTGAAATGAATTTGTGAAATATCTGACTTGAAATTCTAGATTGCTAAATTCATGCTATATCTATTCCTACATATTATCCCAACTGACGTTCATGTGTTTCTAAGTACTTGTGCAGCTGCTTGATTTGAGTCTTTGAGTCTTTTGTTTTTGTGTCTTTGTTTTGTTTTGTTTTGATCTTTGCTCGAGGGCGAGCAAAGGTTATGTTTGGGGGTGTTTGTTAGGCATATTTTGTATACACCTTTTGAGTCATTTTTAGTTAGTATTTTACTCATTTTGTTTGTGTTTAGTATAGTATTATGGTCGATTTTCTTTCTTTTGAGTCACATCGGTCCAAAATGGAGAAATGGGAAAAAGAAGATGAGATGAGCTTAATTGAGGTGTAAATTGCACAAGAAAATGCCAAGAAATGAAGTCTAAGAAGTCCCGGGAAGTATAGAAGAAATCAGACGAAGTCCGGACGAAAGTACCCCGTTACTTGTGTAGCATTATAGGTTAATGTTCTTAATCCTCCTATGTGGTAAATCCTATCATAGAAATATAGAAGGGTTTTGCACTGGAGTTGAGTGATTATATGTCCTAACCGGAATATAAGACAGTCTAGTTAACCGTTATCTTAACGAAGAAGAAGAATCATTTTAGTTGCATTAAGTATTGAATAAGGTGGATAGTTGAGGATTTTAGAAGCCCTATCTCCATCATAACTGATTAAACCTAAATAATTTAGTTTAATTTCTGCACTTAGTCTTAACTATTAGATAAAAATACAAACAAATTAGCGTTCACCAAATAGAAACCATAGCTTAGATAATCGGTACTTGATAACCAGTCTATGAGGACGATATTCGGTCTTACCAGACTATATTACTTGTGAACGATACGTACACTTGCGTGAGCAGTGGAAAATCGCTTGCCAAAAACTTGTTAGCGATATTTCGACTGCTCACGCAAGCGTACGCATCGTTCACAAGTAATATAGTCTGGTAAGACCGAATATCGTCCTCAGAGACTGGTTATCAAGTACCGATTATCTAAGCTATGATTTCTATTTGGTGAACGTTAATTGATTTGTATTTTTATCTAATAACTAAGGCTAAGTAATTGCAGAAAATAAACTAACTATGATAATACTTTGGTTTAAATCAGTTATGAAGGAATTAGGGCTTCCAAAATCCTCGACTATCCACTTTATTCAATCCTTAATGCAACTAAAATGATTCTTCTTCTTCTTCGTTAAGATAGCAGTTAACTAGACTGTCTTATATTCCGGTTAGGACATATAATCACTCAACCCCAGTGTAGAACTCTTCTATATTTATATGATAGGATTTACCACATAGGAGGATTAAGAACAATAACCTATAACGCTACACAAGTATCGGGGTACTTTCGTCCGCGATTTTAACCTATGTCTAGTCAATTACAGCATATCCAAAATCTCTCCTCTCGGTTTTTTTATTCGAAATTATATAGGTTATGATAATTAGTGATCAATTAATTATCAAACATTCATACCAAATATTGACTAAATCTTAATCAAGCGAAGAAGAAATTAAACTACTGCATTAATTCATGAATAACAATTTCAAGTGATTCATAAGGAAAGCTCTAATAGAGTATTTAGCTCCTAGCCATAGTCACGCTAAGAACTAATACAGAATCCAACATGAACTGAAATAAAACAAAGAAAAGAGAAAAGAAAATAACTTGAACTAGGTCTCCAATCTTGATACCTCCAAGAGTTGTATTGTGGAATATGTACAAGGATTCCCCGCTAGCCTCATAAGGTCGGGGTTTTAAGGATTATATAGTTGGGAAAATATTGCATTTGTGGATCTTGAAAACGTGTCAAATTTCGGCCCAGAACGTGATTTTTCTGCCGCGGTCCTGCAGAACGGCACCGCGGTGCCGAAAGTCCTGTTGCCAATCAGCCTCGCAACAGTATGGGCACCGCGGTCCTGCTGGTTTGCACCACGGTGCCGGAATCGTCCACTTTTGGTTTTTTCGATTTTTCGTCATTTTCTCGCTGGGGAGGGGGGGTGCACTAGCTCCCATAATTTGTCCACTAATTATTATTCCCTCCACTAACATTTCTCCCACAATTTAAATAATCTTAGACCCCTCTTTATTCTATATCCTGAAATTTTCGATAAGTCCTCCTTTTCTCGACGTCACACATTTTATAATACGACACTAATCCATAACCCCATTGGAAAAATTCAACTGTTAGTATTAATTCCCATCGTCACACTTGTAGTATTCAAGATTATTTCGGAATTACATTCCTTGCATACTAATTTTCAATACTCGAATCTTATTTTGTTAATTACGTTCTCAACTTATTGCCCTTAAACTTACAAGGTGTAACATAACCGTAGAGGTATATCCTTTATCTTGTGCTCGATCATTCACTGACTCTGGGCTCTTGCCTTTATACTGAACCTATCCTTTATGTATAAGAGATTGTTGGAAGTAATCCTTCGGCTGAAGCCTTCCAAACTGACGGCTCAGAGGTACCAGCAGAAATCATCCCGAAAGATATGCTTTTGTGCAACTTTATCTCAGTCGACACTGCATCTCCACCAGCTTCACCTATTGGCGTCCATCGAGAGCGAGTCGAGAAATCTCTTGCTAGGGGAATTCCAACCATCAAAGAGGAGTTACACGCTCTGAGGTTTTTTTTGCTCCGATTGTCGAAAGAAATAAATGATTCCCCGGCTCTGACATCCACTTATAATGAGATGGATTTGGATCTGATTGATTGGTTTGCTTTATATAGAACGACCAAAGATAGCCATGATGAGGTTGTCGCTGCTCTGCAACACTTGGGGTCTCTTCGGCAAGAGAAGAACCTCATTCAGACTTCTTTCAATGAGGTGAATATAGCATGGCAACAAGTTGTCAGTCGAAGAAATAATTTACAGGAGCAGCTGTTCAAACTGCGGGTTGAGTTGGAGCAGATCCAAGCAGAGATAGGGGCTATTACTCCGGCCATGAGCACCTTAGACTCGGCTATTAGTACCCATAATTCCACCCATTCCTTTTTATTTCTATAGAGCCTTCAATTGGATAGTAAAATCCAGGAACTCGGTAATCAACAGGTGGTTTTAGAGCTAGATCAGAAAGAAGGTAGCGAAAGGTTGGCCAAACTGGAGGATGAATGGTCTGTGTGGAGAAGTCGTATAGTTCAAGCAATGCCGACAATCAATGTTCCCTCTCCAACTGGTCATGTTGCTGAATTGTCAGCTGATACCCTTATGGACCTGACATCTGAAGTCGCCGTTGCTTCTGTTGTTCAAGCGGTATCGGGCAATCCTTAGGCTTTTATCGAGACCCCATCGACTGTAGTGGCTGAGATAGTACAGGGAGTGGAAATCCCTGAAGAGTTCGAGGTGGTGGCCGTTAGTGCGGTTGATGAGGAGGAGAAGACTGCCACAATTAGGGAAGACCAGACATCCGTTGTTCGGTTGATCCTGGGACTTCGACAGCTGATGATGTAATGCAGTATTAGATGAGTTCAAGGCTGACCAATTCAGATTTTTATTTGTGTCGACTTGTAACCAGGCAGCCGGTCTGTGGCTATCATTTTCCCGTACCTTTCCCCAAATCGAAGGGAAATTAATCTTCTTTTGTGACCAGGTAGCCAGTCCATGGATGTCGATTACTTATGCATTCCCAAAGAGTGATAGGTAATGTTTCTTCAAATATGTCCACCCTTTTATCTTTCTATGCATAGTTATCGCTTGATTCGTATTACCGTCAACCCGTGGATTCACTACGAAGGGTCCTTCCCAAATTTGTGACCATTCGCCAAATTTATGATCTTTCATCCTAATTGGCAAAATGGTTTTCCAACTGACTCAACTCCAAACTTAGAATTGGCAAAACGGTTTTCCAACTAACTCAACTCCAAACTTAGAATATGGACCTCATCGGCAAGATTCACCCCAATCGGCTAAAGGCCATAATTTCATTGTTGTGGCTATCGATTATTTCACTAAATGGGTGGAGGCTCAGCCGATGAAGAAGTTCATCAGACAGATGTCATTCAGTTTATCCAACACCAGATCATATATAGATATTGTATCCCTGAGACGACATAACCGATCAATGGGCGGTGTTCATCGTTCTAAAGTGGCGACTTTCACGAGAAATACGGGATCAAAATGATCACATCCTCCTTATTACGCAAGGCAAATGGGAAAGTTGAGACAGATAACAAACTTATTGTGGACATAATCAGTAAAAATATGGAGGATAAACCAGGAATGTGGCATCTCAATCTGGCTGAAGTTGTTTGGGCGATCAGGAATTCTAAATCTACAGCTACAGGGCGACACTTTACCGGCTAACCTACGACCAAGATGTAGTGTTGTCATTGGAAATTAATGCTAAATCCTTACGGGAGCCAAACAGAACTCTCTAAATTTAGAGGAGTATCAACATGTCATGTTAAATTGGACTAGCTAGATGAAGATCGATTGATGGCCCTAGAGAAAATTGAAGCCGATAAACGAAAAATGGCTAAGGCATACAACAAACATGTTAAGCCTAAAAGATATGCCGAGGGAGACTTAGTTTGGAAAACCGTTTTGTCGATTGGAATGAAAGATCGTAAATTCGGCAAATGGTCGCCAAATTGGGAAGGACCTTTCGTAGTAAGCTAATAGATCGCCGACAATGTGTATCGACTGATAAACATGCATGACGAGAAAATGGACAGAAATGTAAACGATAAGTATTTAAAAAAGTACTACCCTCCGATTTGGGACATGCATGAATAAAAGACAACCACAGACCGACTGTCTGGTCGCACAAAATAAGCTAATTCCCTCCGACGGGAGATGTATGGCTAAATGACTGCCACAGACCGGCTGGCTGGTCAATAAATACAGGGGAAACCATTTCTCTCCCACGCCTGTGTTGTAAGGTTGGTCATTCACTATGGTGGGGGTACTTTTTTTTCCCTTAAGGAAAAAATGAAATGCATAGGGGATCATCCTTTTGTTGCGGCATGCTCCTCGGATTTACGGATTCGCAGGGGGCCTTAGGCCCTACTTAGTTGACTGACAATGACAAAGGCTTACGAAACTAAGTAGGGCCTTTTCCTTTTTCTTTGAATAACCCATTCTCATTATCTTTAATAAGTAAAGTAGGCAAACCTATAGGTCCTTAGTAGCGTTGACAAAGAAGAAGGAACCGGTTAAAAAAAAGCGAATCTTTCCATTTTTCAACTATAATCTATTATATAATCGCATGGCTCAGGCGAAGAAGTGTCATCCCAAGAGGTCAGAAATAATGGCCCATCACACCTGCGGGGTCTGTTTCAAATTTGTTCAGGGATGCCAAGAGCAATGCTGAAGTTAAAGGGTGGGATATAAATTTCCACATCCAAGCAAACCAAGTACAAAAACAGAGGCGCCACACATACTCGAGCCCGGTGTTACAATGGAAATCAAACCCCGACAGTATGATGGCATCAAAAGGTCCCATGCGCCTCCAGTTGGTCTCTGCGACCAACTCAACTCAGGCTAACCGACCTGAATAGTGAGCGATCAGAGTCGGCCAGGTACGAAGGTTAGCCGAACAACGGTCGCCGATAAACCAGTCACAAGAAAAAAGAAAATCATGGTTTATCGAGCTGAGGTACTGAAACAGGAGAAATCACCTTGTTCCGGTCCACCATACAGAGTCAGTACCAGCGGTTCATCAATAAAAACCAAAGCAAGGGTCAGAGCACAATCGGCTAGGATAGTTTTTCCTAATCTTTGAGATAAAAAAAGATGAAACCATGGTTTCTGACTAATAAGAGGGCTAAAAGTTAGGTGATAGACTTATGGGAAATCTTTCCTTAAATAACCTATAGAGGCGCGGCCGAGATTAATTCATTATTTTGAAAAGCATGACAAAAAATCATCAGAGCCAATTCGCGGCAATAAAGACGTCTCAGTTAAAGGGGAAACACCCTCCAAAAAAGTAGTCATCATTGCATGCACTGGAGACAAGACGATTGAAGTGACATACGCGACTGTTAGACTGAAAAATAATTCAAGTGTTTAGCCGAATTTACTGACAATCAAACTTTTCAGGAGCCGAATTTACTCTTAGCCCTCGACTACAAGAACTTCATCGGCTACTAAGACATCTTAGTCAAAGTCGTTGGTTAGAGGTACGAATGGGACCCACTAAGACGGCGCGCCGAGTCAAAAGGGTTTCAGACCCCAAAAAGTGGCACGGCCAACAACAACTAAATGGAAGGGCCATTATCCGAGCAAGAGGAGTAGAAGGCGAGAAAATCGGCACCACCTCCCCCATAGTCAGTCGTGGAACTTAGAGGGTTATTTGACGGCCGACATGGGGGGTGGGGGGCACGTTTGTAAAGTTTTTTTTGTACTATAAATATCCATTCTTTGTACATATTACATAGACACAATCAAACAAACCAAAACTTATTTATCTTTATGTTTTATCCTTACTTTATCCCTTTATTTTTACTGTACTCAGTTGTATTCATGCTTTCTTACCTCTTAGTTCACTAGTACCACCGTCCTAACGCTTTCTGGAGTAGTTGGGGAACCTATTACTGAAAATTAGAGTTTCGTTTCCAGCCCGAATTCGCTTGAGTTAAGGAATCAATTTGTCACCTGATTCGATCAGTCGATACAACGCCAGAAGGTAGAATTCGGGGGGAGAACAAATTTCAAACTTGAACTTATAAATTCAAATCCCGAATCCCTCTTCTGCTAGTATGAATACATTTCAAAAAACAAAAACTCATCCAAGAGAGTTATAATAAAATTCTTATTTTTTTTTAAAATGTAGTCGTAATTTGTTCTTTGTTTGTTTCTTTACACATCGACATCACTTACGAAAAATTCTGCATACGCCACTGATTTGCCACGAAAAATTGTTAGCTTTTGCTTGTTTTCATAATCCAAACGTGAGAATCATGGGGAAAAAATAATTTTTTTTAACAAGAGGAATGTAACCGAAAATTGAATTTTTCATTATTCTTGATATTACATTTTTTTGGTGGTCAAACATTATGTAGAAAAGCCAAAGACAATAGCATTGCCAAAAAGATTAGAAGTGAAAAATGTATCACTTGTTTATTCTTTTACGTCATGATCCTTGACGATGTTTCTGCATTCTCTTATCACACTTTCTTCTGTCGCACCAATTCTCATACCATTCTCGTAGCACTCTTTATACGCAATTTCTTCACCATCATCTGCCACAACAACGTTTGAAGCAGCAAACATTGTCACCATGGCGATGAACAACACAGCAATGACTACCTTGTTGGATGCCATTTTTCTGATTAGTTTTTTTTTTTTTTTTGTGCTACGCAATTGAGTGATCAGTATATTGTTTGAGTGGAATATAATGTATTAAAGTAGTTGAATGTTCATTCGGATTTATAGACTTGTGTCACCGTTAGATCTTGAGGCTTGAATTAGTTTTAGGTGGATTTGAGGAGAGGAGACAATTATGCATTTGAGAAAGGGAAAATTCATAGGTTGTCCTTGATTACCGATTTAGTCAAGACACTGTGTATTAACTGAATCTATTTAGACTCCTCATATATTTATTTATTTTGTAAATGTTAAAACCAAATCAATTTATTGAAATAATTTTTCACATCATTTGTAAATGTTAAACATTTTATTTTTCCTTATCTCAATGAATACACATCGGACTATACAACAATTATCTTTTCTACATCCGAAGCCCTGCAGGTTAGCTTGCGAAGGCGCAGTATCCTCGATGGGTGATGTGAGAGCATGATTGACAAGTTCGAAACCCTGCAGTAACGCCCTACCGCCGCTTGGGAGTCTCACACAGCTTGCCAAGTGTGGTTTAACTGGCTGACGTGGTTTGCAGGCTATTGCGTCAGTCCGGGGTTTACCCTGTGCGCACTCGAAAGA
Organism: Przewalskia tangutica; assembly: GCA_029844215.1. Taxonomy (NCBI): domain Eukaryota; kingdom Viridiplantae; phylum Streptophyta; class Magnoliopsida; order Solanales; family Solanaceae; genus Przewalskia; species Przewalskia tangutica. The sequence continues at coordinate 30,950,333 of CM056723.1, forward strand.
ACAGCGGCTGCGGGTTCCTTCGTCAACAAAAAAAATTATCTTTTCTACAATCACCCCTTCCCTATCAGCCCACCCCACCAAGGGTTCGGCTTCGCTCCATTAGTCTTTGCTCAAGTGTTCGAGAAAATGGTGATTTTTTATTTAAATACTGCCAAAATCGAAAAATAAAAGGAAAAAGATGCTTGTAGTGCTATTTCTTCATGGCTATCTTCTTTACAATTCTTTCTATTCTCAGCTTATCAACATCTCTCTTCTCATGGCTTCATTGTTGTGCCTCCTCAGGTTCCTTCCTTTTTTTTTTTACTTTCCTAGTTATAATTTTCATAGTGTGTGCTCCAAAAAATTGATTGTGAAATCAAATCTTTACAATCCTAAAAGTAAATGTAGATTTTTGCTTTCTTATTCTTGATATCCTCTTTTAAATAGTTGGAAATGTGGGAAAAGAAATATTGACAATATGAGGCTCTTGGCAAGCAGAGTTTAGTTCCTACTTGCTATTTGCAACTAGCATTAGCAGCTTTTGGATTAGGAAATTAGTTGGTTCTAAGAACTGCTAAGATATTGATTTATAAATCACCAATTATGACAACATAGTTAACAATTAGTTAACTTTGGTTGAGTTTAAATTGTATGCATTAACAATAAAAAAAAATATTTACACAATCAGGTCGCTTATAAATTAATTACCAGTAAATTTCTGTAACCAACCTTCTATCCCCAGATCCCACTGTGTGGGATTACACTAGGTATGTTGTTGTTGGTAACCTAGTAAAAATGGTAACCAACCTTCTATCACAAGTTAAACTAGACTTGTAGTGTAAAAGAATCTTTACATTGTCGTTGTAAGTAGTTTGAATCCATTTTTCTTTGTGGTTCTCATGTGACATTTCATTTGCCTTGTACTAGTTATATTTGGTGGAAGGAGCAGATGCAACTGAGGATATAAAATCCACAGCTGAAATCGCAAACTGGTTAGCTGAAGGATTGCAGCATTACCTTCCACCTGAAGTTGAGCCAATCTTGAAAAAACTAGGACTAGCAGGCCATAGCCGTGATGGAAAAGTTGCATTCGCGCTAGCTCTTGGCAAACTTCCTAATATTTCTACTAACCTGAAATTTTCAGCGTTAATCGGTGTTGATCCTGTTGATGGCATGGATAAAGGAAAGCAAACTCCACCAGCCGTTCTCACTTACGTTCCACACTACTTCAATAATCTTGATATGCCAGTGATGGTAACTGGCTCGGGTTTGGGAGAAGTCAAAAGGAATCCTTTCTTCCCAGCTTGTGCGCCGATAGGGTGAATCATCGTGATTTCTACAATGAATGCTTCAAGCCAGCTTGTTACTTTGTGGCAAAGGATTATGGACATAATGACATGTTAGATGATGAAACGAAAGGGATTCGAGGCAAGATCACTTATTGTTTGTGCAAGCAAGGGAAATCTAGAGAACCCATGAGGAGATTTGTTCGAGGGGTTCTGCTTGCATTTTTGGAAGCTTGTTTGGAAGGGAATTCAAATGACTTGAGAGTTATTAGAGATGGGTATGTCACACTGCCCGTGGAGCTCCAAGATACTGATTTCGTGTCTAAATTATGGGCTATGATTTAGAACTTTGGTTGTGGTTATAATTGGTAAGTTAGGTTAGCCTGCAGGAACTTAGTAAGAACAACAGCAACATACCCAGTGAAATCCCACAACGTAGGTCTGGGGAGGATATAATGTACGCAGACCTTATCTCTACCTTGGTAGGTAGATCAACTGTTTCCAAGATACCCTCGGCTCAAGACAAGCAAAGCAAAAAAACAATCAGACCCGGTCAAAAAAATTAAAGAGTAAGCAGTAAAAAAATGCTGATAGCAAACGCGAATACGCCATGATATCACATCCTGAAAGAAAAACAGTAACTAACACAGATAAATGAGATAAACCAAGTGCATTAAAGAACACATAGCAGAAGAAATAAAACTAGAGAAGAGTATAAAGCAATACTACGCATATTCGTATGATATGCTAAGCATGCCTATAGTAATAACACCACAAGTACCAGTTTGTAAGTGAAAGTAGGACTACACTCGACTACCTACTACCATTCTACCCTAATCTGTGTCCTCCACAACCCTCTATCTAAGGTCATGTCCTCAGTAAGTTGCGCGACCTCTCCCCAATATTTCTTCGATCTACTTCTACCCCTCCTGAACCCTTTTATAGCCAACATCTCACACCTATGCACTCTAGCATTTGTTCTCCTCCGTGACCGAGGCATTTGTGTCTCTCCTCCGCACGTGTCCAAACCATCTCAACCTCGCCTCGCATCTTGTTTTCCACCGAGGTCACTCTCACTCTGCCCCGGATATTATCATTTCTATCATGTCCCTCCTCGTATGCTCAAACATCCATATGCGCATCCTCATCTCTGCCACTCTCAAATTTTGGGTGTCGACGTCTTGATCGCCTAACACTCCGCCACATACAACAGTGGCCTAACCACCACCCTATAAATGTGGGCCAAACAGAGAATTATTTCGCTTTTGTAAGATTTCTATAATTATAGGTCAAACACCATAATGATTCTCTAAAGTTTGGACAAAACTACTTTTAATAACAGAAGTTGTTTTAAAAAAACTTGGTCAAACAGACCCTAAATTTAACAAAAATATTGTAGAAATTGTTGTTAAAAATGCATCTTCTTGGCTGGCTTTTCAAGGTTCGGTACAGCAACACAACAGTTTTTAAACTCTCTCCGTGGCGTTTTCAGTTTGCCTCCTCAACTGCACTAAATAGAGTAATGAAAGCACACGGAAAACAATGCCGAAAATACATGAGGAGCATTGTTGCAACATCATCCTTCTTTGTTGGGTTGGCATCAGTTGTTCATATATATAACATCAAATTATGGCTAGCTGATGGGGAAAATTATACTACTACTTTTATTATCTCGCATTAATATACTATTTTGGATGTGGAATATTCTCTGTACGTGCGGAATGGTACAAGTGTTGACATAATAATCTGTATACGTTTAAATAATGTTTCAACAATCTGTTAAACACTTAGTGCAACCAGATTATACAGTATAAAATTTTTATAGTAAATTAATTAAACAAAATCAGTACACAAAATTGAAAATAAACAGAATCTGTGTTGGAAAAATAATTTTTCAGAATATAATCGAGTCCACTTAGTTTAAAGTGTGTCCTTAAAGAAATTATTCCCCTCACAGTACTCGAGGTTGATGGAATATCCACTTCGTGATAGAATGATTATCTTACCGAATAGTAGCACTCCAAATTGCAGTAGAATGGAACCACTCAACGCATAGATATCACAGAATAAACAAGAGAGATTTTTCAAGATTGAAGAAAATTCGTATTGAATGTTGTGTTTAATTATTGGAACAAATCAAGAATTTATAGTTATTTGAGGTATTGATTCTGAATGTTTGCAACCATTCAGAACAGTCACCAGAATTTTGGAGGAAAATTCGAAAAAGAAAAAATCGGACAGACCCGCGGGTCAGAGTCGATCCGTATTGGATTTATTTTAACTAAATAACTCATTAAATAAATAAATAATTAATTAAATAATTAAAGAAAATCCAAATTCAAAGTCGAAGTCGAGCCGAGCGAGTGACGACGACAGTGTGAGGGTCCTTGCCCCCTCAGCCCTTTTAGCAACTACAGAAGGTGTAATGTAATATATACACCCCTCTTTCCTTCTTTTTTTTTCCATGTGGGACAAATGTCTTAAAAAGGGACCTTTTACATTCCCTTAATTTTCCATCTCATCATTTCCCATTCACCAATATCAATTCCCAACAATCCCCACATGAATGGGGAATGACCATAATATAAAAGAATGTGACAAGTGTGATATACTGGCGGTGATCGATCGATCCGGATAAGTAGGTTTCCCTTTGAACTTTCCGTAGTGAACTTATATCGGATATACTCGATCAATCTATAGATTTGATATCTTTGAACCATCAAACTTTGTTGTATACCTAGACAACATAAGTCACACAATCAACCCTCAACCGTTTATAGTTCTCACGGTTGTGTTGCTTTAGCCATGAACACCTCCCGTTTCACGAGTGCATAGAGAATGGGCTTTCACTGTCATTCCCCTTTAAAGCGACTTACACTTAACACTCACATAGGTGATTTCTAAACATATGGTCCTATAGCCACATTATCTGGTCATACACTGCCAAATTTGGATAATCATTAAAAATCTTAATGCTTTATTAACTCATTAACAAACCATAAAGTTTTATCCTTATTTCTGAACATTGTCTTCATCCGAGAATGGGTTGAGTTATTTGACAATGTTGAACCGTCAGTCACAACTTTATTTGATCTCCTTGAACCTAGCTCTTGGGATCTCTAGTCTGCTAGGTAGAGTTACCGTCATGATGACTTGTCCTCGGCCTTAACCCCATTCCCATTGATGATCTACTAACTCCCTCTCTAGATAAGCCTTTTTTAAGCGGATCCGCCACGCTATTTTTTGACTTTACATAGTTAATCGTGATAACGCCACTAGAGAGGAGTTGTCTAACGGTATTGTGTCTCCGTCGTATGTGACAAAAAATTTCGTTATACATTACGCTCCCTGCCCTACCTATTGATGCTTGACTGTCACAATGTTACATAAAGGAGCCAAAGGGTTGGGCCAGAAGGGAATATCTTCTCAGAAATTCTGGAGCCATTCGACCTTCTTCACCTTGTCTAAATCTATAAATTCAGTTTCCATTGTAGAGCGGGCGATGCATGTCTGTTTTGATGATTTCCAAGACACTGCTCCTTCACCAACGGTGAAAATATATCCACTCGTGGATTTAACTTCAGATGATCCGGTGATCCAGTTTGCATCATTATATCCCTCAAGTACTGCGGGATATTTATTATAATGCAAAGCATAGTTTTGGGTGTGTTTTAAGTACCCCAAGACTCGTTTCATTGTCATTCAATGAGTTTGATTGAGATTACTTGTGAATCGACTCAGCTTGCTTATAGCACATGCTATATCTGGTCGTGTACAATTCATAATATACATCAAATTTTCCAAAACTCGTGCATAGTCCAATTGTGAGTCACTTTCACCTTCATTCTTTTGAAGTGCAAAACTTACATCAATTGGAGTCTTTGCAACATTGAAATTTAAATACTTGAACTTTTCAAGTACATTTTCAATATAATGTGATTGTGATAATGCTAGACCTTGTGAAGTTTTATGAATCCTAATTCTTAAGATCAAATCAGCAACCCCTAAGTCTTTTATGTCAAATTTGCTATCGAGCATACGCTTCGTAGTATTTACATCGGCAATATCTCTACTCATTTTAAACATGTCATCAACATATAAACAAACAACGACTTCATGATTTAGAGTATTTTTAATGTAAACACATTTGTCACACTCATTAATCTTAAATCCATTTGCCAACATTGTTTGGTCAAATTTTGCATGTCATTGTTTGGGTGCTTGTTTAAGTCCATAAAGTGACTTAACAAGTTTGCACATTTTCCTTTCTTTACCAGGAACCACAAAACCCTCAGGTTGTTTCATTTAAATTTCTTCCTTCTATTCTCCATTTAAGAAAGCTGTCTTGACATCCATTTGATGGATTTCAAGACCATATACGATCGTCAGTGCCACTAACACCCGAATAGATGTTATTCTTGTTACCGACGAGTATGTGTCAAAGTAATCAAGACATTCTTTTTGTCTATAACATTTGACCACAAGTCTTGCCTAATATTTATCAATAATGCCATGAGCTTTCATTTTCCTTTTAAAAATCTATTTTAATCCTAAAGATTTATTTCCAGGAGGAAGATCAACCAATTCTCATGCATAGTTGTTCAAAATTGATTCAATCTCACTATTGACTGCCTCTTTTCAAAATGCTGAACCAGAAGATGACATCGCTGCTTTGAATGTTTGAGGCTCATTTTCAAGCAAGAATGTCACAAAATCTGGTCCAAAGGAAGTAGATGTCCTTTGACGTTTGCTACGCCTTGGATCCTCTTTACTTGGTGTACTTTCTTTTGGTTCTTCCCGCGGTCGTTTAGATTTTTCACTTGATGACTCACATTCAGTTTTATACGGATAAATATTTTCAAAAAATTCAGCATTATCTGATTCAATTACCGTATTAACATAAATTTCGGGATTGTCCGATTTGTGAACCAAAAACCGACAAGCCTTCATGTTTGTAGCATAGCCAATAAAAACACAATCCACAGTTTTTGGTCTAATTTTTACCCTTTTGGGTAAAGGAACTTGTACCTTTGCTAAACACCCCAGACTTTGAAATATTTCAAGTTGGGTTTTCTTCCTTTCCATAGTTCATATGGAATATATTGTGCTTTGTTGTGGGCACCCTATTGAGTATTCGATTAGCTGTAAGGATAGCTTTCCCCCACAAGCTTTGCGGTAAACCCGAACTTATTAATAAAACATTCATCATTTCCTTTAATGTTCGATTTTTTCTTTCCACAATTCCTAGAGATGGAGCAACCGAAAATTAAATTTCAATTTGTGATTTTTAATATTATCAATGTTTTAGTGTGTTTTTGATAAATTGTACGATTAATTTATCTCCATTAATAAAATCATGTATTGTTGTGTTTTAATATTATAATAATATTTGATAAGTGTCAAAATTAAATGAATATAAGTAATTTATAATTTTACTATTATATGTATAATAATATGAATTACAAGAATAATATCATATACCTGCCTCGTTAGCGTCGCGGCTCCATTTATCAAAATATCATTTAGCGATGCAGCTCTACCCTTGGTGCGTCGCGGCACTGGCGATGGTGGCGCCGCGGTGCCCCGGCTCTGCGGTGGCATCGCGATCCTTTTTTCCACCCGTTTCAATCTTACACGTCTTCCTTCATTTATCAACGTGGAACACGCGTCATTTAACCAACGACCGTCCACCATTTTATGTCTCAAACGTTTACTCACGTACCAATATCTCTTTCACTAATGAAATTTACGATACTTGGCATTACAAGTGCACGTGTGTGGAAACGACGTTTCCAACGTGCGAGGCCTCAATTGTTCGAGTCATAAACAATGAATTAAACTTAATTCCACATTAGTAAATTTCCAACAATCCACTCTTGAAAGAGATTTTGGCGCACTCACATGGTGCCTTTCTAGCAATTTTTCAATGGACCAATGTTGCGTCTGGATAGGTAGTCGTAGCTTTGAACCTTCCATAGTTGAATACCTGATGCGCGACTTATACACACGCTAAACGCAAGTGTACTATAAATATCCATTCTTTGTACATATTACATAGACACAATCAAACAAACCAAAACTTATCTATCTTTATCGTTTATCCTTACTTTATCCCTTTATTTTTACTGTACTCAATTGTATTCATGCTTCCTTACCTCTTAGTTCACTAGTACCACCGTCCTAACGCTTTCTGGAGTAGTTGGGGAACCTATTACTGAAAATTAGAGTTTCGTTTCCAGCCCGAATTCGCTTGAGTTAAGGAATCAATTTGTCACCCAATTCGATCAGTCGATACAACGCCAGAAGGTAGAATTCGGGGGAGAACAAATTTCAAACTTGAACTTATAAATTCAAATCTTGAATCCCTCTTCTGCTAGAATGAATACATTTCAAAAAAACAAAAACTCATCCAAGAAAGTTATAATAAAATTCTTATTTTTTTTAAAAATGTAGTCGTAATTTGTTCTTTGTTTGTTTCTTTACACATCGACATCACTTACGAAAAATTCTGCATACGCCACTGATTTGCCACGAAAAATTGTTAGCTTTTGCTTGTTTTCATAATCCAAACGTGAGAATCATGGGGAAAAAATAAATTTTTTTAACAAGAGGAATGTAACCGAAAATTGAATTTTTCATTATTCTTGATATTACATTTTTTTGGTGGTCAAACATTATGTAGAAAAGCCAAAGACAATAGCATTGCCAAAAAGATTAGAAGTGAAAAATATATCACTTGTTTATTCTTTTACGTCATGATCCTTGACGATGTTTCTGCATTCTCTTATCACACTTTCTTCTGTCGCACCAATTCTCATACCATTCTCGTAGCACTCTTTATACGCAATTTCTTCACCATCATCTGCCACAACAACGTTTGAAGCAGCAAACATTGTCACCATGGCGATGAACAACACAGCAATGACTACCTTGTTGGATGCCATTTTTCTGATTAGTTTTTTTTTTTTTTTGTGCTACGCAATTGAGTGATCAGTATATTGTTTGAGTGGAATATAATGTATTAAAGTAGTTGAATGTTCATTCGAATTTATAGACTTGTGTCACCGTTAGCTCTTGAGGCTTGAATTAGTTTTAGCAAACTTCCTAATATTTCTACTAACCTGAAATTTTCAGCGTTAATCGGTGTTGATCCTGTTGATGGCATGGATAAAGGAAAGCAAACTCCACCAGCCGTTCTCACTTACGTTCCACACTCCTTCAATAATCTTGATATGCCAGTGATGGTAACTGGCTCGGGTTTGGGAGAAGTCAAAAGGAATCCTTTCTTCCCAGCTTGTGCGCCGATAGGGTGAATCATCGTGATTTCTACAATGAATGCTTCAAGCCAGCTTGTTACTTTGTGGCAAAGGATTATGGACATAATGACATGTTAGATGATGAAACGAAAGGGATTCGAGGCAAGATCACTTATTGTTTGTGCAAGCAAGGAAAATCTAGAGAACCCATGAGGAGATTTGTTCGAGGGGTTCTGCTTGCATTTTTGGAAGCTTGTTTGGAAGGGAATTCAAATGACTTGATAGTTATTAGAGATGGGCAGGTCACACTGCCCGTGGAGCTCCAAGATACTGATTTCGTGTCTAAATTATGGGCTATGATTTAGAACTTTGGTTGTGGTTATAATTGGTAAGTTAGGTTAGCCTGCAGGAACTTAGTAAGAACAACAACAACATACCCAGTGAAATTCCACAACGTGGGTCTGGGAGGATAGAATGTACGCAGACCTTACCTCTACCTTGGTAGGTAGATCAACTGTTTCCAAGAGACCCTCAGCTCAAGACAAGCAAAGCAAAAAAACAATCAGACCCGGTCAAAAAAATTAAAGAGTAAGCAGTAAAAAAATGCTGATAGCAAACGCGAATACGCCATGATATCACATCCTGAAAGAAAAACAGTAACTAACACATATAAATGAGATAAACCAAGTGCATTAAAGAACACATAGCAGAAGAAATAAAACTAGAGAAGACTATAAAGTAATACTACGCATATTCGTATGATATGCTAAGCATGCCTATAGTAATAACACCACAAGTACCAGTTTGTAAGTGTAAGTAGGACTACACTCGACTACCTACTACCATTCTACCCTAATCTGTGTCCTCCACAATCCTCTATCTAAGGTCATGTCCTCAGTAAGTTGCGCGACCTCTCCCCAATATTTCTTCGATCTACCTCTACCCCTCCTGAACCCGTCTATAGCCAACATCTCACACCTCCGCACTCTAGCATTTGTGTCTCTCCTCCGCACTGGGGCATTTGTGTCTCTCCTCCGCACGTGTCCAAACCATCTCAACCTCGCTCCCTGCATCTTGTTTTCCACCGAGGCCACTCCCACTCTGCCCCGGATATCATCATTTCTATCATGTCCCTCCTCGTATGCTCAAACATCCATATGAGCATCCTCATCTCTGCCACTCTCAAATTTTGGGTGTGTGACGTCTTGACTGCCTAACACTCCGCCACATACAACAGTCGGTCTAACCAGCACCCTATAAAATTTGCTTTTTAGTTTTAGTGGCACCTTTTTGCACAAGACTCTAGATGCAAGCCTCCATTTCATCCACCTTGCCCCAATACAATGTGTGACATCGTCATCAATCTCTCCATTCTCTTGGATGATAGACCCGAGGTACTTGAAGCTTCCTTTTTTTGGCATGACCTGAGCCTCAAGCCCCACATCCACGTTTGTCTCACGGTCGCTCCCATTGACGAACTTGCACTCCAAGTATTTTGTCTTGGTCCTACACAACCTGAACCCTTTAGATTCCACAGTCTATCTCCAAACCTCTAGCTTAGAGTTCACCCCACTGCGAGTCTCATCAATCAGGACTATGTCGTCTGTGAAAAATATACACCATGGCACCTCTCCTTGAATTTGTCGTGTCAGTCCATCCATCACCAAGGCAAATAAGAATGGGCTAAGAGTTGATCCCTGGTGCAGCCCCATCATCACAGAAAAGTGTTTCGAGTCTCCCTCATTGTCTGTACCCTGGTTTTGGTTCCATCATACATATCCTTAATCGCCCTAGTGTACGCCACATGTACACCTTTAGCCTCCAAACATCTCCAAAGAACATCCCTAGGGACTTTATCGTATGTCTTCTCGAGGTCGATGAAAATCATATGTAAGGCTCTCTTCATCTCCCTATACAACTCCACCAATTAAGAGATGAATGATTTGTGTAGTCGAACGCCCCGACATGAATCCGAACTGGTTCTCAAAAATAGACACGTCTTTTTTCACCTTATCTCCACAACCCTTTCCCAAACTTTCATAGTGTGGCTCAGCAACTTGATACCCCTATAGTTGTTGCAACTCTGGATATCACCTTTGTTCTTGTACAAAGGAACCATTGTACTCCACCTCCATTCTTCGGGCATTCTCACCGTCTTAAAAATGACGTTCAATAACTCAGTCAGCCACTCCAAGTCTGCCCTGCCTATGTTCTTCCAAAATTCAACTGGGATCCCATCTGACCCGGTCGCTCGTCCCCGCGCATCCTGCGAACAACACCCTTAACCTCCTCAATCTTGATGCTTCTAAAAAATATATAGTATAAGTTGTCTCATTAAAAACTTTGCTTTATGGAGTGACAAAAATCTACAGAAAAACAACACACATGAACCATGATGCAACCAAATAAAATGTAGCCAAGTCTCCCCAAGAATTTCAACTATAGACTAATTGCTTTCGATAAATACAATACAATAACATATCCAGTGTAATCTCATAAGTGAGGTCTGAAGAGGGTCAGATATACGCAGACTTTATCCTACTTTTGTGGGGCGGATAGGCTGTTTATTTATTAAATACAATACAATAACATATCCTACTTTTATTTTTATAAATTTGACTCCGTAGTAGATTCGACCGATAAGTTTCGTGAACTTGATTATATCATCGTATTAAAGAAAGTTTATATAAATCATGCTTAATGTAATAGAAAATGATTGATGGGCAGTGTTTACACACTCATTATGTTTATTAATTGCTTTGGGTGGTTTTGCTAGTTTTCAAAAATTGGGAGGTATAAATTATATTTCATTTTGTTAGAAAAAGTACATTCCAACAACCAAATATTATTTGCAAAAACTATGACCAAGCACAACTCCAACTCCAAAAATTTTGGAAAAAGTAAAATTGTTTTGGTTTCTTTGGCCAAATGCCTACTAAGAATCCTAGAATAGACAAATCTCTGGTCAGGTTAGAAGGAATGAGATTCATGGTGATGAGAAAACATATAACTCACCTAATCATAACCATTTAATCTCTATTAAGCTAGACTAGTACTTAAGTACGACTTGTCCTAAGCCTAAACTGATTTGCAGTTAGATCTTAAATGCTACCAAATACTGGCTGAAACATGAATACTTTTGCACCAGAAACAGGATGGGAAAAGCCCGTAAATGGAACTTCAAATGATAACCAAAGAACGGAGATGAATGTATAGGGATTATGCATTTTCACTGAGAAGAAAGGCTCAAAATTTAATGCAGCATATGAAGAGCAAAATAGCTGAAAAGGCATGAAACATCAGCAAAAATCTGTCTCAGAAATTTCTATTCAACCTCCCGTCCCGCAAGCTTTATCAATTACATACACATCTTTAGAAAGTAAAAAATATGGAGATAAATGGCAGGAAAACTCTAGAGTCAGCAGCTAATTATCCTTCATTTACACCATGTACTAGCTTATAGCCACAAACTTAGTTTGGGTATACAAGTATTCTCGATAATACAAGACAATGTAAACAAGGAAATTGCAGATTTTCAGTTATGTGCCTTCGTTCCTCTCCTTTTAGGCGAGCTACCTTCGTTCCTCATTAATTCCAGTTTTGAACTACCGCAGACTTGTTTCATAGTTTTCAACTGAGCGGCAGACCCGACGCGATTTGAAAAATAAAATGTGGATTTTCAGTCGCAAAATCCAAAATTCAACTTTCTGAAAACCAGTATTATGTCGATAAATACAACCATAATAAAAATACATATCAAACATGAGATTGGAATTTCTCGCCTTTTTTTAGGGAAAAGTTTTCTGCATAGATCTTGTAAATAATCTTAGCAAACCCTCTTAGTATCACAATTCACATGCACTCACCATCATCTTCCCATTGTTCGAGGACGATAGAAGCAAGTGCAAGTCTATATGCTGTGGGCCTTAAATTTCTAACCAGGACACAGATCTCCTTCTTTTCCTAACACCTGCAGCCTTCCACTGTTCCTCTCTCAGGTGAGCAAGACAGACAGCCTCACAAAGAGCCACCGCAACAGGATTCTTACTGCAGGATAAATTCAGTTGAACTCAGTGTCAAATGAAAGAACAAGCCGTAACTGAAGTAAAGACTAAATTTCTTACAATTTATCTGAATGACTATGCTGCAAATTATATGCAGAAATACTATTTAATTTACTGACCTTCCTCGAACAAATCCTGTTGTAATAAAACCAATCGGTAATCTATAAGATTCTTTGGCAGCAGGATCTTCAGGTACTTGAAGTTCCCATTTACCAGTTTCTTGCTGGGAGAAGCACGATCTCGCAAAGGACTCAGGTACTTGAAGTTCTCCCTTGGAGATCTCTGATCTGCATAATTCAAAATACGTTCATTTGAGAATAAGAAGCTATTTAAAATAAGTTTCAGCAAGCATCAATAAATTAGACCAGACTAGTAATTGCATTCTTCCCATATAAAATTGCTAATCATAATGGCTACAGAAGGAAATATCAAACAACAAATTTAACACCATTCAGTACCATGTGAATAAGTCTTCTTATTTTTTTAATTGTCAATTATTGAGAAGGAAGCACATAGACAGACATCCCAGGCATGTGTACAGGTAGGATGTGGTGCAATATGCATCACCTCCTTTTAGATAAAACAAATATTTTTTCTTTACATTTATGCTTCTTGATTTCTCGAGGTCACAATGATGTTTAGTTGTACTGTAAATTGGTGAGCTACTAACGATTGTTCAAGTTTGGATATTTTAATGTTCAAACTGGGACCATGTTTAGTACTTGTTGAAATGATTTGAATACTACCTCGGAAATAGGTTTCCCAACTATGGCATAGTGGTTGAAGTGATTCGAAAGGCTTTAATTCAGCACATATCGTTAGTAGGGTGAATTCCTCGAGTCATCACATATAAGGGTCAAGACTTCTGCCAAAGATATTTGTTATCAAAACATCATCATTTAGCAGTAGGCTTAGTCATGCATATTGTAATGAAGAGGCAATTGTATTGCAGATAAATTTCTTAAAATGCTGGATAGGAGCTCCATTAGTAACAAATAAATACAAGTAAATGGATAGGGCAAGGAAATAACAGAATACAAAATGGATAATAATAGTCACCTGGTTGTGAACAACATTATATCATCGGTTTGAGGTGCACAAACAACTGCTCCTTCTTCGAAGGAACCTTCTCTGTAGGCATGCAGAAGAACTCTGACCAAACACAGTTTTTGGTCCCGGTTTATCTGGTAAATGATCCTATCTGTATCCTTATTGAGCATTCTTTCGTCCTTCATAAATTTGGATATGCACTTTTTCCTGTGAAGCATTTTGGGAAATAAAAGCAGATGACTACCATTGATCTCATCCAAAAACTGTGTCAGAACACAAGACGTCCTTGCCACAAATCCATCGAATGGAGCACTGCAAATACTCTCTGTGTCTGTTTTGCTTCTTCTCAGGTATGGAGTATTCATTTTAAAGTTTTTTATCATATCATTTGGAGAAATTTGTTCATGTTGTATCCGACCATGACCTGCCCCACTGAGTCCTTCTAGTGCAAGGCGGACACTGTCCCGTGGAGATGAAACTGGAACATTCCAAGTCCTTGTGTGAGGAGAATCTGCTCAGACTTTTCATCATAAGCAGCTTCCTCCAGGGCCATAAAACAGGAGTATGATTTGCAATCAGGGCATTCCCTTGGAAAGCATGATGTACAATTGTCTCATTTTCTTATGTAATTGGATTGAGGAAGACTCAAAGGTGAGTACTATGAAGGCTAATTCTCCCAAGTGGTTAGACCAGCAAAAGAGAACAAAGATTGTTACAGAAGACCAATAAATAGATATTCAAGGAAGAAAAAACAAACTTAACAGAAGTGTATTGTCGAAATAAAATTAAGGAAAGATATGAACATAATACCTAACAGCAAAAATTAATTTAATGCTATTAATATTGAAAAGTTTGAGAGAAAAATGAGTAACATGTTACAAAAATAAGGTTATATCCCAGTGATAAATCATGTTATAACTAATATACAGCTTCTGAATTTCTAACCCTGGTTGAAAGCTTTATTCATTCTCTCCCCTGCTTCTTTAAACCCTAACACCAAAATTATGCTTTTTTGTTTGACCTGTAATTTACCATTTTATCCCTCTTAATAAGTTTTTAATTCCAAAAATGCCCTCAGCCCTAATCTTATACTGCACTGTTGTATTTCTTGATCCTCCATAGCCTCTTCTTTCCTCTACTACTATCTCTGCCGCCAAGTAAGTTCTTTATTCATATCTGCAACTTCAGTAGCATTTTTTTTTTTATATTTTCTTCCAAATAGACGAGTGTGTCTCACCGTTGTTTTTTCTTCTTTTTAAATGAATTGCTGCATAAAAATAGGATCTTGATGGATACTTAAGTTGTATGTTTGAGCTATGGAAAGTTTATTCACCTTGTAAATAGTTGACTGTTTAATTCACCTAGAGCTTTCTTAGCCGTTTCTTTGTCCCTTGGACACGTAAGGGGGAGCAAATTTGAGTATTTCTCTGTACATGAAAATAATGATAATTACTCATGCGACATGGGTTATGTGATCCTTTATATTGGAATTAATATAAGATATATTACCTACGAATTTCCCGTTTCTTCATTAACTGTTTGATGCTCTTTCAATACATGTGATATTGGGTATCTTCTCTGTACATTAAAATAGACTAAGGGTCATTGAAAACATGTTGTGGTACTAACTTGAATAGCTTGAAAGAGAGACTGCTTTCTGTAATGAAAAGTAATACTCCGTACCTAGTAGCTTATTACAAATGTTCTCCCACTTACTCCAATTGCAAAACAAAAATTGGGTTAGAGTAGGAAAAACATGGAAGACTTTGTGACTTTTTTTCAACTACTCTGGCTAAACCAAGAACTCGTCTTGAGAAGCCCTAGCCAATAAGGTCTGAAGCTCCTTTACCCTACAATTGATTAGACGGGGTTTAAATGTTGACTAACGATTATATGTACTAAGGAAGAGAAGAACTGAATAAAACACTTTCTTCCCAGAGAAACAAAAAAAGGAAAAGCAAGGCCCGTGCTTGTTTTTTTCAATTGCAGATACATCCTACTGCAAGCAGCTTCTTGTGAGTGATTGAAGAGTAGTAGTTTGAACACAGACTTCTGGCTTCTGGTGATGAAGATGTATGAATTCTTTATGTCTTTGTTCCCGATTGAATACCATTGCTTCGTTGAGCTACTAAGTTCCTAGTCTTTGTTATTGGATAGTTGCAATTTGTCATATGATATTCTTTTACAGGCTTGAAGCAAATGCAGGTGCTCTCACAAATTTTGAGGTGCTTGATTTTCTACGCTCCAGAGGTGCAGGAAGAGATCCTACACGAGTCATAGTCCCTATTGAGCCGTCAGAGTTCAAGGTTGGGAGTTACATTATCCAACTTCCTGCTTGAGATTATTCGTTGTGCCTGGCAATGCTTGATGTTGCCCATCTTCTATTTCTAGGTGTATGATTATTTAGAGCAAACTGCTGCTTGCAATCAGACAAGACAATCAATTGATGAATTTTTGGGAAAATGTAAAAGTATCAAGCTCGCCAAAGCTGAGATCCTTAACATCATCAATGTCAGGCCATCTTCACTCGTTGAACTTTACCCGGTAATTCGAAAAGATGATGTTTTTTGTATATTGACTATTTAAACTTGCAGCATCATAACTTGTTACTTGTTAGATATGTGTGAACTGTGGTACTATTGTTGCACACCACCGGTTTTTAATACTTATAAGCAATGGACAATATAGAGAAATGACCTTTCCCCAATGGATAAGAAGTAGAAATTGAAGATATGGTTTACCTCCTTGGTTCACTCATCTAATTTGAGCAAATAATAGTGGTGTATCACACATGGTTTATATCATTAACAATGGTAAGCCCTAAGAGGGTGACCTTGTGTTGAGGTGATTGTTGGTATCCTTGGGTATGAAGATAATTGGGTTTCTTGATTAGAGCTTGGAAGGATATGATGAGACCATGTATCCTCGTGAGCTTAAGTGGTTGGTGTACAATTGAGTGCATGGGGTTGATGTGTTGGATTTTGGTAATTAATATGTTGAGTTCACTCTAGCTAACTGTATAAATGTCTCTTCCTACTTCACAATTTAAATAAAACTCTGGCATACTTTTCAAATCAAACCATGTCATTTAAGTGACCCTTTCATTAACATGTTATGTTGATTTTGTTTAAGGTTCTGCTATATATTTGTTTCTCTTGACGTATGCAGATAATAGAGGAATATGACACCCGTTTTGGGGAAGCTGCAGAAACAATGGAAGAGTTTGTGGAATCTGTGGTGCAGTTGTTGCCGCCTCCTCCAAACCAAATGGTGTCTGAACAAGAAGCTGCTACAGACCAGACAGAAGCTCCAGATGGGGAAAAGACAGAGGTTGCTGAATAGACGGAGGTTGAGTTTTGGTGATGGACTGATGGATGTGTGTTACATTTCTTGAACTGAAACGGTCTAGAGTGCTGATTCTTTCGTGCTCATATATATCCACTTCCCAACTTTGGCTATTGTTCTATATCCAGCGATCACTAAGTTTTCAATCTTGATATTGTCATTTCATTTACTAACAGAGTTTCATAGTTGGATTATATCAACATATGATCTTATATTTCCTGAGAAGTGGCTTCTCACTACTCGCTATCGTTGTAAATACTTCCAATTTACGTGGAAAATATCAAAATTCACCTGTCATCTTTAAACTATATTATCTCCCTCTTGTTCTAATATCCTCTAAATCTAAAGTAACCTGCAGCGCCTATAAATATAGAGGAATCGAACATCACTTCAAGTCATTTCCCATTCTTTAACCTTTTGCTTTTTCAGAAAAGATTTGGTATAGTGTGTTAAATGGGAATGGGCAGACTGACTAGTGACTACAACCTTTAATTTGGGTTTTTATTTAAAACTAATATATGTACCCTGGCAGTCCTTTTGTTTATTTCATAATTGTCATTCAAAATTGAAATTTACTATCCCCACTAATTCAGAATCGTGACATGTAAAGTTTATAAAGGGGATAACGCATTCAACCAAGAGTTTCCCTTGGCAATAACACAATAGACAAAAAAAATCTAGAACAACTCTGATAAATAGACTTTTTTTTCATTCTTTACAATGTTTACCTGTTAATGTGATTACAAGTTATTCGTGTACAACACCCTTATAAAATAAAATTTATCATGAGAAAAAAGTTTGAGAAATATATCGATTTGCAATAATTATTCGATCACAATTTTACAAAACGTCGAAAATCATAATTGTTGATTTGATAGGTCCAAATGAAAACACGATTCTAGGACGCCAAATAATTTGCAAACATGTTCCAAAATAGGACATAGACAATAACTTGTTCATAAATACTTTAGGTAAAGAAGGAACGAACCACCAGTCTCCATACACCGCTCTCAATTGTATTTATGTTCTACATGAGTAGAAATAGAGTGCCATTATTATAATTCCTTCACTTTGAAGATTTGCCTATATAACAGAAATGTGGATCAAGTAGTTATGAAATAAAGTTACTATCCGAAGTAAAGTGAATTCAGAATTTAAAGTTTATGAATTTTTATTATAGTCTTAAATTAATATTATAATAATAATTAAATGACAACAAATAATTATAAATATTTACTTAATATATTTCTTAATACGTATACAAGATCTGACAAAAGATAGCGAGTTCACATGTATCTATAACCGAGCCTCTAAATCAGCCCGAATTACAAAAATCTCAAAGAAAGTTTACTTATTATTTTATTTGTTAATTGCTCACCCAGTGTTAGATACTCAATTAGGGTCCAACTAATTCAAATTCGCGTCTGAAAGTCCCATTTTGAAGTTAAAGCGTTCCTTACTAGAAGTGATATCATATACTCCATCTGTTTCAATTTATGTGAACCAATTATTATTTGTGGAGTCTACTGGGTGGTTCTTTGACTACATTTTCCTTATATATTTTTTAAATTATAAATTATCATGACTAATAATATTTTAAATATGATTTCTAAATATATATAAATTTATTTTATAAATTTAAAAAATTTATATTAAAATTTATGGCCAAAGTTTGAATAGTAACAATAAAGAAATACTTATCGGTTATCGATCAGTGGGAAATTTGCAAATTTCAAAAAATAAAATATTGAACTTCCCCACTGAATCAATGGGAAAACTGGACAATATTTTGCAGGGCAATGCAGTTTTTAATACTACACTACCTGCTAAACAGAAAATACAGCCCCCAACAATACAAGCCTAGATATAGTTCAACATTCAATCCAATCTATTTCATAAACAACATCCAACCAAACAGAAAATACAACAAACCAACAATATAATTAAACATTCAAATAAGAAGTTCAACATCAATTTTACAATTCAAATACCATATGCAACATGCAAGTACCATCCAAATACAAGTTATTGAAATAAACTGAACAACATGTCAATTTCTTGTATACGATGAGTATATGATCCGTGCCTATCACTATTGCAGTCACCAGTATGCGGTCCTAGAGTAGACGATGGCCTTGAGGAGTAACCTTCAGCAAACAATGACACAAATGACGGAGGAGGCTTCGATCCATTTGAACTTGCATCTATCCCTGCATCGGAAATAATGACACAAATATGACATGTTAACAACATATCAAGCAACTGAAACGACAACAAAATCTCATTTGAGTAAAGGGTGAATAGGAAGCATTAAAGATTTAATTAGGACATAGTTAAATATCAACATACTAATACCAAAAGTCGCATACCTTAGTCAGCATATGCATGCCCTCTTCATGAACTCAATTCTTTCTTGATTTTTAAAAATGTACTTCTGACAACGTTTGAATGACAATTAATATGGGCTGCATGGTAACTGAATCAACATCCAAAAAACTTTATCAGTGGGAATAAATGGCCAAGCAACTCCATCTTGTAAAACTACTGGAGTCGGCTAAGGCCAAAAGGAAAATGTCTTGAAGGAAATAAAAATAAGTGCGCTCAAGCTGGCCGTTGGATGCCTTTGACAGATGAATGCTGAAAGCACTGCTAGATGAACTCCTCCAAAGAATCCGAGAAACTGCAGGTTATTTCTTCATTAGGTTTATTCCGTGATAAAAGATAAGGTTTGGTCAGAATGAAATTTTAAAATAGAGAAGCAGGATAAAAAGTCTGCAATCCTTACATTCCCATAAACTCCTCGTTTCTTTGCTCATAGTTTAACACAAAGCAGAACTGCCCGGAATCTGTAGGATATCACCACAAAACCAACTATGTAAGTCATGTAATTCTGACTAATGAGCACCAATTAAAACCTTTTAACATGCTGACACAGCCCAAGAATATCCCAAAACGAGAACAGGCTAATTGTTGTATTCAACTATAGAAAAATCAGAATTCGCTGGTAAGTAGCTAAGGTCAAAATGTTCCAACTACTAGAGTATCTTCAAATAAGTTCTCCTCCATACATCATATCCCAAAAAATTGACAGTGACTGATTTCTAACTAGAATTTCTAAGCAGTCTCTTTCTTGACTTCATAGTTCATATGACCATAATCGAACTCATAAAGTACTTCGGTAAGAGTTCAGAATTCTGAATTGTACATCACTACAATCTCAAGCTTTCATATTTTAAAGTTAAGTGAACCATAACTTGAACAAAATTAAAAAGAGAGAATATTTCAATCAGTAGAACCACACAAGTCAACTAAATTCTTTATGTCCATTTTCTAGTTTTAGTAAATATAACACCATTCTCCTAGATTAACTCCACAAACAGAAAGAAAGTGCCCAGGAAAACAAAGTAGACAACTGTATCAACTCCAGACTTGTAGATGATATCACATTTGCACATAACCTTTATTCAAGCAGTTTAGTTGTTGTTGTAGAAACAACTGGAAGAACTCTGATGAATCATGAGTAACAGGTGAAGCTTATTGTGTTCTATTGTTTTATTTCCGTTTCTTTTTCTTTGGCATATTTAGTTTACAAATTAATATCTTGTTTTCATTATTTAGATAGTTCTTTTCTTGCAATATGATTCACAAATTCCAGAAACCTATAAAAGCGATATTTTCTTATTGAACTGAATAAAATGCACACTAATTTCTCAAGGACGAACCTGTTTGAGCCTGTCAATGACATCTGTCCTCTCTAATTCCTCCTCTGGAGATGGCACTAAACCCTCATCGCCCATCATCTGCTTATAAACAAAGCCAACATTAATCAGAAAGCCGAACACATCAGTATTGCGGGGAGGGAAATTATAACAAAAATATGAACAGCCGCAATGTTGGCACTTTCAGCCTCCCCAGACTTGAAATAAACTTTGATCAACATTTTAAATGTACTCTTTCAACATTTCGATATGAGGAGAATTACAAATTTTCGTATTTTTCATCGTCTAATTTCAACATTTCTATGATCAGCAACAATCTCAAATCACATAATTTCAGCATACTTCACCACTACGATTCCACAATGCCACAACAGATCAGTAGTCAATAACCAAAACTAAACAAAAAATCAGAAACGCGAAGTTATTAGCGCTTTGCTAGCTATAAACTAACTTGATCTGCAAAAGCTCGGGAATTTATCTAAAATTTTCAAATACTTAAAATAGCACTACAAATCATCAACAATCTAAAATCACGTAAATATTCAGCATTAAAACACATCAAAAGCTGATAAGTTACAACTCTCATCACAATTCACACCTAGTACAGTAATAATCACAATAACAACTCTAATTGTACCTTAGGTAGCGACCCATAAGGTTAATAAACTCAGATTTTCCAAATACTTACAAAAGCACTTCCAACAATCTCAAATAATTTTCAGTCAACTAATGGAGAAGCAACAATCGATTTTACTTACGCCGTCAAATATCTGCGCCAGTGTAAGTTTTGTGTGCCAAATATTCCCCCTGATTTTCAGTGGGAAATATTAAAGAAATAATAAATAAATAAATAAAAAATTCTCACTGATTCAATGGAAATATCTGTAGGAATAACCTCTAAATATTTTCCAGTGGAAGAATAATGATTTTTGTTAGGTCCCGGGGTATGCTATGGAAATAAAAATAAACTGAAAGTAAAAATAAATCGAATGTCAATACAGTTTGAAAATAATAATAAAGAACATAAATGTTTAATATTTTCATAGGTTATATTCCGGTCAGTGACCGAAAATATTGTATATATTTATATACAATTTTACAAAATAAAACAAAAGGAATTAAAAAGTTGAAGTCGCAGATGACTTCTGCCTGAAAAATCTACCTAAATAGACATAGACAACATCTCATTATAATTGCTTCAATAAAGCACAAATTTAGAATCTAAGCAGCAATTATAATGTTGGACAGAATGTTGTTGACACGCTCAGGAAACACTTTTTTATCGTGGTAAAAATCTATCGTGATAAAAAATTCCACGAGATTTGCTTCAGTTCCGTGAAGTAAGGCAAAATTATTTTACAGAATGTTGGTCCGAATGTCGTGACATTTGTTCCAACATTTTTAAATTTTAACTTAGTATTAAAAACGATATGTTGGGCAAAATGTCACTATACCACACTCCACATTAACAATTTTCTAGTAGTGACTTCCGGCCTCCTGCAACTCCATAACACAATGTTTTATAAGCGGGAGTGCATAACTTCTAATCTCGTTGAATGCCATAATTTTTTTCCTAAAATAGATATAGAACTACTGTTAATTCTTTCAGAACATAATATATCCTTAAAGGCTAGTTGAATTAATTTGAAAACATTGGTGCAGAGAGATATTGAAGTAGGAACATGTAGGCCAAGTGGTTTGGCTAATTAGAATAAGACATCAATGAAGTAGTAGAAGTGCTTATAAATTGATCCAGAGAGTAAATAGCAGCGAGTATTAGGGCTGCTTATCGATCGGCGGATGATTACACTTAACGGTTCAGTTTATCGATTTTTAAATATACTAATCCGCTAGCCAACTAATAAGATATCGGTTGGTTTGATATCATGGTGTATCGGCTAAATCTAAAGCTAAGTTTTTCATTACTGGAATAAATCTAAACTAAACTTGGCCCCTTAATTTCGCTGGAATGAAGACGATCTCTTTTGTCACTCAATCACAAATTGCTTATATTTACATCTTAATTACTACTGTTGTACTATTTTTTTTCTTTAATTAAAATCACAAGAAGAATAGACCTGTCATTGTTTTAGCTTTGTCTCCTTTTCCATTATATCATGAGATCTCTTCCCCAATAAGAACAAACCAAATCTCTATGCTACACTAACAGGAAAAAAACAAATTCTTACATAACATATACTGATTATGAAAAGCATACATTTTAACACAAGAATCACTAAATCATATCATTTCACACCTTAAAGTGAAGAAGAGATTAAGAGAAGACTTGTTTCGCTTCACCAATTTTAGGGATCGACTGCACCTAGAAGTTAGAAGTGATGAGGAATTTTGCTGCTAAGAATACTGAATGAGTGAATGGGGCTTTACCCTTGGGCCTTGGGTTTACAATCGATACTTAATATATCTAGGGTTAAAAATGTAAATATGATAATTCTTAACGCTTTAACAGTTTACTTGATAAAGAAATTGAGTAATCCACATCAGCATCAATAAATCGTTAACTATAAAAATTTAATTCGTTCACCCATCGTCAATCCTATAACCCTATATCAATAAGTCAAAAAGTCAATTTTGCGAAGTTATCGTCTATCGGTTACGGTTCAATTTTGAACAGCCCTAGCAAGTATGCAATTTTATGTGATAACATTTCCTTCGTCAAGTCTCTTCGTCTTCCCACTTCTTTTATTACAAGATCGAATATACAAGAAATTATATTTCAAAAAATTGCACCAGACATACAAAATAGAAAAAATGCATTTCTAAATGTGAGCTTCTTTGAATAACAATCATAATTTGTTAAATATTATATGAAAATCAAAATTGCTCACTTTTGACAAACTTAAAGATTCAAAACCGACCAAAAATATATTTAAGAAACTAATTTAGTTATTTCGCAAAAAATAAGGTACAATTTTTTGTCATTTTCTTGCTTTCCAAACGACATCTTTTTTGGGATAAATGATGTATGGTGTCCTAAAGTGTTCAGTCTTGAATTTTAGTCCTCGGTTTATAAAATCTTTAAAAAATGACCTTAATTTGAAAAAAATAGTTGGAAAGGCATGAGTTCTAGCTTTTGTTTATAAATCAGAACTTGTGGTCCTAAACTGGTTCACTGTAGAAATGTTCACGTAAAATCAAACAAAAACAAGATATTTTTATTTGGTTTGATTTTGGTTCTCAATTAAAAAATGGCATAATTTGGTTTGATTTTAAGCAAAAAATAATCGAAAAATCGAACCAAACCAACTATATAAATATATATTTAAACATTATAACTACACTCACACATACACACACTATATATATATATATATATGATACATATTAATCTTTTGCCTCTTACTTCGTAATCTAAGTATAACCTTTATAGTAATTCAATTGTTTTTGCATTTACTTTCTAGTTTGATTTGTAATTTTTATTTTGATAATGTCAAGAATTATTTTATATTTAAAATAATTTGTATTTGAGCCCTTTAATTATTCATCATTGTCTAATACAAACATCATTAAGATAGTTTGGTATATCACAACTAGATTTTTATTTTCTTGCACAAAAAATGTAGTCATTGTATTTTTATTTTCTTTCTTGTAAAATGGCTAAATCCTTGGATAATGCATACGGTTTTTTGGAGGAATACTACATATATATATATATATATATATATATATATATATATATATATATATATATATATATATATAACTTGATTAAATATACAGATTTCCTTCTTTTCTTAAAGAATAATTGATTTTGTAGTGTTATGTTGGAATATAGTCAAACATAATATGTGATTGGAAGTATATTGTCATATACGGTATAAAAAATCGATAAAACCCGAAAAAACCAAATAAAGTAACAAAAATCAAAGCGATAAGAAATCGACTTAATTGATTTGATATCAACATTTGAAAAATCGATTTAATTGGTTTGATTTTCTTTTATAGAAAAACAGCCTAAACTGAACCGCGAACATGCCTAGTTCACCGTCTTGAAATATCCTAAACTCTTCTTTATTTGCAAAACTATTTTTTGTTCACAACTTATGTTTAATGAATAATAAAAGCTTTGACTAGCAAATTTTCTAAAGCGAAGATTACTTTTTAAATATTTTATTAAGTGGGACAAAAAAATCAAGACCTTAGGCCATTTGTGAACTTGGCCCTCTTTTTGTAAGCTATCCAAAGTCAATAGATCAAAATGAGGTAGAGCCCAGGAGATCGGCTCAACACCACCAAAAGCCCATAAAGCCGTTGAAGTATGTTGTACCTAAGTGTTTTACTTTTTTTTGTTGTCTCAAAAAGAATGTCTTTTCTATATTTAGTAAGTTTGACAATTGAAACATCATACATGACAAGTTTATAACCATAAGATTCATAGAACATTTTAGTACACTACACACATCTTTAAATTAAGACCGCAAGATTAAAAATCTTTCTTTATTTCTTAAACTTCATGCTTAGTCAAACCAAGACACTCAAATTGAGACGAAAGGAGTAACTTGTAATAATCGATTACATAAGATCTCAGAAATGACGAAATAGTATAGGTATCTAATTTGCTAACTGAAAAAGAATAATCCATTGATTATTTTCATTAATGTCAAAGGTTTATATATTCATGATATACAATATTTAATTATGAAAATTAAATCTACCTTTTACTAATACAAGACTACTACCATAATTACACATGTACAAGAATACTAATAGGAATACACATACGCATGTGATATACAGATGTGATATACGGAATCTACATGTATATTCTTTCACACATCCGCAACCATAGTGGACGGTTGTCGTACGCTAAGATTGTCCCTAAAATATTTTAAACAGAACTAAGGGAAGACCTTTAATAAAGATGTCAGCAATTTGGTACCGTGAAGGGAAATGGAGCTACCTTTTGCGAACAAAGTGAATATCCATCTCGATATGTTTTGTGCGCTGATGTTGGACCAGATTCTCATAGAGATAGACCACAATAACATTATAGTGGGAGAGATTCTCGTAGGGTGTGCTAGAATTAGCACGCAGCTTCAGTTTGGTGTCAACCGGAGTAGGAGATGACATGTCAGTCCGACCAATAATCTCAGTCGCATACTCTCTTTGGGATAAAAATAGACCACTTGCATAACGAGTTATAGCTATACCTAAAAAATAACTCAAAGGCCCCATTCGAAGCTGATAATAGACATGATAGACTTGCATAATTTATCAGAAGAGGAAGTCAATATAATAGCATCTATGTATAACATAATTTATGTCAGAGAAGTACCACTATGATAGATGAAAAAAGAATGACCAGACCTGTTGTGAGAAAACTAAATAGTAGACACATAATTTGCAAACCTTTTGTACCAAGCCCGAGGTGCCTGTTTTAGCACATACAAGAATTTCTTCAGCAAACAGACATTGTTAGGATGATCGGGGTCCCTGAAACCAAAGGGTTGATGCATGTATACAGTTTCCTTGAGATCACCATGTAAGAAATCATTTTTCACATCCGATGAATGAGTCATGCTTTCGAGAGAGTCAGACTAAGAACAGTGTGAATGGTTGCCGGTTTGACCACCGGACTAAATGTCTCTCCACAATCCACGCCAAACTGTTGAGTTTTGTCATCACCTACAAGACGAGTCTTATGCCTCTCAAAACAATCATCAAATTTTTTCTTATGAGTAAAAATCCACATAGAATGAATCACATTGACACCAGACGAACGGGGCACCAACTCTCACGTCTTATTTTTAATAAGAGCATTATATTCATCATCCATTGTTATTTTTCAATTCAAGTCACGAAGGGCATACACGAGGTTACGTGATAGAGGTGATTTAGTGATATTAGAATTAATATTAAAATGTCGTTTGGGTCTAAAATACTCCTGTTGAATCTGAGTAACGAGTCCTTGACTTGGAATAGAAGTTGTCGGGACCTGGGTCAGTGTGGTGACGTCAAAATTAACTCAGTTTGGGAGATGCATGCTCGGGTCGGGAGGTGGGTCAGTAGGAAGTGGGCCTACTGGCCTAGACGTGGGACCAAGTGATGAACTATATGGGCCTGTTGGCCGAGAAATTAGACATGGGTGATGGTTATTTGGGCCAGCAGCCGGGCGCGGCGATTCGGAGGATGGGCGAGTATAAAGCTAACATGGAGTGGCCCGCCGCTAGATTGAGCACCGAAAGCGGATCGCCTACCGTCCATGTTCTGAGGTGTGGGCTAGACCAAATGGTGGACCATATACAGTGAGAGTCCATCATCCAAAAATCATAAGAATTGAACGCGGAATTATGCAACTTAGCAAACGGAAATTGGGTTTTATAAAAAATGGCATGTCGACTAATGATGACTTTATTAGAGGATAAATCATAACATTTATAACCACCATGATTAGACGGATAACTCAAAAACACACAAGCGGTAGAGCGGGCTTGAAGTTTGTTAATTGTTGTGGAGAGAAAGAGATGGTAGCATAAACACCCAAACACCCTAAGATGAGAATAGGACGGATTTTTTTTATAAAGAATTTTGAGTGGAGATTGGTATGTTAATTCTTTGCTAGGGAGTATGTTAAGAAGGTAAGTGGTCATTTGTAATGCATGTCAAAATGAAGGTGGTAATGAAGCATGTGCTAGTAATGTCCGAACAATATTATTAATGGTGCAAATTTTTATTTCGGCTTTTCTATTTTGGGAGGACGTATAAGGACAAGAGATCCAAAAAGATATGTCATTAACATTACAAAATTTCCTAAACGGCCCATTATTAAATTTCATTCCATTATCACATTGAATGCTTTTAATTTTCCATTTAAATTGGGTATAAATTAATGCTCTAAACGATAGGAATGTGGAATACACTTGAGACATTTAGACAACGGAAAAGTCCACAAAAATTTAGAATAATCATCCAAAAATAATACATAATAACGATGGCCCAAAGAGCTCAAAACTGGAGATGCCCACAAATCACTATGAATAATATCAAATGGAATCAACGTACTAGAATTAAAGGCTACAAACGGTAATCTAACATATTTCTCAAGAAGACAAGAAGGACAAACATAAGTACTACGCGTACTATTATACTCAATAAAATTATTATTTTTAAGAGAGGAAAGAACATATGCTCCCGGATGACCCAAACATGCATGCCACAAGGAAGGTGCTAAAGCGACAAACATTGACGGTGTAGCTTGATTAGTGATAGTGGTGGTGGTGGAGGTGGGATAGAGCCCGCCCTGACTATCACATCACATCTCATTAGAAGTATCCCCGTTGTGAAATGCCTCACAAAAAATCCAAAAGGGTCAAAGTTGATAAATTCAATTATCAGTTGTAAATTTTTGAACAGACACCAAATTTTAATTAAGTGAGGAGCATGAAGGACATTTTCAAGGTTAAAGGTGAGTTCGGGGGAGATAAATTTGTGTGACCATAAGCACGAATTAGAATTGAATTATCATTACCAACAACGATGCCACAATTTTTGCTCAAATTGAAATAAGATTAGAGATTATTTGGTGCAGACGTCATGTGAGAAGTTGCAAAAATGTCCATGTACCAATTTGTATCCAGAGGATTTAATCCAAGTATACGATCAACGCTCAATATCCATGCTGGTCGACTACTGGGCCCACAACAATGGCTGAGGCGAGGCCAGCCACCGCTCGCCGTCGCATTAATTCTCTACCATTTGTTCTTTGCTTTGTCCAGTGGGCATGTTTTGTCCAACGACCCAAGTAGAAGAAGGAAATGGGTAGGGGCCGATATGGGCCACTACTTGTTGCTGCCCAACAACCCAAGCTCGCTGGCGGTTGATGGCCTAGTCCTCGCCGATCGCCATCGCCGTCGGCCGACCGTCCGCACTGCGCCGCGACTACCATCGTGATTTTTGTCGCGCCCGTTTTTTACCTCGGGGGTCTGAACGGTATCCGCAACGTTGCTCTTTGGCGCGGTTCCCTGGATGGAGCAATAGTGTTGTTTTTAAGGAGTCGCCGCCTAATTATTTAAGTGAATTACGACACTTGATTTATTGCAGTAAAATACTGCAATTAATCTCCATTTAATGGTCTGCGAAATTAATGTGAGGTTCTAGGTAAGGGTTCTTTATTATCCTAAAGGGAAGGAGTTAGACATCATTTAAGATCCGCTAACTTGCGGTTATTCGTTCAAACCTAGGTTAATTATTTATTGCCCTTTTTATTCTACGTATTCTAAACATTTTTCATAATTTATAATTAAAATAAAATGCAATACAAAATAATAAAAACTAAAATTAAATGCGACATAAAATAAAACTCCGGGACATCTTTTAGCCCTTTTTAGGCTTTATGCACAAGATGATCTCCGGATACCTGCATAAACACTTAGTAAAAGTGTTAGTAATAAAATAAATAATTTTAAAGCAATGACAGGAATTAATAAGTAAAGTCAAAATAAATAAATCCGTCTTTTGCACAGAGAAGGCCTTGGAAATCAGACGGAGATTCCTTCATCGGCCAATTGTTAAAAGCAATAAAATAAATAAAACCTTCAGATCCGCGCCAAAACAGTAATAGTTTTAAACACGGAGGGCTCAAATATATAAAAATAAAGTGGGACATCCTAAACAAGTGCGGCTGCGAGAATTCGCCCTGCCAGCGCATATTGGTTATCCTGTGTAAGTAGAAGAAATCATTAAGGCCCAGAAAGCTTCATTTATTTTATTTTCCGTCTTTGCAACTGTGGAGGCCTCAAAAATCGACGGATAACTTTTTCATTGGCCAAAGTGTAGTATCATGTTCAAAATCAGTTTAATACCAACAATGTAGTATCTGATCAACTACAGTTTAATAAATGAAGGAGCAAAATCACAAACAATCGAACCCGACAAACAAGCTTAACACCAATAGCAAAACCATGAACAAAATATCCGTGAGATGGAAACTACAACAAAGAACGAAAATGATCCCAACAATGGAAGAAAATAAATGGGTCAGAATATTCGCTTGATCCAAACCCACTTAACAATAAACAAAGAACAACTAAACAGTGAAACAAAATAATCCAAAACATGGAACTACAAAGAAGAACGAAAATGATCCCAACAATGGAAGAAAACAAATGGTCAGAATATTCGCGGATCCAAACCCGATTTAACAATAAACATCAACACTAAACAAAATAAACAAAATAATCCGCGAAAATAGTGAACTACTGAAGAAGTTCGCGAATTTTCGTATGTCGCAAAACTCGTGAAGATACCAAAAGCGGGAAATCAGTCCGACAACCAACAACAGAAACCAAAAATTAAACCAACAGGGGTCGCCGGAGTTTTAAAGCTCCAGCCAGATAAAACAAGCAGTCCATTCACAGTGCACAACAGATCCGAAACAAAGCATAACATGGGTCGCCGGAGTTCTTCAAACTCCGGCGAGATTAAAAAAAAAGGAAATCAGTCCAAATAAGAATATGCCAACAAATCTAAAAATAGAACCAAACCCAGGCGGCGAGGGTGGCGACGTCACTTTCACGAGATCGTCGAGCGACAGCGTCAGCGACGATGGTTTGAGCACGAGCGACGGTGAGTGATGGTGAGTGTTGGTTCGGCGAGGAGAGAGGGGAGTTCATGCAGGTGATGGGGAGAGGCGGAAGGTAGGCGGAGAGAGGAGTAGGGAGATGGGGTTCTCTTTAAAAGTTGTGGTTGGGCTGATAATGAATGGTTGTGCGCTGAGGGTTTTTGTAAGGGGGGGCTGATTTTTTTTTTGTTGTGGGGAAAGTGGGAGTGTAATATTTTATTTATAGGGTAGATATTTTAGGTTTAGGTTTAGGTTTAGGTTTTGGGGGGGAAAATAAAAAGTGGTATTTGATTTTAGGGGGGAAAATAAAAGAGGGTGTTTGGATGGAATTAAAAAATAGTGTTGGATTGGACTGATTCAAATTGTGTCTTGGACTGGACTGGTTTGACAAAATTGCAAGGCGGGTTAATTATTTAAAAGAAAAATTTATTTAAAAAGATGCAAAATTATTAAAATGCAAATGCCGACACAATAATACTAAAATGCGATATTTAAGACATGTTTAATGCCTGATTAAAAGTAAAAACGGGATGCCAATTAATTATTTAAAGAGATGCAAATATTATTAAAATAAAACGACGGTGTAACAATAATAAAAACATAATATTAACAAAACATAATGCTTAAATTAAAATAAAAAGATGCAATGTCATTTTGTGAAGAAATAAACATAGAATATTATGTAAAAAATGCAAAAAATGATGATTAAAATGCGGTGTCCTAAAACACATAAAATTGCAATAAATATACGAAAAACGGGTCAAAATTGACTGTCAACAATTTTCCCACGATTTGACCCTTTTTCCCGCCCCCGTTATTATGATTTTGACCATAATTTTCAGAGTATGATTGAGAATCATCAATTTCGCAGGACGTGGCTACCATCATGGCGGAATTGGCTCCTTCAGACGCCTTTTTAGACAATCCTGTTTCTTCTAAGGTGAGCATGAAACGTGCTTAGTAGAATAGTGGGAGAGGATTGCTTTGACGAAGAAGAGTGCCAACTTCATCATACTCCTCAGAGAGGCCTGTAACCATCTGAAGAACAAGACGATCATTAGTGACTGGCGCGCCCAACGTTCTTGAGTTGATACGACAATTCTTTGAGCCATTAACAATAGGCTGAGACGTTCAGAAAATCCTCCATATTAGTGTGAGAGAATCCTGCTCAAGGTCACGATACGAGAATTTTTGTTATCTTGAAATATATCACGCAACCTATTCCAAGCTTCCATAGTCGTGACAACGGGTTCAATAATAGTCTGTAAGAGGTCCGTAGAGATAGTGGAATAAATCCATTAGAGCACTGTAGCATCAAAAGTTTCCCACAACTGTATTTCATTATCGGTGGTAGGCACCTTCTCCTTGCCTTTGTGATGATGTGATGGAAGACTCTATTAGACATTGCATGAATTTTAAACAGTTCTACCCACATTACGTATTGGACGTTGTCCATCTCAAGAACGATAGAGATGTTATTCTTGATATTTGAGACTTCAATGGCAGGATGAAAGGTGTTCTTTGTGGTATACATGATGAAATAACACGAGGAGAATTAGGGTGTGGGAAAAAATTAAAGGGAGGGAGTAGGGTGGCCGACAGTCACTGGTAGGGTTATGGCAGCAGAAGGTGGAAAAATTGGAGAAGAAAAAGATTGTCCTAGACTGCTGATATTGTTGACAATCAATTTTGACCCATTTTTTCGTATATTTGTTGCAATTTTATGTGTTTTAGGACACCACATTTTAATCAACATTTTTGGCATTTTTATATATATTTTTACCTAATATTCTATGTGTTTTTATTTTTATTTTTTGCAATTTGGCATCACGTTTTTATTTTTAATTAAGCATTAAATATTGTATTTTATTATTATTGCGCAATCATTTTATTTTAATAATTTTTACATCTCTTTAAATACTTAATTGACATCCCGTTTTACTTTTAAATGTTTAATTAGACATTCAACATTTGTTAAATATTGTATTTTATTATTATTGCATCGGCATTTACATTTTAATAATTTTGCATCTTTTTAAATAATTTTCCTTTTAAATAATTAATCCGTTTTGCATTTTTGTTAAACCACCAAATTGAGGCACAACTGGATCACCCAACTACTAAAATCGAAGCCCAAACTGAAGCCCAAAAATGAGGTCCAGTACACCTTTCATCTTTTTTCCCCAAAACCTAAACCTAAACCTAATACCCTCTATAAAAACAACACACTCCCTCTTCATTAAGGGGACTTCAGTCGCAACACATTTTTTCTCTCCCTCTCATTTTGTTATTTTCTTCAACATCACACACCCTCTGCCCGTCGCCCACACAACCCATTTTCCGTCGACCGCTGGTCCCACTCACACTGCCCCGTCGCCACTGAACCACCATCGAACCCATTGTTTCCGTCATCGTCATCGCCCCAACCCCGTCGCCATTAAACCCGTCACTTTCACCCATCACCGCCACTATCGGACAACCACTGGCGGCGTTCCGATGTTATACCGTCGAAGTGACGCCGCCCCTCTCCCTATATTTTCCTTATCATCACTTTGCCCGGAGCTTCGCCGGTGATTGTTTTTCCGATGACCATGATTGTTTATTTTTCTCTCTATGGTTTGTCGTTGCCTTCACTACCTTGTTACTGTTTCTTTTCATGTTCTGCACTACTACTGTTGATTCTTTATCGTTGATGGGCTATTTGACACTTTTTCGGCTATAACCTTCTGATCCCGTTTTGATATTATCCTCATTTATGCTTATTTTTTGTTTATTGCTCTGGTTAAGTATTGGTTACTCTATGAACTAACTGGTCATTTATCCCTGCTTGTGGGAGTATAATACTACTGTAACTTGGCTAGTTCGCTGTATTTTTAAGCCGTCATTGATTCTGCTACTGTTCTATTGTTATCTATTGCCTTCTTTTTGAAATTTTTTGAACTGATGCTCCCTTTGTGTGTTCGAGCAGTTGCCATATTTTGAGGTTATATTGAAAGTTGTTTCTATATGTTGGATTCGTGTTGCTGTTAGATCAAACTATAATAACTCGATCCTATGCTGAATACCCTTTGACCGGAGCATTATTCGTGGACTGTTTTGACCGTTTTTATTTCTTTATTAAACTGATTTTAAACATGATACTACACTTGGTATTTTACTGATTTTTGAATGTGATACTACATTGGCCAATGAAAAAGTTATCCGTCGATTTTTTAGACCTCCACAGTTGCAAAGGCGAAAAATAAAATAAAAATGAAGCTTTCTGGGCGTTGATGATTTCTTTTACTTACACAGGATAACCAACATGCGCTGGCGGGGCGAATTTTCGCAGTCGGACTTGTTTAGGAAGTCCCACTTTATTTTATATATCTGAGCCCTCCGTATTTAAATCTATTATTGTTTTGGCGCGGATTTGAAGGTTTTATTTATTTTATTGTTTCTAACAATATTGACCGATGAAGGAATCTCCGTCTGATTTCCAAGACCTCCTCTGTATAAAAGACGGATTTATTTTTGGCTTTACTTATTAATTCTTGTCATTGCTTTAAAATTATTTATTATATTACTAACACTTTTACTAAGTGTTTATGCAGGTACCTGGAGATCATCTTGTGCAGAAGGCCTAAAAAAGGCTAAAAAAAGTCCCAAAGTTTTATTCGATTTAACTTTATTATTCTGTATTGCATTCCATTGTAATTGTAAATTATGAAAACTGCTTAAAATATGTAGAATAAAAAAGACAATAAATAATTAACCTAAGTTTGAACGAATAACCGCAAATTAGCGGATCTTAAAGGATGCCTAACCCCTTCCCTTTAGGATAATAAAGAACCATGGTCCAGAATCTCATTAATTTCGCAGATCATTAAATGGAGATTAATTGCAGTATTTTTATTGCAATAAATCAAGTGTCATAATTCACTTAACTAATTAGGTGGCGATTCCTCAAAATCAGCATTATTGTTCCATCCAGGGAACTGCGCCAAAGAGCAACGTTGCGGATACCGTTCAGACCCCGATATAAAAAACGGGCGCGACAGATATCATGAAAGAGAATAATCTCTTGATTATTTTCATTAATATCAAAAATATATATATATACATGATATACAATATTTAATTATGGAAATTAAATACTAATTTTCTTGAAAATTGTTTTTCACTATTCAACCAAAACGCTCGAAACATTTACACGAAAATATTTTTTAAAATTTTATTTACAAAAAACGTTTTCCATTATATCAAATACGGGCATCATAATGTTGATAATGATACCGAATTATACTTCCAATATTCGGACGACTTTAATGCTAGCTATAGTTGGATTTCTGAAAAATAGACTAGAACTTTATTGGGTACGTGCACCATGTAAAACGGAATTTTACCCGATAATGAAACAATTAACAGTGTACTTAAGTTAGTCATCAAATGTTGATTGAGAACTTGCTAGAGTCCGGACATGATGCAAAGTCTCAAATTCAAGCTTCCCTGGGCACAAACGCAGACGAGTTTATGCTTTAAGCTGTGGCACTAGAAAGTACAACTAAATTGTTTTTTGAGAAGGGTAGATTAAATAGTGGCATGCTAAATTGTATTCATATTACTAACTGAATGGGCAGAGAATATGTTGTTTACCCTAAATATGTAATTTAGGATAACAATTGAATTTATATAGTTAGTGCAAGGTTGACACACACATTAAGATGATCAAACAATGATGTTTTTATTGCTAAATTACTAGATTGTTGTTAAGTCTATTTTAGGACTGTTTAGAGTCTGTTTAGGAAGGTTTTATGTGTCTTTTTAGTATTTTGTACAGTATTATGCATCTTATTTTATGTTTTCAGGTCATAAGCAATTCGGATGGAATATGGCGAATTGAAGATGAAATGACTGATTTGGAGGATAAAAACGCAGCATCAAAGCCCAAGCAGTCAACCAAAGAAGTCCTGGAAAGCATATAAGCAAAAAAAAAAAAAAACGGAAGAGCCGCGGCTCCCGAAGGGAAGGGCCGCGGCGCTAAAATCAAGCGTCGCGGCGCCTAATCTCCAGTGATCCCAGTGATTATTTACTGAATTAGCGCCGCGGCGCCGCCGACGTCATCTGCGAGAAATCCCGTATTTTAAAGAGGGTAAAAAGGTTCAAGATAGTATTTTCTCAAAAGATAAGCCCTATGAAAGTCTAGGAACTATTCAAGTTCTTTTTCTTTTCTTTCATTTAATTCAGTTTATGTTGAAGACAATTAGTTTGTTAGTATGTCAATGTCTATGAGCTAATTTCTTTATTAAGGTTATTCATTGAATCGCTTGAAACTCTTTCATGACTTAATGCATATGTAGTGACTTCTTCTTCTTCATCTGTTAAGATCTATTCAACTTGTGATGATTATGATAATTAATGTAACGTTTCGTAATTTTGGGCAATAATTTGAGCATATGGCGAACAAAATAGATCCAAGTGTTTGGAAAATTTTGTTATATCTATGTATGCTAACAAGGAAATTAGTATACAAGGAACACGATTCTGAAATAGTTTTGGATGTAACAAGTGTGATGATGAGGATTAATAATTATGGTGGTATATTCCCAAAAGAGGTGATGAGATAATGTCATATTATAAATTATGACATCGAGTATACGAAGATTTTATGAGTTTTTCGAATTTACATGAAGTGAGATCTAGAATTAATTATATGTATAATTAATAAATTATACGGAGACAAGTCACCTAGTTAAGAAGTGGGACACCACTTAGTGGGATATTTTGGTTACGTGTAAACATGTAAGCCTTTTCCTTTTGACTAAGGTAACTGGGGGAGGTGTCACGAAATTAACCTCCCCACCGCCAAATTAGCTTAGGTGGAGAGATTGGCTGGATACTCCTTATATTACTGCCTTATCACCAAACTTAAGCCCAATATTTGATCCTTACGTTTGAGAAGAAAAAAAAATAACTTTCAATTCATTTTTGTTAACTATTGCAATTCATCTCCTTCTGCCTCTTTCACTCTTAACCGTGATTGGTTGTGCTATCAACCAAACATCTAGATAACAATTATACTAATAACAGTAACCAGGTGAGATAGCAGCCTTGTTGGTTCTTCATTAGCCAAACGTAGGTATGTTAAGAGGCATGTTCTAAGTATGAAATATAATTGTGGTATTGTTTCATAATTTATTCTACTCTTAGAAGTTAAGAAGTATTCATGTTAATGATTTTATGCTAAAAGCATGTTTAAGTTGTTCCTAAGTCCTTATTAAGGTATATGAGAGATATGTTAATATTCATGAGAATTTTGAAGCCGATTTGATTTTGCTAATTTAAGGTAGCTAATAATTATTAAGTGTTCAGATTGATTTAATAAATAAGTGGGTATATTTTTAATAAATATGTTAAAATAAGACATTGCAGCATTAAGTGAATAAGGTATCGACAAATAATTATATTAAATGTCATCTGCATAGAAACTAAGATATAATCAACTTGTTTTACATTTGCTAGTTTACAGCTGATTAGATAAGATTATTATAAATATTAGAATTACTCACGGTCCATATAAGAATTAATTAAGCAGTTAGGATCTGTTATCACCATTCAGATGTTTCCGTAATGTTAGCCAGAGGAGCTTATTATTGTCGTCCAATAAATTCAAGAAATATTTTATTGTCATTCATGCATTTTTATTTGCATTGCATTTTATCCAAAACTATATATTGGGGATGGAAAACGGAGAATGCAGACCACCTGATCAGCTGGGATATGATAATATTGAAGCCGGTATGGCATGTCTGTGTGACCAAAGGCTTGTCTGTGTGACCCAATGCCTGATGCCCACAGAGTCGGTTATGGTAAGGAAGATGTCTGTGTGACCGAAGGCTTGTCTGTGTGACCCAATGTCTGATGCCCACAGAGTCGGTTATGGTAAGGAAGATGTATGTGTGATCGAAGGCTTGTCTGTGTGACCCAATGCCTGATGTCCACAGAGTCGGTTATGGTAAGGAAGATGTATGTGTTACCGAAGGCTTGTCTGTGTGACCCAATTCCTGATGCCCACAGAGCCGGTTATGGTAAGAAAGATGTCTGTGTTATCAAGGGCTTATGCTCGCGTGACCCACCCCGATGCCCACAGAGTCGGTTATGGTAAGAAAGATGTCTGTGTGACCGAAGGCTTGTCTGTGTGACCCAACGCCTGATGCCCACAGAATCAATTATAGTAAGGAAGATGTTTGTGTGACCAGTATTATATCGTATTTGCATTGCATGCCATTTAGACATATGTATTGGGGTCTCAGAGGTATGTACGGTTGGTCAGTTGTTTCCGTTTAAGATATTGTTATACTCTGCTAAGTTATTGTTTATATCTGACATACTCAGTACATCAGTCGTACTGACGTCCCTTTTGTCGGGGGACGTTGCGTTTCATGCCCGCATGTTCAGTTAAAGAAAGTGATGGTTCACTCTAGTAGGTTGCTGGTTCAGCTAATGTTGGAGCACTCTATTTGTTCAAGAATTGCAGTCTAGTCTTGGTACGATATTTTGATGTCGTATACTCTTTAGAGACTTGTAGACATGTGTCCTGTGTATAGTGACTTTTGTATGGCCTTATCGGTCTTGGTGTGGTCATGTATATATATATAAGTCAGTTTTCTGGTCAAGAACTTTCATAATCTTTTTCGGCTTAGTCTGTGCTTATTGTTATTATACAGTGATGATGTGATTTGGGGTACTCGGCGGGAGGGATCCGGGTACCCGTCGCGGCCCTCCAATTTGGGTCGTGATATCGCTAATTCTCATAACTTATATGATTTCAAACCGTGATCTGAAAAGAGAGATTTGAATATGCTATAGTTGTCTAGACATAAGTTAAAATCGTGGACGAAAGTACTCCGATATTTGTGTAGTGTTTAAGGTTATTGTTCTTAATCCGGTAAAATCTATCATAGAAATATAAAATATTTCTGCATTAGGTTGAGTTTCTATATGTCCTAACCAGAATATAGAACATCTTCGTTAACCTGTTATCTTAATAAGGAGAAGAATCATTAGTTTTGCATTATCAAGTGAAATAGTGGATAGTTGAGGAGATTGGAAACCCTAATTTCATTCGTAATTGTCTTAAACTCAAAGTATTATCATCATTAGTTATTTTCTGCACTTTACTTTAGTTGTAGTCATTAGTTAAAAATTCAAACACAATTATGATTACCAAATAGAAATCAAAGCTTAGATAATCGGTAATTGATAAACCAATCTCTGAGGACGATAACTCGGTCTTACATATCTTTTTTACTTTAAGCGATACGTACACTTGCGTAAGCACATAGAAATATCGCAAACAATTATTATATTCATAGTGAGAATAAAAAATAACATATAATAGAGTAACAAAATAAGACGAAGTAAGTAAATTTTATTTATGTGTTTCCATTGAGGTCGTCGTCTTGCAATGTCACCCTTAAAGGATGAGATGCGCGAGCTTGAGAGCTTTGCTTTACAAAACTTTGAGAGTGATAATAAGTAATGCTCGAAAATCAAACGGATATAAGTGATCGGAAGAGATACTTTTATACCTAAACTTGGGTAACGTTCTACGATTTATACATCCCTCATGATAAACATTATCTGCACGACTCATCTGTTTTGTACGTGGTTAGGAGACTACCAAATAGAATTTCGGGGACAATTTCAATTTGGACTTATCTTGAGCGACTGATGTCACATTTCTGGTCTCGCAATTTTGGGGCTAGATTGTCTCGTGCCATGGTTCCGAATCTTCAGCGAATCAAGATCATCTCTACTGGCCATATTCAAGAATTGAGACCGGAGCTGCCTTTGCTCAGTACATCTGATCTGTCTATTTTCCAAGTATCACCTCCCGATTCGTCTACTTATTAAGTCAGAGTTTTACCCATACATATATTATACTTTTACTTTTTAATCGGATGAGTAAAGTGAAATTTTCGTAAAATAAATTACGAATGATACTCGTTAGACGCTTGATGAAAGACAAAAAAGATTGTAAACGAATGGAGACTGACAATTATAGCTAGCCAATGATACGTGTGGGAATGTCCGATTGACAACGCATCATTTCAAGCTCTAGTATCAGTTTTAATTTTAGTTTCTCGGTATTCATATTAAAACTCGATTATATCTAAATTTGTGACGTATAGAGCCCTATTCGGGGAGAAACACTATCTATCAAGTATTTTTCATACTCAGGACCGGAAGTGCCAGTTTTTCTTGAATACTCGATGGATTAAATAATAGCACTACTATTTTCTAGTGGGATTTCCTCTACAGACATCACGAATCCGCATTTTAATATTACTATATGATTAATTTAATATTTGTTATTTAAATGATATACGTATACATCACTTTCTGATTGGCTATTTGAAACACTTTTTCTGCTTTTCTTTCAGTGGGTGAGGATGCGACACGTTTCTTTTCTTCAGATGTGGTGCTTAATCTCCCTGATCTGCGTTTTGGTGGAGCAAGATCGTCACAGAAATCTAAGAAGTAATAAATAATTTTTTAATTGTGTCCAACACCAAATAATTACTGTATCATTTTAGATATTTTATTCACAAACGTCGAAAAACTTTGCACAAGCTTTTCGAAGTAGTCAATTGATTTCAAAATTTTAAAGCTCAAATGACTATCCATAGTGTTGGAATGTTTCTAACTGAAATTTCGAACCAAAGGAAGGGGTTATGTCGGAGAGGTGGAGTACCTGAGAATGGACAATAACATATCGAGTGAAATTTCATAATATTGAGTCTGGGAGGGTACAGTTAGTGGCTGATACATTCAAAGCATCACCAATTTTTTTTATTATATATAAAACGATGTCATTTTGTTGTCAATAGCTGCGTTTTGAGTTTATACAATATCTTTATGAAACTGCCTATTTGTAGTGGTATTGTAACTTAATTTACTTCAATTAAAATGAGTAGTTTGCGCTCGATGACCTGAAATTCTCTTCCCCTAAATTGCCTATTCGATGACTCTAACACTGTAACACATTGTCTTTATGAAAAATTTGTCGTAGTTGAGACATCTGCTGCGTATTATTTGCATGACGTTCTTTATATATTGTTTTAATACAACTAGTCTACTTGTTTGCTACATTGGTCTCTTGATAACATTCGTAATTTCATTTTTTTTTGCTTCGTACATTGCCTCGCAATTATTATTTTTTTGCTACGCAAAAAATTATTACTTTTGCACCACCAGATTTTATTATCTGGATCCGCCACTAGGTACAGTGTACGCAGACCTTATCTCTACCTTGATAGGTAGAGCGACTGTTTCTGAAAGACCTTTGGCTCAAAACAAAGCACACGTAAATGTAAACGTATATAATATATCTCTACCCATAATTAGAATATATCTCATATATTTTGTATATATTTAGTGATATATAATTATGGTAAACTAGGATTTCTCTTGTAATTAGGGATGTATATTGTACACTATATATATTGTGATAATGAGAAAGACTCCCTAAGGGAGATTATTACAATCTTACATGGTATCAAGAGTCAAAACCCTAGAACCCTAAGAATTTTTTTCACCTAGCCACCGCCCCCCCCCTCGGGATCAATGTCGCGACTCTCTCTCATAGTTCTTGGTTTCTCTTCCTCTCATGTCTAAATGGGTACTCTTGAATCTCCCACCCTTTATGACGCTTCTGTTTCCACATCTTTTCCCACCACCAATTCATCACCATCTCTCCACCCGACTCTCGTCGTTACAAACATTAAGAATTTCATCCCTCTCATTCTTGATCAGGAAGATGGTCAATATTGGTCATGGGTCGAACTGTTTAAAATACATGCTTGCGTTTATCATGTGCTCGATCACATCGACGATTATATTCCTCGTCCCCCGGAGATTGATGAAACAACTTGACGTCGTCTTTATGTCGTAGTTAAACAGTGGATCTATGACACTATTTTCAAAGACCTACTTCTCACCATCATGAAAACGGGGGCATCTGCCCGCGAATTGTGGACAAGACTGAAAGAAATTTTCCAAGACAACAAGAACACTCGTGCGGTGTACTTGGAAAAGCAATTCAACAACACACGTCTGGAACATTATTCCAATATGTCTGAATACTATCGACAGTTGAAGCTTGTGGCAGATCAATTGACTAATGTTGGTACGCCCGTGTCCGAAACCAAGATGGTGTTACAACTTATTGCAGGCCTCCCTAAAGAGGAATACGACAACCTAGCTACGAATTCAGCAGACGGACCCACTTCCGAGTTTCAACAAAGCTCGCTCTCAACTACTGCTGGAAGAAACCCGACGTGCAAAGTAGGATGAGCATAATCAGAAAGCGTTAGCTGTCGAAATGCAACCCCATCAGCAACTTCCCTCCGGTCATACTCCGCCGGAAAATTCCCAACCGCGACGGCAGGGGTGGCAAGGACCGCGGAGGCAGAGAGGGACGTGATCAGCAGAACCAGCAAGAATACCAATGCCCGCTCAGATTTCACTGGTCGCGACGCC
Organism: Przewalskia tangutica; assembly: GCA_029844215.1. NCBI lineage: Eukaryota > Viridiplantae > Streptophyta > Magnoliopsida > Solanales > Solanaceae > Przewalskia > Przewalskia tangutica. The sequence continues at coordinate 30,992,135 of CM056723.1, forward strand.
AACAAGATTAGCAGCGCGCCATGGCTACCAACATTATCGGGCCCAAAGAAATTTCTTCACCTCTTTTCCTCAACAAGGGTTGTTGGTCCCAGTTCCAGCCCCTCGGCCAATCCAGTACCAGCAGCAAGTCCACTTTCATGCAAGGCCGCCTGTAACCCCGAATCCAGATGGCCCCCATCGATTGGGGCCAAGCCAAAGAAGATAAACTTGCAGCCACCGGACAACACTTGGTACATGGACTCGGGAGCCACATCTCACCTCACCCGGTCTGCAGGTAAGATTTCTAAAATGTTTAGTTTAAAGCATCCTCAATATATTACAGTTGGCAATAGCCACCGCATTCCAATACAGGGATATGGTACATCCTACACACAACTACCCTATCCACCGTTCTCCCTTAAAAATGTCCTATATTACCCACACATCATTAAGAACCTAATTTATATCCGCAAATTTACTCGTAATAACTCTATTTGTCTCTACTGACTTTGACCCTTTTGGTTTTACTGTGAAGGATCTTCATACGGGAACACCTCTTAGGAGATGCAATAGCACGAAGGATCTCTATCCATTTTCATCCACATCCGTTGCCAGATCTTGCTCTCCCGTCTCTCCATCCACGTGGAATAATAGGCTTGGTCATCCAGAAGCCCCAGTTTTATATTTTCTTAGAGGCAATTATTTTATTCCATGTAATAATGAGAAACTAGCCCAACACTATGTTTCTTGTTCTTTAGGAAAACATACTCGTCTTCCGTTTAAATCATCTACTAGTGTTACTTTGCACCTTTTGATATTATACATGCCGATTTATGGACTTCTCCTATCTCTAACTTTCCTCGGTCATAAATATTATCTTGTGTTGCTAGATGATTTTTCTCACAACATTTGGGTCTATCCCCTTAAATTCAAATCGAAAGTGTTTGCCAATTTTTTTGAGTTTCACACTTTTATCCAAACACAATTTGAAAAATGTATAAAATCTTTTCAGTGCGATAATGGTCGTGAATTCAATAACTTCAACTTTCACCGGTTTTATACAAATAATGGCATGGTTTTTCGATTCTTCTGTCCTCACACATCCCCAAAAAACGGTAAAGTTGAACGAATCATTCACACTATTAACAATATGATTCGCACTCTATTGATTCATGTCTCCTTCCCTCTGTCCTTCTGGGTATATGTCGTTAAAATGTCAGAATACATTCTAAATATTCTCCCAACTAGCACCCTCCACAATATGACCCCGACCGAAATCCTCTATCGCAGAGTCCCCTCTTACGATAATTGTTGACACCCAATTTTGACCCATCTTTTAGGCATTTCTCGCAATTTTAAGCATTTTAGGACACCGCATTTTATCATCATTTTTGACATTTTGTATATATTTTACATAAACATTCTATGTTGTTTATTCTTGTAAATTGACATCATGTTTTGTTTTTTTACCTTTAATTAGGTATTAAACATTTTTTAGCATCTCTTTGAATAATTAACTGACGGCCCCGTCTTTACTTTTAATCAGGCATTAAATATTTGCTAAATATTGTATTTTATTATTATTGCATCAGCCATTGACATTTTAATAATTTGTATCTTTAAATAATTTTCCTTTTAAATAATTAATTCATTTTGCATTTTTTGTCAAACCAGTCCAGTCCAGGGCATAATCTGAATCAGTCCAATCCGCCAGAAATCGAAACCAAAAATGAAGCCCAATACACTTTCATCCAATACCAAAACCCAATACCCAAAACCCAAACCCTAAACCTAATCCTAATCCTAATCCTAATCCCACACTACAAATAAAACCTTACACCCCTCATTTTAAAAGACCTAGGGCAGCCCACCATCCTTAACTCAGCCACAACATTCTCTTCCTAACCCTATTTTCTACCCCAGTCGACACCTACCCTACTTTACTACCAGACGCAAATTGGCCGAATTCTACGTAACCCTCCCAACTGTCTCCCTCATCTCACTCCCACTCCCTCACCCACAGAACCCTACTTTACTACCCAGCCGCCGCCTTCAGCAGACGCACCCCTCTCCCTTCTCTCACCCCATCTTTCCCTCACCATCATTCCTCTGTCCTCTCGCCGTCGACCACCACCACCCCCACTGCTCGACCAACAACCCAACGTCGTCACCCTCGCGACCTTGGTTTGGTTCTTTTTTTTTTATATGTTGGCATACTCTTTATATGGACTGATTGATTATTTTGAATCTCGCCGGAGTTCGACAAATTCCGACGACCTATGTTGTTATTTGTTTCGAATCTACGACATAATATTGTTGTTGGGCTGTTTTTTTCAATTTATTTTGGGAGTCTCATCAGTTGTTCTGCTTGTTAGCTGATTTGGTATGAGTTTATGTTTTTCGGCGATTCATCGGCTTTGCTTCCGCTTCCCGGACCGCTGATTTGTTATGTTGTGTTGCTGTTGATCGTTTACTGTCCCGACAATTTGTGGATTGTTTTGACTGCTCTATTGAATTGATCTGGACATGTTGCTACTGATTTTTGGTCTTCTTATTATTGATTTTTGACATTTTGCTGGTAAACTTGATTCGAACGGATAATACTATACTGTTGTTTAATTAATTTTGAACAAGATACTACACTTGGTATTTTATTGATTTTGAACAGATACTACACTTTGGCCAATGAAAAAGTTATCCGTCGATTTTTGAGGCCTCCACAGTTGCAAAGACGGAAAAATAAAATAAATTAAGCTTTCTGGGCAAGGACGATTTCTTCCACTTACACCGGATAACCAACATGCGCTGGCAAGGCGAATTCTCGCAGCCGCACTTGTTTAGGCTGTCCTACTTTATTTTTACATATATCTGAGCCCTCCGTGTTTAAAACTATTACTGTTTTGGCGCGGATATGAAAGTTTTATTTATTTTATTATTTTTTAGCAATACTGGCCGATGAAGGAATCTCCGTCTGATTTCCAAGGCCTTCCCTGTACAAAGACGGATTTATTTTTGGCTTTATTTATTATATATTGCTATTACTTATAAAATTATTTATTTTATTATTAACACTTTTACTAAGTGTTTATGCAGGTACCCGGAGATCATCTTGTGCAGAAGGCCTAAAAAGGGTTAAAGATATCCCGGAGTTTTATCTTATGTCGAATTTAAATTCCAGTTTTACTATTTTTGTATTGCATTTTATTTTAATTGTAAATTATGTAAAAAATGTTTAGAATAGGTAGAATAGAAGCCAATACATAATTAACCTAGGTTTGAACGGATAACCGCAAGTTAGCGGATCTTAAAGGATGACTAATCCCTTCCCTTTAGGATAATAAAGAACCCTGATCCAGAATCTCACATAGCTTTCGCAGACCTTTAAATGGAGATCATTAATTGCAGTATTTTATTGCAATAAATCAAGTGTCCTAATTCACTATAATAATTAGGTGACGACTCCTTAAATACATCTAGGAATCAACCATACGTAGTACTCCCGTTTCGACTCCGGTTAAAATGGGGTGTTACAGATGGCGACTCTGCTGGGGATAATCATGTTCTTGACCATAACAAACCTAGGTTTATTACTGCTTAGCTTTATTTGCTTTTATTTGTTTTAAATGCCTTAAAAATTGCTTGCTTTAATTTTGTATGATTAACTGTTTTAATTGCTATTTGCTTTTACTGGTTTCCTTAAATTGGCATTCCGTTCATATTTCTTCCACTCTGGAAAATTCACATTGTCACACACTACACGCGTTGGTGTGCTTCGTGCACCCGCAAATTTCTTTCAAGAAAACCCAAAATTTAGAAGAGTTGGCGCTTGCGTGGAGTTAGATCGGTTCGTCTGATCAGCCACGTAGCCTTCTCACTCGAGTTGTCCGCTCAGGAACCTTGCGTATAGTAAGCCAAATCTTAGAAAGCTTAAGATAGAGCTATACCACCCTTTTATAATTGTCATGCATGCATAAACCTTAGGTGGGTTAATCCTTGGTATTAACGCCACAATTATAAATCCACCAAACTTGTCGACGAGTTTCACAACCCAACGATCCATTAGCATACTATGTGTAGCGTGATGGTGATATACGGATCCAAGCCTGGTTATAACACACCGAAATTGGAAAAAGTGCACCGTCATTTGGTCGCCATTTCCGACAAAACGTTGCAGTTTAACGGCTTGGATCTATTTATCATAATCTCGCATATTTGGCGTCTAGGCCTACCTCTTGCATAAGAGAGGTCCCATGCATATTAGGCGCGCACTTGATTTGCATGTTTTTGTTTACTATTGTTGTCGCTAGCAATTCTGTACATATTATTTAATGCAATAATTACTCTTTAAACCCCTGTACATATCATGCTTATAATTCTGGTCATTAGCATTTGCGTTTTTTGCACTTTTGTTGTCACATTGCAATCAGGACTTCTACTGCGTAAATCGCTCTTGAACAACACGATTTGGACTTTGTGAATCATCAACCACCAGTCCGGTCGAACCAATCAGGGGAGTCTTTGACTATATCGTCACGCCTTCACATTTTACTATTTCTGTGGCTTGCCTACTCTCACTCATTTGTCATATTTTTGCAGGAAGACCGTCCTCGCAAATAGTCGAGGTCGGACAACAACAACAACAACAACAAAACAAAAAAAATTAGTTGAGTTACGTTGACGGAGAGATGTCAGCTTATACCAGATTCAACAAAGCATCGCTCTGGGTCTTATATTTTGCATTTTTATACATATTTGCAAGTCTAATTGATAGGCCTAGTACTGATTACATAATTCTTTTTACAACATAATCATTCCGAACTACGCGTGTCTGATTCTCACCATACGGTGTGATACGTAGGCAACCCATATAGGGTTCGACACTACCACACAAAAAAAAAGGGACATATTTGGTTCATCCATTCATTGCATTTATCCAATCACGCACATTCATTGTTGTATTTCAATCATTCTATCACATTCATGCATTTCATTCATTCATTTTTTCATTACATTCTTTTACTTTGCATTAGTCTTATAGTAAACAATCATTTGTTTTGCACAGCTTTTACTTTTGCATTTCTTTGTTGAATAAATTCTTTTAAATCATACGTTTTATAACATATCTGAACGAACTACGCGCACCTGATTCTCGTCAAAGATGAGATACGTAGGCAGCCCTATTCGGGTTCGGTACCATTTATTCAAAAATACAAAAATATTTTATTCAAAAGCATAAAATAAAAAAATAAAAAATACAAAAAAAAGGCTCTTTTAAGTATCATTGTTTGATTTGGTTGATACCAACACAGTTAGGAGTGTACATAGGAAAGAACGAGTAATAATCAGTATGGATGGACTTCGTGGTAAACCATAGATTCTTTTGGTACCTCTCACGCACACTTGTAATGACATTCTTGCATGCTTCTAAGATAAGAACGAAACTAACCTCATCGTTTCATGTGCATTGTGTGGTGAGTTTTAGAATCAGTTCAATTGCATCGCATTGTGATCTAGAACTTGGCCCGAATGTTTGTTGAGGCGAAATCTTGAGTAACACTCGGTGTGAGAAATGATCGTAGGCTTTCTTTGACCAGTTTGAGCCTTTTTCAGCCTACCAAATAACATTATCTGTAGTACACCCCTTTTGAGCCTAAAGCCTATTCTTTTGATAATCGCATATTACACCTATACCCTTTCTAAGTATGTACGCACTATCCCTCTCTTGGCCCGACCTCCTTGAGTGCTTTGGAAATGTGCAAGTGGCTGACGAAATTCTGCGTCGAAGTTTGCAAAGACAAAATTTGTCAAAGTCCCAAAAGGGAAAAGAAAACACAAATGACGACTTCACAAAAGAAGAAATCAAAAGCCCCGACATTATAAACAAAAAATAAATGAAATGAGAGAATAACTTTGGGAAAAGCGGGCTCCAAACGAAAAATTCAAAAAGAAGTCGATCTGAAAAAGCGGGACAAAAAGCGGTCGGCGTTAAAGCACACAAATGTCAAGCACGGACGTAGTCCATGCTCGAGGAAGGATTAGTTACTTTTACCAAATGATATCCATCCCTTTCCGAGCCTACATTCTGAGCCTCAGCCAAGCCCTACATGATCTTATACTGAGAGTTCTCACATTAGTGGATACTTACATGACGGCCAAACCTATGGTATCACAATTGCATGCATTGAACATCCTTTTGAGTGTGAGCGTACTTCTCTAAACGTCCCAAAATTCAAAATACAGGAATATATGTGAAAAATGGGACTTTCTTTCAGTGATGGCATTTGAAACATGAGATTACGTGTAGTTCGAAACCTTGGCTGCAAGCAAGTGTGTTAGGTGTTAGGTACCATTTGAAACTATAGGAATCATCCAGAAGTCAGTCTTGGTTAGACTGTAAGTGAACAACGGAATTCCTAAGCACAATACTAATTGTTGGTATCAACTGAAGTCATAACGTGATGCTGTCTTTCCACTTTTCAAAAAAATGCACATAAAATCCTTATTCTTTGCATCATGAACTACGTCTCGACCTGATTCCCTCGACGGGATACGTAGGCGGCCACATTGGCTTCGGTCCACATTGTTTGAAAAAACCATAAAAATCTTTATTATTTGCATCATGAACTACGTCTCGACCTGATTTCCTCGACGGGATACGTAGGCGGCCACATTGGCTTCGGTCCACATTATTTGAAAATCCATAAAAATCCTTATTCATTGCATCATGAACTACGTATTGACCTGATTCCCTCGACGGGATACGTAGGCGGCCTAAATCGGCTTAGGTCACACCATTAAAGATCTTCCCATTGGCTCGTGTGCGACGAAATACGTTGATTATTCTGAAAAGAGATATGAGCAATTTCCGCCAGAGTTAAGTTTTGCCCAAACGCCCCGCATAACGAAAACTGGGACAATTTTGGAAAATGCACCATGAAGAGATCATAATAAGGATTCCAAAAGCGTGGCGTTCAGCGTCCGCCAAGTCCGCGCGGGCTGCGTCGGCCTTCGCGGCGTTACCGTGGCGCCTGACGTTCAACCGCGTCGGTGCAAGCGAAATCTCGGCGTGGCATCGCGTCAATCTGACCGTCACGTTTCACGGGATCTTGTATCGGCCAAAGGCGGGAACACGCAATAAGCCCGTGGAGGTTACAAGCGCCTGCGTCATCTGATGGCGTTATCTCGGCCAGGCGAGTCCGCAAGGCGGTGCGTCCGTAAAATGACCTGCAATTTCATTGTAAGCCTGTCTGGCAACCGTTCGTGTTTAAATACATCTGGCCAGCGAACATTTGCATATCGTCATCTGAGGCAGCAGCGCCCATCTGGCGTCGTTTATCTAAATCCATCTGAGCGACAACGCCCATGGCGTCGTTTGCGTCTCGTCCGTACAAGGCGACCGCGCCATCTGGCGTCGTTGCATTCGTCCATCTGAGGCGACAAGCGCCCATCTGGCGTCATCTGCGTTTCGTCCATCTGAGGCAGCGCCATCTGGCGTCATCTGCGTCGTCCATCTGCAAGGCGACAGCGCCCATCTGAGCGTCATTTGCGTCTGCGTCCATGAGGCGACCGCGCCCATCTGAGCGTCGTTTGCATCGTCCATGAGGCGACGCGGCCCGTACAAGGCGTCATCTGCGTCGTCCATCTGAGCGACAGCGCCCATCTGGCGTCATTTGCATCGTCCATACAAGGCGACAGCGCCCGTGGCGTCATCTGCGTCTAAATCCATCTGAGGCGACCGCGCGGCGTCATCGCGTTCGTCCATACTGAGGCGACCGCGCCCGCGGCGTCATCTGCGTCCGTCCATGAGCAGCCAGCGCCCGTACTGGCGTCGTCGTATTCGTCCATCTGAGGCGACCGCGCCCATCTGGCGTCATCTGCGTTCGTCCATCTGAGCAGCAGCGCCCGTCTGGCGTCATCTGCGTCTAAATCCATCTGAGCGACCGCGCCCATCTGGCGTCGTATGCATTCGTCCATACAAGGCGATAACGCCCATCTGGCGTCATTTGCATTTAAATCATCTGGCGGTCCCGCCCATCTGGCGTCATTGCATTCGTCCGTACAAGCGACAGCGCCCATCTGGCGTCATCTGCGTTCGTCCATCTGAGCGACAACGTCCATCTGGCGTCGTTGCGTCGTCGTCCATGCAGCAGCGCCCATCTGGCGTCATCTGCGTCGTCCATCTGAGCGACGGCGCCCATCTGGCGTCATCTGCGTCGTCCATGCGAAGGCCAGCGCCCATCTGGCGTCATCTGCGTCTCGTCCATCTGAGCGACAGCGCCCATCTGGCGTCATGCGTCTCGTCCGTACAAAGGCGACCGCGCCCATCTGGCGTCATCTGCGTCGTCCATACGAGCGACCGCGCCCGTCTGGCGTCATCTGCGTTCGTCCATCTGAGGCGACAAGCGCCCATCTGGCGTCATCTGCGTTTGTCCGTAAAGGCGACCGCGCCCGTCTGGCGTCATCGTATTTCGTCCATCTGAAGGCGACAGCGCCCATCTGGCGTCATGCATTCGTCCATCTGAGGCGACCGCGCCCATCTGGCGTCATCTGCGTCGTCCGTACAAAACTAGCGCGCCATCTGGCGTCGTATGCATTCGTCCATCTGAGGCGATACGCCCATCTGGCGTCGTTGCATTCGTCCATCTGAGCGATTCGCCCATCTGGCGTCATTGCATTCGTCATCAAGGCGACAGCGCCCATCTGGCGTCATCTGCATTCGTCCATCTGAGCGACCGCGTCCATCTGGCGTCGTTTGCGTCGTCCATCTGAGCGACCGCGCCCGTACAAGCGTCGTCTGCGTCTCGTCCATACGAAGGCGCCAGCGCCATCTGGCGTCGTATGCGTCTCGTCCATCTGAGCGACAGCGCCCATCTGGCGTCATCTGCGTCGTCGTACTGAGGACCGCGCCCATACAAGGCGTCATCTGCGTCTCGTCCATCTGAGGCGACCGCGCCCGTCTGGCGTCATCTGCGTCGTCCGTACGAGCGACAGCGCCCATACTGGCGTCATCTGCGTCGTCCATCTGAGCGACAGCGCGCCCATCTGGCGTCATCTGCATTCGTCCATCTGAGCAGCAGCGCCCATCTGGCGTCGTCTGCGTTTCGTCCATCTGAGCGACAGCGCCCGTACAAGGCGTCGTCTGCGTCTCGTCCATACGAGCGACCAGCGCCCATCTGGCGTCATGCATCTGCGTCATCTGAAGGCGACAGCGCCCATCTGGCGTCATCTGCGTCGTCATCTGAGCGGCAGCGCCCGTACAAGGCGTCATCTGCGTCGTCATCTGTACAAGGCAGCGCCCGTACTGGTCATCTGCGTCGTCCGTACAAGGCGCGCGCCCGTCTGAGGGTAATCTGCGTCGTCTACGAGCGACAACGCCCGTGGCGTCATGCGTCTGCGTCCCTGAAGGCGACAGCGCCCGTACAAGGCGTCATGCGTCGTCATGAGGCGACTACGCCCATCTGGCGTCATCTGCATTCGTCCATACAAGGCAGCAGCGCCCATCTGGCGTCATCGTATTTCGTCCATCTGAGCGACAGCGCGCCATCTGGCGTCGTGCCATTTCGTCCATCTGAGCGATACGCGCCCATCTGGCGTCGTTGCATTCGTCCATGCGATTCGCCCGTAAAAGCGTCATTTGCATTCGTCCATCTGAGGCAGCGCTTCATCTGGCGTCATCTGCGTTTCGTCCGTCTGAGGCGACAATGTCCATCTGGCGTCATTTGCGTCGTCCATGCAAGCGACAGCGCCCGTAGAAGGCGTCATCTGCGTCGTCGTACAAGATGACAGCGTCCATCTGAGCGTCATGTCGTCGTCATGCAAGGCGGCAGCGCCCATCTGGCGTCATCTGCGTCGTCCGTGAGGCGACCGCGCCCATCTGGCGTCAGCTGCGTCGTCCATCTGAGCAGACAGCGCCCATCTGGCGTCATGCGTCGTCCATCAAGGCAACAGCGCCCATCTGGCGTCGTCTGCGTTCGTCCATCTGAGCGCCAGCGCCCATCTGGCGTCATCTGCGTCTGCGTCCATGAGCGACCGCGCCCATACAAGGCGTCATTTGCATCGTCGAACAAGGCGACAACGCCCATCTGAGGCGTCATCTGCGTCTCGTCCGGCGACCGCGCTTCATCTGAGCCTGCGTCCGTCCGTACAGGCGACCGCGCCCATCTGGCGTCGTTGCATCGTCGTCCGTACAGATGACAGCGCCAGCATGGCGTCATCTGCGTCGTCCATCTGAGCGGCAAGCGCATGGCGTCATCTGCATTCGTCCATCTGAGGCGACAGCGCCCATATGGCGTCATCTGCATTCGTCCATCTGAGCGACAACGCCCGCCATCTGAGCGTCATCGTATTTCGTCCATCTGAGCGGCAATGCCCATCTGGCGTCATCTGCGTTCGTCCGTACGAAGGCAGCAGCGCCCATCTGGCGTCATGCGCATTTACGTCCATACAAGCGACAGCGCCCAACAAGGCGTCATGCATCGTCCATACGAGCGATAACGCGCCCATCTGGCGTCGTATCGCGTTCGTCCATCTGAGCGATAACGCCCATCTGAGCGTCATTGCATTTCGTCCATCTGAGCGATCGCCCCTGGCGTCGTTTGCGTTCGTCATCTGAGGCGACAGCGTCCGTACTGGCGTCATCTGCGTCGTCCGTACAAGGCGACCGCGCCCACATCTGGCGTCATCTGCGTCTCGTCATCTGAGGCGACCGCGCCCGTACTGGCGTCATGCGTCGTCCATCTGAAGCGACAGCGCCATCTGGCGTCATGCGTCGTCGTCCATGAGGCGACAGCGCCCGTCTGGCGTCATGCGTCGTCATGAGCGACAGCGCCCATCTGGCGTCGTCGTATCTCGTCTGAGGCAGCAGCGCCCATCTGAGCGTCATCTGCGTCCGTCCATCTGAGCGACAGCGCCATCTGGCGTCATCGAATCTCGTCCATCTGAGCGACAGCGCCACCTGGCGTCATCGCATTCGTCCATCTGAGCGACAACGCCCATCTGGCGTCATCTGCATTTCGTCCATCTGAAAGCGACAGCGCCCATCTGGCGTCATCTGCGTTCGTCCATAAAGGCGACAGCGCCCATCTGGCGTCATCTGCATTTCGTCCATCTGAGCGACAGCGCCCATCTGGCGTCATCTGCGTTCGTCCATCTGAGCGAAGCGCCCATGGCGTCATGCGTTTCGTCAAGGCAGCAGCGCCCTGGCGTCATCTGCGTCTCGTCCATCTGGCGACCGCGCCCTGAGCGTCATCTGCGTCGTCCATCTGAAGGCGACAGCGCCCTGGCGTAAATCTGCGTCGTCGTACAAGGCGACAGCGCCCATCTGGCGTCATCTGCGTCTCGTCCATCAAGGCGACAGCGCCCATCTGGCGTCATCTGCGTCGTCCATCTGAAGGCGACAGCGCCCATCTGGCGTCATCTGCGTCGTCCATCTGAGGCGACAACACCCGTACATGGCGTCATCTGCGTTCGTCTATATAACGGCGAACATCTGCATCTTGTCCATCCTGAGCGACCGCGCCCATCTGGCGTCATCTGCGTTTCGTCCATACAAGGCAGCGCCCGTCTGAGTGTCGTTGCGTCGTCCATACAAGGCGACAGCGCCCGCATGGCGTCATCTGCGTCGCTATCTGAGGCGGCGTATCGTCGCGTCAACCGCCAGCCTCTGAACACCGTGTCTTTTCGGCGCGCCCGCTGCGACCCGGTGTCGATCAATGCCCGACCGGGACAAATTCTGAGTTTTGCGTGCACTTTTATTTTCTAGCATTGCGGCTGACCCGGTGTCGTAGTGCGACAACGGAACAAATTTCATGATTTGTCTTTTACCTTGGCATCGCGGCGACCGGTGTCGGCTTTTGCCCATTCTTTGCTTAATCGCTTTTTAATCGGCGATGGGACAAAATTGGCCACAAGTCAACGTCTTTGTCCGAAAACTCTTTCATCGTCTCCGGTCAAAGAGGGACAACTGTTGACACCCAATTTTGACCCATCTTTTAGGCATTTCTCGCAATTTTAAGCATTCTAGGACACCGCATTTTATCATCATTTTTGACATTTTGTATATTTTTTACATAAACATTCTATGTTGTTTATTCTTGTAAATTGACATCATGTTTTGTTTTTTTACCTTTAATTAGGTATTAAACATTTTTTAGCATCTCTTTGAATAATTAACTGACGCTCCGTCTTTACTTTTAAACAGACATTAAATATTTGCTAAATATTGTATTTTATTATTATTGCATCAGGCATTGACATTTTAATAATTTGTATCTTTAAATAATTTTCCTTTTAAATAATTTATCGATTTTGCATTTTTTGTCAAACCAGTCCAGTCCAGGGCATAATCTGAATCAGTCCAATCCGCCAGAAATCGAAACAAAAAATGAAGCCCAATACACTTTCATCCAATACCAAAACCCAATACCCAAAACCCAATACCCAAAACCCAAACCCTAAACCTAATCCTAATCCCACACTACAAATAAAACCTTACACCCCTCATTTTAAAAGACCTAGGGCAGCCCACCATCCTTAACTCAGCCGCAACATTCTCTTCCTAACCCTATTTTCTACCCCAGCCGACACCTACCCTACTTTACTACCCAGACGCAGCCGTCGACCCTACTTAACCCTCCCAACTGTCTCCCTCATCTCACTCCCACTCCCTCACCCACAGAACCCTACTTTACTACCCAGCCGCCGCCTTCAGCAGACGCACCCCTCTCCCTTCTCTCACCCCATATTTCCCTCACCATCATTCCTCTGTCCTCTCGCCGTCGACCACCACCACCCCCACTGCTTTACCAACAACCCAACGTCGTCACCCTCGCGACCTTGGTTTGGTTCTTTTTTTTTATATGTTGGCATACTCTTTATTTGGACTGATTGATTATTTTGAATCTCGCCGGAGTTCGACAAATTCCGGCGACCTATGTTGTGATTTGTTTCGAATCTACGACATAGTATTGTTGTTGGGCTGTTTTTTTCAATTTATTTTGGGAGTCTCATCAGTTGTTCTGCTTGTTAGCTGATTTGGTATGAGTTTATGTTTTTCGGCGATTCATCGGCTTTGCTTCCGCTTCGCGGACCGCTGATTTGTTATGTTGTGTTGCTGTTGATCGTTTACTGTCCCGACAATTTGTGGATTGTTTTGACTGCTCTATTGAATTTGTCACGACCCGAACCCGGGCCCGTGACTGGTGCCTTACCCCGGGCACCCAAGTAGACATACATCAGAGTAATCAGCGGAACATAAAACAAGACATGATATAATATGAAATGTGAAACAGTTATCTGAGAAAACTTGCCTTGCGGCATATATAAAAAAACTTAAAACCGAATAGTTACATCCTTTTTACAACTCGCCACAACAAGATTTCATGCACCTAAGAATGATATGATAACAATGGCGACAGTGGCCCGCCATACCACGAATGTAAGTACCTACAACGACAGTGACTATACCACCGATAAGCCTCGGAGAAGCGGAGCTTCCTAAAACGTGAACTGTGATCCTAAGGCGAGGATCGACGATCGGTGTACCTACCGCGGCATGAACGCAGCCCGGGCGAGGTCAAGACAACAGTACCAAGTATGTGGCGAAAATATCGTAAATGAAATCATAGTAGTCTATATAAAGCGGGAGACATGTATGATAACCAAACTACGATTCACGATAAATAAGCGATATGTCAAGTCGTGACTCACGCCTCAAAGTCATCACTCAAATATAACTATGGGTCTCATGCCCACAACATCAATCGTGCGTGGAATACCTTCCTCACCGCCAGCCTTCATGATATAAAAGCACCAAGGAATACACATGAACACCAGGTCCCACCTGTGTCATAATAAAACCGTATGGGGTAAGTACGAAGGCATAGCCGACTACTAAAACCCACAGTACCAACAAGGTCATAAACTCTATCATGAGATCTGTCTAGACTGCCACATGATCGAAGCTGACCACTCGCCCGCAGTATCTAATGTGCGCGTCTAGTCCTGGAACTTCCCGCAGCTCCGCATAGGCCACTCACATAGGCCCGCATGAGGTATTCCCCGCATCGAGGGTAGCTACTCCGCGATCGCCCCGACTCGCAGTCCGCATGGCCACAGAGACCGCATGATCATATAGACCGCACACTAACCTGGAACTCTCGTAGCTCCGCATAGGCCCCCTGGACCCGCATGAGGTATTCTCGAATCATGGTCCCAGACCGCCTGAGTCTACCCCGCATCGGAGGGCAGCTTAACCCCCGGTATCATGTCAAGAGGTGAGTGATATATAATACTAACATAACAACTTATCGTTAAACAACATGAGCACAACAAGGGAAAAACCCCTTTTCACAAACATCACAAGATACTAACACACGTAGCATCCTAACATGTTTACTTATCAAATCAACAAGAAACATTACAAGGCTATCACAAACCAACGAAACATTACAAGGCTATCACAAACCAACATAGTCAAGTTATTCACACAAGGTAGTTTCTACTTCATGTTAACAAGTTCGGGTTTTTATCCCCAAAGTACTTCATACATTAACTCTTTAAAAGATCCGTTTCTTTCACAAAAGTCACGCAATACCCGTAGTATAAAAATAGAGTGACTATCTTTTTAAGTAAACCAAAACACTTCCCTTTATAAAATCAAGTAACAACATTATTTTCCAAACGTTCAAGTTTGCCTAATTTCAAATGCTCCAGTTTCTCATTTTCGAGAGGTTTCGTAGTTCATGGTTTTAATCACTTGATAAATATAATTCTCCTTTAAAACAATGTGAGAAACATATGCCTTATGTGTGAGTAGGTTATTCTTGTTTATAACAATCTTATTAAAGCAGCCATGATCTAGGAAATGTAATATCATTTTGTCTCATCTTAGCTTCTATGCAGATGGAGGTTTCTACTGGTTTTAATAATACTTTATTAGTCAATACATTTCCCTTTATTAGCGCTGCTGTGGTTTGTTCGATACTTATTCTGATTTCCGAAATCAGTAAAACATTATTCCTTTTAAAAACCAAGTACTCACTTCTCACGAATGAGGTTTCACACTTTTTAACAAAATTCATATTGATTTAATTAAGTCAAGTCTCTTATCTTTTAAGATCAAGTCTCTTAACTTCTAAAATCAGTAAACCATTTTTTTTATCTCTCTTAAGTCGTTATACCTAACTTCCCATAAAGCTAGTATAACTCTTAAGCTTTTAAAACCAAGTATTACTCTTCTTTAAAAAAGGTTTCTTAATTCTTTTGAAATACTTCAAGATTCTTATTATTAGACTCAAGTCAAAAGACATCGCGGTAAAACCACGTTCAGTTAACACACGTACGTCTACCGTACTATATATATGTTCTTTTAAAATATCATGCTCAAGAGGATAGGAAGAATCACATACCTCGCGACGATTATCGAATATTAGCAAAATGCTCCACGGCTATAACCCGGCTAGCCTTGTTTACCTTTCAAGCAGGACATGCTACTCGCAGAACTTCAACCTATAACGGTTATACAAGTCTATCAAAGTCTAGACTACTCGGTAGAATAAATCTAGATACAAGATTCTACGGGAAATTGGGCAGCACTTCCCTACCCGTCAAACTTCACAAGTCTACTGTAAATACAGTCCTATGTAAGTACAGTTCAATTCCTTCTTATATACCTTCCTTGTATATAACTTATACTTAAACAGTATGTAACTCTAATTACAATAGAAGGTCAAGAGTATTTACCTCGGTAAGCCCAAAATTATCCAAGTTTAAATGTCGATCCTGAGCAACGTTTAGCTCCTACTCTGGGCGCTCCAACCCGCTCCAAACAACCCTTAGAAGTTCTACGCAACTTCTACTCAACACTTCAACCGACTATGAAGATTTTCCTTAGGGTTTCGTTTTGAGACAAAAAGGACATAAGGTAGTATTTACGGGCTCTACGTATAGAGGTATCTTTGGAATACTACAAGGTATAAGACTAAGGTATTTTGGAATAGTAACAATACTTGGAGAGTATTTTCTACCAAGAGGGGGGTATTTTACGAGAACAACTAGGCAAGAGGGGGGGGTGTGTCTCGGCCAATACCACTAGGAGGGGGGGGGGGATATCTCTCGGCCAAGGGGGCCTCACGAAAGGGGGGAGGGGTGCTCTTTGGACGAGAGCCTCTCCAAAGGGGGAAGTGTTTTCAAGACTTAGGAAAAGTTTTTGGGATGAAGAAGTCTTCACAAAGGGGGGGTATTTATAGGGAGATCAATGGCCAAGATCAAGCCAAGTGGGGGGCAAGTGGAGGGTCAAGATTTGCCCAAGTGCCCCCTAGCCCTACTCCACAATTCCCTCACAAACATTGACCCAAGTTTTAGGCCACAAAAATGGCAAGAAATCGTGCACCAATCGGCCAAGAATCCGCCAATCTTGAGGGTGACACATGTCGCCCTCTCGTTGGTCCAAAATATTTCATCTCTCGGAAAAATCCGCAAAAATTATAAATGACATAGCCGTAATTTTCCCTTCGCAAAGTTTGTAAAACGTTTCGTCGAAAAACGATTCTTTTCGGGGGTTGTGAACAAAATTTCGTCCCTTGCCTACTTTAAGGCTCAAACTTTTCTACGTACGCCCACACGTACATACTCTGGAAATACGGGGTATAACAGAATTGATCTGGACATGTTGCTACTGACTTTTGGTCTTCTTATTATTGATTTTTTACATTATGCTGGTAAACTTGATTCGAACGGATAATACTATACTGTTGTTTAATTAATTTTGAACAAGATACTACATTTGGTATTTTATTGATTTTGAACAGATACTACACTTTGGCCAATGAAAAAGTTATCCGTCGATTTTTGAGGCCTCCATGGTAAAGACGGAAAAATAAAATAAATTAAGCTTTAGGCAAGACGATTTCTTCCACTTACGGATAACCAACACGCTACCGGCAAGGCGAATTCTCGCAGCCGCACTTGTTTAGGCTGTCCTACTTTATTTTTACATATATCTGAGCCCTCCGTGTTTAAAACTATTACTGTTTTGGCGCGGATATGAAAGTTTTATTTATTTTATTATTTTTTAGCAATGCTGGCCGATGAAGGAATCTCCGTCTGATTTTCAAGGCCTTCCCTGTACAAAGACGGATTTATTTTTGGCTTTATATTTTATATATTGCTATTACTTATAAAATTATTTATTTTATTATTAACACTTTTACTAAGTGTTTATGCAGGTACCCGGAGATCATCTTGTGCAGAAGGCCTAAAAAGGGTTAAAGATATCCCGGAGTTTTATCTTATGTCGAATTTAAATTCCAGTTTTACTATTTTTGTATTGCATTTTATTTTAATTGTAAATTATGTAAAAAATGTTTAGAATAGGTAGAATAGAAGCCAATACATAATTAACCTAGGTTTGAACGGATAACCGCAAGTTAGCGGATCTTAAAGGATGCCTAACCCCTTCCCTTTAGGATAATAAAGAACCCTGATCCAGAATCTCACATAGCTTTCGCAGACCTTTAAATGGAGATCATTAATTGCAGTATTTTATTGCAATAAATCAAGTGTCCTAATTCACTATAATAATTAGGTGGCGACTCCTTAAATACATCTAGGAATCAACCATACGTAGTACTCCCGTTTCGACTCCGGTTAAAATGGGGTGTTACAATCATTTACGGATATTCGGTTGTCTCTGTTATCCCAACCTTGCCTCCACTACCCCTCACAAACTAGCACCCCGTAACACTCCATGTGTCTTCTTAGGCTTCCCGCCAAACCATATGGGCTATCTCTGCTATGACATGTCCACTCATCGTATCCATATCTCACGTCACGTCACATTCGATGAGACCATATTCCCGTTTTCGAATCCTCAGAAATTTCAAAAAATGGATTACTCCTTTCTTGACAAGCATGCCATCTCTTCCATAATTCTCAGTCAACTCACTCATGCCACCACCAAAACCCCTTCTCTCCAGTCATCATCGATGTCAGCGTCGCGGCCCATCGAAGAGGCGCCACGACGCTAATCTTCAAGTGAGCAAACTGGTTTTCTACCGTCGCCAGTACCGCGGCCCCTCGGGGATGCGCCGCGACGCCAATATTCCAGTGAGCAAACTGACTTTTTACCGTCGTTAGACGTGACCCCTTGGGGACGCATCGCGACCCCAAACTTCCTGTAAGCACTGTACCTTAGGCACCACAACTCTTGATCGAGGCGCCGCGGCGCCTTCAACGACAAATACTCCACCCTCCCCATATCCGGTCGTACCATCCGTCTCGGATCCCACCACTCAACCACCCACTGTCCTCACACACCAAATGAAAACTCGTGCCAAACATGAAATTTTTAAACCCAAAATCCAATTCAACTTGCATGTCCAAACCATCTCTCCAATTCCCAAAAACCCCCAAACTTGCCAAACAAGACCCGAATTGGAATGCGGCTATGTGTGAGGAATTCAATACTTTAACTAAGCAGCACACGTAGAATATAGTACCTAGACCAGAGGGGGTGAATGTGATCCGTTGTATGTGGTTTTTTCGTCACAAATTTAGAGACATTGAAGATCTAGAGAGGTATAAGACACGACTTATGACCAATGTCACAAATCAACAAGAGTGCATTGATTGTGGTGAGACATTCAGTCCGGTTGTCAAACCGGCTACCATTCGCACAGTTCTGAGCATAGCCATGGGCAAACACTGGTCGATACATCAACTTGATGTGAATAATGCATTTTTACATAG
Organism: Przewalskia tangutica; assembly: GCA_029844215.1. NCBI lineage: Eukaryota > Viridiplantae > Streptophyta > Magnoliopsida > Solanales > Solanaceae > Przewalskia > Przewalskia tangutica. The sequence continues at coordinate 31,010,861 of CM056723.1, forward strand.
AGATCTGAGAGAAACAGTCTACATGCATCAGCCTCCTGGGTTCACCCATGCAGCAGACCCTCACTATGTGTATCGTCTCCGTAAGTCACTATATGGCCTGAAACAGGTCCCCCGTGCGTGGTATGATCGATTTGTCAAGTATATTTTGCAGATTGAGTTTGTATGCAGCAGGAGTGATACATCACTTTTCATTTTTCATCGAGGTAGTATCATTGCTTACTTATTTATTACTTATGTGGATGATATTGTTCTTACTGCCTCCTCCGATGGGTTGAAAAATGAGACTATTTCTTTGCTTAAGATCGAATTTGCAATGACTGATTTGGGCAAGCTGAGTTACTTCTTGGGGATATAAGTGACCAGGTTTGCCAACCAAATGTTCTTGAGTCAGCGTAAGTATGCAGATGAGATTGTGTACAAGGCTAAAATGGTGAATTGCAAAGTCATGCCTACTCCAGTCAATTCAAAATCTAAGCGCAGTGCTATGGATGGTGCTCCAGTCTTCGATCCTACTCTTTATAGGAGCCTTGCAGGTGCACTTCAGTATCTCACATTTACAAGGCCAGACATTGTTTATGTTGTTCAGTAGGTATGCCTATTCATGCATGCCCCGGGAAGTCTCATTTTACTACCCTTAAGTGTATCATCTGATACATTAAATGCACACTTGATTATGGTTTGCACCTATACCCTCTGCACCAAACAAGTTGCTTTCTTATACAGATGCAGATTGGGCAGGGTGTTCGGACACGCGACACTCCACCTCCGACTTTTGTGTATTTTTAGGGGATAATCTGATTTCATGGTCTGTCAAGCGACATGCCACCCTATCTCGTTCCAGTGCCGATGCTGAGTACATAAGTGTTGCAAATGTGGTAGCTGAGATTTATTGGCTCAGAAATTTAGTATTAGAACTTCAGTGTCTTTTGCGTCAGACATCTATTGTGTACTGTGATAACATATCTGCAATCTATCTTTCTCACAACCCGGTTCAACATCAGCGAACCAAGCACGTTGAGATGGACATACATTTCGTTCGTGAGAAAGTTGCGCTAGGCCATATCAGAGTGTTACATGTTCCTTCATCATATCAATATGCATATATATTTACCAAAGAACTTCCCAGACAGTTATTTCTTGACTTCAGATTCAGTTTCAGTGTTCGGCCTCCTCCCGCTCCGACTGAGGGGGTGTGTAAACGTGTATAATATATCTCTACCCATAATTAAAATATATCCATATATTCAGTATATATTTAGTGATATATAATTATGATAAACTAGGATTTCTCTTGTAATTAGGACTACAATTCCTCTTGTAATTAGGAATATATATTGTACACTATATATATTGTGATAATGAATGAAGGAGAGAGAAATTTAGAAAGAAGGGATTAGATTACCAAAGTTGGAGCCTAAAATCAATTATCGACTGGATTTGGTTCACACTGCGACATGGGATACTCTTAGATTTTCCTGTCTTTGTATTGTCTTGTTAGTTGTTAAGATAAATAGAACGACCATCTAAATCTAATCATATATATGTACCCACTTTATGGTTAGATGAACTGTCACCTATAGATTAATATTTTTTTTAATAATTTTTAATCGTGGTGCCTGGCCACTTTATGACTTTTTCTAAAAAAAACTCAAAATTAACTTTCTAATTGGTTCACTTTAATTGGAAGTGTCTTTATTTTTTAAGTAAAACGGGATATTTTATAAAGTTATAATCATGTGCTTAAATCATTTGATTTGAACACTAATTATTTAATACTCCTACCAGATGAGAGCTAAATGATTTGTGTATACTTCCAAAAATCCTTAGTTTTCTGGAAGATGTTTGGTACTCTGTTGACGTGGACGAATGTTTCTCACTAATTTTGCCTAGTTTTTTATTGTCAAAATGATAATCAAATACTTTACATAACTTCTGGAATTATTTTGCTTTATGGAAACAACCTCCCAGCTTTGTCTTAATTTGGTAAACGTGTTTACTGGAGTATTAATCTATTTTGTAAACTAATTTATCATTCTTTTATTTCTAAAAGATTTTTCTTAAAAAAAGAATTAGAAAACTTTATTAATTTTAATAGAACGTAACAGAGATCACCTACAAGCAAGATGATATTATTACAAATTAAACAACGCTATAGTATATTCCTCTAACTACATACTACGACTTAACTCATAAGAGTTTAGAAATTATAAGATTTTTTCTTCTTTTGTTCACTATTAATTTGAAAGCATTTTGTTAAACAGTGGGTCCCGTCCGTCCCAGCGGGTCCCAATTCCCTTTGTATATTTGGTGAATATTAGATTTATGTTTGTACCTTAATTAGTAGTGTAATATTATCATAATTGTAAAGTTAGTATTCTTATAGAATAGAGATTCCTAGGTAGAATAGGAAGAAGATTTTTCTTATAACTTGTATATATATGTCTTTCATTAATAAGAATAACCAAAGGATTATTTCTTTCATGGTATCAAGAGTCTAGGTTCTCTTTACCTTGCTTCCGCTTCTCAAAATTTCCTCTCTTTTTTTCGAAATTTTGCCCAAAATTCTCGATTTTTTTGTGTTTTTCCTCTTTCACAAAAACCGAGTATCTTCTCTTCCAAAATCCTTTCTCACAAATTCTCTTCTCTGAATCTTGTTGTTCTATTCCTTATGACTGATAAGAACACTTTTCACCCTGCCCTCACAGTTTCTAATATCAAGAGCGTTCTTCCTATCGTTCTTGACCTAGAAAATGTTCAATATGGTACGTGGGAAGAATTATTTAAGATTCATGCTTTGACACATAAAGTCCTCCACCACATCATTCCTCTAACTCCTCCAAAGGGGGGGGGTGATACAACGTCTACTTCTACGACGGTTGTGCCCACTAAAGAATCAGACCCAGAATTATGGGTCATGCTTGATGCCAATGTTCTTCAGTGAATTTATGCCACTATCTCCTTGGATCTTTTACAAACGATTATGGAACCCAACTCCACAGCCATGACGGCGTGAGATCGATTGCGAGACATATTCCAAGATAAGAGTCATTCTCGAATTGTTATCCTTGAGAAGGAATTCTCCCAGGTGGCTATGGCGAGTTTTCCCAATGTTTCCTCTTATTGCAAACGCCTCAAGGACTTGGCAGACCAACTCAGCAACGTGGGTTCTCCTGTTTCTCAAAGTCGTCTAGTTCTTCAGATGGTTGCAGGCCTGTCAGAGGCCTATAGCGGTGTTGCTTCGGTTATTCGTCAGAGTAACCCCCTGCCAGGATTTTATCAAGTTTGTTCTATGCTTACTTTGGAGGAAGCCGGATTGGCTAAGAAAGTGGCGATTGGGGCCAACCCTGTCGTCATGATGACTGCTTCCAATTTTTCTCCTTCCAATCCAGCCAACGTGATTCAAAATCAAAACAACGGGGTGGTAAGAAGGGCTATAATCGGAAGAATAATGGCAAGAATCGTGGCGGCAACAACGGAGGCAACCGTCAGCAGCAGCAGTCCTGGAGCCCACAGGGGTCCCCCTGAACAGTGACAGTGGGTCCCAGCGCCTTACAGCGCCACGACGCAGCCTTACAGCACCGCGGCGCAGCCCTACAACACCACGGCACCTCAGTCATGGCACAACTTCTTCCCAGTTTAGACTTCAGGGTTCAGACCAGCGTATGGGCAGCCCCACCAGTCCCGTATACTTGGGCCTCGCCCCCATCAGGCCCACCACGCAGTGGGGCCCACCCAGACCGATATTGAAACAGCGATGCATATACTTGGCTTGACTCAACCGGACCCTAATTGGTACATGGACACCGACACCACTACCCACATGACATCCGATCAAGGTACTCTCTCGTCTTATTCCAATTTGAGCACTAATCGTGGTATAACTGTTGGTATTGACAATTCTATTCCAATTAAGGGTTATGGTCATAAAATCTTGTCCCCTCCTCATCCACCCCTTGTCCTGAAACATACTCTTCATGCCACAAAATTGATTAAGAATTTGGTGTCTGTCCGCAAATTCACCACTGATAATTGGGCTTCTATTAATTTTGATCCGTTTGGGTTTTCTGTGAAGGATTTTAAGACGGGGAGTCATCTCATGAGGTGTAACAGCAGGGGTGATCTTTATCCGATCACTCCAAGTCTCAGCGTCTCGCGTCAAGCTATGTCATCCACTTTTGCAGCTCTTGCTCCTTCCTTGTGGCATGCTCGTCTAGGTCATCCAAGGTCGTCTATTTTATCTTCTTAAGATAGACATAAGTTTATTTCTTGTAAGGGTACGCGTAGTACTCCACTTTGTCAATCCTGTGCTTTGGGAAAAAATATTAAATTACCATTTGTAGCTTCGAATTCTCATACTTCAATGTCATTTGAAATTATTCATAGTGATTTATGAACATCTCCGGTTCTCAGTTCTATGGATCATCGTTATTATGTTTTATTCTTAGATGACTATTCTAAATATTTATAGACGTTTCCAATTGCGAAAAACTCTCAAGTTTTTTCCATTTTCATAAAATTTAGACCTTTCATAAGAACACAATTCGAATGGAAAATAAAAAACATTCAATGCGATAATGACAAAGAGTATGACAATGGGGAATTTATGGAGTTTTGTGCTCAAAATGAGATAAATTTTCATTTTTCTTGTCCTCATACGTCTTCACAAAATGAGAAAGTTGAGCGAAAAATTTATACCATTAATAATATTGTCCGCACTTTATTGGTTTATTCTTCCGTTCCTCCATTATTTTGGCATCATGCACTATCGATCTCCTAAATATTCTTCCCTCTAAAGGTTTGACATATTCATCCCCTCTCAAAGTGTTATACAATAAGACTCACTCATATTCTCATCTTAGGGTTTTCGGATGCTTATGTTATCCAATGTTTCCATCCACTACGATCAATAAACTTCAGACATATTCTACTCCTTGTGTATTTTTGGGTTTTCCGTCAAATCATCGTGATTATAAATGCTTTGATTTGTCCTCTAAACGAATAATCATTAGTCGTCATGTCTTTGATGAATCTCAATTTCCCTTTTCTAAAGTAGAAACACCCGTGCCTAGTACTTATGATTTTTTGGATGAGGATGTCTCCCCCTATGTTCTCCGTTATTTTTCAAATTTGTCCGAAAAAACGTCGTCAGCGCCGCGGCGCCAAAACCCCGGCGAGTCAGCACCGCGACCTTTCACAGAGGCGCCACGATGCCAAAACTTCAGAGAGCTCTGCAGCTCTTCTGGCGTCGCGGCGCTTTAGACGATAATTCCCAAAATTCCTCAAAATTCCCCCAATCCATCCCAGAATCATGGTCCAGTCACTCGCAGTCAACAAAACATTTTTAAGCCTAAAAGACATTTTAATTTGAATTCTAATATTCTTAAATCTCCCTTACCCCGTAATCTTGTGTCTGCCTTAAATGACCTTAATTGGAAAATTGTCATGACCAGAGAATATAATGCTCTTATTGATAATAAGACGTGGGAGTTGGTACCCTGTCCATCTGGTGTTAATATTATTCGGTCTATGTGGATTTTTGTTCATAAGAAAAATTCTGATGGTTCATTTGCAAGGTATAAGGCTAGACTTGTAGGTGATGGTAAGACTCACCAGGTTGGTGTGGATTGTGGTGAGACATTTAGTCCGGTGGTCAAGCCGGCTACCATTCGCACTGTGCTCAGCTTGAATCTTTCAAAATCATGGCCCATTCATCAGCTAGATGTGAAGAATGTTTTCCTATATTGTGATCTTCAGGAGACAGTGTATATGCATCAACCTTTGGAGTTTAGGGATACCAGATATCTGAATCATGTCTGTCTATTGAGAAGGTCCTTGTATGGGCTTAAGCAGTCTCCACGAGCTTGGTATAAGAGGTTTGGTGATTTTGTTTCGACTATGGGTTTTTTCTCACAACAAGTATGATAATATTATATATCGTCGAGGATCTTCCATGACTTATATACTATTATATGTTGATGATATTATCTTGACTACCTCTTTTGATGCTTTGCGCAAGTTTATTATGACAATGCTCGGTTCTGAGTTTGCCATGAAGGACTTGGGCCCATTGAGTTACTTTTTGGGGATTGCGGTAACTCGTCATGCAGGTGGATTGTTCTTGTCACAGAGAAAGTATGCAAAAGAGATCATTGAAAGGGCTGAGATGTCATCATGTAAGTCCACTTCTACTCCAGTTGATACTAAACCCAAGTTGGGTGATGCAGTTGGCTTTCCCTATGAGGATCCCACCCGCTATCGTAGTCTTGCAGACGCCCTTCAGTATCTGACGTTCACGCGACCTGATATTACATATGCCATACAACAAGTGTGTTTGTTTATTCATGATCCCAGAGTTGAACATATGAATGCGCTCAAACGCATTCTTAGGTCCATTCAGGGAACACTTGAGTATGGTTTGCATTTGTATCCCTCGTCGACGTCTACACTTGTCTCCTACACAGATGCTGATTGAGGTGATTGTCCTGACACCAGACGTAGAACGTCTGGCTATTGCATGTTTTTAGGTAATAACTTGGTCTCATGGTCTGCCAAACGTCAATCCACGCTTTCACGTTCAAGTGCAGAAATATGCTTTTGGAGCTTCATTGTCCTATTGAGAAAGCTACCTTAGTGTATTGTGATAATATAAGTGTCATCTATCTTTCTGGTAATCCATTTCAGCTCCAGCGTACTAAACACATAGAGATGGATATTCACTTTGTTCGAGAGAAGGTAGCTAAAGGACAAGTACGCGCCTGCCATGTCCCTTCCAGATATCAAATAACAGACATCTTTACAAAGGGTTTTCCCTCTGTCCTTTTTGAAGATTTTATAAACAGTCTCAGCGTACGAAACCGCCCACTATGACTGTGGGGGTGTGCTAAACAGTGGGTCCGTCCGTTCCAGTGGGTTCCAATTCCCTTTGTATATTTGGTGAATATTAGATTTAGGTTTGTACCTTAATTAGTAGTGTAATATTATCATAATTGTAAAATTAGTATTCTTATAAAGTAGAGATTCCCAGGTAGAATAGAAAAAAGACATTCTTTGTAACTTGTATATATATGTCTTTCATTAATAAGAATAATTAAGAGATTATTTCTTTCACCTTTTTAGACTTGGAGCAAATGAAGAACCTGTCGGCGTGAAAAACTTTATTATCCTTAGTGAACCTACTTGATACTAATATAAATTAATGGAGTAAATGAATTTCAAATACTAAATAATTAAAACATATTGATTGATACGTGGTTCTATTTGCTTTCACACAAGTAGACCGTCCTTAAGTCACAGTTATCAATTCAAAAGTTTCATTTGACTAATGCATATAATACTCTATTTAGTTGCCAAGATATTTTCGTTACTTTGGGGTAGGCGAGATATTTTGAAGCAAATCTTTTGTTCAAACTTGTAAATATTACTACTATGTAAAAAAAAATTCCCGAGCGAATAAACAACATGTAATCTATAGGACAATTAATAAATTTCTAGAATTCAAATTTAGTATGTAGGCTTTGAGTGGATTTTATGATCCAACAACAACTAAGAGTCCGGCCAAGTTTTTTTAAAATATTTTCTGTTTTTTAGAAGTATTTTTGTAGGAATTGTTTCTAAAAAATCTGTTAGGGTGTTTGACTTATAATATAGAAGTACTTCTGCGAAACATAAACAATTCTCTGTTTGGCATACAATTATGCAAAAAAATTAAAATATTCTTTTTAATAGATTTAAAACTATTTAAAATATTCTTTTCTATGATAAAGATATATATTCATATATGGCAAAGAGAGAATCTGTTTTTAATACTGCTACAATCCGTTTTTAACAATTACGCCTCAGTCTCAAACAATTTTTTTTGAAAAAAAAAAATAGAAAACATATCGAGTATTTATCAAAACTCCTATAGAGAATTAAACCAATTGAATTAAGTATTTTAAAACATAAATATATCAACTACTTATTAAAAGCTCAGTGAATAATTAAACTCAGTTGAATTAAGTCTATAAACAAAATTTTGAAGAAAAAAAACAGATAACATATCAACTAATTATCAAAAATTCAGTAAATAATTAAACCCAATTGAAATAAGTATAAAAAATTAACATATCAACTAGTTATCAAAAACACATTAAATAATTAAGCCCAAATGAATTTAAAAAAAGTGAATAATTAAACCAAATTGAAAATGTCGATCAACAATTTTATTAAAAAAAATTAAAAAATATTAGGAGAAGCACTTTTTTAGGGAAGCACTATAAAGATTTGAAGTGGTCTATAATTTACCGAGTATTCGACATAACTCACACATTCGTGTACAAAGCAGTGCAGACGAAGTAACACAAATATCTTCGGTAGTCAGTATATTTTCATCAGCCGGTCGGTGGGAGTGAGTAGTTTGGGATATGTTTGGTGTTTCTTCCATCAATCATCCGGATCTACGTCGTATATCAACAGATTATGATTTCGAGGGTCATCTAAAAACACTTTTTCACTTTTAAAAAAAATGTTACTTCTTGATAAGTGTGTTTGGCCCACATACTAACAATTCTATTGCAATTGATCTACAATTCCAAACAGCATTCTAAAATGTAGAGCAGACAAAACGAAATAATTCAATGTATAGAAGAATGTAGTGCTCTTGGGGTTCTTGATGATATAACAATATCTGCTCCACTATTGTTTTTTTTTGAAGAAATATCAAATTCTTGCCCTCTTCATATTGTTTTGTGTTGAATATTTAACGCAAAGTTAGGACATTTGAGTTTTCAACATATGTTTTGCATGCATTATTACTCTTGAAAAGATATGAAAATCATATATAGGGAAAATAATTCTAAATTAATAGAGGCTCAAAATGAATATCAAATCCCCAAAAGAGAAAAAAAAATCGAATGTATGCTTCAAAAATTGTTCCTCAGTCCTCACAGTACTTCCCAAAAGTTATAAAGAGAGATTACATTATTACAATTAGTAAAAGAGGAAACAAGGGCTAAAAAATATCTGAAGACCATTCCACCTGTCTTTCTGAGACCACCTCAATACTCTAGTAAAGAATGTAGTACTATATTATATTCATTGAAACCTTTCATTTCTTTTTCCCATTACTCGGGGCAAATAGCGAAATTCTTCTGCCAAAGGGCCCCTATCTCACGATCCTGATGAATGAGGTAAATCATGATGACTCAGCGATCCATCAAGTGACAGATATAGTGTCTGAAGCCCACAAAGAGTCATCCTCACGAAAGAGGAATTAAGTTCTCCGACTGTCAGAATTCGAACTTGCCTACTTGAGGGCAATCTACCATCCTAGAACCAACTGAGCTACGCCACGGACTCTCTTTTTCCCATTACTCTCTCATTAATATACCTCCTAAACTGCAGCATATTATTCCCACTTCTTCTACCTCTATCCCATACTCCAAATTAAATTAACCCTATCTTTCTCATTCACAAAAAAGAATTGTTTTTTATTAATCTCTTAGTTCTTTCCAATGTCCTAATTGTTCTCACACTCCAACTGCTAAAGCCATCCTAATATCAATACCCTTTGAACAGCCATGGCAAATTTGCAGTATATTTTCAATTACTATAACATTATTCATTGACTCACTTGTAATATATACTATTTGTATACTCAAGATTCAAGGCGCATGGATCATTTTGGCAACTCAATTATAAAGGAAGAGTTCCATGGATTATTTTCGGATGAGTTCATGTCGACAATGCCTCAACCAATAGAGGGTCTTCATGAGAGTGGTCCTCCACCATTTCTTACAAAAACATACGAACTAGTGGATGATCCAAGCACGAACGACGTCGTTTCTTGGAGTAGAGGTAACAACAGTTTCATAGTATGGGATCCCCAGAGCTTGGCCATGAATCTTCTTCCAAAATATTTCAAGCATAACAATTTCTCAAGCTTTGTCAGGCAGCTCAATACTTATGTAAGCATTACTTTCATTCTCTATGCCAAATTCAACTTTTGATAGATGAGCACACGTAATATTTATCTGACAGTGTTTGACTAGACATAAAACTTGATAAAAGAATTTTTCTTGACACATGCGTACCAAAATTACAATTAGGACTTGTGAAAAGTTGAAGGTTAAAAATGTTGCAGCTAGGGGACAAGAAAGTTGGAGAATTAAAGTTCATGAGAACCATAACAATTAATAGTTGCTGATAGGGTGCTCTATAATTAATACTAGTAGTACTTCTTTAGCCTGGGTTTGTTGATAAATTAATGTGTTTTACTCTTTCAATGGCAACAGGCAATAGATATGTTTTTTTCTAATGGCAACTTGCTGTATTTCTATTTCTTTTGTTTAAGTGGAAAAAAGTAGTCTAGGAAAACAACTATTTCTAAAGCTCAACGACTATAAAAGGGAGATGATATTTTCTGTGGATTCACATTTGGTAAATGTCCATTTTTATCATTCTTGATACTAAGTTATAAGTTCCTACAGATATATTAATTAATTAACCTTTCAGATGTATTATTGTAGTACTATTATTGGTTTTTCATCCTTCTGTTTTGTTGCCTTAATTACTGGAAGAATAGGAATGTGTGAACAATGCAGGGATTTAGGAAAGTTAATCCAAACCATTGGGAATTTGCTAATGAAGGTTTCTTGAGGGGCCAAAAGCATCTCTTGAGAACAATTAGGAGGAGGAAAACAACAAGTAATTTCCATCCTTGCAAGGCTTCAAACCAAGGTATGGACTCTTCATCATCATCATCATCATGTGTTGAGTTGGGAAGCTTTGGATCATTCGATGGAGAAACTGATCAATTGAGGCGCGACAAGCAGGTTCTCATGATTGAACTTGTTAAACTTAAACAGAACCAGCAGTCCACAAAGTCACACCTTCAAGCTATGGAACAAAAGCTTAAGGGGACTGAAATGAAGCAGCAGCATATGATGAGTTTCTTGGCCAAAGCACTAAAGAATCCAAACTTTGTGGAGCAGGTAATGATACAAAAGGATAAAAGGAAAGAACTTCACGAAGCAATCAAGAAGAAGAGAAGAAGGCCAATTGATCAAGGTCCTAGCAATGTAAAGTTTGAACCTCAAGATTTTGGCGATCATATTTCTGAATTTGATGATTTTGAACTTGCTATGAACATGCAATTAGGACCAGGTGACTTTGAGAAAGAACAAATGGAAAAGATAGAAGGTGGAGGTAAAGCAATTGATGAAGGATTTTGGAAGGACATGTTGAATGAGAATGTTGAAGATGGGATGACTTTGTTTGGTATTGAACAAGAAGATAAAGAAGAGGTTGTGAATGTTTTTCCTCAACAGCTTGGATGTTTTGGTTCTAGCCCAAATGAAACAGCCAATTTCTTTGGCTGATTTCTTGATTATTTAGCTCTTGGAATGATTTGATTATTTCAGTTACTTGGATACATCATTCATAACTGACTGTCCCTTAAATTTGATTTGCACTACTCTTTCTTTCATTCTAAACTTTATTTAATTTGCACTTCTCTTTCTTTCATTTTTTTGGAACACGTTTACTTTAGGTTCAATGTTTTTTAGGACTCACTACAAGAAAAAATTCGAGAACTTTTAGTATTTTATTTTCAGCTTTATTTCATATAGTAGTATTATATTGAAACGAGTTTAAATGAACGACGTGAATAGTAAGGATCTATAAAACCGGCCTGATCAACTAGCTCGTGATAGATACATTATCATTGTTGTTGTTGTTGTTATTTACACTTTCTTGATTGCCAATGCCAAGTTTACCTGACGTTGGACTCCACAAAGTGTATGAATCAAGATCTCTTACCCTTGAATACCAATACTATGAAACTCTTTTAACCATTAAATTGGCATCTTGGAAGGCAGATTTGTTCTGCATTGTTCAATTTAACGTTGATGCATGTTAAAACTAATAAGGAAAGAGGCCCATGTATAATTTGTGTATAATGTGTATATATCAAGTCACTGGCCTTTAATAGGTCTGGCCCAAATATAAAGGCCAGCCCATTAAAGGCCAGCCCAATGTAAACATCGATTATTATTTAGGGCATTGTCATTCACTTGACGAGCATGTAACATTCGAGATATTTTTCTATCTTCTTGGAGAAGCTATCTCGTCTTCTCTGAGAGCTTCATCTCCTGTAACCTTTTTCTCTCCATTAATGAAGATAAGGGTTATGAACTAACTGTCTCTCTGTCTCTGTAGCCTTCTCATATTCTGTAGAGTACCATATCTGGAACAACCAGTAGAACTCAGTCTTGAGAAACACTAAAAACGGAAGTCACCAACATCATTTTCTCGCACTAGTAGTTGCGTTAAATGGCGGTGTTGGATTCCAACATGGTATCAGAGCGGGCTATTCTCGCCGATCGCATGCGTCAAGATCTGAGTAAATCGTCAAGATTTGAGTTTATCGATCTACCGACTGTGCATGCGTCAAAGATCTGAGTAAATCATCAAGATCTGAGTTTGTCAATCTGAGGTATCTATGGTACTTTGAAATCTGTTCTTGTCTACTGATTCTTTCCTATATTCTAGTTATACATCTTGATAAAACTGTTGAAATTAGTGTTGTACTGTAACGATGGTAACCGATCCACCTATTGAGAGTAGTTCCTCCGAAGATGGAGTAACTGTACCTATCCCTAGAAAATCGGTGGCTAGTACCTCTAACTCCACTATTCTTGACCACAACCATCCTCTGTTCTTACAAGTCTCGGATGTCAGTGGTGCCTCTTTAATATCCTTTCGCCATTTCGCTCAAAACTATACAGTCTGGAGCAAGTCAATAAGGATTGCTCTTCTTGGAAGAAATAAACTAGGGTTTGTAAATGGAAACTGTACTAAAAATTAATATGGGATGGAATGGTGGGACCAGTGGGGAGTCAAATCGCCGTCTGCATGACTAATGAATGCTGTTTCTAGTAGCTTATTGTGTGGGATACTATATGCAGAAACATCATATGAGATATGGGAAGACTTAAAAGAAAGATTCGACAAAATTGATGAATCTAGGACCTATGACTTGCATAGGGAAATTGCTACACTTTCACAAGGGAACACTAGTGTGGCAGAATACTACACTAGACTTAAAAATCTTTGGGTAGAATATCAAGCCATTGTGCCACCACCTAATTGTGGTTGTCCTACATCTAAGGATTTTACAAGCTACCTACAGAGACAGAAACTGTATCAATTTCTTATGGGCTTAAATGAAAGCTACATGCAAGCTAGGAGCCAAATTCTCCTCATGTCACCTCTTCCAACAGTCAATAAAGCTTACTCTATGATAGTAAGTGATGAAAATCAAAAAGGGATATCTGCCAAGACTGTAGGGATTCTTGGAGCTGGTCCTATCACTACTGCTATGTACTCTAAGACTGGAAACCAGAGGTCAAAAAAGAATAATCTTGTTTGTGAAGAATGTAAGATGAGAGGCCACACAAAGGAATCCTGCTATAGACTAGTTGGATATCCTCCTGGTTTCAAGTCAAAAAGAAAAGAATATGCTGCTCATAATGCCCACAACAGAGGATCTGAATTCTCCTCTGAAGAATCTAAAACTAGCTGGGAAGTTGAAGGAGTACCAAAGTTCTCCAAAACACAGTATGAGCAGATAGTAAAACTGCTGAACAACAACCATACACAGACAGGAGCATCTCAGAACTCTCAAGGTAGTCAAAATTCAGCAAATGTGGCAGGTATATCTGAACTCAAAGCCCTGCATGCTTTTAATACTAACAAAAATTGGATAATAGATACAGGTGCTACAAATCATATGGTATCTGATCTAAATATGCTAGATAAAATTACTGGTACTGATGAGTCTACCACATCAAAGAAGGTATTCTTACCCAATGGCCAATCTGCCCAAGTCACTCACACTGGTATCAGTACACTCCCAAACAGGAGTACATTAGAAAATGTTTTCTTTTTACCTCAATTCAAGTATAATCTACTCTCTGTTTCCCAACTAACAAAAGAGCTGAAATGTACAGCTATCTTCTACCCTGACTTCTATCTATTCCAGGATCTCTACAGTGGGAAGGTGAAGGAGATTGGTAGACTCGTGACGGGTTGATTAGATGCACACACTTTTAAACGCAAGTGCACGTTATCGAGTATAGTCTTAGATAAGACCGAATATCGCCCTCCGGGATTAGGGTTCAAGTAATTTTCTAGTATCTATTTGGTGAATTAAGGAGTGATTGGTTGTTTATGACTAAGAATTATAAAAGCTAATTAATTATAACGATTTAATTGTATCCTTACTATCCGCTTATGTTACTTACTAATGCATTACTTATGGTGTTCTTCTTGGAGAAATTTAAATCGCTTTATACTCTTATATAAACACTCAACCCGATTGTTCCTTACCTAACTTTAACTCTATGGGAGGATTAAGCACAAAAACCTAGACAATGCGCAAAATTAGAGCCTCTCATCAACGCTTACAAATCTAATCGAGGTATTTTCATCCCCAATTCAAGACCGTCACCCAACTTACAAGATATTCACAATCCTCCTTTTAACTGATTAGAAATCATATAGTGATAACTAGTTGTCAATTAGCTACCAAGAATTCAACTCAATTATCGGATAGATCTCTCAATAAGAATAATAACCATAAGCATGCATTACTTTATAACATAAGGTTCAAGAATTCAACATAGAAAATAAGAGAATTAGTTCCTAGCCATGAATATGACAAGAACTAATTCAAAGTTCATCATGCAAAGAATTAAAGAAAAGAAAAAGAAAAGAAATTACTAATGTTTGGGTCTCCAATCTGCAAGAAAACAAGAAAGGGAACCTTTGAATAGGTTCTCCTTTTATAGGTTTAAAACGTCTCCTTCTTTTCCTTCCAGCCCGCCCAAAAATCCGCCAAAGACCTAATTTTTTTGCCACTTTCTCCGCTGACTCTCCTCTTTCCTTTTCCGCCATTTGGCCACTTTAGCCACTTTGACTCAAAAGAAAGAAAATCTATCCTAATACGACACTTTGTATGTACAAACGGGACAAAAGACTAACTAGATCGACTCAAAGGTGTATATAAAATACACCGATCAAATACCAAACTTAACCTTTGCTGAGCAAAGATAGAAAGAAATACAATAAAATGAATAAATAAGAAAATCAACAAAGAAAATAACGCCATTGATCACTTTGAATGTTAACTAGAAAAACATGAAGGTTAGCAACATATAGCATGGAATTTCAACACATCGAGCTAGATATTAAACTCATACTTATCATGCTTAAATGGAAGTTGCATATAAATTCAAAAATTCCCATGCTTACTTGCTATTCTCCACTAATTCGATATACATAGAAAAGATCTTCGTGACTTTGGGGTTGTAATGAAGCTTAGGTTTGGTAAAGATAGGCATTTAGGCTCATTTTTAAGCTCTTTGGCTTTTCAATTTTTCCCTTTTTCTTTTGATTCTTTCCTTCACTTCAATTCTATCATTCCCTCTTTTGTTTTGGGAGAGTGAAGTGTATTATACAAATAGGCACCCCAAACTTAGGCTTTGCCTCTTTCATTACTTTTCCATTAGGGTGCCTCAAACTTGTTCACTCTTTTTGTTTCTTCTTTTAACACAATGTACTCCACTATTTCATATTCTCACTTATGGCACAATTTTGTGGGAATACAATGAAGAAGTTTCAAATTTAGGCAAATTTAGGCTCACTAACTAGTGATATTTTTAAAGTATAGAAAGAGTGGTAAGAACTATCAAAGAAATGCAGTCATCTCCCAACATGCATATCCTAACTATTTCGCCAAATAGCACATAACACATAAGCATTTATCATTTAGCATACATAACTCAAGCAAGAGACTCCAAATTCGTGAGTTTTTGGCATCTCTAACCTAAGTGTTTAGATCCATTCCTTTACATTATTCCACCTTACTTCACTAGGTGTTTCTAGCAACTACAAAGATACATGATCTTTGACAGCAATTATGACTCAAAAAAAAAAAAAAAAAAAGAAAAGACTCAAAATAAACATGAAACAAATAAAAAGACTTAAATAAAACATAACATGACACACAAATAAAAACTAAAACACAAAACACACAACTTAAATCACACATTAAAAGAAAACGACACTTACAAACTTTGGCTAAAATGGGTTGAACAAGGCACTCACCGATTTGTTGCCTTGTTTCGTCTGCATCATCTCCTTTACAATTGCCCTATGAGCTCTCATCTTCATCCAAAAGAGTGCACTATCCGGACACGGCGATTGGTTTCTTCCGGTGATTTCTTCGATGCTCACTATCTCTTTTCCCACATCAATTATCGCTTCATAATTCCATAAATCAACTTAATCCGCACTGATGGAATCACGCGGCATCGACGTAAATACAAGCCTAGATCCATTCCTTCCGATCTCAAAATATTATGACCATGTTCTAAAATGGTTCCAATCGCTACTTTCTTCAACATCAACTGCTTTTAGCGTTGTATTCATATAATTTCCTTACAAAGCACCCTTCTCCTCGGAAAGTTTGCATAAAATTCCGCACCATTGTTGTATTCGGTGTTATCTTCATTGACAAATCTCTTCCACCCCTTAGCTTCAATCATCGCCTCATAAACGCTTCATCCCCATAGGATCCCCTTTGGTAATCCATTCAATTACGATCAAGTCTTTTGTATCTTTGGTAGGCGTAACTCACGAACCTATTTTCATCAGACGGGTGGATGTGGAGCCTCTTCTCTGTGGCCATGGTTAAAGAGCTTTTAACTTAGTGGCACAACGCCTCCTACACACTCAACAACTAGCAATAAAACAACACCCCAAACTTCAATCTTTCTACTCAATACCCAACCTTCTTTTCTACTCCTTTCTCCAACTTCACAATCACTTTTCACCTCGAACTACTCCAACTACAATACTTCTCCAAACTACTACCTCCTATGACTTTTAGTAAAAGGATTCAAGAACAAGGATAGGGATTACCTTTCATGAGAAGACTGCTTGTTTTCAATCAAAGGGGTCGAGGCTATGGAATGGAGCTTTGTTGTTTGAGATAGTTGGGGTTTTGGGAATTTAAGAGTTTAGATTTGTGGAGGATTTGTGGGAGTTTCAAATTTCGTGGGTTTTGGAGAGGGAAGGTTAGTTTTTTTTTTTTTAAAGTCAAATTGGGAAAGATCTGATTTTCGTTTTAAGTTCGATTTTCCTTCGCCGCGCGTTGCCGCAGCAGCGCGGCGCTAATCATCCCACCGCGCGCTTTCCCTGAGCCGGCTTTTAAACTCGAACTGCTTCAGATCTTTTAGCGCCGAAATCCTTGCTTTTTTATTTCGCCCGGTTTAATTTCCAATCACAAACAACAAGATCCAATACCGTGAGATCGTTCTTAGACAAACTAAAATAAAATAACAAATTAAAATAACATAATTAAAATTTAACGCTTTTAGCGGACGCAAGTTCTTAGACTTACTAGCCCGGGTGGATTAAGTCCCCAACTAATCCATTACATTTGGCGTTTCCTTTTCTCCTTTTCTTTTTAGCATTATTAGTAGGAGTTCCGAACAATTACCTCATTTAGTGTCATCTCAAGAAACCATGCTTGCTTTCGGCTCATCATTCTGGTGGTGTTGATTGCAAAACACCCACTTACGGTTCTTGGCTCAATGACGTGTTTAAAGACTTTAAACACCATCTCTTCGTTCTCCACTCTAGCTCTCCTCTTTCAACGCCAATCAAGGCTCTGCTAGGAATGGCCTCCCAATATGATCGGGATTTCAGATCTTCTTCCATATCAAAGAAAAATTTTCCTACCTTCACAATCACATCCTCGATCTTCCTCGTGGATGAATCCACCGCCTGGGCTGGTCAGCAGACTCACACTGGTGGGTTTGGCTTCTCCTAACTCCAATCTTTCATCAAATTTATAAGATCACACAAGGCTCTTATGTGAAGTCACGGTAGTGTAAAGCTTCCAGTCCTTTAGCTTTGGTGGCAATTTCTTTTGTAAGATAGCACTACACTCTTTTAGTGCTACTATCTCATATTCGCCGCTCTCTTTTTCCCAGATTTCTTTCATGAACTTGAAGTAAGATGACATCCGCTCCAAAGCCTCTATAACGGTAGGTATGTTGATGCAACTTCTGAATACCTCCAAGAATTTGGAAAATTGTTTATCGACCCTTCCTTTGTAATCTACGGGAAAGGAATCTTTCTTCTCGGAGTTTTCGGCTAGGTTCACCTTATCTTTTCTAACTCGCTCTCTCAACTATTGGTCCAATTGTTTTCCACTTCTGCATCGCCTTACATTGCTCCTCGGATTTACTCGCATTGCTTGGCAATGTCCCTTTGATGTTTTTGCTTTGCCAGCTGTCCTACTGTGTTTCCAAGTTTCGAGGATCTAGATTCTGTTATAAAAAGCTCATCTGGTTTTTCGTTGGCTGGAAGCAGTGAAGGGGAAGGGGCTGGTGCTGCATCGCTCTGCTTCGCCGCCCCATACCGATTTCCCGCTCTCGATATTGGTTTGATCTCTCCACCGGATTATAAGTGTTTGAGTAGGGTGCTTGCCTCTCGTAGTTACCACCGCTGACACTCCGTTGGGATGTTGTTGGTATCCGAAGGACACCTATCAAATGTATGTGGCCGCCACATATCTCACGCTTTAATTGTTTCTTCTCCCGGCCATATCTTCTAATAACTATGATGGTTCCGGTTGACCGCGGCCCCCGTGTAGAAAATATGAACCAAGTTCCACAACTCAATGCAATGGTGTGGACACTTCCTCTGTAGATCCTTGAATCTCTCCCATGCTTCATATAAGGACTCTCCATCGATAGAAGTTGTTCAACTCCTCTTAATTTGGTGGAAAGAACTTGGCTAGGAATTTAAATATCGAATCAGGCAGGAATTCAACCATACTTTTGCTCTATCCCCGAGTGAGAGCGGAGGAAAGAGCCTCAACCAAGAAATTTGCTATGGGTTTTATTTGAAATTGTTGTAGGAGCCTAATGCAACTCCATTCACTGTAGCACATAATCATTGAACCCCTCCATATCTATTGGCACTTGCGAGGATCTCTGGGTTAAGTTGATTTTCACCTAACCCTTCTCTCATCAGCACCGCCCATTTCTATCAACGTTGCAATTCGATTCTAGCTTTCTCGGAACAAGAGTGTCACCTTCTCCTTCGCATAAACGATATCCCGAGAAAGATCAAAACAAACAAAGAATCGATTTTCGTAGAAACTAAAAATAAATAATAAAAAAATGAAAATTAAATCCAAATTAGAAATTAAAAATAGATAATTTGATATTGAACTATTACTAATCCGCGATTAGATGCACACACTTTTAAACGCAAGTGCGTTATCGTATCAAGTAGTATAGTCTTAGATAAGACCGAATATCGTCCTCCGGCTCTGGGATTAGGGTTCAAGTACCAATTGTCTATTTTCTAGTATCTATTTGGTGAATTAAGGAGTGATTGGTTGTTTATGACTAAGAATTATAAAAGCTAATTAATTATAACGATTTAATGTGATGAGAATAGGGCTTATGTATCCTTACTATCCGCTTATGTTACTTACTAATGCATTACTTATGGTGTTCTGGAGAAAGCTAAATCGCTTTATACTCCTTATATAAACACATTGTTCCTTACCTAACTTTGATAAGGGTAACTGAGGATTAAGCACAAACCTAGTAAAATTAGGGTTGTTAAGCCTCTCATCAACGCTTACAAATCTAATTGAGGTATTTTCATCCCCAATTCAAGACCCAACTTACAAAGATATTCACAATCCTCCGATTAGAAATCATATAGTGATAACTAGTTGTCAATTAGCTACCAAGAATTCAACTATCGGATAGATCTCTCAATAAGAATAATAACCATAAGCATGCATTACTTTATAACATAAGGTTCAAGAATTCAACATTATAAGAGAATTAGTTCTAGCCATGAATAATACAAGAACTAATTCAAAGTTCATCATGCAAAAATTAAAGAAAAGAAAAGAAAAGAAATTACTAATGTTTGGGTCTCCATCTAAGAAAACCTTGTGTTTGGCAAGAAAGGGAACAGGGTTCTCCTTTATAGGTTTAAACGTCTCCTTCTTTGCCCAAAATCACCTCAAAAGACCTAATTTTACTTTCTCACTTTTTCCCTTTTCGCTCCTTTTCCGCCATTTGGCCACTTTAGCCACTTTGACTCAAAAGAAAGAAAATCTATCCTAATACGACACTTTGTATGTACAAAACGGGACAAAAGACTAACTAGACTGACTCAAAAGGTGTATATAAAATACACCGATCAGTTGTATGTGTTAACTAATCATGCACAGGACTCAATAAAGTCTGTCCTAAATGTACAAGCTACTAAGCCAAAGATAACCATGACAGAAGAAGATATTACTGCGTACGTAAGGTCAGCCACACCTCCAAAGAAGGTACTCAAGAACTGATCAATGCTAGTAATGACAAAGTTGTTGAGGCAACAAAAAACTGTAATGTGTGCCCATGTGCAAAACAGAATAGATTACCCTTCCCTAATAGCACTACTCATAGTAATAATGCCTTTGATATTATCCACATGGACTTATGGGGTCCTTATAAGATTGAAACATATAATGGGAAGAAATATTTCCTCACTATTGTAGATGACCACACCAGAATGACCTGGATATATCTACTCAGACTTAAATCTGAGGTTTGTGTTGTTATTAAAGACTTTCTTAAATACATTTCTACTCAATTTAACCAAATTGTCAAAATTATTAGAATCGATAATGGAGCGAGTTTGTCAATGATACTTGTCAAAGTCTTTTTGTAACTTAGAATCATTCACCAAAGAAGTGTTTATACCCCACGTGAGAACGGTGTTGAGAAAGAAAACACGACATATATTAGAAATAACCGAGCAATAAGAATGCAGCCAATATTCCTTAAAGTTTTGGGGCATGTATGCAGTGCTTTGTCTACTTAATCAATAGACTACCTTCCTCTGTCACTCATACTACACCCTATGAGGGCCTCTATCACAAAAAATCTTCCCTAAGTCATCTAAGAACTATTGGATGTATGTGCTTTGCTAATGACTTAATCGCATTCTTAAGTTCTGATCTAAAGTTAAAAGGTGTGCTCTCATGGGTTATTCTGACACACAAAAGGGGTATATCCTGTATGATCTGGAATCCATGTCTCTTGTGGTTAGTAGAGATGTTACTTTTAGAGAAACAGAGTATCCTTTTAGGGAAAATGTATCTGAGAATCCTGTCTTCCAAAACTTGCTTGATAACAATGAGAACCAAAATATATCCCAAGAAAATCTTCAGAAGAGCACTGACACTTCAGAAAGGAGGTGTGTTGATATTACTAATATAGAATCTGTTGAGGATATCATTTCTTCTCACAATAACTTAGTAGAAGAGAACACTGATACTGTACAGTCCCTTAGCAACCCTACTTTAAAAGTTACTGATCACTCAATCAGGAAATCTAGCAGACACAAACAACCTCCTATATGGCTCAAAGACTTTGTCACCACCAAGGTCAACAGTGTACTCTACCCTATTAGCAAGTATATTTCCTATGATAGCCTAAAACCTACATATCAAGCTTTTTTAACCTCTGTGTCAGAACTGGTTGAACCAAAAGGTTACTTGGAAGCCTCAAAAGACCCTAGGTGGGTAGATGCTATGAAAGCTGAAATAGATGTCTTGCAAGAAAACCATACATGGGAAATTGTTACATTGCCAAAAGGTAAAAAACCTATAGGCTGTAAATGGATCTACAAGATCAAATATAAGGACATTGGAGAAATAGAAAGACTGAAAGCTAGACTTGTTGCAAAAGGTTATAGTCAACAAGAAGGCATTGATTATCAAGAAACCTTCTCTCCTGTTGTTAAAATGGTTACTATAAGAACTATTCTTTCTATTGCTGCTTCCAGAAGATGGTATATCCATCAAATGGATGTGTATAATGCCTTTCTTCAAGGGGATCTTTTTGATGAAATTTACATGTCCTTGCCCCAAGGCTTCAGTAGCCAGGGAGGCAGTAATCTTGCATGTAGACTTACTAAATCTCTGTATGGGCTCAAACAAGCTCCAAGACAGTGGAATTTCAAGCTTACAGAGGCTCTGGTTCAGATGAATTTTAGGCAATCTGAATTTGATCATTCACTGTTTCTTAAACAAGGTGAGCAGGATATAATAATCATACTTATCTATGTGGATGACATGTTAATTACAGGGAACAATATAAGTCTCATAAAGGAGACTAAGCAGTCTCTTCATAATATTTTTAAGATGAAGGATCTTGGAGAACTAAGGTACTTTCTAGGAATAGAATTTCCTAGATCCATCAAAGGGATTGTTATGCATCAAAGGAAGTATGCCTTAGAACTTATTTCTGAACTAGGCCTAGCTGCTGCCAAGCCTAGTAATACACCCATTGATGCTAATGTGAAACTCACCACAAAAGAGTATGATGAGTATGTGGAGAAGCTGAGTTCAAATACAGGAAAACCAGTTAATGCTGATGATCCAGTAAAAGATATCAGTTCTTATCAAAGGATAATTGGTAAGTTGCTATACCTTACTCTTACTAGACCAGATATTGCTTATAGTGTGCAAACACTTAGTCAATTCCTACAAAATCCAAAGAAATCACACTATGATGCTGCACTCAGAATAGTAAGATATGTAAAAGGTAAACCAGGACAAGGACTGCTATTATCAAGTAATAAACAAGAGACTTTAACTAGTTTTTGTGATGCAGATTGGGCTTCATGTCCACATACAAGAAAGTCTATTACAGGTTATTTAATCAAGTTTGGAGACACTCTCATTTCCTGGAAATCAAAGAAACAGAGCACAATTTCTCGCAGCTCTGCAGAAGCAGAGTATAGAAGCCTTGCCAACACTGCTGCTGAAATTACATGGCTTCTGGGGCTGCTGAAAGACATTGGTGTAAATATCAGTGACAAGAATCGTACACCGACAAGAAGTCACTATACAAATGGCAGCCAATCCTGTGTTCCATGAAAGGACTATACACATCGAGATTGATCTTCACTTTATTAGGGAGAAGATTCGACAAGGGATGATTCAAACAGAGTATATTCGTACTACAGAGCAGCCGGCAGATATACTTACAAAAGGGTTAACAAGATTACAACATTTACATCTTTGTTCCAAGCTAGGCTTGATAGATATATTCGAGCACCTAGCTTGAGGGAGGCTGTTAAAACTAATAAGGAAAGAGGCCCATGTATAATTTGTGTATAATGTGTATATATCAAGTCACTGGCCTTTAATAGGTCTGGCCCAAATAGGGATGGCAATGGGGCGGGGCGGGGGCGGGGAAGGGTATCCCATACCCGTACCCACCACCTAAACACATCCCCACCCCGCCCCACCACCCATCACGGTAGTAATTCTTCCACCCGCCCCACTTACTTCACGCGGATACCCACTTACCCGGCGGGTACCCATTAATAAAATGCTCAAATAATGTCTAGCAATTGTTTTAGTCACCAAAATGAAAGTTATATAAGAAAAAGAAAAAAAAAAGGAACATTTCCACTATTGTGTATCGAATATCAATTCTAAAACCTTGTCAAAATATTATGAATATTAAAAAACAGTAAAGATGAAAATATTTAACAAAAAAAAAGAGAACAAAGAGAATAAGAAAAAGAAACGTGGTGCATTACGATGCGGGTTAGCTCAAGTCACATTTTAAATCAAGAAAGGGCCAAATAAATTCGTAAATAAACTAATAGATGATACGGATATGGGCGGTGCAGGGTACGGTCGGTGTGGGTATGGTGTGGGTAGCGGGGCGGGGCGGGTTTTATATGAAATCCACCCCCGCCCCACTACCCATGGCGGGTAGCACTTTTGATACCCATACCCGCCCCACCACCCACCAAACCATCCTCATACCCGCCTCAATTGAAGCGGGTGCGGGCAGACCGCGTTACCCGCCCCACTGACATCCCTAGGCCCAAATATAAAGGTCAGCCCATTAAAGGCCAGCCCAATGTAAACATCGATTATTATTTAGGGGATTGTCTGTCCACTTGATGAGCAGACAGAACATTCGAGATATTTTTCTATCTTCTTGGAGAAGTTATCTCGTCTTCTCTGAGAGCTTCATCTCCTGTAACCTTTTTCTCTCCATTAATGAAGATAAGAGTTATGAACTAACTGTCTCTCTGTCTCGGTAGCCTTCTCATATTCTGTAGAGTACCATCTCTGGAACAACCAGTAGAACTCAGTCTTGAGAAACACTAAAAACGGAAGTCACCAACATCACCTTCTAGCACTAGTAGTTGCGTTAAATGGCGGTGTTGGATTCCAACAATGCAGTTTATTAGATAACTGGAATTACTTGCTAATGTTTGTTATACGAAACACTTGGAGAATACTATTATATCTCATTATTTTTTGACATTATAAAAGATGGAAGTGATTGAAATAAAGAAAATGCTTAGCTAACAGAAAACAGGTCCACAGTGATCGCTCATACATGAGGCTACCGAAGAATTCAACTGAATGTCCTTAGTCCAAAAGCAGTACGGTGTAAGTAAAATCTTTTTTTATGCGTTATATATATATATTCACTAGACATAAAAGAGCAGTGGACAAATTTCCTTTTATAGAAATACTTGCAAAAGGTTCCCCAATTTTGGCCTAATAAATCGACGTCCGCATCCAGCACATGCAGTTCTCTGGCTCCAGTTCCTATATGCCTTAATTGTCCCCCACCAACGTTTCCTTCTATAGAAATACTAGAAAATTTGACCACGCTTCACGTTATGAACTAAACTGTATTCTAAAAACTATAAAATAATTTTACATTCTCATGTTCTATCAATAGACTTACTTAAAAAGTTGATCCACGTAATTGTGGAATTAAGGATATATACATACTTCTAAAGCAGCATGCACATATGCGTTGGCTTCCTTCCGCGACCCGCTTCCACTTTTGAACTTCCCTCCCCGATCTGCTTCCACTTTTGAAAAAACTCTTGCCTAAAGACACAAAAAATTAACCTCGACAATAAAGAAAGTTAAACAGAAGAAAGAAATTAACTAAGTAAACTAAAATTTTCAAGTGTAATAATCATGAATTGAAGGGAAAGATGAGCCATATTGCACCATAACATTATCTAATTGACGAGAAAGAAAGACATGTTGAGTTGTGGAGCCTAATTCATGGCAGAGTGTAGAACGCTGATCGACCTGAAAAATTTGAGATCAAAGGGAAAGAAAAGCTGGTGTGCAAGCTTCAAAAAAACATGTACGTACTGAAACATGCTACAAGACAGTGGTATAAGAAGTTTGACAGCTTTATGAAGAAAGCCGAATTCGTAAGGTGCGAGGCGGATCACTGTTATTACTTCAAGAGATTTGAAGACTCCTAAATGATACTGCTCCTTTATGTTGACGACATGCTGATCATAGGAGCAGACCCACATGAGATTGATAGGCTGACGAAGAAAAGAATTTGCAATGAGGATCGGAGTCGCCACTGCAGATGGAGACATATGATTGAAATTAGTCTCCAAGTGGGAGATTGTTGAGTTGTGGAGCCTAATTCATCACCGACACTATGAAGACCCACGCAGAGTGTGGAACGATGATTTAGTGGAGGGTATTTTTGAAATTTCAGACTTGTATTATGTTCGCCCTAGTTTTTGTTATATATAGACTAGGGGCACCGTTTTTCTTTCTTTTGAGGTCGAGCAAGAGAGAAAGAGAGAATTGTAAAACTCAAACTCCCTA
This sequence comes from Przewalskia tangutica, assembly GCA_029844215.1. NCBI lineage: Eukaryota > Viridiplantae > Streptophyta > Magnoliopsida > Solanales > Solanaceae > Przewalskia > Przewalskia tangutica. The sequence goes on from CM056723.1 coordinate 31,036,623, forward strand.
TTTGATTATAGTAAATTCTACAGTGATAAAATGGATATAGCTCTCGCATTGAGGGTGAACCACTATAAGTTTGTGTGTTATTTGTTCTTCGCTTATTTACTGTTTTCTGATTTGGTAGGATGAGACTCAAATCCTAACAACTGGTATCAAGAGCGACATGTTATTGTTACACCCCGTAAATTTAAGACGATAATTAAGAGCGTCATTAAGGAGATAAGATTCGAGGGTTGAATATATAATATATTTACATACGCTAATAAGGAATAATTTTGGTTACAATGAGTGTGACAATGAAAATTCAAATGTTAGTTGTATTTTCCGGTTATGGATTAGTAGAAAATTATATAAGTCATGACAACGAGGATATGAGGTCTTATGAAATTTTCAATATTCAAAAGAAGGGGGACATAAGATTAATTAATGGTAAGAAGTGGACCAAGTTGCAATTAGATTTTTCATATTTCTTTTTTTTTTTATAAACATTAAAAGACTTTCCATCTTCCATCTCCTACAATTTACTTTCAAAAAAAAAAACAATCTCCTCTCCCCCCCCCTAGCCGATACATACCCCCCACTGTTAAGCACATTGAAGATTTTCTTATTTCTTCTTCCTAAGTTAAGGTTGCTACAAATTTTAAGCAAAAACTTAGCCCAAAACAGTGGCAATAACGAGCCACTGCTGGCCAATTTTGGGCAAGAAAAATCTCAAGATTTTGGTGAAGTTTAAGGAAGAAAAACGTGTAAGGATGATGGAATAACATTGTACAATGTATGCATGGCAATTTGGGATTGAAAAGGTGAAAGATTGGTGAAGAAAAATCAATGAAACAGTGGGTTCGAATTAAGGGACTGCTTGGACGAATTTAAGATATAAAATTCTCCTTATGATATAAATGGGATTGCATGTTGTTATAATTCATGAAATGAATGTGTGTTAAGAGAAACTTAAAATTTAGACAATGCATGTGACTAATTTGGTGTTGTAGCCGAGATTAGAGTTATTTTGGTGTACTTTGGCTTTGATTGTTGTGTTGTTATTTTGTTGAAGTTGCATGTTGAGAATTGAAAATGAATCTTGATGTTTAAAGTGGTAATTAGTTATATGAAAGTGTTGGGACATGAATTGGATTTTAACGAATTAAGAGGTGAGTTTTGATATTATATTTCTTGTGGGTATGCCGTAACACATATGAAAATTATTGGACATTGTTGTGTGTATGTTAGGGGATGTTTTGGGTGAAGTTATAAAGCTGAAAATTTAAGTCATGAACATGAATATACGTGTGGTAATTACTAATACATGACTTAAAGGAATTAAGTATAGGAATGTGTTATTTGCACCTATGTTGTCGAATAAAGTATGGGCTGTTTTGAAGGATGATTTAATATGGACTAACATGAGAAATAGATGTAGTAATCGCCTTGGTTATTGATGTAGTTAAATTAGTATCAAGTGTACTTATGCAATCAAATGAAGATGGAGTTTCTGTTTCACCTACTTCCATATAAGTATATAAACTAAATATTAAATTATGACAATCTACTTTTTTAATAGAAGGATTTAAGACTGCACCAATACAATAAATATCAGGAATAGAGAAAAAATATTTTTTAAACTTTTCAAACATAAGTGTAACTGCATCTTTATATTTCACATTTGATTTTAAACCATAAAGTAAATATGAAATTTCAGCTATATGAGCTAAAGCATTACAAACTGTTGAGTAATTGATCGGTGTATTTTATATACACCTTTTGGGTCAGTTTTAGTTAGTCTTTTGTCCCGTTTTGCACATATAAGTGTTGTATTAGGATAATTTTCCTTTCTATTGAGTCAAAGTGGTTAAAATGGCCAAATGGCAGAAAAGGAGCTAAAAGAGGGCAAAAGAGGAGATGAGTAAAACAGAAAAGTGGCGAACGAGGGTGAAATCTGCACGGCGCCTCGCAGCTGTGCTGTGGCGCGCGCCACTATTCGTAGAGGTCGCGAAGACCCAGCACGCGCGCGCCGTATGCAGATGCGGCCGCGCTAAACATCCGGAAGTTACGAGTTGCAGCGCCGCCTCGCCGCATGCCAGTATCGGCCGCGGCGCCAAAACACCCGACGGATTGCAGAATCTCCGGCCGCGCGCTGATCAGGGCAGCGCGCCGACGCTGAAAAATTAGGTTTTGGACGAAATTGGCCAGCTGAAGGAAAAGAGGAGGCGGTTTTCACTTATAAAAGAGAACCCCAGGCGCTTTTAAGGGTTCCTTTCGCACAACACAAGGCTTCTTGCTTGAGATCGAGACCATAGTTTAGTAAATTCTTTTCCTTTTCTTTACTTTATTTCGCTTTTTGTATGATGAACATGGGATTAGTTCTTGTCATGTCAATGGCTAGAACTAATTCCTCTATAGGCTTTCCATGTTAAATCTCTAGAAACTTTTGTTATGAGTTAATGCACGCTTATGGTTATTTTTCTTATTGTGAGATCTATCCAATATTTGAGTTGAATTCTTGGTAATTAATTGACAACTAATTATCACTATATGATTTCTAATCGATTCGAAAGGGGATTGTGAATATCGTAAGTTGATAGACATTCTTGGATCGAGGATGAAAATACCTCAATTATTTATGTAGCGTTAAGAGGCTTAACAACCCTAATTTTGGCGCATCAGCGTGACGGTTAACTAGGTTCTTGTTCTTAATCCTCCTATAGAGTTATCCTTATCACCGAAAGGTAGGTAAGGTGCAATACTGGAGTTGAGTGTTTATATAACCCTAACGGGAGTATAAAACGATTTAGTGAACCTGCTTTCTCCAAAAGAAGAAGACCATAAGCGGATAGCGAGGAGACGTGGAAGCCCTATTCTCATCACAACTGAAGTAAACCCTTTTAGTTAAATAGCTTTTCTAAATCCTTAGTTATAAACAACAAATCTAAATATCAATTTACCAAATAGATACCAAAAAATAGATAGTTGGTAATTGAACCCTAATCCTTGAGGACGATATTCGGTCTTATCAAGACTATACTACTTGTCACGATAACGTGCACTTGCGTTTAAAGTGTGTGCATCTTACCGCGCATCAAGTTTTTGGCGCCGTTGCCGGGGATTAGGCATAGTTCAATATCAAATTTGTCTATTTTTAATTTCTAATTTGGTTTTTAATTTTAATTTTAATTTTTAATTTTTACGTTTTTTATTATTTTTGGAAAATTCGAGGTACGGTGATTGGTTGTTTGTTTTTGATCTATTTCAGGAAATCAGTTTATGCGAAGGAGAAGAGGAGCAGACACTCTTGTTCCCTACAATCCAGAGATTGAGAAAACCTGCAAACAGAACAGAAAGAATCAGCGGATTGCAACTTTGATAGAAATGGACGGAGGTCAAAACAATAACATGATGAGAGAAGGGTTAGGTGAAAATCAACATAACCCAGGAATGCCTCGGCAAGTACCAATGGACGTGGAGGAGAGAGTCCAAATCCAGCCAGAAAGGAGTTTGGGGGACTATGTGCTGCCAAGAGTGAATGGAGCACAGACATGCATTAGGCTCCCTGCACAGAGCCAACAACTTCGAGATAAAACCGGTGATTCTCGAGCACGGTACAACACACGCAGCAATTCGGAGGATCGCCATCGGAGGATTCACATACGCACATAGCGAATTTCTTGGAGCTATGTGCAACTTTCGATATAACGGCTACGATGATGCCGTCAGATTGAGGCTCTTCCCTTCTCACCAGTGATAGAGCAAAAGTATGGTTGAATTCCCCGCCGATTCGATTTTTACATGGGCGAGCTGGCACGTAAATTCTTAGCCAAGTTCTTTCCTCCGTAAAGCAAAGAAACTAAGAGGAGAGTTGAACAACTTCTACCGCAGATGGAAAGTCCTTATACGAAGCTTGGGACAGGTTCAAAGATCTACAGAGAAAGTGCCCACACCATTGCATTGAGTTGTGGAACTTGGTCCACATCTTCTACAACTGGCCGAGCAAAGACAACCGTAACCATTATAGATGCAGAAGCAGTGGAGCATTCATGAGAAAACAGCCCACGACGCCATGAGTTACTGTAAGATATGGCCACTAACAACCATGTCACGTACAGAGGTCGACAGTGGGAGAAGAACAATGGGAGTCCACGAAATAGATGCTATTCTCGCCTTGAATGCCCAAGTGGCCCTTTTTAGCGAAACAATTGCAAAGAACATACAAATGTCAGAATGCGCAGATGCCTAGAGTCGCGAGATATGTGGTGGCCCACATACATTTGATAGGTGTCCTTCAGCTGATCCCAACAATATACCAATGGAGCAGGCAGAGTGTCACGCCATAGGTAATTATCAGAGGCAACAGAACAACCTCTACTCCAACACTTATAATCCAGTGGAGAACCACCCAAATTTCTCATGGAGAGAGACCAGGGGCAAGAAAACCAATATCAAGGGCAACGTAATCCAATACTGTGGAAGTAATCCAATACAAGGGCGATGCGTAATCCAGAACTAATCAACAGCCCTTCATTCAAGCCCCACAGACTCAACAGCTCAATGCACCGGTTCAGAAAGAAAAGCCAGACGAGCCGAAGCAACAGGATAAAGACTTGCAACGCCTGCACTCCAGTTCATGATGAAGCTAGATCATCATTCAGAACTTGGAAACTCGTGGTCACTAGCAAAGCAGTAAACAAAGAGCCACGGGACATTGCCAAGCAACACAGAGTTAAATCCAAGTTAGCAATGTCAGGCAGAGCAATTGAGAAGCGGCAAACATTGAGCAAAGATTCACCTCACCAAAGAGTTGAGAAAAGGCAGAGTTAGAAAAGAGAAGGTGATTGAGCCCACCAGAGTAGAGAAAACTCCGAGAAGAGTATACAGAGAAGATCCCATTCCCCAGAGACTACAGCGAAAGGCGGTTGATAAACAATTCTCCAAATTTTTGGAGACATTCAGGAAGCTGCATATCAACATACCTTTCATAGAAGCATTAGAGCAGATGCCCTCCTATTTTAAGTTTATGAAGGAGATCTTGGGGAAGAAGAAAAAGCTGGCAGAGTACGAAATAGTAGCACTAACAGAAGAGTGTAGTGCTATCTTGCAGAAGAAGTTGCCACCAAAACTAAAGGATCCTGGAAGCTTTACACTACCTTGCACAGTGGGTTGATCGGTGTATTTTATATACACCTTTTGAGTCAGTTTTAGTTAGTCTTTTGTCCCGTTTTGCACATATAAGTGTTGTATTAGGATAGTTTTCATTTCTATTGAGTCAAAGTGGTTAAAATGGCCAAATGGCGGAAAAGGAGCTAAAAGAGGGCAAAAGAGGAGATGCCAGAAAGCAGAAAGTGGCGAACGAGGGTGAAATCTGACCACAAGGCTTCCCGCAAAAGTTAGGCCGCGACGCCACTATTCAGAGGTCGCAGAAGACTCAGCACGCGGCGCCTCGTGACAAAGAATGCAGGCGCGCGCTAAACATCCGGCGAGCTACAGAAGATGCAGGCCGCGGCGCCTCAGCACAGATATCGGCGCGCCAAAACACCCGACGGATTGCAGAACTTCCGCCGCTGGAGCTCGTTCGCAGGGCGCGCGCCGACGCTGAAAAATTAGGTCTTTGACGAAATTCGGCCAGCTCAAGGAAAAGAGGAGGCGGTTTGGCTCTATAAAAGGAGAACCCTAGGCGCTTTTGAGGTTCCTCTTCGCACAACACAAGACTTTGCTTGGAGATTGAATACCATTAGTTTAGTAATTTCTTTTCCCTTTCTTGTTCTTTATTTCGCTTTTTGTATGATGAACATGGAATTAGTTCTTGTCATGTCAATGGCTAGGAACTAATTCTCTTATGTGGCTTTCCATTGTTGAATTGCTAGAAACTTATGTTATAAATTAATGCACGCTTATGGTTATTTTTCTTATTGTGAGATCTATCCAATAATCGAGTTGAATTCTTGTAATTAATTGACAACTAATTATCACTATATGATTTCTAATCGATTCAAAGTGGGATTGTGAATATGATGTAAGTTGGGTAGACATTCTTGGATTGGGGATAAAAATACCTCAATTATTTATGTAGCGTTGATGAGAGGCTTAACAACCCTAATTTTTCGCATTGTGCGTGACGGTCAACTAGGTTTTTGTTCTTAATCCTCCTATAGAGTTATCCTTATCACCGAAAGGTAGGTAGGCGCGACATCGGGTTGAGTGTTTATATAACCTAACGGAGTATAAAACGATTTCAGAACCCGCTTTCTCCAAAAGAAGAATACCATAAGTTAATGCATTAGTAAGTAGCATAAGCGGATAGTAAGGATACATGGAAGCCCTATTCTCATCACCACTGAAGTAAATCTTTATATTTAAATAGCTTGCATAATTCTTAGTTATAAACAACAAATCAATTATCAATTCACCAAATAGATACTCGAAAATAGATAGTTGGTAATTGAACTCTAATCCTTGTGGACGATATTCGGTCTTATCAAGACTATACTACTTGTCACGATAACGTGCACTTGCGTTTAAAGTGTGTGCATCTTACCGCGCATCAAGTTTTTGGCGTCGTTGCCGGGGATTAGGCATAGTTCAATATCAAATTTGTCTATTTTTAATTTCTAATTTGGTTTTTAATTTTTACGTTTTTACGTTTTTATTTATATTTTCGAAAAGTTCGAGGTGCCGTGATTCTTTGTTGGTTTTGATTTATCTCAGGAATTTCTTAGATATGGATTTTTACTGTCAATATGACAGAGAACCAACCATAGAGGAAGAGAGGGAGAAATTAAGAGAAACTATACTCAGCCTCACGAGGTACCAAAATCAGTTCATAGACGAAACAAGAATGGCCATGCAGAAATTGGAAACGCAAATAGCAGAGCTCACGATCATATTCAACAGCGAAACATATGAAGAGCAATCTGCACCTGGGGTAGGCAATGAGGAAACACAATGTCAGGCAATTGACCCAAGGATGCCGAATCAAGGAGATAGAGTTCGCAGCAGCAGAGCCGCGACGCCGATGAGCGTGCCGCGCGCCAAAGTTCCGAGACAATACAGAGACGATGCATAAGGTTACGACATCCTGTGCAAGCAGCAGAAAGTGAGGCCGCGCGCCCAAGATCAGGTCGCGGCTCCCGTAACCCGTAAATCGAGAATCAAGACTTGCGCGACCGCACCAGGTGATGATACCATACCTCGTAAATTAAAAACACGCACCCTGACAAGCAATTCTCCGATTCGCGAGGTCCTCAAACAATTGCAACTCAATATCCCGCTTGTCAAGCATTAGAACAAATGCCGAGCTACGTCAAGTTCATGAAGGATGTGCTTAGCAAAAAGAGGAGGATAGAGGATTACGAAACAGTGATGTTGACTGAGGAATGTAGTGCCATCTTACAGAGACAACTGCCTCAGAAGTTACAAGACCCTGGGAGCTTTACCATCCCATGTACTATTGGGAAGTTTGAATGTCAGAAGGCACTGTGCGACCTAGGAGCAGGCATAAATCTGATGCCCTATCTAGTTTTCTGCAAACTAGAAATGGGAGAAATCAGACCTACAAACATCACTCGCAGCTTAGTGACCGCCAATTGTTCATCCGGTAGAGTCATCGAAGATGTTTTAGTGAAGGTGGACAAGTTCATCTTCCCCGCCGACTTCGTTATCTTAGACATACAAGATAACGATGGAATCCCCATCATACTTGGCAGACCCTTCTTAGCCACAGGACAGGCGCTCATTGATGTTCACAAAGGGGAATTGAAGCTTCGAGTAGACGAAGAAGAGGTGATTTTCAATGTTTTTCGAGCAGCAACTTTTCCAGAGGCCAAGGATAACTGCTCAGCCATTGACCTTAGCGAAGAAGCAGTGTCAGCCAAAGAGTTCGGATATGATGATACGCCATTAAGAATCGACCACATGGGATGATGATAGTAGAAACGATCCAGATCTGATGGAGTATGCAAATTGGATGAATGCTTATGAAAAATGGGATACAAGGAAGTATGAAGAGCTTGGACAGGTACCAGAAAGATCATTACCATCCACAGAGAAGGCTCCAGAGTTAGAGTTAAAAACCCTACCCAATCATCTACAATACCAATACCTATGTGAAAAAAAATCTTACCAGTGATCATTTCATGCCACCTATCCACCGAAGAGATTGACAAACTGCTAAGAGTACTAAAGAATCACAAGCGGGCCATTGGATGGACATTAGCGGACATAAAAGGGATAAGTCCATCAACAGTAATGCATAAGATCCGTCTAGATGAGGAAAGCACCATCCATCAAGCCCAAAGGCGACTAAACCCAAACACGAAAGAGGTAGTGAGAAAGGAAATCCTAAAATGGCTCGACGCAGAGTAATCTACCCCATATTCGACAAAGACACGGGTAAGCCCATAAGTGGTGCCGAAAAAGGGTGGAATAACAGTGGTGACCAACGAAAGAAACGAACTCATACCCTCGAGAACGGTCACCGGATGGAGAATTTGCATTGACTATCGCAAGTTGAATAAAGCAACTAGAAAAGACCACTTCCCGTTGCCATTCCTAGATCAAATGTTGGATGACTTGCAGGCATAACTACTATCGCTTTTTGGATGGATACTCGTGGTATCACCAGATTGCAATAGCCCCGTAAGATCGTGAAAAGACCACATTCACTTGTCCTTTGGTACATTTGCATTCGTAGGACGCCATTCGGACTGCAATGCACCGCAACTTTTCGTGTATGATGGCAATTTTCTCAGATATGGTAGAGAGAACTATAGAGATCTTTATGGATGATTTTTCGGTCTTTGGAGCATCATTCGATGAGTGTTTAAGGCATTTAGAAGCAGTGTTAAGCTGGCATAAGAATCTAACTTGTGCTAAATCGGGAGAAGTGTCACTTCACGGTAATGTAAGGAATCGTCTTGGGACACAAAATATCAAACCAAGGTATTGAGGTGGACAAAGCAAAGATTTCTGTGATCGAAAATCTACCACCTCCAGTATCAACAAAAGGAGTCAGAAGTTTCCTTGGACATGCAAGTTTCTATAGAAGATTTATCAAGGATTTTTCTAAAGTCTCAAAGCCTCTTTCCACATTGCTAATGACGGGGGTTGCCTTCGACTTCAATAAAGAATGCTTATCCGCATTTCAAACGCTCAAGGAGAAGCTCATTTCAGCACCCATAGTCATTGCACCAAACTGGGAGCTCCCATTCGAACTAATGTGCGATGCAAGCGACTATGCAGTTGGAGCGGTGCTTGGACAGAGAATCGACAAGGTATTTAGATCCATTTACTATGCTAGTAAAACTCTAAATGACGCACAGTTAAATTATGCAACTACTGAAAAAGAACTACTAGCTATAGTATATGCATTTGAGAAATTCAGGCCATACTTGATTGGGAATAAAGTGATAGTATACACTGACCACTCTGCTATAAAGTACTTGATGACAAAGAAGGATGCGAAGCCTCGCCTCATTCGATGGGTCCTACTTCTACAAGAATTTGACGTAGAGATTCGTGATAAGAAAGGAACAGAGAATTCAGTCGCAGACCACTTGTCAAGACTGGAAAACACAGAGAACTAGAACACCAAGGATGTGCAAATAAATGATCACTTTCCGCATTTAACAACAAGCTTTTGGTAAGTATGAATTCTAATTTACCTTGGTACTGATTTTGTTAACTTTCTTGCGGCTAAAGTACTACCCCGTGCTTGTTAAGACAAAGAAGTGAAGAGGTTTTATTCGTAAGTAAAACATTACTATTGGGAGGAACCGATGTTATACAAACATCGCGACCAAGTCATCAAAGCGATGTATACCGTAGAAGAGATGCACTGTGTTCTCACCCATTGCCACACCTTATCACGTGGTGGACACTTTGGGGCATCAAGAACAAGCAAAGGTATTGCAATGCGGATTCTATCGCCAACACTCTTTAAGGATGCCCATACCTTTGTGCGCAGATGTGATAATTGTCGAGAACGCGGAACATCTCAAGACGAAACGAAATGCCTTCGCAAGGATATTGGAAGTAGAACTATTCGACGCGTGGGAATCGATTTCACGGGCCATTCCCGCCATCCTTTGAAATCAATATATCCTTCCGCGATTGACTATGTGTCCAAACGGGTAAGAAGCCACCAAAGAAAACGACAAGAAGACTGCTCAAAAATTCCTCCAAAAGAATATTTTCACAAGGTTCGGCACCCCAAGAGCTCTCATGTGAAGGCGAGCCATTTACGTAATAGACACCAATTCATTGCTTTCCGATATGGAGTTTACCATCGACTACAACCGCTACCACCTCGCTAATGGGCGCGGAAGTATCAAATAGAGAAGTAAAGAGCATATTGGAAAAAACGGTGAACGACTCAAGGAAAGACTGGTCTATCAAATCGACGACGATCGTGGGCATACCGACAAAGATTCAAAACACCAATTGGTATGTCACCTTATAAATTAGTCTTTGGTAAAGTATGTCATTTGCCAAGAGAGTTGGAACACAGAGCATACCGGGCAATGAAGAAGTTAAACATGGATACCACGAAGCAGGACAGAGGAGGCTACTACAATGGCGAATTAGATGAATTCGACACAATGCCTATGATAATGCAAAGATATAAAAGTAACGAACGAAAGCATGAAACGATAAGAATTTGATACCAAAAGACTTTCATGAAGGACAACAAGTGCTGTTATTTAACTCAAGGTTGAGATTGTTTCCGTGAGTTAAAATCACGTTGACAGACCATACACGTGGTAAAGAGTATTCCCATATGGAGCGATCAAATAAAAGGAGAGATGGAGTCGCTTCAAGGTAAACGGACAGAGGTTAAAACCCTACCTTATCAATGAAATGGAATACATGAACTTGGTAACTTCTCATACCTTAAAATAATAAGAACTTGCGTCCGCTAAAAGACGTTAAAGACAACATTGTTGGGAGGCAACCCAATGTTTTTAATTATGTTATTTTAATTGCTTTTATTTTATTTTATTTCGTCTTGATCACCTCACGGTCTTGGGTTCTTGTGTCTATGTTGTGTTGACAGTGAAAGCCAAGGATGTGGAAGGCGAAAAATGGAGAAGCTGGATACCTGAAAAATCGCCATAGCGCCGCTCCTCAACGCAGGGTCGCGCGCCAAACGATCGTAAGACGCCAGAGTCAGCCATGGCGCCATTTGCGGCCGCGGCGCCACAACGGAAAATTTGAATTCTGGAAGACACCCTGAGCCGAAGGCCCTATCGCCAAATCAAAACACCAAGAATGCTCCTCCCCTCACGGAATTCAAAGTATTATCCACCGCCACCACCACCATTTTAACCAAAGTTTGTAAGTGTCTTATTTCTTTTACTGTCTTTGAGTCTACACACATTGGGGACAATGTGTGATTTAAGTTTGGGGGTGTTTTATTTGTGTATCATGTTACGTTTTATTTAAGTCTTTTTGATTGTTTTATGTTTATTTTGAGTCACCAAAAATATTTTTCTTTTTTGAGTCATAATTGCCTGTCAAAGATCATGTATGCTGTAGTTGCTAGAAACATCTAGTGAAGTATGGTGGAATAATGTAAAGGAATTGAAGCAACTATCTAAACACTTAGGTTAGATATACCAAAAACTCACAGAATTTGTCTATTTGGAGTTTCTTGCTTGAGTTATGCATGCTAAATGATAAATGTTTATGTGTTATGATTGCTTGCTATTTGAGGCGAAATAGTTAGGATATGCATGTTAGGGAGATGACTCAGACATTTCTTTGATAGCCAATTCTTACCATTCTTTTCTATCTTGTACTTTAAAAATTATCCCTAGTCAGCCCCATTGAGCCTAAATTTGAAACTTCTTCTTTGACACCCTATATTCTCACAAATTGTACCATAAGTAAAAATATGAAATAGTGGAATACATTGTGTTAAAAAAGAGACAAAAAAAGTGAATAAGTCTGTTGCACTCCAATACAAAAGTAATAAGAAACATGCAAAAGCCTAAGTTTGGGGGTGCTTGTTATACTTCACTCTCTCAAAACAAAAGAGGAAAAAGATAGAATCGAAGTGAAGGAAAGAACAAAAAGAAAAAGGTAAATATTGAAAAGCTAAAGAGCTTATGGTACACGAAATGAGCCTAAATTGCCTATTTTTACCTACCTATACCTAAAGCCTACATTACAACCCTTAAAGTCCTGAAGATCTCTTTTATGCATATCCAGAATTAGTGGAGAATAGCAAGTAAGCATGCCATAGGAATTCTTGAATTTATATGCATGATTTAGTGTATTGACTTCCATTAAGCATGATGAATATGAGTTTGCGAAATATTTAGCTTCATGTGTTTAGTGTGCTGAAAATTTCATGCTATATGTTCCTGCATATTATTTTGCTAACCTTCATGTTTTTCTAGTTAACTCTAATGCAAAGAAAAAATGATCAATGGCGGTGAGTCTTTTATTTTTCATTTCTTCAGTCTTTTATTTCTTTCTTTCTATCTTTGTTCGAGGCAGCAAAGGTTAAGTTTGGGGTATTTGATAGGTGTATTTTATATACACCTTTCGAGTCGATTTTAGTTAGTCTTTTGTCCCGCTTTTGCACATATAAGTGTTGTAGACAGGATAGTTTTCCTTTCTATTGAGTCAAAGTGGTTAAAATGGCCAAATGGCGGAAAATGAGCTAAAAGAGGCAAAAGAGGAGATGCCAGATGAAACAGAGAAAGTGGCGAACGAGGGTGAAATCTGCACCAGTACGCGCGCCATGCGCCAAAAGCAGGGCCGCAGACCACTATTCGAGAGGCCGCAGAAGACTGGCCGCGGCGCTCGTGACAAAGAATGCAGGCCGCGCCTAAACATCCGAGGAGCTATAGAAGATGCAGCGCCGCGGCGCCCTCAGACAGCAGATATCAGGGCCGCGGCGCCAAAACACCCGACGTATTGCAGAACTTCCGCACCGCGGCGCTGTCACTGGCTGGCGCCGACGCTGAAAAATTAGGTCTTTGACGAAATTTCGGCCAGCTCAAGGAAAAGAGGAGGCGGTTTAGCTTATAAAAGGAGAACCCTAGGCGCTTTTGAGGTTCCCTTCGCATAACACAAGACTTTGCTTGAGATCGATACCATTAGTTTAGTAATTTCTTTGCCCTTTCTTGTTCTTTATTTCAGCTTTTGTATGATGAACATGGATTTAGTTTTTGTCATGTCAATGGATAGGAACTAATTCTCTTATAGGGCTTTCCATTGTTGAATTGATAGAAACTTATGTTATAAATTAATGCATGCTTATGGTTATTTTTCTTATTGTGAGATCTATCCAATAATTGAGTTGAATTCTTGGTAATTAATTGACAACTAATTATCACTATATGATTTCTAATCGATTCAAAGGGGGAATTGTGAATATCCGTAAGTTGGGTAGACATTCTTTGATTGGGGATGAAAATACCTCAATTATTTACGAAGCGTTGATGAGGCTTAACAACCCTAATTTTGCGCATCAGCGCGATTGGCCAACTAGGTTTTTGTTCTTAATCCTCCTATAGAGTTATCCTTATCACCTAAAGGTAGGTAAGGCGCGACATCGGGTTGAGTGTTTATATAACCCTAACGGAGTATAAAACGATTTCAGAACCCGCTTTCTCCAAAAGAAGAATACCATAAGTTAATGCATTAGTAAGTAGCATAAGCGGATAGTAAGGATACATGGAAGCCCTATTCTCATCACCACTGAAGTAAATCTTTATATTTAAATAGCTTGCATAATTCTTAGTTATAAACAACAAATCAATTATCAATTCACCAAATAGATACTCGAAAATAGATAGTTGGTAATTGAACCCTAATCCTTGTGGACGATATTCGGTCTTATCAAGACTATACTACTTGTCACGATAACGTGCACTTGCGTTTAAAGTGTGTGCATCTTACCGCGCATCATGGGCAGGGTGACTTGCAACAGAGCCTTGTGTGATTTAGGGGCGAGTATAAATCTGATGCCCTTATCAGTTTTTAAAAGATTGGAGTTGGGTGAGGCCAAACCAACCACGTAGTTTCCACACCGGGCCGACAGGATATTGGTTCATCCACGAGGCAAGATTGAGGACGTGATTGTGAAAGTAGGAAAATTCTTCTTTCCTGCAGATTTCCTCATTCTTGATATGGAAGAAGATGCGGAAATACCTATCATATTGGGGAGGCCATTCCTAGCAACGGGAAAAGCTTTGATTGATGTTGAAAGAGGAGAGTTAACATTAAGGGTGGAAAATGAAGAAATGGTGTTTAAAGTCTTTAAACACGTCATTGAGCCACCAACAATGAGTGAGTGCTTTGCAATCAGCACCATCAAACCCCCATGCGAGCCAATACGAGTCAATCAAAGAGAGATGAGCCCAAGAAAGCAGGCATGGTTTGCTGAAATGCCACTAAAGGAGGTAAGTATTCCTGAACTCCCCCTTACTGATAATGCTAAGAAGAAAAAGAAAACGCCAAATGTGGAGGAAATGGATTGGTTGGGGGCTTAATCCACCTCAGGGTTATTAAGGCTAAGGAACTTGCGTCCGGCTAAAAGACGTTAAAGACAGCGCTTGTTGGGAGGCAACCCAATGTTTTCAATTATGTTATTTTAATTTCCGTCTTTAGTTTATTTTTATTTTGTCTAAGAACAATCTCACGGTCTTGGGGTCTTGTGTTTGTATTATTGACAGGTACAGGCAAATAAACTGGAAGACGAAAAGCTGAACGAAAGCCGGATTTCGAAAGCGGGTAGCCATACGCTGCGAGCAGGTCATGCACCAAAAGAATCGAACAGCGCAGAGTTGGCCACGCGCGCTGCGAGCAGGCCGCGCAGTAGAATCCTGAAAATTTGCCAAGTTTAGCCGCGCGCTCGTAACAGGTCGCGCGCAGAAAGTCCCGGGCGAGCGCAGAAGATCAGCCGCGCGCTAAAAAGCGTGGCACGCAAGCCGAATCCGTAACTTAAAACGCCTAATCGATTTTCCCAAATCCAATTTCAAAAACCTAACCCTTCCTTTCCAAAACCCACGAAAATCCGAAAATTTGCCCACAAGTCCTCCATAAATCCAACCCAACCACAATCAAAACTCTTAAATTCCTAAAAACCCTTAGTTATCTCAAATAACAAAGCTCCATTCCATAGCCTCAAACCACCAATTGAAACAAGAACAGCTTGAATCTTCTCATAAAAAGGTAATCTTTTCTCGTTTCGAGTCCTTTACTGAAGTCACAGGAGGTAGTAGTTTGAAGGAGTATTGTAGTTGAAGTAGTTGGGTACTGAAAAGTTGATTGTGAAGTTTGGAGAAAAGAGTAGAAAAGAAGTGTTGGTATTGGGTAGAAAAGTTGAAGTTTGGGGGTGTTGTGTTCGCTGCTAGTTGTTAATTGTGTAAGAAACATTGTGCCACTAAATTGAAAGCTACAGAAACTATTTTAAACCATGGCGACCAGGAAGAGAAGAGGCTCCACATCCACCCCAACCCTACATTACGATAATACTAGGTTTGTGAGCTACGAAGCCTTCCAAAGATACAAAAAGATTGATACCAGACTCATAATACCAGAAAGGGGAATGGACTACCAGAGAGAGTCATATGGGGAGAGAGATGTTTATGAGCCTATCCGGGCTATGATTGAGTTAAGGGGGTGGAGGAGATTCGTAAATCCGGAGAAGATAGCACCAGTGAACACAACAATGGTGCGTGAATTTTATGCCAACCTTTCGGAGAAGGTGGAAAGGGGATGCTTTGTTAGGGGAGTTTATGTATGCGATGTGCCAGATAATGTAAATGCGCAATTGAAGATTGATGTTGAAGAAAGAAGTGATTGGAATCACTTTAGAACACGGTCTAGAAATCGAACACATCGACCGGAATGCCGCTGGCAGACACCGTGAGCTACCAGGGAGCTGTTTTTGATATTGGAAGAAATGGATCAAGAGCACTGAACAGGTGCCAATTCAACAAAGTAGCCAAAGGTTGGCTATATTTCGTCAGCGTCCGCATGATTCCATCCACGCACTTCACCAGAGTGCCAGAGGACAGGATTAAACTGATATATGAAATTATGAGGGGAATGACGATTGATGTGGGGAAAGAAATAGTGCAGAGCATTGAAGAAATCAGCAGGTTGGTGACAACAGGTGGATTGGGACACGGTTCGCTTATTACCGCCTACGCCATACGAGTGCGGTCCCAAAACTACCCACCGACACTCATGAGAGAAACCAATCACGGTGTCCCGTGGGATAGTGCACTCTTTCCTGCACTCCAAGCCCCCAAAGAGTGACGTAAGAGTACAACCACAAGCAGCAGCAGCAACAGAGGCCGCAATGGACGAAGATGAGCCTGAAATAGGGGCTCAATATGAGGCAGGACCTAGCCACCGGCCAACCACAGGAGCAGAACCTCCAACGCCCACGATGGAGCAATTGTTTCAAAATCAGATGAGGATGATGCAAACCTTGGACACAGTAGTACAAGGACAACAAGAAACAAGGCAACAAATCAACGAGTTGAGTTCCTTGTTCAACCAATGGTCGATGCATTATCCACCGCCACCACCACCATTTTAGCCAAAATCTGTAAGTCCTATTTCTTTTATTTTTCTTTGAGTCTTGCACACATTGGGGACAATGTGTGATTTAAGTTTGGGGGTGTTTTATTTGTGTTTTATTTTCTTTGTGTCATGTTATGTTTTATTTAAGTGTTTTTTTATTGTTTTTATGTATTTTTGAGTCACAAAAAAAAAAATCTTGTTGAGTCATAATTGTCTGTCAAAAGATCATGTATGCTGTAGTTGCTAGAAACACCTAGTGAAGGAATGTAGAAGAATGTAACGGAATTGAAGCAACTATCTAAACACCTATGTTAGATATGCCAAAACTCACGTAACTGCCTATTCGAGTTTCGCTGAGTTATGCATGCTAAATGATAAATGTTTATGTGTTATGATTGCTTGCTATTTGAGGCGAAATAGTTAGGATATGCATGTTAGGGAAATGACTCAGACATTTCTTTGATAGCCAATTCTTACCATTCGTTTCTATCATGTACTTTAAAAATATCCCTAGTCAGCCTCATTGAGCCTAAATTTGAAACTTCTTCTTTGACACCCTATATTCCCACAAATTGTGCCATAAGTGAAAATATGAAATAGTGGAATACATTGTGTAAAAAAAAAAAAAAAGACAAAAAGAGTGAATAAGTCTGTTGCACCCCAATACAAAAGTAATAAGAAATAGGCAAAGCCTAAGTTTGAAGGCCATTATTATTATATACTTCACTCTCCCAAAACAAAAGAGGAAAGATAGAATCGAAATGAAGAAAAGAACAAAAAGAAAAAGGGAAATCAAAAGTCAAGAGCTTATGGTACACGAAATGAGCCTAAATTGCCTATTTTTACCTACCTATACCTAAGCCTACATTACAACCCTTAAAGTCCTGAAGATCTCTTCTATGCATATCCAGGATTAGTGGAGAATAACAAGTAAGCATGCCATAGGATTTTTGAATTTATATGCATGATTTAGTATATTGACTTCCATTAAAGCATGATGAATAGGAGTTTGTAAATATCTAGCTTAATGTCTTTGAAATGTCATGCTATATGTTCAGCATATTATTTTGCTAACCTTCATATTTTTCTAGTTAACACTAATGCAAAGAAAAGTAATCAATGGCGTGAGTCTTTTATTTTCGTTTTTGAGTCTTTTATTTTATTTCTTTCTATCTTTGCTCGAGGGCAGCAAAGGTTAAGTTTGGGGTATTTGATCTGTATTTTATATACACCTTTGAGTCGATTTTAGTTAGTCTTTTGTCCCATTTGCACATATAAGTGTTGTATTAGGATAGTTTTCCTTTCTATTGAGTCAAAGTGGTTAAAATGACCAAATGGCGGAAAAGGAGCTAAAAGAGGCAAAATAGGAGACGCCAGAAAGCAGAAAGAAAGTGGCGAAAGGGTGAAATCTGCAGCACGGGCGGCGCCAGCTAAAAGCGTGGCGCGGCGCCCACTATTCGCAGAGGTCGCAGAAGACCCAGTACGCGGCGCCTCGACAGCAGATGCAGGTCGCGCGCCTAAACATCCGGTGGTTACAGAGTTGCAGTGGCCGCGGCGCCTCGACAGCAGCATCGTGGCCGCGACGCCAAAACACCCGACGGATTGCAGGAACTCCGGCCGCGGCGCTGCAGTCTGCGGCGCCGACGCTGAAAAATTAGATTTTGGACGAAATTGGGCGACCCAAGGAAAAGAGTGAGGCGGTTTTCACTTATAAAAGGAGAACCCTAGGCAATTTTTAAGGGTTCCTTTCGCACAACACAAGGCTTCTTGCTTGAGATCGAGACCATAGTTTAGTAAATTCTTTTCCTTTTCTTTACTTTATTTCAGCTTTTTGATGATGAATACGAGATTAGTTCTTGTCATGTCAATGACTAGGAACTAATTCCTCTATGTGGCTTTCCATGTTAAAGCTCTAGAATCTTTTGTTATGAGTTAATGGATGCTTAGGGTTATTTTTCTTAGTGTGAGATCTATCCAATATTTGAGTTGAATTCTTGGTAATTAATTGAGAACTAATTATCACTAAATGATTTCTAATCGATTAGAAAGGGGGATTGTGAATATCTGTAAGTTGGATAGACATTCTTGGATTGGGGATGAAAATACCTCAATTATTTATGTAAGCGTTAATGAGAGGCTTAACAACCCTAATTTTGCGCATCAGACTTTGCTAACTAGGTTCTTGTTCTTAATCCTCCTATAGAGTTATCCTTATCACCGAAAGGTAGTAAGGTGCAATCAAGGTTGAGTGTTTATATAACCCTAACGGGAGTATAAAACGATTTAGTGAACCCAAAAGAAGAAGACCATAAGTTATTGCATTAATAAGTAACATAAGCGGATAGTGAGGAGACGTGGAAGCCCTATTCTCATCACAACTGAAGTAAACCCTTTTAGTTAAATAGCTTTTCTAAATCCTTAGTTATAAACAACAAATCTAAATATCAATTTACCAAATAGATACCAAAAAAATAGATAGTTGGTAATTGAACCCTAATCCTCGAGACGATATTCATCTTATCAAGACTATACTACTTGTCACGATAACGCACTTGCGTTTAAAGTGTGTGCATCTTACCGCATCGCAATAAGATCCTAAAATTCAACAAGATAGCGGTAAAATTTACGTAATTTTTTTAAAAGTTCACCAATTGATTTTCAATGTTCGTCGGTTAACATATACATCACGTTCTTACAATGCGCATTTGCAACATGTGTTATGGGTCTTTATACTTATAACATTCTTTTAAAAATAAATAAGTATAATTCCACCGTGTAGTAATCTATTCTGGCAAGAATTTAGGTCTCAAATTAAATTGTTTACATTTTTCTTTAAATTCTATAATTCTATTTTTCCTATTATTACCCTGAATAACTCCAACAACTCTTTTGACAAGTTTTATTTCAGGTGAAAATAAATCAAGACCACTTTTAACAATTAAATTATAAATATGACAAGCACAACGAACATGAAATATATGAGGAAGTGGTGGGTATAGCTCCGCTTTTAAAAGATCTACAACAGCAGTATTATTAGATGCATTATCGAATGATACACAAAGTATTTTATTATAAAGATTATATTTTTGGGCATAAGAACAAATAGTTTCGCTTATATATTTTCCAGTATGATTTTGATCCTCGTCATACGCAAAAGCAATAATACGTTTTTCCATTCTAAAATTTTCATCAATCCAATGACAAGTAATTGTTAAATAATCATAACCGTTTAATTCATGTCCAATGTCTGAAGTAAAACTAACTAGGCATGAAAGATTAGCAAACAAATATTGCAAAAAAATAACATAATCATTATGAAGTCTAAAAATATCGGCTCTAGTAGTACTACGAGGAACACCTTTAAAAAAGAATTATATACTCTTTGAATATATGTAATTATATATGAAGAAGCAAAAGAAAAAGGTAAACAACCTCCGACAATCATTTTTGCTAATTCAATGCGATCCTTTTTTGGATCGTACTTAGCCACCCCCCCAGTTAATGGATTAAGTTGTTGTTGACCGGGTTCTAAATCAGAGACAACATTCCATTGTGTCGTATGATCGTGTTTTATATGTCTACCAATAGTGCCCGGCCCCGCCACCACCCCGCCTTATGTTTATAAGTTCTCCCACAAATATTACATCTAACTCTATCAAGACTCACAACTTTATCATAAAAGAGCCACACTTTACTCCATTTTTTCTTGCTATCGGTTACGGTAAAGCGAGGTCTACGACTACGACTACGACTACCACTAGCAGCACTAACATCGGATGTAAGAACACTAAGAGGTGTAGGAGGTTCTGCTCTTCAAGTTCAACAATATTATCTAATCAACGTTATCATATTCATTATGTTCTATTCCAAAATCTTCTTGCATTTGATCATAATCTATATTTTGATTAGATGATGAAGAACCTATAGATTTTTTACCCCTTGAACTAGATTTACTACAGCTTCCGACGCAATTCCCCTTAGTAAAGACATTATAAAATATTTAAATAATCAACAAATAAATATGACAATTTAATAAAATAATTAGAGAATGAAACGAGTGTACCAAACTTCGGGATTCAGAATTCAATTGAAACTCAAGCTCAAGTCTCAAGTCTTGCTACTTTGAATTTGAAAACTAATAATAATAATAACTTGAAAATTGATAATAAAGATGATTAAGAGAGTATGAGAAATTGAGAATAAGAGAATTGAGAGAAATGTTGTGTGATAAAAATGAAAAAAATGTAGAGAATTTATAGATTTTTTAAAGGGTAAAAATGTAATTAAAATAAAATAATAAACAAAACAAAAAAAAAACAGCCAAACGGTCGAAATGACCGTTGGCACCCCCCACCCCCACCCCTCCCAACGGTAACAATACCGTTTGGGCATTTTTTTTTTTTTTGGTTACCGGACTGCTAACCTGCAGGAACCGGTTTCACACGGGTTTTACTGGTTATTTTCTTAACTCACGGACGTGCCAATCCAACCCCCAACCCGGTATGTCCTTACCGGTCCGGGCCGGTCCGGATTTTCTACCAGGTCAACCGGTCCGGTTCCGGATCAACCCGAACCGGTAGACAGGTATAAATTATAGAAATGTGTCATCTCACCCTATCTATGCTTAATATATATTAATATAGATATAGATGGGCAAGCATTGACCCAATAAATTGATTCCTACAGCTCACCCTTCACCTCCCGTTGTAGCAAAAAGAAAAAAAGTGTATTGAATGAATTCACAAAAGAGTTCCATCTGCCACATCTAGTTGATAATGTCCAACGGAGATAAGGCAGTAAAAGGTTTGCACATGTGACCAGATTTATAACAATATTTAGTGGAGGTGTCAGGATTACATATTTTTCATCTTGTCCATAGATACAAAGGCAAATTTATGTATAAAAACTAATAAATTTATCCATATTTTGTGCGATTATAGAAAATACCAAATATATTTATTTTTACAAATTTAATTGAATTTGATAAAATATAATAATTTAGATTGTTATTTCACCTTTTTAGGATATAAAAAGAAAGAAAAAACAATCTGACATCATTAGAGTTGACATTATTATCTATAGAGGCGAAAGTGATACAACTAGCAATGAATATTTAAACCGCATGCAGAAATTACTGATTCTGGGTGATGATTATTCCTGATTATGCTCGAGTTCGGACAAACGCAGAATGGGAGTTCATTTTTCTTTGTGAGGATGACTCTTGCGCACCAGACATCGCTCCTCCCACCTAGTGGTACGAAGACTACGATTTACCTTCCTCCACCACCGCTGCCTGGGTCGGAGGGTGCCCCGCGACGGTAGATTTACTTGCTCCCAAGCAATGAATATTTAAAAGCTTATATTTTCAAAGATGATAGTGGAAAAAGAAAGTGAGTTCTTTCACATTCTCCAAATAAATATAGCATTAGTCCTTCACGATCAAATATAGTTATTTGTATGCCATTTGTGCATCTCAATATTTAGGAGAACAACTAATGTATTTGAATTTGTTGCTTTTGTAAGTGGCATCAATCACCATATCCTGACTCATTTCCCACAAATACTATTAAAATTTGTTATCAGTGATTTTAGTTTTCCAAGTCATTCTTTTGTTATTATCAATAACTTCAGTGTGCGTATATTTTCTTATTGAATGAAATTCAGAATGCACAGATATATAAATAATTTTTCAATATAACTAAAAGTGGACGAAGAGTTTCACCTTCTCCAACAGACTTTATAACATCTTCTATTTTCTACCAAAATCGGTTACTAGAACAAATTAAAATTATGAAAATTTGAGACATCTAAAGACTTCACATGGAGAAAAGAAAATGAATCATTCACTTAAAGATTAGTTAAGAGCTATTAAAATTTAATTACTAATAAATTCGATGATGGTAGGAATTCTTCAGTAATAATATTTTTTTTAAAATTTATTAATAATAAATTCATTAAGGCCTCAAGAATATATTAATTTTGTTATAAAAAATTAGACAAAAGGCCAAAAAAACATACCAGCAGAATAAATACAATATTGAAATTATTTAGCAAAATATATCTTCAAGATGTTATATAGAGAGTTAAATGTAACACATTTAACATAATTAAGAGATTGTTTTTATAAAATAATTAAGAGAGTTAAATGAGTAGCTTTTGAGACTTTTTTATATAGCACATATATGGGTTTTTTTAAAAGAGTAAAAAAAAAGAAAAACATATATAGGATATATATATTATATATTCCACTATTCCACCCATTTTAAAAAAATTAATTAATAATATATATATATATATATATATATATATATATATATATATATATATATGTAACGCCTCGCCTGGTCGTTTCTTGCTAAAGACTCTTATTTACTTGTTTGTCCCTTCCCGTAGAATCTTTGTGGGATTTGTCATGTGTGGGGATGGTAACACAGATTTCGAGGTCCATTTATATGAGTTTCTGATGAAAATCCCAAGTCTGGAAATTTAGAGTTTGTTAGTTTAACTCAAAGTTGACTTGTGGCTAGATGTGTTCGTTTCCGAGTTCTGTCACTTTCGATAGTTCCAGAATGTCATTTATGACTTAGTCGAGTAATCAGCTAGATTCCTGAAGCAATTAGATATATTATGTGGCTATACTTGTAATGTTTGGATTATGGTTTTATCCCGAATGATTTTTTAGAAAATTATGCCTTAGCTCAGTTATTTATGAAATCTGAGGGTATGAGCGAGTTTGTAGCACCGTAGACGAACATGTTTGTTTTATGCCCGGGAGGTTTCGGGAGTGTTTCGAGTGTTGGATGAAAGTTTTTGGCTATATTTTACTGTTGGTGTCAGGTGTCCGCCACGACTGGACTAGCATCCGATCTGATGGTTTCGCCTTAGTGGAAGGTTGACTCGCTGAAGTAATAGTTGGGAAAATTAAAATTCTGCCAAAGTGGAGTCGAGGTCGCTGTGGCGAGGTATGATGTTTCAAGTGACATCCGTTATGGCGAAGGCTTTTTCGCCGCAACGGATCCGCGCCAGCGGATCTGCTCCAGCGCAGTCAATTCCACTGGGAGGATAAATGTTCAGGTATCCTATATATAATTCTAGGTTAGATTTTCTTTCCCGAAATAGTGTGTCCTCAAAACCAGTGCAACATTAGAGTTTATTCAGAGTCTTAGGAGCATTTTCCACCTTGAGGTAATAGATTCTTTCTCTTTAATGAAACTATTCCGTTTTCCTTATGTTCTAAGTATAGTTGCGTAGCTGTTCGAATTAAAGAACTATGGAACAAGGAGAAATACTGTAAGTCGAGTAAAGGAGAACAGAGAGGCGTCGGCTAACTAACTTACATGATTTAAACTATGCCTGAAAGGTGAACAAGAAGAGTGTTCACTAGTAGCTAGTTGTTTAAGTTTATGATTCTAATCTTATTAATAGTAGTTTAGCCTATTGTTTGAATTGAGGAAGATGAGTTATGCATATTTGTGAGATTAAGAGAGTTGTATGGTTGATTTTAATGAGGTTTTATAGATTAAATGATGTTAACTTCATGAATTAGGATTAGAATATTCTAGATTATCATGTTATAAGTCTTAATTTGGTTATAGAAGCATGATGTCAATTGGGGGAAATTTCTAGAGTTTCAAATTGAGGCTTTTTGATTATTGCCCAGTTGAGAGATCAAATGTTAATAGATTTCAATTAACTTAAGAATATGATTATCTAGTATGTAATCTTTGGTTTTGTGTATTAAAGTTCGAGTCTTAGTGACGTGGACCCGAGATGAGTATTTAAAGTCTTTCTTTTGTTGTGTTAAGCTTATTATTGACTATGTAATATGTGTGAATAGACTTTGATCATCGCGAGGCAAGAAGAAAGGGCAAGGTTGTATTCGAGACTTGATTTGGTAGTGCTCCCGCTGGGCTTTGAGGTAGGCTATGGTTTAGCTATTAAAGACTCTAATAGAAATATGCAATTATTTATAAATATTGTGGGGGTATTAGGCGTGTTTGAGAGTCTCACTCAGCCGATTGTGATGAAGGATTGAGTGGGTACCGACGTTAAACTATGATGATGGGGTTTGGAGAACCAACCTTGTGTTGGTTCTGACTGCTGTTTATTTGGAGTTGTCACCATATGTGGGCTTGTCACTATGTTTGGTTACTCATCACACATGCTTTCGATTGATATCCGGATTTGACTAGATTTGCTTATGTATTATTGAATTCTTGAAAGCATGTGTATATTATCTCTATACTTGATTGCATCTCATTATATTATGATATCTTGCCTTGTATTGTCATTGCATACTATACTCATAGTTCTGTGATTTTATATGAGAGTGATATGAATATGTTGTGGTCTAAGAGATCGGAAAGGTAATATGAGATTATGACACTTGAGGTGATATTCATACGCGGGGAATGAAGTTGCACGCCTGCAACATGATTGAGACTCGACAAATGAGTCATGGGCTATAGTCAGAAGCGTGTGTGGAATTCTGATTGGCTAGGAGCGGTATATGGACTTGGCGGGTCCCCCGTGGGTGTACTGATGTGCGATTTATGCACACACTAAACGCAAGTGCACGTGTCGTGACAAGTAATATAGTCTAGGTAAGACCAAATATCGTCCTCAGAGACTGGTTTTCAAGTACCGATTATATATCCTTTAGTTTCTATTTGGTTAACGTTAATTGAGTTGGAATTCTAAACTAATAATGCAGAAAATAAACTAATTATGAAAATACTTTGATTTAAATTAGTTATGATGGAGAATTAGGGCTTCCAAGATCATCAACTATCCACTTTATTAAATCCTTAATACAATTAGACTAACTTCTTCTTCTACGTTAAGATAGCAGGTTAACTAAACCGTTTTATACTCCTGTTAAGGTAATATAAACACTCAACCCCAATGGAGAACCCTTCTACCTTTCGGTGACAAGATTGAATACAAAGGAGGATTAAGAGCAATAACCTATTAAGCTACACAAGTATCGGGGTACTTTCGTCCACGATTTAATCCTATGTTTATTCAACTATAGCATATTCACAATCTCCCCTTTCGGCTTTCGATTAGAAATCATATAAGTTATGATAATTAGTGATCAATTAATTACCAAGCAATCAAAACAACTATTGAATAATCTTAAACAAGTGAAGAAGAAATCAACTAATTTATTAATTCATGAATAAGAGTTTCAAGAGAATCACAAGGAAATTCCTAATAAAGTAATTAGCTCCTAGTCATAGTCACGCTAAGAAATAATATAATCTCCATACATGAACTGAAATAAACAAAGCAAAAAGAAAGAAAAGAAAATACTCAAGAACAAGTCTCCAAGCCTTATAGCATTCAAGGATTGTGTTGTGGAATATTTACAAGATGGAATGGTGGATGAAGAATGGGATGGGTGATGGATTGGAATGTGGAATGAAGGATGAATTCTTCTAATAATGTAGAGACTATTTATAGCCCAAGAATCATTTAGGTAAAGGGTTAGGGATTATGTAGGTAGGAAAGGTTATGGAATCCTTTTAGGTAAATGGGTTAGGAAAAGTTATAGAATCCTTTAGGTAAAGGGTTAAGGATTATGCAGGTAGGAAAAATTATCCCTTTTGACCCCGAAATGTGTCACCCGCCCAAAACTCGAAATCCCGCCGGCGCTGCGCTCGCAATCGGCGCCACGATCAAAATCGAGAGATTTGGACGGCCAGTGGTCGGCGCGCTGGCTGCTACTGGCCGCGGCCGGTGATTTACATTCTTCCGGATTTTTTATTTCTTCGTCCTTTGTTCGTCCGGTCTTCGTCTGATTTCTTCTATATTTCCTGGACCTTCTTAGGCTTCATTTCTTGGCCCTTTTAGTGTGCAATTTCATCTCATTTATGCTCATTTCATCTCCTTTTCACCATTTCTCAATTTCTGACCGTTGTGACACAAAAGAAAGGAAAACGACCCTAATATTATACTAAACATAAATGAAAGTAAAATACTAACTAAAATGACTCAAAAGGTGTATATAAAATACACCGATCAAACACCCCCAAACTTAACCTTTGCTCGCCCTCGAGCAAAGATAAAAAATATAAACAAAGACACGAAAGAAAATAAAATGACTCAAAGACACTGATCATTTTGCTGCACAATTGTCACTTAGAAAAGCATGAAGGTTAGTAGGATAATATGTAGGAACATATAGCATGGATTTTTAGCATTCTAAACACTCAAATCAGATATTTCGCAAATTCAATTTAATCATGCTCAATGGAAGTAAGAATATCTAACTATGCATGTGATCAGTGTATTTTATATACACTTTTTGAGTCATTTTTAGTTAGTCTTTTGTCCCTTTTTGTACAAATACGTGTCATCTTAGGATATATTTTCTTTCTTTTGAGTCAAATTGGTTAAAATGACTATTTGGCAGAAAAGGAGCTAAAAGAGGGAAAAGGGGAGGCTCCAGAGCTTAAAAGACGAGAAAGTGGCGAACCAGGCACGGACACGGGCCAGCACGCGCGCCTCGCCATCAGTCCAGCGCCAGCGCCCAATATCCGTAGGTCTCGAGTTGCAGCGCCGCGACGCCTCTAGACAGCAGAGTGCAGGGTCGCGGCGCCTAATGACCAGAACATCGTAGAGTTCCGTGCCATGGCGCTGATAGCAGGCGCGCGCCGATGCGGAAAATCAGTTTTTAGACGATTCGGGCCAGCTGGCGGAAAAGTTGAGGTCGGTTTGAGGCTATAAAAGAGAACCCTAGGCGCTTTCAAGGTTCCCTTTCTTGCACAAACACAAGACTTCGAGTTGAAGATCGAGACCACTACTTAGTAATTTTCTTTTCTTTCTTTCTTTATTTCGCTTTTTATGTTGATATTGAATTAGTTCTCATGTCAATGGCTAGGAACTAATTCCATTATAGGGCTTTCCATGTCAAATCACTTGAACCTTATGTTATGAATTGATGCATGTTATGGTTGTTCTTCTTATTGTTGAGATTTACCCAATAATTGCTTTGAATGCTTGGTAATTAATTGATCACTAATTATCATTATTTATATGATTTCTAATCAAACTTCGAAAGGAGGAGGTTGTGACTATGATGTAAGTTGGGTAGACATAGGTTGGATTGGGGATGAAAATACCCCAATTACTTGTGTAGCGTTAATAAGAGGTTTAAACACCTAATTTCACGCATGGCGCGTGACGATTAACAAGGTTTTTGGTTTTAATCCTCCTATAGAGTCATCCTTATCACCGAAAGGTAGAAATGAGCGCTACTGGGGTTAAGTGTTTATATAGCCTTAACGGGAGTATAAAATGAATTAGTAAACCTGCTAGCTCCAAAAGAAGAAGAACCATAATTCATTGCATTAATAAGTAATATAAGCGGATAGTTGAGGAGACTTGGAAGCCCTATTTCCATCACTACTGAAGTAAACACATAGTTAATTAGTATTTATAATTGTTAGTTATAATCAACAAAATCAAATATCGGTTACCAAATAGATACCAAAAGATAGATAATTGGTACTTGAACACTAATCCTTGAGGACGATATTCGGTCTTACCTAGACTATATTACTTGTCACGATAACGTGCACTTGCGTTAAAGTGTGCATTAAATCGCGCATCAAGTTTTTGGCGCCATGTCGGATTAGGCATAGTTCAATATCAATTTTATCTATTTTTAATTTCTAATTTGGTTTTATTTCTGTTTTTATTCTTATTTGTTTTTATTTTTATTTTTTTTGTGAGAACCAGTTGTCGTGATCTGTTTGTTTGTTTTTGATCTGTTTCAGGAAATCAGTTTATGCGAAGGAGAAGAGGGGCATGCACTCTTGTTCCCTTCAATCCAGAGATTGAAAACTCGTAAACAGCACGTAAAGAACCGATGGATTGCACTAATCGAGATGGACGGCGCCCAAAACAACAATGTGATGAGAAGGGTTAGGTGAAAATCAACTTAACCTGTGAATGCCTCTGAGAGTGCCAAACGGCAGAGGAGAGAGTTCAAGTCTAGGCGCAGTTAAGCAGGAGACTACGTCGCCAGGGTGAACGAGCACGACATGTATTAGGCTCCCGCACAGAGCAAACAACTTTGAGATAAACCGCGATTCTAAGTACGGTGCGTAACACATTGCAATTTGGAGGATTGCCATCGAGGATCCACATACGCATAGCTAATTTCGAGCCGTGGTGCAACTTTCGATATAACGGCGTATCGATGACTTGCCGACAAGCTCTTTCCCTTCTCACTCAGGGATAGAACAAAAGTATGGTTAAATTACCTGCCAGCTGATTCGATTTTTACATGGAGGGGAACTGAATAATTTCTACCAAGCAGATGGAGAGTCATTATACGAATCTTGGGAGAGGTTCAAGGATTTGCAGAGAAAGTGCCCACACCATCAGTAGTCAGGGAATTTGGTCCACATCTTCTATAACGGGCCGATGGAACAACCAGAACAATTATAGATGCAAAGAAGTGGGACATTTATGAGGAAAACAACCTTCGAAGCTCACGATTATTGTAAGATATGGCCACCAACAACCATGTCATGTAAGATATACCAATGAGTGGTAGAGAACGGAGTTCACGAGATAGATGCCATCGCCGCCGAATGCCCAAGTGACCCTTTTGATGAAACAACGCAACAACATACAATATCAAGAATGCAGCTGCAGATGCCAAAGAGTCAGGAAATATGTGCGCTACATATATTCGATAGATGTCCTTCAGCTGATCCTAATAATATGCCAATCGAGCAGGCAGAGTGTCAGGCCGTGGGTAACTATCAGAGGCCCCAGAATAACCCATACTCCAACATATACAATCCAGGGTGGAGGAATCACCCAAATTTTTCGTGGAGACCGTGTGGGCAAGATAATCAATATAGAGGCAAGATCAAAACCAAGAAGACTAAAACCAAAGCAGCCATTTACTCAGGCCTCACATTCTCAACAATTTAATGCACATGTTCAGTAAAAGCTGACGAGCTTTGTTGGCACTCACCAACGCCTGCACTCAGCCGTAGAAACTAGATCCTCATTCAGGAACTTGGAAACACAAGTGGGTCAGCTAGCAAAGCAATCAAACATCAGGCCACAGGGTACACTGCCAAGCAACACAGTGATGAATCCGAGAGAACAATGCCAGACAGTACAGTTGAGAAGTGGTAAACAGTTGGAGCAGCAGTCACCTCAGCCGGTAGTTGAACAAAGGCGTAGATGGAGAGAAGGCGTGGTCAAGCTCGCCAAAGAGTAGAAAACCTGCAGGATGAGTATACTGAGAAGATCCCATTCCCACAGAGATTACAGCGGAAGGCAGTTGATAAACAATTCTCCAAATTTTTGGAGACGTTTAGAAAGCTGCATATCAACATACCCTTTATAGAGGCGTTGGAGCAGATGCCTTCTTACTTTAAATTCATGAAGGAAATTTTGGGGAAGAAGAAGAAACTAGCGGAGTATGAGATGGTGGCGCTGATGGAGGAGTGCAGTGCCATCCTGCAGAAGAAGTTGCCCCCTAAACTAAAAGACCCAGAGAGCTTTACATTACCTTGCACAATGGCAAGTGTGACATACGCAATGTGGCTCTCATGCGATTTAGGGGCAAATATAAATTTAATGCCTTTATCAAGATTTAAACGGTTGGAGTTAGGTAAGAAAGACCAACCGGTGAGCCAGGACTAGCCGCAGTCGATAGACATGCACCCAAGAGGAAAGATTGAGGACGTGCTTGTTAAAGTAGGAAAATTCTTTTTTCCTTCGGACTTCCTCATTCTCGACATGGAGGAGGATGCAGATATCCCCATCATATTGGGGAGACCATTCCTGGCTACAGGGAGAGCCTTGATTGATGTAGAGAAAGGAGAGCTGACGTTGAGGGTGAAGAGCGAAGAAATGGTGTTTAAAGTATTTAAACACGTGATTGAGCCACCAATCATGAGCAGGTGCTTTGCAATCAGCACCATCAAAACCCCCTGTGAGCAAGTACCAAATCACCACGACCAACCCGACCGTCGGTGCCTTAACCCGCACCCTAGTGACACAACATCGAGAAAACCAATGAATGTAAACTCAAGATAAACAACCATTAAGATATAGAATAGTCTAGCCCAAATCAAGCAACCTAAAAGTACATAAACCGAACAGTTACATCCTTAACGAACCAAGTTCGACAAGACTACAGCCTCTAAGAATAACACTATGACGGACAGGCCCCGCCATACCCCGAATGTACAAAAGTCTACAACCTCGTGGAATCGTACTAAAACACGAGGCCTCCGAGAAATGGAGCCTTCCGAACCGAACTGTGATCCTAAGAGCGGATCGCCAGTTATGAACCTCAACTCGCGCATGAACGCAGCCCTCGGAAGTCGGTCAACATGTACCAAATATGCGAAATCGAAAATATCAGAATAATATCATAAGTCAAAATATGCTCGGAGTTATAGACGAAAATCGCTTTTACTCAGACCGTGCCTTACTAACAATGAGTAACAAATGTATATATATATCGCATAAAAATAGGAGGCTCATGATCAAAACAGGTACCTCGCCTGTAGTATCATTAAGCAATCCTACTCGGACTATTTCACCCGCATAGGTCCCGTGGACCCGCATGAGGTCATCCGCCTCGTCGTGGGACTATTTCACCCGCACGGGACTATTTCACCCGCACGGATCCCGTGGATCCGCATGAGTACCATCGCAGACTCGCACGGGACTATTTCACCCGCACGGGATCCTATGGTCCGCATCCGCACGAGTACAAGCGCCGCACTCGCATCACGGGTAACAAATCCATGGCATAAATAGTAAACCATCCTATCGAGCATACCCGCCACCCATCGCACAAGATGTCCAAAGGAAATAATAAGAATAACCCGGTTTACCCGCATAATATATATATAACATAGCTCATCCGCTATTAAACATAACATAAGCACTACCGCCTATCATATTATAACATAAGCACTAATGCCTACCATACATAACATTAGCACTACCGGCCTATCATATCATAACATAAGCACTACCGGCCTATCATATCATAACATAAGCACTACCGGCCTATCATATCACAACATAAGCAAGTTAAGAAAATACCCTAACTTCTTATTAACATTATTAATATATCCTCTCTCATTTTAGTATACCTAAGGCACCAACATGTCTTTTAATAGAAAATCCGGGAATTTAACCCAAGTACCATGTACTCCTAACCTTTTAAGAAATAACTCTTTTTTATACAAAAATTCCAAGATACTAATCACCATAGTATCAAGTTACGATTTCTTTTCAAAACAAGTCACATTTCCTTTTAAAACTATCTCAAGCTTCTAAATTAAGTGACTTCATTTCTTGTAAAACCTTAGGCAATTCATGCCTTAAAACCATTTTCCTTCCACAAGTTCAAATCATCAAAACCTTTCTCCATTAAACTTTCACAAACTAATATAACCAACTCCCCATAAAGCCGTTATATTAGAGTTAAACAATAGTAAAACACATTCCCTTAAGTCCAAGGGATTTTTATACTTTTCTTTTAAAACGAAGCAAGTATCAAATACTTATAACAAACGAAGATTTCCAAATCTCAGACGTCTACCGTACTACATGTGTACAACTAATCATGCTCAAGAGATAGGAAAGCTCCACATACCTCTTGGTCAATCCACAAGCTAAGTCCAATTTACCGCACGAGTATGTCAACCTAAAATGACCACAATACGATTATCAAGCTCTAATTATAATGCAGAATTTTCCCAAGTTAAAGTCACCAATTTCCTACGGAAAATTGGGCAGCGTTTCCTTTGTTTCTACATACTTTGCCACCTTTTCCAAGGTCGATTTTTAACGCTCAAATGCCATGTTTAAGGCTCAACAACCAACCAACACTGACGGATTACACACCTAAACTTTGTGTAAAATTCAGCCCCACAAGTTACAACAACTAACCCAACAAGTCTAATGTAGTATTTAGGCAACAACATGCTCATAAAATCCCCAAACCAATTCTTTCATAATCAAACCCCATTTCTTACATGCAACTACTCTAAGTGCATTTTCCAACTACAAGTTCTTCCTATTAAACATGCAACGCCCAATACCAACTACAAGAGAAGAAATGTTACCTTGAGTTTTAGCCAAACTTATTCCAACACCTTGCTAGCCTTTTCTCCAAGAACACCACCACAATAGTCTTCACAAGCTTGTAATAACCTTTCCTTCCTATTACACTTTTCGATTTTTCCTTAGGCTAGAATTCCTCTGGGAATTTGTAGAAGGATGAGCTTTTTAATTTAGAGAGAGATGGAGTGTAAAGATGAAAAGTTGAATGAAATGACCAAGCCTTGGTCAATATAATGCATGTAGCAGAAAATCAGATGGGGGGGGACACTTGTCACCCTCCCATGGCCTCTTTTAAAACAAAATCGACTTTCTAAGTTTTTTCCGCCTACCCAAAATTCGCTTCCTCTGGCCTGCTGGCGCGCAACTCGCGGACACTGAACTTTAGGCGCCATGCCCCGATTCAAGGCCATGCCATGAATTCCTCGCTGCCATGGCTCGCTCCGGCCACTAGCTGAGGCCCCTGACCGAAGTTTTCTGATTTCGAGTCCTAACTCCTTCCGCATGGCCCCATACGCACGGCCTGAACCACGAGGTATAACATTCTCCCCCCCTTAGAAACATTCGTCCCGAATGTTCCTTCTAGCCTTACCCAAAACACAATATAAACATATCTTCTTAACTATTCCTTAGCAAATAAGAATGCTCCCCGAGCCACAACATTACTCAAGCATAATCAACCAAATTAACACCAATCGTAGGAAAGGGGGTTACTGGAGGTATAGGGAATAAGTGTGGGTATTTCTTCATCATATCATCCTCCGCTTCCCACGCCATCTCCTCACCGCTCGCTCCGCCATAAAACTCGATTGAAGCCACCTCCTTCGTCCGAGTCGCCTAACTTGACGATCGAGTATCGCTATGGGACTCTCCTCATACGACAACTCCTCCACACGGATATCTCAATCGGTGCACTCTAGATGGATTTCCAACGATTTCCGAACATAGACACGCGAAAATCGGATGTACCGCCAAGATCGGACGGCAGATCCAACTCATAGGCAACCTTGCCCACTCTTGGACAACTGACACGCCCAATGTACCTTGGGCCGAGTTTCCTTCTCCCAAATCTCATCACACCCTTCATGGGTGACACTTTCGTAAAGACCCAACTCGACCTCAAACTCTGTTGTCGACGCCGATGATCCAGATATGATTTCGCCGACTGGCCGCTAATAACCGCTTCCCGATAAGCTTCACCTTATCCATCGCTCACAACCAACCGCCCGATTAATCGCACTTCTCCCACTTCAAACCAACCTATCGCGACCGCACTTCCTCCCGTATAAGGCCTCATGCGCGCCATCCGAACACTAGAATGGTAGCCGTTGTTATAAGCAAACTCCACAAGAGGTAAATGATCCTCCCACTACCCTTCAAATCAATAACACAAGCCCGCAAAGATATCCTCGTGTGTTCAGATAGCGCGCTACCGTCCCGTCCGCTCCGAGGATGAAACGCCGCCGAGACTCACCAGAACCCTAATCCTTCTCGAAAGACTCTGGTTAGCCGTGAACTGGCTCTCTATCGATATAATCGACACCGACTCGTGCAAACTCACAATCTCTAATATATAATCCGCATAGTCTCTACCGAAACGCCGCCCCGATCGAAGAAAGTGGGCTGATTTCACACCACAACAATAACCCAAATGGAATCACGCTCTCCGTGCGAGGTAACCCTGTAATAAAGTCCATGTTGACCACCTCCCACTTCCACATCTAATATCAATACTGTAATAGCCCACCGCTTCGTGCTCAACCTTAACTCACGACAATTAGGACACTGGGCAACAAACCGCCACGCCCTCTTCAAACCATCCCACCAATACACGCACCGAGGTCATGGTACATCTTAGTCGACCGATGAATCGAATAACGAGCACCGGTGCCTCTGCATCTGGCCGACGGTCCTCGCCACATCGGGAACACCTAATCGCCCTTAAACCTTAGCACCCCATCCGGCATACCTCAAATAGACTCTTCTCTTCCCGAGAGTCGATCTCTGCATCGCACCAAAATCGGGTCCTCATACTGTCGCCTCTTCACCTCCCTGACGATGGAAGACTCGGCAACCTCTCGAACCCGAATTCCATCACTATCAAAATCAACCAATCGAACCCCAAGGCTCGCTAATCGGTGTAACTCTCGGACCATGTCCTTCTTCCTCGGCCGCACCCGATGCACTACCCATCAATCGCGACTAAGGACATCCGCAACTACATCGCCTTCCCCGGGTGGTATATGATATCAATATCACAATCTCGAGTAACCCTAACCACCGCCTCGCCGCAAATTCACCGCCATCAAGATATACCGAGTTTCGTGGTATACGCAAATATCCACATGAAATCTATATAAGGAAATTGCCTCCAAATCTTCAAGGTACGATTAATCGCCGACTCTAAATCGCGAGTAACGTAATTCCTTTCGCTTCCTAACCGCCGGAAACATAAGCTCTAACCTTATCGTGTTGCACAAGACACAACCTAGCCCAACACCCAACGTGTTACAATAATACCCTAACCTCTAGTCTCTCAAGAGGGGTTAGAATCGTAGTCGTGGTCAACTTCTCTTCCAATAACTGGAAGCCTCTCTTGCACTTGCAAAATATTCGAGCATCCTTAATCTCGCCATGGTTCCTGCTTCTTTCTCTGCTGCAACCAAACTTGGTTACTACACTGATCCGATTCCTTTGCTTGCCGCATGGCTAAGACTTCCCGCCAATCACAATTTAGGGGAAGACTTCTTGATCTTGTCAAGTAGTAATCCTATTATCCTCTCTCACTTCAGAGCTTATAGTCCTGTTCAACCTCAATTCACTAGATTACATAATCCAATGACTTGTCAAGATTTCTTATCGCTCGAGTGTCTACTCGCCTTTCCTTTATAAGTTAATTCAAGTTGTCCTCGGGTCCTTTACTCGCCGTGTTCTCTTACTATCTTTCTCGCAAGACAGATGCTACTACCTTTCCTCGAGGTGTTCCTACCGCCCATTACCTACTAATGGTCTTACACTAGTTCGGGTAACTGTCTCGTGCAACTTACATAACCATAGTTGTATTCTCTTTTATCCTTTGGTCATAACCTACCTTATGCTTATTAATAGTAAAGCGTTTCTAATTTGATCCATAATCGCATAGCCAAATACGTGTACTACCTTCATTTTTCTTACGACACTTCCCCGACCGCTTCGTGACGCCGCTCTTAATTACCCCCAACATAATACTTTTTCCACGGTTATCTAAAATCAGAACTTATGGCATGACGACATCAAGACCTACCGCCTTCCCATCCTTCGCCTAACTACAATGGGTACACATAACCCCATATTACGTAAGACTATCCTTTTATGTATGGGAGAGAACTTATCTCCTTCAATAAACTTTCCTCGTGTCACAACCCTAATCACCGCTGCCCTCTCGTGGTCCTCAGAATATCTAATCATTACGCACCGCTTTAAAATCGTAGATTTTCAAAACCTACCAAAGATGCCCTCTTCTTTCCGTTGGCAAATACAGCATTTATTTTATTCTTGCCTTGCACATTTCCTTGAAATTATCCGGCGTCGTGGCCCCGACCGCCACACCAAACCAACTCCAAGTACCTCCAAGGGAACTTAACATAAATTCCTTCAAATTCAAGTATTACTTACTGCACACAATTTTTTCCCAACGAACAAGTCACACAAACTTATTAAAAACAACGATGCCAAAGAAGGAAGGATAATTCACCGTTACTACCACTTCCTTCCTCTCCACTCGATAACCGCCACGAAAATTGGTACCAATCAATCTCTTCAGAGTCCACGCTGGCATAACATACGAGGCCAACTAGCCCGCATCATAATGACCTCAACGTCCGTCATAACACTGCTAGTGGTCCGACGACTATATCGTTATCGATAATTATTATCCGCCCACTCACTACCACCCAACACTCACGCGTGGTTACCCCACAAAGGTTCTCATGGATTCTCGCTTCATTTCTTTCACACTTGGTTGCTCACTTCTTACGGCCGATTTTTCCGCATTTCCAAACTTATTCTAGCTTACGACATAACTTCCATAATAAAGCCGGCCTTCGATCGAGTTACTAAGTTAAAACAATATAAGGTCATTTCCAGTGCCACAACCTCGTTCCGGGATACGCCCGCGAACTCAGAAATGATTAATTAGACTCGCTTGTACTGCGGACTCGCCACGAATGACTACTATCAACGATCCCACCCCATAAACGGTACCCTAACTTCTCATAATACCACGACTGCGTCGCCTTGATCACAACAACCATTACTTACTCCACACGGATCTCATCCGCACTACCCTCTTAAGCATACCACGAGCTTAATTTACAAACATAGCCTCCCATCGGGCCCTTAATTAAGCTTCTTAAGGTTCCATTACTTTTTCCGACAACTCATCGCCTCCTAATTATCTCAAACTAGCACGTAAAACCTCACGAGAGTTCCTTAACTGCTCACACCTTCCCAGATCTATTTAGTCCTTACCAAATCCTCGTAATCTAAAATCATTCTAGGCAACACATACGTGACCTCACACGTAAAACCCGTATAGTCAGATGTCACAATACCAACTATACTACAAGTATTACCAACCCGATACGCAATCCACATAATCTTCTCTCGGTCACCGCTTTCTCAGACTGCAAACACCATAACTCGTTAGTGAGACGACCCTAACCACACAGCTCTATTGCACGATCTTAGAGTGAAGGAATGGAAACCAACCCTAAATATCCCGCAGCCTCCTGATTATAGATGTGGTGCACAACACACCGATAATCAAGACTCTACTAGATACGGCCAATAGACACCTTCCGAGGATTAACTGCTCTGATACCACTTTGTCACGACCCGCACCCTGACCCGTGACTGGTGCCTTAACCCGGGCACCCTAGTGACACAACATCGAGAAAACCAAATGGAATGTAAACTCAAGATAAACAACCATTAAGATATAGAATAGTCTAGCCCAAATCAAGCTAACCTAAAAGTACATAAACCGAATACATATCCTTAACGAACCAAGTTCGACAAGACTACAGCCTCTAAGAAAGAATAACACTATGACGGACAGGGCCCCGCCATACCTCAATGTACAAAAGTCTACAACCTCGTGGAATCGCACTAAAAGACGAGGCCTCCGAGAAACGAGCCTTCCGAGAACCGAACCGTGATCCTAAGAGCGGATCGCAAGTTATGAACCTCAACTCGCAGATGAACGCAGCCTCGGCGAGGTCAAGACAACATGTACCAAATATGCGAAATCGAAAATATCGTAATAATATCATAAGTCAAAATATAAGCCGGAGTTATAGATTTAAAATCGCTTTTACTCAGACCGTGCCTTACTAACAATGAGTAACAAATGTATATATATATCGCATAAAAATAGAGGCTCATGATCAAACAGGTACCTCGCCTGTAGTATCATTAAGCAAACCTACTCCTGGGACTATTTCACCCGCATAGGTCCTGTGGACCCGCATGAGGTCACCCGCCTCGTCATGGGACTATTTCACCCGCATGGTACTATTTCACCCGCATGGATCCTGTGGATCCGCATGAGTACCATCGCAGCACTCGCACGGGACTATTTCACCCGCACGGATCCTATGGTCCAGATCCGCACGAGTACAAGCGCCGCACTCGCATCACGGGTAGCAAATCCATGGCATAAATAGTAAACCATCCTATCGAGCATACCCGGCCACCCATCGCACAAGATGTCCAAAGGAAATAACAAGAATAACCCGGGGTTTACCCGTAATAATATATATATAACATAGCTCATCCGGCTATTAAACATAACATAAGCACTACCGGCCTATCATATTATAACATAAGCACTACCGGCCTACCATATCATAACATAAGCACTACCGGCCTATCATATCATAACATAAGCACTACCGGCCTATCATATCATAACATAAGCACTACCGGCCTATCATATCATAACATAAGCAAGTTAAGAAAGTACCCTAACTTCTTATTAACATTATTAATATATCCTCTCTCATTTTAGTATACCTAAGGCACCAACATGTCTTTTAATAGAAAATCCGGGAATTTAACCCAAGTATCATGTACTTAACCTTTTAAGAAATAACTCTTTGTTATACAAAAATTACAAGATACTAATCACCATAGTATCAAGTTACGATTTCTTTTCAAAACAAGTCACATTTCCTTTTAAAACTATCTCAAGCTTCTAAATTAAGTGACTTCATTTCTTGTAAAACCTTAGGCAATTCATGCCTTAAAACCATTTTCCTTCCACAAGTTCAAATCATCAAAACCTTTCTCCATTAAACTTTCACAAACTAATATAACCAACTCCCATAAAGCCGTTATATTAGAGTTAAACAATAGTAAAACACATTCCCTTAAGTCCAAGGATTTTTATACTTTTCTTTAAAACGGCAAGTATCAAATACTTATAACAAACGAAGATTTCCAAATCTCAGACGCCTACCGTACTACATGTGTACAACTAATCATGCTCAAGAGATAGGAAAGCTCCACATACCTCTTCGGTCAATCCACAAGCTAAGTCCAATTTACCGCACGTAGTATGTCAACCTAAATGACCACAATACGCTTATCAAGCTCTAATTATAATGCAGAATTTTCCCAAGTTAAAGTCACCAATTTCCTACGGAAAATTGGGCAGCTTCCTTTGTTTCTACATACTTTGCCACCTTTCCAAGGTCGATTTTTAACGCTCAAATGCCATGTTTAAGGCTCAACAACCAACCAACACCAAGGGATTACACACCTAAACTTTGGTGTGTAAAATTCAGCCCCACAAGTTACAACAACTAACCCAACAAGTCTAATGTAGTATTTAGGCAACAACATGCTCATAAAATCCCCAAACCAATTCTTTCATAATCAAACCCCATTTCTTACACGCAACTACTCTAAGTGCATTTTCCAACTACAAGTTCTTCCTATTAAACATGCAACGCCCAATACCAACTACAAGAGAAGAAATGTTACCTTGAGTTTTAGCCAAACTTATTCCAACACCTGGCTAGCCTTGTCTCCAAGAACACCACCACAATAGTCTTCACAAGCTTGTAATAACCTTTCCTTCCTATTCCACTTTTCAGATTTTTTGTCCTTCGGCTAGAATTCCTCTGGGAATTTAGAGAAGGATGAGCTTTTAATTTAGAGAGAGATGGAGTGTAAAGATGAAAAGTTGAATGAAATGACCAAGCCTTGTCAATATAATGCATGTAGCAGAAATCGACGGGGACACTTGTCACCCTCCCATGGCCTCTTTTAAAACAAAAATCAGACTTTCTAAGTTTTTCCGCCTAAATTCCCGCCTCGCCGCGCTTCCTTCAAGGCGCGCCACGCAACTCAAGCGACACTGAACTTTAGCGCCATGCCTCGATTTCCGCTGCCATGAATTTCTCGCCTTGGCGCCATGTCGCTCCACAAGTGCACGAGGCCTCGATCAAGTTTCGATTTCGAGTCCTAACTCCTTCCGCACGGCCCCATACGCACGGCCGAACCACGAGGTATAACATTCTCTCTTAGAAACATTCGTCCCGAATGTTCCTTCTAGCCTTACCTAAAACACAATATAAACATATCTTCTTAACTATTCCTTAGCAAATAAGAATGCTCCCGAGCCACAACATTACTCAAGCATAATCAACCAAATTAACACCAATCAAGAGGGAAAGGGGTTACCCGAGGTATAGTGGAATAAGTGTGGGTATTTCTTCATCATATCATCCTCCGCTTCCCACGCCATCTCCTCACCGCTCGCTCCGCCATAAAACTCGACGAAGCCACCTCCTTCGTCCGAGTCGCCTAACTTGACGATCGAGTATCGCTATGGGACTCTCCTCATACGACAACTCCTCTCACACTGGATATCCCGAATCGGTGCACTCTAGATGGATTTCAACGCATTTCCGTAACATAGACACGCGAAAATCGGATGTACCGCCAAGATCGGACGGCAGATCCAACTCATAGGCAACCTTGCCCACTCTTCTGACACTGATACGCCAACGTACTGGGCCGAGTTTCCTTCCTCCCAAATCTCATCACACCCTTCATGGGTGACACTTTCGAAAGACCCAATCCTTGACCTCAAACTCTAAGTGTCGACGATGATCCGTATATGATTGCCGACTGGCCGCTAATAACCGCCTCTGGATAAGCTTCACCTTATCCATCGCTCACAACCAACCGCCCGATTAATCGCACTTCTCCCACTTCAAACCAACCTATCGGTGACTGCACTTCTCCCGTATAAGGCCTCATAAGGCGCCATTCGAACACTAGAATGGTAGTTGTTATAAGCAAACTCACAAGAGGTAAATGATCCTCCCAGCCTACCCGAAATCAATAACACAAGCCCGCAAAGATATCCTCGTGTCAGATAGTGCGCTACCGCCTGGTCCGTCTCGAGGATGAAACGCCGGCCGAGACTCACTGGTCCCTAATCCTTCTCGAAAGACCTCCAGTTAGCCGTGAATCGGCTCTATCTCGATATAATCGACACCGACTCCGCAAACTCACAATCTCTCTAATATATAATCCGCATAGTCCTCGGTAAAACGTCGCCCCGATCGAAGAAAGTGGGCTGATTTCACACCACAACAATAACCCAAATGGAATCATGTCTCCTCCGGGTGCGAGGTAACTCGTAATAAAGTCCATGTTGACCACCTCCCACTTCCACATCTAATATCAATACCGTAATAGCCACCGCTTCGTGCTCAACCTTAACTGCCGACAATTAGGACATCGGGCAACAAAACCGCCACGCCCTCTTCAAACCATCCCACCAATACACGCACGAGGTCATGGTACATCTTAGTCGACCGGATGAATCGAATAACGAGCACCGGTGCCTCACTGGCCGACGGTCCTCGCCACATCGGGAACACCTAATCGCCCTTAAACCTTAGCACCCCATCCTGCTACCTCAAATAGACTCTTCTCTTCCCGGAGAGCTGCATCTATCGCGTACCAAAATCGGGTCCTCATCATCGCCTCTTCACTCCTCGACGATGGAAGACTCGCAACCTCTCGAACCCGAATTCCATCACTATCAAAATCAACCAATCGAACCCCAAGGCTTGCTAATCGGTGTAACTCTGACCATGTCCTTCTTCCCCGGCCGCACTTCGATGCACTACCCATCAATCTGCGACTAAGGACATCCGCAACTACATTGCCTTCCTCGGTGGTATATGATATCAATATCACAATCTCGAGTAACCCTAACCACCGCTCTCGCCGCAAATTCAGTCGCCACCAAGATATACCGAGTTTCGTGGTATACGCAAATATCCACATGAAATCTATATAAGGAAATTGCCTCCAAATCTTCAAGGTACGATTAATCGCCACGACTCTAAATCGTGAGTAACGTAATTCTTTCGCTTCCCTAACCGGAAACATAAGCTCTAACCTTATCGTGTTGCCACAAGACACAACCTAGCCTAACACCCAACGTGTTACAATAATACCCTAACCTCTAGTCTCTCAAGAGGGTTAGAATCGTAGTCGTGGTCAACTTCTCTTCCAATAATCGAAGCCTCTCTTGCACTTGCAAAATATTCGAGCATCCTTAATCTCGCATGGTTCCTGCTTTCCTTTCTCTGCTGCAACCAAACTTGGTTACTACACTGATCGATTCGCTTTGCTTGCGCATGGCTAAGACTTCCCGCCAATCACAATTTGGGGAAGACTTCCTTGATCTTGTCAAGTAGTAATCCTATTATCCTCTCTCACTGCAGAGCTTATAGTCCTGTTCAACCTCAATTCACTGTATTACATAATCCAATGACTTGTCAAGATTTCTTATCGCTCGAGTGTCTACTGCCTTTCCTTTATAAGTTAATTCAAGTTGTCCCGGGGTCCTTTACCTCGCCGTGTTCTCTTACTATCTTTCTCACAAGACAGATGCTACTACCTTTCCTCGAGGTGTTCCTACCGCCCATTACCTACTAATGGTCTTACACTAGTTCTGGTAATCGTGTCTCGTGCAACTTACATAACCATAGTTGTATTCTCTTTTATCCTTTTGGTCATAACCTACCTTATGCTTATTAATAGTAAAGCGTTTCTAATTTGATCCATAATCGCATGGTTTCAAACATGTACTACCTTCATTTTTCTTACGACACTTCACGACCGCTTCGTGACGCCGTCTTTAATTACCCCAACATAATACTTTTTCCACGGTTATCTAAAATCAGAACTTATGGCACGACGACATCAAGACCTACCAGTCTTCCCATCCTTCGCCTAACTACACGGGTACACATAACCCCATATTACGTAAGACTATCCTTTTATGTATGGGAGAGAACTTATCTCCCTTCAATAAACTTTCCTTGTGTCACAACCCTAATCACCGCCCTCTCGTGGTCCTGTAAATATCTAATCATTACGCACCGCCTTAAAATCGTAGATTTTCAAAACCTACCAAAGATGCCCTCTTTCCGTCAGCGCTGCGTACTTATTTTATTCTTGCTTGCACATTTCCTTGAAATTATCAGGCGTCGTGGGCCCCGACCGCCACACCAAACCAACTCCAAGTACCTCCAAGGGAACTTAACATAAATTCCTTCAAATTCAAGTATTACTTACTTTCTGCGCCAATTTTTTCCCAACGAACAAGTCACACAAACTTATTAAAAACAATGATGCCAAAGAAGGAAGGATAATTCATCGTTACTACCAC
This sequence comes from Przewalskia tangutica, assembly GCA_029844215.1. NCBI lineage: Eukaryota > Viridiplantae > Streptophyta > Magnoliopsida > Solanales > Solanaceae > Przewalskia > Przewalskia tangutica. The sequence continues at coordinate 31,080,016 of CM056723.1, forward strand.
TTCCTTCCTCTCCACTCGATAACCGCCACGGAAAATTGGTACCGAATCAATCTCTTACGTAGTCCACGTTGGCATAACATGAGGCCAACTAGCCTGCATCATAATGACCTCAACGTCCGTCATAATAGCTCTGCTGGTCCGACGACTATATCGCATCGACAATTATTATCCGCCCACTCACCTACCACCCAACACTCACGCGTGTGGTTACCCCATAAAGGTTCTCATGGATTCTCGCTTCATTTCTTTCACACTTGGTTGCTCACTTCTTACGGCCGATTTCTTCCGCATTTCCAAACTTATTCTAGCTTACGCATAACTTCCATAATAAAGCCGCCTTCGATCTTGGAGTTACTAAGTTAAAACAATATAAGGTCATTTCCGCGCCACAACTCGTTCCGGTGGGATACGTCTGAACTCGTAAAATGATTAATTAGACTTCGCTTGTACCGTGACCTGTCACGTGGCGGACTACTATCAACCGATCCCACCCCATAAACGTACCTAACTTCTCATAATACCACGACCGTGTCGCCTTGATCACAACAACCATTACTTACTCCACACGGATCTCATCCGCACTACCTCTTAAGCATACCACGAGCTTAATTTACAAACATAGCCTCCCATCGGGCCCCTTAATTAAGCTTCTAAGGTTCCATTACTTTTTCCGACAACTCATCGTCTCCTAATTATCTCAAACTAGCACGTAAAACCTCGATGAGAGTTCCTTAACTGCTCACACCTTCCCTATCTATTTAGTCCTTACCAAATCCTCGGTAATCTAAAATCATTCTAGGCAACACATATGTGACTCACACGTAAAACCCGTATAGTGTATGTCAAAATACCAACTATACTACAAGTATTACCAACCCGGATACGCAATCCACATAATCTTCTCTGGTCATCACGCTTTCGTAGAATGCAGAACACTATAACTGTTAGTGAGAGACGACTAACCACACAAATCTCATCGCACGATCTTAGAGTGAAAGAATGGAAACCAATCCTAAATATCCGCACCTCTCCGATTATAGATGTGGTGCACAACACACCGATAATCAAGACTCTACTAGATACGGCTCAGACTCTTTCCGAGGATTAATCGCTCGATACCACTTTTGTCACGACCGAACCCGACTGTGACCTGCCTTAACCCGCACCTAGTGACACAACATCGAGAAAACCAGCGGAATGTAAACTCAAGATAAACAACCATTAAGATATAGAATAGTCTAGCCTAAATCAAGCAACCTAAAAGTACATAAACCGATCAGCTACATCCTTAACTAACCAAGTTCGACAAGACTACGTGCCTCTAAGAAAGAATAACACTATGACGGACGGGCCCCGCCATACCCCGAATGTACAAAAGTCTACAACCTCGTGGAATCGTATCCAAAGACGAGGCCTCCGAGAAATGGAGCCTTCCGAGAACCGAACCGTGATCCTAAGAGCGGATCGCCAGTTATGAACCTCAACTGCGCAGATGAACGCACTTCGGCGAGGTCGCGATAACATGTACCAAATATGCGAAATCGAAAATACTGTAATAATATCATAAGTCAAAATATAAGCTGGAGTTATAGACGAAAATCAGTTTTACCTTGCACTGTGCCTTACTAACAATGAGAGTAACAAATGTATATATATACTGCATAAAAATAGGAGGCTCATGATCAAAACAGGGTACCTCGCCCGTAGTATCATTAAGCAATCCTACTCCTGGGACTATTTCACCCGCATAGGTCCTGTGGACCCGCATGAGGTCATCCGCCTCGTGGGACTATTTCACCCGCACGGGACTATTTCACCCGCATGGATCCCGTGGATCCGCATGAGTACCATCGCAGACCGCACGGGACTATTTCACCCGCATGGATCCTATGGTCCAGATCCGCACGAGTACAAGCGCCGCACTCGCATCACGGGTAGCAAATCCATGGCATAAATAGTAAACCATCCTATCGGAGCATACCCTGGCCACCCATCGCGGTCAAGATGTCCAAAGGAAATAATAAGAATAACCCGGGGTTTACCCGTAATAATATATATATAACATAGCTCATCCGGCTATTAAACATAACATAAGCACTACCGGCCTATCATATTATAACATAAGCACTACCGGCCTACCATATCATAACATAAGCACTACCGGCCTATCATATCATAACATAAGCACTACCTACTATCATATCATAACATAAGCACTACCGCCTATCATATCATAACATAAGCAAGTTAAGAAAGTACCCTAACTTCTTATTAACATTATTAATATATCCTCTCTCATTTTAGTATACCTAAGGCACCAACATGTCTTTTAATAGAAAATCCGGGAATTTAACCCAAGTATCATGTAGACTTAACCTTTTAAGAAATAACTCTTTGTTATACAAAATTCCAAGATACTAATCACCATAGTATCAAGTTACGATTTTTTTTCAAAACAAGTCACATTTCCTTTTAAAACTATCTCAAGCTTCTAAATTAAGTGACTTCATTTCTTGTAAAACCTTAGGCAATTCATGCCTTAAAACCATTTTCCTTCCACAAGTTCAAATCATCAAAACCTTTCTACATTAAACTTTCACAAACTAATATAACCAACTCCCCATAAAGCCGTTATATTAGAGTTAAACAATAGTAAAACACATTCCTTAAGTCCAGGGGATTTTTATACTTTTCTTTTAAAACGAGGCAAGTATCAAATACTTATAACAAACGAAGATTTCCAAATCTTATACGTCTACCGTACTACATAGGTACAACTAATCATGCTCAAGAGATAGGAAAGCTCCACATACCTCTTCGGTCAATCCACAAGCTAAGTCCAATTTACGCACGTAGTATGTCAACCTAAAATGACCACAATACGTTTATCGCTCTAATTATAATGCAGAATTTTCCCAAGTTAAAGTCACCAATTTCCTACGGAAAATTGGGCAGCGCTTTCCTTTGTTTCTACATACTTTGCCACCTTTTCCAAGGTCGATTTTTAACGCTTAAATGCCATGTTTAAGGCTCAACAACCAACCAACACTAGGGATTACACACCTAAACTTTGTGTGTAAAATTCAGCCCCACAAGTTACAAATAACTAACCCAACAAGTCTAATGTAGTATTTAGGCAACAACATGCTCATAAAATCCCCAAACCAATTCTTTCATAATCAAACCCCATTTCTTACGCAACTACTCTAAGTGCATTTTCCAACTACAAGTTCTTCCTATTAAACATGCAACGCCCAATACCAACTACAAGAGAAGAAATGTTACCTTGAGTTTTAGCCAAACTTATTCCAACACCTTGCTAGCCTTTTCTCCAAGAACACCACCACAATAGTCTTCACAAGCTTAATAACCTTTCCTTCCTATTACACTTTGATTTTTCCTTAGGCTAGAATTCCTCTCGGGAATTTAGAGAGAAGGATGAGCTTTTAATTTAGAGAGAGATGGAGTGTAAAGATGAAAAGTTGAATGAAATGACCAAGCCTTGGTCAATATAATGCACGTAGCAGAATCGATGGGGGACACTTGTCACCCTCCCATGGCCTCTTTTAAACAAAAAAAATCGGACTTTCTTTTTTCCGCCCAAAATTCCCGCCTCAGCCTCGCTTTCTGCGCATGGGCGCAGAACTCCGCGGACACCGAACTTTAGGCGCGCTCGATTTCGTGGCGCCACGTGAATTCCTGCCGGCGCGGCCACGCCTCGCGCGGCGCACGAGCCAGGCCCGAAAGTTTTTACGATTTGAGTCCTAACTCCTTCGTGGCCCCATACGCACGGCACGAACCACGAGGTATAACACAACCAAGGAGATGAACCCACAAAAGCGGTATGTGATGCCAACCTCCACAAAAGCGGTATGTGTTCAACATTCCTCAAGATAATTTTAAGAAGAAGAAAAAAACGAAAAATGTGGAGAAAATGGATTGGTTGGGTTAATCCACCCCACACTTCTTGAGTTAAGGAACTTGCGTCAAGGCTAAAAGACGTTAAAGACAGCTACTGGGAGGCAACCAAGGTATTTTGATTTATTTTACTTTAATATAGTAGTTTTATTAAGAACAGTCTCACGGAGGTAGTGTTTGTGTTGTGATTGACAGGTGTAGGCCAATAAATTGGAGGGCGAAAAACTGAAGAATAGCCAGGATTTCCAGAAAAACGGGTGAGCGCCAGCTAAAAAAGAGCGGCGCTGAAGATTAAGCACCGCGCACCGTGAGCAGGCCGGACGCCAAAAATCCAGAAAATTGCTAAGTCTAGCGCGCAGTAAATTCCCAAGTAGTCAGCATGGTAGCGCGGCTAAACGCAGGCGCGTCGGGCGGAAATCCAGAAATTAAAAGACGCCCAAAAACTCGATTTTCCCCAATTTCAAATCAAAACCTAACCTTTCTTCTCCACAAAACCCACAAAAATTCAAACCTCACCCACAAATCTTCCATAAATCAAACCCAAACACAACAAAAAACTCTTAAAGTCCCTAAACCTTTAACCATTTCAACCAACAAAACTTCATCCCAGTACCTCAAATCACCATTAGAAGCAAGAAAACCTTGAAGTACACCGTCAAAAAGGTAATCTTCATCTTTTCTTGAAAGCTTTACAGTAGTCAAAGGAGGTAGTAGTTTGGAGGAGTGTTGCATTTTTGAAGTCGTTGGGGTGTTGAAAAATTGGTTGTGAAATTTAGAGGAGGAGTATACAAAGAGGGTGTGGGTATTGTGTAGTGCAGAAGTTGGAGTTTGGGGGTGATAGTGTTGTAGCTGTCAGTTGTTGTGTTGGGGAACATTTGTGATACTAAGAAAACGCTGCAAAAAGTGATTTAACCATGTCTGCCAGAAAGAGAAGAGTCTCCACATCCACCTCAGCCCCTCAATACGATGATACTAGGTTCATTAGCCAACAAGCTTATGAAAGATACAAAAAACTTAGTACTAGGCCCTTAATCCCTGAAAGGGGAATGGACTATCAAACGGATTCGCTTGGGGAAGAGGATGTCTATGAGACCATTCGGGCAATGATTGAGATGATGGGGTGAAAGAGATTTGTAAACCCGGAAAAGATAGCACCAATGAACACAGCGATGGTGCGTGAATTCTATGCTAACTTTCCGGAGAAGGTGGACAATAAATGCTTTGTAAGGGGAAGATATATGCCTGTGACGGCAGAAGTGATAAATGTGTCTCTAAAAACAGCAGATGTTGAAGAAAGGGGTGATGACCGAAGCTACTTCAGAACATGGTCGAGAAGCACCACCAGCATCAACTGGAATGCCGTCGCAGACACAGTGAGCTACCCTGGGGCTGCATTTGATATTGCCAGAAATGGGTCAAGAGGACTGAGCAGGTGTCAGTTCAACAAAGCAGCCAAGGGTTGGCTGTATTTCGTCAGTGCCCGTCTGATCCCATCAACGCACTTCACCAGAGTGCCAGAAGATAGGATCAAATTGATATATGGAATCATGACGGGGAAGACGATTGATGTGGGGAAAGAGATAGTGCAAAGTATTGAAGAAATCAGCAGGTTGGTAACAACAGGTGGGTTGAGACATGACTCACTTATCACTAATTTATGCCACATGAATGGGGTCCCAATCCTACCCACTGATACTAATGAGAGAAACCAACTGCCTGTGTCATATGGGATAGTGCACTCCTTCCCAGACCCAAGCCCCCCAGCAGCAAGAAGAAGAGCACCAGCACCACCACCACCAGCAGCAGAGGCCGCAATGAACGAAGATGAGCCTGAAATAGAGGCTCAATATGCGGCAGGGAGCAGCCACCAGCCAACCACAGAATCAGAACCTCCAGTGCCTATGATGGAGCAGTTGCTCCAGAACCAGAGAATGATGATGCAACATTTCGACACAGTGATACAAGGACAACAAGAGTTGAGACAAGGGCAACAAGAATTGAGGCGGCAAGCCAGCGATTGCACTGATTTGACGAGATGAGTTCCCTGTTCAACCAATGATCGATGCATTATCCACCGCCACCACCACCATTTTAAACCAAGTTTGTAAGTGTCCTTTTCTTTTATTGTCTTTGAGTCTTGCACACATTGGGGACAATGTGTGATTTAAGTTTTGGGGGGTGTCTTATTTGTGTCTTATTGTTATAGTAATGTTTGAGTCTTTTTTATTGTTTTGTGTATATTTTGAGTCATAATTTTTTTTCTTTTGAGTCATAATTGTCTGTCAAAGATCATGCATGCTGTAGTTACTAGAAACACCTAGTGAAGTAAGGTGAAATAATATAATGGAATTAGAAGCAACTATCTAAACACTTAGGTTAGATATGCCAAAAACTCACAAAATCTGGCTATTTGGAGTTTCTTGCTTGAATTGTGCATGATAAATGATTAAAACCTATGTGTTATGATTGCTTGCTATTTGAGGCGAAATAGTTAGGATATGCATGTTAGGAGAGATGACTCAGACATTTCTTTGTTAGCCAATTCTTACCACTCTTTTCTATCACTGACTTTAAAAATATCCCTAGTCAGCCCTATTGAGCCTAAAAATTGAACTTTTTCTTTGACACCCTATATTCCCACAATTGTGCCATAAGTAGAAATGTGAAATAGTTGGAATAAATTGTGTTAAAAAAGAGACAAAAAGAGTGAACAAAAGTGATGCACCCCAATAAAAAAGTAATAAGAAATAGGCAAAAGACTAAGTTTGGGGGTGCTTGTTATTATAATACACTTCACTCTCCAAAACAAAAGAGGGGAAAGATAGATTTGAAGTGAAGAAAAGAAATCAAAAGAAAAAGGGAAAAATTGAAAAGCTAAAGAGCTTATGGTACACAAAATGAGCCTAAATGCCTATTTTTACCTACCCATGCCTAAGTCTACATTACAACCCTTAAAAGTCCTGAAGATCTCTTAGATGCATATCCATGATTAGTGGAGAATAACAAGTGAAAATGCCATAGGATTTTTGAATTTTACAAGCATGATTCAGTATTTTGACTTCCATTAAGTTTGATAAAAATGAGTTTGCGAAATATCTAACTTAATGTGTTTAGAATGCTGAAATTTCAGGCTATATGTTCTTGCATATTATTCTACTAATCTTCGTGTTTTTCTAAGTAACACTAATGCAGCAAAGTGATCAAAGTCATTAAGTCTTTTTATTTGTCTTTTTCATTGAGTCTTTATTTCTTTCTTTTTATCTTTGCTCGAGGGCGAGCAAATGTTAAGTTTGGGGGTATTTGATATGTGCATTTTATATACACTTTTTGAGTCGTTTTTAGTTAGTCTTTTGTCCCTTTTTGTACAAATACGTGTCGTCTTAGGATATATTTTCTTTCTTTTGAGTCAAATTGGTTAAAATGGCTATTTGGCGGAAAAAGGAGCTAAAAGAGGGAAAAAGTGGAGGCTCCAGAGCTTAAAAGATGAGAAAGTGGCGAACTAGGCACGGACACGGGCCAGCGCCGCGGCGCCTCCTGCCAACAGGTCCAGGCGCCCCGGCGCCCAATATCCAGAAGGTCTCAGAAGTTGCAGCGCCGCGGCACCTCTAGACAAAGCCAGAGCGAGGGCACGGCGCTAATTACGAGCAGTACAGAGTTCTGCGCTGGCACACGCGGGAAAATCAGGTTTTTAGACGATTTCTGGGCCAGACCTGAAGGGAAAAGTTGAAGGCGGTTTGGAGGCTATAAAAAGAGAACCCTATGCAATTTTCAAGGGTTCCCTTTCTTGCACAAACACAAGACTTCTTGGAGTTGAAGATTGGAGACCACTACTTAGTAATTTTCTTTTCTTTCTTTATTTCAGTTTTTATGTTGGATATTGAATTAGTTCTTGTCATGTCAATGACTAGGAACTAATTCTATTATAGGGCTTTCCATGTCAAATCACTTGAACCTTATGTTATGAATTGATGTATGTTATGGTTGTTCTTCTTATTATTGAGATTTACCCAATAATTGCTTTGAATGCTTGGTAATTAATTGATCACTAATTATCATTATTTATATGATTTCTAATCAAACTTCGAAAGGAGGAGGTTGTGACTATGTTGTAAGTTGGGTAGACATAGGTTGGATTGTGGATGAAAATACCTCAATTATTTGTGTAGCGTTAATAAGAGGTTTAAACACCTAATTTCACGCATGGCGCGTGACGATTAACAAGGTTTTTGGTCTTAATCCTCCTATAGAGTCATCCTTATCACCGAAAGGTAGAAAGGAGCGCTACTGGGGTTGAGTGTTTATATAACTTTAACGGGAGTATAAAACGAATTAGTAAACCTGCTAGCTCCAAAAGAAGAAGAACCATAATTCATTTCATTAATAAGTAATATAAGCGGATAGTTGAGGAGACTTGTAAGCCCTATTTCCATCACTACTGAAGTAAACACATAGTTAATTAGTATTTATAATTGTTAGTTATAATCAACAAAATCAAATATCGGTTACCAAATAGATACCAAACGATAGATAATTGGTACTTGAACACTAATCCTTGAGGACGATATTCGGTCTTACCTAGACTATATTACTTGTCACGATAACGTGCACTTGCGTTAAAGTGTGTGCATTAAATCGCGCATCAGCATGTCAATTTCAAAATCCTATGACATGTTTACTTGCTATTCTCCACTAATCATGGATACACATATTAGAGATCTTCAGGGCTTTTCAGGGTTGTAATGTAGGCTTAGGCAGAGGTAGGTAAAAATAGGCATTTAGGCTCAATTTATGTACCATAAGCTCTTTTGCTTTAAATTCTTCTCTTTTCTTTTGATTCACTTTTTAACCTCATACCTATCTTCCCCCTCTTTTGTTTTGAGAGAATGAGGTGTCTGATGAATAGTAAGCACCCCCAAACTTAGGCTTTTGCCTATTTATTATTTCTTTTTCATTGGGGTGCATAAAAAATTATTCACTTTCTTTTTTCTCCTTTTCAACACTTTGTATTCCAATACCTCAATTTTTTTTCCACTTATGGCACAAATATGAAATTATAGGGTGTCAAAAAAAAGTCTTATTTTTAGGCTCAAAGGGGCTGACTAGGGATATAATTTGAATGTCAGGGATAGACAAAAAAAATGGTAAGAAAGGGCTAACAAATAAATGCCTGAATCATCTCCCTAACATGCATATCCTAACTATTTCGCCTCAAATAGCAAGCAAGCAGACACATAGGTTTAATCATTAACAATGCACAAATCATGAAAGATACCCCAAATAGTTCGATTTCATGAATTTTTGGCATATCTAACCTAAGTGTTCAGATGGTTGCTTCTAATTCCATTACATTATTCTACTTTACTTCACAAGGCGTTTCAAGTAACTACAACATGCATGATCTTAAAAAAAAATTCTGACTCAAAAAATACTTAAAAATACACAAAACAAATCAAAAAGACTCAAAAACAATAAAACATCCCCCCAAACTTAAATCACACATTGTCCCCAATGTGTGAAGACTAAAAATAGAGACAACTTACTGACACAATACAGCGGTCATAACGGAGGTCTGGGAGGAAAATTCTGGAATTTGCACGAAATCTGGGTTTCTGAACCTTGCCACGGCCTGCATTTAGCGCCGGCGCCAATCTGCGGCTCTTTGAAGTTCCGGCGCCACGGCGCTGATTATGGGTGTCGCGACGCTGACGACGACTTTTCTTTTTTTCCAGCATTTTTGTTCTTTTTTCCTTAGATTTAGCTTTCAATTCACCTGTCATCCAACAACACAAAATAAGAACCCAAGAATGTGAGACTGTTCAAGACAAAATAAAATAACTAAAACAAAAATTAAAATAACATAATTAAAAACATTGGGTTGCCTCCCAGCAAGCGTTGTCTTTAACGTCTTTTAGCCGGACGCACTTAACCTTTACGAGTGCCCATTGGATCCTTCTGCGAACTGTTTGCAATCCGCATAATTATTGTTGCAGGTCTCACTTTTCCTACAACAATATTTTCAACTAAGGGCTTCAGATATAAGATTATCCCCCAAGTACACAAGACATGCTTGTCTTCTAGGCTCTCTCTAATGTAGGGATCAGTGAGATTCCCAACACATCTCAACTCTAGGGGTGCCGCGATGGTATGGACTTCCTATTCGGGGATCAACAATGACCGTGGTGGTATTTCTTTGCAATAGGTACAGGAAAGCGAATTTCCAAAGAATCCAAAAGGTGAATAATTGGATCTCAATAATTTTTCCTTCTACACCAACTATCTACTTGAACCTCAACAGCTGGGTGTGGTTCAGGTTCCTCAATTTGCTTATCACTTTCCACAACGGTGTCGCTAGGCAAACTTTCTTGAAGTGTATTGCTCATCCTATCCATTAGTTGCCCTATTTGTGTCTCCAAATTTCTGAGGGACACTCTTGTCTCATCCATAAACTGAGCTTGACACTTGGTGAGACTGGGTATGTATGTCTGCAATTCATCTAGATCTTCATCTAGAACCTGTGGGTTAAGCTGCTGTTGATGACTTCACTGCCCCTGATAGAAGTAGTAGTCCATGGACCTGTATATATATATTTTTTCGTTTTATTTTTCTTCCAAATTTAACCTGCAAAATACGAAAAACAACAAAAGGTGATAAAAAGATGCTCGCAGAACAAGTTAGAAACTTGTTCTTGGAACAACCAAATTAGAAATAAGAATAGATAAATCGATATTGAAAGTACGCCAATCCCCGGCAACGGCGCCAAAAACTTGATGTGCGATTTATGCACACACTAAACGCAAGTGCACGTGTCGTGACAAGTAATATAGTCTAGGTAAGACCGAATATCGTCCTCAGAGACTGGTTTTCAAGTACCGATTATCTATCCTTTAGTTTCTATTTGGTTAACGTTAATTGGGTTGAAATTCTAAACTAATAATGCAGGAAATAAACTAATTATGAAAATACTTTGATTTAAATCAGTTATGATGGAGAATTAGGGCTTCCAAGATCATCAACTATCCACTATATTCAATCCTTAATACAATTAGACTAACTTCTTTTTCTACGTTAAGATAGCAGGTTAACTAGACCGTTTTATACTCATGTTAAGGTAATATAAACACTCAACCCCATGGAGAACCCTTCTACCTTTCGGTGACATGATTGACTACAAAGGAGGATAAAAAGCAAGGCTACACAAGTATCGGGGTACTTTCGTCCACGATTTAAACATATGTTTATTCAACTGTAGCATATTCACAATCTCCCCTTTCGGCTTTCGATTAGAAATCATATAAGTTATGATAATTAGTGATCAATTAATTACCAAACAATCAAAACAACTATTGAATAAATCTTAAACAAGTGAAGAAGAAATCAACTAATTTATTAATTCATGAATAAGAGTTTCAAGAGAATCACAAGGAAATCCCTAATAAAGTAATTAGCTCCTAGTCATAGTCACGTTAAGAAATAATATAATCTCCATACATGAACTGAAATAAATAAAGCAAAAAGAAAGAAAAGAAAATACTCAAGAACAAGTCTCCAAACCTTCTAGCATCCAAAGATTGTGTTGTGGAATATTTACAAGATGGAATAGTGGATGGATAATGGGATGGGTGATGGATTGGAATGTGGAATGAAGGATGAATTTTTCTAATGATGTAGAGATTATTTATAGCCCAAGAATCATTTAGGTAAAGAGTTAGAGATTATGTAGGTAGGAAAGGTTATGGAATCCTTTTAGGTAAAGGGTTTAGGAAAAGTTATAGAATCCTTTAGGTAAAGGGTTAAGGATTATGCAGGTAGGAAAAATTATCCCTTTTGGACCCTGAAAATGTGTCAAATTCGGTCCAAAAACTCAGAAATCCCGCGTCGGCGCCGCGGCCCTGCAATCGGGCGCCACGGCGCCTGAAAATCAGAGAGCTTTGGACGGCTTGATGGTGGCGCTGGCCGTGGCATTCTTCCGGATTTTTCATTTCTTCGTCCTTTGTTCGTCCGGTCTTCGTCTGATTTCTTCTATATTTCCTTTAAGCTTCGTTTCTTGGCCCCTTTTAGTGTGCAAGTACACCTCATTTATGCTCATGTCATCTCATTTTCGCCATTTCTCCATTTCTGACCGTTGTGACATAAAAGAAAGGAAAACGACCCTAATACTATACTAAACATAAATGAAATGAGTAAAATACTAATTAAAAATGACTCAAAAGGTGTATATAAAATACACCGATCATGTACGAATCATAATAAAATATTAACGTACTGTATACTAGGTTGAGAAAGGTACCTTACATATGCATTACATTCATATCATACATACTTATGCCTTATCTTGATATACTGTGAATGGAAGTTGTCATTGGGTGATACTGAGTAACTTGGTTGAATTGTGAACCTGAAAGGAATTATTCTTGTTATTTGATATTTGAGATACTATGGATTCTATGAACATCTTGGTGATTATGATATATACATGGTTATTGAAATGCTAGTGTAGAATTATTTGATGTCAACTTAGTATTTATCTGTGATTATGTATTTCAGCCATTGTCGGCATATGATGTCTACGGGGGTACGTCGTGTACTCATGATACACTTGCTATATTTTTTTGATGCAGATTCAGTACATTCTACCTCCGCAGCACCGCGTGGCTGAGAGTTTGAGTTGTTGATCTCAGACATTCAAGGTGAAGATGATATCCCTAGCATACCCTTGGATATTTTTTCTCTAGTTTACTGTCTTTTGTTCGCATTTGAGAGACATATTCAGACTATGTATTTAGTTTTGGCACGCGTTGCCATTCTCATACTTGCTTATATTATATTAGTGCTCTTGTATCTATAGACTAGATCTTTGGGGTATTTGTTGATGTTTCAGACTTGTTACTTATTCCTCATTTATAGTACGAGACAACTTTTGTAGTATTTTCATTATCTTTCGCTTTTACTTGTGTTGTGTAGCTTTGCCAAAAGAGGGATTTCAACCTTGCAATCCGTTGGAGGTGGAGGGCTCGCTTAGCTAGCGAAAAGTCTAAAGAGGCGCAGAAGCAGAGCATTCTTAGAAGTCATTGACTAAGGAGATTCACAAAACGTCTAATCCTTTTGCCGCCGCAAGACTGGCTAATCGTACGCAGCAGGCTCGAATACCAGATACCTTATGGTACACTGAAGACCAAGCCTTAATGGCTAGATTCACTATGCAAACAGAGGGAACCATATACTATCTCAGCAAGAAGTTCACTGATTATGAGACAAAGTATATGGTTCTAGAAAATACCTATTGTGCTCTTACAAAGGCCAAATGCCAAATCAGTAAGAGAAGTGGGCAAAAAGCTGCTCTCCTAGCTGCCTACAACATTACACTTCCGGCATGGCATTAAGAAAGTTCCTTCTTTTGCGAACCGCTTTCTGCTTCCTTGTGGAATAGTTCAATTCGAACTGATACGCTCCTCTTCCTCTCCGTTCTTCTTTCATTCTTCTTCCTCTCTGTTCTTCAACACTCCTCTCCTTACAGTCGAGCGAAAGAGCTGCCTGGTGATCCCTAGGTTGCAACACATCCGGTCGTTAACTCCTCGCGCTGCTGGCGCCATTTCTAGGACCGACCGACGCCTCACCTGCACAGGTACTTACCTAGTGTAGTCTCGGTCGCACATTCAACATAGCGTTCAGACTCATGATCCTATAATAGGGAACTTTCATTCCCAGTAGAAGTCCTTGAGCAACTTTACTAATACTAATAAATAAGAGGAAGACCCACCATTTTATATTATCCATCCGTCAGATTGACATCCAGCCGGGTGAGCGATAGCGGCTCCTGTTTACTAATAGATCTGCCGCCGCTAGTATAACAAAAAAAAGCACACACATAAGGATCCAGAATATTCAAATATACTGATCACTGATCAGGATCATATAAAGCCCGGTATTACCAGAAAGGATAGTCGTGATGTCCGCCGTGGCGGCGTTTCGATATGGGGCGGCGAGGGTTTCAGCGAGCCCCGCCTGCGGCTTTCCGCTTTGTGACAAGGGGGGTGAGGTAAGGAGTAGTATAAGAGTGGTTCGGTCATCGATAAGCCTCTCCTTATTCATTCTATAGGGCGGGGCTGCGGACCAACAATCCAGCAAAAGGGCTTTCAAGCTCCTCTCCTTCCTTATAGTCAAGCAAGTGGCTCCCCGCGCCTCTCTTTCCTTATAGTCAAGCGAGTTGCTTTTCGCTCCTTTCCTTCCTTACAATCAAGCAAGTGGCTTTCACTCCTCTCCAACTTTATAGTCAAGCAAGTGGCTTTCAGCTCCTTTATTAAACCTTCCCCTTTTAATAATATAATAAGAAGGTAAGCATCAAAGCCCAGAAAACCCAACCTATACAAAGAGCTCTTTTCAGCCCCTACTCCTAACAAGTGAAAGTTGCTGGCACCCACCATATCTTGCTTCGGGGCTGATCTCTTCAGTCAATGCTTTGGCCTTCGTCTCTTTTGCCCTTTTAATTCATTTTTTTCATGTGTAGGGGCACTTTTTTAACCTAATCGATAGTTGTTATGATGAATCAAACGTGGGAGAGATATGAAATCTCTGAGCAGACAACAATCCCTTACTTTGCCATTATTTTCAGAATAGAATTTTGCTTAATATCATTTGGATGGACTCAGATCCTTTCATGAAATGGCTTAACTTACTCCCCATACGAGACCGGAAAGGAAGATAGTGAACCTAGGGTCAACACCAAGGTAGGGGCAAAAGGGAAAAGAACGATGTTTGATGTGGAACAGAAGCAAACATTTCGCTGAAAACAAAACAGGAAGCGGCGATAGCAAACATTACCCTCACTCAGAACAATATGCTCTTGGGAGACATGAAGCACAATCAACCTCTCTACTTTAATACTTCTAACATGGTGGCCAGCAGCCAACTCCGGCGTGTCAGCTTAATTATCCTCATCAAACCACTTACTTGATGTCTAGCTTCCCAACTGGATTCACATGCCCCGATCGTATGCTTGCGGTGATGGCCATCTTCATCTATTTCTTTGGTCGGTGAGGAAAAGGCAAATGGTATTTGGAGGAATAGACAAGGCATGATTTTCGTCTTGATGAAGTGTAGGACATGGTTGTCTTTCCATTGAGCCGAGGAGACAATTCAAATCGTAGTCTGTGTCCATTATTTGATTGAGCACGACGTGGTATGCTAGTCGAGTAATGTGATAGAGGTGTCGCCTTCTCTCTTAGTTATCTATTCTCATCCATCTTTACCTCTCCTACTCCACTACTTTCCTCCTTCAAGGCGTGATTAATGCGCCTTAAACCTCTATCTTGAAAAGAACATTTTTTAGTGGAGCCTTAGCACGTGAACTCATAGGAACATAACCCTTTTTCTTTGCAAAAAAACTTCTGAATTATCATCACATCAGTAGACGCAGAAAGCAAATCTTGATATTGACTTATTGAAAATCTCAAAGAGATTCGTATCATATTAATGATTTGGAAGTGATTCACCTACATGGTGAAATTATGTAGGTGCCACCATGATTCTTGAAAAGGGGTCATGATAATATAATGCAAGGAACCTTTTATTTTACATATATTGATTTCCCTCCCCCTTTAACAGAATAATCATGGATTTCTCTCCCCCACTAAAATCCTTGGTTATTCTGACTGAGAGAGAAAGGAGGGAAAGAGGAATCGATATATGTAAAATAATGGGATCTCCTGCACTATATCTTCGACCCATTTAACTTAAGTGGATCGGACCAGTAGAACAGATCAATTTAATGATTAATTAAAATAGATATATATTTTGCTTAAAAAATTATTTTACGTCAGTAATATCTACTGAATATATCACTTGAATTGGTTGAGTGACTTTGAAGGTGAAATGACTATAGAATAGCGATTTTTCTATTTCAAAAAAAAAAAAGATCTTTTGAGACAATTACCATTAGTATACAAAATAAAGAAAAGTGACTTTTTGAAATAATTTTAGTCTAGAATACCTATTACTTTGTATACAATTTTCACTCTCAATTAATTTTTGTTGCATTTTTATTCTTTTTTGTACATGATCATGGGTGTTGCAAAGGTGACAATGGTGTCACAACCATGAGAATTTAATTTTTTTTATTTGTCGTATTTTGAGTTCAAAGGGTCAAGTCACTAATAAAGTATACACTCATGAAAGTTTTACTTTATTAATTTGTCTTTTTTATTAAAAAAATTGTTTCTATAATCTTATATGATTATACAAAATTTTATACTAAATTACTTTGAGATACATGTGTGTTCCAAAAAAGTAGTTAAATAAATAAATAAAGCTATATTTTATAGGACTACACTAGGAAAATAAATGAGATAGAGCGCATCTCTCTATAAACGTCATCCTCTATAATAACTTTTCACTATAATTAGTGTTTTTCTGGAACAAACGATTGTATTACAAGGGTGAAATATTTACACAATTCAAGACTGAACCCTCTAGAGTTGTACAACAGCCCCAACTTCTAGTGCAACAGGCTTACATAACTAATATAATCTCAATCAATACAACTTCCTACCAGTTAATCCAAAGGATAAAAATTTAAATCATGGAGCACTTTTGCAAGTCTTCTCTTATTTTCTCCTTTTGGCATGGATGTCTTGAATGATCATCTTCACCATTACTGCTTTTGTCCTCTTCTTCTTCCTGAACAGTCTAATGTTTTATCTCTTTCCAGATGTAGTAAATGCACCCTGAAAGTATCATCCTGTATATCTCAGCCCTTGCATTATTCTCATTTGCATGTTGTCTTGCCCATGTAAGTTCCTAATCCCAATTGTATGCTTGTCTGTGAATGCCTTTGTAACGATTCGTAATTTCGGGTAATGGTTTAAACCCATAAATATCGACAAGTAGACCTGAATTCCGGAAAGTTTATGTTGTACATGTGTATACTAGTAAGAAAATTAGTATATAAAAGATTGTGATCCCGAAATAATTTTGGGTTTAATCTGTGCGACGATAACGGTTATTATAATAATTGTATATCCTCAAGGAGGCTACAGACTAGTATTATATTATAAAAATTATGACACATAGTAAAAAAAGTGTTATAAGTCGTCGGAATTTAAGTGAAAGGGGATCAAGAATTAATTGTATGTATTATTAATTAGTTGTGAGGTGAATTATTTTAAATTGAAAGCCAGCTAAGGCTCCGTTTGGTACAACTTATTAAAAAGAGTACAGGAGTAGAACTTTTTAAATAGAACTTTTTCAAGTAGAGCTTTTATCAAAAAGTTGTTAGGTGTTTGGTTGTCAATCAAAAAAATACTTTTGTATCAAAACCCAAAATTTTTAAAGCCAAAATAAGTTCTACTCCAAAAAGCCTAAAATCTTTTGAAATAAGTGCTTATTTTAAAATAAGCTCTACTCCAATTTTAAAATAAGCTCACCAAACACCTCTTAATATTTTAATAAGTATTTATTTTAAAAATAATTAAAATAAGTTCAACCAAAAACACACTAAGTAAGGTCACGTGTAAGCATATATCCCTTGTGTGGTGACTGGTTTTATTAAGTCTTCAGTGGCAGATTCATAAGTCATGTCCAGACACGCATCTTCTCCATTCCTTTCCTTTAAGAAGCTCTCAATTCCTTTCTAACCTCGGTAAGAACTCCTTCTCTATGAACAATTTCACACCTCAAAAATCAGAAGAGTAATTTCAGTAAAGGACCCTTTGAAGTTCTCGACCGAGATTGGGGGAATTTCGTACGCTTTCGCATAGACAAGAAGGGAGAGAATTCATGGTGATCTAGACCTAAATTCCGGCAAATCAAGTTCTTTAACAAGCTTAAAGAAAATCAGAAACCGAACTGAGACCTTGGATTTTGAAGAGGTGCTGGAAATCGATTCTTTTGGGTACTGTTTCTGCTTGTCAGAATCCGGTGTCGGCAAAAAGGTTTTTCGACGATTCACGTCGCTGCGGCTGACTGAGGGTGTAGATAATCATTTTTAGAGCTTACAAGGATCCGTGGAGAGTAGAGTATTTTCGACGACAAGGTATGTGAAGGCACTTTGTTCCTTTCTTTTGGCATAATTCTGTGTACAAAACGTAATCGTCATATTACTCCATAACTTACTTCACTCTTAGTAGTTTAAGTATATTCATATTATTGAAATCTATGCTAAAAGCATGTCTAAATTGTTTCTAAATCTTTATTGAGGCTTATGGGAGAGATGTGAATATTCATAAGAGTTTTTAGTAAGCATTGGAGCCGATTTGACCGGCTAATTTAAAGAACCGATAAGTGTTAAGTGTTGAAACTGATTTAATAAATAAGTGGGTATGTTTTTAGTAGACGTTTGAAATAAGTCATTGCAACATTAAGTGAATAAGGTATCGACAAACAAATTATGTTAAAATGATTTTGTGCCCTTAAGATGTTCACACTATTATAAACATAGTTATTTCAAGATTTTAGAATGTCATTTGCATAAAAACTAAGATATAATCAATTTGTTTTACATTTTCTAGTTCACAGCTGATTAGATAAGATTATTATAAAAATAAATTACTCACGGCCCATATAAGAATTAATTAGGCAGTTCGGATCTGTTATCACCAATCAGATATTTCCATAATGCTAGCCAAAGGAGCAAGGATATTATTGTCGTCAAATAAATTCAGGGAATATTGTCATTCATGCATATTCATTTGCATTGCATTCATATAATACCCTGGACCTCAAAGGAGCTATATGCTCTACTATATATATATGGAAAATGGGAAATAGGGGAAAGACGTTATATACGCACACCACCTGCAGTTGGTACATACTATCACAAAAGAGCCCTAAGAGGTCAAAATGATGTGATGTGATTCCAACAGAGGCGATGTGATGTGATGCCCACAGAGGCAATTGGGACGGGTTGCACGATCCGCAACACTAACAATATATATATATGTACCGCATTTGCATCATGCATGCATTCATTAACCAACATATGGTGTGATGTCCCAGTTATGGTAAGAAAGATTGTCCGATGAGGCCGAGGTATGTGCATAACATTTAGACATATTCACGAGGGCCCTCAGAGGCAATTACTGTTGGTCAGTTGTTTCTGTTTCGGATTATGATATGTCTCTGCTATGTTATTCGTTATGCCTAACATACTCAGTACGATTGAATTTTTCCTTTGTTGGGGACGCTGCGTTTTATGCCCGCATGTTCATACTAAGAGGATGACAGATTGTGCTAGGAGATTACTGGTTCAGCTGTGTGGGAGCACTCTACTTATTTCAGAGTTGCAGTCTGTGGTACGTTATACTCTTAGAGACTTGTAGATGAGTGTCTTGTGGTTAGTGGTCATGTATGGCTTTGTCGGCCTTGGTATATAACCATATAAGTTGGGTCTTTTGGGTTGAAACTATACTTAATCCTTCTCGGCTTAGTCCGTGGTTAATATGGTTAAGTATGGGATGTATGGTCAGTGGTGCCCGGTGGGTTGGGTCCGGGTGCCCGTCGCGGCCCTCCGGTTCCGGTTTGGGTCGTGACAGGCTTGCCATGTGAGTAGTTTTTGTCATATCATATTTGCTACAAGACATTGAAATAACAAATGTTGATGGCTTTCCCCCGGTATTATCACATAGTGGGCATGTTGGATTGCAATTGATATCCCATTTACCTTGGTTGCTAATCTGCCATGCACTGTAAGATAATGAATAAAATCCACCTTGGACATCCTTGATTGTTACATATCATCCTTATCCACTGGATTTTTTAGAATACTCCTCTCAACCTGTTATACATCTTCCTTGTGTAATATTCTGACATTTGAATGAGTTTCATCTTGGGTGAGGCCAGCATCTTCTATGTAGTTCTGAGCGTTTAGTGTCTTTCTTATGATTCAGAATGCTTGATTTGCTATTTTTGCTCATATATCACCTCCTTTAATATAATATGCATGCACTCATTGTATCCATAGCTTGTCTTTTTTCTTGCGCATATTTCAGAAGTATTTTAGTATTGCAGCTCAGTTCCATATAAATATATATGTGATGTTTAGACCCCAGTTGTCATTGGTAAGCACAAAGTATCCCAAGCAACTAAAGCTATTTTGAATTTCTCTGTATGACCAGTCCAAAGAAATTTTCTTCAAACAGTTTCTATTTTGCTGGATGATTTTCTTTGGGAGGATAAAAATTTGTGACTAGAATATTTGGATATACACTTTTGATTAGCTGAAGTTACCAGCATATGTTCAGTTCTTATCATCTTATCCAATAGGGGTTGACATTGCCCAATGGAGATCCTTTTGGAGCTTAAGGGGACTCCTAGATATCTAAAGGGTAGGATATCAGTTGAAAATCCTAGAGCTTGTATGATCTCTTGCTTCTCAATATCATTCACCAGCCCTACCTCCCCCTACCCCAAAGTAAATACAACATTTACTTTAATTCGCAACCAAGCCAGATGTCATAGAAAAGATTTGGAAAGACTCAAATAATAACCTATAGCAGACCCTATATCTCCTCTACAACTGAAGCACGTCATCAGCGAAACCTAACTATATAAGAATCATTCTCTCACACCTAGGGTGGAAATTGAAATTAGGATTGTTTTTTAGTGTTTTGAGAAATGGTGATAGTGGATCCCTGTCTTACCCCTCTTTTAGCATCAAAGGGTTTAGCAGGGTTGTCATTGGTCACCATAGAATAGAAAATAGGTTACTTGCATGTCATAATCCACCTTACAAAAATATTGGAAAATGAATCCCATTAAAAATGTGTTCCAGATATACCCATTCAACTAAATCATAGGCTTTTTACATATCTATTTTCAGAATGCATCTAGGTGATACTCCCTTCCTCCCATGCCATTTAACTAGTTCATGACTAAGAATGATATTATCATGAATGACCCTACCAGAAACAAAAGTTTCCTGCCCATTGTCTATGATACTGCCCATAACCTCTTGTAGCCTATAGGTTAACATTTTAGAAATGATTTTATATATGATGGTGCACAAGATATTGGTCTATATTGTTTTATAGATGTGAAATTTTTGACTTTGAGTATAAGTGTAACAGAAGTTCAATCAATGGCTCTACATATAACATTTGTTTCAAAGAATTGCAGGTTAGATTGAGTTACCTCATGGCCTATAGTTGGTCAGGCCTTCTTGAAAAGATATGAGTTGAACCCATCTTCTCCAGGTGCCTTCATATCATCTTTTCCTTGTAGAGTTTGATACACATCATCAGCAGTGTAATCAATTCCTGTTGCTGATCTCTAGTTAGTTTTGGCCCATTGTTTAGCATATCAAGTTGTATGGCTGGTATGGATGAGATTGCAGTGCCAAGCAAAGCTTTGTAGAACCCTAGGATCTTATCTTCAATGTCTTGCTCATTGTGTACAATTGTTCCATTCTCAGTCATCGCGGTAAGGATTTGGTTTTGAGCTTTTCTACTCTTCAAACTTGCAACGAAATAAGAAGTGTTAAAGTCTCCTCCTTCGAGCCATTGGATCCTTGATTTTTACTTGTAAATACTCTCTTCAATAAGGTTTCATTTTTCTAAGTTCTGTTTCAGTACCAAATAGCATGGATGTCTGAGTAGGGTCCCTCATTTTTCCTGTATCTGTTGTAGTTGCATTCTAATTTCTGTAATCTTCTCTGCTATCCCTTTGAATTTCTTGGTATTAAGTGTTTTCATGCTCTTCTTAACCTCCTTTAATTTGGACCAAATTATCTTAAAGTTTATACTAGTATCATCAATACCTTTGCAAAATTTGGGTGGTCAGCTAGGCAATTAAAGAACCTAAAGGGCTTGGTCACTTACCCTGTTTCCTTCCCTACTACTAGCACCAATGGTGAATGTCAAAAAATAGAGGATCTAGTACTTGAATAACCATTGGATCCATGTGCATCATCCAATGTGTATTTACTAGTGCTCTGTCTATTCTGTTGATGACATGGTTATTTGTCCACGTAAAGTCTCCTCCCACTGTTGGAAGTTCTGTCATGCATGTATCATCCATGAAATCCCTTAAATTTTTTATTTCACTATCCTGTGTCATTTCCTTATATTCTATCTTCTATGTTCAACACTGCATTATAGTCTCCCATTAGTGCCTATGGAGATTGTACCATGTTATCAAGGTCTCTCTGATCATCCCATAGAGATTTCATGTCATGGACAGTGTGCAATCCATAGATGGCAGCCATCACTAATTGCACTCCACTTCTGGGATCCTGTATATTCACTACTATGAACAGAGTCTTACTCTCTATTTCTGTAACAATCACTTGTCTTGGGTCCCAAATCAACCATATTCTTCCTTTTGTCCTGTTGCATTTGATAGTCATTCCCAGTCAGGTGCTACCTTATTTATAATATGACCAGCTTTAGTATCCTGAGACGTATGTTCAATAATGGCTATGCCAATTTTATTATTGCTTCTAATAAATTTCTTCAACTCCTTTTGCTTATACACTTTATTCATTCCCCTCACATTCCAAGTGATTATCTTCATTTGGGTATGGAGGGGCTGAAATTATTCATGAAATTCCTTCCCACTTGTACTACATTGCTTAGTAACACTATTCCTTTGTGTAGCTGGTATTTGACTACCGGCTGCTTGCCTTGTTTAGGTTAGTATATGAAAAATATTTCTTGTGCTCACTGTCATCTCAGCATTTACTGTACTTGGTGGGGACTTTGTAGAGGATTTTCCCCTTCCTATTGTCCTGGTTGTGAGTTATTTGCAGTGCTTCTCCCAATCATATGATCTCTTTGATTATGTTGGGTATTGTTTTGTTGCATTGCTTTATCACCTTGTTGGTTTCCTTTGTTGTACCGGTACTTTGTGGTGTTCTGAGGGTAGACATTCCTTATTCTTCCACAATTGTTGAATTCTATGATTTTTTTGTTCTCTTCACTGGTGCATCTGGCCTTGGTTGCAGTTGTTCTTGCGTCTTAACTTGAGCGCTCTGAATACTGGCACAATTATGCCTAATTTGTAAGCACTTCTCACAATATTCGGGTTCCCAGTCGTATGTCAGCTCTTGTTCAATCAAGTCTTATTGTGGTACACGGACTTTAACAATCTTTGGCAATTTAGTGATATCCATGTCAATGAGCACTCTTGCATATGATACTCGAGCACAAGTTGTGGTACAATCATCAACATAAATTGGTGTTCCTAAGCCACTACTTATCTTGCCTAATGCTTTTTCCCCCCAATAGACTAAGGGAAGATTAGGAAAGAAAGAATTAATCCCATTGATTATTTTTATTGATGAAAGACATATATATACAAGTTACAATAGGAGAATCATATTCCTACTTTACATCTAAATCCCTATTTTATATGAAGAATAATTATACACTTATGATAATATTACAATTTCAATTATGGTACAAGACTAATATGTAAACATACCAAATATACAACTAATGGGACTTATACGGATCCGTGGCCCATGTTTAACGGAGACATATTGGGCTGGACCTAATATGTTTAACACACCCCACAGTTATAGCGAGAGGTCTTCGTACACTGAGACTGTATCTAAAATCTTCAAAAGGAACCGAGGGAAGACACTTTGTAAAGATGTTTGCAATCTGATATTTGGAAGGGACATGACAAACGCGTACTTGTCCTTTAGCTACCTTCTTTCGAACAAAGTGAATATCAATCTCTATATGTTTAGTGCGCCGGGGCTGAAATGGATTATCATAGAGGTAGATGACACTTATATTATCACAATACACCAAGGTAGCCTTCTCAATAGGACAATGAAGCTCTAACAGTAGATTACGTAACCAACATGACTCGAAAACCACATTGGCTACCCCTCTATACTCGGCCTCTGCACTTGAACGTGAAAGCGTGACTTGACGCTTGGCAGACCATGAAGCCAAGTTATTACCTAAAAACATGCAATAACCATACATAGATCGTCGGTGTCAAGACAATCACCCTAATCAGCATAGGAAACTAGTGTAGACGTCGACGAAGGATACAAATGCAAGTCATACTCAAGTGTTTCCTGAATGTACCTAAGAATGTGTTTGAGTGCATTCATATGTTCAACTCTGGGATCATTCGTAAACAAACACACCTGTTGTACGGCATATGTAATATCAGGTCGCCTGAACTATAGATACTGAAGGGCGCCTGCAAGACTACGATAGCGGGTCGGATCCTCATAAGGAGAGCCAGCTGCAGCACCCAACTTGGATTTAGTATCAACTGGAGTAGAAATGGACTTACAGGATGACATCTCATCCCTCTTAATGATCTATGTTGCATACTTCCTCTGTGATAAAAATAATCCACCTGCATGACGAGTAACAACAACTCCCAAGAAATAACTCAATGTACTCAAGTCCTTCATAGCAAACTCAGAACTGAGCATTGTCATGATAGAATTTCGCAAAGCATCAGAAGATGCAGTCAAGATAATATCTACATATAATATTATATAAGTCATCGAAGAACCATGACGATATATGAATAATGAATTATCAGACCTGGTGTGAGAAAAATCCATAGTCGAAACATAATCAACAAACCTCTTATACTAAGTTCGTGGAGACTGCTTAAGCCCATACAAGAACTTCTTTAGCAAACAAACATAATGAGGGTATCTAGTATCCCTAAAATCCAAGGGCCGATGCATATACATTGTTTCCTTGAAATCACCATGTAAGAAAACATTCTTCACATCTAGCTGATGAATGACCCATGATTTTGAAAGAGTCAAGCTGAGCACAGTGCGAATGGTAGCCGGCTTGATCACTGGGCTAAATGTTTCACCACAATCCACACCAACCTGCTAGTCTTACCATCACCTACAAGACGAGTCTTACGCCTCGCAAATGAACCATCATAATTTTTCTTGTGAGCAAAAATTCACATAGACCAAATAATATTAACACCAGATGGACGGGGTACCAACTCCCACGTCTTATTATCAATAAGAACATTATATTCATCGGTCATGATAATTTTCCAATTAGAGTCATTTAAGGCAGACACAAGATTACAGGGTAAGGATGATTTAAGAAAATTAGAATTCGAGTTAAAATATCTTTTTGGTTTTAAAATACCCCGTTGATTGTGAGTGATTGGACCATGACTCTGGGTTGGATTTGATGAATTTTAGGAATTTTGAGAATTGTCAGAACTTTCCGTCGAAGCGTAGCGGCTGGATGAACCGCAGAGTTCTGCGGAGTTTTAGCGCGACCTCGAAGTCGTGGTCTTGCGGCGATTAAATCACCCTTGCTCTTTGGGCGACTAGCGCGCGTTCTTGTGGCGTATTTTACGAAAAGACGGAGAACATAGGGGGAGATATCATCATCCAAAAAATTTTAAGAACTAGGCACAAATTTTTATACTTTAGATAATGGAAATTGGGATTCATCAAAAGAGAACATGACGACTAATGATGATTCGTTTAGAGGACAAATCAAAGCATATATAACCACGGTGATTTGACGGATAACCCAAAAACACACACGAGTTAGAACGTGCCCGAAGTTTGTTGATTGTCGTGGATGAAAACAGTGGATACATAAGCATCCAAAGACCCTAAGATGAGAATACGTAGGAGTCTTATTGTATAAAACTTGAAGAGGGAGGAATATCTCAAACCTTTAGAGGGAATAATATTAAGTAGAACGATAGCCATTTGTAGCGCATGATGCCAAAACAATGGAGGGACGGAAGAATGAACCAATAAAGTACGGATAATGTTATTAATGGTACAATCGTTCAGCTTTCCCATTTTGTGAAGACGTATGAGGACAAGAAAAATGAAAATTTATCCCATTTTGAGCACAAAACTCCCTAAACTCCTCATTGTCATACTCTTTACCATTATCACATTGGATGTTCTCTAAATTTTACGAAGGTGGAAAAAACTTGTGATTTTTTCGCAATTGAAAACGTCCATAAACATTTAGAGTAATCATCCAAGAATAAAACATAATATCGATGACCCATAGAACTGAGAACCAGAGATGTCCATAAATCGCTATGAATAATGTCAAATGACATTGATATTAGAATTCGAGGCTACAAATGGTAACTTAATAATTTTTCCTAAAGAACAAGATTGACAATTTGGAGTATTACGCGTACCCTTACAAGAAATAAATTTATTCTTATCTAAAACAGATAAAATTGACGACCCTGGATGACTGAGCGGCGTACCACAAGGAAGGAGCAAGAGCTGCAAAAGTGGATGACATAGCTTGACGCGAGATGCTGAGACTCGGTGTGATTGGATAAAGATCCCCCTACTGTCACACCTCATGAGAGGACTCCTCGTCTTGAAATCCTTCACAGAAAATTCAAACGGATCAAAATTAATAGAAACTCAATTATCAGTGGTGAATTTACGGACATACACCAAATATTTAATCAATTTTGGGGCATGAATGATATTTTTCAGGACAAGTGGTGGATGAGGAGGGGACAAAGTTTTGTTACCATAACCCTTAATTGGAATAGAACTGTCATTACCAACAATTATACCACGATTACTGCTCAAATTGAAATAAGACGAGAGAATACCTTGGTCGAATGTCATGTGGGTAGTGGCACCTGTGTCCATGTACCCATCATCTGTTGATGCGAACCACGAGTCGACTGAGAAGAAAGGCAGTCCACGACAACACTGCGACGGTGAGGCGTGGCGTCGCGTGGCGTAGTCTTGGGACCCATTGCACTATCCAGAGCCCCTGTGGGCCCAGGCTAACTGCTGCCGGCGGCGGTTGCCCCCGTTGTTGTCGCCGCGATTCTTGTCGTTATTCTTCCGATTTTGGCCTTTCTTACCACTCCCGTTGTGATTTTGGATCACGTTGGCTGAATTGGAAGGAAAAAATTGGAAGTAGTTATCATGACGACGGGACTTGCTCTGATCGATGCCATTTTAGCCAAATCCGATTCTTCCAAAGTGAGCATGGAGCGGGCTTGATAGAACTCCGGCAGGGGGTTACTTTGACGAATAACCGAAGCAACCATGTATAGACCTCGGATAGACCGGCAACCATCTGAATAACTAGACGACTATTAGAAAGCGGGAGAGAACCAGCGTTGCGGTTGGTGCGCGAGTCCTTGAGGCGTTTGCAATAAGAAGAAACGTTTGGAAAATTCGTCATAGCAACTTAAGAAAATTCCTGCTAAAGGATAACAATGCGAGAATGTTATCTTGGAAAATGTCACGCAATCGATTCCACGCCGCCATACATGTGGAGTTGGGTTTCATAATTGTCTGTAAAAGATTCAAGGAGATAGTGACATAGGAGAACCTTGACATCAAGCATGACCCATAAGTCTGAATTTGCTGCTTTGGTTGGCACAACCGTTGTAGACGTAGACGTCATATCACCCCCCGTAGGAGTAGTGGGAAGAATGATGTGGTGAAGAACTTTATGTGTCATAGCATGAATCTTGAATAATTTTACCCACGTCACATATTGGACGTTCTCTAGATCAAGAACGATAGGAATGACGCTCTTGATGTTAGAAATTGTGAGGGCAGGATGAAAAATGTTCTTATCATTCATGGTGAAAGAACGATCTTTGGACAAGATTTGTAGAAAAAGGAGTTCTCGGATTTTGTGAAGAAAAAAAAACGAGGGTTTTGGGAGGGATTTGCATGGTATTTTTGAGAAGAAATTGAGAAGCAGAAGCAAGGAAAAGAATCTAGATTCTTGATACCATGAAAGAATTAATCCCCTTGATTATTCTTATTAATGAAAGACATATATATACAAGTTACAATAGGAGAATCATATTCCTACTTTACATCTAAATCCCTATATATGAAGAATAACTATACACTTATGATAATATTACAATTTTAATTATGGTACAAGACTAATATAAATATACCAAATATACAATTAATGACTCACATGGATCCGTGGCCCATGTTTAACGGAAACCTATTGGGCTGGACCCAATATATTTAACAAGGAAATCTCACTCATATTGGGACTGTGCGCAACACTTGCTCCTTAAAGATGAAATTATTTGCCCATGTTTTCATAATGACATGTCGATTGTTTAATGTTCCAAAACCTGCTAGTAGAACTTTATCCCTATCCTCCATGTTATTAAATAGGATAATGAAATAATCATTGTTATGGTAGAAAATTAGGAGTTTCGTATGAAACGTCGTTATAAAAAGGTTTAACTATATGATTTTATAAATTACTTCCACGGAATTGACTGGCAGATCTAGAAACTTAATGGAGTAGTTAATACTCCAAATTATTTACTGACTCAATTTCTACTAAAATTGATTTTTTAAAACTAATTTAAAGAAAGAGAGTACAAGTTCAAAAACTAAAATAATAATCAAATATTTCTTGCTTGTTACATTGACGAGTTTTGCAAAAATTAAACAAATATTAGAAGAACAATAACATGGGATGAGAAAAGAATAAAGAAGGAAATTATGAATTTAATTAAGTTCTATCAAACGTTCATCATCATTTTAACAAATTCATCAAAGTTGACTTGACCATCACCATCCAAATCTGCTTCTCTAATCATCTGCTCAACTTCTTCATCTGTTAATTTCTCTCCAAGATTGATCATCACGTGCCTTAGCTGCACATTGATCAGCAAGTTAAAAAACTTAATTAAAATAATACAATTAAAGAGAGTCAAAAAGAGAAAGTAGATATTGATCAGTGTGAGATACCCTTGGATTTGAAACAGCTGTATAATAAGATTATTTTGTTACTGCTATAATATTAATGACAGATCAAATTAGCAGCCAGGGTTAACTAAATCCCTAGCAGTTGTGACAATGACAAGTATGTATTTCTTTTTTTATTTAACTATATACTGAAAGTTTATGTTTTTTGGTTGGTCCTCGTCAAAAATATGAGTACCAGCCGTACATGATTGACTTACGAACTTTACAAATTATTCTACATGGATATTTTACGCCATTTTTTTGGAATGTAATTTTACAGATTAGTTAATCTATGTTGTGATTCAACATATATCCAAATGGTAACAAATTTGTGATTGAATTACACTGAATATGTTGTTGTTGTTGTTAGTGATGGAATCAAAGGGATTCAACATAGAGTAAGGGCATTCCGGTGCACTAAGCTCCCGTTATACGTGGAGTCCGAAAAAGAATCGGACCACAAGGGTTTCAACTTTCAACATAGAGTGTAGACAAAAAAATTGACCTATTTACATAGTGTAATTTTTCAACGACTTCACCAAGGTCAAACCAATAACGTATCTATGATCTAGATTCAATGATTTCAAAATGATTATGAATACGATCTAGTTATATTTATACATTTTATTTAGTTTTCAACATTTTATATGCATAGTTCGAGCTGAAATCCGCCCGGTCAACCTACAACTACTCTGAATATTAAGATTACTTAAAACTTGATTTATATGGACAAACCTCGGTAGCAGATATGTAACCATTTTGATCTTTGTCGAACACCTTGAAAGCCTCTTTAAGTTCTTCCTCTGCATCAGTGTCCTGTTTCATAAAGAACCAAAACATATATAGCCCCTAATTAGAACCCTTGTTATATAGTAGTAATGAAGAGTTGTCATGTTTTCTTCAAATGCATATATAAATAACAAAGTAAAATTTGTTCAAAATTTACCTTCATTTTCTTGGCCATAAGGTTCAAGAATTCAGTGAATTCAATGGTACCATTGCCATCAGAATCAACTTCAGTAATCATATCCTTCAGCTCTTGCTCTGTTGGATTTTGATTCAATGACCTTATCACTGTCGCTAATTCTTCTACCGTTATGCAACCTGCACTTACATATATCAAATGCATTAATTCCAACACCATATATATATACTATATTCAAAATAAATTGAAACAAAAAAAAAAGAAGAAACTAGTAATTACCATCTCCATCTCTGTCAAATAGACTGAAGGCTTCTTGCAATTCAACAATCTGATCATTGTTCAGTACATCTCCCATTATTATTTTTATCATTATTATTATTATTATTATTATTTTTCTTGTCCTTTGTACAGAGAAAGAACAGCTTAAAACAGAGAGGAAAGAGTATAATGAGAAAAGAAAGAAAGTTGAGCTGGGCTTTATGTAGGGAAATTTTTTAATGTGCTATGAAGGGCTTACTAATAAGACCATCCACACCACTGGATTTGAATGACATGTTGACGTGAAAATAATTAGAAATTATTAAATATATTGAAGATAATCTTGTCATGTGGAGACAATATCTCTTGCAACGTCATATGACAGTCTGTGATGGACTGTCAGAAATTCATTTTTCACCGCTACTTTAATTTCTATTTTTGACCAATAATTTGATCGAATTAAAAAAAATAATACTATTTTTTTTATTTTTAAAAATCTATAAAAAGATACTAAATTTACTTCATTTGGACACCGAAATATTTTGGTTATTTTCTCCAAATTTCTATCTTCTTCCAAAGTATTTGCTATTTTTTTTAATATGGATCCTAATCAAAATTTTAATCTTCCTCCAAATTTTATATTTCCTAACCAACTACAAAATCCCAATATTCAACGTCCACAAAATTTTCAAAATATATCATTCAATTTTCAAATGCCATATATGATGCCAAATAATTTTAGTATGCAATATTCGTGTAACCGAAAAGTTTGGAATTTGACAAAAGTTTGGAATAACCGAAAATTAATTTTCAATTTGTGATTTTAATATTATCAATGTTTTAGTGTATTTTTGATAAATTGTACGATTAATTTATCTTCATTAATAAAATCATGTATTGTTGTGTTTTAATATTATAATAAATTTGATAAGTATCAAAATTATATGAATATAAGTAATTTATAATTTTATTATTATATGTGTAATAATATGAATTACAAGAATAATATCATATACAAAATAGAAAATGAGATAGAATGAATATATATGGTGGGGTATATGTATTGACGTGGAGGAAAAAAAAATGAATTATTTTATGAAATATCTCCTGCCGTGGAGTGTATGTGATAAATGGAGATATTTAATGATGTGTCAGATGAATAATCTGTAGCATGAGATAAAAGTGATTTCAATTATCTCCGGTTAGAGATGGTCTAAATGCTTATCCCATTGAAAGCAAAATTAGGAAAAATGAGTAAAAACGTGAGAAAGGTATTACGAGTACAAATATATAATTAAGCACATATCTAATAAAAATTAAGCCAGCCTACTAGTAGTACTAGCTAGGTACTTAAAATTAGAAAAATTACTTATTTTGAACTAATGATAGACAGAGTAAAAAATGTATAGTTAGTGGTGGGATTAGTGGTGTTGTAGTCATGACTAGAGCTGTTAGCGGTCCGGATACTCCCGGTAATTACTCGAGAACTAGACTAATACTCGAATCGAAATCTTAACGGTCCGAATACGAGTAAAAAATTACCCGGACCGATAAGGAGCCGGACCGGTAACTTGCAGTAACACCTTGAGCATTGACGGACCCACTCTCAAAGAAGGCTCTAATTATATTTAATTGCAATATTCACTAATGTTCGACTATTTTATATGTTTTAAATATATGTGAGGTAGAATTTATGTTTTAATTTGAAGCATTGACATATAAATTAGTTGTAAATTAATGAAACTTTAAATGATCATAATTTTGCGCTCGGATGTCCGTTTCACCTAAATTGTTTTTTGATTTAGCGTATTTTTTCGAGACAGGGCCGGACAAACAGCTGAAGCGGTTTGATTCAGCCGATTTCTCCAAAAACATCAATCTTGCCAATCAATTTCACTTTCCCTCCAAATCGTTACGTTTTTCTCCTTTTCAAATCTAAATATCTCGCGATATACAATAGATTTTAACGTACAAATTTCGTGGTAATGTGTTAGAGAATGTTAATTTCAATATTAAAAATTTAATTTTTTTTTTTAAAAAACAAAATTAAAGCCCGGACCTGAAACCAGACCAATAACACCTCTAGTCATGACTTTGTCACCTTCCCAATCTCAGACCATGACTAGACCATACAACACTTCTACATTTTCCATGCTACTTTCTTGAATATTCCCCTCCACCCCAACCCTATCCGTTGGGGTAAATATTGTTTTTAATATATATATATATATCGTATATTTATGTATATCATATATTTTGCTATTGTATTTGCTTGTTGTTACCTCTTAGTTTTTTGTTTTTCTATAAGCCAAGAGTCTTTCCGAAACAGTTTCTCAAGACAGAGGAAAAGTCTGTGTATACATTATTCTCACCAAAACTCACTTGTAGAATTTCACTGGATATGTTATTGTTATATATATATATATCGTATATTGACTCCCTTTGAATTCTTCATTATTTTATTTTTTAAAATTTTGTCTCTTCTTAAAATTCTAGTTTTACCATTGATACAACAACGCTCATAAGCTAGGGTTAGCTAATATAAATCACTAACAATGCTGCTACCTAAAATTCATCTTAGATAATAATAATAAATTGTCTATATTTTCTACTATCAAATATTTTCTTTAAAGAGAAATTATTTTCCTTTTTACAGAAACATAAGGAAAAATAATACTACTACTAGTACAAAATAAACAGCTGGATTGTTAGATGAGTAGGGAACAGAGAGAATTGAAAGAGAAGACTGGAGAAAGCATGGGGAGGTGTGTACACAGTACAGTGAACTCAAATAAATTTATTTGTTTTATTTTTCACCAAAGTATTAGTTAACGCTGGCGTTGCTTGCATCAAGGTATCCACTTTGAGTCACTTAGAACTATTAAAATTTTGACCCGCCCTGTTCTGCTCTGTCCTGTTCCATTTATGTTATCTTTTATTTTTTTCTTTATTTTCACTTTGCAACACGATATTCAATACAATCTAGAGGATTACATAATTCCAAATACAATAAAATTGTTTCATTCAAGTTAGCTTGGAGACTGATTAATATGTCTGAAGTAGGATATATATAAATACATAAACTGTGCCCAATCTTCAACAGTACTGAATTTCTAGGTTTCAAACACATGCACGATATCAACAAGAGAACAAACGGATATACATAAATAAAATTATCTAAATTTCAACAAAACAAATGGTGACATGTACTGGCATTAAATATATTAGTTGTTGACCTGCTTTGTCCTGTCCTGCTAAACCCCTAACCTGTCCGCCCTGCTTTTGGCCTGCCCCATATGCCACCCCTAGGCACCAGCTATTGTTGAATGTGTAATCTATGTAAGCCTTATGTTATGGTCTCTCTGAATTTCTTCGTCAACAGTAAGGATTTTGAGCTACAAACAAGACAACCTCCTGATTTTACTAAAACATACTCCCTTCTTTTTAATCAAGTTTTGACAAGATAAGTAAATTCTAAAAAATAAATAAACCTTCAAATTTTATAGTTTAAAATTAACAATGTGTGTGATATATTAAAATGTCTTTTGAATATTGTGATCTTACTTAAATTATCTTGAATATAAAAATTAGATAATTACCAAATATATAAAGAGAATATTACTTAATTAGGATGAGTTTTGACTATTTTATTCTTATTTATGTCTTACAATATAATCTCTCCCGGTGAATATTTACTCTATTTATGTCTAATCACCTCATAATTAAAGTGATTGTAGTTTTTAAAGTAATAGTTAAGAATAAAATGAGATTATCTTAAATTTTTAAAATGATAAATAATTTAAAATTATTATCATCACGATAAATAAGTTGAATTATTAGGCTATCCTAATTTCAAAGGTATTAGGCTGTTAGTTGGCACGTGTCACAGTGTTCAAGAAAGAAAAAAATGGTTCAATGCCTAAAGGAAACTCTAGTGTTATTTAGTATACGTGGGCAATGATGATAGGTGGTGAACACTAAGTTATGTGTATTAACAAGTGTTTAAGCATTTGGGTTAGCGCTAAAACACTGTCAACTTTAATACCAGAGATTTGATTGAAGGAATAATCAAGTGTCGATTCAAAGGACATAAATGTGCTTGGCTGTCAATACGCGGTTTTGCTTCTGCCGAGGTGCATTCTTCTTTGGATCTTTCGATCTCAACTCATGTTCATACACAATATTGTGCCAGTAAATGAAGTACGAAGTCAATAGCCGTGGAATGGTAAAAGTTCTTTTATTTAATTGATTTTTTTGGACCCGTGAAAGTAGTTATTAATATTTGTATGATTTTTTTTAATTCTTCTTATTTGAATGTCTAGCTCCGCCGCTACATTTTTACTTCAAGTAAAGGATTCAAATTTAAGCTTTGAAAATTAAAATTCTTTAATAAACTTTATTGGGACCAATAAATTTAAACATCAACGGGAGTCGTTTGGTAGCTGTTTAGAAATTAAGTTATTCATGTATTAAATCTTGTATTAGTAATAGTACCATGTTTAGTAGCATTCTTTTGCTATGTATAAATTTTAACATACCAAATGTGATGTTTGGTTTACAATTTAGAACTCACATAATCAATACATGTATAGTTATGAAGAAATCTATAAATTATTTTATGTAGATAAATAACTTGACCATACATAACTAATATAATTATATAAATTCTCTCTTAACTAATTGAATCGCACTCTTTAAAGATATAGTGCAAGTAGAGTAGAACATGCACTTTGTTTTTTCTTCCATCTTTTTTGGAGGTAGAGCATGCAATTATGCTTGCTAAAAATGAAAATGTAGCCTTAATCGTGTTACATATGCAGTAATTCATTTTCAATACGTTGAGCTAGCACCAATTACCTAGAGAATTGTGAACAAGAATATCCAGCTATATGCTTTGACTAGGTATTGGCTCTAGATTTTTTTATAATTTCTAATGTACTTTAAATAAGAAAATTGCTGATTTGGTAACTTTACAATTGAAATGTCACATTCATAACTTCAAAAAGATAGTGTAAGCGTAACACAAATACTGTTGTATTTGTTCATTATGTTATGTGTTCCATTGTTAGAAAATCTATTGACTATATATTTGTGTGTGGGGTAGGCGGTTTTATTTCATGAGATGAAATCTCAAATCATCCAAAAGGACATGATTTAAGATTCTAAATCATGATTTCAAATTTTTTAAATGTAAAAGTTGACTCATAAGTTTATATTTTATAAAAAAAAGATCAATAAGTTAGTAGATATATTTACCAATCATGTTTACCAATCATTTATATCAAATATTAAAAGATATACAAATTGATAGTATATTTATAACAAATTTACTCTTACCAATCATGTGAGATGATTATATTAGAGAGTAGTTACACACTTACACTACAACTCATGTTCATGTTTTCATTTATTGAACTAAAGTTTGATCAATTGATGTTGTATTTTTTAGAAAAACATTTTAGTAGCGTATTAATTTTGTTATGAATTATGACTTGCTCATTTGGTAAGATTGTATAAGAATTGAATTTTTTTTGATGGGTTTCACAACTTGTGGGGTTTTTATGTTTTTAAAAATTCAAATTACATGTCCATACAAAAATTTAAGTTCAAAGTATCATAATTTCATCTCATAATTTTAAATCATGTCCAAACGGATCCTAAGTAAAATTTTCATAATTTTTATATGCAAGGCCAATATGAAACAACTTTTAGACAAACGGTTCTTCTTACGTTCACTTTTACTTGTCAATTATTTCAAAAATAAATTTTTATTCTTACTTATCACTTTTCGCATATCAAGATAAGACAAACTTTTTTTCATGTTTTTCCCTTAATTTATTTGCTCCCTCAGTTTCACAATAAGTGGTTGTTAAGGCTTTTCAAAAAAATTTCAAAATAAGTGATTGTTTAGAATTTCAAGAATACTTTGGATAAATTCTTTCAAAATTGTCCTTCTTTAAATAATCAACATTCATTAACTACATTTTCTTTTTCTCGAAATTTAATTATGAAGTCTAATGTTTTGTTAAGTGTTTCATAAAAGACGGATGGAGTATTTCATAAAAGCCATTTTCCTCTTTGAAACATTTGAAAATCTGTGTTCATTGACATTAGTAGTCCTTTGAGTCTCCTTTCTATTAGGAAAAGAGGCAATATTTGTCAAATTATTTGTCGTTTATCTTAAAATTGGTGAAAAAACTGAATACTAGGGGCACGTTTGGTACGCTGTAAATTAAGCTAAACTGTACTAGACAAAAGAATAATACAGTGTACGTCAATTCTCCCCAAGTAGAAAACAAATTTTAAAGTCCAAATAATCTTCCAACAAAACGCGTATGTCAATTCTCCCCAACTCAAACAGAAAGGAAAGAAAAAAGCAACATATAGTCGGTCAAAATGAGTGGAGACGAGTACAAGATGGCTGACCTTTCCTAATTCTAGAACCTACGTACTAGTCACTAGTCCGTCAAACAATTCCTTTTTTTTTTAATTGTGTTTGGAAGTTATTTATCAGATGAGTTATTTATAAATAAAATCAGTACGGTACTTTAAAAATATGCATAATTAATATATATATAAGTTATGTTAGATCTATGTATTATTTTATGTGGAATAATTAATATATGAATAACTAAACCCTGCATAAGTAATAGAAAAAGAACGATGCACAAGACAAAGTTCATCATGCGAGCTCGAGAATAACTAAACCCTGCATAAAATACTGCATAGATTTCATAATAAATAATTCATATATTATTAATGTTAAGAGTCCCAGATCGGATATGGAATGAGAAAATGGACTGCTTATATGGACTTGAACAATCTCCACCCTACAAGCTAGTTTTTTGGGTTGAGTTAGGCTCAAGATCCATTATTTACATGTTATCAAAGTCAGACCCATTCCAATTCTTTGTTCACCGATGTTGGGCTCCTAAATTATATTATACACACTGTAGTTAACAAAGTCTGGGCGTACGGGGGAGTGTTAAGATTCTCACATCGGATATGAAATGAGAACATGGACTCTTTATATGGACTTGGACATTCCTCACCCTACAAGCTAGTTTTTCGTTGTCCACTTCCTTCCTCTTTCGTCAGCCATGTCTGACTCGAAATCAAATTTTCATCCAGTCATAGCTGTTTCAAACATTAAACCCCATATCTCCATCACTCTTGAGATGCAAAATGTTCATTATGGGCGGAGCTCTTAAAAATTCATTGTAGGTCACATCGAGTTATCCATCACATAATTCCGCCGGAAAAAGGCAAGGAGAAGGTGCCGAAAATCGATGATGAAAAGGAATTATGGTTGACTCTCGATGCGACGGTTCTCCAGTGGATTTATGCCACAATTTCGAGTGATTTGTTGCATACAATTATTGAACCTGACTCCACGGCAATGGAGGCTTGAGATCGATTACTTGACATATTCCAAAATAATAAAAATTCTCGGGCTTTCACACTTGAGCGAGAATTCTCCACCACTGACATGACAGATTTTCCCAATGCATCCGCATATTGTCAACGACTCAAGATTTTATCAGACCAACTCAAGAACTTCGAGGGCCCGGTAACTAATAATTTGCTCATTTTACAAGTAGTTGTTGGCCTCACTGACGCGTATAGTGTAGTTGGTATACTCATCCATCAAAGCAATCCTCTCCCGCCATTTTACCAAGCCCGTTCTATGCTCATACTAGAAGAAGCAGATATTGCTAAAAAGACAGCCACTGTGTCAAAAAATTGACATGGTTGCCACTCCGTCTGATGATAACTCTTCACAATTTGAAAATCTATTGCCAAACCATGGTCAAAGGGGATGAAATGACAATAATGGAGGTAAGAGTGGCGGCCACCGATATGGCGGAGGTGGCGGCAGGGGCGACGACCACCATCAGCAGTCCGACCAGACGTGGCAACTGCAGAACCGGTGGGCGGACTAGCACCTTAGTCGACAGCGGTGGCCTTGGCCGCCCGCGCCCTTCGCCGAAAATTGTGGGCCGATCGGCGACATATCTGGCGGCCCGGCTAACAAGCGGCCAGCCATTGGGCCACAATCATCACACTCTTGGGCTCAATCCGCCCGAAGCAAATTGGTTGGACACTGGAATAACGTCTCATATGACATTCTCACAAGGTAATCTCTTGTCCTATTTTAATTTGAGCAATAATCGTGGTATAATTGTCGAAATGGTCTTTCAATTCCAATTTGTAGTTATGATAATACAAACTTATCTCTACCGAACCCACTATTAGCGTTAAAGAATGTCATTCATGTTTCTCAATTGATTAAAAACTTGATTGCAGTTAGAAAATTTACTACTGACAATTCAGTTTCTGTTGGATTTGATCCTTTTGGGTTTTCCGTGAAGGATTTTCAGACGGGATGCGTCTGATGAGATGTGATAGTCGGGGTGAGATATATCCAATCACCACTACCACACATTGAGCCACATTACCATCCACTTTTGCAACTTTAGCACCTTTTTATGGCATGAACGTTTGGGTCATCCAGAAGCACCTGTCTTTGCCTCCCTTAAATAAAATAAATTATTGAATGTACTAGAACTCGTAATTCTCATGTTTGTCGCTCATGGCCTCTTGGAAAACATGTTAAATTGTCTTTTGTTGCTTCTAACTCATGCACTGTTATGCCTTTTGATATTATCCATAGTGATATTTGGACATCTTCCGTTTTGAACTCTTCGGGCCATCGATATTATTTTCTTTTGTTGGATGATTACTCTAATTTTTTGTGGACATTTTCTTTGTCTAAAAATTCACAATTTTTTTTCACATTTCTCTCATTTAGATCATTCATCCGCACTCAATTTGAACGGAACATTAAAAATATTCAATGTGATAATGGTAATGAATGTGATAATGGGCCATTTTGGATTTTTTTCAAAGCTAATGGTTTATCTTTTCGTCTCTCTTGTCCACATACCTCATCTCAAAATGGAAAAATGGAAAGAAAATTCTGAACCATAAATAACATTGTTAGAACTTTACTTGTACATGCCTCTCTACCACCATCATTTTGGCATTATGCATTACACGTGGCAACCTATCTCCTCAACATACTTCCAAGCAAACCATTAGTCTATCAATCCCCTCTCAAAATTATATACCAAGGGACTCATCTTACTATATTCTACGGGTTTTCGGGTGCTTATGCTATCCTTTTTTTTCTTCTACTACCATCTATAAACTTCAACCATGTTCTACTCCATGTATTTTTTGGGATATCCATCAAACCATCATAGTTACAAATGTTACGACTTATCATCTAATAAAATCATCGTGAGTCACCATGTAGTCTTTGATGAATCAAATTTTCCCTTTTATAAAATGCATTATTTCATCAACTTGGTCCGACATGCTTATAATTTTGGCCAGTCCGAATAATTCTAGCAACTTGGTGTCACGACCTGACCCGATGGGCCGCGACTAAGCGCCATAATGATGCCATTATACTAACATGTCACGTAATCAGACTGACACTAAGGACAATATAAAATCCGGCAGCATAACGCTGCAATCATAACATACGTCCGAATAGGCAAGCCGGCAAGACTGCCTTTACACATGAACAACCATGTCTCCTGAGGAGTCACATCTAAATCAAATATAACGAATAGACCAGTCGACAATGCTGCCACTATATACGGGAGCATCCCCACAAAAGAAAATGAAGTACCTTAATACAGCTGATCACAATATGATACAATCCACATACGTACAACCCACAACTGTCTACAGACCTCTAGGAGTACAATAATGACATATGACGGGACAGGGCCCTGCCGTGCCCTAAATATATACATAAGTCAACAAAAATAGGGTTCTGTACCAAAGTGATAAAGCTCTGGATCAAAGGAGCTCTCCAAAAAGCTGAACAGGAACCTAGACCAGAGGATCACCAAACGGAGCACCTGTACCTTCAGGCATAAACGCAGCCCCCCGTGGAAAGGGGGTCAATACAAAATAATGTACTGAGTATGTAAAACATGTAGAACTGTAAAGCAAATCATAACTGATCAATAGATAACATGAGACATGTAAGATTATCAAATACCAATTCCAACTGTACCATAGAAAATAGAGAATCAACTGTGCCTTATCAAAATGAGAATCATATCAAAAATCATGAATGCTTATCCATATAATCATCATATGTATATATATATATATATATATATATATATATATATATATATGTCATTGATATCTATACCCGCATCATGGATGCATGTCCATGGAATCATCATCTACTATCATGGATATCTATACCCGCATCATGGATACATGTCCATGAAATCATCATCTACTATCATGGGTATCTATACCCGCATCATGGATACATGTCCATGGAATCATCATCTACTATCATGTGTATCTATACCCGCATCATGGATACATGTCCATGGAATCATCATATATAACATTGCCGACCCTCTAGTGAGGGGATCGATGAACAAATGCAAGGATCTGCACACGACATTACCGGCCCGGGACTCGGAGAAGTGGAATAGTAACACTATGCACGAATAGATATCATGAGCAACCATATGCAATTTAAATCATCATTTGACTCTCAATAAAATTATCAAAATGAACTTTTACTGTAAACATCAAAGACACTTCTCATAACTCATATTATTAGGAATTAGACTGTATAGAAATCATGTACGTCCGTCGTACGTTCATTTCTTATAAATCATGCCAAAAAAGAAGGAAAAGTTTCACATACCTTATTGTCGAATTAACCAACTCAATAACTAACATTCGTCTTGATTAGCACTTCAACCTATTTCGGTGCCAATAGAGGTGTTGGATGACTGTTTTGAGCTGTTGTGGGGCTCACATTCATTGTGATTCCGGAGACTGCAGTTGATGCCCGGACTGCTTGAGAATATTGACCCGCTGTAACAGTTCCAGAGACAGGTTGCTAGTCCGCCGTTGTACCGCCACCGCTTGGCAGCGTTGTTCACCGAAAACTTCCATTTTGATCCAAAGATAATGAATTGTTGATTTGAGGGAGCATTAGAGGAGGGAAATCTGTTGAAATGGACTGGACAACCTCAACAGGAGGTCGCCCAGTCGGCATTGCAGCCATGGTAGTCGACCTCAAGCTTCTTCACTCAACCAACAATGGCGGAATACGAACTGAGTTGAATCGACGAATG
The DNA here is from genome assembly GCA_029844215.1 of Przewalskia tangutica. Classification (NCBI taxonomy): domain Eukaryota; kingdom Viridiplantae; phylum Streptophyta; class Magnoliopsida; order Solanales; family Solanaceae; genus Przewalskia; species Przewalskia tangutica. The sequence continues at coordinate 31,120,994 of CM056723.1, forward strand.
GGGGTGGGTGCAACAGGAAGCTCAGACCCAGACGAACACAATGAGACCACCCACGAACGTCGTCGTTGCCGGAGATGGCCAAAAATCGTGAAGCTGCGCCTAGGATTTCCCTATTTTGGGATTTGGCCGACGAATCGATTGGGGTCGATTCGAGCTTGCTGGTTAGTATAGAAATGATGGCAAGGACAAGGTGATTCTAACTATACCACCCTCAGCCGTCGACTATACCGGAATCCACCGGAAAAACGAAGAAACCGATCGGAAAACCTTGGGAATTTTCGATCTGAAATTGGATTCCTTATAGGATGAATCGAGGTTTGTGGTTGGTATGGAATTGACGAGCTTGACGAGACGAAGCTAATGGTATAAGCCTCGTCCCCGTTGGACAAGTGAATCGGCCGGAATTTGAGAAAACCCACCGGAATCACTATTCACGTACGGAAATCGCCAAAAAAATAGAGAGAATTTCATAACACCACATATTCTCGATGACAACATTTTTATAATACAACACCAGTCCATAACCCTCTTGGAAATACACAACTACTATTATTAATTCTCATCGCCAGATTTGTTGTATTCAAGGTTATTCCGTATTAACATGTATAAATATACTTTATATCCAATATTCAAATCTTATTTCCTTAATTACGTTCTCTAATTATCGCCTTAAACTTACGAGGTGTGCCACCCTTTCCCCCTTAGAAACATTCGTCCTCGAATGTTCATAATATGTCCTTTTGCTACAAAAATTTCGGTAGAGTTGTTTCTATAACTCTATCTATCAACCTATATTCAGCAACCCAAAGATGTCTCATAGGGCCATAATATATCACAAAAGTAACAACTTTACCCCACTTACAGCAGCTCAGGAAATGCAAATAACAGCAAAATAGCAGCCATAATTCAAAGTACAGTATGTTAAGAGCCACACAAGGCAAAGAAACATCTACAGATAGTTAAGAGGGCACACCATGTTTGAAACCAAGACATTTGAGACTGAAAGAAAGGTAGCAACATGTATTTGAGGTGCAGCAGGAACAGTAGTAGCAACAGTAAAACAATAGCTAAATAGTACATCAAGTGACATCAAATGACAACCATAATGATAGCAATTATGGTAGCTAAATACCACAGACAATAACATGTATGTGCAACAACAACTCAATATAACAGTGAGCAACTAAGGAGAACAATTTTCAATACACAAACCAGACTAAACCACAATTCATGGTGGCTAAATGTAGTTTTGGTCTGTGTGCTCACACTGGTGCAACTTATTATCTCATTAGGAGTGTAAAAGGGTTAATGGTCATGTTCTCGTCTTCATCACATAATGTATTTATTCCAAGCAATCACATTTTAGTCTAATCTTACCAGTGTGTGTGAGCCTCTGCTTGCGTCACATACTTAGCTATTCTCAGGTAATTTCTACATTTAGTTTTCCAACTGAATAGCTAGAAAAGATTAGTAACACACTGTTGCTAAGTAAAGAAGACTAGGACTTAATACCTATAGGCAGTAATAACTCAGGCACACCACCCTGCTCATGATTATAACCAGATACACACATGCTACATCTAAACTTAGTCATTTTCTTTAGGTCTTATCTTAAACCTTTAGGCTCCCAGGACTACAGCTCAAATCAGTTGGCAAAACTCATAGAAAAGAGAATACAATTTCAGGTAGGGCATGTTAACATAGATGAACATCACACAACCTTATTACCAGATGGACATTAGACTCTCTGCAAATCAGGCAGACTATTTACCATAGGAGTTTCAAGTTCCTTTCATGGTTGGAACACATGCCATTAAGGTAACAATCAAATACTGGTTTTTAACATAGCCTTTGGATCTCAGTCAGTTTAGCTACACTGGTTCATACATAACAGAAGAGTGGTGTTCATTAAAGCATAAAGTAGTGTAATTATAACACACTCACTCTTTTTTTAACAGGAAGGGAGACACACTCTATCACTTAGAGAAGTAAAGAATGAGCAGTAACCAAGTCATGAACCTAGAATTCTTATCCTTATCTCACAAGGTAGATAGGGGTAATCAATTTTTTTAAGTTATTAAACAAGGCAATAAAACACAACTTTAAACATGACAACCCAACTCTACCAATGGACTAGGCACCTAAGATAGGAAACAAAATTCTATAGATCCTATACATATTGCTAAATTCATACAGAAGAGATCAACAAACATGTTACTTAGTAATACTGATTACACATATAATTTAAAGAAACAAGGAGGTATATAAGCAAATTAACTTATTCAAAACTATCAACTTAATCTCAATTCTTTAAGACTACCTTTTTTCAAGAAGGTCCACTAGTACACTGGTTTACGGTTACCTTTTTATTCCTATAAATGCTCTAATAGCATAGTCAATTCAAGCATTAATAACTATGGACATAAAAGTAGGTAACCATAATTCCTTGATTGAACTGATATGAAGATATGTCATAGCTTGTGAACAATTATAAGAAGAGACATATGCCACTCATGGGCCAACCAGTTAGTAAGATCAAGTTGTAACCAATTAAGTCAACATGATTCCTATTTTAGACTGTAAGCTTAATGTCCTGCCTCTTTTGGACAATATCAGATACCAACTTCAAAATGAATCACATAGTACAGGGGAAGGGCAGATAGATTAACTCAATCACACCTAGAAATTTCTCAACTAATTCTGAATTGTTTATTCACAGATCATCGTATTCACAATACAAGATATCATAACATCATTTAATCTATTAAATTGTGTTTACCTAGTTAATGAGTTATAACTCACACTACACCACCTTAAGCAATATACCAACATCGATTACTTCAAATAACCATCTCTAGCCTATCAATGAGATTAGGCATGCTGAAGCAAAAACAAGGTCCTAGACAGGGAATAAAATTGGAGATATATTATTAGAACCACATTAAGGTATATTCCTCAAGTTACATTAACATTCAGCAGCCAATACACATCAATCTGTCCTATCATGGTGGTAACAAGTTGCCAAACATCTTACCTTAAATGTGCAATAACAAATAACAACAACTTGTCCAGGTACAATTCTTTAATAACTTTACTAATGCAGCCATTATTCCAGAAGATAGGAGCAACAACCAATCTTATTCAAAGTACACAAGTCAAGAATGCAACAACATTGGTCTCTCAGACACCTCCATTCTTGATCTCAATAATCATATAGCAAGGTAAAAGTCTAAGGTATAATATGCAAATGATAACACCAGCTAACTAAAGCTTAGAAAGACCACACTAGGCTTGTTACCACAAAGCTAAATCAGATGGTAGAATATTCATGCCAAATATAGAACTATACAATTATGACAGGAACAAAATTTAAAAATTGCACCCAATAGTTTCATTCATACTATCCTTTCTTGGGTCTTTCATATTTAATCAACTCACAACTCAAGAAGTATTCATAGAAATCTAATATCCTCCTAATGACCGTAGCAAGCCAATTTAACAATTCTCAACTCCACACAGCAGTTATAAGGCAGAACATTTAACAGAGAATGAGGTTCAGACAATACAAGGATTTTGACCAAAACAAGCAATCATACTAATAACACAAACAACTAACCTAATATATGTACATAAGGGACATAACTAGTGTAAACTAGCACTCCAACCAGTAGGCAACTTTATCCTCTTATTCCATTATGGAGGAAGGAAACATCTGACACACATATTAAGTTAAACTGGACATACAGACTTAGCAAGAGAGATCTTTAAATTTGAAGGGACATTCTTAAATCTGTAAGATTATTTGAATGGTCAATACCAGTTTTGGGCACATATTCAAGCAAAGTGACACTACAACATGTAAAAGACTATTCTTAACATGGTGCTTATACAATTATATCCAAATTACCCACTTTAATCCACATGTTATCATATCTAATTTGACAAATATCAGGTCAACCTAACGGAATCCCTATTCAGAAACCAAATTCCTCTAAGACCATCACATACAGGGCAGTCCAACCAGTCCAATATGTGCAATAAAATAACAATAAGATGTAATCATAATAAACTTATAGGCATGGCAAATGCTCTCAAAGTTAAATTAGCACAGACGGAGGCAACAATTCATGAAGATTAAGTGAAGTTCTAATTTGTATACTTATGCTAGTCAAACACATATGGTCACAAATGAACAACTAAACATGTTGCACAACTTAGATGACCAAATCATAACTAATTTACTTCACATCACTTTCAAGTTATAAGAAAACATATCCAATTCTTCATAACACTAAATAGTACATCAATTTTATCCTTCCATATACATAATCCATCTATTCCAATATATAACCATGTAGCAGATACTAAATCTCATGAATCAACAGAGCAAACTTAAAATTGTTTTTAAAAAGAAACATTTAGATAGTATTCACAACTCACAACCATCACACATATCATATATTTCAACTAAGCTCAAGCATCATATTTAAGAAGGTATGGGACATATTAAAGTCTCAACGGTTACTTAATATTCTAAGATTCTCGGATATTCTGCGTCCTAAGTTTGCATTATTTCCCCGTATACGAGTGATATAGTTTCTCATAATCTCAAAATCATTTTGCCCTTCTGGCATATCAATAGTCGGGGTATAAATCGCTACACCTTCCAAATAATTACTAAAGCTTAAACAACTCATGATACCCCATAATCACTTCAGGCAGCACACACATGACCTTAATAAATATGTTCGTATAGATGCACATCATCATCACACCAACTATACAACAATCTTACCAACCGATATACAAAGCCCATATATTCCCTACTGGGCCGCTGTCGTTTCTTTTGGAGGCATCGATGTACACAATAATTCGTTTTGAAAGGGATTATCCTAATAGCATAGCTCTATCGCACGATCTTAGACTAAGAAGAATAGAAACCAATCATAAATGTCCGGCAGCCTCCTGCGTATAAGTATGGTCCACAACATACCCATACGCAAGACTCTACTAGACACGGTCTGTAGACATTCTGAGGACTAACTGCTCTGATACCACTTTTGTCACGACCCGACCCGACCCGACGGGCCGTGACTAAGCGCCCTAATGACGCCATTATACTAACTTGTCAAGTAATCAGACTGACACTGAGGACAATATAAAATCCGACAGCATAACGCTGTAATCATAATATACGTCCGAATAGGCAAGCCGACAAGACTGCCTTTACACATGAACAACCCTGTCTCCTGAGGAGTCACATCTAAATCAATTATAACGAATAGGCGAGCTGACAAGGCTGCCACTATATACGGGAGCATCCCCACAAAAAAAAATGAAGTACCATAATACATCTGACCATAACATGATACAATCCACATACGTACCACCCACAACTGTCTACATATCTCTAGGAGTACAATAATGACATATGACGGGACAGGGCCCCGTCGTGCCCCTAAATATATACATAAGTCAACAAAAATAGGGTTCTGTACCAAACTGACAAAGCTCTGGATAAAAGGATCTCTCCAAACAGCTGAACAAGAACCTAGATCGGAGGATCACCAAACGGAGCACCTGTACCTACGGGCATAAACGCAACCCTTGAGGAAAGGGGGGTCAGTACGAAATAATGTACTGATTATGTAAAACATGTAGAACTGTAAATCAGATCATAACTGATCAATAGATAACAAGAGACATGTAAGATTATCAAATACCAATTCCAACTGTACCATAGAAAATAGAGAATCAATTGTGCCTTATTAAAATGAGAGTCATATAAAAAATCATGAATGTTTATCCATATAATCATCATATATATATATATCTACTGTCATGGGTATATATACCCGCATCATGGATGCATGTCCATGGAATAATCATCTACTATCATTGGTATCTATACTAGCATCATGGATACATGTCCATGAAATCATCATCTACTATCATGGGTATATATACCCGCATCATGGATACATGTCCATTGAATCATCATCTATTATCATGGGTATCTATACCCGCATCATGGATACATGTCCATGGAATCATCATATATAACATTGTCAGCCCTCTAGTGAGGGGCTCGGTGAACAAATGCAAGGATCTGCGCACGACATTGCCGGCCCGGGACTCGGAAAAGTGGAATAGTAACACATTGCACGAATAGATATCATGAACAACCATATGCAATTTAAATCATCATTTGACTCTCAATAAAATCATCAAAATGAACTTTTACTGTATATATCAAAGACACTTCTCATAACTCATATTATTAGGAATTAGACTGTATAGAAATCATGTACGTCCGTCATACGTTCATTTCTTATAAATCATGCCAAAAAAGAAGGAAGAGTTTCACATACCTTATTGTCGAATTAAATAACTCAATAACTAACATTCGTCTTGATTAGCACTTCAACCTATTTCGGTGTCAATGGAGGTGTTGGATGACTGTTTTGAGCTGTTGTGGGGCCACATTCGTTGTGATTCCGGCGACTGCAGTTGATGCCTGAACTGCTTGAGAATATTGACCCGCTGTAACAGTTCCAGAGACAGCTTGATGTACCGCCGCTGGACCGCCACCGCTTGGCGGCGTTGTTCGCCGAAAACTTCCATTTTGATCCAAAGATAATGAATTGTTGCTTTGAGGGAGCATTAGAGGAGGGAAATCTGTTAAAATGGACTGGACAACCTCAACGGGAGGTCGCCCAGTCGGCATTGCAACCATGTTAGTAGACCTCAAGCTTCTTCACTCAACCAACAATGACGGAATACGAACTGAGTTGAATCGATGAACGGAGGTGGGTGCAACAGGAAGCTCAGACCCATACGAACACAATGAGACCACCCACGAACATCATCGTTGCCGGAGATGGCCGAAAATCGCGAAGCTGCGCCTAGGGTTTCCCCATTTTGGGATTTGCTCGACGAATCGATTGGGGTCAATTCGAGCTTGCTGGGTAGTATAGAAATGACGACAAGAACAAGGCGGTTCTAACCGTATGATGAATCGAGGTTTGTGGTTGGTATGGAATTGGTATGGTTCTAACCGTAGGATGAACAATGATTCCATTTTCGATATGAAATTAGAGTCCTTGTAAGATGAATCGAGGTTTGTGGTTGATATGGAATATGATGGACTTGACGAGACGAAGCTAATGATATAAGTCTCGTCCCCGTTGGACAAGTGAATCGGCTGAAATTTGAGAAAACCCGTCGGAATCACTGTTCACGTACGGAAATCGCCGAAAAATTGAGAGAATTTCATAACACCACATATTATCGACGACAACATTTTATAATACAACACCAGTCCATAACCCCCTTGGAAATACACAACTACTATTATTAATTCTCATCGTCGGATTTGTTGTATTCATGGTTATTGATATTAGCATATATAAATATACTTTATATCCAATATTCAATTCTTATTTTCTTAATTACGTTCTATAATTATCGCCTTAAAGTTACTAGGTGTAACACTTGGTCCGACGAATTCCTCTCTAAGCCTAACCAAAGTGGCCTACCAACCCAGGCCCAGTGGCTGCCAGTCCAACGACACGTCTCGCTGGCAGTCTACCAATAGGCCCAAAACCAGGCATACTAGTGGCTGGAAGCCCACTCCCCTCTCACTCGGTCTTCGGACCCATCACAAGTTAGCCCAATACCACTTTCCCTATCCAATTCCAGCCCAATAGCCAGTCACTCGTAGTCAACATGGAATTTTCAAACCAAATAAAAGATACGGTATTCACACCCATGTTACCAAATCACCTCTACCTCATAATCTTGTGACTACCCTTAATGACCTGAATTGAAAAATGGTTATAGTTGATGAATATAATGTTTTTATTAATAATAAGACTTGGGATTTAATGCCTCGTCCTCCTAATGTTAATGTGATTCGGTCTATGTGAATTTTTAGTCATAAAGAAAAATTTGATGGTACATTTGAGAGGCATAAAACCCGTCTGTGATGGAAAGACTCAACAGGTTGGTGTGGATTGCGGTGAGACTTTCAGTTCGGTGGTCAAACCAGCAACTATCCGCATGGTACTAAGTCTGGCACTTTCTAAGACATGACCTCTACATCAGCTTGATATGAAAAAAATGCATTTCTACATGCAGAACTCAATGAAACTGTGTACATGTATCAGCCTATGGGGTACAAAGACCCCCACTTATCCTAATCAGGTATGCCTACTGAAGAAATTCGTGTATGTGCTCAAACAAGATCATCGGGTGTGATACAAGAGGTTTGCAGATTATGTTTCTACTATTGGGTTTTCTAACATCATGTATGATCATTCTCTCTTCATATATCGTCACGGTAATGATATAGATTACATCCTTTTGTATGTGGATGATATTATCTTAACTGCTTCATATGATGCTCTTCGCAAGTCTATCATGTCTCTTCTTAGCTTAGAATTTGCTATGAAAGTTCTAGGGCCATTGAGTTATTTCTTGGGAATGGATGTAACACGTCATGCAGGTGGTTTATTTTTGTCTCAAAAGAACTATGCAGAAGAGATAATTGAACGAGCTGGCATGTCCTTTTGTAAGCCATCCTCCACTCCGGTTTATACTAAATAAAAGTTGAGCGCTACTTCCAGCACGCCATATGCTGATCCATCACATTACCGTAGCCTTGCAGGAGCCCTGCAATATCTTACTTTCACGAAGGCCGACATATCTTATGATGTGCAATAAATTTGTCTATTCATGCATAACTCGATGGAGAATCACATGCATACTTTCAAGTGAATTATGCGCTATATTCAATGCACTCTAGATCATGGCTTGCATCTATATCCGTCTTCGACAACCACTCTCATTTCTTACACACGAATATCAAACACTTCACGTCTGGTTATTGTGTCTTTCTTGGTGACAATTTGATCGCATGGTCCTCAAAATGGAAAGCTACCTTGTCTAGGTACAGTGCCAAACCGAATACCTAGGAGTTGTCAATGTGGTTTCTGAATCTTGTTAGCTACAAAACCTTCTTCTGGAGCTCCATTGTCATGTTCCGAAGGCGACATTGGTTTATTGTGATATTTTCAGTGTGGTTTATCTCTCAAAGAATCAAGTTCAACATCAACACACTAAACATATAAAGATGGATATTCACTTTGTTCGCGAAAAAAGTTGCTCGTGGATAAGTACATGTCTTACATTTCACGTCACGCTATCAGATCGCCGATATTTTTACAAAAGGTCTTCTATTGATTCTATTTGGAGATTTTCGGGACAGTCTCAGCATACGACGACCTCCCGCTTCGACTATGGGGGTGATAGAATATTTGATATAATATTGGTGATTTGTTAATATAACATAATCTTTAAGTATACTTTGTATATGGTAGGTGTATATTTAGTTATTTACTACCTTAGTTTTATCTTAGGATGATGCTTGTATGAGGAGTATATTTACTACCTCTTTGGAATGAAATAATCAAGGAAGATAATTCTTACAACCGGGTATATTGTTGTAACGTTTTGGAGGCTTTGGAGCAATGATAAAATTATCTCTGTAGATCACATGTTTGAGCCGTGGAAACAGTCACTAGCGTTTGCAGTAGGTAGACTGTCTACATCAAAACATCCCTGAGATGCGACCCACCATCCCTTCTCCAAATCCTCCTAATATGGAATATTTTATGCACCGGACTGCCCCTTTACTTTATCAAACTCTTTAGCATTAGCCTAGATAGACATTATGGTATTAAAGCTAAAAGTCATTCGTGTTCTCGCTATGTTTTGTAATCGTTGCATCTTTTTTATGCCATAAAATTCTCTTTGATATCGGAATAGGATAAAGAACTCACGAAGGATCAGAGAGAAAGAGAATTCTAAAAGCAAAAAATCTAGAAGACTAGTTTCCTTAAGCCACTCAGCCATACCTCCAAGTTGTTGATCAAAATGGAATTGGATGTGTCGGGTTTGGTTGCTTTCCCGAAGGAAGGGCTGTCTGATCCAATCAACTACATAAGTCCTAGTGCGCGTACTCTTAAGTGCTTAAACTAAGTGCCCAAACTCTTACATTCACTATGTCATTGGGTCAATAACACTGAGACCTAGCATGATACTACACGGTTCATTTATTTGCTAAACAAGAACATAAAATTAGATCACCCAGCTAGACCTATAAACAAGATACTAGGTTTGTTATTATTACTTAACATGAGGCAGATAATTAAGGTTAAGATACAAGCATTAAATATTGATTATATCAAATCCTAACTTACAAAGTGAACCAAGACATCATCCCATCCTTATGCATTACAAATTCTAATATACATTATATAGAATCAGCTCTGGACATCAACCTAGTATACAAGAGTATAAACAAGATATTCAAGAAGCTAGTGAACATTTGGAAACCAATACACTTATCATATCATACTATTGATATCAAACAGAGGTGAAATACCACTAATAATCACAACTAATATACTTCACATCACTTTTTAGATCATATAAATACGTATCCATATCTGTTTAACAATACAGTAATATTATATATACATGGTCTATTTACCTCTTATATGACCTTTATCTTTAGATATCAGGTTCATACATCTTAGGCAAAGACGATCCTTCCGGGCTAAACTAACACATTATCCTACATGAAAACTTAGCAAGGCTTGATATCATTAAAAGGAAGTAAAGAAATGATTATGAAATACAACACCTTTGGAAGCAGTGTATTGAAGATAGGAAAGGCCAAACATAAATTCATATAGTTGAATACATTAGCATGATAAGATTTCATACGTATCTTCAGACAACCAGATCAGCAAAGTAAGATTTTAAATTATTGCTTTTTGTACCAAACTATACACATACTATTCCATCAACCTACTATGTATAAGTCTTGTTGGAACATGTTTTTATGAAAATTAATTTCATTAACTCCCTAAACCATTCAAACAACAGATGTTGTCCATATCATGCTATTGAGCCTAACATACGCTTAATACCCCACACTAAGAGTAACTTTCGAACAACGATTGTAAATTAAATACTTAAGTTAATCAAAACAGGTTAATATCTTATTTAACAATGATTAGCAGGACTCATCTATCACAAGTCGACACTTTATTTAACTTACTAATTCAGAACTATGGATATATCCCAATGTTATACCTCGTAAGTTTAAGGCAATAATTAAGAACATCATTAAGGAAGTAAGATTCAGATATTGAATATAAGAAATATTTACATATGTTAATAGGAAAAATTATTGTATAACCGAATGTTATCCCGGAATAGTTTTTTAAGTACTATACATGTGACGACGAGAATTAAGTATAATAGTTGAATTTGTTCCAATGGAGTTATGAAATAGTATTGTATTATAAAATTATGACATTGAGGATACGAGGCTTTATGAAATTCTCGGAAATTAAAGGAAGCGGGAGTTAAGATTTAAAAGAAATGGGTTTAAGATTTATTAATTGAAGGACTTGGGACCAATGTGTAATATTAACAATTCAGATTTTTATTTCTTTAACCCTTTCACCCTCTTCACATTTGTTTTCACAAATTCTAAAAATTGGATTTCTCTCTTCTTCTCTCCTCCTCAATCAGCCGAAAAACACCCTTCCTCCCTAGCCAATCTAAGTTTTTACTTCTCTTCTTCCTACCCTAATTCCTCTACAAATTACAAGCTTAAGAAATCACCCAAAAACTGTGGCAAAAAAAACGTGCCACTGCCGAGTAGAGGGAGCCCAGAATTTCGAATTTTAGGATGAAATTTTAGGAAGAAAAACGTGTGTAAATGAGGGATTAACATTGTAGTATGTATGCATGTCATTTTGGAGTGAAGAAGGGGGAAATTTGTGAAGAAAAATCGATAAAACAGTGGGCAAATTGTGGGGACTGTTTTGGACGAATTTGAGATATAAAATTTTTCTTTCTATGATTTAATTGGAGTGCATGTTGTTAGAATTAAGTAAATGAATTTGTGTTAAGGAAAAATTGGAATTTAGACATTGCATGTGAATATTTTGAATGTTGTAGCCGATATTATGACTAATTTTACTAATCTTGAAATTGTCGTATTCGATTATTGTGTTGTGAAGTTCGTCGCTGCTTTGCATGTTGAAATTGGAAGAAAATCTTGACATTTAAGTTATAGTTGTTCATAAGGAATTATTGGAACAAGAATTGGACTCTAAGAAATTAAGAAAAGAGTTGGTTTTGTGAATGTTGGCCGAAGACTTGCTTAAAATTGTTGGATATTGTCGCGTCGAGTTAGGGGCTGATTTTGTGAAGTTTAAATGTTGGAAATTTGATTATAAACATGTATATATATGTTGTGGCAATTACTAATACTTGTCTTAAAGAATTAAAGAGTAAAAAGGGGTATTAGGTTGAAGATTGTAGGACATGCACTACTTGGTTATTGTTGTTATCGCTAGAGTTGATGGATTGTTTTAAGATTGTTCTAATATGGATTAAAGACTGAATTAACATGAGAAATAGGTGGATTAATCACCTTGGTCGTTGTAGTTGTCGTATTGCATAAATGTAAAAGAGAAAGAATGTATTATGGTAGCATATATGAAGTACATGGAACTAATTTGGTTATATCTTGGAATTGTGCTTGGTTACTGGTTTGGTTGACATTTGTTGTAAATTGTGGATGTACCTATAAATAAGGGAAATGCTGCCCGAATTTTTATAGAATAGGAAGTCGTCATTCGATATAAAGTATGCTAAGTGATCATAGAATTGATCAGCGTATTACCATTATTATAGGTTGACGTACTAGACGAGACGTATCTTAATATTGAGTTGATTAGTTCGACTAAGAGGTATGTGAAACTCTTCCTTCTTTCTTTTGGCATGATTTTTATTAAGTAAATGTACGGCGGACGTACATGGTTTCTATACAGTCTAATTTCCAGTAATATGAGTTATGAGAAGTGCCTTAGATTTCCAGAAAAGAATTCATTTTAATGATTAAGAGTTGAATGATAAGTTCACACCGAGTCCCATAATGGGCCGGGTACGACATGTATATGATTTCACACCGAGTCCCATAATGGGCTGGGTACGGTATATATATGATTTCACACGGAGTCCCATAATGGGCCGGGTACGGTATATATATGTGTATATAGTTTCATTCACACCGAGACCCTTACTGGGGGGACCTGATACGGTATATATAAGTTCATGACTCTTATTTATATAAGGCACAGTGGACTCTCATTTTTATATGACACAGTTGGATTTGGATTCTGATTATTATACCTGTCTCCTGTTATCTATTTCCCACTTACGATCTTCCTTACAGTATTACATGTTTTACATACTCAGTACATTATTTCGTACTGACCCCCTTTCCTCGGGGGGCTGCGTTCATGCCCGCAGGTACATGTGCTCAGTTTGGTGATCCTCCGGTCTAGGTTCCTGCTCAGCTGATTGGAAATCTCTTTTGATTCAGAGCTATGTCATTTTAGTACAGAACCCTATTATTTTGACTTATGTATATTTAGGGGCACGACGGGGCCCTGTCCCGTCACATGTCGTTATCCTTCTTATAGAGGTCTGTAGACAGTTGTGGGTTGTACTTATGTAGAGTTATAAATCTGTTTTGGTCAGCCATGTTATTGTACTCTGTGTTGGGGTGTTCCCGTGTATATGTGATACTATCTGGTGGCAGCCTTTTCGGCTTGCTTGTAATATTGTGTTGGCTAGTTGTGACTCCTCAAGACACAGGTACATTTTTGTGTAAAGGCAGCCTTGTCGGCTTGCCTATTCTATCATATGTTATTATTGCAGTGTTACGCTGCCGGATTTCATACTCCTTAAGTGTTAGTTGGACTATGTGTGACAGGTTAGTATAATGGCGTCATTAGGGCGTTTAGTCGTGGCCCGTCGGGTCGGGTCGTGACACCTAATAACATAGCTCTATCGCACGATCTTAGAGTAAGAAGAATAGAAACCAACCCTAAATGTTCGGCAGCCTCCTGCGTATAAGTATGGTGCACAAGATACCCATACACAAGACTCTACTAGACACGGTCTGTAGACATTCCAAGAACTAACTTCTCTGATATCACTTTTGTCACGACCCGACCGGAAGGGCGGCGACCCGGTGCCCTAATTGGACACCCTTATACTACCCTGTCACATATAATCAGACTCATGCCGGGGGGAATATGAATTTAGGCAGCATAACACCGCAACAATAACACATGCCAGAATAGGCAAGCCGACAAGGCTGCTTTTACACAAAAATGTACCTGACTCCTGGGGAGTCACAACTAACCAACATAATATAACAGGCAAGCCGACAAGGCTGCCACCAAATAGTATCACGTATACACGGTAACATCCCAACACAGAGTACAACAACATGACTGATTAACAGATTTATAACTCTACATAAGTACAACCCACAACTGCCTACAGACCTCTATAAGAAGGATAACGACATGTGACGGGACAGGGCCCGGTCGTGCCCCTAAATATACTAAAGTCAAAATAATAGGGTTTTGTACCAAATTACAAAGCTCTGAATCAAAGGAGTTTTCCAAACAGCTGAGCAGGAACCTAGACCGGAGGATCACCAAACTGAGCACCTGTACCTGCGGGCATGAACGCAGCCCCCCGAGGAAAGGGGGTCAGTACGAAATAATGTACTGAGTATGTAAAACATGTAATATTGTAAGGAAGATCATAAGTGACCAATAGATAACATGAGACAAGTATAATAATCAGAATTACCATTTCAACTGTGTCATATATGAATGAGAGTCAACTGTGCCTTATAAAGTGAGAGTCATGTATGTCCATATAAAATCATCATATTTACATAAACTGCCCGACCCTCCAGGAAAGAACGCGGTGAACATATAAGGTATGATGCCCGACTCATTCTGGGACGCGGTAAAGTCGTGTAAGGTATACTGCCCGGCCCATTCTGGGATGTTGTAAAGTCATATAAGGTATACTGTCCGGTTCATTCTGCGACACGATAAAGTCATATAAGGTATACTGTCCGGACCATTCTGGAAAGCGGTAAAGTCATATAAGGTATAATGCCCGGTCCATTCTGGGATGCGGTAAAGTCATATAATCACATTAGCACGAATAAAATATCATGTGTAGCTTTATACATATCAAATCATCACTTGTCTCTCAATGGAATAGATAAAAGGCACTATCATGTCATGTAAAATTTTAAAATATCCTTTGCAAACTCAAGACACTTATCATGACACATATCTTTAGGAATTAAGCAGTGTAGAAGTCATGTACGTCCGCCGTACGTTCATTAAATCATACCAAAAGAAAGAAGGAAGAGTTTTACATACCTTACTGTAGAACTAACCAACTCACTAATTAAAGTGCGTCTCGTCTAGCACTTCAACCTATAACAATAGTATTTCGTTCGTCAATTCCATGTCTTCTAGCATACTTAATATGTATCGAATGATGACTTTTTTTTTCTATAGAAATTTGGGCAGCACTTCCCCTATTTATATACATATCCACAACTCATAAACAATGTTAACAATACCAATAACCAAGCAGAACATAAAGAATGTACCAAAACAGCCCCATATACTTCATTATGCTACCATTATACATTCTTTTTCTTTTCGTTCATGGAAGACAACAACTACAACAACCAAGGGGATTTATCCACTTATTTTTCATGTTAATCCATCCTCCTAGTCCATATCAAATCATCCCCTAAAACAGTTCATAGTCCAACAATAACAAGAATATAAAATAACACCTTCCTACACTTTAATTTATTTAAGACATGTATTAGTAATTACCACAATGTATATACATATTCATAACTTAATTTCCATCATTATAATCATAACAAAACAGCCCCTAAAACACCATAACGAAGCTCACGATTTCTGGACATATTCGGTCCTAATCAACATAATATCACCACTTTCCTTACAACTTCTTAAAATCTAATTTCATATTTCAATACTTTCATATAATCAATTATAACTTAAACATCATGATTTTCCTTCAATTTTCAACATGCAATTTGTGACAAGGATAACAACAATAATACTCAAATTCAATGTATACAAAACAGTCCCTAATTCGGCCATATCACCCAACAATCACATGCAATCTCTTATTTTCAATTCTTCTTTAACATGAGTTTAACTCTTAACTACAACATCACTTAATGTTCCAAATATTCCATAAAAAGAAGAATTCTTACCTCAATTTTCTTGTCAAAACAATCCCAGATTTCGGTCCCTGCACCATCCACTTTGCACCATTTTTTCATCCTTTCTTCAACTCAAAGTGACATGCATGTGTTATATAAGTTTAACCCACCTTTCTTACATGTTTTTCTTCCAAAAACTCATCTCAAAACTCGAAATTTCTGGGCTAACATTCACGTTCCAGCAGTGGCATTTTTGCCACTGTTTTTGGGTGTTTCTTTAGCTTGTAATTGTGGAAGAACTTAGGCTAGAAAGGAGGAACAAAAAACTTAAATTTTTGGGCTATGGGGAAGGGAGATTTCGGCCAAGTGAGGGAGACAATGGAGAAGATGAGTTTGAAAATGAAGTCTTGAAACTAGGAGGAGGTGGAAGGTTTCACGACTTAAGGGCAACAATCTAAAAATTAAGTTACACTTTGGTCCCTACTTGTATAATTAAATCAACCCTTCAATTAATAAAAATAAATCTTAAACCTCACTTCTTTTAAATCCCAAAAATTTCGTAAGGCCTCATATTCTTAATGTCATAATTCTTATAACACGACACTAATCCGTAACGGGAAATATGCAACTTATTATTACTAACTTCCAACGTCCCACACGTTGTAACCAACACTTCTCCGGAATCACATCCTTTTGTATACTAATTTCTGGATTAGCATATATGAATATACTCTATATACAAGATTCGAATCTTATTCCTTAACTACATTCTCTAATCATCGTCTTAAAACCACGAGGTGTAACACCCCTCTCTCCTTTAGAAACATTCGTCCTCGAATGTTCATAATATGTCTTATGCTTTAGAAATTTCGGCAGAGTAGCCATGTCTATCCACCTATACTCAGCAAACCAACAGATGCCTCACAGGGCCACAAATGAAATTATAACTTTAAAACAGTCCTTACCTGATATTTTACCTCAACAAAGCCTAAATAACCAATATACTCTTTGTACATCATAGAGATACTCTTAAGTAGGTAATTCAAGCATGAATACACCATTTGACAGAAGCAAGACATTTCTTTCTAATAATA
Organism: Przewalskia tangutica; assembly: GCA_029844215.1. Classification (NCBI taxonomy): domain Eukaryota; kingdom Viridiplantae; phylum Streptophyta; class Magnoliopsida; order Solanales; family Solanaceae; genus Przewalskia; species Przewalskia tangutica. The sequence goes on from CM056723.1 coordinate 31,138,268, forward strand.
TCTTATTCAATTCATTTATCAAGATCTTTCACTTACTTGGACATTTCTAACACCACACATGGTCCGTGCCCGCCACTATGTAAATATGATTGAGTTAAATATGAGGTGCAAAAAGGTAAACACTTCAGCCTAGCAAAGCCAATTCAATTAGATATAAAAGGTCAGTGTTAATATTATTTAACAATTTTGGTAGATGTGACATGTCACATAATGAGCTAAGGGAATGTTTTCTACTGAAATTGGCATATCTTTGATATTAGACAAACAAGAATTCAGGTAATCAATTCAGAGAGAGACATAATTTAAAATACAAAGGTAGTCATCTAAATGGAACATGTGAGGTACTCAATATCTGTTAAGTGCTTAAACTAAGTGCCCAAAATCTTACATTCACTATGTCATTGGGTCAATAACACTGAGACCTAGCATGATACTACACGATTCATTGATTTTCTAAACAAGACCATACAATTAGATCACCAGCTAGACCTATAAACAAGATACTAGATTTGTTATTATTACTTAACATGAGTGTTACACCTCGTAAGATTAAGATAATAATTAAGAACGTCATTAAGAAATAAGATTCGGATATTGGATATAAAATATATTTATACAAGCTAATCCGAAAGTTGGTATTCAAAGGATGTGAGTCCGAAAGTTTTTTTGGTTACTACAGGCGTGTCAATGAAAATGGAAAATGATAGTTATATATATTCCCATTAAGGATTAGAAACATATTATAAGAATTACGGCATGAAGAATACGATACCTTATGAAATTCTCGGGAATTAAAGGAAGCGGGAGTTAAGATTCTAAAGAAGTGGGGCATAAGGTTAATTAATGATGAGAAGTGGACCAAATTGACAAAAAAAAGACTAAATTTTCAGATTTGGACCTTATGATCCCAACTCTTCATTCTCAAAAATATCACTTACACTTCATCACCCTTTCCTCTCCCTCTTCAACCAAAAACACTTCATTCCTTATCAAAATTTAAGCTTTTATCACCTTCTTTCTAGATTAAGTTTAGTTACAAAATTATAAACCAAGATAAACACCAAATCAGTGGGTATTTCGACATTACCACTAGACCGAATCTGCCAAGAGATTTCCAGATTTTTAAGGTAAAGTTTTTGGAAGAAAAAAAAACATGTATGAAAGGTGGATTAAACTTGTATATTGCAGGCATGTTATTATAGTTGAAGAAAATAGTGGAAATTGAAGAAAACAGTGGGCAAAAATCGGGACTGCTGCTGGCCGAAATTTTGGGTAGATTTTTAGTCAACTTTGGAGGGGTATATCTGCTAGTATATTAGTAGTTTTTAGGTGTTTCAAAATCCTAAAATGAATTTCATCGAGTATAGTTTCCAACTCAATAAACCTCTCATAGATAGAACATCGGAGTAGAAAGTTATGGACGTTACAATTTCAGTGTGAGCAGTGAATTCCGCCCTTTGGCCGATTTTGAGCTGAGAAATTCAAGTTTTTGAGACAAGTTTTTGGAAGAGAAAATGTGTATAAATGATGGTTTAACATCATAGATTTTATGCATGTTGAATTGGAGTTGAAAAAGTGAGGAATTAGGCAAGAAGAGTTGATAAAACCGTGGGTTGTTCGGCGAAGCAGTGATTTCGAATTAGGGGCTGTTTTGGCTTTGTTTGAGGTATAACATTCTCCCTTCTATGATATAATTTGAGTTGCATGTTGTTATAATTGAAGTAATGAATGTATGTTGAGAGAAACTTGAAGTTTAGGCAATACATGTGACAAATTTAGTGTTGTAGCCGATTTTAGGACCATGTTGTATACATTGGATTAAAGTGTTATTGTTGTTATTATGGTTGCTAATTGCATGTTGAGAATTTAAAGGAAACATTGTTGTTTAAAGATGTATTTGTTATATGGAATTGTTGGAAGGTGAGTTGGATTAAGAATTATGGAAAGAGTCATAGAGTGGTGATGTTGTGGCCGAAATTGGTATGGAAATTATTGAACCTTGTTATATGCATTTTATAGACTGTTTACATATGATTGTGGAGCAGAATTTTACACGTCTAGTAGGCGTGTAATCCCCTTTGGATTAACTGTTGATTGTGCCCTTAGTCGGGGCTTGGTTATTGTTGAAATTGGGCCTTTTTAAAGGTGGAAAAGTACGTAGAAACAAAGGAAGTGCTGCCCAATTTTTCGTAGAAATAGGAGCGTTACTTAAGTCCCTAACCTACCCTTAAAGGCATGTAGTTAATAGACATGCTATTGTCGTTATAGGTGGAAGTGCTACGTGAGCGTATTCCACTTAGCGGATTGGTAGAAGAACGTTGAGGTATGTGAACTAACTTCCTCTTATTGGCATGATTATTCTTGAAGTATACTAGCCTTGCTTATTGAAGTATACTTGTATTGGTTTTGAAAGTCATGAGACTTGATTTATTTTGAAAGAATATATATGATTTGATTTAGAAAGTAAACGACTTGAGTTATATGAAGTATAAATGACTTGGTTTCAAAAGATGTAAGTGACTTGATTTAAAGAGTAGAAATTACTTGATTTTAAAGCCTCGAGTTAAATTTAAAAAGTATATGTTACTTGGTTTTAAGAGTATATGTTACTTGGTTTTGAAAGTATAAGTTGATTTATTTTATAAGTGGAAATGACTTTAAAGGTATATGCTATTTGATTTTGAAAGTAGAAGTGCCTTGATACTACTTGTGTTAGTATCTCATTACACCCGTAATTCGGGGTGGCGAGGTTCGATTAGTTGGCGGACTTGATTCAATTGTGGATAAGGTGAAGCTTATCCAGGAGAGACTGTTAGCAGCTCAGAGTCGGCAGAAGTCTTATGCAGATAATCGGCGTCGACATTTGGAGTTTCAGGTAGACGATTGGGTCTTCTTGAAGGTATCACCCATGAAGGGTGTGATGAGGTTCGGAAAGAAGGGGAAACTTAGCCCAAGGTACATTGGGCCCTACCAGATCATCTGTAGAGTAGGCAAGGTTGCCTATGAGTTGGATCTGCCATCGGATTTAGAGGCAGTACATCCGGTCTTCCATGTTTCTATGTTACGGAAGTGTATCGGAGATCCATCGAGAGTTTTCCCAGCTAGCGAGGTCCAGGTGACAGAGGGGTTATCGTATGAGGAGAGTCCCATAGCGATACTCGATCGCCAGGTCAGGCGACTGCGGACCAAGGATGTGGCTTCCGTCAAAGTCTTGTGGCGGAATGATAATATGGAGGAGATGACTTGGGAAGCGGAGGAGGACATGTTAAGGAAGTATCCTTACCTATTCTCTACACCTTCAGGTAATTCATTTCCCTTACTTGTCAAGTTTTAATTGAAGTATTGTTGCTTAAGTGCTATTATGTGGCCACGTGTGGCATTATTGGTTTGTAGGGGTTGTAAAAGGAGACTATGTCGCTATTTATAAGATTGACTCCGAAAGAACATTCGGGGACGAATGTTTCTAAGGGGGGAAGAATGTTACACCCCGTAGTTTCAGGACATGTTTATAAGAACGTACGTAAGAACTCAAAAATGTTAAGATTTGAGACTAGTAAAAATTTATCGGAATTATGGAAATGTCGGGAAACGAAATATTGCGACGAACGGAAGGGTGACACGTGTCACCCCCTTGGATGGTCATGGTCGAATGGACCAAGGTTAGAAGGGTCATTTGACCAATGTTAAGATGACCAAGTCTTGCTAGGCTAGAGCTTGATAATATTGACTAAGTCAAAGGGCCACTTGGCTTGATCTTTTAGTGAAATGCGTCCAAGCCACCCATATGTTCTAATCTTGACCCTCCATAGTGTTTTTTAAGCATACTACTAGCAAGACAAGTTCCCACACTTAGTAAAATTTTCAAGAAAAAATTGTTCTTGACTAGAGTGCTCTCGGGTTAGGATTCTAAGGAACAAGAAATTTTTTCGTTTGTTGTTCAATAATCTCCATACTTTAAACCAAGGTTCCTAAGGGTATTGTAAGGGTATCTCAATAGAAAGATCCCGGAAAAGTGTCGTTTTAGCATTAGTCGCAAGGTGAAAACCTAAGTCACTTTAATAGGTTTGGATTGGAAATTGAAGGAAAGTTGTTTGTGAACTTCTAAGGGCTTCAAGTGGCGGATTGAAGTGTCAAGGAAAGGCGCTAAGTTTCTAAGGAGCGACTTCGGATCTTGGAGTTGAATTAAGGCTTGTCAAGGTAACAATCTTGTTCTCTTAAGTGTTATAAGATTACATATTGTTGTAGCTCTACATTTTAACAAGCATGAGATATAGGTATTAAGGATTGATAAGTGTTATGGATATTGGAAGCCTAAAATCCGAAATGACCTTGTTAGCCATTTGAAATTGAAATACAATTTGGTCGATAATTAGAATCATCGCATGTTATCTACTTGAAGATTGTAGTAGTTATAATCGATTTCGGCTTTATAACATGTTATACTAAACAACTTGAATTGAAAAGGAATTGGAAAGGATGATATGTTGTTGCACCTTTTGGCCGTGAATGGCATTGCCTTTTGGATTAGTTTGATATCAATTGTGGGGCAGAATTTTACACGTCCTATTAGGCGTGTAATCCCCTTTTGTTAGCTACATTGTTGAGCCTTAAATGTGGAATGTTTGGTTATTGAATTGGGGCGTTGAAAAAGGTGGAAAAGTACGTAGAAACAAAGAAAATGCTGTCCGATTTTCTGTAGAATTTGGTGACTTTACACTTAGAATATTCTACGTTTGAAGTTAGAAGTTAATAGACGTATTATGGTCATTATAGGTTGACATACTACGTACGACATATTGGACTTAACAAGTGTATTGAACCAAAGAGGTATGTGAAACTTTCTTATCTCTTGAGCATGAGTAATTATAAATGTATAGTACGGTAGACGTACGAGCTTTAAATGAATTCAGTTTCATTTGGTATCCTTGACATGTTTTAAGAATGTCCAAGTTGGTTGAGTTAGAGAATTAACTCACTTGTTTTTAAAAGGATAAGAATGCCTTGTGTCTAAAGCATAAAGTTAGTATAACAGCTTTATGGGAAGTTGGTTATAATAACTTTATGGAAAGTTAAAAGAATGGTTGTTCTAGTAATGTAAATAAAGATAAAATGACTTGAAAGGAAGAAAGACAAATTGATTTGAAGACATCAATTGCTTAGCGTTTTACGGTAAAAAGTCACTTGAATTAGAAGCCTATAAATGTAGTTCTAAAAGGTATTGTGACTTGTCTTGAAAATTAAATATGGCTTGATACTACGGTTATTAGTATCTTGGAGTTTTATATGAAAAAGAGTCATTTTAAAAGAATAGAAGTACGTAGTACTTTGGGTTAAATTCCCGGATCTTTTATGATACGGTAGTGCCTTAAGTTAAAAGAAATGAGAGTGTATGCTAATTAAGTCAAATAAGAAGTTAAGTGGTTTCTTAACTTGTTTATGTTATTTATAGTAGCCGGTTGTCCTATGCGGGTGAAATAGTCCCAGGAGTAGGATTGCGTGATAATACTACGGGCGGATGGTCCTAGGTTAATCACAGGCTTCCTATTTTTAAGAACCGGAAGTGTATATTTTTCTCTCATTGTTAGTAAGGCACAGTATACTGTTAATTTGATTGTCATACATGTCTCCAGCTTTATTTTAGACTTATGATGTAAATTGCAGTATTTTCCAGTTTTACATACTTGGTACATATTGTGTACTGACCCCCTTTCCTCGGGGGGCTGCGTTCATGCCGCAGGTAGGGGTAAGCAGGTGGTGGATCCTCATTCTTAGGATCACTGATCAGGTGTCAGAAGCTTCATTTCTCCGGAGGCTTGTCTTTTGGTACGGTTTCCTTGATATTGTAGATATATGTACATTCAGGGGTATGGCGGGGTCCTATCCCGTCACAGTTGTTATTCTTAGAGGTCTGTAGTCATTTTTGTGGATTGGGTTGTAAGAACAGAGATGTGCTGTTTTATTTTTGGATTATGTATATTTCACGGAAGGTGGCCTCATCAGCTAGCCTGTTGATATTTGCTGTCTAAATTATTTTTATGAGTTAGTGTATGTTCCGCTGCTATTATCTGATGTATATCTGAAAGGGGTGCCCATGTAGGGCACCAGTCGCGGGCCCGGGGTCGGGTCGTGACAATATCTTGAGGTTTATTATATGAAAGGATTATTTTAAAAAAAAGGGATGGATGTACTTAATACTTTTGGAGTCCAACTCCCTAATGTTACATCACATGATAGTGTCTTGGTTTTATTAAAAGGAAAGAGGTGATAGTGCCTCGGTTTGTGTAAAAAGAAGATGTGGTAGTGCCTTAGTTTTCTAAAATAAAAGTTTGTTATAATGGCTTTATGGAAAGTCAGAAGATGGTTTAAAATGTCATATGATTGCATTGTTACACCGAGTCCCATGGTGGGCCGGGACACGTTGCATGCACATACCCGAGGATTATAAGGGAATCATGTGAGAATGTCCATGATTATGACTTATATTGTTACACCCCGTAATCCCAGGACATGTTTATAAGAACGTACGTAAGAACTAAAAAATGTTAAGATTTGAGACTAGTAAAAATTTGTCGGAATTATGGAATTGTCGGAAAATGAAATATTGCGACGAATGGAAGGGCGACACGTGTCACCCCTTAGTTGGTTGGACGAAATAGACCATGGGTGTTATGGTCATTTGACCCAAGTTAAGATGACCAAGTCTTGCTAAAAGCTAGAGCTTGATATTATTGACTAAGTCAAGGGCCACTTGGCTAGATTTTTATTAAATGAATTTCATCCAAACCCCACAAGTGTTCTAATCTTAACCCTTCATTTGGTTATATATTCATCCATTGAGCAAGACAAGGCTATTTTTACACTTAGAAAAATTTCAAGAAGCTTGTGCTTCACTATGTTGCTCTCGGGTTTGAGAGGATTTCAAGGAGAGAAATTTTTGTTTGTTGTTCAATAATCTCCACACTTTAAACCAAGGTCCCTAAGAGTATTGTAAGGGTATCTCAATAGAAAGATCCCGGAAAAGTGTCGTTTTCGTATTAGTCGCAAGGTGAAAACCTAAGTCACTTTCCTAGGTTTGGATTGGAAAGTAAAGGAAAGTTGGTTTTGATCTTCTAAGGGCTTCAAGTGGCGGATTTGAGTGTCAAGGAGAGGCTCTAAGTTGCTAGGGAGCGACTTCGGATCTTGAAGTTGGATTAAGGCTCGTTGAGGTAACAATCTTGTTCTCTTAAGTGTTATAAGATTACATATTGTTGTAGCCTTACATTTTAACTAGCATGAAGTATGTGTATTCAATATTGATAAGTGTTATGGATATTAGAAGCCTAGAATCCGAAATGACATTGTTATCCTTTTGAATTGAAATACAATTTGGTCGATAATTAGAATCGTCGCATGTTACCTACTTGAAGATTGTAGTAGTTATAATCGATTGCGGCTTGATAGCATGTTATACTAAACAACTTGGAATTAAAGGAATTGGAAAGAAGACTTTGTGTTGTTGTACCTCAAATTGCCGAAAATGACATTGTATGTTGGACTAGTTTGATATCAATTGTGGGGCGGAATTTTACACGTCTTGTTAGGCGTGTAATCCCCTATTGTTAACTACATTGTTGAGCCTTAAATGTGGCGTGTTTGGCTATTGAATTCGGGCCTTGAAAAAGGTGGAAAAGTATGTAGAAACAAAGGAAGTGCTGTCCGATTTTCCGTAGAATTTAGTGACTTTACACTTAGAATATTCTACGTTTGAAGTTAGAAGTTAATAGACGTATTATGGTCATTATAGGTTGACATACTACGTACGGCATATTGGACTTAGCGAGTGGATTGAACCGAAGAGGTATGTGGAACTTTCTTATCGCTTGAGCATGAATAGTTGTAAACGTATAGTTCGGTATACGTACACGATTTGAATGGATTTAGTTCATTTGATAGCCTTGACTTGTTTTTCCAAGTTGGTTGAGTTAGAGAATTAACTCACTCATTTTTAAAGGATAGAAATGCCTTGGTTTCAAAAGCATAAGGTGGGTTAATAACTTTATAGAAAGTAAAAAGAATGGTTTATTCTAATAAGGTAGACAAGGATTTCTTGATTTGGAAATGTATAGAATACTTGATTTGGAAAGTATAGATTTCTTGAGCTATTCTAAAGTTAAGAAACTTGATTACTAATGTTAAGAGACTTAAATATTTTGAAAGTATATGATACTTGTTTTGTTTGGAAAGTTTAAGTCTCTTGGTTATAAAGAAGAATGTAAGTATCTAAGGTATAAAGCTAGTATAACGGCTTTATAGGAAGTTGGTTATAATAGCTTTATAGAAAGTTAAAAAGAGTGTTTTACTCTAAGTAATGTAAGTAATGATAAATGGCTTGAATTAATGAAAGGCAAATTGATTTGAAGGCATCAATTGCTTAAGGTTTTAAAAGAAAGAAGTCACTTGATTTATGTCACACCCCGAACCCCGGGCCCGTGACTGGTGCCCTACCTGGGCACCCTGCTACCTTAACAACTAAGTATATTGCGGAAATTAATAACAGCTCATATATTTTTTTTTTTTAAAACCAACGTACGTACAAGGCAAAGCCGACTAGGCTGCCATATCATATACATAAACAAAAGACATTACACTGTACACGAGTCCAATCCCACATATGAATACAAACCTCTAGGAGTTAAACTGAAATATGACGGGACAAGGCCCCGCCAGACCCAAAGCATAAAGCTCGCATCAAGGATATATACCAAAAAGATAAACTCTGGACGCAGGAGCTATCCAAAACCCCGAGCGGATCCTACACTGCCGATCACCAAACAACAGACCTAAACTGCGGCGTGATGAACGCACTTCGGAGGTCAAGACGAAGAATGTACCAAGTATGTGAGCGATGAAATCGTAATAAAAATCATAACACTAAACAAAGCAGAGACATGTATGATAGCCAACCTACGACACAATACATAAGCAATCATATCAAGTCGTGGACGCAGCCTCAAAGTCACTACTCAAATATAATCTATGGGTCTCACGCCATAATATCAATCATGCCCGTGGAATCCTTCCTCACCGGCGATCCATGATATAACATAGCACCAATAGGCATACATGAACACCAAGTCCCACTGTGTTCTAAAATCAGACGGGCAGTAGGCAACGAATGTGGTATAACGTCTTGGTTTACCTCATTTATACTCGACCAAGGAGGTGGTAAAGTAGGGGTATAACGTCTGGGCTTGCCCTCATTTGTACTCTTACCACGGAGAAGGTGGTATAACGTCTTGGGCTTGCCTCATTTATACTCTTACCCTATCTCAACCGCCACAAACAACACATAAAGCAGCAGATGCATGTCTCGGGGGTTTACCCCTCACTTATACTCTTACCCTGGAGAAGGTGGTACAGCGTCTTGGGGTTTACCCCTCACTTATACTCTTACCCTATCTCGGCCGACCATCAAACAAGACATAAGCACTACCATGTCTTCTATAAAAAAATGAATTTAACCTAAGTACTACAAGTAACGGAAGCATACCCGTGGAATCCCACATCACCGTCAGACGTCCCAAGAACTCATAACAAGACAAACCCTTCAACCGAGAGTCGCGACAACTTAATAAAACATAATACTTGCACTCAAAGGCTATTACCAAGACATATAGGCAAGTTCTCAATTAACCAAGCCAAAGTACTTATCAAGGCACACATAGGATAAATTCTCATTTAACAAGCCAAAGTACTTATCCGCACAAATAGAATAAATTCTCATTTAACAAGCCAAAGTACTTATCAGGCACAAATAGAATAAATTCTCATTTAACAAGCCAAAGTACTTATCAGGCACAAATAGAATAAATTCTCATTTAACAAGCCAAAGTACTTATCCGCACACATAGAATAAATTCTCATTTTATCAAGCCAAAGTACTAATCAAGGCATACATAGAATAATTCTCTTTAACAAGTCAAAGTACTTATCAAGGCACACTTAGACAAATTCTCAATTTATCAAGCCAAAGTACTACGTGACGCATTCTTTTATAAAAGACTCCTTTCTATGTAAAGCCCCAAGATACTAACACCCGTAGTATCAAGGCGTGTCTATTTTTCAAAGTAAGTTACTACATTTTTAGAAAACTCATTTCAAAGCTTGAAATCAAGTAACTTCAAATTTTCACAATCTAGGCAACTTATGCGATTTAATCAAAATAGACAACTTTCTAAACCTTCCATAAAGCCGTTATAACCAACTTCCCATAAAGCCGTTATAACCCTTTATGGTTTTAGACGTATCCATTCCTTCAATAACCAAGAGACTTATACTATTAAAACCAAGTATCACATACTTGCAAATCAAGTTCTTAACTTTCAAAATACTTGAAGTCTCTTAATAGTTAGAAAACAAGTTTTCTTCTACTTTTAAACCTCAAGTAACTTCACCCTTAACGCAAGTTACTTCTCTTAAATCATGTCATTTCTCCTCTTTTAAATCAACTAAGTAAATCACTCCTTTGACTCCCTAAAGTCATTATAATTACCTTTAGGTTTTAGAACTAAGGCACTAGCCAAAAGATTTGAAACCACTTCCTTTTCAAGTCTCTATGTACTTTAAGAAAAATACCTTCACTTTTAAGAATCCAAACTTCCTAAGGAAATGGATTATACTACTTACAATTTAAACATCAAAGTACACTCAGGAAGTACATAGAACTAATTCTATTTTAGGCAATCCAAATATAAGCAAGGAATGGATCATTCGAGTAGAACTTACTTTCTTTATTCTAAGGAATCATGCTAGAAGGAGATAGTTCACATACCTTTCGCTAATTCCTCAAGCTGCTAAGCCGAATACGCCGTAGAAGTTTCAACATATAATGGTCACAACAAGACTATCAATCTTCTAGTCTCTAACGAGAATAATACTAAGTATTTGGTCTCTAATTCTACGGAAAATCGGGCAAAGACTTCCTTTGTTTCTACTCACTTTGCCACCTTTTCAAGGCGAATACAATAACCAAAAAGCCACATTTAAGGCTCCAAACAACAACCAAACAAAGGGGATTACACGCCTAACAATACGTGTAAAATTCCGCACAATTCATACAAAATAGCTTAAAACTCCAAGCCATTCTCGACGACTACATACTAACAATTCAAAGTCTTTTCCAATCCTTTTCAAATTCCAAGTTCTAGGGTCTAACATGTTATATAGTCATACACAACTTCAACAACTACAATTTCCTTCCTACACAACATGCGACGACTTAAACGAATAATCAACTTGAATTTCCAAACTTAAGGCTAAACATGCTAGTTTCAGTATTAGGGTTCCAATAGCCAATAAACATATCCAACTACATAATAATTAACTCATGCTTGCAATATCCAAAGCTACAATCAATAAGTAAACTTAATTGCTAAAACGACAAAATTTATACCTTTCCAAGCCCTTAAAATTTCCAAGATTTCAAAGTCGCGCCTTAGCAATTCTTAGCTCCTTTCCTTAGGTTCCAATCCGCTCCAAGCACTCCTTAGAGGCCTATGAAGAACCCATCTTCAAGTTCCAACTTCAAAGTTGAAGAACTCCCTTAGTTTCCGCCTTGCGACTAACGTAAAAATGCGTTTTTTCCGAAATCTTTCTATTGAGATATCCTTACAATACCCTAAGGGACATTGGATTAAAGTCTTGTGGCTAATGGATCAAAACTACAAATTTTTGTGTGGGATTATTGGCAAACCCGAGAGCTTCTTCAAGCTAGCACAAGGTTCTCAAATTTTTCTAAGTGTAAAATGCCAAGTCTTGCTACTAGTAGTATACTTATAACACAATGGAGGGCTTAGACTTAAACAAATGTGAGGTTAGGATGAGTTTCACTTGGATCAAGCCTAGGTGGACAAGTTGACTTGTCAACAATATCAAGCTTGCAAGACTTATCTTCCAAGATGGTCAATGACCATTAAACCCTTGCATAAATTTCGACCAAGCCATGTGGGGGTGCCACGTGTCTCCCTCTCATTCTTCCATAAAATTCCGTAACCCTCGTGGGCCCCACAAAACGTAAAATTCCTCGGGTGGGCCCCACGTGACCAAATCCGTAAAAATAAATTTCCATAATATTAATAAGTTCCATACTCTTCAAATAATACATTTTGAGAATCCAATTCTCAACAACGAACATTTTTCCTTTCCGACGTCCGAAAGATTTTCCGTCGGAAAAACCATTCTTCCTTTCGTACTAATTTCCAAGTCTTGTTTCCTTACGTACATTCTCTTATACATGTCCTGGACTTACGGGGTGTAACAATTTAGAAGCCTATAAATATATTTCTAAAAGGTATTGTGACTTGTCTTGAAAAGTCGATATGACTTGATACTACGGTTATTAGTATCTTGGAAGTTTATATGAAAAAAAGTCATTTTAAAAGAATAGAAGTACGTAGTACTTTGGGTTAAATTTCCGGATTTTATAATGACATGTTAGTGCCTTAAGTAAACTTAAATGAGAGTGTGTATAAATAAGGCTAATAAGAAGTTAGGGGGATTTCTTAACTTGCTTATGTTATGTATGATAAGTCGGTGATGCTTATGTTATGTATAGTAAGCCGGTAGTGCTTATGTTATGTATGATAGCCAGTTGTGCTAGGTTATGTTATTCTTACGGGGTCATTCCCCGGGTTTGTGGCATTTGCATATTCCGTGGATTTGCTACCCATGATGCGAGGAATACCTCATGCGAGTCCGTAGGGCTTATGCGGGTGAAATAGTCCTATGCGGGGTGGACCAGTCCTATGTGAGGAATACCTCATGCGGGTCCATACGACCTATGCGGGCGGATACAGTCTATGCGAGGAAGTTACCTCATGCGGGTCCATACGGCCTGCGGGTGAAATAGTCTCGCGAGTAGGATTGCTTAATGATACTACGGGTGGCCCTACTTTGATCATGAGCCTCCTATTTTTATGCAGTAATGTATACTCTTGTTTACTCTCATTTTTAGTAAGGCACATTGTACTGTTAATTGAGTTATCATACATGTCTCCAGCTTTATTTTAGACTTATGATTCATTACAGTACTTTCAGTTTCACATATTTGGTACTTGTTGTACTAACCTCCTTCGGGGGGCTGCGTTCATGCCGCATTTAGAGTATACAGGTTGCTGATCCTCACTATTAGGATCACTGTTCAGCTGTTGGGAAGCTCCATTACTCCGGAGGCTTACCCTTGGTTTAGATCCTTGGTATGGTCGGATGTTGTACATTCAGGGGTTTGGCGGGGCCCTGTCCCGCCACAGTTGTTATTCTTAGAGGTTTGTAGTCACATTTGTGGATTGGGTTGTAAGAACAGAGAGGTACTGTTATATTTATTTATATTATGTATATGTTACAAAAGGTAGCCTTATCGGCTTGCATGTTGATGTCTAATGTCTAAGTATTTCTTTATGAGTTGTGTATGTTCCGCTGCTATTCTCTGATGTATACCTGTAAAGGGTGCCCAGGTAGGGCACCAGTCGCGGGCCCGGGGTCGGGTCATGACATATATATTATACAGAAATCATGTGAGAATATCCATGATTATGACTTACATATTATACGGAAATCATGTGAGAATGTCCATGATTATGACTTATATATTATACGGAAATCATGTGAGAATGTCCATGATTATGACTTATATATTATACGGGAATCATGTGAGAATGTCCATGATTATGACTTATATATTATACGAAAATCATGTGAGAATGTCCATGATTATGACTTATATATTATACGAAAATCATGTGAGAATGTCCATGATTATGACTTATATATTATACGGGAATCATGTGAGAATGTCCATGATTATGACTTATATATTATACGAAAATCATGTGAAAATGTCCATGATTATGACTTATATATTATACGAAAATCATGTGAGAATGTCCATGATCATGACTTATATATTATACGAAAATCATGTGAGAATGTCCATGATTATGACTTATATGTTATACGAGAATCATGTGAGAATGTCCATGATTATGACCTTCATATATTATACGGAAATCATGTGAGAATGTCCATGATTACGACTTATATATTATACAGAAATCATGTGAGAATGTCCATGATCATGACTTATATATTATATAGAAATCATGTGAGAATGTCCATGATTATGACTTATATGCGCTTATGAAAATCATATGAGAACGTCCGTGATTATGAGATAACTCTTATTGTGAAAATAATATTTTTAAAAAGAAGGCATGGTATTGTCTTGATATTTCTATAATGGAAGTTTGTTTTAAAGATTTTATTGAAAGTCCATGAGATGTGTATTGTCCGTGAACTTGTATTCACGATGCGGGATAGATTCCCATGAGATGTATATAGAGTATAGGATTACATGACTAGACATACATGATTTTAAAAATAACTCTCTTTGAAAAAGGTACAGTTGGCTTTTATTTTATATGACACGGTAGGATCTGATATTTGATTTTCATACTTGCCCTGTCATTCCTTTGTACAGTTATGATCTGATTTACTGTACTTCTTGTTTACATACTTGGTACATGTTGTACTGACCCCCTTCGGGGGGCTGCGTTCATGCCCGCAGGTATAGGTATTCAGTTTGGAGATCCTCGAGCTTAGGATCCGTGCCCAGCTTTTTTTTGAGATAGCTCCCCTGTTCCGGAGCTTATCATTTTGGTACGGAGTTTGTATTACAGTATTATGGTTATTCAGAGATACGGCAGAGCCTTGTCCCGTCATAGTTGTTGTCAAATTCTTAGAGGCCTGTATTCATATGTGGGGTGGACCTGGGTGCAGTTGTAGTTCCGTTTGATTATATATATTGGCGGCCTTGTCGGCTTTGCCTTTGTTTGTTTTAAAAACAATGAGTGTTATTTAGCTTCTGCGAATTTCTTATGTTGTATGGACAGAAGGGTGTCCAGGTAGGACACCAGTCGCGGGCCCGGGGTTCAGGTCGTGACAATGAGGCAGACAATTAAGGTTAAGATACAAGCATTAAATATTGATTATATCAAATTCTAACATACAAAGTGAACCAAGACATCATCCCTTCCTTATGCATCACAAAATCCTATATGCATTATATAGAATCAGCTCTGGACATCAACCTAGTATACACTTATCATATCATACTATTGATATCAAACAGAGGTGAAATACCACTAAATAATCACAACTAATATACCTCACATCATTTTTAGATCATATAAAAACGTATCCATATCTGTTTAACAATACATTAATCTTATATATACATGGTCTATTTACCTCTTATATGACCTTTATCTTTAGATATCAGGTTCATACATCTTAGGCAAAGACGATCCTTCCGGGCTAAACTAACACATTATCCTACATGAAAACTCAGCAAGGTTTGATATCATTAAAGGGAAGTAAACAGATGACTATGAAATACATCACCTTTGGAAGCAGTGTATTGAAGATAGGAAAGGCCAAACATGAATTCATATAGTTGAATACATTAGCATGATAAGATTTCATACTTATCTTCAGACAACCAGATCAGCAAAGTAAGATTTTAAATTATTGCCTTTTGTACCAAACCATACACATACTATTCCATCAACCTACTATGTATAAGTCTTGTTGGAACATGTTTTTATGAAAATTAATATCATTATCTCCCTAAACCATTCAAACAACAGATGTTGTCCATATCATGACTTTGCACTTAGAATATTCTACGTTTGAAGTTAGAAGTTAATAGACGTATTATGGTCATTATAGGTTGACATACTACGTACGACATATTGGACTTAGCGAGTGGATTGAACCGAACAGGTATGTGGAACTTTCTTATCTCTTGAGCATGAATAGTTGTAAACGTATAGTTCGGTATACGTACGCGATTTGAATGGATTTAGTTCATTTGATAGCCTTGACTTGTTTTTCCAAGTTGGTTGAGTTAGAGAATTAACTCACTCATTTTTAAAGGATAGAAATGCCTTGGTTTCAAAAGCATAAGGTGGGTTAATAACCTTATGGAAAGTAAAAAGAATGGTTTATTCTAATAAGGTAGACACAGATTTCTAGACTTGGAAATGTATAGAATACTTGATTTGGAAAGTATAGATTTCTTGAGCTATTCTAAAGTTAAGAAACTTGATTACTAAAGTTAAGAGACTTAAATATTTTGAAAGTATATGATACTTGTTTTGTTTGGAAAGTTTAAGTCTCTTGGTTATAAAGAAGAATGTAAGTATCTAAGGTATAAAGCTAGTATAACGGCTTTATAGGAAGTTGGTTATAATAGCTTTATAGAAAGTTAAAAAGAGTGGTTTACTCTAAGTAATGTAAGTAATGATAAATGGCTTGAATTAATGAAAGGCAAATTGATTTGAAGGCATCAATTGCTTAAGGTTTTAAAAGAAAGAAGTCACTTGATTTAGAAGCCTATAAATATATTTCTAAAAGGTATTGTGACTTGTCTTGAAAAGTCGATATGACTTGATACTACGGTTATTAGTATCTTGGAAGTTTATATGAAAAAGAGTCATTTTAAAAGAATAGAAGTACGTAGTACTTTGGGTTAAATTCCCGGATTTTATAATGACATGTTAGTGCCTTAAGTAAACTTAAATGAGAGTGTGTATGAATAAGGCTAATAAGAAGTTAGGGGGATTTCTTAACTTGCTTATGTTATGTATGATAAGCCGGTGATGCTTATGTTATGTATAGTAAGCCGGTAGTGCTTATGTTATGTATGATAGCCGGTTGTGCTAGGTTATGTTATTCTTATGGGGTCATTCCCCGGGTTTGTGGCATTTGCATATTCCGTGGATTTGCTACCCATGATGCGAGGAATACCTCATGCGAGTCCGTAGGGCTTATGCGGGTGAAATAGTCCTATGCGGGGTGGACCAGTCCTATGTGAGGAATACCTCATGCGGGTCCATACGACCTATGCGTGCGGATACAGTCTATGCGAGGAATTTACCTCATGCGGGTCCATACGGCCTTTGCGGGTGAAATAGTCTCAGGAGTAGGATTGCTTAATGATACTACGGGCGGGTGGCCCTACTTTGATCATGAGCCTCCTATTTTTATGCAGTAATGTATACTCTTGTTTACTCTCATTGTTAGTAAGGCACAATGTACTCTTAATTGAGTTATCATACATGTCTCCAGCTTTATTTTAGACTTATGATTCATTACAGTACTTTCAGTTTCACATATTTGGTACATGTTGTACTGACCTCCTTCGGGGGGTTGCGTTAATGCCACAGGTAGAGTATACAGGTTGCTGATCCTCACTCTTAGGATCACTGTTCAGCTGTTGGGAAGCTCCATTACTCCGGAGGCTTACCCTTGGTTCAGATCCCTGGTATGGTCGGATGTTGTACATTCAGGGGTATGGCGGGGCCCTGTCCCGCCACAGTTGTTATTTTTAGAGGTCTGTAGTCACATTTGTGGATTGGGTTGTAAGAACAGATAGGTACTATTTTATTTATTTATATTATGTATATGTTACAAAAGGTAGCCTTATCGGCTAGCATGTTGATGTCTAATGTCTAAGTATTTTTTTATGAGTTGTGTATGTTCCACTGCTATTTTCTGATGTATACCTGTAAATGGTGCCCAGGTAGGACACCAGTCGCGGGCCCGGGGTCGGGCTCGGGACATATATATTATACAGATTTCATGTGAGAATGTCCATGATTATGACTTATATATTATACAGAAATCATGTGAGAATGTCCATGATTATGACTTATATATTATACGGAAATCATGTGAGAATGTCCATGATTATGACTTATATATTATACGAAAATCATGTGAGAATGTCCATGATTATGACTTATATATTATACGAAAATCATGTGAGAATGTCCATGATTATGACTTATATATTATACGAAAATCATGTGAGAATGTCCATGATCATGACTTATATATTATACGGAAATCATGTGAGAATGTCCATGATTATGACTTATATATTATACGGAAATGATGTGAGAATGTCCATGATTATGACTTATATATTATACGAAAATCATGTGAGAATGTCCATGATTATGACTTATATATTATACGAAAATCATGTGAGAATGTCCATGATCATGACTTATATATTATACGGAAATCATGTGAGAATGTCCATGATTATGACTTATATGTTCTACGAGAATCATGTGAGAATGTCCATGATTATGACCTTCATATATTATACGGAAATCATGTGAGAATGTCCATGATTACGACTTATATATTATACAGAAATCATGTGAGAATGTCCATGATCATGACTTATATATTATACGAAAATCATGTGAGAATGTCCATGATTATGACTTATATGCGCTTATGGAAATCATGTGAGAACGTCTGTGATTATGAGATAACTCTTATTGTGAAAATAATATTTCTAAAAAGGAAGGCATGGTATTGTCTTGATATTTCTAAAATGGAAGTTTGTTTTAAAGATTTTATTGAAAGTCCATGAGATGTGTATTGTCCGTGAACTTGTATTCACGATGCGGGATAGATTCCCATGAGATGTATATAGAGTATAGGATTACATGACTAGACATACATGGTTTTAAAAATAACTCTCTTTGAAAAAGGTACAGTTGACTTTTATTTTATATGACACGGTAGGATCTGATATTTGATTTTCATACTTGCCCTGTCATTCCTTTGTACAGTTATGATCTGATTTACTGTACTTCTTGTTTACATACTTGGTACATGTTGTACTGACCCCCTTCGGGGGGCTGCGTTCATGCCCGCAGGTATAGGTATTTGATCGGTGTATTTTATATACACTTTTTGAGTCATTTTTAGTTAGTATTTTACTCATTTCATTTATGTTTAGTATAGTATTAGGGTCGTTTTCCTTCTTTTGTGTCACAGCGGTCAGAAATGAAGAAATGACGAAAAGGAGATGAAATGAGCATAAATGAGATGGAATTACACACAAAAAGGGCCAAGAAATGAAGTCTAAGAAGTTCCGGGAATTATAGAGGAGATCAGACGAAGTCCGGACGAAAAAGGCGACGAACGCGAAAATCCGCGAAACGCCTCAGCGCTGGCGGCGCGCCCAATGTTCGAATGTTCAAAGTTGTTGAATTTGCCGCGCCAGTCAGCGATCAGCGCCGACGCGGGATTTTTGAGATTTTGGGCCAAATTTGACATGTTTTCAGAGTCCTAAAGGGATAACGTTTTCTACCTAAAGAGATAACTTTTCCTACCTAAAGGGATAACTTTTCCTACCTTAAAACCTTTACCTAAAATGATTCTAATAACTTTTCCATCTACATAATCCTTAACCCTTCCCCTAAAGGATTCTTGGTCTATAAATAGTCTCTACATCATTAGAAGAATTCATTCCCCACAATTCACCATTCTACATCCACCATCCTACATTCCATCCACCATTCCATCTTGTAAATATTCCACAACACAACCCTTGGATGCTAGAATGCTTGGAGACTCGTTCTTGAGTATTTTCTTTTCTTTCTTTTTGCTTTATTTATTTCAGTTCATGCATGGAAAGTGTATTAGTTCTTAGTGTGACTATGGCTAGGAGCTAATTACTTTATTAGGGATTTCCTTGTGATTCACTTGAAACTCTATTCATGAATTAATATATTAGTTTGGTTTCTTCTTCACTTATTTAAGATTTATTCAATAGTTGTTTTGATTTCTTGATAATTAATTGATCACTAATTATCATAATTCTTATGATTTCTAACCGAAATCCGAAAGGGGAGGTTGTGAATATGTTGTAGTTGGATAAACAAAGGTTAAATCGTGGACGAAAGTACCCCGATACTTGTGTAGTATTAATAAGGTTTTTGGTCTTAATCCTCCTCTATAGTCAATCTTATCACCGAAAGGAAGAAAGGTGCTATACTGGGGTTGAGTGTTTATATTATCTTAACAGGAGTATAAAACGGCTTAGTTAACCTGCTATCTTAACGTAGAAGAAGAAGTCAGTCTAATTGTATTAAAGATTGAATATAGTGGATAGTTGATGATCTTGAAAGCCCTAATTCTCCATCAAAACTGATTTAAATCAAAGTATTTTCATAATTAGTTTATTTCCTGCATTATTAGTTTAGAATTCCAATTCAATTGACGTTAACCAAATAGATACCATAGGATAGATAATCGATACTTGAAAACCAGTCCCTGAGAACGATATTCGGTGTTACCTAGACTATATTACTTGTAACGATACGTGCACTTGCGTTAGTGTGTGCATAAATCGCGCATCAAGTTTTTGGCGCCGTTGCCGGGGACTGACGTACTTTCAATATCGATTTATCTATTCTTATTTCTAATTTGGTTGCTCCAAGTTCTGCGAGCATCTTTTTATCACCTTTTGTTGTTTTTCTTATTTTGCAGGTTAAATTCGAAAAAAAAACGAAAAAAAATAATCAGGACACATGGACTACTACTATCAGAGATAGTGGAGTCATCAACAGCAGCTTAACCCACAGGTTCCAGAGGAAGATCTAGATGAGTTGCAGGCAGGCATACTTATGCTCACCAAGTGTCAGACTCAGTTTATGGCTGAGACAAGGGAGTCCCTCAAAAATTTGGAGACCCACATAGTGCAACTGATGGATAAGATGAGCAATACACCTCAAGTAAATCTGCCTAGCGACATCATTATGGGAGGTGGTAAGCAAATTGAGGAGCCTGAACCACACCCAGCTATTAAGGAATCTGGCGAGATAGTTGGTGTAGAGAAGGAAAAGATTGCTGAGATCCAATTATTCACCTTTCTGGATTCTGTGGAAATTCTTTTCCGCACTGCTGAAGAAACACCACTAGCTATCACTGTTGATCCCCAAATAGGAAGTCCATACCATCAAGGGCACCCCCTAGAGTTGAGAGATGTAGGGAATTTCACTGATCCCTACATTATAGAGAGCCTAAAAGACAAGTCTGTCTTGTGTACTTGGGGGATAATCTTATGTTTGAGGCGCTTGTTTGAACAGATGGTTGTAGGAAAAGTGAGACCTGCAACAATAACTCTGCGGATTGCAAGCAGTTCGCAGAAGGATCCAATGGGCACTCGTAAAGGTTAATTGCGTCCGGCTAAAAGACGTTAAAGACAACGCTTGTTGGGAGGCAACCCAATGTTTTTATGTTATTTTAATTTCTGTCTTTAGTTTGTTTTATTTTTGTCTTGAACAGTCTCACGGTCTTGGGTTCTTGTTTTGTGTTGTTGGATGACAGGTGGCCTGAAAGCGAAAACCGAGGAAAAAGGAGAAAAAAATGCTGAAAAAAGGAAAAACGTCATCGTAGCGCGTCGCGGAACTTGAGAGCCAAGATTAGCAGCTAGTGGCCGAACCTCATAGAGCCATATTCCGTGCAAATTCCAGAATTTTTCCTCCTAGACCTCCATTATGACCGCTGTGTTGTGTCAGTAAGTTGTCCCTATTTTCTTTGAGTCTTGCACACATTGGGGACAATGTGTGATTTAAGTTTGGGGGGGTGTCCTATTGTTTTTTATATTGTTGAGTCTTTTTAATTTGTTTTGTGTATTTTTGAGTCATAATTTTTTTTTTGAGTCATAATTTTCTGTCAAAGATCATGCATGCTGTAGTTACTAGAAACACCTAGTGAAGTGAGGTTGAATAATGTAATGGAATTAGAATCAACTATCTAAACACTTAGGTTAGATATGCCAAAAACTCATGAAATCTGTCTATTTGGGGTTTCTTGCTTGATTTGTGCATGGTTAAATGTTAAAACCTATGTGTATGATTGCTTGCTATTTGAGGCGAAATAGTTAGGATATGCATGTTAGGGGAGATGACTCAGACATTTCTTTGTTAGCCATTTCTTACCACTTTTACCTATCCATGACATTCAAAATATCCCTAGTCAGCCTCTTTGAGCCTAAAAATTAAACTTTTTCTTTGACACCCTCTAAATCCACACTTGTGCCATAAGTGAAAATGTGAAAAGATTGGAATAGGAAGTGTTAAAAAAAGAGACAAAAAGAGTGAACAAGTTTGATGCACCCCAATAAAAAAGTAATAAGAAATAGGCAAAAGCCTAAGTTTGGGGTGCTTGTTATTCATAATATACTTCACTCTCTCAAAACAAAAGAGGGGAAAAATAGATATGAAGTGAAGAAAGGAAATCAAAAGAAAAGGGAAGAATTGAAAAGCAAAAAAGCTCATGGTACATAAAATGAGCCTAAATGCCTATTTTTACCTACCCATGCCTAAGCCTACATTACAACCCTGAAAAGTCCTGAAGATCTCTTATATGCATATCCATGATTAGTGGAGAATAGCAAGTAAACATGCCATAGGATTTTGAAATTGACATGCATAATTCAGTATTCTTACTTCCATTAAGCATGATTAAAATGAGTTTGCGAAATATCTAGCTTGATGTGTTTAGAATGCTAAAAATTCATGTTATATGTTCCTGCATATTATTCTGCTAACCTTCATGTTTTTCTAAGTAACACCAATGCAGCAAAGTGATCAATGTCGTTGAGTCTTTCTATTTTCTTTTTCGTTGTGTCTTTATTTCTTTCTTTTGATCTTTGCTCGAGGGCGAGCAAAGGTTAAATTTGGGGGTATTTGATCGGTGTATTTTATATACACCTTTTGAGTCATTTTTAGTTAGTATTTTACTCATTTCATTTATGTTTAGTATAGTATTAGGGTCGTTTTCCTTTCTTTTGTGTCACAGCGGTCAGAAATGAAGAAATGGCGAAAAGGAGATGAAATGAGCATAAATGAAATGGAATTACACACAAAAAGGGCCAAGAAATGAAGTCTAAGAAGTTCCGGGAATTATATTGAGATCGCAAGTCGGACGAAAAAAGGACGACGAAACAAAAATCCATGAACGCCTTAGCGCTGGCAAGCGGCCTTGGCGCCAATGTTCGAATGTTCGAAAGTTGCTGATTTTCAGCCGCGGCTGATCATAGGTCGCGATGCCGACGCGGGATTTTTGAGATTTTGGGTCAAATTTGACATGTTTTCAGAGTCCTAAAGGGATAACTTTTCCTACCTAAAGAGATAACTTTTCCTACCTAAAGGGATAACTTTTCCTACCTTAAAACCTTTACCTAAAAGGATTCTAATAACTTTTCCTATCTACATAATCCTTAACCCTTCACCTAAAGGATTCTTGGTCTATAAATAGTCTCTACATCATTAGAAGAATTCATTCCCCACAATTCACCATTCTACATCCACCATCCTACATTCCATCCACCATTCCATCTTGTAAATATTCCACAACACAACCCTTGGATGCTAGAAGACTTGGAGACTCGTTCATGAGTATTTTCTTTTCTTTCTTTTTGCTTTATTTATTTCAGTTCATGCATGGAAAGTGTATTAGTTCTTAGTGTGACTATGGCTAGGAGCTAATTATTTTATTAGTGATTTCCTTGTGATTCACTTGAAACTCTATTTATGAATTAATATATTAGTTTGGTTTCTTCTTCACTTATTTAAGATTTATTCAATAGTTGTTTTGATTGCTTGATAATTAATTGATCACTAATTATCATAGTTCTTATGATTTCTAACCGAAATCTGAAAGGGGAGGTTGTGAATATGCTGTAGTTGGATAAACATAGGTTAAATCGTGGACGAAAGTACCCTGATACTTGTGTAGTATTAATAAGGTTTTTGGTCTTAATCCTCCTCTATAGTCAATATTATCACCGAAAGGTAGAAAGGTGCTATACTGGGGTTGAGTATTTATATAACCTTAACAGGAGTATAAAACGACTTAGTTAACCTGCTATCTTAACGTAGAAGAAGAAGTCAGTTTAATTGTATTAAGGATTGAATAAAGTGGATAGTTGATGATCTTGGAAGCCCTAATTCTCCATCAAAACAGATTTAAATCAAAGTATTTTCATAATTAGTTTATTTCCTGCATTATTAGTTTAGAATTCCAATTCAATTGACGTTAACCAAATAGATACCATAGGATAGACAATCGGTACTTAAAAACCAGTCCCTGAGGACGATATTCGGTCTTACCTAGACTATATTACTTGTAACGATACGTGCACTTGCGTTAGTGTGTGCATAAATCACGCATTAGTATTCAGTTTGGAGATCCTCGAGCTTAGGATCCGTGCCCAGCTTTTTTTTGAGATAGCTCCCCTGTTCCGGAGCTTATCATTTTGGTACGGAGTTTGTATTACAGTATTATGGTTATTCAGAGATACGGCAGAGCCTTGTCCCGTCATAGTTGTTGTCAAATTCTTAGAGGCCTGTATTCATATGTGGGGTGGACCTGGGTACAGTTGTAGTTCCGTTTGATTATATATATTGGCGGCCTTGTCGGCTTTGCCTTTGTTTGTTTTAAAAAAAATGAGTGTTATTTAGCTTCCGCGAATTTCTTATGTTGTATGGACAGAAGGGTGTCCAGGTAGGACACCAATGACGGGCCCGGGGTTCGGGTCGTGACGATTAGGCAGACAATTAAGGTTAAGATACAAGCATTAAATATTGATTATATCAAATTCTAACATACAAAGTGAACCAAGACATCATCTCTTCCTTATGCATCACAAAATCTTATATACATTATATAGAATCAGCTCTGGACATCAACCTAGTATACACTTATCATATCATACTATTGATATCAAACAGAGGTGAAATACCACTAAATAATCACAACTAATATACCTCACATCATTTTTAGATCATATAAAAATGTATCCATATCTGTTTAACAATACATTAATCTTATATATACATGGTCTATTTACCTCTTATATGACCTTTATCTTTAGATATCAGGTTCATACATCTTAGGCAAAGACGATCCTTCCGGGCTAAACTAACACATTATCGTACATGAAAACTTAGCAAGGTTTGATATCATTAAAGGGAAGTAAACAGATGACTATGAAATACAACACCTTTGGAAGCAGTGTATTGAAGATAGGAAAGGCCAAACATGAATTCATATAGTTGAATACATTAGCATGATAAGATTTCATACTTATCTTCAGACAACCAGATCAGCAAAGTAAGATTTTAAATTATTGCCTTTTGTACCAAACCATACACATACTATTCCATCAACCTACTATGTATAAGTCTTGTTGGAACATGTTTTTATGAAAATTAATATCATTATCTCCCTAAACCATTCAAACAACAGATGTTGTCCATATCATGCTATTGAGCCCAACATACGCTTAATACCCCACACTAAGAGTAACTTTCGAACAACGATTGTAAATTAATTACTTAAGTTAATCAAAATAGTTTAATATCTTATTTAACAATGATTAGAAGGACTTCATCTATCACAAGTCGACACTTTATTTAACTTACTAATTCAGAACTATGGATATATCCCAATCATATTAACATTAGTCAAGAATGATCAATCATAACTGCTAACATACCATGAATTAGTAAAACATGCTCAGAATAGTTTTAGGAAGAAGCATTTAGATAGTGTCCATAACTCACAATCATCACATATGCTATTTTTTCTCAATTCCAATCATAAATAACATCATACAGACTGTATAAGACAAGTTCTGTTAATTAGGACAACTAATCTTGTTCTTAATCAGTGGCACCTGTTTTAGGTAGATAATGTGACTACACAACTTACAGATAGCTAAACTAGTTTTAAAAACAGTACATTGGTCATCACTTTAAAGCAAATAACCCATACACGCAACTTCAATCTAATATGTCAATCCATTAAATCAATTCTAGACATTTCATATATAATTAGGATCTTTAAATTAGCAATATTAAGCATTAAATCAACTAAGTAGCCTATACACGACTAAACAAATCTGAAATTAACATGACAGACTATTCTAAATCAGCTTGAAACATTTATCAGTTATCTAAAAACAGATACATTCTCCTGGTGAACTATTTCAGACCTAAACAAACTGAAATATACCCTAATAGTAATAAGTGTCAACCAACCACACTAATCTACAAATTCATTCCTTCACTTTAACACATGCAAAACCATCACTTAAGTCTAGACATGTACATCCCTGAACAATCCCATCGACCACATACTTTAACCAAGTGTCACGACCCGACCCCGGGGCCGCAACTGGTGCCCTACCGGGGCACCCCGACAGGTATACATCAGAGAATAGCAGCGGAACTTACATAACACATAACATGTATAAAGTAAACATCACTGGCAAGCCGATAAGGCTGCCTTCCATAAAAATATACTTAATCAAAAGTACAACTAGTTCTTACAGCCCAAAACCACAAACGTGACTACAGACCTCTAAGAATACAACTGTGGCGGGACAGGGCCCCGCCATAACCCTGAATGTACACAATACCTATAACATCAGGGAAGAACGTACCAACAAAACGAGCTTCCGGAGGAATGGAGCTTCTGACACCGGAACAGTGATCCTAAGAATGAGGATCCACCACCTGCTTACCTCTACCTGCGGTATGAACGCAGCCCCCGAGGAAGGGGGTCAGTACACAATATGTACTAAGTATGCGAAACTGGAAAATACTGAAAATACCTCAAGTATAAAATAATTGGAGACATGTATACAAGTCAGTTTACAGAACGCCGTGTCTTACTAATAATGAGAATATCAAACATATACAATACAACATGAAAATAGGAAGCTCATGGTCAAACCGAGGTCATCCGCCCCGCAGTATCATTAAGCACTCCTACTCCAGGGACTATTTCACCCGCATGGGTCATGTGGACCCGCATGAGGTATTCCTCGCATAGGCTGTACTCACCCGCATGGGACTATTTCACCCGCATGAGCCCTACGGACTCGCATGAGGTATTCCTCGCATCGTGGGTAGCAAATCCACGGAATATGTGGTATAACGTCTTGGGGATTTACCCCTCATTTATACTCTTACCCTGAAGCAGGTGGTATAACGTCTTGGGGATTTACCCCTCATTTATACTCTTACCCTGGAGAAGGTGGTATAATGTCTTGGGGATTTACCCCTCATTTATACTCTTACCCTGGAGAACGTGGTATAACGTCTTGGGGATTTACCCCTCATTTATACTCTTACCCTAGCTCAACCGGTCATCATACATAACATAAATAAGAGAAAATCCGGGGATTTAACCCAAAGTACTACATACTTCCACTCTTTTAAAAATGACTCTTTTTCACATAAAACTTTTGGGCAATTGATGCCTTAAAACCAATTTGCCTTTCACAACCTCAAATCATTTATCCTTACTCATTTTACTTAGAGTAAATCTTCCTTTGTTAACCTTTCATAAAGCTAATATAATCAACTTTCCATAAAGTCATTATATTAACGTTATACCTTAGTCAAATACATTTTCCTAAAACCCAAGGGACTTACACTTTTTTTTTAAAAAGAAAACAAGAATCATATACTTGAACACATCAAGTCCCTTAACTTTTGAAAGCTCAAGACATCCTTAAAACAAGTGAGGGATATCAAACCTTGCACGTCTATCGTACTATATAGGTAAAACCATTCATGCTCAAGAGATAGGAAAGTTCCACATACCTCTTTGGTCAATCCACTTGCTAAGTCCAAAATACCGCACGTAGTATGTCAACCTATAATGACCATAATACGTTTATAAACCTCTAGTTTCAATGTAGAATATTCCAAGTTCAAAGTCACTAAATCCTATGGAAAATTGGGCAGCATTTCCTTTGTTTCTACATACTTTGCCACCTTTTCAAGGCCGAATTCAACATCCATACGCCACATTTAAGGCCCAACAATCCAAACATTTCAAAGGGGATTACACACCTAAACTTGGATGTGTAAAATTCTGCCCCACAATGTACAACAACTAACTTAACAAGTTTAAGGTAGTATTTAGGCTACAACATGCTTATATAACCTTCTTATCCAATTCTTTCATATCCAAACCATATTTCTTACATGCAATTCATCTAAGAGCAATATTTCCAACTACAAGTTCTTTCTTCTTTACATGCAACACCAAAACTAGCTACAAGAGAAGAATTGTTACCTTAGAGCTTTAGCCAAATTAATCCAACAAAGTTTGCTATCCTCCTTTCCAAAAACACCACCACAACACTCCTACAAGCTAGCCAACAAGCTTTCTTCTTGCCACACTTTTTCAGATTTTTCTCAAGCTTAGATTTCCTCTTGAAATTCTAGAGAGAAGGGAGAGCTTTTAGCTTTAGAAAGAGAGAAGAGTTTGAAGAATGACCAAGTCTTGAAGACTTGGTCAATAAGTAGTGCATGCAAAATCAGATGGGGGGGGGGGACACTTGTCACCCTCCCATGGCCTTTTAAAAGAAGAAATCTGATTTTCCTCAGTTTTTCCGCCAGAAATCCCGCCTCGGCGCCGCGGCGCTGAAACCTCTGCCGACTCCCAGAACATTCCGGCGCTGCGACCCTGTTTTCCGGCGCCGCGGCGCTGCAACTTCAGCGAACACTCAGCTCTTCTGGCGCCGCGGCCCTGTGGCTCCTGACCGAAACATATTTCTGTCCGACTGCGCACTGAACTTGTAACTCCCATAACTTTCTACTCCGATGTCCTATCGACGAACGGTTGGTTGCGTTGGAAACTAGACTCAACGAACTACGCACTAGGCCTTTGAAACACCTAGGAACCCTCAATGTAACGGGTCATAACCCGCCTCAAAGTTGACTAAAACCCGTCCGAAACAATCCATCAACCTGTCCTTCTAAAATTTTAAGTCTTACTCCCTTTTGTACGCTCGCATACACATGTCCTGAACTACGGGGTGTAACACCAAGCTCAAGCGTCAAATATCATATTCAAGAAGGCCTTATCTACGGTCTCAACGGTTATCTAGCATTCTAATATTCTCAAATATTCTGCTTCCCAAGCTTACATTATCTTTCCCCCTTATACGAGTGATGTAGCTTCTCATAATCTCAATTTTTTTTTGCCCTTCTGGCATATCAATAGTCGGGGTATAAATCGCTACACCTTTCAAACAATTACTAAAGTTTAAACAACTCATGAAACCCCATAATCACTTCAGGCAACACACATATGACCTTAATAAATATGTATATATAGATGCACATCATCATCACACCAACTATACAACAATCTTACCAACCGATATACGAAGTCCATATATTTCCTACTGGGTCATTGTCGCTTCCTTTGGAGGCATAGTTGTAACACAATAATTCGTTAGAGGTGGATTATCTTAATAACATAGCTCTATCGCACGATCTTAGAGTAAGAAGAATAGAAACCAACCCTAAATACCCGACAGCCTCCTGCATATAAGTATGGTGCACAACATACCCATACACAAGACTCTACTAGACACGGTCTGTAGACATTCCAAGGACTAACTTCTCTGATATCACTTTTGTCACTACCCGGTGCCCTAATTGGACACCCTTATACTACCCTGTCACATATAATCAGACTCATACTGGGGGAAATATAAATTTTAGCAGCATAACACCGCAACAATAACACATGTCAGAATAGGCAAGCCGACAAGGCTGCCTTTACACAAAAATGTACCTGCCTCCTAGGGAGTCACAACTAACCAACATAATATAACATGTAAGCCGACAAGGCTGCCACGAAATAATATCACGTATACACGGAAACATCCCAACACAGAGTACAACAACATGGCAGACCAAAACAGATTTATAACTCTACATAAGTACAACCCACAACTGCCTACAGACCTCTATAAGAAGGATAACGACATGTGACGGGATAGTGTCCCGTCGTGCCCCTAAATATACAAAAGTCAAAATAATAGGGTTTTGTACCAAAATGACAAAGCTCTGAATCAAATGAGCTTTCCAAACAGCTGATCATGAACTTAGACCGGAGGATCACCAACCGAGCACTCAGATTCTGCATGAACGCAAATTTCCGAGAGCAGGTCAAGACGTGAAATAATGTACTGAGTATGTAAAATATGTAATACTGTAAGAAAGATCGTAAATGGCCAATAAATAACATGAGACATGTATAATAATCAGAATTACCATTTCAACTGTGTCATATACGAATGAGATCAAATGTGCCTTATAAGTGAGAGTCATGTTTGTTCATATAAAATCATCATATTTACATAAATTGCCCGACCCTCCAGGGAAGGAAGCGGTGAACATATATGGTATACTGTCCGACCCATTCTGGGACGCGGTAAAATCGTGTAAGGTATACTGCCCGACCCATTTTGTGACGCGGTAAGTCATTTAAGGTATACTGCCCGGCCCATTCTGGGACGCGATAAAGTCATATAAGGTATACTGCCCGGTCCATTCTGGGACGCGGTAAAGTCATATAAGGTATACTGCCCGGTTGATTCTGGGACGCGATAAAGTCATATAAGGTATACTGCCCGGTCCATTCTGGGACGCGGTAAAGTCATATAAGGTATACTGCCTGGTCCATTCTGGGATGCGGTAAAGTCATATAATCACATTAGCACGAATAGAATATCATGTGTAGCTTTATACATATCAAATCATCACTTGTCTCTCAATGGAATAGATAAAAGGCACTATCATGTCATGTAAAATTTTAAAACATCCTTTGGAAACTCAAGACACTTATCATGACACATATCTTTAGGAATTAAGCTGTGTAGAAGTCATGTACGTCCGCCGTACGTTCATTAAATCATGCCAAAAGAAAGAAGGAAGAGTTTCACATACCTTACTGTCGGACTGACCAACTCACTAATTAAAGTACGCCTCGTCTAGCACTTCAACATATAATAATAGTATTTCGTTCGTCAATTCCATGTCTTCTAGCATACTTAATATGTATCGAATGATGACTCTTTTTTTATAGAAATTTTGGCAGCACTTCCCCTATTTATATACATATCCACAACTCATAAGCAATGTCAACAATACCAATAACCAAGCAGAACTTAAGGAATGTACCAAAACATCCTCATATACTTCATTATGCTATCATTATACATTCTTTTTCTTTTCGTTCATGGAAGACAACAACTACAACAACCAAGGGGATTTATCCACTTATTTCTCATGTTAATCCATTCTCTTAGTCCATATCAAATTAGACCCTAAAACAGTCCATATACCAATAATAACAAGAATATAAAATAACACCTTCATACACTTTAATTTCTTTAAGACATGTATTAGTAATTACCACAATGTATATACATGTTCATAACTTAATTTCCATCATTATAATCATAACAAAACAGCCCCTAAAACACTATAACGGGGCTCACGATTTCTGGACAGATTCGGTCCTAATCAACATAATATCACCACTCTCCTTACAACTTCTTAAAATCTAATTTCATATTTTAATACTTCCATATAATCAATTATAACTTAAACATCATGGTTTTCCTTCAATTTTCAACATGCAATCTGTGACAAGGATAACAACAATAATACTCAAATTCAATGTATACAAAACAGTCCCTAATTCGGCCATATCACCCAACAATCACGCGCAATTTCTTATTTCCAATTCTTCTTTAACATGAGTTTAACTATTAACTACAACATCACTTAATCTTTCAAATATTCCATAAAAAGAAGAATTCTTACCTTAATTTTCTTGCCAAAACAGTCCCAGATTTCAGTCCCTGCACCATCCACTTTGCACTATTTTTTCATCCTCTCTTCAACTCAAAGTGACATGCATGTGTTCTATAAGTTTAATCCACATTTATTACATGTTTTTCTTCCAAAAACTCATCTCAAAACTCGAAATTTGTGGGCTAACATTCACGTTCCATCAGTGGCGTTTTTGCCACTCTTTTGGGGTGTTTCTTTAGCTTGTAATTGTGGAAGAACTTAGGCTAGAAAGGAGGAACAAAAAGCTTAAATTTTTGGGCTATGGGGAAGGAAGATTTCGGCCAAGTGAGGGAGACAATGGAGATGATGAGTTTGAAAATGAAGTCTTGAAACTAGGAGGAGGTGGAAGGTTTCAAGACTTAAGGGCAACAATCTAAAAATTAAGTTACACTTTGGTCCCTACTTGTATAATTAAATCAACCCCTCAATTAATAAAAATTAATCTTAAACCCCACTTCTTTTAAATCCCGAAAATTTCGTAAGGTCTCGTATTTTTAATGTCATAATTCTTATAACACAACACTAATCCGTAACGGGAAATATGCAACTTATTATTACTAACTTCCAACGTCCCACACGTTGTAACCAACACTTCTCCGGAATCACATCCTTTTGTATACTAATTTCCGGATTATCATATATGAATATACTCTATATCCAAGATTCGAATCTTATTCCTTAACTACGTTCTTCAATCATCGTCTTAAAACCACGATGTGTAACAATAACAACCATTCCCAAGTTGTCACTCTTGAGCAAGAGTTTTCACAAGTCAGCATGGAAGATTTTCCGAATGTTTTGGCTAATTGTAAATGGCTCAAGGAATTGGCGCACCAATTCCATAACGTTAGAGCGCATGTTACCAATAATCGTCTTGTTCTACAAATGGTTCCAGGCCTCTCTGAGGCCTATAATGGTGTTGGAACTCTTCTCCGAGAAAGTAATCCACTTCTTTCTTTTTATGAAGCCCGTTCGATGCTCACATTGGAAGAAATCGGATTGGCCAAAAAGGCGGCTACCGGCGCAAGCTCCGTGGAGATGATGACTACATCCGATAACTCTCACGGTTTTGTTGACAATTCTAGCCAAAATCGCAACAACGGTGGCTGCAAAAAGGGTCAGAACCTAAAGCATAATAGCAAAAATCACAGCGACAACAACAGTGGCGGACGAAACAATGGAACTACCAGCGGTGGGCCTCGGGGTACTGGGCTCCAACCCACCTAGTCTCAGCTCTGGGGCCCTTGGCAGTGGGCCTGGACCTGTGGCCCAGTCCACCCTACTGCCCGCCCAGTTATTTCTCAGGTAATTGGGCCCTGATCCAGCCCAATCATCGGCCTAATTTCTCGGGTCCTTATAGCAACTCATAGCAGCGATTCTGGTCGGGTCAGCAGGCTGGTCTACTTGGGCCCCGACCCCAACAGGCTTTCAATATTGTGGGCCCGAATTCGATCCCGACACCCACCGACATTGAGGTTGTCATGCATACACTTGGATTAAATCCTCTATATGCAAATTGGTACATCGACACCGGCGCCACTTCTCACATGACGTCCGACCAAGGTACTCTATCGTTTTTTTTTAATATGAGCAAAAACGTGGCATTATTGTTGGTAATGACAACTCAATTCCAATTCGTGGTTACGGTAATACAACGTTGTCTCTCCCACATCCACGTCTTGTTTTGAACAATACCCTTCATGCCCATAACGTAATTAAAAATTTGGTGTCTGTTCGTAAATTCAGCACTGATAATTTGGTTTTTGTTAATTTTGATCCATTTGGGTTTTCTGTGAAGTATTTTAAAACGGGGATACCTCTCATGAGATGCAACAGTAGGGGCAATCTTTATCCAATTACAACCACCACCACTTCCCCGATTCAAGCCATGCCCTCGATATTTGCAACTCTAACTCCTTCCTTGTGGCATGCACGGTTGGGTCATCCAGGGTCGTCAATTATTTCTTCTTTGCATAAAAACAATTTAATTTCTTGTAAGGGTACGCGTAGTACTCCTAGTTGTCATTATTCATAGCGATTTATGGACATCTTCCGTTCTAAGTTTTTTGGGTCACGTTATTATGTTTTATTTTTGGATGATTATTCTAATTTTTATGAACTTTTCCGTTAGCGAAAAATCTCAAGTTTTTTCCACATTCTTTCAATTTAGAGCACTCATCCGTACCCAATTCGAACGGGATTTAAAAAATATACGATGTGATAATAGCAAAGAATATGATAACGGGTTATTTCAGAATTTTTGTGATGCTAATGGCATAGTTTTTCGTTTCTTCTGTCCTCATACGTCCTCACAAAATGGGAAAGTCGAACGAAAAATCCGTACCATTAATAATATTGTCCGAACTTTATTGGCCTTAAAATTCTCCCCTTAATGATTCTCCCCTTAAAATTCTCTATAATCCTTCGTATTCACATCTTTGGATGTTTATGCTATACATTTTTTTCGTTCTCTACAATTAACAAACTTCAGGCCCGTTCTACCGCTTGTGTGTTTTTGGGTTATCCCTCTAATCATTTTGGTTACAAATGGTTTGATTTATCGTCTAATAAAATTATCATTAGTCGGCATGTATTTTTTTATGAAACCCAATTTCCGATTGCAAAAGTCAGTAGTCCCATGCCTGGTTCGTATAATTTTTTAGATGATGAAGTCTCCCCTTACATTATACACCACTTAATGGGCCAATCCAGACCACGTACCGCCAACAGGCCCACAAATTAGTGTCGCACCAGTCCATCCCTTCCCCGTCTCAGGTCCAGTTAGTGGGCCGCTTGTCCAGCCCACTACCGAGATTGTTT
Source organism: Przewalskia tangutica (assembly GCA_029844215.1). NCBI lineage: Eukaryota > Viridiplantae > Streptophyta > Magnoliopsida > Solanales > Solanaceae > Przewalskia > Przewalskia tangutica. Next base: position 31,172,671 of record CM056723.1, read on the forward strand.
CTGCCCCTGTTCCTGTTCCAGTAACGATGCCCCTTTCTAGTGTTGGGGTTTGCCTGATGGCCAGTCCGTCCCCCATTATAATTTTTTCCAAATCCACCCAATTCTCCCCCGAGTCTCTGACCTATTACTCGTAGTCAACGGGGTACTTTTAAATCAAAAAAAATATTTTAATCTTAATTCTAATGTTCTCAAATCCCAGCTACCCCGTAACCCAGTGTCTGCATTAAATGACCGAATTGGAAATTGGCTATGAATGACGAATATAATGCTTTTATTGAAAATAAGACGTGGGAGTTGGTACCCCGTACTTCCGGTGTTAATATTATTCGGTCTATTTGGATTTTTACTTATAAAGATAATTCTGATGGTTCTTTTGCGAGACATAAGGCTCGTCTTGTAGGTGATGGTAAAACTTAATAGGTTGGTGTGAATTGTGGTAAGACATTTAGTCCGGTGGTCAAACCGACTACCATTCGCACTGTTCTCAGTCTTGCTCTTTCAAAAGTCTGGCTCATTCATCAGCTAGATGTGAAAAATATTTTCTTACATAATGATCTTAAGGAGACAGTTTACATGCATCAGCCATTGGATTTTAGAGACCCCAAATATCTTCATCATGTTTGTTTATTGAAAAAGTCTTTGTATAGCTTAAGCAGGCCCCACTGGCTTGGTATAAGAGATTTGCATACTATGTATCTACTATTGGGTTTTCTCACATCAGATCTGATAATTCTCTGTTCGTATATCATCGTGGTGCTTCCCTGACTATATTCTCTTATATGTGGATGATATTATATTGATTGCTTATTCTGATGAGTTACACAAGTCTATCATGACGCTACTCGGTTCTGAGTTTGCTATGACAAACTTGGGGTCGTTAAGTTATTTCTTAGGTATTGATGTCACTCGTCATGCAGATGGGTTATTCTTGTCGCATAGAAAGTATGTCGCGAAGATTATTGAGAGGGCTGGTACATCCTCGTGTAAGTCTACTTCCACTTCCGTTGATACTAAACCCAAACTGGGTGCTGCAGCTGGCTCACCTTACGAGGATCTCACCCACTATCACAGTCTTGCAGAGGCACTTCAGTATCTTACTTTCACGAGACATGATATTATGTATGTCGTACATCAGGTGTGTTTGTACATGCATGATCCCATGGTTGAGCACATGAATGCGCTCAAACGAATCATACGATACTTACATGGAACACTTGATTATGGCTTGCATCTATATCCATCATCGATCTCTACACTTGTCTCTTATACAAATGCTTATTGGAGTGGTTTTCCGAACACCAGGCGCATTACGTCTGGTTATTGTATGTTTCTTGGTGAAAACTTGATCTCATGGTTTGCAAAACGACAAGCTACATTATCCTGCTCCAATGCAGAGGCCGAGTATCGAGGGGTAGCCAATGTGATTTCTGAATCATGTTGGTTATGTAATCTTCTCTTAGAACTTTACTTTCACATTCAAAAGTCTACTTTGATTTATTGTGATAATATTAGTGCAGTCTATCTTTCTGGGAATTTGATTCAACATGAGCGCACTAAACATATTGAGATGGATATCAATTTTATTCGCGAAAAGGTAGTTCGTTGACAAGTACGCGTCTTACATGTCTCTTCCATGTATCAAATTGCAGACATCTTTACAAAGAGTCTTCCCTCGGTTCTATTTGAAGATTTTAGGGACAGTCTCAGCGTATGAAGACCGTCCGCTATGATTGTGGGGGAGTCCGCTATGACTGTGGGGGAGTGAAAGTATACCGTGATATACACAGAATATACAATGCCTTGTGTATACCGTGTATATCACGAAAACACACGATATACACGACATATACAATGCCTTGTGTATACCGTGTATATCACGAAAACACACAATATTCTTACCATACTTGGATCGTGATATACACGATAAATACAACTGTATATATCACGGTTTGAGGCCCTATATTTGATGTTGTATTTATATTTAATTAGTATTGTATACTTATCATAATTGTATTATTTTTGTATAAATAGAATAGAGTTTTGAGATTAGAGTAAGAATTTTTTTTTTCATATTATGAAAATTGTAAATTGTATATATAATCGTTAGTAAATGAAAATAATCGAGAATTATTTCTTTCACATTGATTCAAAGAAGAGAAAATCATGAGCTCATGGACTCTGTTTTCTAATAGAAGTGATAAATTAAGATGAGAAAGACATCAAATTAACTACCCCACTATAATTCAAAAATAACTATTGTACAAGAACAAGCCGGCCACCGCCTCCCCAAACACCCTTGTATCCACCATCAAACTCTCCACGACCACGACGACTCTTTGGCACCGTGACTATAAGCTCTCCATCCACAACCACCGCCGTAGCCAACTCTGGTATTGTCGAAGCAGGCAACATTCAATTCAACACTATACCTCCATGTATCCACATTCAATTCTTCCAACAACAGCTTAATTTCATTGTCACCGTTTGTAACAACGATCTTCGTTATTCCAGGATGAATCTCCACTGCTTGTGCCCTTACATGTCCATAATTACCAGCTCCTATCAGTTCCGATTTCGCTACGAAACGGAAGAATCCTTCCTTCTCTTCCACCGTTACATCCGTGTCATAACGGAACGGTAATTCCAGGACGTTGTTGAATACGTGAGGTAGTTTTCTGAGTTTCTGTTGTGAAGAAAAATTGGAATTGATTTGTTGAGGTAGGGAAATGTTTTGTTTGGGGGACAACCTCGTACCTTGAATTTGTGGGGTTGAAAAGATAAGGAGAAGACAAATGTTGAAGATTCTAATGGGAGCAACATCCTGATGAGAAGGTTGATCAATGAATACAAACGCGTCTTTCCTACACATATACCAGATCAATGAATATAAACTATCCACGGTGAAGCTTTCTTCGAGATGAAGAAAACAAAAAGAGAATATAAAAATGCTGAAACCGAGAAAGAGAACAAATAAACTTTAATAATACATGAACTCATGTATAACTTAAACAAGAGCACCGATATTCTAACATACTAATTTTATAACTTTATCCCTCTTTACGTGAGTAGCAGCGATATTTTGATGGTTTTGTTCAAGAACTTACGTCAACAATATTCATTGCAGAGAAGTATCTTTTCACACTTGTTGTTGCTACCGACAAAATCAATGCGAACTTCAAAAGTCGACACACCAATGGGTACGATAAGTATTTTCGTGTTTGCACAAGCAATGTAGATAGATCAACAAGCCCCTCTAATCGACTGAATCTGTCATATGATCACAAATCCATAATATGTCTCTAGTTGATTTTCAAGCATCATACAATCAACTAGAGATAAGTCATCCGGATAAAACTGAGCCATTCTTATCAATTTTGCTATATTGAAATCAACAAAATCATTACTTGAATTCAAACAAGCAACACAAAGAAGCAACTCAGAATTAACCTCATTGAACCGATCATTAATCTCTAAAATTTGCTGATCTATAATGGCTTTAAAACATTCCACACAATAATAAAAATCGTTAGTAATGTTTATCTTACGCCGAGGACGATGACGATTAACATATTCACCATTCATATCTCATATCATTTAAGTATTTTGTATGTACTAAAGCTTTCTACTTGGGAACACTGTCGAATATATGATTATCACACATACCTAATTCATCTCCTATTCTAGTCTCGCTCGGTGCTTGCACTCGGGAAAGCTCAATGCCTAGACTCTTGTGCACTTACGTCTTGCAACAATTACTTAATATAAGTGTTGACACCCAATTTTGACCCTCCCGTCTAGTCATTAACTATAAAATTACACTAATTTTTTAAAAATAAATTTTTACAATTTTATAATAATAAAATGCAACAATAAAACATTAATACACGCATAAATAAGCGATTTAATAATGGCACCGCATTTTACGTAGAGTATTAAGCACACCTTGAGTCTCACGTCCGCATTCGTCATTTTAATAACAAGCAATTTCATTAATATTATTTGTAATTTAATTTAATCTAATACATGCGTTTTAATAATAGCGTCACATTTATAAAAACATTAAGCAATCCTTAAATATCATATCTGCATTTAGCATTTAAATAATTTAATAATAATCTAAACCCCATTCAATTTTAATTTAACATCGCAAAATACGCATAATAAATAAGATTTTAATAACGGCATTGCATTATAAAATATTAAGCACCAATTAAATAGTACGCCAGCATTTATTATTGTAATAATAAAAATCCAAGCTAAAACTAATAAAACACCTAGGGTTGTATTTAAATAATTTAATTTACCACTAATTAAATAATACACCTAAAACTAATAACACACTACCCAAATTAAATACCTAATACCTAAACTCTACCCAACCCAAAACATACCAGCAGCCCACTACCGAAGCCCAAAACCCACGGCCCAGTCCCATTTGTCTTCCCCCCATCGTCCACAAGCCACAACAACCCTTTCTCCTCCAACACAAAAAAACCAACAGAACCCTAAACCTAAAGTCGCCGCACCTTCCACCCGCAAGTCTCGCCGGATTTTCCGGTCGGAAAATCCGGCCAACTCATTACCTGCAACCCACAACTCACCATAACCCAAAATGGTACCTAAATCAGCACCCAAATCGAGATATTAACTTAACCCTTCCAAATATACACCTGAAAATCTTACACCAAATCGTCTAAAAGCTTTACCATAATCAGATGACAGTAAAAATCAAGCACAAATCTCGTTCAAAATTAATACCGAATCAGTACCCAAAATGCACAAAATCAGTCTAAAATCGTACCAATAACTTACCATAAATTATGTAACGCCCCATTTTCGACCGGAGCCGGAAACGGGAGTGCCGCTACATATATGGTTTGATTCCTGAAATGCTATTTAAAGGAGTCGCCACCTAATTATTATAGTGAATTAGGACACTGAAAATGTAGCATAAAATACTACGAATGATCTCCATTTTAAAGGTCTGCGAAAGCTATGTGAGATTCCGGGTAAGGGTTCTTTATTATCCTAAAGGGAAGGGGTTAGGCATCCTCTAAGATCCGCTAACTTGCGGTTATCCGTTCAAACCTAGGTTAATTATATTGTGCTAACATGCAATTCTAAGGGTATTCTAATTATTAAACTAACCAAGTGATATTTAAACTAGGCATGCAAATATTTAAAATAGATATATTTTAACAAGATAGTAATAAAAGCAAATAATCATAAAAAAGGATGTAATTAAGAGAAATTAGCGATATTTTGCTTTTATTTTATTTTATGCGAATGATTTAACTTTGGGGCGCGCCTCCGGGTACCTGCAAAAGACACTTAGTAGAAGAGTTAGTAAATGATAAATAAATTACCAAACAAACAACAATATATGTATATATATAGATATATATATGTAAAATATATTGTAAAAGATATATTTTTATATAGTGTGGGCTCAGCTAGTGTTATGCCAAGAATACTAAGACATGAGAAGCCAATATCGCTACGGCGGCGGTCGACTCGCCTCCTGGTGAACGATACTATGCATTCTCGTCCAATCTTTTTCACTTTCCTCCTCGCCCACATTAGTCTACTTACCACGGGGGCCTCCAGATCGACGGATAAATCCTTCTTTGGCCAGTGTAGTATCAAATTCAAAATCAGTTTAATGCCAAGTGCAGTAACTTGTTCAAAAATCAGTAAAATACCAAGTGTAGTATCATATTCAAAAATTAGTTTAATAAAGTAATAAAGGGCAAAACTGTCCAGAATTAATCCCGAAGATCAGAATATCATAACAGCGATAAAACCCGCAAACCCCGTCAGAGCGCCTAACATACCCACAAACGATCCATAGCAAAACCAAAAATGAATTCAAGGCAAGAAATCGAAAATAGCCAAAGCAGAGCAACAACATCACCAGAAAAATAGTAGGAAGCGAGGATAGTTCGGAATTTCAAAGCTTCGACGGAGTTTTACTACGGCGTATTACAAAACGAAATCAAATCGGTCGCGACAACGGATAACAAGATGCAATCAGTCCAACAACAATGGCAAATTGGACAAACAACGGTGAAAACAACAATAATAGCCAACAAAATGAAGAAGCAAGCGTAACGTCGCGGAGTTTAACCGACAAGGCTCAATGTTACCAACGGAGAGAGCAGCGGCGTCACTTCCGCGGCTCGATCGCGGGCGGCGCGCCGCCATATGATGGTACAATCGGCGGAAATCGAATGTCGCCAACAACAAGAAAAGAAACCAAATCAGTCACTACCGTAATGATAATAAAGATTAGGAGCGAGTAATAGTTATGCGATGCACGACATCACTACAACGGCGAGTTCGCCGAGCAACGCCGCCATTGCTGTTCACCGACGCTAACGATGGCGGAGCGAAGCGATGATGTGATGGTTCAGTTAACGGGAATGGGAGTTCGGCGATGGGAGTAGCGATTGTCGGCAATGATGGGAAGAGTTCAAACTCGTGGCGTGACTTCGCGGAGTTAATGGCGTGTGTGGTTCGTCGGTCACGGTGAGGTTCGACGTTGTTGCTACGGCGAGGGCGAGGGTAGGGATCTGTGGTGATGTATGGCGTGAGTCCGGGTGTTTTAAATGGAGGTTCGCCGGAGTTTTTAGAACTCCGCAAAGGCGCGATGGCGGCAAGAGAGGCTGAGGGAGAAAAGGTTCTCCCTTGAAAAAATGAAAACAAAAGTGGGCTCCTTTATGTATATGAATGTTGGCTCCTCTCTCCCTTTTGTGCTGCTGATGGGTTGCCCCCTTTTAACGTTGGCTGCCTTAAAAAATGAACGTTGCTGCTTTAAAAAATGAACGTTGCTGCTTTAAAAAATGAACGTTGCTGCTTTTTTCGTTGTGCTGCCCCTTTATTTTGTGCTGCTGATCTGTATGGGCTGCCCCCCTCTTTTAATAAGGGGGGGTAAGGTGTTTAGGGGGGAATGAAAAGTGGTTTGAAATTTAAAAATGGGGGGGAAATAAAAGGGTGTTTGGAATTTAAAATGGGGGGGAAATAAAAGGGGGGTGTTTGGATGATATAAAAAATGGTGTTGGATTGGAATGATTTGGATTGGGTTAAAATCGGAATTTGGTTTGACAAAATGCAACGCGGGTTAATTATTTAAAGAAAAATTATTTAAAAAGATGCAAAATTATAAAAATGCAAATGTCGATGCAATAATAATAAAATACAATATTTAGACAAATGTTTAATGTCTGATTAAAATTAAAGCAGGATGTCAATTAATTATTTAAAGAGATGCAAAATATTATTATAATAGAAATATAATATTAACAAAAACATAATGCTTAAATAAAAATAAAAAGATGCAATGTCATTTTGTGAATAAATAAACATAGAATATTATATAAAATATGCAAAAATAACGATTAAAATGCGGTGTGCTAAAATACTTAAAATTGCACGAAAATATATAAAAACGGTCAAAATTGATCACAATGATGTCCCTCTTTGTACGGAGATGATGGAAGAGTCTTCGGACAAAGACGTTGACTCGTAGCCAATTTTGTCCTGTTTTATAAACTAGAACTCAAAAGTGGGGCTGATGCAGACTTAGAATTGTCCCAGTGTCGAATTATGATGACACTGGGTCGTTGCGATGCTAAAGTAAAAAGTAAAGCTGACGCAGATTTTAAAAATGTCCCAGTGTCGAATTATGATGGCACTGGGTTGTTGCGATGCTAAAGTAAAAGTAAAGTCGATGCAGATTAAAAATGTCGAAAGGTCGAATTATGATGACACCGGGTTCGCGGAGGTTGAAAAATTAAAACCAAAGCGGAGCAGATTTAAAAATTGTCGATGTCGAATTATGATGACATCGTCGTGGGCGCTGCAGACGCCGGAGGAGGCGATCGACATTCGAGGTACAAATCGCTTGCCATTGTAAGAGGTAGTTCCACGCCAGGCTCTGCTCTGTATGCTAAGACTCAAACAAACGGTTAGTGCATAACTGCTAAGGCAAATGATAACGCATGAATTTATATGCAATGTAACTGTTTGAGTATAAAATGCTATCCTGCGAAAATGTGATGCCTGCCGCAAATGCTGTGATTTCGCCCTTGCACGGACGTGTTGCGATTGTGAATGCGGATATGTTGTCCTTGCTGCAACTGTCCCTGTAGACTAAAGCTCAAGAAAGAGTTAGTGCATAACTGCTAAGACAGAATAATAAAGCATGAATAAGAAATGCAATTTCGAGAGTATAGAAATCGTCCTTCCGTAGATGTGATATGCTGATGATAGCGTCATTTTCGGACTTGTTTTGCTGATAACGTCGTTGCCTGGAAGTGCTGCTGCTGGCGTCGTTGCGTAGACGCATCTTGAGCGGTGTCGCCGCCGACACACGCCGATAACGCCGTTGCTCGGACACACGCCGCCGATGACGCCGCTGGACGTATTGCCGGCGTCGTTGCGTAGACGCACGCCGATGGTGTCGCGTTCGACACAATGCCGATAACGCCGTTGCTCGGACGTATTGCCGCCGGGCGTCGTTGCGTGGACTCACGCTGACGGTGTCGCCGCTCGACACACGCCGATAACGCCGTCGTTCGGACGTATCGCCGCCGGGCGTCGTGCGTAGACTCACGCGCGATGGTGTCGTTGCCGACACACGCCGATAACGCCGTCGTTGCTGGACGTATTGTTGCCGGGCGTCGTTGCGTAGACGCACGCCTGATGGTGTCATTGCTCGACACAATGTTGATAACGCCGCGTTCGGACGCGGCGCCGCCGACATCGTTGCGCAGACGCACGCCGTGTCGCGTTCGACACAATGTTGATAACGCCGTTGCTCGGACGTATTCTGCCGGGCGTCGTTGCGTAGACGCACGCTGATGGTGTCGCCGCCGACACAACGCCGATAACGTCGTTGTCCGGACGTGTTCTTCGCCGCATCGTTGCAGACGCAATGCCGATGGTGTCGTTGCCGACACACGCCGATAACGCCGTCGTTCGACGTATTGTTCTGCCGGCGTCGTTGCGTAGACGCACGCCGATGGTGTCGCCGCCGACACAATGTTGATAACTTCGTTTCCTGGACGTGTTGCCGCCGACATCGTTGCAGACGCACGCTGATGGTGTCGCCGTCGACACAATGTTGATAACGCCGTCGTTCGGACGTGTTGCCGCCGACATCGTTGCGTAGACGCGTGCGACGGGTGTCGTTGCACGACACAATGTTGATAACGCCGCGTTCGGACGTGTTGCTGTTGGCGCCGCGCAGACGCACGCCGATGGTGTCGTTGTTCGACACACGCCGATAACGCCGCTGTTCGGACGTATTCCGCCGCCTCGTAGAATAAATGCTCCTGCAAGCTAAGCTTGAGAAAAGACGTTAGTGTATACCTGTTTAAACGAAATGATAAATACATATGAGAAGTGCAATTTTATGGGTAGAGATGTCATCCCTGAGATGTTGTCCTTGCACGGACATGCTGAACGTTGCAGCTGACGAATTGCCATGATGCCTTTGCTGTGTGCGATGCGTGGGTTGCCAATTTGACTTTATGCCCGAGTTGATGCGTTAGGTTTTGTTGCGGACCTCTGAACTTTGACTGCTGATTATTGATGCCCTTTTTCCGCTGCTGCTGCTTTTGCTGCGGACTTTGGATTGTTGTCATCCTCTGCCTTTGTTGCTTTTGCTGCTTTTGCTAATACGAAGAAACCTTTTGTCGTATTTTCTGCTTCGGCTATTGCACTTTCTGCTTCTGTTAATATGAAAAGACCTGCGCTAAAAGAAAATTTGTGAGTTTTGGGGAGGGTCGATTCGTATCTGACTTCGCCGCCTTGTCCCTTGACATCTGCGTGCCTGGCCTGTTTGGACTTGCAATCCCTGTCCGGTTTCCTACATTGTCCCAGTTTTGAAAAGGGTGTCTGGCCTAAAGTGGGTCTCAATGTAGTTGCTTGTATGTAGTGATGTTTCTGGGCCTTCTGATTTCGGCCTGTAGGGTTGCCATTTGCTGCGGTAACTGGGCGAGGTGCTCGATCGGATCTATGCTGCTTTTCTTTTCTCAGACCCCTGCTTTGCCTATAGGAACTAAGAGTTCACTGCTTCTGCTCAAATGCCCTTGAATCGGTCATGTCGCTGGACCGTGTCTTTGATCTTGGAAAATATTGATGCTCTGTCATTGCTTAGTCAAATACAAATCGACCTTTGGGGAGATGATAAATCCTTTAGAAAATGCAACAAACGGTGTTAGCATAAAGCACATAATTTGCAGGTATGTAGCAGATATATTGCACATAGCACATTCAAACGTTTCCTAACATGCAGGGGACCGCTTTATGCCAGAGGTAAGCCTAAACGTCACTTATGCGAGATTATGACGGATTTGTCCAAGTCGTCCAACTATAATGCCTTTGTTGGAAATGGCGACCAAATGACGGTGCACTTTTCCCAATTTCGGCATGTCATGATTAGGCTTGGATTTGTCTGTCATTGCCACGCTACACATAATATGCTGGTTGGTCGTTGGGTTGAGAAACCCGTCGACAAGTTTGGTGTCTTCCTAATTGTGGTGTCGATGCCAAGGACCGACTCACCTAAGGTAAATGCATGCATGCCCTAAAATAAGGGTGGTATAGCTCTATCTTAAGTTTCTAAGATTTGGTTTTTCTAGACGCAAGGTTCCCGAGTGGACAACTCGAGTGAGAAGGCTACGCGGCTGATCAGACGAACCGATCTAACTCCGCGCAGGCGCCAACTCTCCTAAAATTTGGATATTTTGAAAGAAATTTGCGGGTGCGCGAAGCACACCAACGCGTGAGTGTGTGATTGTGTGAATTTTCCAGAGTGGAAGAAATATGAGCGGAATGTCAGTTTAAGGAAAGCGGTAACAAATAGCAGTTAATACAATATGCAAATATTTATATGTAAAGTAGAATAATTTAGACAAAACATAAAAGCAAATGAATGTAAAACACAGAAGAAGCATTTTTAAGCAGATAAGAAAAATAAAGCACAGTAATTAACCTATGTTTGTTATGGTTAAGAACATAAATATCCCCAGTGGAGTCGCCATCTGTAACGCCCCATTTTCGACCGGAGCCGGAAACGGGAGTGCCGCTACATATATGGTTTGATTCCTGAAATGCTATTTAAAGGAGTCGCCACCTAATTATTATAGTGAATTAGGACACTGAAAATGTAGCATAAAATACTACGAATGATCTCCATTTTAAAGGTCTGCGAAAGCTATGTGAGATTCCGGGTAAGGGTTCTTTATTATCCTAAAGGGAAGGGGTTAGACATCCTCTAAGATCCGCTAACTTGCGGTTATCCGTTCAAACCTAGGTTAATTATATTGTGCTAAAATGCAATTCTAAGGGTATTCTAATTATTAAACTAACCAAGTGATATTTAAACTAGGCATGCAAATATTTAAAATAGATATATTTTAACAAGATAGTAATAAAAGCAAATAATCATAAAAAATGATGTAATTAAGAGAAATTAGCGATATTTTGCTTTTATTTTATTGTCACGACCCAAACCCGGGCCCGTGACTGGTGCCTTACCCCGGGCACCCTAGTGACACAACATCAGAGTAATCAGCGGAACATAAAACACATACATGAAACAAGTGAAGTACAAAACAAGAACTGAGAAAACTTGCCTTCGGCATATATAAATAACAACTTTTACAAATGAGCAGTTTAATCCTTTTTACAAACCACCGCCACAACAAGATTACTGCACTTCTAAGAAATGATACGACAACAATGGCGGGACAGGGCCCCGCCATACCCCTGAATGTAAGCACCTACAACAACAGGGGACTATACCAAGATAAGCCTCCGGAGGAACGGAGCTTCCCACACGCCGAATCGTGACCCTAAGAGCGAGGATCAACGATCGGTGTACCTCAACTGCGGATGAACGCACTCGGGCGAGGTCAAGCATAACAGTACCGAGTATGTGAAATCAAAATACATATCAGAAATGAAATCATAGCGATCATATAAAGCAGAGACATGTATGATAACCAAACTACGCTTACAACAAAGCAAATATGTCAAGTCGTGACTCACGCCTCAAGTCATCACTCAAGTATAACAACGGGTCTCGTGCCCACAACATCAATCATGCCCGTGGAATACCTTCCTCACCGCTGCCTATGATATAAAAGCACCAAGGAACACACATGAACACTGTGTCCCACTGTGTCATAATAAAATCAGACGGTAAGTACGAAGGCATAGCCGACTACTAAAAACCCACGCACTCAACAAGGTCATGAATCAGATCATAAGATCTGTCTAGACCGTCACATGATCAAAGCCGCCACTTGCCCGCAGATCAATGTACGCGTCTAACCTCGAACTCCCGCAGCCCGCATAGGCCAATCTCATCGCCCGCATGAGGTATTCCCGCATCGAGGGTAGCTACTCCCCAAGATCGCCCCGACTTCGCACCGCATGGCCACATGGACCGCATGCCCATAAAGGACGATACTAACTCGAACTCTCGTAGCTCGCGATAGGCCCCGGACTGCATGAGGTATTCTCGAATCATAGTCCATCGACCCGCCGAGTCTACCCCCGACGGAGGGCGCAACCCGGAATCATCTCAAGAGATGAATGCCACAATACTATCATAACGACCGATAGTTAATAAGCAAAATCAAGGAAACCCTTCACACAAACATCACAAGATACTAACACACGTAGATCCCAACACGTTTACTTATCAAAGCAATCAAGAAAGTATTACAAGGCTATCACAAACCAATACAATCGGGTTGTTCACACAAGGTACCTTCTACTATATGATTAACAAGATCGGGTTTTTATCCCCAAAGTACTTCATACATTAACTCTTTAAAAGATACGCATTTTCACAATGTCACACAATACCCGTAGTATAAAATAGAGTGACTATCCTTTAAAGTAAATCAATTACTTCTCTTTGTAAAATCAAGTAGCAACATTCTTTTCCAATGATCAAGTTTGCCTAGTTTCCAATGTTCAAGTTTCTCATTTTAGAAAGGTTTCAGTAGTTCATAGTCTTATTCATTTGAGAATATAATTCTCCTTAAAACTATCCGAGAAACATAAGTCTTATATGTGAGTAGGATATTCTTGTTTATAACAATCTTATTACAAAGACCATGATCTAGGAAATATCATTTTGTCTCATCTTAGCTTCTATGCGGATGGAAGTTTCTCTGGTTTTAATAATACTTAATTAGTCAAAAGCATTTCCTTTATTAACGCCGCAGTGGTTTGTCGATACACATTCGATTTCCAAATCAAGAAACATTCTTAAGCCGTTATACCTAACTTCCCATAAAGCTAGTATAACTCTTAAGTTTTTCAAAACCAAGTATTACTTCTTCTTTCAAAATGATTCAAAAATCTTTTGAAATACTTCAAGTTCTTTATTAACACATAACAAGCCGCTTATAGTTCACATCAAGACTTTTAAAAACCACATGTATTTTCTTACCAACATAAAGTCGTTATAACTAACTTCCCATAAAGTCGTTATAACACTTTATGTTTTAACCCAATCACATACATTTAGCACATGTACGCTCACCGCACTACATAGTTCACACATATCATGCTAGAAGAGATAGGAAGAGGTTCACATACCTCGCGACGATTATCGACTAAATAGCAAAACGCTCCAAGTACCTCAAACCGCCGGCTACTCCCTAAGCCAAGTAGATCGCGCCACGCATAGTACTTCAACCTATAAGGCCACAAGGCGCTTATTAACATTTAGATCTCATCGTAGAACATTCTACCGAAAATTGAAAGACCTCCCCGCAACAACAGAAATCTCCTCCTCTATCGAGGCCGGCTACCAAGCCAACCAGGGGGGGGTTATGCATCTAACCCTAACGGGTACAATTCTACTCCACGGTACTACTACACAAGTCTACTGTAATACAACCCTATGTAATTACAGTTCAGTACTCCTCTTTAAATTCAGGCTTAAGTCGCAAGACATTGCCGTAAGTATTATTCAGGCTTAAGTCAAAAGACATTGCCAATAACTACGTTCAGTTCTAATATATAGTATACTTCAACTATATATTCACAATCATGTAATTTCCAATTACAATAGAGGACAAGATAATTACCTCGATAAGCCCATAATTATCCTAGCTTAAAGTCGATCCCGGGCAATCGCTTAGCTCCAACTCCAGCGCCCAACCCGCTCTAAACCACCCTTAGAAGTTCTAACCAACTTCTACACAATACTCCAACGGACTATGGAGATTTCCCTAGGGTTTCGGTTTGGTGACTGACGGGAAGTATAATAGTATATCTGGGCTTTTTGTAAAGGTATAACCTTAGAATACTACAAGGTATTGGCTAAGGAAATTTGGGCATTATAACAATACTTTTGAGAGTATTTCTACCAAGAGAGGGGGGTATTATACGGAAACAACTAGGCTAGGGGGGGGGGTACCCCACGGCTAGCACCCCAAGGAGGGGGGGGTATACCCCTCGGCCTACCCCACTAGGGGGGGAACTCTCGCTGGGAGGGGGAAGGCTTTTGGACGAGAACCTCTAGAAGGGAGAGGGAGGGATTTTAACACTTAGAATATTTTTTTTTGGATGAAGAAGTTCATCAAAGGGAGGGGTATTTATAGGTCAAGGGATGGCCAACCAAAGGCCAAGATCAATCCATGTGTTAGGCAAGTGTAGGGCTAGGATTTACCAAACACAAATATCCTACCTACCCTTGACTTTGTGCCAAGGCACAAAAACGTGCCAAGCTTAGCCATTTTCGTCCAATGGACGATTTGAAGTCCACCAATGAGAGGTGCGTGGCGCCTCTTGTTGGTCCAACACGCTTCGCCTCGGAAAAATCCGCAAAAATTAAAATGACATAGCCGAAATTCCCTACGAAAGTCGTGGAAAACGCTTCGTCAAAAACGACTCTAACCGGGTGTTGTGAACAAAATTAATTCGGCCAAGCCTTAATACAAGTTTCAAATTTTCTACGTACGCCCACACGTACATACTCTGAAATACGGGGTATAACATTCTCCCCTCCTTAGAAACATTCGTCCCGAATGTTCCTTCTAAGTCTCAAAACAACGCGCCAAAGATAGTCTTCACTACTATACTTACGAGAACAAACTCGCACACATGGCCACGTAAACAATCACGCAAAATACTCATCCAAGTCCACGAGAAACACCTCTAACATCACCACAACCACCTCTCTCCGTGGTCTAAAATATACTTCCTTCAGACCTTCTCTCTACAAAAGAAATGATCACATCTATGCCGCCATACATGCCGCTTCTCTCTTTACTCGTCAGATACCACTTTGTCACTTTGTCGCGAGCCTTGCTCCGACGACCCAACAAATGGTACCGGCCGCTTGCGATCCCGAGGATGTCGCACACTCAAACTCTTACCACATTCGATACGGCCGATCTAAAACTCGGGTTACTATCTCTAACGTGGTCATCATTAAGTGGGAACACTGGATGGATCTCCGATACTTTTCCCGAACATCACAATACGAAGACCGGACGCATCGCTTCCCACGCCGGACGGCAAATGCTAACATATAGGCAACCCGCCTATCCTTCACATGAACTCACAAAGGCCCAAAGTAACTCGGGCTAAGTTCCTCTGCTTTTCCAAACATGCCACACCCAACCCGGGTGGTACTTTCAAGAAGACCGACCCAACTGAACTCTAAGCGCCGCCGATTATCCGCACGATTTCTCCGAGCCGCGAACTTCTTCTAGACAAGCTTCACTATCCACACCGCCGAACAAGCTCAACCAATGCGAACCTTGCCAACCTCGAACCAATCGACAAGAACTTACACTTCCGCCTTACAAGGCTTCATAAGGCGATATCCGAACACCGAAATGGTAGATCAAACACTACTCCATAGGAGACAACAATCCCACAACTATCCTCAAATCCACGACCGCCCGAGGCGAACGCGATTCGAGACTCGCGAAGTTCTTAACCCCGCTCGTAAACTTTAGAAAACGAAAATAGCCACAACCCGGGCTTCACTGCGACATAAGGTAAAGGTAGGCACCCCGCAGCCTTTCAACCCTTCGGATAACTCAACACACCGAGTAAACGGTCCCGAACGAAGAACACGATGGGCTGCCCCATCGACCACCACCGGTCGAACGCATCCACGAACTCATACGGTTAATCGAATACGGGCCTAACACCTCGTGACCCTACCACAAGCGGGACCACCACAACCGACCACCACCAAACAGCCGCGGGTTGACCCGCATCATGGCCTTAATCCGACCCGTCAACGAGCACAACACTAGTTCCCGATCCCAATGGCCTCACTAATCACGTTACGAAAACCTAGCGGTCTTCTTAGCTCAACTACCCCCTTTCATTCCACACTACTGGGACCTATCCCAACCATAACTCACGCACTATGCACTCCGATAAGTGGTCAAACATAACACTACACCTTTTCTCGAGATGGCCTCACCTCTAAGGTCTCTACGTAAAAAGCTCTAAGGCTCACACCTTCTCTATCCCCCAAAATCTTACTCGGTTAAACAACCATGATCTAATCACGACTAACACACTGTTATCAGAACATAGCACTTAAGGTATACTCACCTTATCACACATACTGATCTCTAGAGGGTTAAAGATATATCTATATCTACTGCTTCACTCCCCTTAATCGTTCAAATCAAACCCGCCTGTAGGCGATAACTGGAAGGTGACGACTACCCATCGATCCTGAAGGCTAAGTCCTCCTACAAGGACACTCTTCGACACCAGACCCTGACGGTCATAGGTACAACAAGTACCAACCTAAAAGATGACATTCCCCGGGATGACGTCTGTCACACTGTGAACCGGAAGCCCTGGAGTTCTAACCAACTCTGCGATACCGAATGTCTGAACTCCGTGGAAGACCACTCGACCGGGCGAGGTGCATAACTGATCTGCTGGTGAGGTGACTCGCCTCGAAAGGTACGACCGGACCTTGCTGCTCTGGCCCTCTTCTGGTGTCCTTCGTTAACCTGTCGATTTCTACACGTCTCGGCCTGCTGCGCATAAGCCCGTACACAGGCCATGCTCAAGCCTAACTGAAGAATTACTCTTGCACAACCCTCTTTTAGATAGTCCTCAAGACTCGCGGTACATCGGTATACTCTCTGGTAGCCAAATCTATAGCTAGTAATGTGGTCGCCTTTGCAATCTAAATTCTCTTCTCTGGCCGTGGAACCGAAGGTTCATATATCATGGCCGCGCAGTAGGACCGCCGCCGCTGTAAACTCGCGAGGGCTAGTGACGCCGCAGAAATCCCGAATGAAGCACTACCTAGGTAATGATTGGGCCTGTGCCTCGCCACCTCTCAGCATTTACTCGCAGCCTCCTCGGCCGCCTTGCCCTCCGGGCTGCCCTGCACGCGAGGCATATCGGCAGTGAAAGAAATCGTTAGAGGTCCAACTTACAACACAGCTCTAAGGCACGATCTCAGAGTGAGAAGAATAGAAACCAATCCTAAAATATCCTATAGCCTCCTGATTATTGATGTGGTGCACAACACACCGATAATCAAGACTCTACTGGATACGGTCTGTAGACACTTTCCGAGGATTAACTGCTCTGATACCACTTTTGTCACGACTCCAAACCCGGCCCGTGGATCGTGCCTTACCCCGCACCCTAGTGACACAACATCGAGTAATCAGAACATAAAACACATACATGAAACAAGTGAAGTACAAAACGAACTGAGGGAAAACTTGCCTTTCTAAGATATATAAATAACAATTTTACAAATGAACAGTTTAATCCTTTTTACAAACCCCGCCACAACAAGATTACAGCACTTAAGAAATGATACGACAACAATGGCGGACAGTGGCCCCGCCATACCCCGAATGTAGCACCTACAACCACAGGGGACTATACCAAGATAAGCCTCCGGAGGAACGGAGCTTCCCACACGCTGAACTGTGACCCTAAGAGCGAGGATCAACGACTGGTGTACCTCAACCTGCGGCATGAACGCGGCTTCAAGAGGTCAAGATAACAAAATTAGTATGTGAAATGAAAATACATCGTAAATGAAATCATAGCAGTCATATAAAGCAGAGACATGTATGATAACCAAACTACGCTTACAACAAAGCGATCATGTCAAGTCGTGGACTCACGCCTCAAGTCATCACTCAAGTATAACAATGGGTCTCGTGCCCACAACATCAATCATGCCGTGGAATACCTTCCTCACCGCCAGCGATCATGATATAAAAGCACCAAGGAACACATGAACACGGTGTCCCACTGTGTCATAATAAAATCAGACGGTAAGTACGAAGGCATAGCCGACTACTAAAAACCCACGCACCAACAAGGTCATGAATCAGATCATAAGATCCGTCTAGACCGTTACATGATCAAAGCCGCCACTTGCCCGCAGATCAATGTACGCGTCTAACCTGGAACTCCGCGACTCGCATAGGCCAATCTCATCGCCCGCATGAGGTATTCCCGTCGAGGGTAGCTACTCCCGTAAATCGCCCCGACTTCGCACCGCATGGCCACATGGACCGCATGCCCATAAAGGACGATACTAACACGAACTCGTAGCTCGCGATAGGCCCCGGGACTGCATGAGGTATTCTCGAATCATAGGTCCATCGACCCGCCTGAGTCTACCCCGCATCGGAGGGCAGCTTAACCCCCGGAATCATCTCAAGAGATGAATGCCACAATACTATCATAACGACTGATAGTTAATAAGCAAAATCAAGGGAAACCCCTTCACACAAACATCACAAGATACTAACACACGTAGCATCCCAACACGTTTACTTATCAAAGCAATCAAGAAAGTATTACAAGGCTATCACAAACCAATACAATCAGGTTGTTCACACAAGGTACCTTCTACTATATGATTAACAAGATCGGGTTTTTATCCCCAAAGTACTTCATACATTAACTCTTTAAAAGATACGTTACTTTCACAATGTCACACAATACCCGTAGTATAAAATAGAGTGACTATCCTTTTAAAGTAAATCAATTACTTCTCTTTGTAAAATCAAGTAGCAACATTCTTTTCCAATGATCAAGTTTGCCTAGTTTCCAATGTTCAAGTTTCTCATTTTAGAAAGGTTTCGTAGTTCATAGTCTTATTCATTTGAGAATATAATTCTCCTTAAAACTATCTGAGAAACATAAGTCTTATATGTGAGTAGGATATTCTTGTTTATAACAATCTTATTACAGCAGCCATGATCTAGGAAATATCATTTTGTCTCATCTTAGCTTCTATGCAGATGGAAGTTTCTCCGGTTTTAATAATACTTAATTAGTCAAAAGCATTTCTTTATTAACGCTGCAGTTGGTTTGTCGATACATTCGATTTCAAATCAAGAAAACATTCTTAAGCCGTTATACCTAACTTCCCATAAAGCTAGTATAACTCTTAAGTTTTTCAAAACCAAGTATTACTTCTTCTTTCAAAATGATTCAAAATCTTTGAAATACTTCAAGTTCTTTATTAACACATAACAAGCCGCTTATAGTTCACATCGATCTTTAAAAACCACATGTATTTTCTTACCAACATAAAGTCGTTATAACTAACTTCCCATAAAGTCGTTATAACACTTTATGTTTTAACCCAATCACATACATTTAGCACACGACGTCTACCGCACTACATAGTTCACACATATCATGCTAGAAGAGATAGGAAGAGGTTCACATACCTCGCGACGATTATCGACTAAATAGCAAAACGCCCAAGTACCTCAAACCGCTACTCCCTAAGCCAAGTAGATCGCGCCACGCATAGTACTTCAACCTATAAGGCCACAAGGCGCTTATTAACATTTAGATCTCATCGTAGAACATTCTACCGAAAATTCGGCAAAGACCTTCTCCCGCAACAACAGAAATCTCCTCTCTATCGAGGCCGGCCACCAAGCCAACCGGGGGTTATGATCTAACCCTAACTGTACAATTCTACTCCACGGTACTACTACACAAGTCCATGTAATACAACCCTATGTAATTACGGTCAAGACTTCTCTTTAAATTCAGCTTAAGTCGCAAGACATTGCCGTAAGTATTATTCAGCTTAAGTCAAAAGACATTGCCAATAACTACGTTTCAGTTCTAATATATAGTATACTTCAACTATATATTCACAATCATGTAATTTCCAATTACAATAGAGGACAAGATAATTACCTCGATAAGCCCATAATTATCCTAGCTTAAAGTCGATCCCGGGCAATCGCTTAGCTCCAACTCCGAGCGCCCAACCCGCCTAAACCACCCTTAGAAGTTCTAACCAACTTCTACACAAAAATCCAACTTACTATGGAGATTTCCCTAGGGTTTCGGTTTGGTGACTGACGGGAAGTATAATAGTATATCTGGGCTTTTTGTAAAGGTATAACCTTAGAATACTACAAGGTATTGGCTAAGGAAATTTGGGCATTATAACAATACTTTTGAGAGTATTTCTACCAAGAGAGGGGGGTATTATACGGAAACAACTAGGCTAGGGGGGGGTACCCCACGGCTAGCACCCCAAGGAGGGGGGGGTATACCCCTCGGCCTACCCCACTAGGGGAACTCTCGCCAAGGGGAGGAAGGCTTTTGGACGAGAACCCTAGAAGGGAGAGGGAGGATTTTAACACTTAGAATATTTTTGGATGAAGAAGTTCATCAAAGGGAGGTATTTATAGGTCAAGGATGGCCAACCAAAGGCCAAGATCAATCCATGTGTTAGCAAGTGTAGGCTAGGATTTACCAAACACAAATATCCTACCTACCCTTGACTTTGTGCCAAGGCACAAAAACGTGCCAAGCTTAGCCATTTTCGTCCAACGGACGATTTGAAGTCCACTAATGAGAGGGTGCCAAGTGGCGCCTCTTGTTGGTCCAACACGCTTCGCCTCGGAAAAATCCGCAAAAATTAAAAATGACATAGCCGAAATTCCCTACGAAAGTCGTGAAAACGCTTTCGTAGAAAAACGACTCTAAACGGGTGTTGTGAACAAAATTAATTCGGCCAAGCCTTAATACAAGTTCAAATTTTCTACGTACGCCCACACGTACATACTCTGGAAATACGGGGTATAACATTTATTTTATGCGAATGATTTAACTTTGGGGCGCCTCGTACTGCAAAAAGACAGTAGAAGAGTTAGTAAATGATAAATAAATTACCAAACAAACAACAATATATGTATATATATAGATATATATATATGTAAAATATATTGTAAAAGATATATTTTTATATAGTGTGGCTCAAATTTAGTGTTATGCCAAGAATACTAAGACATGAGAAGCCAATATCGCTACGCATGGCCGACTCGCCCCGGTGAACGATACTATGCATTCTCGTCCAATCTTTTTCACTTTCCTCCTCGCCACATATTAGTATCGCACCACGGGGCCTCGGATCGACTGGATAAATCCTTCTTTGGCCATGTAGTATCAAATTCAAAATCGGTTTAATGCCAAGTGCAGAACTTGTTCAAAAATCAAGAAATACCAAGTGTAGTATCATATTCAAAAATTAGTTTAATA
Organism: Przewalskia tangutica; assembly: GCA_029844215.1. NCBI lineage: Eukaryota > Viridiplantae > Streptophyta > Magnoliopsida > Solanales > Solanaceae > Przewalskia > Przewalskia tangutica. The sequence goes on from CM056723.1 coordinate 31,194,241, forward strand.
AAGTAATAAAGGGCAAAACTGTCCGAATTAATCCGAAGATCGAATATCATAACGATAAAACCCGCAAAACCCGTCCAGAGCGACTAACATACCCACAAATACCCACCATAGCAAAAACCAAATAAAATGAATTCAAGGCAAGAAATCGAAAATAGCCAAAGCAGAGCCATCAACATCACCAAAAATAGTAGGAGAGGATAGTTCGCGAATTTCAAAGCCACGGAGTTTTACTCCGGCAGATACTAAAAGAAATCAAATCACCCGCTAACAACGGATAACAAGACGCAATCACCAACAACAATGGCAAATCGACAAACAATGATCAAAACAACAATAATTGCCAACAAATGAAGAAGCAAATCAGTAACGTCGCGAGTTTAAATCCGACAAGGCTCAATGTTACCAACGGAGAGAGGGCGTGGCCACTTCCACGACTCGGGCCGCGGAGCGACGCCGCCATAACAAAGGGTACAATCGACGGAAATCAGAATGTCGCCAACAACAAGAAAAGAAACCAAATCAGTCACTACACATGTAATGATAATAAAGATGGGAAGTAATAGAGTAATTGCAGACAATGACATCACTACAACGGCGAGTTCGCGAGCAACGCCGCCATTGCTGTTCACCGACGCTAACATGGCGGAGCGAACGGCGATGATGTGATGGTTCACCGTTAACGGAATGGGAGTTCAGCGATGGGAGTGACGATTGTCGGCAATGATGGGAAGAGTTCAAACTCGTGGCGACTTCCGGAGTTAACGGCGCGATGGTTCGCCGGTCACGCGGTGAGGTTCGACGTTGTTGCTACAAGCGGCGGGCGAGGTAGGGATGCGTGGTGATGTATGGCGTGGGGTGCCGGGTGTTTTAAATGGAGGTTCGCCGGAGTTTTTAGAACTCCGGCGAAAGGCGGCGGATGGCGGCGCCGAGCGGCGGCCAGGGAAGCTGAGGGAGAAATGGTTCTCCCTTGAACAATGAAAACAAAAGTGGGCTGATCTTTTTGTATATGAATGTTGTCTCTCTCTCCTTTGTGTCTTTGACGGGTTGCCCTTTAACGCCACGCTTTAAAAATGAACGCTGGCTTTAAAAATGAACGCCGCTTTAAAAATGAACGTTCTTTGCTTTTTCGTTGGCCGCCTTTATTTTGTCTGCTGACCAGATGGGCTGCCTCTTTTAATCAGGGGGGGTAAGGTGTTTAGGGGGGAATGAAAAGTGGTTTGAAATTTAAAAATGGGAAATAAAAGGATGGTTGGAATTTAAAATGGGGGGGAAATAAAAGGGGGGTGTTTGGATGATAGAAAAATGGTGTTGGATTGGAATGATTTGGATTGGGTTCCGTACTGGACTGGTTTGACAAAATGCAACGCGGGTTAATTATTTAAAGAAAAATTATTTAAAAAGATGCAAAATTATAAAAATGCAAATGTCGATGCAATAATAATAAAATACAATATTTAGACAAATGTTTAATGTCTGATTAAAATTAAAGGTGATGTCAATTAATTATTTAAAGAGATGCAAAATATTATTATAATAGAAATATAATATTAACAAAAACATAATGCTTAAATAAAAATAAAAAGATGCAATGTCATTTTGTGAATAAATAAACATAGAATATTATATAAAATATGCAAAAATAACTATTAAAATGCGGTGTGCTAAAATACTTAAAATTGCACGAAAATATACAAAAAACGGGTCAAAATTGACTGTCAACAAATTAGAACCCAAGATTGGGACTATAAACGGGGAGCTATACGCATGCAATAAGGGAGGAGAGAAAAATCTCAGCAGCAAGGGAATAATCGAAGAAGAAAGAGAAAAATCTCAGCAGCAAGGAAATAATCGAAGAAGAAAGAGAAAAATCCCAGCAGCAAGGGAATAATCGAAGAAGGGAGTAATTCAGTAGCAATAACTAGGATTCTCAAACCATTTCTTTTCATAAGCAAACAATCATACACCAGCCCGTCTCGAAGCCAAAGATTTTTTATCACTTTCAATCGCATGACCGCAGAACTCTCCGAGTGGCATCGACGACTTGATACGCTGTCTCGGTTCGCTGTCCGGAGAAGGTAAACTCGTCTCCTTTCAAATCTCTATGCGATTTACACTAAGTTTATATGACTGTATACATTGTGTCAAATATATTTAATGCCATTGATTGTCATTTGTGTGTGATTTGGGATACATATGTTTGGTGTCAAATCGCAGAGCAATATTAATCTCTATTGATATTCGCAACCGTGATCGTTAATGTTTAGGCCAATCTTAGCGTCGTCATGGCTTAATGGTGCAGTTATTGTTTGGATTTATGAGATCGATTGGGTTATGTGTTAAGTGGTAGTTTCACATATTATGCTAAAATTGTTCTTCACTCAATGCTTGATGGATTGCAATATTGATAAAAAATCGTATGAGATTATTCAATTGATCACAGTCGAGACATGTTATACCGCATCGCTGAAATATGGATATTGTTCGTCTAGCGTAATCATGTCGAAAGCGTTTGTCTGCTTCCGCACTCAAGATAAGATTATACCCTTAAATGAACACGCATATACGAGAATTCTTCATGCTTAAATTATCATGTCTTAAGGATTATCTGAAACTAGCCTGAGTTGGTTTTGTACATTTCAAAATAAAATACTAATATTCCTATGTCCTACATGTTCACCAACCTAAACATGCTATACCCTACTTATTTCAGCACCATTGTATATAATGTATATAGTAGATATAAAGTAGATACCATCTCTTTGTGGTTGTCTGTTTTGTCTCCTGATTCCTCATATTCGTTGAGAAGATGGCATACTATTTTCGCATGTCTTTTAAATGGACTCAGTATAGCCTACGACGGCGCTAAAACATCTCTGATGATGTGCTAATTCGCTGGACTATTCTAAATAACACTTATGCTAGTATCTAGAATCCATTTGAACTAATTTGCCTGTTCTTCAGCTTTTCTTTTTATATATACTGGGAAATATGAAAATGGTATATTCTTGGGATTGTCCTGTGTGTTATTGTGTATCTATTTGGAAAATTATTATCTTTAAAAGTTCAAATGCATAATTGTAATTGTAAAGTTCAGGTCAGTCAAGTTGATTTTGCATTCTTAAACATCATTGTTGGAAAGTTGTCCGATTATCTCTATGTTTATATGCCAACCCAATTTTATGATGGGTCTACATTATCCTATGAACAAAAACGAAGTGACTTAACTGCGTCCCTAAATTTTATACTAATGTTTGTGTGTTGTTAATACATTTGAGCACGTACTAATCCTTATCTTTTCTTATTTTTTTTTACATGAAATGAAATGCCTTGAAGCAAAAGGAAGAGTCTCAATACGAGACTCGTCGCAACTCACGAAGACCCGCATTTATGTGCTTCATCCTCTCCGCATCAGAAATTCCAAGTCATAGGCGAAATGACTTCGCCATTCCTTCGAGTCATTATTATTGACTCCCCTTTCCCCATTTATTTATTGTAACTATTTGTCTAACATTAATCTACTAGTAGAATACTTATAATAGTTAAACATTGAAGCAATAAATTAGAAGATAGCTTCCCCCTCTTAAAGTTATAGGAAACCATTTAATAATTTTCACTTGCATAATTAATTAGATAGCTAATATATTATTTCAACATGAGAAACTCATTTTGCTATAAATCCTTATTAGCCTTCACGTAAGAAAATTACTTAAATCATAGGTTGCTAGCATGATAGCCATTTTACATCCTATCTCATAAGTAAATATTTTGTCATAATAAATTTTGCATTATTACTCTTATTATACATAACATATATCTAATAGAGTATTTAGGTACTTTAATGACATATTTTTTCAAAACTAACTTTGTCTTTTATACACAAATCTCGCAATTTTTAAAAAAAAATATATCTTATACCTTCAAATTTCTTTTACTTAAATGCTTTTAAACATGTCTTTTCTTAGCATAAAACTGAGTCATTCTTACCAATTTTGCTATATTGAAATCAGCAAAATCATTACTTGGATTCAAACAAGCAATACAAAGAAGCAACTCAGAATTGACCTCATTAAACCAATCATTAATCTGATTTATAATGGCATTAAAATATTTCACACAATAATGAAAATCGTTAGTAATGTTTATCTTACAACGAGGACAATGACTATTAACATATTCACCATTCATATCCCATATCATTTAAGTATTTTTTATGTACTAAAGCTTTCTACTTGAGAACACTGTCGAATATATGATTATCACACATACCTAATTCATCTCCTATTCTAGTCTCGCTTGGTGCTTGCACTCGGGACATTTTCTTGGATCTAACATACCATCTTATACTAATATCGTCACACTTGTCAAACATGCAATTTATCAACACTTGGCAATCTTATCACATCTAGGTAACATAACTTGTATCCTATCTAAGGAATTCCTAGGATCTTTAGGCTACTGCCAAATTCATTACCTTATAGATTCACATATACTCTTCATCAGTGCTTTGTTATAATTCATCTTAGATACGACATTCTACACTTATTAACATCCGAAATCATTTAGTACTACGCTAGACATATACAATACATAATAAGGTTTTCCAACATACACGCTCTTATGCTAAAATAGGTAGCATACCTAAATGCCACTCAGATGGGTGCTCCAAGTCCTACCGATCTCCCAATACATACATCTGATTTTGGTTCCCTCTCGAGCTCGACACTCTTCTCCTACCCCTGCCATGCTGAAATGAAGATGTTGAACCCATAGGCTACCCTAAATTACCATTGTTCTCACGACCCAACATTATACAGTTTCATACCATGTGCCCCGGGCTCCCACATCTAAAACACACATTTGTACCTCGTAAGCATGGCCCAACGTGTCTCCTCCTACATTTGTCGTATCGAGGCAAAGGCGGATTCATCTATCTAATGCTCTCCAACACTATTTTTGCCCTGCATTTCAGTCAATTCAACACTATAGATGGGTCACCTTGTAAAACGGACGTCGTTTTACAAGGTGATAAAAAAAATGAAAGTGGGTGCACTTGCCCCCAGTATGAAAAGTGTGTGTTCGCCACTGACCACAATAGTAGTATATTTTGCAATAGCTAGCAATTTCAGGTACACACGAGGGCTACTTGGCCAATTGAAGAAGCTCAAACATCCACGTTCTCCTTGTGACGCATCCTGTGCCTACGATGAGACATTTTCTGGTTATAGTTACGTCTTCTAGGTGGTGTGCTATATGTGTCAGGGTGATGAATATCTTGGACACTTGCTGATTACCCGAATATGCAGTCGAACGGGTCTTCAATTACCTCCACAACAACAGCTGCTGCACTCGTCTACATTTATGAACAAAGACCCTAGTTAACAAATTACTTACAAAGTTGCATATTCAGTTATGACAAAGCAATGGCTGAGTGGAAGGAATTTATTTCCAAGCAGGAACTTGTTAAGCTTGTCCTACTTCCCAGTGCTATTCTCTGATTCATATTTCATATTTTTATTTAAAGGCAGCAGTTGCGTACTCACATTAATTTGCTTGCGCTGTAGATTAGTCTTCCTCAGATCAGTTTCTCCGAATTGATTTTCTTATTGTCAGAGTCATCACATGTCATATGATATGAGCAGAAGCAAGATCTTCCTCGAAGAGATTTCTAATGCGCCACCTTGGATTTGGCCGGTCTGTTGAATCGTCGTCATAAACATTTTCACAGGAAAAATATTTGGAGACACGTTGCAATACCTGCAGATCATGCTGATACTTCTTCAACATTCTATCACGTAATGTAAAAATATACATCAGTAAATAGTTTAATATTGGGGAAGAAAACAGAAGATATTACCACATAACATTTTATCAAAGGAAGCTATCGGATCAGGTACATAAAACGTTAATACTAAGGAGTTTTCTTCAGAGAAGTTTCTGCAACCTTTCTGCAGGAAGAGTATATCCTTCTCAAAGTGAATTTTCTTTTTGAATATTTTTTTCCTGAACCACAAAAACTGTGAAGAAACTTCTCTAGTTAATCAGTAGTTCAGAACTCTTAGAAGACGGTTATTGCTTCTCTGAATGTGCTTGGTCTCTCCAACACTCTCCACCAGGTAAAAGCATGCAAAGTCTACGCCGTACCTCCAACAACTAATAAGTCAACCAATTATACCAAGCAATTCGAACATGTTCAGGTTGCCCCCCTAAACTTGAGAGGTGGCTCTCACCACTTAGCCTAGCAGTCAGTTCCCATATTCTCAGGTGGTATCTCACTATAATACTAACAACAACAACATACCCAATGAAATTCCACAATGTGGGATCTGGATAGAATAAAATGTACACAGATCTCACCTCCACCTTGATAGGTAGATGTGTCGTTTTCGGGAGACCATCGGCTCAAAACAAAGCGGGAAAAGTAAAATAAAGTATGAGAAACGGTCAGACTCAGACGAGAAATTAAAGCATTGTGGACATGCAGATAGTAAAAATCAAATACGCAATGGTAGAGCATTCTAACAATAGGAAGCAGTAGCTAACACAACTAAATAAGATAAATAAATTACACTAAAGAACACATAGCAGCAGGAATCAAACTACAGAGTACTATAGAGCAATAATGCGCATATAAGTGTGACAGGCTAATCGAACCTACAGTAATAACACTATCATTTTGTAAGCGTAAAGAGGACTACACTCGACTACCTACTACTCTAATACGTGTCCTCCACAACCCCCTATCTAAGGTCATGTCCTTAGTAAGTTGCATCTGCGTCATATCTTATCTAATCACATCTTCTCAATACTTCTTTGACCTACCTCTACCCCTTCTGAACTCATCCATAGCCAACCTCTCACACCTCCGCATTGGGGCATCAGTGTCTCTCCTCTGCATATACTTGAACTATCTCAACCTCGTTTCCCGCATCTTTTCTTCCACCAAGGTCACTCCCACTTTATCCCGGATATCATCATTCCTAATCTTATCTCTCCTTGTATGCCCATATATCCATTTCAGCATCCTCACCTCGGTAATTCTCATCTTTTGTATGTGCGAAGTCTTGACTGGCCAACACTCTGCCCCATACAACATAGTTGGTCTAACCACCACCCTATAGAACTTGTCTTTAAGTTTAGTTGACACATTTTTGTCACACAAGACTCCAGATGCGAGCCCCTATTTCATCCACTCTGTATCAATATGATGTGTTACATCGTCATCAATCTCTCAATTCCCTTGGATAATAGACCCTAGGTATTTGAAGCTTCCTTTCTTCGGAATGACTTGAGTACCAAGAATCACCTCCATGTCTGTCTTAGAATCGCTCCTGCTGCTGAACTTGCACTACAAATATTCTATCTTGGTCCTACTCAATTTGAACCCTTTAGACTCCAGAGTCTGTCTCCAAACCTCCAGCTTGGCGTTTACTCCGCTGCGAGTCCCATCAATAAGGACTATATTGTCTGTAAATAACATACAACATGGTCCTGCCCTTGGATTTGTCGCGTCATTACATCCATCAACAATGCAAATAGGAATGGGCTAAGAGATCTCTGGTGCAACCCAATCATCATTGGGAAGAACTCCGAGTCTCCTCCTACTGTTCGTACTCTGGTCTTGCTCCATCATACATATATTTGATTGTCCTAGTGTATCTCACAGGTACACTTCTAACCTCCAAACATCTCCATAAAATCACCCTAGGGACTTTGTCGTATGCCTTCTCGAGGTCGATGAAAATCATATGTAAATCTTTCTTCCTCTCCCTATACTGCTCCACCAATAACAACTCTGGATATCACCTTTGTTTTTTTACAAGGGAATCATTGTACTTGTTACACCCCGTAATTCCAAGACATGTATAAGAGAATGTACGAAAGGAAACAAGACTTGGAAAAGGATACGAAAGGAAGAATTGTTTTTACGACGGAAAATGTTCTGAACGTCGGAAAGGAAAAATGTTCGTTGTTGGGAATTGGATTCTCAAAATGTATTATTTGAAGAGTATGGAACTTATTAATATTATGGAAATTTATTTTTACGGATTTGGTCACGTGGGGCCCACCCGAGGAATTTTACATTTTTGTGGGGCCCACGAGGTTCTGAATTTTATGGACGAATGAGAGGCGACACGTGGCACCCTACATGGTCTTGGTCGAAATTATGGTAAGGGTAAAATGGTCATTGACCATCTTGGAAGATAAGTCTTGCAAGCTTGATATCATTGACTTGTCAACATGTCGCTAAGGCTAAATCAGTGAAATTCATCCTAGCCTCACATTTGTTGTAATCTAAGCCCTCCAATGTGTTATAAATACATAACTAGTAGCAAGACAAGGTCTTCCAACACTTAGAAAATATCACACATTTCTTGTTCTTCCATGGTGCTCACGGGTTTGACATGTTGTGCACACAAATTTTTTGTAATTTTGATCCATTAGCCTCAAGACTTTAACCCAATGTCCTAAGGGTATTGTAGGGATATCTCAATAGAAAGATTTGGAAAACGTATTTTTACGTTAGTCGTGGCGGAAACTAAGGGAGTTCTTCAACTTTGAAGTTGGAACTTGAAGAAGGGTTCTTCATAGGCCTCTAAGGAATGCTTGGAGCGGATTGGAACTTAAGGAAAGGAGCTAAGAATTGCTAAGGCGCGACTTTGGATCTTGGAAATTTTAAGGGCTTGGAAAGGTATAAATTTTGTCGTTTTAGTAGTTAAGACTTACTTATTGTTGTAGCTATGGACTTTAGCAAGCATGTGTTATATAGTATGAAGTTTGATAAGTATTTTGACTATTGGAACCCTAATCAAATCTAGCATGTTTAGCTTTAAGATTGGAATTCAAGTTGATTATTAGTTTAAGTCGTCGCATGTTGAATAAAGAAGGAAATTGTAGTTGTTGATGTTGTCTATGACTAAATAACATGTTGACCTAAGAACTTGGAATTTGGAAAAGGGTTGGAAAAGACTTAGTGTTGTTCTATATGTTGGCCGAGAATGGCTAGTGAACATTTAACTATTTCGTATGAATTGTGGGGCGGAATTTTACACGTAGTATAAGGCGTGTAATCCCCTTTGTTTGGTTGTTGTTTGGAGCCTTAAATGTGGCGTGTTGGTTATTGTATTCGACCTTGAAAAGGTGGCAAAGTGAGTAGAAACAAAGGAAGTCTTTGCGATTTTCCGTAGAATTAGAGACCAAATACTTAGTATTATTCTACATAGAGACTAGAAGTTGATAGCCTTGTTGTGACCATTATAGGTTGACAACACTGCGTATGGTGTATTCGGCTTAGCTTGTGGATTTAGCGAAAGGTATGTGAACTATCTCCTCTTCTAGCATGATTCCTTAGAATAAAGAAAGTAAGTTCTACTCTGAATGATCCATTCCTTGCTTGTATTTGGTTTGCCTAAAATAGAATTTGTTCTATGTACTTCCTGAGTGTACTTTGATGTTTAAATTGTAAGTAGTATAATCCATTTCCTTAGGGAAGTTTGGATTCTTAAAAGTGAAGGTATTTTTCTTAAAGTACATAGAGACTTGAAAAGGAAGTGGTTTCCAAATCTTTTGGCTAGTGCCTTGGATTAAAACCTAAAGGTCATTATAATGACTTTAGAAGTCAAAGAGTGATTTACTTATTTGATTTAAAAAAGGAGAAATGACATGATTTAAGAGAAGTAACTTGCGTTAAGGGTGAAGTTACTTGAGGTTTAAAAAGTAGAAGAAAACTTGTTTTCTAACTATTAAGAGACTTGAAGTATTTTGAAAGTTAAGAACTTGATTTGTAAGTATGTGATACTTGGTTTTAATAGCAAAAGTCTCTTGGTTATTAAAGGAATGGATACGTCTAAAACCATAAAAGGGTTATAACGGCTTTATGGGAAGTTGGTTATAACGGCTTTATGGAAGGATTAGAAAGTTGTCTATTTTGATTGAATCGGCATAAGTTGCCTAGATTGTGAAAATTTGAAGTTACTTGATTTCAAGCTTTGAAATGAGCTTTCTAAAAGTGTAGTAACTTACTTTGAAAAATAGACATGCCTTGATACTACGGGTGTTGGTATCTTGGGGTTTACATAATAAGGAGTCTTTTGAAAAGAATGTACGTACGTAGTACTTTGGCTTGATAAATTGAGAATTTGTCTAAGTGTGCCTTGATAAGTACTTTGACTTGTTAAAGAGAATTATTCTATGTATGCCTTGATTAGTTCTTTGGCTTGATAAATTGAGAATTTGTCTAAGTGTGCCTTGATAAGTACTTTGACTTGTTAAAGTAGATTTATTCTATGTATGCCTTGATTAGTACTTTGGCTTGATAAATTGAGAATTTGTCTAAGTGTGCCTTGATAAGTACTTTGACTTGTTAAAAGGAGAATTATTCTATGTATGCCTTGATTAGTACTTTGGCTTGATAAATTGAGAATTTGTCTAAGTGTGCCTTGATAAGTACTTTGACTTGTTAAAAGAGAATTATTCTATGTATGCCTTGATTAGTACTTTGGCTTGATAAATTGAGAATTTGTCTAAGTGTGCCTTGATAAGTACTTTGACTTGTTAAAGAGAATTATTCTATGTATGCCTTGATTAGTACTTTGGCTTGATAAAATGAGAATTATCCTATGTGTGCCTTGATAAGTACTTTGACTTGGTTAATTGAGAACTTGCCTATATGTGCTGGTAATAGCCTTTGAGTGCAAGTATTATGTTTTATTAAGTTGTCGCGACTCTCGGTTAAAGGCCTATTGTCTTGTTGTAAGATTCTTGGGACGTCTGAAAGCGGTGATGTGGGATTCCACGGGTATCTTCCGTTACTTGTAGTACTTGGGTTAAATTCGGATTTTTATAGAAGACATGGTAGTGCTTATGTCTTGCTTGATGGTCGGTCGAGATAGGGTAAGAGTATAAATGAGGGCAAGCCCAGGCGTTATACCACCTCCCGAGTAAGAGTATTAGTGAGGGTAAACCCCAAGGCATGTACCACTGCTTTATGTGTTGTTTGTGGCGGTTGAGATAGGGTAAAAGTATAAATGAGGGCAAGCCCAGGCGTTATACCACCTCCTCCAGGGGTAAGAGTATTAGTGAGGGTAAACCCCAAGATGCTATACCACCTTTACCACCTACTCCGGGGTAAGAGTATAAGTGAGGGTAAACCCCAAGATGCTATACCATAGGTGAGACTTGATGTTATGTTATATCATGGTGCCGGCGGTGAAGGATTCCAGGCATGATTGATATTATGGGCGTGAGACCCATAGTTATATCCGAGTAGTGACCTTGAGGGCTTGCGTCACGACTTGATATATCGCTTATGTGTTATGTCTTGTAGGTTGGATATCATACATGTCTCTGTGTTATTTAGCGCTATGATTTTATTACGATCTTCATTCACATACTTGGTACATTCCCGTCTTGACCTCGCCCGGGTGCGTTCATCTGCGAGTTTAGGTACGTGATTCGGTGATCGGCAGTGTAGGATCTGCTCGGGGTTTTGGATAGCTCCTCTGTCCGGAGTTTATCTTGTTGGTATATGTCCTTGATGCAGGCTTTATGCAGTTTTGGGTGCGGCGGGGCCTTGTCGTCACATTTCGATTTAACTCCTAGAGTGCTGTATTCATATGTGGGATTGGACTCGTATGCGGTGTAGTGTCTTACATTTATGTATATTATGGCGGCCTTGCCGGCTTTGCCCTTACGTATGTTGGTTTTAAAGAAAAAAAAATGAGTTGTTATTTAAATTCATGATTTACTTATGTTGTTAAGGTAGAAGGGTGCCCGGGTAGGGCACGATCCCAGGCCGGGGTTCGGGCGTGACAGTGGTATCGAGCGATCGGTCCTCGGAATGTTCTGACCGTGTCTAGTAAGTCTTGATTATCGGTGTGTTGCGCGCCACACCCATAAACAGGAGGCTACAGGACATTTAGGAGTTGGTTTCTATTCTTCTCACTCTAGATCGTGCCATAGAGGTGTGTTGGTAAGAAAATTCCTCTCGGCGTATTGTTGTGTTCTGATTATGCCTCGAGGAGGCAACAGCCTTGAGAAGGGCAAAGGAGTAGCGAGAGCTACTAGTCGGACTCGAGAGAGTTGATAGGGCTTATGCCTGAGTTATCTGGATGTGGTTCCACGATCGGCGAGTTCTTCTTCGCGAGTTTTGAGGCCCGTGCGAGCCTCGGTTTCTCGATTAGGAGAAGACTATAGGGTCGTGAGGAAGCGATTATGCTTTTGACCAAGATAAGCGGTGCTAGCGGTTGTAAGTGTTAGTACCCGAGTTAGGGATACTTTGATTAGTAAAGTGAAGTAAGAATGTTGACAAGAATGATAAGTGAACTAAGACTATAGTTGTGTAGAGTTCACACGTAGTAATTGCCCATGTGATGTAAGACCAATAGGGAAGATTGTGCAGTAGAAATACTTTGGCTTATGTGACGAACCTCTAGTGAATAGGGGATAGGGTAAGAAGTACCTTGAGATAAGAGAGAGTTTTATATCAGACTAAGAATGAGAAGTTAAGTGTGACGATGAGCCGGGTTATGGACTCATTTCGGGTCAGCCGGCAGTATAGGATGGGGTGATGTCAGTTAGAAATGGTCTCGCTGTGTGATAGGGTCCCGAGGATGCCAGGCCCAAGATTAGTTAATCGTTGTACGAGTTTGTGGGCGCGTTCCACGACTAGGTCGTAAGGACCGAGAAAAGCCTTATCGGGAATGTAAGTAGCAATATGGCCAAGTTGGTTAGTAACTCAAGTTGGGGAACGAAACAAAATTTGAGATTTTGCGTGTACTAGATGAGTTTGAAAGTGCGAGAAAGTATGACAAGTAAGGAAAGAAAGGAACCTCTAAGGATCCGTGTTTGGGAAAATTGTAACCTTGAGTTTTGTGAGAAGGGACCACTGACGGAAGGTCCATTATTATGTTTACGTATGTTATGTGGTGGCCATGGGTGGCATCGTTGGTCTTGTGCAGTTTTGATTGGTAGGCATAGTATAGAGTTTATGCCGGGGTTTGTATAGCTTGATAATCGGCTAAGAACATTCGGGGACGAATGTTTCTAAGGGGAAGAATGTTACACCAGTAATTCCAAGACATGTATAAGAGAATGTACGAAAGGAAACAAGACTTGGAAAAGGATACGAAAGGAAGAATTGTTTCTGACGGAAAATGTTAGAAACGTCGGAAAGGAAAAATGTTCGTTGTTGGGAATTGGATTCTCAAAATGTATTATTTGAAGAGTATGGAACTTATTAATATTATGGAAATTTATTTTTGATTTGGTCACGTGGGGCCCACAGAAATTTTACATTTTTGTGGGGCCACGAGGGTTCTAATTTTATGGACGAATGAGAGGCGACACGTGGCACCCCTACATGGTCTTGGTCGAAATTATGGTAAGGGTAAAATGGTCATTGACCATCTTGGAAGATAAGTCTTGCGAGCTTGATATTGTTGACTTGTCGACTTGTCCACATAGGCTAAATCAGTGAAATTCATCCTAGCCTCACATTTGTTGTAATCTAAGCCCTCCAATGTGTTATAAATACATAACTAGTAGCAAGACAAGGTCTTCCAACACTTAGAAAATATCACACATTTCTTGTTCTTCCATGGTGCTCGCGGGTTTGACATGTTGTGCACACAAATTTTTGTAATTTTGATCCATTAGCCTCAAGACTTTAACTTGATGTCCCTAAGGGTATTGTAGGGATATCTCGATAGAAAGATTTGGAAAAAGCGTATTTTTACGTTAGTCATGGCGGAAACTAAGGGAGTTCTTGACTTTGAAGTTGGAACTTGAAGAAGGGTTCTTCATAGGCCTCTAAGGAATGCTTGGGCGGATTGGAACTTAAGGAAAGGAGCTAAGAATTGCTAAAGGCGCGACTTTGGATCTTGGAAATTTTAAGGGCTTGGAAAGGTATAAATTTTGTCGTTTTAGTAGTTAAGACTTACTTATTGTTGTATCTTTTGTCTTTAGCTAGCATGTTTTATATAGTATTAAGTTTGATAAGTATTTTGACTATTGGAAACCTAATCCGAAATCTAGCATTTTTAGCTTTAAGATTGGAATTCAAGTTGATTATTAGTTTAAGTAAATCGCGTGTTGAATAAAGAAGGAAATTGTAGTTGTTGATGTTGTCTATGACTAAATAACATGTTGACCTAAGAACTTGGAATTTGGAAAAGGGTTGGAAAAGACTTAGTGTTGTTCTATATGTTGGCCGAGAATGGCTAGTGAACATTTAACTATTTCGTATGAATTGTGGGGCGGAATTTTACACGTAGTATAAGGCGTGTATTCCCCTTTGTTTGGTTGTTGTTTGGAGCCTTAAATGTGGCGTGTTGGTTATTGTATTCGACCTTGAAAAGGTGGCAAAGTGAGTAGAAACAAAGGAAGTCTTTGCCCGATTTTCCGTAGAATTAGAGACCAAATACTTAGTATTATTCTACATAGAGACTAGAAGTTGATAGCCTTGTTGTGACCATTATAGGTTGACACTTCTCGTATGGTGTATTCGGCTTAGCTTGTGGATTTAGCGAAAGGTATGTGAACTATCTCCTCTTCTAGCATGATTCCTTAGAATAAAGAAAGTAAGTTCTACTCTTGAATGATCCATTCCTTGCTTGTATTTGGTTTGCCTAAAATAGAATTTGTTCTATGTACTTAGCGAGTGTACTTTGATGTTTAAATTGTAAGTAGTATAATCCATTTCCTTAGGGAAGTTTGGATTCTTAAAAGTGAAGGTATTTTTCTTAAAGTACATAGAGACTTGAAAAGGAAGTGGTTTCCAAATCTTTTGGCTAGTGCCTTAGTTCTAAAACCTAAAGGTCATTATAATGACTTTAGGGGAGTCAAAGGTGATTTACTTATTTGATTTAAAAAGGAGAAATGACATGATTTAAGAGAAGTAACTTGCGTTAAGGGTGAAGTTACTTGAGGTTTAAAAGTAGAAGAAAACTTGTTTTCTAACTATTAAGAGACTTGAAGTATTTTGAAAGTTAAGAACTTGATTTGTAAGTATGTGATACTTGGTTTTAATAGCAAAAGTCTCTTGGTTATTAAAGGAATGGATACGTCTAAAACCATAAAGGGTTATAACGGCTTTATGGGAAGTTGGTTATAACGGCTTTATGGAAGGATTAGAAAGTTGTCTATTTTGATTGAATCGGCATAAGTTGCCTAGATTGTGAAAATTTGAAGTTACTTGATTTCAAGCTTTGAAATGAGCTTTCTAAAAGTGTAGTAACTTACTTTGAAAAATAGACATGCCTTGATACTACGGGTGTTGGTATCTTGGGGTTTACATAATAAAGAGTCTTTTGAAAAGAATGTACGTACGTAGTACTTTGGCTTGATAAATTGAGAATTTGTCTAAGTGTGCCTTGATAAGTACTTTGACTTGTTAAAAGAGAATTATTCTATGTATGCCTTGATTAGTACTTTGGCTTGATAAATTGAGAATTTGTCTAAGTGTGCCTTGATAAGTACTTTGACTTGTTAAAGAGAATTATTCTATGTATGCCTTGATTAGTACTTTGGCTTGATAAATTGAGAATTTGTCTAAGTGTGCCTTGATAAGTACTTTGACTTGTTAAAAGGAGAATTATTCTATGTATGCCTTGATTAGTACTTTGGCTTGATAAATTGAGAATTTGTCTAAGTGTGCCTTGATAAGTACTTTGACTTGTTAAAGAGAATTATTCTATGTATGCCTTGATTAGTACTTTGGCTTGATAAATTGAGAATTTGTCTAAGTGTGCCTTGATAAGTACTTTGACTTGTTAAAGAGAATTATTCAATGTATGCCTTGATTAGTACTTTGGCTTGATAAAATGAGAATTATCCTATGTGTGCCTTGATAAGTACTTTGACTTGGTTAATTGAGAACTTGCCTATATGTGCTGGTAATAGCCTTTGAGTGCAAGTATTATGTTTTATTAAGTTGTCGCGACTCTCGGTTAAAGAATTACTGTCTTGTTGTAAGTTCTTGGGGACGTCTGAAGCGGTGATGTGGGATTCCACGGGTATGCTTCCGTTACTTGTAGTACTTGGGTTTAATTCCCGGATTTTTATAGCTGTCATGGTAGTGCTTATGTCTTGCTTGATGGTCGGTCGAGATAGGGTAAGAGTATAAATGAGGGCAAGCCCCAGGCGTTATACCACCTCCTCCAGGTAAGAGTATTAGTGAGGGTAAACCCCGAGGCGATGTACCACCGCTTTATGTGTTGTTTGACGGTTGAGATAGGGTAAAAGTATAAATGAGGCAAGCCCAGACGTTATACCACCTCCTCCAGGGTAGAGTATTAGTGAGGGTAAACCCAAGACCCGAGATGCTATACCACCGCTTACCACCTTCTCCCGGGGTAAGAGTATAAGTGAGGGTAAACCCCAAGATGCTATACCAGGTGGGACTTGATGTTATGTTATATCATGGATGCCGGCGGTGAGAAGGATTCCACGGGCATGATTGATATTATGGGCGTGAGACCCATAGTTATATCGAGTAGTGACCTTGAGGCTTGCGTCCACGACTTGATATGACCGCTTATGTGTTATATGCTTGTAGGTTGGATATCATACATGTCTCTGTGTTATTTAGATTGCTATGATTTTATTACTGATTTCTGTTCACATCGTACATTCTTGCCCGTCTTGACCTCGCCCGAGGTGCGTTCAATCCGCGAGTTTAGGTACCTTGATTCGGTGATCGGCAGTGTAGGATCACCTTTCGGGGTTTTGGATAGCTCCTCTGTCGAGTTTATCTTGTTGGTATATGTCCTTCAAGATGCAGGCTTTATGCAGTTTTAGATGCGGCGGGGCCTTGTCCGTCACATTTGATTTAACTCTAAGTGCGTATTCATATGTGGGATTGGACTCGTATGCGGTGTAGTGTCTTACATTTTATGTATATTATGGCGGCCTTGTCGGCTTTGCCACTTGCGTATGTTGGTTTTAAAGAAAAAAATGAGTTGTTATTTAAATTCCGCCGTTTACTTATGTTGTTAAGGTAGAAGGGTGCGGGTAGGGCAGATCACGAGCAGGTTGGGCGTGTGATACTCACCTCCATTTTTCGGGCATTTTTGTCGTCTTAAAAATGACGTTAAACAACTCAGTCAGCCACTTCAAACTTGCACTGCCTGCGCTCTTTCAAAAGTCAACTAGGATCTCATCAGGCCCGGTCGCTCATACCCTGCGCATCCTGCGAATATCACCCTTAACCTCCTCAACCTTAATATTTCTACAATACCTAAAATCCCGATACCTACCAGAATGCTCCAGATCTTCCAGCACAATGTCTCCATCTCCTTTTTTGTTCAAGAGTTTATGAAAGTAAGACTGCTACCACCGCCTAATACACACTTCTTCCACCAATACTTTGTCGTCCTCATCCTTGATGCACCTCACGTGATCTAAGTCACGGGCCCTTCTTTCCATTGCTTTGGCTAGTCTGAAGTTTCTTATCCCCGCCTTTCTCCTCTAATTCCACATAAATGCGTTCAAAAGCCGTCGTTCTCGCCACGTAACCGCTTGTTTTGCCTCCTTCCTCGCTATCTTATATAGTTCCATATTCGTCCACTTCTCCACATCATCTTTGCTTTATACCAATCTGACATACGCCAATTTCTTCGCTTCCACCTTCTTTTGGACTTTATCATTCCACCACCAGTCCCCTCGATTCCCACCACTGTTACCTCGCGAGACCCCTAACACGTCTCTAGCTACCTCCCGAATGCAACTGACCGTCTTTTCCCACATATCGATCGCATATGCACTACTTTCCCAAGCCCCACTGGCCATCAACCTCTCCCCCATCTCATCTGCACTAGCCATGGTCAAACTCCCCCATTTGATTCTTAACATGTCATCCATGACCCTCTTCTTCTTCTCCAACTTGATCTCCAAATCCATCACCAAAAGCTTATGTCGGGTTGTAAGATACTCATTCGGAATAACCTTACAGTCGTTACCAAGACCTTTGTCAACCTTCCTAAGGAGCAAAAGTCTATCTGAGTCTTAGCCAACGAACTACAAAAAGTCACCAAGTGTTCCTCCTTCTTCAAGAACCTCGAATTGGCTATCATTATCCCACTAGCTCTAGCGAACTCCAAAAGGGAGAATTCTCCCTTGTTCCTGTCCCCGATTTCAAAGCCTCCATGCACATCGTCATAAACCCCCGAAAGTGACCCGATATGACCATTGAGATCCCCTCCTACAAATAACTTTTCAGTGGGTGGTATGCCTCTCACTACTTCGTCCAAATCCTCTCAAAAACGTCTCTTCTCCTCTTCGTCCAAGCCCGCCTGCGGCGCATAAGCGCTAATAATGTTCATAGTGCACCCTTCAATTACCAACTTAATCGTCATCATTCGGTCATTGACCTTCATCACCTTTACCACCTGCTCTCTTCGCTCGTTGTCTACCAAAATCTCTACCTCATTCCTATACTGCGACCTATCCGAGAACCATAACTTATACCCGTCTACATCTTTAGTCTTAGGCCCTTACCACTTGGTCTCCTAGACACAGGCTGTTAATCCCCCTCTTCTTAAGAATCTTAACTAGCTCTATGAACTTTCCTGTTAAAGTCTCAATGTTCCAAGACCCTATTCTATGTCTAGCCTCTCTCTTACCCCCACTTACCCGCCCTAACCCTCACCTCTTGCCCCGACCGAGAACATGACCCTAGCCTACCATCAGTTACCAAAGCAACTAAAGCAAATATAAAATAATAAACTACTCAAACGTTTACCTCAAAACAGTAAGGGATCAAAGTGCAAGCATGATGCGCGAAGAGATGCTCACACTTTAACGCAAGTGCACGTTATCGTGACAAGTAGTATAGTCTTGGTAAGACCGAATATCGTCCACAAGGATTAGTGTTCAAGTACCAATTATCTATCTTTTAGTATCTATTTGGTAACCGATATTGATTTGGTTGTTTATAACTAACAATTATAAAGGCTAATTAACTATATGTTTACTTCAGTAGTGATGGAAATAGGGCTTCCACGTCTCCTCAACTATCCGCTTATGTTACTTATTAATGCAATGAATTATGGTTCTTCTTCTCTCGGAGCTAGCAGGTTTACGAAATCGTTTTATACTTCCGTTAAGGCTATATAAACACTCAACCCCAGTATTGCTCCTTTCTACCTTTCGGTGATAAGGATGACTCTATAGGAGGATTAAAACCAAAAACCTAGTTAGTCGCGTCGCATGCGTAAAATTAGGTGTTTTAAGCCTCTCATTAACGCTACATAAGTAATTGAGGTATTTCCATCCCCAATCCAAAATATGTCTACCCAACTTACAACATATTCACAACCTCCTCCTTTCGAAGTTTGATTAGAAATCATATAAATAATGATAATTAGTGATCAATTAATTACCAAACATTCAAAGCAATTATTGGATAAATCTCAACAAGAAGAAGAATTACCATAAACATGCATCAATTCATAACATAAGTTTCTAGTGATTTAACATGGAAAACCCTATAAAAGAATTAGTTCCTAGCCATTGACATGACAAGAACTAATTCAAGGTTCATCATAAAAACTGAAATAAAGGAAAGAAAAGAAAGAAAATTACTAAGTTATGGTCTCCAATCTTCAATCCAAGAATCCTTGTGTTGTGCAAGAAAGGGAACTCCTTAGAACTGCATAGGGTTCTCCTTTTATAGGCTCAAAACCGCCTCTAACTTTTCCCTTCAGGCCTGGCCCAGAAAATCGTCATTAAACCTGATTTTCCCACGTTGGCGCCGCGGCCCTGCTATCGGCGCCGCGGCGCCGGATGTTCTGCGATACTTCGGATGATTTGGCGCGCGCCGCTCTCTGGCATGCAGAGCGCCGCGTACTGCTCTGCGACGCCACGGATATTGGGCGTCGCGGCCCTGCACCTGTTGGCATGAGGCGTCGCGGCGCTGGCCCGTGTTTCTTCCTCGTTCGCCACTTTCTCGTCTTTTAAGCTCTGGAACCTCCACTTTTGCCCTCTTTTAGCTCATTTTTCCGCCATTGGGCCATTTTAACCACTTTGACTCAAAAGGAAGAAAATCTATCATAATACGACACTTATTTGTACAAAAAGGAACAAAAGATTAGCTAAAAATGACTCGAAAAGTGTATATAAAATACACCGATCAAATACCCCCAAACTTAACCTTTGCTCGCCCTCGAGCAAAGATAAAAAGAAAGAATTAAAGACTCAAAGAAACGAAAATAAAAGACTCACTAACATTGATCACTTTTGCTGCATTGGTGTTATCTAGAAAAACATGAAGGTTAACAGAATAATATGCAGGAACATATAGCATGAAATTTTAGCACACTAAACATATTAAGCTAGATATTTCGCAAACTCGTTTTTATCATGCTTAATGGAAGTCAACATGCTGAATCATGCTTGTAAAATAGAAAAATCCTATGGCATGTTTACTTGTTATTCTCCACTAATCCTGAATATGCATAAAAGAGATCTTCAGGACTTTAAGGGTTGTCATGTAGGCTTAGGTATAAGTAGGTAAAAATAGACATTTAGTCTCATTTTTTGTGTACCATAAGCTCTTTTAGCTTTTCATTGTTTCCCTTTTCTTTTGATTCTTTTCTTCACTTCAAATCAATCTTTCCCCTCTTTTGTTTTGGGAGAGTGAAGTGTATAATATTGACAAACACCCCCAAACTTAGGCTTTTGCCTATTTCTTATTACTTTTTTATTGGGGTGCATCAAAGTTGTTCACTCTTTTTGTTTCTTTTTTAACACAATTTATTCCACTATTTCACATTTTTACTTATGACACAATTTGTGGGAATATAGGGTGTCAAAGAAAAAGTTCAATTTTTAGGCTCAATGGGGCTGACTAGGGATACTTTTAAAGTCAGGGATAGAAAAGAGTGGTAAGAATTGGCTATCAAAGAAATGTCTGAGTCATCTCCCTAACATGCACATCCTAACTATTTCGCCTCAAATAGCAAGCAATCATATCACATAGGTTTTCATCATTTAGCATGCATAATTTAAGCAAGAAACTCCAAATAGACAGATTTTGTGAGTTTTTGGCATATCTAACCTAGGTGTTTAGATAGTTGCTTCTAATTCCATTACATTATTCCACCTTACTTCACTAGGTGTTTCTAGTAACTACAGCATACATGATCTTTGACAGACAATTATGACTCAAAAGAAAAAAATTTGTGACTCAAAATATACACCAAACAATCAAAAAGACTCAAACATACTATAACACTAAGACACAAATAAAACACCCCCCCCCCCAAACTTAAATCACACATTGTCCCCAATGTGTGTAGACTCAAAGACAATAAAGGAAAACAAGACACTTACAGACTTGGCTAAAATGGTGGTGGTGGCGGTGACATTGGATAGTGCATGGACCACTGGTTGAACAAGGAACTCATCTCGTTGATTTGCTGTCTCGTTTCTTGTTGTCCTTGTATCACCGTGTCCAAACTCTGCATCATCCTCATCTGATTTTGGAGTAACTGCTCCATCATGGGCATTGAAGGTTCAGATTCTGTGGTTGGCTGGTGGCTAGGCCCTGCCGCATATTGAGCCTCTATTTCAGGCTCATCTTCGTTCATGGCGGCCTCTGCTGCTGCTGGTGGTGGTGGTTGTGCTCTTCTTCTTGCTGCTGGGGGGCTTGGGTCTGGGAAAGAGTGCACTATCCCATATGACACAGGCAGTTG
This sequence comes from Przewalskia tangutica, assembly GCA_029844215.1. NCBI lineage: Eukaryota > Viridiplantae > Streptophyta > Magnoliopsida > Solanales > Solanaceae > Przewalskia > Przewalskia tangutica. Next base: position 31,215,930 of record CM056723.1, read on the forward strand.
GTTTCTCTCATTAGTGTCAGTGGGTAGGATTGAGACCCCATTCATGTGGCATAAACTAGTGATAAGTGAGTCATGTCCCAATCCACCTGTTGTTACCAACCTGCTGATTTCTTCAATACTTTGCACTATCTCTTTCCCCACATCAATCGTTTCCCCGTCATGATTCCATATATCAATTTAATCCTATCTTCTGGCACTCTGGTGAAGTGCGTTGATGGGATCAGACGGGCACTGATGAAATATAGCCAACCCTTGGCTGTTTTGTTGAACTGACACCTGCTCAGTCCTCTTGACCCATTTCTTGCAATATCAAATGCAGCCCGGGGTAGCTCATATGCTGCGGCGTCGATTGATCTTGGTGGTGCTTCGACCGTGATGCGAAATAGCTTGATCGTCACTTTCTTCAACATCTGCTGTTTTTAGAGATATATTTATCACTCCTGCCGTCACAGGCATATATCTTCCCCTTACAAAGCATTTGTTGTCCACCATTTCCGGAAAGTTAGCATATAATTCACACACCATCGCTGTGTTCATTGGTGCTATCTTGTCCGGGTTTACAAATCTCCTCCACCCCATCATCTCAATCATTGCCCGAATGGGCTCATAGACATCCTCCTCCCTGGCGACTCCTCGATAGTCGTTTCCTTTCGAGGATTAAAGTGCAGTACTAAGCTTTTTGTATCTTTCATAATCTTGGTGGCTCACGAACCTAGTATCATCGTATTGCGGGGCTGAGGTGGATGTGGAGGCTCTTCTCTTTCTGGCGGACATGTTAGATAACTTTTTGCAGCTTTTCCTTCGTATCAACAACACTACCCAACACTATCACCCTCAAAAACTTCAACTTCTGCACAACTCCCACACCTCCAAACTCCAACTTATGTACTACACAATACCCACACCCTCTTTGTATACTCTTCCTCTAAACTTCACAATCAATTTTTCATCACCCCAACTACTTCAACAATGCAGAACTTCTCCCAACTACTACCTCCTTTGACTACTGAAAGCTTTCAAGAAAAGATGAAGATTACCTTTTTGATGGTGTTCTTCAAGGTGTTCTTACTTCTAATGGTGATTTGAGGCAATGGGATGGAGTTTTGTTGGTTGAGATTGTTACACCCCGTAGCTCAGGTCATGCGTTTGAGAGCGTACGAAAGGGGGTAAGACTTACAATTTTCTAAGGATAGGTTGACGGATCGTTCCGGACGGGTTTTAGTCAAGTTTGGGGCGAGTTATGACCTGATACATTGAGAGTTCCTAAGTGTTTCAGAGGCCTGGGGCGTAGTTCGTCGAGTCTAGATTCCAACGCAACCAACCGTTCGTCGATAGGACGGTGGAGTAGAAAGTTATGAGAATTACAAGTTCGGTCTTGTGATCGGACAAAAATGTGTTTCGGAAGAGCGGCGGGGCAGCGCGGAAGCGAGGCGCCGGAAGATCTGAGGGTCTGCAGGAGTTGCGGCGCCATGGCCGGCAGAGCGAAGCAGCGCCGGCGGATGCAGGCGGAAAAACTTAGGAAAAGTCAGATTTTTCTTTTAAAAGACCTTGGGAGGGTGACAAGTGTCCCCCATCTGATTTTGCATGCACTATATTGACCAAGTCTTCAAGACTTGGTCATACTTCATCTCTCTCTTAGACAAAAGCTCTCCCTTCTCTCTTAAAAGTTCAAGCTCCTCCTTCTCTCTAAAATTCCAAGAGGTATTTTAGCCTTAGGAGAAATCTGAGAAGAAAAAGGCAAGAAGGAAGCTTGTGGCTAGCTTGTTGGTGGTGTTCTTGGCAAGAAAGATAGCAAAAATATTTGGAATAAGTTTGACTAAAACTTTAAGGTAACATTTCTTCCTTTAGAATTAGTTTCTAGTGTTGCATGTTAAGAAGAAAGAACTTGTGGTAGTGAATAATGCTCTTAGAGTCATTGCATGTAAGAAATATGGTTTGGATGTGAAAGAATTTGTTAAGAAAATTATGTGAGCATGTTGTAGCCTAAAAACTACCTTAGACTTGTTAAGTTAATTGTTTTACCTTTTGGGGCAGAATTTTACACACCCAAGTTTAGGTGTGTAATTCCCTTGAGATTGTTTGGATTGTTGGGCCTAAGAAGTGGCGTTTGGATGTTGAATTCGGACCTTAAAAAGGTGGCAAAATATGTAGAAACAAAGGAAACGCTGCCCAATTCTCCATAGAATTTTAGGGGCTTTGAACTAAGATTATTCATACATTGAAATTAGAGGTTAATAAACGTATTATGGTTATTATAGGTTGGCATATTACTTGCGGTAGTTTGAGCTTAGCAAGTGGATTGACCGAAGAGGTATGTGAAGCTTTCCTATCTTTGAGCATGAGTATTTGTATCTATGTAGTATGATAGACGTACAAGATTTAGTATTTTTACTTGTTTAAGTATAAACAAAGACTTGTTTTGTTTTAAGAAGTATAAGTCCCTTGGTTAAGGGAAAAGTATGATTTTACAAAAGTATAGAGTACTTGGTGTGAAAGTATTGAGTATTGAATTATTCTAAAGATAAGAGGCTTGAAGTATTTTTGAAAATTGTATGAATTTGTTTGAAGTATAGCCTCTTGGCTAGTAAAAGAACGAAATGGTTCATAAAGAGTTATAACGGCTTTATGGGAAGTTAGTTATAACGGCCTTATGAATGGATAATGATGTCGTAAATTTCTAAAGCATAAAGTTAGTATAACGGCTTTATGGGAAGTTGGTTATAATAACTTTATGGAAGGTTATGAAAGTTGTCTATTTTGATTAATGAGCATAAGTTGTCTAGATTGTGAAAAATTGAAGTTACTTGGTTTCGAGCTTTGAAATGAGTTTTCTAAAGGTGTAGTAACTTACGTTGAAAAATAGACGCTCCTTGATACTACAGGTGTTAGTATCTTGGATTTTGCATAAAAAGGAATCTCTTGGAAAGGATGTACGTACGTAGTACTTTGGCTTGTTAAAAGAGAATTATTCTGTTTGTGCCTTGATAGTGTTTTGGGCTTGTTCAATTGAGAATTATTCTATGTGTGCCTTGATAAGTACTTTGGCTTGCTTAAATAAGAATTCTCTTGGTTTATGTGAAAAGAAGGCATGGTAATTGTCTTGGTTTATGTAAAGGCATGGTATTGAAATTCGAGTTAAAAGCATGTAGTTATGAGTTACTTGGACGTACCGCCAGTGATGAAGGATTCCACGGGTATGCTTCCATTGTTCAGTTATGAGTTACTTGGGCGTCTGCTTGATGAAGAAAGATTCCACGGGTATGCTTCCATTGTTGATTATGAGTTACTTGGGCGTCTGCTTGATGATGAAGGATTCCAGGTATCTTCCATTGTTGATTATGAGTTACTTGGGCGTCCGCTTGATGATGAAGGATTCCAGGTATGCTTCCATTGTTGATTATGAGTTACTTGGGCGTCGCCCGATGATGAAGGATTCCACGGTATGCTCCATTGTTGATTATGAGTTACTTGGGCGTCGCTTGATGATGAAGGATTCCACGGGTATGCTTCCATTGTTGATTATGAGTTACTTGGGCGTACGCTTGATGATGAAGGATTCGGGTATGTTTCCATTGTTCGATTATGAGTTTACTTGGATGTCTGCGGTGATGAAGGATTCCACGGGTATGTTTCCATTGTTCGATTATGAGTTTACTTGGATGTCTGCGATGATGAAGGATTCCGCAGATGCCTTCCATTGTATTTGATTTATGAGCTTCCTATTCTTCATGTCGTGTAGTATGTGATTGATGTTCTTATTGATGGTAAGGCACAATAAAAGGTAATTTGATTTCATCCCTGACCCCAGCTTGTTTTCAGATTTATGTTTTCATTACAGTATTTTCAGTTTCACATACTTGGTACCTGTTGTCAGACCTCGACCTTCGCTGCGTTAAATGCCGCAGTCGAGATCGTAACTGGCAGTCCGCACTCTTAGGATCACTGTTCATTTCTTGGGAAGGTCCATCTCTCCGGAGGCTTGTCTTTTTGGTATGATTCCCTGAGGTTATAGACTTTTGTACATTCAGGGGGTATGGCGGGGCCCGTCGCCACGATTGTTATTCTAAGTGCGTAGTCACGTTGGTGTTTTGGGCCATAAGAACCAGTTGTATTACTATACTTTTGTTTAAGTATGTTGTATAGAAGGCAGCCTTATCGGCTGGCCAGTAATGATTACCCTTTTTTTTTTCTTTCTAAGTAATGTGTTATGTATGTTCCGCTGCTATTCTCTGACATATACGACGGCGGTACCGGTAGGTACGATCATGGCCCGGCCGAGTCGTGACAAAAGTGGTATCGAGCGATTAGTCCTCGGAAAGTGTCTACAGACCGTGTCTAGTAGAATCTTGATTATCGGTGTGTTGTGCACCACATCTATAATCAGGAGGCTGCAGGACATTTAGGATTGATTTCCATTCTTCTCACTCTAAGATCGTGCGATAGAGCTGTGTGGTTAGGGTCGTCTCTCCCTAACGAGTTATGTTGTTTGCAGCTACGAGAAAGGCAGCAGTGACCCAGGAAAGATTATGTGGATTGCATATCCAGGTTAGTTATGATGGTAGTATAGTGGGTATAGTGACATACAATATCTGATTTATGTATAAGGGTCAGACACGTGTTGCCTAGAATGATATTGGAATACCAGGGATTGATAAGGACTAATTAGATACCGGGAAGGTATGGAGTGGTTTGATGAACCCTCATCAAGGTTGTACGTACTAATTTGAGATAATTAGGAGATGATGAGTTGTCTGAGAAATAAATGGACCCTTAAGAAGTTTAATTAAGAGACCTAATGGGAGACTATGGTTGTAAATTAAGCTACGTGGTATGCTTAAGAGGATAGTACAGATGAGATTCGGGTGGAGTAAGTGATGGGATTGTTGTAAGATTTAGTATCATGAGCAGGATATTGAGACTATGTACATGTGTTATAATAAGTTGGTAGATCTGAACCGGCAAATCTGTTAGTAGTGAGCGAGAGTAGTGGTAATGGTTCATACTTTGGACTCGTTTTCCTGTTTGATTTATGAGGAATGATTAAGCATGTGCGATATCTTATGGTCACAAGTGGCATAGTAAAGTTCCATTAGTGTAAGGTACGAGGAGGTACCGAGGAATATTAGATTGGCTCCAAAAGAACATTCGGGGGCGAATGTTTCTGGGGAGAATGTTACACCCCGTAGTTCAGTCATGCGTTTGAGCGCACGAAGGGGTAAGACTTAAAATTTTCTAAGGATAGGTTGACGATCGTTAGGACGGGTTTTAGTCAAGTTTGGGGCGAGTTATGACCCGATACATTGAGAGTTCCTAAGTGTTTCAGAGCTGGGGTGTAGTTCGTTGAGTCAGATTCCAGCGCAACCAACCGTTAAATCGATAGACGTCGAGTAGAAAGTTATGAGAATTACAAGTTCGGTCTTGTGATCGGACAAAAATGTGTTTGGAAGAGGCGGCGGGGCGCGCGGAAGCGGGCATGGCGCGGAAGATCTGGTCCGCAGAGTTGCGGCACCGCGCGCCGGAAGCGACGCGCGCCGAGGCGGATTCAGGCGGAAAAACTTAGGAAAAGTCAGATTTTTCTTTTAAAAGACCTTGGGAGGGTGACAAGTGTCCCCCCCATCTGATTTTGCATGCACTATATTGACCAAGTCTTCACTTCATCTCTCTCTTAGACAAAAGCTCTCCCTTCTCTCTTAAAAGTTCAAGCTCCTCCTTCTCTCTAAAATTCCAAGAGATATTTTAGCCTTAGGAGAAATCTGAGAAGAAAAAGGCAAGAAGGAAGCTTGTGGCTAGCTTGTTGGTGGTGTTCTTGGTAAGGAAGATAGCAAAAATATTTGGAATAAGTTTGACTAAAACTTTAAGGTAACATTTCTTCCTTTAGAATTAGTTTCTAGTGTTGCATGTTAAGAAGAAAGAACTTGTGGTAGTGAATAATGCTCTTAGAGTCATTGCATGTAAGAAATATGGTTTGGATGTGAAAGATTGGTTAAGAAAATTATGTGAGCATGTTGTAGCCTAAAAACTACCTTAAGACTTGTTAAGTTAATTGTTTTACCTTTTGGGGCAGAATTTTACACACCCAAGTTTAGGTGTGTAATTCCCTTGAGATTGTTTGGATTGTTGGGCCTAAGAAGTGGTGTTTGGATGTTGAATCCGGACCTTAAAAAGGTGGCAAAGTATGTAGAAACAAAGGAAACGCTGCCCAATTCTCCATAGAATTTTAGGGGCTTTGAACTAAGATTATTCATACATTGAAATTAGAGGTTAATAAACGTATTATGGTTATTATAGGTTGGCATATTACTTGCGGTAGTTTGAGCTTAGCAAGTGGATTGACCGAAGAGGTATGTGAAGCTTTCCTATCTTTGAGCATGAGTATTTGTATCTATGTAGTACGGTAGACGTACAAGATTTAGTATTTTTACTTGTTTAAGTATAAACAAAGACTTGTTTTGTTTTAAGAAGTATAAGTCCCTTGGTTAAGGGAAAAGTATGATTTTACAAAAGTATAGAGTACTTGGTGTGAAAGTATTGAGTATTGAATTATTCTAAAGATAAGAGGCTTGAAGTATTTTTGAAAATTGTATGAATTTGTTTGAAGTATAAGCCTCTTGGCTAGTAAAAGAACGAAATGGTTCATAAGGAGTTATAACGGCTTTATGGGAAGTTAGTTATAACGGCCTTATGAATGGATAATGATGTCGTAAATTTCTAAAGCATAAAGTTAGTATAACGGCTTTATGGGAAGTTGGTTATAATAACTTTATGGAAGGTTATGAAAGTTGTCTATTTTGATTAATGAGAATAAGTTGTCTAGATTGTGAAAAATTGAAGTTACTTGGTTTCAAGCTTTGAAATGAGTTTTCTAAAGGTGTAGTAACTTACGTTGAAAAATAGACGCTCCTTGATACTACGGGTGTTAGTATCTTGGATTTTGCATAAAGGAATCTCTTGGAAAGGATGTACGCGTAGTACTTTGGCTTGTTAAAGAGAATTATTCTGTTTGTGCCTTGATAGTGTTTGGGCTTGTTGATTGAGAATTATTATATGTGTGCCTTTATAAGTACTTTGTCTTGCTTAAATAAGAATTCTCTTGGTTTATGTGAAAAGAAGGCATGGTAATTGTCTTGGTTTATGTAAAGGAATGGTATTGAAATTCTAGTTAAAAGCATGTAGTTATGAGTTACTTTGGGCGTCGCGCTTGATGATGAAGGATTCCCGGGTATGCTTCCATTGTTGATTATGAGTTACTTGGGCGTCCGCCGATGATGAAGGATTCCACGGGTATGTTTCCATTGTTCAGTTATGAGTTACTTGGACGCGGTGATGAAGGATTCCAGGTATGCTTCCATTGTTGATTATGAGTTACTTGGGCGTCGCCCGATGATGAAGGATTCCACGGTATGCTTCCATTGTTGATTATGAGTTACTTGGGCGTCTGCTTGATGATGAAGATTTCAGGTATCTTCCATTGTTGATTATGAGTTACTTGGGCGTCTGCGATGATGAAGATTCCAGGTATGCTCCCGTTGTTGATTATGAGTTACTTGGGCGCATCGCCATGATGAAGGATTCCACGGTATGCTTCCATTGTTGATTATGAGTTACTTGGGCGTATCGCTTGATGATGAAGGATTCCAGGTATGTTTCCATTGTTCGATTATGAGTTTACTTGGATACGCCTTGATGATGAAGGATTCCAGTGCACGCTTCCATTGTATTAGATTTATGAGCATCCTATTCTTAATGCCGTGTAGTAGATGATTGATGTTCTTATTGATGGTAAGGCACGATAAAAGGTAATTTGATTTCATCCCGACCCGACTTGTTTTGGACTTATGTTTTCATTACTGTATTTTGATTTCACATACTTGGTACTGTTATCTTGACCTCGCCGGGGCTGCGTTAAATGCCGCAGGTCGAGATACGTAGCTTGTTGGTCCGCACTCTTAGGATCACTGTTCATTTCTTGGGAAGCTCCATCTCTCCGGAGGCTTGTCTTTTTGGTATGATTCCCTGAGGTTATAGACTTTTGTACATTCAGGGGGTATGGCGGGGCCCTGTCCCCGCGATTGTTATTCTAAGTGCATTGTCACGTTGGTGTTTTGGGCCATAAGAACCAGTTGTATTACTATACTTTTGTTTAAGTATGTTGTATAGAAGGCAGCCTTATCGGCTGGCCAATAATGATTACCCTTTTTTTTTTCCTTTCTAAGTAATGTGTTATGTATGTTCCGCTGCTATTCTCTGACATATACCTGACAGGGTACCCCGGTAGGGTACCAGTCATGGCCCCGGGGCTGGGTCGTGACAGAGATGGCTAAGGGTTTTAGGGTTTTAAGAGTTTTGGTTGTGGTTGGGTTTGATTTGTGGAGGATTTGTGGGTAAATTGTGGATTTTCGTGGGTTTTGTGGAGAAGGGGGGTTAGGTTTTTGGTTTTGAAATTGGGGAAAATCTGATTTATGGGCGTTTTATCACTTTCTGGATTTCGCCGCGTCGCGACCTGCGTTCGGCCGCGCGGCTGATGTTCTGCACTACCAGAATTTCTGCCACGCGCTTATTCTGGCCATCGCGCTAGACTTGGCAATTTTTAGGTTTGGCGACGCGCCTGCTCGCAGCCATGGCGCTAATCTTTAGCACCTACGCTCTTTCGCGCCGCTACCGCCCACGCTGCCGCTACCCGCTTCGGAAATCCTGTTGTTCTTCGCCGCCTTCAATTTATTGGCCTATTCCTGTCAATCACAATACTAACACTATCTCCGTGAGACCGTTCTTAATAAAGTAAACTACTATATTAAAGTAAAATAGATCAAAATACCTTGGGTTGCCTCCCAAGTAGCGCTGTCTTTAACGTCTTTTAGCCGAACGCAAGTTCCTTAACTCAATAAATGTGGGGTGGATTAACCCCACAACTAATCCATTTTCTCCACATTTTTCGTTTTCGTTTTCTTCTTCTCCTCTTAGCATTATCGTTAAGGGAAAGTTCAGGAACACATACCTGCTTTTGTGGAGGTTCGGCAATCCATACCTGCTTCCGTGGGCTCATCTCCTTTGGTTTGACTTGTATGGGCTCACAGGGGGGTTTGATGGTGCTGATTGCAAAGCACCTGCTCATGGTTGGTGGCTCAATGATGTGTTTAAATACTTTAAACACCATTTCTTCCTTCTCCACCCTCAATGTCAGCTCTCCTCTTTCTACATCGATCAATGCTCTCCCTGTCTCCAGGAATGGTCTCCCCAATATGATAGGGATTTCTGCATCCTCTTCCATGTCAAGAATGAGGAAGTCCGCAGGAAAAAAGAATTTTCCTACTTTAACAATCACGTCCTCAATCTTCCTCTTGGATGAACCATCGTCCTATCACCACCGCGGGCTCACCGTGGTTGGTTTGCCTCATGACTCCAACCGTTTAAATACCGATAAAGGCATCGATTTATACTTGCTCTAAATCGCCTGAGCCTGTTGCATGTCACCCTGCCAACTGTGCAAGGTAGTGTAAAGCTCCCTGGGTCTTTTAGTTTAGGGGGCAACTTCTTCTGTAAGATAGCACTGCACTCCTCCGTTAGTGCTACCATCTCGTACTCTGTCAGTTTCTTCTTCTTCCCCAAGATCTCCTTCATGAATTTGAAATAGGATGACATCTGCTCCAACGCTTCTATAAAAGGTATGTTGATATGCAGCTTTCTGAATGTCTCCAAAAATTTAGAGAATTGTTTATCAACTTCCTTCCGCTGCAATCTCTGTGGGAATGAGATCTTCTCTGTGTACTCCTTCTCTGGAGTTTTCTCTACTACTGGGTGAGATTCAACCACCTTCTCTTTTTTTATCTCTGTCATTTGCTCAACTACTGGCTGAGGTGACTGCTGCTCCAACTGTTTGCCACTTCTCAACTGTACTGCCTGGCATTGCTCCCTCGGATTCACCTATGTGTTGCTTGGCAGTGCACCATGTGGCCTACTGTTTTCTTGCTTCGCTAGCTGACCCACTTGTGTTTCCAAGTTCCTGAACGAGGATCTAGCTTCTGTCACAAACTGGGTCTGGGCGTTGGTGAGTGCCAACAATGCTGCTCTCAGCTCGTCTGGCTTTTCTGGCTGGACAGGTGTATTAAATTGTTGAGAAGGTGAGGCCTGAGTAAAGGGCTGCTGATTTTGGTTCTGCTGGTTTTGCATCGCCCCTATATTGATTCTAACGCCTCGGTCTCTCCATGAGAAATTTGGGTGATTCCTCCACCCTGGATTATATGTGTTGGAGTATGGGTTGTTCTGTGGCCTCTGATAATTACCCACGACCTAACACTCTGCCTGCTCAATTGACATATTATTAGGATCAACTGAAGGACACCTATCGAATGTATGTGGGCCACCACATATTTCACAGCTCTTAGGCATCTGCACTGCATTCACTGATACTGTATGTTGCTGCAACTGTTTCGTCAACAAGGCCACTTGGGCATTCAAGACAGCAATGACATCTATTTCGTGGACTCCCACTGTTCTCCTCCCACTCTTTGATCTCTTTTCTGTGACATGGTTGTTGGTGGCCATATCTTCTAATAATTCGTGAGCGTCGTGGGATGTTTTCCTCATGAATGACCCACCTGCTGCTGCATCTATAATGGTTCTGGTTGTTCCGCTGAGCCCGTTATAGAAGATGTGGATCAAGTTCCACAACTCAATGCAATGGTGTGGGCATTTTCTCTGCAAATCTTTGAACCTTTCCCACGCTTCGTACATTGACTCTCCATCTGCTTGGTAGAAGTTATTCAGCTCCCCTCTCAATTTCGCTGCTTTGCACGGGGGAAAAAATTTGGCTAGAAATTTTTATGCCAGCTCTTGCCATGTAAAAATTGAATCAGCTGGCAGGGAATTTAACCATACTTTTGCTCTATCCCTGAGTGAGAAGGGAAAAAGCCTCAATCTGACGGCATCATCGATGCGTCGTTATATCGAAAGTTGCACATAGCTCGAAATTAGCTATGTGCATATGTGATCCTCGATGGCGATCCTCCAAATTGCAACGTTACGCACCATGCTCGGAATCGCGGTTTTATCTCAAAGTTGTTTGCTCTGTGCGGGAGCCTAATACATGTATGTGCTCCATTCACCCGGCGGACATAGTCTCCCAAGCTTCTTTCTGCCTGGACTTGAACTCTTTCCTCGACATCCATAGGTACTTGCCGAGGCATTCCTGGGTTAGGTTGATTTTCACCTTACCCTTCTCTCATCATATTGTTGTTTTGAACACCGTCCATCTCTATCGAGGTTGCAATCCGCTGATTCTTTCTGTTCTGTTTATAGGTTTTCTCAATCTCTGGATTGAAGGGAACAAGAGTATCTGCCCCTCTTCTCCTTCGCATAAACTGATTTCTTGAAATAGATCAAAAACAGACAAACTGATCACGACAACTGATTTTACCAAAAAAAAATTAAAAACACAAAAAAAAATTAAAATTCAAAACCAAATTAGAAATTAAAAATAGATAAATTTGATATTGAACTATGCCTAATCCCCGGCAACGGCGCCAAAAACTTGATGCGCGAAGAGATGCACACACTTTAACGCAAGTGCACGTTATCGTGACAAGTAGTATAGTCTTGGTAAGACCGAATATCGTCCACAAGGATTAGTGTTCAAGTACCAATTATCTATCTTTTAGTATCTATTTGGTAACCGATATTGATTTGGTTGTATATAACTAACAATTATAAAGGCTAATTAACTATATGTTTACTTCAGTAGTGATGGGAATAGGGCTTCCACGTCTCCTCAACTATCCGCTTATGTTACTTATTAATGCAATGAATTATGGTTCTTCTTCTCTCGGAGCTAGCAGGTTTACGAAATCGTTTTATACTCCCGTTAAGGCTATATAAACACTCAACCCCAGTATTGCTCCTTTCTACCTTTCGGTGATAAGGATGACTCTATAGGAGGATTAAGACCAAAAACTTAGTTAACCGTCACGCGCCATGCGTAAAATTAGGTGTTTTAAGCCTCTCATTAACGCTACATAAGTAATTGAGGTATTTTCATCCCCAATCCAAAATATGTCTACCCAACATACAACATATTCACAACCTCCTCCTTTCGAAGTTTGATTAGAAATCATATAAATAATGATAATTAGTGATCAATTAATTACCAAGCATTCAAAGTAATTATTGGATAAATCTCAACAAGAAGAAGAATTACCATAAACATGCATTAATTCATAACATAAGTTTCTAGTGATTTAACATGGAAAACCCTATAAAAGAATTAGTTCCTAGCCATTGACATGACAAGAACTAATTCAAGGTTCATCATAAAAACTGAAATAAAGGAAAGAAAAGAAAGAAAATTACTAAGTTATGGTCTCCAATCTTCAATCCAAGAATCCTTGTGTTGTGCAAGAAAGGGAACTCCTTAGAACTGCCTAGGGTTCTCCTTTTATAGGCTCAAAACCGCCTCTAACTTTTCCCTTCAGGCCTGGCCCAGAAAATCGTAATTAAACCTGATTTTCCCGCGTCGGCGTCGCGGCCCTGCTATCGGCGTCGCGGCGCCGGAAGTTCTGCGATACTTCGGATGATTTGGCGTCGCGGCCCTGCTCTGCAGGCGACAGCGGCTGCACTTCGACCTTACGGATATTGGGCGCCGCGACCGCACTGTTGGCGTGGTATGCTGCGGCGCCTGCAGCCGCTGCCTCGTTCGTCACTTTCTCGTCTTTTAAGCTCTGGAACCTCCACTTTTGCCCTCTTTTAGCTCCTTTTTCCGCCATTGGGCCATTTTAACCACTTTGACTCAAAAGAAAGAAAATATATCCTAATACGACACTTATTTGTACAAAAAGGAACAAAAGATTAGCTAAAAACGACTCGAAAAGTGTATATAAAATACACCGATCAAAACACAAGTTAACAAGAATCTAAAGGCAAATAAAATCACTATGCCAAGAATGTTATAACTAAAGACAAGAAATGGCAAAATTTAACAGGAAGGTTAAGGACAAATAATGGATACGGGCAACTGGAGGTACTAACTCCAGTTGAATCGAACTTGTTGCCGGCGAAAATTATTGTTCACCGACACTGTTCAAGACAGTCACTTCATTATTTCAGGTACTGTTCATGTACTTTTCACTCGCCGGAGTACTGTTCACCAAAAGTTTCACCCAAAAAAAAATTGAACACCATCGCCGCCGCCGGGGTAGGTTAGAGAGAGAGTGACAAATATCCCATACCAGATGACTACAACAACATATCAGTATAATCCCACAAGTGGGTTTGGGGAGAGTGGGTGTACGCAGACCTTACCCCTACTTTTGTGGGGTAGAGAGGTTGTTTCCAATAGACCCTTGATCGGTGTATTTTATATACACCTTTTGAGTCATTTTTAGTTAGTATTTTACTCATTTCATTTATGTTTAGTATAGTATTAGGGTCGTTTTCCTTTCTTTTGTGTCACAGCGGTCAGAAATGGAGAAATGGCGAAAAGAAGATGAAATGAGCTTAATTGAGATGAAATTGCACACTTAAAGGGGTCAATAAATGAAGTCTAAGAGGTCCCGGGAAGTATAGAGGAGATCAGACGAATTCCGGACGAAAAAGGACGACGAAATGAAAATCCGCCAGAAAAACGCCTCAGGCGCCTGCCAACAGCGCCGCGGCGCTGAATGTTCCGAAAGTTGATTTCGCTGCAGGTTTTTCGGCGTGGCGCCCGACTGCAGGGCCACGGCGCCGACGCGGTATTTTTGACGCAGCGAATTGGTGACACGTTTTCAGGGTCCAAAAGGGATAACTTTTCCTACATACATAATCCCTAACCCTTGACCTAAAGGATTCTTGGGCTATAAATAGTCTCTACATCATTAAGAGAAGAGATTCCATCCATTGTACATACAACAAAACTCTAGGAGGCGAAGATTTGAGACCTAGTTCAAGTATTTTCTTTTCTTTCTTTTGCTTTGTTTATTTCAGTTCATGTATGGAGATTATATTAGTTCTTAGCGTGACTATGGCTAGGAGCTAATTACTTTGTTAGGGATTTCCTTGTGATTCTCTTGAAACTCTTATTCATGAATTAATACATTAGTTGATTTCTTCTTCACTTGCTTAAGATTTATTCAATAATTGCTTTGATTGCTTGATAATTAATTGATCACTACTTATCATCACTTACATGAGTTCTAATCGAAATCCTAAAGGAGAGATTGTGAATATGCTATAGTTGAATAAACATAGGTTTAAATCGTGGACGAAAGTACCCCGATACTTGTGTAGCTTAATATGTTATTGCTCTTAATCATCCTTTGTAGTCAATCTTGTCATCGAAAGATATAAGGGTTCTCCATTGGGTTGAGTGTTTATATTACCTTAACAGGAGTATAAAACGGCTTAGTTAACCTGATATCTTAACGTAGAAGAAGAAATCAGTTTAATTGTATTAAGGATTGAATAGAATGCATAATTGATGATCTTGGAAGCCCTAATTCTCCATCATAACTGATTTAATTCAAAGTATTTTCTTAATTAGTTTATTTCATGTATTATTAGTCTAAAAATCCAAACCAATTAACGTTAACCAAATAGAAACTAAAGCGTAGATAATCGGTACTTGAAAATCAGTCCCTGAGGACGATATTCGATCTTACCTAGACTATATTACTTGTAACGATACGTGCACTTGCGTTAAGCGTGTGTATAAATCGCACATCAACCCTCAGCACCCAGACCACTTGATTAACCTTGGAAAGAAGATTTGACTATATTGAACTCTCATAACATTCATTTTTAAGTACAATAAACATGAAAGCAATATTTTATGGGGCGAGTATGATTCAAGTTAATACAGTGCTATGCAAGTCTTTTACTTGGATTAATTTACCAACAATCAGAAAAGCTCAATGCCTAGACTCTTGTGCACTTACGTCTTGCAACAATTACTTAATATAACTATCTTCAATTTAACAGTTGTAGAACAACCCTCATAATCTCCTTCCTCTATTTTTTTCGTTGATTCTCATCATGTCGTCTTCCCTCATTGATAACAAACAGGTTTCAAGTTAACAATTGTCTACACTTGACTACACACAAGTTGCACAAAAATCAAGAGGATATATTCTCAGTCTGATGCATTGCAGAAAGTGAGGAAGCAAAAGGTTTTTTCCTAAGCTTAGTAAGTATACACAGAGCAAAAAGACTACTGCTTTGATAAAACTAATTCATAAATTATTGAACATTGAATATAACCTATATCCAAAAGAAAATCACTAATTCTCTTGCAAATTCTTAAAACAATCCTGAGCCTAAGTTAGATGTTGTTAAAGGTTGTGGGATCGCAGTGGGAAGGAAGTGAAGATGGAGATATGAGGGATTAGTTGATGAAGATATTTGGGTCTCAGATTTGGGGCTCAAAACCATCTGAGCTTCTGTGTGTGGGAGTTTTTTATTAATATGTGATCGGTGTATTTTATATACACCTTTTGAGTCAGTTTTAGTTAGTCTTTTGTCCCGTTTTGCACAAATAAGTGTTGTATTAGGATAGTTTTCCTTTCTATTGAGTCAAAGTGGTTAAAATGGCCAAATGACGGAAAAGGAGCTAAAAGAGGGCAAAAGAGGAGATGTCAGAGCGAAACAGAAAGTGGCGAACGAGGGTGAAATCAGACCGGCGCTGGCGGCCTCGCGATCGAAGCGGCGCGCCACTATTCGAGAGACTGCGAAGACCAGCGCGCGCGCTCGCATGCCAGATGCAGGGCGCGCGCTAAACATCCGAGCTACAGAGTTGCAGGCGCGCGGCTACCGCAACAGATATCAGGGCCGCGGCGCCAAAACACCCGACGGATTGCAGAACTTCCGGCGCCGCGGCGCCGACGCGGAAAAATTAGGTTTTTGGACGAAATTCTGGGCCAGGCCTGCAGGGAAAAGTTGAGGCGGTTTTCAGCCTATAAAAGGAGAACCCTAGGCAGTTTTTAAGGGTTCCCTTTCTTGCACAACACAAGGATTCTTGCTTGGAGATTGGAGACCAAAGTTTAGTAAATTCTTTTCCTTTACTTTACTTTATTTCAGTTTTTGTATGATGAACATGAGATTAGTTCTTGTCATGTCAATGGCTAGGAACTAATTCCTCTATAGGGCTTTCCATGTTAAATCTCTAGAAACTTTTGTTATGAGTTAATGCATGCTTATGGTTATTTTTCTTATTGTGAGATCTATCCAATATTTGAGTTGAATTCTTCGTAATTAATTGACAACTAATTATCACTATATGATTTCTAATCAGATTCCGAAAGGGGGGGATTGTGAATATGCTGTAAGTTGGATAGACATTCTTGGATTGAGGATGAAAATACCTCAATTATTTATGTAGCGTTAATGAGAGGCTTAACAACCCTAATTTTGCGCATTGTGCGTGACGGTTAACTAGGTTCTTGTTCTTAATCCTCCTATAGAGTTATCCTTATCACCGAAAGGTAGGTAAGGTGCAATACTGAGGTTGAGTGTTTATATAACCCTAACGGGAGTATAAAACGATTTAGTGAACCTGCTTTCTCCAAAAGAAGAAGACCATAAGTTATTGCATTAATAAGTAGCATAAGCGGATAGTGAGGAGACGTGGAAGCCTTATTCTCATCACAACTGAAGTAAACCCTTTTAGTTAAATAGCTTTTATAATTCTTAGTTATAAACAACAAATCAAAATATCAATCTACCAAATAGATACAAAAAAAATAGATAGTTGGTACTTGAACCCTAATCCTTGAGGACGATATTCGGTCTTATCAAGACTATACTACTTGTCACGATAACGTGCACTTGCGTTTAAAGTGTGTGCATCTTACCGCGCATCAATATGAAGGCTTACCACATAATAATGTGATATTCTTTTATTTATACAATGCAGGGAAAGAAAAATGAGAAAACTACACTAAGGCCCCTCAATTAATAACTAACTCACATATAACCCATTTAACAAATAATACACTAATCACCACTAATAACTTCAACACCCCCCCCCCCCCCCTCAAGCTAGGCGGTAAGAATAAGTTCTTCAAGCCGAGCTTGCAAACGAGATGCGAATGATGTCCAGGCAAGAGGGCTTTAGTAAGCACGTGATCAGATCGTCGATCAATGTGTCGAGTAGAGATCAATCCTAGTTGAATCTTCTCCCGAATGAAATGTCAATCAATCTCGATATGTTTAGTCCTCTCGTGAAAAACTGGATTATTGACAATCTGAATCATGACTTCTTTGCCGCAAGAGATCAAACACGGTACCGCGACCACATCTAGTTCTGAAAATAGCCCTGTAATCCAAACAATTTCAGGCACCACTGATGCGATTGCTCTATACTCAGATTCTGCTGAGCTGCGCGAAATAGTTTGCTGCTTCTTGGACTTCCAAGAGATAAGAGAAGAGCCAAAGTAAACTAAATACCCTGAGACTGATCTTCTAGTATTTGGACACGAAACCCAATCTGCATCACAATATGCAGATAGTGTACTGTTCTCCTCTGCTGCAATGAAGACTCCCGTACCTGGAGCTTGTTTGATGTATCGCACTACTCTTTCTGCTGCAAGCAAGTGAGACTGCTTTGGAGCCTGCAAGAACTGACTCAGGCACTGCACTGAAAATGCAATATCTGGCCTGGTATTGGTCAAATAGAGCAATCTGCCAATCAACCTCTGGTATTCCCCTGGATTCAGCAACAACTTATCCTTAGAGCCAGCCTTCTCGACCTGTGTAGGCATCATTTTCTGAAGATGTGTGTCGTAATCAATGGAAGTGAACTTCAAATTAGCCTCCATAGGTGAAGAAACAGGTTTTGAACCTGCGAAACCCATATCTTCAATGAGCTCCAAAGAATACTTCCTTTGATGCATTACTATCCCTTCTTTGTTCCTAGCAAACTCAAAACCCAGAAAATAGCGTAATTCCCCAAGATCTTTAATCTTGAAGTGATGCTGTAGAATAGCCTTTGTCTCATCAATAGTCCCTTGATCATTCCCAGTTAGGAGAAGATCATCTACATAAATCAGAACCATGGCAATCTTGTCTCCATTTCTTCTGATAAGTAAAGAGTAGTCGAACTTACTTTGAACAAAACCAGAAAAAATCAGGGCAGTAATCAGTTTAATGTTCCACTGTCGAGATGCCTGCTTGAGTCCATACAATGACTTAAGCAGTCGACACACATTTACTTGTTTGTGTTCAATCCCTTGCGGCAAACTCATAAACACCTCTTCATTAAGATCCTCTTGCAAGAATGCATTAAACACATCCATTTGCTGAATCGTCCATCCTTTAGCTACTGCCACAGAAATGACACTCCTAACTGTCACCATCTTAACCACATGGGAGAAGGTTTCATGGTAGTCAATGCCTTCTTTCTGGCTGTATCCTTTGGCTACAAGCCTTGCTTTAAACCTTTCCACCTCCCCAGTGGCTTTATATTTTATTTTGAACACCCATTTACATCCAATGGGTCTTTTATCCTTAGGCAGATCCACAATCTCCCAAGTTTTGTTATCTTCTAGAGCTTTAATCTCTAACTGCATGACTTCAACCCATCTGTGGTCCTTGGCTGCTTCATAGAATGACTTTGGCTCATGATCAACTGAAATCTTGGCCAGAAAACAATGATATGAAGCAGACAACCCATTATAATTCATCACATCTGACATTGGATATTCTCCCCCAGCTTGGTTGTTTGGATGGACAAAATCATTCAACCATATTGGGGGTTTTCTCTCTCTGGTAGACCTTCTTCTGGGTACTGCAGTGTTCTCATCCTCAACTGTATTACTGGCCAATGTGTCCTCATTATGGGACTCTAACATAAGAATCTGTAACACCATCATTTGCTGAATCTGTTGTTTCTTCAGAATGAGCAGGTGCAGTATGAATGTCGCCACACGAGGCGATGGTAGGAATTGCAGCAAGTCTTCTTCTTGCTGGTACAATACATGGAAGTACCTGCTCATCATCAACACACAAGTCAGAATTACAATGTTGAGAAGTTACTGAACCCCCACTCTCTTGAAGCTGCTTATATGGGAATATGGCTTCATGAAATGTCACATCCCTGCTGATGAACACAACTCCATTGGTCAAGTCCAGCAACTTGTAGCCCTTTCTATGAACTGCATACCCAAGTAGAACAACCTTGATAGCTCTTGGTTCAAATTTGTCTTTCCTCACCAAGTTTGAAGCATAGCAAAGACACCCTATCACTTTTAAATGAGATAATGATGGTACCTTCCCAAACAACTTCTCATATGGTGAAATACCTTTTAGTGTAACAGTAGGTACCCTGTTTATCACATATATAGCAGACTCAATACAATCACCCCAGAATTTAGCTGGTAACTGACTTTGTATTTTAATAGCCCTGGCTATTTCCAATATGTGCCTATGTTTTCTTTCAACTACTCCATTTTGCTGTGGAGAATATGGACAAGACTTCTGATGTATAATTTCCAATTGATCAAACATGTCAGAACAAGCAGAATTCAGAAATTCTGTTCTATTGTCTGTTCTAATTCCCTTAACAGTGAGACCAAATTGATTTCTTATCATTACAAACAATTTCTTAAGAGCAGTGATTACATCAGACTTAACATGCATCAAAAAAACTCATGTCCATCTAGTGTAGTCATCCACCACAGTAAGAAAATACCTCATATTGTTATAGGATGACACCTTATATGGTCCACATACATCTAAGTGTAAAAGCTGGAAAGCAAAATCAGTACTACTATTACTATCAGAGAATACCTTTCTTGTTTGTCTAGCCAAATGACACACTTCACAATAACTTATTGAAAAATCTGATTTATTCTTAAAAACAGCTAGCTTTCTAAGCATACTCAGTGGAACATGACCCATTCTTCTATGCCATAACTCTGCTTCTAACTAATCTTTGGTCACCACAGCTGATACAGCAGCATGTGCTCTAACTGACTCTCCATAATTCCTTCCAGACTCCAATATGTATAGGTCATCAACTTCTCTACCAGTCTCCTTGACCTTCCCAGTAAATAGATCCTGCAGCACAAAGAAATCAGGGAAAAAATTTGTACAACAATTTAATTCCCTGGTTAGCTTCGAAACTGACAGTAGATTAAACTTGAAAGTGGGAACACACAACACATGTCCAATAACATCACCATTCTTAAGTGTCACGACCCGACCGGCGCGATCGGTACCTGCCGGTACCATCGTATACATCGAGGAGAATAGCGGTGAACATACATAACACATAACTTATAAAAAGGTAAACATCACTGGCCAGCCGATAAGGCTGCCTTCCATAAAAACATACTTAATCAAAAGTATAGCAGTACAACTTGTTATTACATCCCAACACATACGTGACCACAGACCTCTAAGGATAACACTGTGGCGGGACAGACCCCCGCCATACCCCTGAGTATACACAATGTCTATAACATCAGGGAAAAACCGTACCAACAAAACAAGCTTCCGGAGGAATGGAGCTTCTGACAGGAGCGTGATCCTGGGCGAGGATCCACCACTGCTACTCCTTACCATGCGATGAGCGCAGCCCCCGAGAAAGGGGGTCAATACACAATATGTACCAAGTATGTAAAACTGGAAAATACTGTAATAATGATATCATAAGTCTAAAAGTAAGCTGGAGTCATGAAAGACAATCAAAATACAGTACACTGTGCCTTACTAACAATGAGAGTAACAAGTATATATATAATCGCATAAAAATAGGAGGCTCGTGATCAAACAGGTACCTCGCGTAGTATCAATAAGCAATCCTACTCCTGGGACTATTTCACCCGCATGGGTCCTGTGGACCCGCATGAGGTATTCCTCGCATAGGCTATACCTGCCCGCATGGGACTATTTCACCCGCATAAGCCCATAGGACTCGCATGAGGTATTCCTCGCATCGTGGGTAGCAAATCCACGGAACATGTGGTATAACGATCTTGGGGCTTTACCCCTCAGATATACTCTTACTCTGAAGCAGGTGGTATAACGATCTTGGGGATGTTCCCCTCAGATATACTCTTACCCTGAAGAAGGTGGTATAACGATCTTGGGGATGTACCCCTCAGATATACTCTTACCCTGAAGAAGGTGGTATGACGATCTTGGGGCTTGCCCCTCATTCATACTCTTACTCTGGAGAAGGTGGTATAACGATCTTGGGGCTTGCCCCTCAGATATACTCTTCCCCTAGCTCAATCGGTCATCATATCATAATTATAAATAAGTTAAGAAAGCTTATAACTTATTATTAGTCTTGTTCATATACCCTCTCATTTTAGTTTACTTAAGGCACTAACATTCTTAATAAAAGAAAATCCGTGAATTTAACCCAAAGTACCACATACTTATATTCTTTAAAAATGACTCTTTTTCATATAAAACCTTTGGGCAATTGATGCCTTAAAATCAATTTGCCTTTCATAAATCAAGTCATTTGTCCTTACTCATCTTACTTAGAATAAATCTCTTCTTATCAACCTTTTATAAAGCTAATAAACCAACTTCCCATAAAGTTGTTATATTAACCCTATACTTTAGTAAAATCATATTTTTCCCTTAACCAAGAGACTTATACTTCTTAAAACGAAACAAGTCTTTATATACTTAAAACAAGTAAGAATACCAAATCTTGTACGTCTATCGTACTACATAGATACAACTACTCATGCTCAAGAGATAGGAAAGCTTCACATACCTCTTCGGTCAATCCACTTGCTAAGTCCAAACTACCGCAAGTAATATGTCAACCTATAATAACCATGATACGTTTATTAACCTCTAATTTCAATGTAGAAATAATCTAAGTTCAAAGCCCCTAAATTCTATGGAAAATCGGGCAGCATTTCCTTTGTTTCTACACACTTTGCCACCTTTCTCAAGGCCGAATTTAACATCCAAACGCCACATTAAAGGCTCAACAATCCAAACATTTCAAAGGGGATTTCACACCTAAACTTGGGTGTGTAAAATTCTGCCCCAAAAGGTACAACAATTCACTTAACAAGTTTAAGGTAGTTTTTAGGCTACAACATGCTCACAATGTCTTCTTAACCAATCCTTTCATATTCAAACCACATTTCTTACATGCAATGACTCTAAGAGCATTATTTACTACTACAAATTCCTTCTTCTTCACATGCAACATTAATAACTAACCACAAGAGAAGAAATGTTACCTTAAAGCTTTAGCCAAAATTATTCCAACAACTTTGCTAGCCTCCTTTCCAAGAACACCACCATAATAACTCCTACAAGCTAGCCACAAGCTTCCTTCTTGTCCTTAACTTTTCAGATTCTCCTTAGGCTTTGAATTCCTCTTGGAATTTTAGAGAGAAGTGAGAGCTTAGCTTAGAGAGAGAGAGGGATTTGAAAGATGACCATGGTCAATATAAGACATTCAAGAATTCAGATGGGGGGGGACACTTGTCACCCACCCATGACCTCTTTTAAAACAAAACAGTGCAGAAATCCCCACTCAACTTCGCAGAACCGCGGCCTGCGGCCAGCCATGGCTGAAACCTGCGCGCTCGGGACTTCCCGAGTTGCGGCCTGCTTTCTGGCGCGCTGCGCTTGATGACCTCGGGATATTGGCGCGCGCGCTGCATCTGGCGCGCGGCCGCGCTTTGTCCAAACGCATTTCTGTCGTCTGCGCCGAACTTGTAACTCCCATAACTTTCTACTCCGACGTCCTATCGACGAACGGTTGGTTGCGTTGGAAACTAGACTCAACGAACTACGCGCTAGGCCTTTGAAACACTTAGGAACCCTCAATGTACCGGGTCATAACCCGCCTCAAAGTTGACTAAAACCCGTCTGGAACAATCCGTCAACCTATCTTTTGAAAATTTTAAGTCTTACATGTTTTTGTACGCTCTCACACGTAAGGTCAGAACTACGGGGTATAACATTAAGCCTACAATTTCCTGTTTGTGTGATCTCAGAAACACCACCTGTGGGCAGTTGTACCTGGCCTAAACCTCTTTTATCTTCCTTTTCGATCATGTTTTTACTACTGACCATGTGGTCAGTAGCCCCTGAGTCAACTATCCAGTGTGCAGGCTTAGGAAGTGCAAAGTTACCTGCCATATGAACCTTGGCAGCAACTGTTGTCCTGCTGCCCTCTTCTTCCTGTGACTCAGGTACCTGTAATGCCTTCTCATACCTATCCAATGTACATGAAGATAGTCGACTCTGAAGGTGATCCTGTTGTTCTTTGGACAATTTATCAGCATGAATTCCTGTTACTGCCACATTTACTTTCTTCTTCTCTTTATTGTCTGCAGAATATCCAACCAATCTATAACACTTTTCTGCAATATGCCCTTGTTTCTTGCAATATTCACAGAACAACAATAACCTGCGACAATTTTCTCTAGTGTGCCCCTTCATTTGACAGTAGTCACAGAAACTAGTATAATTTTCCTTCCTTTGTTTGTAATAAGTCGACTTGCCATACATCACCATAGATTCTGTCGAGTCATTGCCTCCAAATCTTCCAGTAATGGATTTTTGACTCTCATCTTGCGCAATCATAGCATATGCTTGATTGACGCTAGGTGTGGGTGTTAGCAATAGAATATGACTTCGTGCTTGATTGTAGTCATCATTTAGCCCCATCAAAAACTCTAGTAACCTCTGACTGACCAGATGTTCAATATAAGCTCTAGGATTGTCGCATTCACATGCCGGTGGAGGTATTATTAAATCAATCTCATCCCACAGATCCTTCATCTTGGAATAATAGCTGGCTACAGGCGATACTCCTTGTTGAAGCATAGCAAGCTCCTTCTTCAATTGATACACCCTCGACAAGTTAATATTATCGAATCGCTCCTTTAAATCTCGTCAAACTGCAAGAGCAGTGGATCTGTACAATATTCCACTCAACAGATCTCTACTCACATTCTTCATAATCCACGAAATCACTATTGCATTGCAACAGTCACATTGCTTCATCATATTTCCTTCATACAAGTCTTTCCTCACTGTACCGTCAATGAAACCAATTTTGTTCTTAGTTAACAAACTCAATTGCATCGCACGACTCCACAGCGTATAATTATCCATTCCTGTAAGTTGTATTTCGACATGTACAGCTCCAGGCGTGTCTGATGAACTCAAATATAAGGATGATTATGATCCATTACATTTAAACTCACATTTGAGGTTTCATTTGTAATAACTGGTACATTCTGCGAAGTGTTCTCCATGAATGGATCGATTTGCGACAGATTTGTTTTAATCGAACAACAACAACAACAACAACACAGGTCACCTCGATCTTATCGACTTCAAAAAAAATTGTAACAGATTTGTATTGCATGAACTGGATTCACCTCGATCTCATCGATTTCTAAAAAAAACTGTAACAGATTTGTATTGCATGAACTTCACCTCAGTTTGAACTCAATTAGATCGAAAACTTGAATTTCTGACTGAATCGATCTGTACTAGTATCTATTGATTTCACGATTTCTAAATGAATCGCAGAGTTCTCCCTGTAATAGGTCTTCAGATCTTCCCCCTAGGGCTCTGATACCATGTTAAAGGTTGTGGAATCGCAGTGGGAAGGAAGTGAAGATGGAGATCTGAGGGATTAGTTGATGAAGATATTTGGGTCTCAGATTTGGGGCTCAAAACCATCTGAGCTTCTGTGTGTGGGAGTTTTTTATTAATATGAAGGCTTACCACATAATAATGTGATAGTCTTTTATTTATACAATGCAGGGAAAGAAAAATGAGAAAACTACACTAAGGCCCCTCAATTAATAACTAACTCACATATAACCCTTTAACAAATAATACACTAATCACCACTGATAACTTCAACAGATGTCATACTTTGTTGGGAACAATCAGGTAAGGATTGAACTTTGTAGCCGTTATACTAGAATTGGGTCCAAAACTGGGAGTAAAATGAAACTCTTTGAAGTACTTTTTCATGCAAAAAGTCCGTCATTCATTATCTTCTTAAGAATAATATTAAAGGAAATTAAATAACGAATGGTATATTTTTAGTTTGGAGAAGTTGCCAAACCTGCTAGAATCAAAAGACAGAAGTAAAGCAATTTTTTGATACGTAAAAAGAGATTTTATAGATGGACTTGCACTAAAAGTAGAGCAATTATTTTAAGATGAAGCACTAGAATACAAGTGCCAAGGTTAGGTTTCATCATATTAAGTCATGTCTACATGAGCCTGTGTAGCACCTTAAGTTTGGGGTCGTTTGGTTTTGAACAAGGTTATCCCGGGATTATGATCCCTCATTCAATATGGGATAGATAATACCAAGATTTGGTATAAAATTTATACCAGTATTAGCTAATACCAACAACCAAACATTGGATAAATGTAATCCCATATTTTGCTGGGATCAGGACCTAATTCCGGTAACCAAACGAGCCCTAAGGAGTTGCAACTCATCTAATGTATTTTGCACAAATCAAAATGTCTGTCATTGGTCCATAACCTACATTTCTGCCAACCCAATTTGCAAACGAGTCCCATGCTGAGAAAGAATTTTTTCAACTTCTGAATCCAAACACTTCGCAAATCTCCTAATGCCATAATAGAAACCAACACCTGGAACGAGACAAGTTCAAAAGATTAAAGTAATAAAATTACCTAAAGCAAAAAAAGTGTTCTCTGTTTCGGTATAAAGTTTTATCTTGTGTAACTTTGAGCTCCACATAAGCATTTTTGAACAGTGTGTATCATTACAAGAATGGTAATATACAGCTGAAGAGAGATTACAAGTCTCCTAAATAGCAATGACTCTGAATATCACGCAATGAACATGTAATATGCATGTTTGTATTTCCGGTTTTCCACCCGGTGTCCGGTACCTGCTTTGAGGCCGCGACTAATCTAGAATCGAGTCGCATAAAGCCCGTTAAAGGAAAAGTGCTCCCGATCAAGATTATCTTCCATTACCAGGGCTCAAACTAGAGATCTCGGGTTAAGTGTGGTCACCCACCCCAACCCGTGGTGGAAAGTGATTGAGAAGTACAGTCACACCTAAAACAACTGATTTAATTGGTGGATCATGAAACCAAACTACTCCTATTTTTTTCACTGTGAAAAGCTAATAATTAACAACTTGCATACAAGGGAATATAAAAGGCAAACTGGCAACTTGAATTTGTCATAATCATACAATTTACTGCATAATTTATCAACATCCTTTGTTCAAAATGCAAGATCCCGTGAGAGCAGCGAGGCAACAGAGAACTTTAAATATCATCCTTAATTTAAGCACTTGAAATTGAGCAGTCAATTCCTTAAAGTTTAAATGGTCACTAAAGTGTAAAATTACCTAGTAAAGTAACTTCACCTTTTTTTGTCCCAATAAAATTACTCAAGTTATCTATTATTCTTACAAAATAACAATGGTCGGATATCATATCTGACCGACAAGTTGATGATGAACTCACGCTATCAACTTGTCTATTCATAATCCCAGTTCCAAATTAACCACAATGACTACAAACAAAGAAAAAATAAGTTTTTATTTTGACAGAAGTCAAATAAAACAGCCAGGTGAACTATTTTAGTCAATTTCTAAGTACGAGCTACTAACTAGACATAGATAAAACCAAGTACCGTCAAACCTTTCTATAGTGTCAGCGTTGGTCCGAGAATTTCATGGACACTATAGTGAGATGTTGTTATATATGTATACTGACATTTCATGTTTGGATCTCATTTAAATTATTTTTTCCTACTTTTTATGCTATAAACAAAAATAATATACTTGTTAATTTTAAAATTTCAATTGATTTTCATATCTCATTAATTAAAAATTAAAAAGACTAATAAATTACAAATAATTCTATGACTAGTTGTACCATACCGATAAAGAATTGAAATCTAAGGAACATATGCATTTAAAATAAATTGAGAATTTAAATACAATTTCAAGTTTGACGTAAGATTCTATAATTGTAGGTTGTTTCGTAAATTCCAGTCTCTCAACGATAATAAATGATTGAATTGACAAAGAATTTTATCCAAACTTTTAGCAAAAGAGAATTAAGTGAAGGTTGTTAAGAGCTTAACAATTGACTCTTCTATCTCACCCCAAGTAGCAATAAGTTGAGGTCATTCAGCAACACTTTCGTTGTCAGCTTCTGTATCTCTTATATCTTGTTCTTCCACTCCAATCACTTGTGCAATAATCTTTTCATCAGTGTAAGTTTTAAGGATTGAAAGAGTTGCGTCAAACTCCGTATAAGTGGTAGCATCTATTGCTTGATTGGTGTTATGAGATGGGATTTGGGATATATGACACACTACCAACATCCTCAACAAGTTCCAAATTGTAGTATTCTGATATTTCTCCAACAATGGATAATGGTATTTCTACAATGGTAGGTTATTTCGTAGAAGATTTTTGTCCAAACTTTTAGCAAAAAGGAATTCAATCTTTCCTTTGATAATTGTCATAAATATTTTGATATTTTCTTTTTTATACATAATATACTTCTTACAAATATTATTACACAATATTTGAGTATGACTGTTATAAGATGTAATTTTATAAAGAGTGTAGTGCTATAATGAATGTCATTGTTGTTATAAAGAAGTAAAATATAACATGAAAAATCAATTTCGAAGAAAATCAGGCTGTTATACTGAAATGTTGTTATAGCGAATGACAATTATAGAGAGGTTTGACTAATAAAATTATGTTTTCAGAATAAATAAATTCTAGAAACTTGGTATCCTATACTTCCTCCAAATCAAATGAAAGAATTCCACAATGAGGGGACCATCAAATTCTTACTGTCAATTTGGACATGAATTCTTAAAATTTAAATATATAAAAATTACATAAAGACTACTTTAAATTACTAATATTTTAGCTTTTACACTGCATGTAGTAACATTGCTAAACTAGTTGGGAGAGAATGAGCACATAAGCCTCCAGGGGCACAGGCGAGTTGGTAAGTGACAAAGTGATTGGGGTACAACCACCCCGACGTCGCGGGTTCGAACCCGTGTGGTATGATACTTTCTTTGAAATATTGCAAGGGTTATTCTTTGGGTTCGTGTCCGTTGGTCCTCTCGCTGCGAGTGCCACTCGCGTATCCTCGATTTACATCCCACGGCTAAGAGGCCTGCAGTGCAGTGGGAGGTTTCGCGCCGGGACTTTCCTCCATCAAGAGAATGAGCACATAGATAGTTGAAAAGGAGCAGACCCTTTATGGCTTTGATAAAATTACCTAGTCACATATCTTTTTATTGTTTCAATAAAATCACTTGACCATTATCTCTTAAAAATAACAATGTCGGAAAAGCCACTTTAGTCAACCCCAAATCTCTTAAAAATAACAATGTCGGAAAAGCCACTTTAGTCAACCCCATATCTGCTTCCGACCTTTATTCCTGATCTTCAAACCTCGTGTTGAATATCAAGTTAGACCGAGGATCTAAAAAGGACAATACATAGGGAAGAAATTGGTATATAAGAGATTGAATAATTGAAAGATAATTAAATAATGCGGCAAGTAAATAGAGAGTAACTTACTTAGCTAAGGTTCCAAGTTATGGAAACCATAATTGTAAGGTTCTGCAGGAATTTAAAAGAATTTAAATGCAGGAATTTGTCTTCATTTCGAATAATTTCGGGTAAGGTATATTACACCTAAAGGCGAATGGGATTGAGAAGGAGCTCTAGTAGATGAATGCGTCCATGCTCCTGAAGATAGAAATTAAACGTGAGATGTCATGTGTTCATACTCCGCTGCAGAATGGGGTGTCCGAAAGAAAACACCGACATATAGTTATAGTTGAAATGGCTTTTACTTTGATGATAAATAATGGAGTACCAAAGCATCTATGGGTTGAAGCATTCACTACTGCAGTGTATTTAATCAACAGATTGTCATTTTTTGTTATCAACATGCAATCTCCCTTTAATATTGATCTTCAATTACTCCCCGAGACAGGATTCCATTCGTATTGCCCAAAGGGTACCGTAAAGACGGTTTTATAACGATCTTTCGCAGAAATCTAAATTTGCCAAAAACCTGATTTCATGTCGAATTTTGAGAATATTAAGGCAAAAGGTATTTCTAATTGTGTATTTAATCTTTTAACTGAAACCTCTTTTTTCAGTTTTTGTAGGTGGTATGTTTTTCCCTGTATTTTCGCGTTTATACCATCTTCATGTATCGAACATGTTCCAAGTTAGGCCGAGGATCTAAAGGGGATAATATAGGGAAGGAACTGGTATATAAGGGATTGAATAATTGAAAGATAATTAAATAATACGGCAAGTAAATAGAGAGTAACTTACTTAGCTAAGGTTCCAAGTCATGGAAACCATAATTGTAAGGTTCTGCAGGAATTTAAAGGAATTTAAGTGCAGGAATTTAAAAGAATTTAAAGTAGGTGGCTATGTCAACCATAGATGCAGGTATATAAATATTTAAAAGACAGAAATTTAATTGCAGTAGGTGGTAGGACCAACCATGTTGCAAGAATTAAATAATTAAAAACGTGAATTTAAATGCAAGAATTTAAAGAACATGAATATTTAAAAGATATATGAGGCAGTGTCATCCATAATCGTTTTTATTCAAAACTTTAAAATACTTACAAGGAGTTTAATTTCGAACGGTGTATTTGGGATTTAACTGGTATGAGTCAGTGAGTGAACTGAATCATATCAATTGGATAATTTCGGGTAAGGTATATTTGGGATATTGATCTTCAATGACTCCCCGAGGTCATATGAAGAAGGTATTTGAGGAATTTAATTAACTAATCTACTGAGGGGATAAACTGAAAGACTTCAAACTTCTAGAGAGAAGGAAGAGAATTATAAACTAAGGGAAGAAAAAACTTATTCAACTAAGGGAGAGGGGTTCTCTTTTTATAAGAGAAATACAAAGTGGGAATTTACTATTACAACAATATTCTAATAATTAAACTATTCATCCGAGTGCAGAATGACATCATGCATGACATCATTGTTTTTGTCTTCATCTCGAATCTGCTTTCACTGTTTGGGCATTTATTTTTGTCGGGATTTTCGTCAATTATTCCTCCGGAATTTTCGGTATTTTTACAGCATCTAGAATCCACTGTTGCCGAAAATAGGAATATTTTCATTTTCAATTCCGGGTTCTTCCTCTTCTGTTGAAGAGCTTTGTTTCGATGATGATGGTGCAAATTTCTGGAGTATGGCTTGCATTTCTTCTGGAGTTTTAGCTGCTGCAAGCATTGAGGCCATCTGGGATTTTTGAGAAAGGAATTAGGTATGCTCCTTTGATTTGAATGACGCTTGTGGTGTCTGGGGAGGTGCCTGTAAAGGAATTGGTTTATTATCATCTAACCATTGCTGGACATTTGGTGGTGCGAGGCTCTTTGGTATTTTAAAGCTGTCCCACCATCGAATTTTAAACCTTCTTCGGATGACTGGTATTTTGTCATCTGAATAGTCTACAAACCATGTGAATACCCATGGTAAATGGAATTTTGTGTGGAAAAGGTGCAAAGGTATAAATCTTTTTTCTTCCTCTGAGGGTTTAAATTGGGATTTGAAGAGACTAAAAGATTTAATGACTTCGGATTTTTGTATATCCAGGATAGACCCGAATTGTTCCGACCATGAATTCCACCAAGTGGGAAATTGTGAAGCATCACATGAGGTATCAAAATGAAAAAGCCTAGTATGACTCAATTTGAAATTTTGGATAAAGAAGGAATTGAACCAAGCTTGTTGGTAATCCCAGTAATTAAAAGAAATATCAAAGAAGGGCTCATTTTTGTGGGAATTTGGGAAATTGATGAGTTTTGATAAGTCATCCCCCCAATGAATGAGAGCAATTACTCGGAGTATTTTGCAGATCGAATAAGATGGATCTGGATTGTTGTTGAATTTTTTTTACTTTTGTTGTTGCTGATCCTGTTATTTCAAGGATAGCTTGATAAAAATATGGGATTTTTAAAGTATCCCATGATTTATAAAACTATTTTGATTCAAAATAATTTTGTAGTGCCAAAAAAGGATCTTTATTAAAATATCCTTTTTGAAGAGTTATAATGTTTTGAAAAAACGGTTTTATGAAAAATTTAGGAGCGGGTTTTTTGGGTACTTGTGGTGTCACAAGCTGATTTTTGGAAAATTGTTTTTGAGAAAGGTTTTTTGAAAATTCTTCTTTCTCGAGTTTGGTATTTAAAAATTCATTTTGAGAAGGGTTTTTTGAAGATTCTCCTTTCTCGATTTTAGTGGAAAAATTAGAGATTTTTCTCTCTATATTTTCTTGGACAATTTCTTCTTTAGGAATTTGTAATTGCCTTAGTGTCTGTTGTAATTCTGAGGATTTTGCAAGGAGCTGAAAGAGGCTTTCAGCCGTTAGTTCTTGTGCGATATTTACTGGTGTTTTCTGCACTGATTCTGTGTTGCTGGAATTTTCTCGCTCTTCTATTATAACTGCATCATACCAGGACATTGGTTTATCTGGGGAATTTTCTTTTTCTTTCTTTATTGCTTTAGGAACGGTATTTTGGGGTTTTTTGGGAGCCATGAAATTTTCTTCTTGCTGATGGGGTGCAGTAAGTCTATATGAGCCTCGGCCTAACTTGGTATCAAAGTCATAAAGGGTAAATTCTAAAGAAAACTATGAGTTCCAGATCAGGTGAAATTCCTATTCGGTTTCCCCGATAAACTTGGCTACGGCTAAGCCTTCTGAGTTAGTTAATTCCCAGAATTCCGAAAGATCAGACCGCAGGGTCACGGTAAGTCCCTGTGTGTAGGGCTGATAAGAACCCATTGGTATACTGTTCTATTGGGGTTGTAGGAAGGTAAGGGTTTTCAAACTAGAATTCCATATACATGGATCCGTTTCTCGATAGAACTACTTCTTATGATTTTGGATCATCTTCTTCCATGGATTCAAAGAAGATAATAAATTCCGAAGAAATCGTTATATAGGTTTTTGAATAGTAGATTGATAATTAATTATACCAAAAGTAAATAGAGATTACTTTTACAAAATCCAAAATACCATTCTTCTAAATAGGTTTCCTTATATGAAAACCCATCCTTCTTTCCAACGCATAAATATTGCTAATTCATCCAAGTGGCTACACTTGAAAATTGAAAGAAAATTCTCAAAAAGGAAAACTCAAGCCCTTAATCTACTAAGTTATTACTCGAAATTAGTATCATCTGAGTCACTAGACAGGTATAGCAAGGAAATCATTAGAGAAGTAATCCTCTCTAAAATCATAGCGCTATATAGCAGTTTAAAATATATTAACATAAACATAATTAACCAACAAAGGCATATAAACTGGTGCTCTAATGCACTAAATGTGCCCACTGCCCAGTATTGATGAAAATTCACCCCTCTTTTCATAACATAAGACATACTAACACTGTAAGATGATATTAATCTCCCTTGGGGAGTCTTTCATTAATATCAAGGTATATATAGAGTACAATATTCACCCCTTATACAATAGAAATCCTAAGCCTATACAAAAGAGGAATCCTAGTCTTACCATAATTATATTTATACAATATATGAAAATATTCTAATTATGGGTAGGGAATATATTATTTCATATATTTACACGTTTACACACCCTCGATCGGGCGGGAGGCGGGCGACGGAGGCGGATCTGAAGTCAAGAAACAACTGTTTGGGAAGTCATTTTTGTAAATATGTCTGCATACTGATAGGATGATGGAACATGTAACACTCTGACATGGCCTAGAGCAACTTTCTCACGAACAAAGTGTAGGTCTATCTCAATGTGCTTGGTTCGATCTTTGAACGGATTATGAGACAAATAGATGGCGAGATGTTATCACGATACCTGATAGATGCACGACGCAAAGGACGAAGTTCTAACGATAAGTTTCGAGCCAACAAATCTCAACTACTACATTTGCAATGTACTCGGCCTCGGCCTTTGGATCTAGATAGGGTAGCACTGCCGCCGCGGATCAAGAAAACAGATTATCCTCAAAGAAAACAAAAAAGCCGGAGGTGGAGCGACGCGTGTCCGGACACCACTGATCTGCATCCGTATATGAGAGCAACCTCTTTGGCGCAGAGGGGTATAGGTGCAAACCATAATCAAGAGTACCCTTAAAGTATCGAATTATACGCTTAAGAGCAGTGAAATGAGACTCTCTGGGGCATGCATGAATAAACACACCTGCTGAACAGCATAAGCTATGTCTGGCCTGGTAAATGTGAGATACTGAAGTGCACCTGCAAGACTCCTATACAGAGTAGGATCAGAGACTGGAGCACCATCTATAGCACTGAGCTTAGATTTCGAATCGATTGGAGTAGGCATAACTTTGCAATTCGCCATCTTAGCCTTGTACACTATCTTCTCTGCATACTTACGCTGACACAAGAACATGTGATTGGCAGACCTGGTCACTGATATCCCAAAGAAATAACTCAGCTTTTCCAAATCAGTCATTGCAAATTCGAACTTAAGCAAGGCAATAATCTCATTTTTCAATCTATCTGAGGAGGCAGTCAGAACAATATCATTCACGTACAGTAATAATTAAGCAGTGATACTACCTCGATGAAAAATGAAGAGTGATGTATCACTCTTGCTGCATACAAACCCAATCTACAAGATATACCTGACAAAGCGATCATACCAAGCACGGGGAGCCTTTTTCAGGCCATATAGTGACTTACGGAGACGACACACATAGTGAGGGACTGCTGGATGGGTTAACCCAGGCGGCCGATGCATGTACACTGTTTCTCTTAGGTCCCCATGTAAGAATGCATTCTTCACATCAAGTTGATGGATCGGTCAGTATTTGCCCATGGCAATGCTCAAAATTGTGCGAATAATAACCGGTTTGACAACCGGGCTGAAGGTCTCTCCACAATCAATGCCCTTCTGCTGATTTATGTCATTAGCCATAAGAGGGGCCTTATACCTCTCAAGATCCCCATTGTCTCTGAAGTTGTGACGAAAAAGCCACATACATCGAATTACATTCATCCTCTCATGTCTAGGTACTAGATCCCACGTGTGCTATTTAGTTAAAGCATTGAATTTCTCATACATAGCCGCATTCCAATTAGGGTCTTGTTTGGCCAATTTTGGGTTCTTTGAAAGTGGAGAGATGGTTTGGGCAGACAAGTTGAAATAGACTTTGGGTTTGAAGATTTCATGCTTTGAACGAGTTTCCATTGGATGAGTAGGGACAGTGGGTGGCGGAGTGGTATCTGAGACGGTGGGTAAAGTTGGATAAGGAGAAGGTGGGGGCGAAGCCATCGGAGGAGCCGCGACTCCTAGATCGAGCGTCGCGGCGCAAGAAGGTTGACAGGCTTCTCTGAAGTTTGGGCGCCGCGGCGTCTCAGCACAAGGTTGCGGCGCTGTCGACGGTATTCCTGAAGATTGCTCACTGGAAATCAGGAACCGCGCCGTCTCCCCTTGGGGTCGCGGCTCTGACGACAGAACAGAGGACGTGAGTTGTTCGAGGATGAGGGGAGAGATGGCAGGCTCGTCAAGAAATGAGTAGTCCGGTTTTTGGAATTTTGGAAGATTCAAAAACGGGTATGTGGTCTCGTCGAATGTGACGTGATGAGATGTGTGGATTTGATGAGTCGACAAGTCATAGCATAGATAGCCCCTATGGTTTGGCGGGAATCCTAGGAAGACACAGGGAGTAGACCTAGGAGCAAGCTTGTGAGGGGCGGTAGAACTGAGGTTAGGATAACACAGACAACCGAAAATTCGTAGATGATCAAGCCGCCCTGTGTAAGATGATATTAATCTCCCTTGGGGAGTCTTTCATTAATATCAAGATATATATAGAGTACAATATTCATCTCTTATACAATAGGAATCCTAAGCCTATACAAAAGAGAAATCATAGTCTTACCATAATTATATTTACACAATATATGGAAATATTCTAATTATGGGTATGGAATATATTATTTCCTATATTTACACGTTTACAAACACAACTAGGTGGTTACATTCAATTATTAAAAGAAAATTACTCAAAGAAAAAATTGAAGTAAAAAACTTATAGGCTATTACTCAAAATTAGTACCAACTGAGTCGTTGGATAGATATAAGATAATAGTAGATAAAATCTTTAATCTATATCAAAAACTTAATTCAAACATTTTTCATCCAACAAAGACAAATAAATTGGTGTACAAATATACTCAACACATCTACTGCTGAAATTTTGAGTTAGATAAACAAATCCCCATAAAAACCCGCAAGAAAGAAAGATTCCAAAGATTATTTTAGTTATGAACAACTCCCACAATAATATTGAGGGATTCCAGATTAATATAAAATTCCTTCATAAAGAATTTTATGGAGAACAAAACCTTGAAAAAAAGATTTGGTTCTTTAAGAACTTTTTAAATACACGAAAACAAATACAAGAAAAATTCTATGAATTCATAAAAAAGAATGAAATTAATATTTCCTTCTTTAATTGGTTTGCAATATACTCTTCCCAAAATTCTATGGAATTCCCTTTTCCTAAATCAATAAATCCCATTACAACTAGGAATAAGGCACAAGAATGGGAAACTATAGCCAATTTTAGAAAAATCCAGTCCAATCACCCCACTCTACAAGGAATCAAACTTGACGTCCATGGGAGCTCCATAGACGCATTTCCTTTTAAAACTCATTCAGAAGATGAAAGAACAAATGCAAAAAAACATCATTGCACAAAATAACTTTACCAACATTAATTTAAATACCATAGGAAAACAATTAGACAGAATCGAAAATTTCATAAAAACCCATCTTGTAGTTACTATAGGTTCCACAGAAACATCTAAGGAAACAAAATTGAAAAGTCCAATCTTTAAACCATTTCAGGTATCCAAGGATAGTATTAAAGATATCAAACAAAGTAAGTCTGAATTCGTTCAGGCTATACAAGACCAATTGAGTAAAATTGAAACATCCGGTAGTTCTAACACAGAATTTACTATCCCGGATACATCACAATCTACCGAGAAAAGGTGTGAGACTTTAATACATAATTCTAATAACAATAATGTCTTACAACAATTCCAAAATAAAATAAATCCTAAAAAAGACATTTCCAAATACAAACAAACCTCAAAATACTGTAAAATGAAATTACACAATTCCGATTCAGACACCAGGATAGAACCTAGTGTTTCCCTTCAAATAGCTGAATTGGTCACGGCTAGTTCATCTGAAATAATTAAACACATGTGTGTTAAACAATGATAAAAAAAGTAATAAGAAAGGATAACAAAGTAATAACAAAACAAGAATTACAAAAAGAAATAAAAGAAGTAAAATTAGAGATAAAACAATTAAAAGAAAAACAGAAACAAGACTCTAAATTAATAAAAATAATTCTTTCAAAACCTACATCACAAAAATCTAAATCAGAAAACCCCATAGAGCCAAAAAACCTAGAAGAAATTCCAGAAGACTTTCTTAATGTCTTAAGGCAAATCACGCCAAAAATATACCTAATAAAAATTACTCTTAAATTCTTGGATAACTTTAAAATCCAAACAATTGCACTTTTTGATACAGGTGCGGATTTAAACCTAATAAAAATAGACATTGTACCGAAAAGTTCAGAGAAAAAACTAGTGAAAGAGTAAAAGCTGTTAATAACACCAAAATCATAATTGATTCAAAGACCAGTGCGACAATTGAAAACAACAGAGTTTCTATAGCAACGCCGTTTGTTTTAACAGATGGCATACACGGTTCCGTCATCTTAAGAACACCATTCATAAATCTCATCACCCCTTACAAAATAGATGACGATTCCGTATCTTTTAAATTTAATAAAAAGAAATTAAAATTCCATTTTATAGCAAAATCAAAAACAAAAATTTAAACATAATAAGAACATGTTCGATACATGAAGATGGTATAAACGCGAAAATACAGGGAAAAATATACCACCTACAAGAACTGAAAAAAAAAGTTTCAGTTAAAAGATTAAATACACAATTAGAAATACCCGATGTTAAAAAATAAATTTCTAAACTCCAAAAAATATTCGAAACTGAGATATGTTCCGAGATTCCAAATGCCTTTTGGAGCAGAAGACAACACATAGTAGATCTTCCTTATGAAAAGGATTTTGATGAAAGACAAATTCCGACAAAGGCCAGACCCATTCAAATGAATAGCAACCTTGAACAACATTGCAGAAAAGAAATACAGGATCTTGAAAATAAAAAATTAATTTCCAAATCTCGATCCCCTTGGAGTTGTGTTGCTTTCTATGTAAACAAAAATTCTGAAATAGAATGAGGAATTCCTAGATTGGTAATAAATTATAAACCCTTGAATACAACCCTCAAATGGATTAGATACCCAATTCCAAATAAAAGAGACTTGTTACAAAAATTACATTCTGCCTTAATATTCTCAAAATTCAACATGAAATCGGGTTTTTGGCAAATCCAGATTTCTGCGAAAGATCGTTATAAAACCGCCTTTACGGTACCCTTTGGGCAATACGAATGGAATGTAATGTCTTTTGCCTGAAAAATGCCCCTTCAGAATTCCAGCGAATAATGAATGATATATTCAATGATCATTCCAAATTCTGCATAGTCTATATTGATGATGTTTTAATCTTCTCAAATTCCATTTCAAACATCTCAAAACATTCTTTTATATCACTAAGAAAAATGGATTGGTAATATCCAAGTCAAAAATGAACCTGTTTCAGACTAGGATAAGATTTCTATGACATTATCTATCCCAAGGTAAAATCACTCCCTGACAAAACTCAGTTGCAAAGATTCTTAGGCAGCTTAAATTATGTTTTAGATTTTTGTCCGGAGATTAATAAGATGGCAAAACCACTCCATGATAGACTAAGAAAAAATCCGACTCCATGGACTGACGACGAAACTATTTGTGTCCAGAAAATCAAGAAAAGAGTGCTAGAAATATCGTGTCTTCATATAGCAGATCCTCATCAACCCGTACAAGGGATACAAATAGCCACAGGGTTACAAATAATCTCTGCTCCAGACCTAGGAATAATTAAACCCCTAGCTCAATCCCGTTACAATGCCGCTTCAATTTATGATTGGAACCTCGATGGAATGACTAAATACAATATCCTCAGTTTCCTCCAACAAATGACAATGACAGCAAATGCCTATCAAACACAAAAATAAGTCTTCGATAAGACCTCTGCAGAACTGCTAATCGCAGGATTCTCAGGTCAATTAAAAGGATGGTGAGTTCATTACCTCACTGACCAACAAAAAGAAAATATCTTAAATGCCATAAAAATCGATGAAAAGGAATACCAATATTAAGTGACATAGGAGAACCTATACAAGATGCAGTATCAACATTGATACTGACAATATCTTTAAATTTCATAGGTGATTCTACGCATCTTAAAAATAAAAACGATGAATTACTATCAAATTTAAAATGCAAACAATTAAGTGATTTTCAATGGTATAAAAATACCTTATTAACTAGAATAATGGTTAGAGAAGATTCCAGCCAACCATTCTGGAAAGAAAAATTCTTAGCCGGATTACCAACCCTCCTAGGAGAAAAGGTTAGGAATAAAATTAAAGAAAATTGTGGAAAACAAATAATACCCTACGATGAGTTTACATATGGAGAATTAGTCTGTATAACTCAACAAGAAGGATTAAAAATTTGTCAAGACCTAAAATTACAAAAACACTTAAAGGAAGAATTAAAAAGAACAAAATGTGAATTAGGTACTTTTTGCAAACAGTTCGAAACAAATACCATAGAAAATTCCAAAACCTGCGAAGGAGACTGTAGCAAAACTTATAATACCACAAAAAAACAGCAAAAGATTCTAAATCTAACAATGATTATTATAAAAATCCTTATATAAATAATTGTTACAAAAATAATAGAAATACAAAAAAGAATTACAATTCAAAATACAAAAATCTAACTTGTTATAAATGTAATAAGAAAGGACATACGTCAAAATACTGTAGGATGAATAAAAAACTACAGGAATTAAATCTCGATAAAGATACTACTAAAAAATCTCTAATCTACTACTTGATTCCTCTGATTCAGAGTCAGACCAGTCAGACCCTGACTATTTATCTCTTTCATCAGAAGACAATAAACCCCTCGAGCTAAATATGTTTTTCTGTATTCATCCGTTTTGATCGGGGAGGGCTTCCTCCGTTGCCTCGAGGAAAATGAAAACTTTAAGGCTCAGCTGGATGCATAGGAAAGACAAATCATGCACCTAAAAAAAACCTCTGACAGAAGGATGAGCAATTGTCTGATGACTTGCCCATTGTTAAGGCAGAATAGATCGAGTAAACGGTGACTACCTTCGGGCTATAAACGACCTCGAGCTTGCCAACGAGGAAAATAAGTCTCTAGATGAAAAGTCTGATCAGCTCTACAACGATCTCCAGAATCTCTACCTATAGCTTAAATAACAGGAAGAAATCTTGCATTACCAAATGCAAAATGAAGACTTTCTTACTGCCAAACTTGATCGCATTCAAACCATTGATCAACTGAGAGCTGAGCTCGAAGCCACTCTCGAAGGAATGCTGAGATTTCTGCCCAATGAGATCAATCATTGGTTGAACAAGAACAAGTATGTGTCGATCTAGAGGCCAAAGAAGCTCGGGTTGTGCTAAAAACTGAACATATAACTTAGAATGTCTACAGGTATACCCTGGAACAAGCTCGAGATGGGATCTCAGACTTAGATGAAAAATTATTGAGGCCAAAGACCTCAAAATCAAATCCTTTTGCAAGATGAATGGCGAAAGTTATGAGGAAGACCTAAAGTACTATGACCCCGAGTCCGACTGACTTACAGGCTTCTAAGCCTTTGTTTTTTATATTTTCTTTTAGGCCATCGACCTTGTATATGAATGAAAATATATCAACTTTCTTTTGACTTGATTGATATTTTCTCAGTTCTTGTATCCGTTAATGTTTTCTTGTCTTAGATGACTTAAAAAATAAATTTAATCCAAACTGAGAAAATTTCTTCCGACTTCGGGCTTTAACTTAAAACAAAACATCACTTAGTTTACTTTGAACCAGATAAAAGTTCATTCGGGTTTGGACTTTAAATAATTTTCAATAAACATTTACTTAGTTTGTTTTAAACCGAGCAATACTTCTTCCGGTATGGGTCATTTGATGACTAGATATAAGTGCCTTATTTTTATCTTATGAACAATGCATTTCTTATTCATTTCGGGTATCAGTGTTGGACCTTTAATTTATTCTCAACTTTTTACACAATTCAATATCTTTAAAATAGACTAGGTTTATTTGTTAAGGTGCCTTTCAAACATGCCTTAGAACATTATTCATTTTCTTTCGGCTTCCTTTATCGACGATAGTCCCCACTTAAAGACTTAATAATTTTTAGCTTGTAAGCTTAATGACTTTAGCAATAATTCGGAGAAATACCAGTAAAGAACAACACAAAGATAAACTTTCGAGTCAAAACTTTGAGTAAAGTATACTTTCATTTATGCTTTGCTCGGACAAACGACTGGGAAAGATTCAATCGATATTTTTTTCCTTTACATAACTTCTTTGTAAATACTATCACTTGGGCAAGATTAATTTGATCTTTTACCCTTACAAAATTTTGACTAAAAATTTCAAAAGCTTGCAACCTTCGAATTCGAAGAAACTTCAAACTGCCTTAAACTTCCCTCACTTCTCACCTGAGGGTATGTTGTTCCCCTAGTGTTTGTGTTTGAAGTATGAGAACTCAAAGACTATTTTGATCCTCACCTGCCGAGCAGTCCCCAGTGTTTGTATCTGATGCTAATTCACCTATTCTATTTAGTAACACGCTCTACATTATTTTTCATAAAATCTTACCGAAAAAATCCTTTTTGAAATGAAAACTGGGCTAAGGGAAAAAGGGTGCAACACGTATTTTCAGACCTAATTCTAATCCTCTAAATATCACCTTGTAACTCCGACTTCTTCCCCGTAAAATTAGAAAACTCCGAAACAAATGTAATTCAAACAATTAATGAACACACACCTTAGCAATAATACCACTTCAAATGCATGATGTTCCGATTGTTCAACAACTTTTATCCACCTTCGACTTTCAACTGGTACGAGTCTTTTCTGGTTATTCCTGACATTTTATAGGGTCCCTTTCAATTCAGACTCAACCTCCCTTCATTAGGATTTTTAGTATTGGGGTTACTTTTCGTAGAATTAAGTCCCCTTCTTGAAAATGTCTAAGATTCGTTCGCCGGTTGTAATATATTTCCATTATTTGCTTTTATGCTACCAACCGTAGCAACACTAGCTCTCGATGTTCTTCCATTAAGTCAATCTTGACCGCCATAGCCTCATTATTTGACTCTTCATTTGCAAGCTGAATCTTAAGCTCGGTTCCCCAACTTCCACCGGAATCAGAGCCTCTGCACCATAAATCAACGAAAATGATATTTCCATGGTGTTGGCTTTTGATGTCATCCTGTACGCCTATAATACCTCTGAAATAATTTCTCTCCACTTGTCTTTTGTCGTCTTTAGTCTTTTTCCTCAAGTTCTGAATGATTGTTTTATTCGTTGACTCTGCTTGCCCATTTTCACTTGGGTGGTACAGAGGTGACACTATCATTTTGATATTTAGTCCATCAAGAAAATCCTCACCATCTTTCTGACGATTGTTGACGCCAGTAATTTCCTTCGGTATTCCGAACCGACATATGATATGGTCCCAATTGAAATCAATAACCTTTTTTCCTCTAACCTTCTTGATAGCATTTTCTTCAACCCACTTAGAAAAATAGTCAGTCATAAATAAAATAAAACGCATCTTTTCTGGTGCCCATAACGACGGTCCCACAATGTTCATTCCCTATTTCATTAATGACCATGGTGACAAGACCGAATGCATTAATTCCGCCGACTGATGAATCATATGAGCATGCCTTTGACAATCATCACATTTATGAATAATGTTTTGGGCGTCCTCTTCCATATGTGACTAGTAATATCCGGCTTTAATAAATATTTGGACCAATAATTTTGCTCCTGTGTGATTGCTATAAGTTCTTTCGTGAACCTCGCGCATCACATAATCTGTTTTACCGGGCCTCAAACATATCGCTAAAGGACCATAAAAGGACCTCATGTAAAACTGACTATCGAACATGCAATATTTAGTCGCTTTTATTCGAAGAGCCCTTGATTCCTTCAGATCACTGGATAACTTCCCATCTCGAAGATAATCGATGTATTTATTCCGCCAGTCCCAAGTCAACATTGTGGAATTCACTTCGCCATGACCACCATCGATTGTAGAATTCAAGGGTTGCACCACTATTCCAGAGTTAAATTCCTCAACTTCTACAGAAGATCTCAAGTTTTCCAAAGCATCTGTTTCCCTACTTTGCTCCCGAGACACATGCTCCATGGTCCATTATTTGAACCGGTAATACTTTAAAAAAATTAAGTATTTTTGCATTCTTTCTTCTTTGACTTCGAACATGTTGTTCACTTGATTTACAACCAGAAGTGAGTCACATTTTTCCTCGATGACTTCCGCTCCCAGACTTCTTATCAATTCTAAACCTGCAATCATAGCCTCACACTCAGCTTCATTATTAGTTAATTTTACAGTTCTTATTTCCTGTCTAATAACATCCCCGCATGTGTTTTGAGCAACAATGCAACACCCCTAACTCTTTACCCCAAAAAGTATAATTAAATTTGCTAGTAATTTTAAGAATACATGGACTTATTCGTAGTATTAGATAATGAACAATTTATAATAAGCAAGCAAAGAGAAATAATAAGTAAGAAATTAGCCTGGACTGCTTTGAACTCGGATGGATCTTCTAAGTAAGATTGGTTCGGGCTGACAGTGAACCTTAGTAAAATAACTTCGGTTTATATCAAGCATGAGAGCAAGTAAGTTGAATTTCTATAAGTTTAAGCTTAAGAATATAAGTAATGAGAATTTGATCATCTTCTAACATGAAGACTGATCTCCTTTTATTGTTATGAAATAAAGGCACTAAAATTAGAGATTCACTCTCAAATTAAATGTCATCAATGACTAAAGATTAATGGCTGACGTCATATCCGGATCGAATATACATTAGATTCATTCAGAACTTCACCCGGTGTCAACTGACTCGTCATATCCGGACTCGCCTCAATTGTTGTCTCACCTCAGAGCTGAATCGTATCTGGCTATTAACTTATCCATCTACCTCGAACTTCTCATTCCAATATGTTACACCTCGTAAGTTTAAGGCGATAATTAAGAACATCATTAAGGAAATTAAAATACTTAAGGATGTGATTCCAGAAATTATTTTGTTACAACAAGCGTGACAAGGGAATTGAAAATGATTGTTGTATATTCTCATTATGTGTTAGTAACATATGATAAGAATTATGACATGGAGAATACGAGACCTTATGAAATTTCCGAGAATTAAAGGAAACGGGAGTTAAGATTAAAAGAAGTGGGATTTAGATTTATTAATTGGGGGATTTGGGACCAATATGTAATTTAAAGAGTAATTTTCAGATTTTAAAAGACTTATGTTCTTCCATTCTTTCATTCTAAAAATCCAAACAAAGAAATTTCAAACTCTAACTCCCTCTCCTCTCTTCCTCCTCACCCACCCCCAGCCGAGACACCTCCCTTCAACAACAATAATTGAAGTTTATTTTCCTCTCCCTATATTGCATTGTTCATCTACAAAATTAGAAGCCAAAACATTGCACAAAACAGTGGGGAGATTCAGCCCTCACTGCTGCCGTGAGATTGCCCAGAAATTCAGGATTTTTGGATGAAGTTTTGACAAGAAAAACATGTATAAATGATGGGTTAACATTATGGGATTCATGCAAGTTGAATTGGAGTTGAAGAAGTGAAGAATTGGGCAAGAAAAATCGATAAAACAGTGGGTATTCGGACAAGGGTAGTGGACCGAAATTGGGATTGTTTTTGGGCTTAAATTAAGGTAAGAATTCTTCTCCTTAAGATATAATTGAAGTTGCATGTTGTTGTAAATTAAGACTTGAACTTGTGTTAAAGAAAACATGGAATTTAGACAATGCATGTGACTAAATTGTTGCTATAGTCGATTTTGGGACTGTTTTGGTATAACTTGGCTTTGATTATTGTGTTGTTAATATTGTCACTAATTGCATGATGCAATTGGAGGAAACTTTGATGTTTAAAGATGTATTTGTTATATGGAATTGTTGGAAGGTGAGTTGGATTAAGAATTATGAAAAGAGTTAGAAGAGTTGTGACATGTTGTAGCCGAAATTGGCATGAAAATTATTGAACATTATTGTAATGTATTAAGGGATGTTTTAGTGCTTAAAATATAAGTATAA
This sequence comes from Przewalskia tangutica, assembly GCA_029844215.1. Lineage (NCBI taxonomy): Eukaryota > Viridiplantae > Streptophyta > Magnoliopsida > Solanales > Solanaceae > Przewalskia > Przewalskia tangutica. The sequence goes on from CM056723.1 coordinate 31,260,312, forward strand.
ACATGTATATATATTGAGGTAGTTACCTATTCATGTCTTGAACGAATTAATGTGTAGAAAAATGTTATTTTACATTTTTGAACTCTCGATGTTGCTAGAAGATTTGACTGCTTGAATGGACTATTTTAACGTGACTAAAGGATTGGATGAACCTGATGAATAGGTGTGTTAGTCATCTTGATTGCTGTTTGGTTATATTCCATAAAAGTAGAAGGAAAAGAATGTATTATGGTAGCGTATATGAAGTACATTGGACTAAATTGGTTATATCTTGAAATTATGCTTGTTATTGGTTGGTTGGCATTTGTTGTAAATTGCGGATGTACATATAAATAGGGGAAGTGCTGCCCGAATTTTTATAGAATAAAAGAGTCGTCTTTCAATATAACTCACGTTAGGAATCATAGAGTTGAGGGACATGTTGTGATTATTATAGGTCAAGGTGCTAGTCGAGGCGATTGTTAGACTATCGATTTGATATAGACGATGAGGTATGTGAACTATTCTTTCTTTTGGCATGATTTTTATTAAGCAAACGTACGGCGGACATACATTGTTTCTATACAGTCTAATTTCTTAGTAATATGAGTCATGAGAAGTGACTTAGATTTCCAGAAAAGAATTCATTTTAATGATTTTATTAAGAGTCGAATGACGAGTTCACACTGTGTCCCATAATGGGTCGGGTACGACATGTATAAGATTTCACACCGAGTCCCTGTCACGACCCAATTTACAAATCGTGATGGAACCTACACTATTCCCCCGAGTAGGCGAACCACATTCTCAATAACAAGTTAAATATGCGGAAAATAAAGAAGAAGAAGAAGTTATCATATCTTAAATGTTTAACATCACTAGAATTGTCACGACGTTCCCCAAAATCTGGTCAAAAAGGTACAAGAGCGCTAAACATAGTTTGGAATAGAAGTCTGAAAAATACCCGAAGGCTACATATTGTCTGTCAAATAACAAAAGAAAATGGAATTAACTAAGAGACCCTTCATGGGCCACGGATGACCAAGTAGCTCACCCTGAATGACTGAAAGATGTCACCCTCGCAGATCAGCCACGGGGCGTGGAACTGGAACCTGGATCGTACTCTGCACTCAACACAAGTGCAACAAGAGTAGTATCAGTACAACACTTGTACCGGTAAGCATCATAGGCTGACAATGATTAGATAACGCATGAATAAGTCGAAACCACCAAGTAGCACATAGAGCAAACATGTTTGGTCACATATCGTGTACAAGTAAGGTGTAATGAAATCATGAAATCAACCAAGACATATATAATTTCACCAAATGATCAGTTAAATATAAGAGTGGATGAATACAATGCAATGCAATAGTCACCTCTCTCACTTCACTCTCGTACACACATGTTGAGGGTAATGCCTTAAAGTTATGACCCATGGGGGACCCGCGAAGTCCATATACCACTCGTGCTCTCCGGCATAAACCTCGGAGGCTATCAATCACTCTCAATCTTCGGCAAAGACCTCGGAGGCTATCAATCACTCTCAATCTCCGACAAAGACCTCGGAGGCTATCAATCACTCTCAATCTCCGGCAAAGACCTCGGAGGCTATCAATCACTTCCCTCACCATCATCACAAAAATAGTATGGAAAGTAGGTCAGGCATGACATCAGTCAACACATATAACTAATATACAATCGACAAGTACAAGTCATATCACTGTCCTATGTTCAATTATCAATATTACAATTCCTTTATTTTTACGTGACAAGTGAGCTAGTATGCGACAGAGATACAATCAGGTGATAATCACATAAAATAATACATATAGCGACAAACCCCTTCGGCACTGCGGTCTTTCAAAATGGCACCGCGGTGTCTAACTTTCTGCAGCCTCTCTGAACATTCGGCACCGCGGTCCTGCAGAATGGCATCGCGATGCCGACCCTTCCTGCCCGACGTTCTATATGCTATCCCTGTCACTTTCTACATCTACATACGATTTTCTAATCAAAGTCTAACTAAATTAAACCATAACCTACCTCAATGCCGAGCGGGTGCCACGAACAATCAACCAACGCCTCCCCTTTGCGTAGAATCTCTGAATTTGACTCTTAATTTGTGTAGTGTGGTGAAGTTCAGGGCTGCTCTTTCTATAGTGGATTTAAATGACGAAGGACAGGGAACTAGAAGAACAAGGAACTAGCGGCCATATAAGTATTTTTCTCTTCTCTTCTTTGCTACTAGGGTTTTCTTTTTCTTTTCTTTCTTTCCTTCTCCTCTCCTGCTATTCTTTGCTCTCATCCCCTACCGCTTTCTTTTCTTTGCGCGCCCCCATTTCTTTTGAAATCGCCGTGTCCTACCAAAAGGGTAGTGGGCTTGGCCCACTTACTCACTTAACTAATTTCCTGCATAATTTCATATATTAAAAGACCTATAATTAGATACCTTATAGTCTCATATCCTCTTCGTAGTTTTAAAATGCTAAACGATCAAACAGGTCGTTACATTAGATATCAATCAAACAATCGCTCGTCCTCGAGCGACAAGGGTATGAGTGGAGGAAATGAGGTACATGAACTGTCGAACAACTGAGGATATCTACTCCGCATATCCGTCTCGGTCTCCCAAATGGCCTGCTCAACCGAACGGTGCTTCCACTGCACCTTAACTGAAGCAATTTCCTTGGACCTCAACTTCATCACTTGCCTATCCAAGATTGCTACCGGCTCTTCCTCGAAGGACAGATTCTGATCAAATAATACTGAATCCCACCTAATGATATAAGACCCATCTGAATGGTACTTCTTCAGCAAGGAAACATGGAATACCGGGTGGACACCTGCCAAACCTGGTGGCAAAGCTAACTCGTATGACATCTCGCCAACCCAACGAAGAATCTCAAAAGGGCCAATGAACCTAGGGCTCAACTTACCTTTCTTCCCGAACCGCATTACCCCCTTCATGGGTGAAACCTTCAATAGGACCTGCTCACCAACATGAACTCTGTATCACGAACCTTCCGGTTCGCATACTCATTTTGCCTACTCTGAGCTGCCAGAAGCTTTTCCTGAATAAAATTCACCTTGTCCAAAGACTCCCTCAGCAAATCCGTACCCCAAGGTCGAACCTCAAAAGCATCAAACCACCCAATAGGAGAACGACGCATCCTACCATATAAAGCCTCGAATGGCGCCATGTCAATACTGGAATGATAGTTATTGTTGTACGCGAACTCTGCCAAGGGTATGCAACTGTCCCAATGACCACCAAAATCAATAACACAAGCTCTCAACATATCCTCATGCACCTGAATAGTCCTCTCGGACTGACCATCTATCTGCGGGTGGAACGCGGTGCTAAGATCTAACTGAGTTCCCAGTTCCTTCTGCAAAGTCCTCCAGAAATGGGAAGTAAGTTGAGTGCCTCTGTCCGAAATGATGGAAATAGGAACCCCGTGCAATCGCATTATCTCTCGGATGTAGATCTTGGCCAACTTCTCCGCGTTATAAGTAGTCTGAACTGGAATGAAGTGCGTAGACTTAGTCAACCTATCCACGATAACCCAAATCGAATCAAACTTGCTCAGAGTCTTCGGAAGACCAACCACGAAATCCATAGCGATCATTTCCCATTTCGATTCGGGAATGGGCATCCTCTAAAGCACACCACCTGGTCTCTGGTGCTCATACTTAACCTGCTGGAAATTCGAACACTGAGCAAGGAACTCCACAATGTCTCTCTTCATTCTACCCCACCAATAGTGTTGCCTCAAGTCGCGATACAACTTTGTTGCTCCTGGATGAATGGAGTATCTGGAACTATGAGCCTAGCGGAATCAAATCACCAACTCTAGGAACGCAAATGCGCCCCTTAATCCTCAAAACACCCTCATCATCAATAATAGCCTCTTTGGCTTCTCCACTAGCACTTTATCCCGAATCTTGCACAATTTCACTTTATCATGTTAAGCATGCAGTACATATATGGTGGAACACTATATGCCATTACAAACTGAAGCAAGTGTACAAGGTAGTACCAGCTTGAATATTGTGGCAAATTTAAAAATGAAGGAATATAGTACTGCATGGAGGCTCTTTAACTTTGTTCAAGGTGTTACATGAGATTCAGTTGAATATTCACATGTAATTTGATTCCTTACTTAGCTATTACTTGGTGAATGATATATGTGATGTATATTGTGGCATCTGTTGGTTTGCTGAATACAGGTGGATAAACATAGTTATAAAGGAGATTCTGCCGAAATTTTTCTAGCATGAGACCTATAATGAACATTCGAGGACGAATGTTTCTAAGGGGGAAAGATGTTACACCTCGTAAGGCGATAATTAAGAACGTCATCAAGGAAATTAAAATACTTAAGGATGTGATTCCGAATTTTTTTTTGTTACAACAAGCGTGACAAGGGAATTGAAAATGATTGTTTTATATTCCCGTTATTGGTTAGTAACATATTATAAGAATTACGACATAGAGAATACGAGACCTTATGAAATTTCCGGAAATTAAAGAAAACGGAAGTTAAGATTAAAAGAAGTGGGATTTAGATTTATTAATTGGGGGATTTGGGACCAATGTGTAATTTAAAGAGAAATTTTCAGATTTTAGAAGACTTATGTTCTTCCATTCTTTCATTCTAAAAATCCAAACAAAGAAATTTCAAACTCTAACTCCCTCTCCTCTCTTCCTCCTCACCCACCCCCAGCCGAGACACCTCCCTTCAACAACAACAATTGAAGTTTATTTTCCTCTCCCTAGATTACATTGATCATCTACAAAATTAGAGGCCAAAATATTGCACAAAACAGTGGGGAGATTCGGCCCTCACTGTTGTCGTGAGATTGCCCAGAAATTCAGGATTTTTGGATGAAGTTTTGACAAGAAAAACATGTATAAATGATGGGTTAACATTGTGGGATTCATGCATGTTGAATTGGATTTGAAGAAGTGAAGAATTGTGCAAGAAAAATCGATAAAACAGTGGGTATTCGGACAAGAGCAAATGGGTAAATTGGGGTAATGTTTGGGCTTAAATTAAGGTAAGAATTCTTCTCCTTAAGATATAATTGAAGTTGCATGTTGTTGTAAATTAAGACTTGAACTTGTGTTAAAGAAAACATGGAATTTAGACAATGCATGTGACTAAATTGTTGCTATAGCCGATTTTGAGACTGTTTTGGTATACCTTGGCTTTGATTATTGTGTTGTTAATATTGTCACTAATTGCATGATGCAATTGGAGGAAACCTTGATATTTAAATATGTATTTGTTATATGAAATTGTTGGAAGGTGAGTTGGATTAAGAATTAAGAAAAGAGTTAGAAGAGTTGTGACATGTTGTGGCCGAAATTGGCATGGAAATTATTGAACATTATTGTAATGTATTAAGGGCTGTTTTAGTGCTTAAAATATAAGTATAAACATGTAAATATGTTGAGGTAGTTACCTATTCATGTCTTGAACGAATTAAGGTGTAGAAAAGTGTTATTTTACATTTTGAACTCTCGATGTTGCTAGAAGATTGGACTGCTTGAATGGACTGTTTTAACGTGACTAAAGGATTGGATGAACCTGTTGAATAGGTGTGTTAGTCACCTTGATTATTGTTTGGTTATATTGCATAAATGTAGAAGGAAAAGAATGTATTATGGTAGCGTATATGAAGTACATGAGACTAAATTGGTTATATCTTGGAATTATGTTTGGTTATTGGTTGGTTGACATTTGTTGTAAATTGTGGATGTACATATAAACAGGGGAATTGCTTCCCGGATTTTTATAGAATAAAAGAGTCGTCTTTCAATATAATTCACGTTAGAAATCATAGAGTTGACATACATGTTGTTATTATTATAGGTCAATGTATTAGTCGAGGCGATTGTTAGACTATCGTGTTGATATAGACGACGAGGTATGTGAACTATTCTTTCTTTTGACATGATTTTTATTAAGCAAACGTACGACGGACGTACATGGTTTCTATACAGTCTAATTTCCTAGTAATATGAGTCATGAGAAGTGCCTTAGATTTTCAGAAAAGAATTCATTTTGATGATTTTATTAAGAGTCGAAAGACGAGTTCACACCGAGTCTCATAATGGGTCGGGTACGCCATGTATATGATTTCACACCGAGTCCCATAATGGGCCGGGTACGGTATGTATATGATTTCACACCGAGTCTCATAATGGGCCAGGTATGGCATGCATATGATTTCACACCGAGTCCCATGATGGGCCGGGTACGGTATATATATATATATATATATAAGTTCATGACTCTTATTTTTATAAGGCACAGTTGATTCTCATTTGTATATGGCACAATTGGATTTGGATTCTGATTATTACACATGTCTCATGTTATCTATTGGCCACTTATAATCTTTCTTACAGTATTACATGTTTTACATACTCGACATTATTTCAGTCGGCCTCTCCTCGGAGGCTGCGTTAAACGCCGGTATATGTTCTCGATTTGGTGATCCTCGTGCCTGGACTCTGCTCATTGGTTGGAAAGCTCCTTTGATCCAGAGCTTTGTCTTTTTGGTACATAACCTTTTTTTAGACTTATGTATATATTTAGAGGCACGACGGGGCCCTGTCCCGTCATATGTTGTTATCCTTCTCGTAGAGGTCTGTAGACAGTTGTGGGTTGCACTTATGTAGAGTTATAATCTGTTTTGGTTAGCCATGTTGTTGTACTCTGTGTTGGGACGTTCCCGTGTATATGTGATACTATTTGGTGGCAGTCTTGTCGGCTTGCCTGTTATATTATGTTGGCTAGTTGTGATTCCTCAGGAGACAGGTACATTCTCGTGTAAAGGCAGTCGTGTCGGCTTGCCTATTCTGGTATATGTCATGATTGCAGCGTTATGCTGCCAGATTTTATATTCTTCAAGTGTTAGTTGAATTTTGTGTGATAGGTTAGTATAATGGTGTCATTAGGGCGTTTAGTCGCGGCCCGTCGGGTCGGGTCGTGACACAATCTTGCCACGTGTCATGTCGGATTTCACCGTATTCAATAAGTCATTTCTCAAACTCTAAGGACAACTTTTAACCTTTTTCTTTTTAATAATCAAATAAGTACTCCATCCGTTTCAAAATGATTGTCTGTTTTTTATTTGACATGGAGTTTAAGAAAGTAAAGAAAACTTTTAAATCATGTGATTATTAACTAAAGATATGTAGAATGTACCAATTTATCATTTAATCTTATAGTCTTCAACATGTCATGTGAAAAGTTGAAATAAAAAAATTATCAAAAAAGGAAAGAGGAAAGAGACATTCATTTTGAAACTGACTAAGGGGTATTAGGACTCCCGCAAAATTTTAGTATTTAAAAAAATATATATAATTGAAGGGGTAACTATGTACTTTCTCAACTATTTGATGTGGCATATAAAATCCTAGTCAGCACAACTCACCTTCTTCATTGCATCCACTCTATATAATAATAATACTCCTCCATAATTATCCAAAGATAGTGGCCCAGTGGCCATTAGTCAAATTTGTGGTCTTAGGGTCACAAGTTCGATTCTCGGCGGATACCTTCTCCGGGACATATGCCTCGTATTAAAACCTGGTAGCTTAACCGCACGGGCATGTTGCAGTGTGAGTTTGATACTCCCTCAGACAATCCATGTTGGGGGATCGGACCTTGTAGCATTGATCCGTTGGTGGCGATCAAACACTGAATGCGGGGCGCACATCCCGCGATTTACCTGGCGATGGCGGCTAAGAACGGGTTTCATTCGCCTCCAGGAGCATAGACTGATCTTGTGCGCAGTCTTAGCGATATGAAGTCTTAAGCGGCGAGGCGCAGATTATCATCAAAAAAAAAATACTCCTCCATAATTAGCAAAATAATTTACAAATATTGGCCCACTTTTTCTCTCATTCACATAATTCTCCCCTTCCCGGCGTTTTTCAAGATAAGCACAGACTATACACTCATTCTATTCTTGTCTAAACTATGCCAACAACTCCAAAGAGTGAAAGGAAGAAAAAGGTATCAAAATTTGGCAATATTAGCATTAGGTGAACGGATTGTATTAATTGGTTTTTGGTGTGTGAAAAGGAAAAGGTGAAGTAGGTGTGGATGAACTAGATTTCTTTTTCAAAAGCATTAATTTCTTTGAATTTGCATGTATTTTTGTGATTAAGGATTAAAGGCATCTTATCTAGACACGCAAAGCGAGTACCTCTTTGAAGGAGTATAATTAGACTGTAAAGAGAGAGTTTCCAATAGTACCTGTTTTGGTTGATAGACATGCCTTTTCCGATGAAGGTTCAGCCAATCGATTCTTCAATAAAAAATGATACTACTATAGTAAAGCCGCCTTTGTTGAAATCACGACTGAAAAGGTTCTTTGATCGACGGATCTTGTCGGCGGCGGCAGAGAAGCCGAGCGCCGGCGCCGGAGCAGCTGAGTTTGAGCCAACTTCGGTTTGTTTGGACAAACTGGTTCAGAATTTCATTGAAGAGAATAATGATAAGCCATCCACAACTAGATTTGGCCGTAAATGCAATTGCTTTAATGGTAACAATAATGATAGTAGCTCTGATGATGAGTTTGATTACTCTGATTCAATTACCAACTCTTCGTTTGCTGATTCTTCCGATACTACTCTCAAGGTAATTAATAAAAAGAACTTTCTAGAATTATAGCAGTTTATTCCTAATCAATCTAATTTTATTTCTATTTGTTACAATTTAGAGCTTAATTCTCTGTGCAAGTGTTACCGAGAGGAATCTGTTAGCTGACACTTCAAAAATCGTTGAAATGAACAAATCTACCAAACGTAAACACGATTTGAGAAAAATCGTCACTGATGAACTTTTAGCAATTGGATATAAAGCTTCTATCTGCAAATCTAAATGGGAAAAAGATTCCTCTATACCTGCAGGTACATGCTTCGTTCTTTTTCTATACGTTCATGCTCTATCGAATTTTGGTAAAATCTCGTGGTTAGCTATCGATTAAGCATAGATTTTTGTTGAAAATTGGGGGAAGAAAAAAGAGTTTTTAAAGTTGCTTAGTTTTGGTAATGCTTGAAAAAAAAATAAAGTTAGTTTTGTGAGCGAATGAAAAAGTTTATCCAAAAGCCGATGCAAAGCCATTTTTGAAACTTGATTTTTCAAAAATTGATCAAATTTGATAGTTGAGGTAGAAAAAGTTAACGAGGATATCATGTATATAAATCATTTACATTAATAAAAATAATCAACAGATTATTCTTTTTCATGGTAACAATAGTCTATGTCAAACTTTTCCTTCTCCAAAAATATACCCTTTCTGACGCCCTACTCAACCTTGGCCATCGGTTCGTCCCTCCCCCATCCCTTCAATTTTTTTTCTGAAACCCTAATTCTCCTCTTGTTCTTCCATCATGTCTACCACAAAGAATACATTTCATCCTGCAATTGTCGTCTCCAATATCAAGAGAGATGGAAAACGTCCAATACACAACATAGACAGAACTATTTAAAATTCACGCAAGGTCTAATAGAGTCTTCCATCACATCATCAAATCGAAAAAAGGCAAGAAGAAGGTGTCTTCCACCCATGATGAAATAGAGTTATGTGTAACTTTGGATGCTACAGTGCTCCAATGGATTTATTCCACCATCTCTTACAGATAATAATCGAACCCGGCGCCATGACAATGGAAGCTTGGAATAGGTTGCGTGATATATTCCAAGATAATAATGAAAAATTCGTGTCGTTACCCTTGAGGAAACATTCTCCCACATAAAATATGAAAGGTTTTTCGAATACCTCAACCTATTGTCAAAGGCTCAAGGAGTTGTTGGATCAACTCAAAAACATTGGCGCGCCAGTCACGAATGATCATTTAGTTCTTCAGTTGGTTGCAGGCCTCTTTGAGGCATATAATGGGGTTGACACTCTTCTTCGCCAAAGCAATCCTCTCCCACCGTTCTACCAGACACGTTCCATGATCACCTTAGAAGAAGCATAATTAGCTAAAAAGGCAGCTACCGAAGCCAATTCCGTCATGATGGTGGCCACGTCCCGCGAAACTGACAACTCTCAATCGTTCTCCGTAAATTATGGTCAAAATCGTAATAACGAGGGTGGAAAAACGGTCAAAATCGTGGAAAATTGCGGTGGCAGAAGTAAAGGTGGCAATGGTGGTGGTCGCGGCGACAACGACATCGTGATGGAGGAAGAAGCGGCTGCGAGGCAGCGGCGGATCGCCATCAACCTGGCGGCGAACAGGCGATAGGCGTGTACGTGTCGCCTACCGATTCGATTCGATTTCAAATTGGGCTAGGTCTAATGGACAGTAGAGGCATCAGCAGCCTAGGCCTCGCAATTACACGGCTTGGCAGCAACCTAGCCTACTTAGGCCTCGGCCACAGCATGTATTCATCTGCGGGCCCAGCAGAAGCCCCGACCCACACAGATATTGGGCAGCAATACATACACTTGGGCTAAATCCTCCGGATGCAAATTGATATATGGACACCAGTGCTACTTCTCACATGACGTCCGCACCATGTAATCTCTCGTCTTATTTCAATTTGAGCAAAAATTATGACATAATTATTGGTATTGGTCATTCAATTCTAATTCGGGGTTATGGTCACACAAATGTTTCTCCCCCAAACCCACCTTTAGCCTTGAAAAATGTTCTTCATGCTCCTCAGTTAATTACTCATTTGGTATTTGTTCAAAAATGTACAACTGATAATTGGGTTTCTATTGACTTGGACCATTTTGGATTTTTTGTGAAGTACTTCTCGACGGGGATACCTCTAATGAGATGTGATAGTCGGGGCGAGCTCTATCCCACCACCACCACTAAACAAGCCACAATGTCAACGTTTGCTGCCTTAACACCTTACTTATGGCATGCGCGTTTGGGTCATCCGGGAGCGTCTGTTCTTTCCTTCCTTATAAATAATAAATTTATTGAGTGTAATAGTACGTGAAGTACTAATGTTTGTCCTTCTTGTCCGCTTGAGAAACATGTTAAATTGTCGTTTGTTGCCTCCAATTCTAGTACAATTTTACATGTTTCTCAGTCCAACCACTGTGATCCTAACCCGAATCCAGTCAGACACCGTATCTTCTGGAGTGGGCCAGCCCACATCGTCTACTCATGTCCAGCCCATTATTACTCCGGTACAAGGTTCTGATACTCATAGCCAACATAGTATTTTTAAATCAAAGCGTCAGTTTAATATCAACTCTAATGGTACTAAATTCCCCTATTTCTGCCCTTCACGACCCAAATTGAAAAATGACCATGTATGATGAATATAATGCTCTTATTAAAAATAAAACGTGGGAGTTGGTACCCCGTCCTCCCGGTGTTAATGTAATTCTTTCTATGTGAATTTTTACTCATGAGGAAAAATCTGATGGTTCTTTTGAGAGGCATAAGACTCGTCTTGTAGGTGATAGCAAAAATCAACATGATAACGTGGATTGTGGAGATATATTTAGTTCGGTGATCAAATTGGCAACTATTCGCAATGTTCTTAGTCTAGCACTCTCAAAATCATGGCTCATTCATCAGTTGGACGTGAAAAATGCATTCTTACATGACGAACTCAAGGAAACGGTATGCATGCATAAACCCTTGGGTTTCAAGGATCTCACTCTTCCTAATCATGTATGCTTGCTGAAAAAGTTCTTGTATGGGCTAAAACAGACTCTTCGGGCATGGTACAAAAGATTTGCAGATTATGTGTGTACTATTGGATTTTCGCACAACATGTCTGATCATTCTTTGTTCATCTATCGTCACAGTACTTCTATGTCATATATTATGTTATATGTAGATGATATTATATTGACTGCTTCGTCATACAAACTGCACAAGTCTATCATATCTCTTCTCAGCTCAGAATTTGCTATGAAAGACTTAGAGTCATTGAGCTATTTTTCGGTATACGTGTCACTCGTCATGCATATGGTCTCTTTCTATCCCAGTGGAAGTATGCAGTAGAGATTATTGAACGGGTTGACATGTCATCATGTATGTCATTTCCTACTCCGATTGACACTAAACCGAAGTTGAGTGCTACTTCTAGCACACCGTATGAGGATCTCTCCCACTATCGGAGTCTTGTGGGGACTGTTCAGTAACTTACATTTACGAGGCCCGATATTATTATGCAGTGCAACATGTGTGTTTATTTATGCATGATCCCATGGAAGAACACATGTACGCTCTCAAACGCATTGTGTGTTACATTCAGGGTACTCTTGATTATGGTTTACATCTATATCAATCCTCGGTATCTACTCTCATGTTGTATACAAATGCTGATTGGGATGGATTTTCATATACCAAGCGTTCAATATCTGGTTATTGTATGTTTCTTGATGATAACTTAGTCAGCTAAACGCCATGCCACTTTGTCGCATTCCAGCGCGGATGTCGAATATCGAGGGATAGCCGATGTGGTGTCTGAGTCTTGTTGGTTGCGTAACCTCCTCTTATAGCTTCATTTTTTTTATTCAGAAAGCTACCTTGGTCTACTGTGATAATGTTAGTGCGATATATTTCTCTGTGAATCATGTTCAACATAAGCTCACTAAACATATCGAGATGAATATTCACTTTGTTCGTGAAAATGTAGCTCGTAGACAAGTATGTTTCTTGCATGTCCCCTCACGTTATCAAGTTGTTGACATATTCACTAAGAGTCTTCGCTTAATTCTGTTTGAAGATTTTAGGGATGCCGTCTGACATTTAATCCGTCTGCTCATTTGCGAGTGCGATAGAATATATGACAATATATTCTTATGATATAATTAGTGATTGTGTATATCTGTAATTAGTATATCAACCTTTTATATTAGTTAGATAAATATTTAATTTTCGTAATTATAGCTTAAAATATTATTATTATATATCATGTATATAAACCTTTTATATTAATAAAAATAATCAAAGACCCTAACTCTATATTTTTTATGAAAAAAGATTTCAAAGTCTATTGTCAAGGAAGGTTATAATGTGCTTATTTCTCAATTTGTTTGATATATATTCAGGTGACTATGAGTATATTGATGTGACTATGGAAGGTGAAAGAGTGATAATCGATGTAGATTTCAGATCTGAGTTTGAAATAGCGAGATCGACTGGAAGTTACAAGGCGATATTGCAATTGCTTCCATTTATCTTTGTTGGTAAAGCCGATAGGCTTCAGCAAATAATATCAATCGTATCGGAATCATCTCGACAAAGCTTGAAGAAGAAAGGCATGCACATCGCTCCATGGCGCAAACCGGAGTATATGAAAGCCAAATGGCTTAGTTCCTACACTAGAATCACACGCACCACCGTAGCGGAGGAGGCCGCATCGGAAAGTCAGTACGGCGAGGAAGAGAAGTCGTTGCAGCTTCCCGTGGTGATGACGTGGCGACCTCTGGCAGTCAAGCCGAAGAGTTGCGAGAGAGGAACTAAAGTCGTCGTCACTGGATTGGCTTCCCTCCTCAGGGAAAAAGCATAAAGATTTTGTTAATCTTTTTCTAGCGAGTATAAATATAAATGTATGAACCTATATAAATCGGAAACATACCCATCAAAATTCTAAATTCAATTATATACTCCCGTATGAATATTGGGGAAAGTGTAAATACAGTAACCAGTAAATTTTAGGAAGATGGGTGGGGGGCTCAAATTTCTTTTTGTTGATGTTTGTTTTCTTTTTCGATTTTTACTTTATGTTTTAGATGTACATGATGGGTGAACAAACTGAATCTACCTTTTCTTTATTCTTTTTCTTTTTTAGAAAATGAGTGTTTTTTTTCTTGAGTGGGCTTTTTAGTTTTTACTGCTCCCTTCGTCCTAAAAAGATTAATCTAGTTTGATATATCATCCAAAATAAATCTGAGATAATTGTATAATTGTATAATCTCATAAATTTAAATTATTTTTAAATATAAAAAAATCAATTTTTTTAAATAAATTAATAAGAAAAATAGGTCAATTTTTTAAAAACTGAGTGAGTAGTTTTTTTTCACGGTGAGCCTTTTTACTTGTACTTTGGAATGGACGTTGTTAAAGTGAGGATCTTGCATTTCTGCATCTCTCCTCGTAGCACTCTTACTGGCTGAAGGGCGTACCCCGAGTACCCAATCTTCGCCATAAGCTCCCACTGAATCCTTGTCTTGTTCACCCAGCAAGGGTTCAACCTCTATGTTACTTTGTTCTTGAATTTCTTCAAGTTCTATCTCTGTGCAACTCTCTTCCTTGTAGACATATTCATCTTCAAGAAAAGTTGCGTTCCTAGAAACAAATATCTTATGTTCTCCAGGAAGATAGAAATAGTATCCCTTAGTTTCCTTTGGATACCCAATGAAGTAACATTTTTCACTTTTAGACTACAACTTATCAGTGATCAACTTCTTGACATATGCAGGACACTCCAGGGCCTCATGTGTCTAAGTGATGACTTCTTGCCACATCATACCTCATATGGTGTCTTTTCAACTGATTTAGAAGGAACTCTGTTCAGAACATATATCGAGGTTAGAATAACATATCCCCAAATGTATGTAGGAAGAGCTGAAAAGTTCATCATGGAACGAACCATGTCAAGCAAAGTTCGGGTTTTCCTCTCGGCAACACCATTCATCTGAGATGTTCCAGGAGGTGTCCATTCAAAATGAACTCCATGTAGCTTTAAGTATTCGAGAAATTCTTTACTTAAGTATTCACCCCTCGATCAGATCGGAGAGTCTTGATACTCTTTGAGAGTTGTTTCTCAGCTTCACACTTAAACTTCTCAAAGGTCTCAGATTTGTGTCTCATAAGATACACATATCCATACCTAGATAAGTCGTCTGTAAAAGTAATGAAGTAAGAGGAACCTTCTCTAGCTTGAGTCGAAAATGGTCCACACACGTCAGTATGTACCAACTCAAGCACCTACTTGGCATGGATCCCCTTTCCAGAAAGAGGTTTAATGGTCATCTTACCTTTCAAATAGGATTCACAGTTACCATAAGATTGTAAGTCAAATGGTTCAAGGTAATTTAATTTCCTCAATCGTTATATCCTCGTTTGATTGATATGACCAAGTCTGCAATTCCACAAGTAGGTAGAATTTCTTTCATTTAACTTAGCTCTTTTATTTTGTACATTGAAAATTTCCCTGCGGCAGTTTAATGTATACAATTCATTCACAAGAGGCGCAATTCCATACACAACATTATCATAAGCCAAAATCATATTGCTATTATTAATGCTTGAAGAAAAGCCCTCAGTGTCAAGAACAAGAATGGAAATAATGTTCATTGTCAAAGAAGGAACATAATAATAATTGTTTAACATTAAAATATTACCGGAAGGTAAATCTAATCTATAATATCCCACGCGCTCAGCATCAACACGTGCTCCATTTCCGACGCACATGTCCACCTCTCGAGGTCCGACCTTCCTGCTATTAGTTACCCCTGCACAAGTGGTATCTAGTATTCAGGAATGAGAATCATTTATAGATAGATTAATTTCAATTACAAACATACATTGTCCACTAGAGGATGATGCACCTGGTGCCATCCCTCATCCTGGAGCTGTACAGTTCTTCCTCCAATGTCTCTTCTTGTTGCAGTTCATGCACACATCTGATGCTGGAAGTTTCTTCTTCTTTTTCGCCCCTCCTTTGGGCTTCATTGCTGCTGCCGGAGCAACAACTTTGTCCTTCCTCTTATGTTGTCCCTTACCTTTAAGTTTGAGATAAATAGAGGAGCCAACCATCAGAATAGGTTTGCTTTTGGAGACCGAAGATACAAAAGTTTTCAGCATATTGTGCAATTCTGGCAACTTCACCTTAATTCCATTCATATTGTAATTTATAATGAAAATCTCGAACGAAAGTGGACGTGAATGGAGGATGAGTGTGGTAGCAACTCTATCGTGAAACTTTATTTCAATAGATGCCAACCTTTCTATCAACTCAATCATTTTCAGCACATGTGGAGACACTTGGTCCCCTTCAATGAGTTTAAACTTAAAGAGTTCTATGAGCAGCTCATACTCCATTGTCTGAGACTGAGAGTCATAGAGACTCTTCAAATGTACCAGCATCTCGGCGCCAAAAACTCATGCGAGCAGATTTTCTCCAGCGTTGCCGCCCTTGATCACGGCGCCGCGACTCCTCCAACGACATCACCTCCTCCTTCTCTCTATCCAACCAATCCCTCAGTCTCGGCCCTTCCCACTCAGCCGACACAGCCTCCCAATGTCTCCATTCACCAAATGGAAACTCGTGCCAAACATTGAATCTTCAAACCCAAAGTCTAATTTAACTTGTCTGTCCATACCATTTCTCTAATTCCCAAGAACCCTATATTGGCAAAATAAGACCCTAATTGAAATGCGACTATGTCTGAGGAATTCATTGCTTTAACTAAACATCACACATGGAATCTGTACCTAGACATGAGGGGATGAATGCGATTTATTGTCTGTGGCTATTTCGTCACAAATTCAGAGATAGTGAAGATCTTGAGAGATATAAGACACGACTTGTGGCTAATGACACAAATCAGCTGGAGGGCATTGATTGTGGTGAGACCTTCAGCCCGGTTGTCAAATCGACTACTATTCTCATAGTCTTGAGCATTGCTATGGGCAAACACTGACCGATCCATCAGCTTGATGTGAAGAATGCATTCTTACATGGGGATCCGAGAAAGCGATCTACGTCACCGTGCGTAGGTTCACCCATACAATGATTACTCGTATGTGTGCCATCCGTAAGTCACTCATGGCACAAGCGGGCCGTGCGTGGTATGATCGCTTTGCCAGGTATATCTTGCAGATTGGGTTTGTATGCAGCAAGAGTGATACATCACTCTTCATTTTTCATCGAGGTAGTAACACTACTTACTTATTACTTTACGTGGATGATATTGTTCTTACTGCCTCCTCCAACGAGTTGAAAAATGAGATTATTGCTTAAGTCCGAATTTGCAATGACTGATTTGGGGAAGCTGAGTTATTTTTTGGAAATATCAGTGACCAGGTCTGCCAACCACATGTTCTTGTGTCAGCGTAAGTGTCGCGCCCGTTTTTTACCTCGGGGGTCTGAACGGTATCCGCAACGTTGCTCTTTGGCGCGGTTCCCTGGATGGATCAATAATGCTTGTTTTCGAGGAGTCGCCACCTAATTATTTAAGTGAATTAGGACACTTGATTTATTGCAATAAAAATACTGCAATTGACCTCCATTTAATGGTCTGTGAAATTGGTGAGATTCTGAATCAGGGTTCTTTATTATCCTAAAGGGAAGGGGTTAGACATCTTTTAAGATCCGCTAACTTGCGGTTATTCGTTCAAACTTATGTTAATTATTTATTGCCTTTTTTATTCTACGTATTCTAAGCATTTTTTCATAATTTATAATTAAAATAAAATGCAATACAAATAATAAAAACTAAAATTAAATGCGACATAAAATAAAATTCTGGGACATCTTTTAGCCTTTTTTAGGCCTTCTGCACAAGATGATCTCCGGGTACCTGCATAAACACTTAGTAAAGGTGTTAGTACTAGAATAAATAATTTTAAAGCAATGACAGGAATTTAATAAGTAAAGCCAAAAAATAAATAAATTCGTCTTTTGCACAGAGGAGGCCTTGGAAATCAGACGGAGATTCCTTCATCGGTCAATATTGTTAAAAACAATAAAATAAATAAAACCTTCAGATCCGCGCCAAAACAGTAATAGTTTTAAACACGGAGGGCTCAGATATATAAAAATAAAGTGGGACATCCTAAACAAGTGCGGCTGCGAGAATTCGCTCTGCCAACGCATGTTGGTTATCCTGTGTAAGTAGAAAAAATCATCAACGCCCAGAAAACTTCATTTATTTTATTTTCCGTCTTTGCAACTGTGGAGGCCTCAAAAATCGACGGATAACTTTTTCATTGGCCAAACAAGTGTAGCATCTTGTTCAAAAATCAGTAAAATATCAACAGTGTAGTATTTGTTCTAAATCAGTAAACCAGCAAAAAATGTCCAAAATCAATAGCAATATGGCCAAAAGCAGTCCAATAATATGGCAAAGCGAGAGCAAAATGGCGAAAATTAGTCGATAAATGGCCAAAACAAGAGCAAAATGATCAAAATCACCCGACAAAATGCCCCAAACAAGAGCAATAAATGGCGAAAAATCGGTGAAACATAAACGACCAAAAATCAAGAGAACAACCGCCAAAACCATAGGAAGCGATGGCGGCGAATCGTCGGAGTTACAACTCCGGTTTAACTCCGGCGATATAATGTGAAACGCAAAAAGGAAACAGTCCAGCAACAACCAACAATATAGGTCGCCGGAGTTTAACAAACTCCGGCGAGATTCAAAATAATAAATCAGTCCAAATAATTAATAATATAATAGCAACGAAGAGACACAAACAGTGATTTCAACACAAAAGTGGCGCGCGGCTGGCGGGGTCGGCGAAGCGATGGGTGGCGGTGAGGTTCGCCGGCGAGTTGCAGTGGCAGTGTTGGGTGTTGGTCGACGGGAATGGCGTGGTGGAGCGTGCGTCTGGGCTAAGGTGAGAGGGTGAGGGATGAGGGAGTGTTGGCGGCTGAGGGTGTTGCTAGGGGGGGTTCGTGGTCGACGGGAATAATGGTGAGGTTCGTCGGAGCTCTGAACTCCGGCGATGATCGCGGATAGTGGGTTGAGGGTCTTCGACGGGAGCAGTGAGTGAGGGTGAGGTGTTGGTTCGACGAGGGGAGGCAGGGAGAGGGGGTGAGTTTTGTGTTGGTGGAGTTCGCCGGAGATCCGGTGGCGGCGGTGATTTTTTGGAAGAGGAGAGGGAGTGAGGTGAGGGAGACAAAGTGAGGGTGAGGTTGATTTGTGTCTTGTGCGGCTGCCCTCTCTTTTTAATAAAGAGGGGGTAGTATTTATTATATAGGGTAGGATTAGAGTTTGGTATTTGGGGAGAAAAAATAAAAGTGGGTTTTGATTTTAGGGGGGGAAATAAAAGTGTGGTATTGTTTGGATGAAATTAAAAAAATGGTGTTGGATTGGACTGATTCAAATTGTGTCTTGGACTGGAATGGTTTGACAAAATGTAAGGCGAGTTAATTATTTAAAAGAAATTTTTTATTTAAAAAGATGCAAAATTATTAAAATGCAAATGCCGACGCTATAATACTAAAATGCAATATTTAAGAAATGTTTAACGCCTGATTAAAAGTAAAAATGCGGTGCCAATTAATTATTTAAAAAGATGCAAATATTATTAAAATAAACGACTGTGTAATAATAATAGAAACATAATATTAACAAAGACATAATGCTTAATTTAAAATAAAAAGATGCAATGCATTTTGTGAAAAAATAAACATAGAATATTATGTAAAAAATGCAAAAAATGATGATTAAAATGCGGTGTCCTAAAACACATAAAATTGCAACAAATATACGAAAAACGGGTCAACATAGTGTAATATCCAACCTCTTTGTGGGGAAAATGATATCATAATATATATCATATCCGACTTCGATGAGGACTCGATCGTACCCGGCCTAGATGTGGGACTCAGTAATATCAGAACCAACTGCAGTGGTGTGCACATATAAGCATCGTACCCAGTCGACTATCGCGCAGCTCAGTAAGAAAATATATACATATATACACACACATACACACACATTGCAAGGACTGAATATGAAGGGCCTTATGAACTCAATCAGAGTGACTCAAGGTCGTTATCCTTCGATTATCATTATGTAACGATGTCTCTATTGAATTGTTTGAGAGTAAACAAGATCTATAAGAAGATATGCGATTCAAGGAAATGTAAACGGAAAGTGTCCCCAACAAAGAACAACAATAAGGACCATAAAACATACACCAATATGAAACAATAAGGTTCACAAACTTTAAATCTCAAGAATATAGTTCTTTTTTTTAAGTAACGTCATTATGATTATGGTTATTCATTGATCATGCAAAAAATGAAGGAGTGAGCCTTAATATACCTTATGTTGATAGTTCACGAGCTCTCAAACATTCTACGAATGATAGTCTACATTAAATGAATAATTCAAATCAATGACTAAGGATAATCTTCACTTAGACATCATGGCAAACACCTTATGTGCATATCTCTCAACAATCTCTTCAAGAGTATTGGAATGCCATAACTTCTCTTCTTTAACAAGGAAAACAATATAACAACAACAACAACAAACTCTCTATAATTTCTTAACCCAATTAACAAGATTTAACAACTTGTATCAATTCATAGTATTAACAAAACAGCCCAAAAAAAGTAATCTTTCAATAAAAAAGTTCAATCCAAATCTTACAAGCTATATTCTATAATGAATCAAACTAAGCTAGGAGGAACTAGAGCTAAATACAAAAATAGTAAAATCTTACTCAGATCAGTCTAGATGTTCTATATAACCAACCATTCTTCAAGCTTAAGAGAACTCTCCATTTTGCCAAGCCAATCAGAGAGGATATTTAGGTGTTTTGATATCTTGAGATGGAAATCAATTCACACAAGTATGGATTTACTCTTTAATGATGGAAAACCCTTACGCGGGTGTTTGGAAGAGTATATGAGTTGCCTAGGTCGAAAATGGTATATCCAAAGTGAGGGATCAAACTTAACATAAATAAGTCATCACCACCGCCTTAATTTTGTCATTCCATCTCACTGGGCGAAGCCCAGAGCGAGCAACAATCTCGCTATGGAGCTCGCCGGAAGAGCTCCTTTAGCTATTTTCCATAACTGTTTTGCACAGTTCGATAAAAATGCGAATATTTTTCAACTTCAATGTCATATCAACGAAGGGTTTATTACGTTGGAAAGAAAATTTCTGAACTTGAACTTAGATAGGTTATTCATCACATAACTACTCATATAACCTTAATATACCCCCATAGAGTTTAGCAAAAAATCCTATTTGCAATTCGACTTGCTCTTCCCTGAGTTTCGACGAACTTAATTTTCTTTGATTCTGTTGACCCTGGATTCTTATGAAACTTTCGAACACATGTTTAAACTTCTTTTCATAAAAATATGGTATCTTAACCTCACTGATATTTACGTTACTTTACTTACGACGCATACGAGTGTAAAAATACAGGGTGTCACAAACCTCAGTTGCTCCATGTGCTCAGCATAAATTTTAGACTTATCACAACATTGAGGTATTGGTACTAAAACAAAGTAATTCTACCAAGAAGTTTTCAACCTATAAAAGAATTCAAATATGGGTGAATTCCTCTGTGTTATTGTGCAAATCTCATGATGAACTTGATAGACGGTAGTAAGATCCCTTTTTGCAAATCTTTTCCTCAGATCCTTCCACCCAATTGTAGCATTAGTCAAATGAACCATACCACTTTTCAATTCTCTTGACATAGTGTTCATGATCCATGAAAGCACAAAAGAATTACATCGCTCCCATTCATACTCTAAATTATCCTTAAATTGTGATTTTTGACGTTTTTCAGCTATAAATCTAATTTTGTTCTTTGTCAACAATGCATTAATCATGAATTTACTCCAAATGATATAATTCTCAATGTCAGTTAATTGTTGAGCAATTAAGATACTATTTGAAGTATTAGCTGGATGAGGATACAATGGATGTCTTGGATGAATATCAGTCGGTTTGTCAGTAATCACCGCTTCGTGTTGGTCCAAATTCTCCATTGCATGTGAATAATTTTGTCAATTGGAGACAAGAATCACTGAATTCGTATTTGATCTATCAATATCAGACCCATATATTAAGGTTTTGAAAGAATTATGCGATTGTGGTGAAAATTAATCTCAAAATGAAGAAAAATAAGCTTGGTATCTTCGTCCTCGAATCTACTCTTTGTATTGCACTAATTTCATCTTCGGATTGCCATGGAAATCGAGCTCTGGTACCATATTGAAAGATAAGATCAATGGTGAAGAGAAATATTGCTCGAGAGAGATGAGATTAGAGAGCAGTTAGTGGGAGAGATATTTTCATTTCAAAAAACTGATTACACAAATGTATTCCTTCAATTATATAAACATGACTCACTAACTAACTTAGCTAGATAGTTATAACTAATCTTCTAACTAACCTTCTAACTAACTATGTACAACTCATTAAAGCAATCCTAGAAATGTACAACTAATCACAACATATTTCTACATGGTATATACAGAACTTGCAATTGATGGTAGTAGTAGTGGCTAGGGGTGGCAAATTGGACTCAAAACACAATTGACCCGTCTAACTCGTCCAGATTTTAATAGGTTTGGGCATTGATATACTATTAAATGTGCTAAGTTTGGGATAGTCCAACTTAACTCATTCATCTTGAACAATCCAAATCAATCCATTACATTAACCCAAAGTAACCCATATATTATTCTATTATTTACCCAAGTCTTCTATTTCATTTTTTTTTACTTTTATAAAAAAATAATTATTTTTTCTTACCTCCTCCCCCTACCCCCTCCACCCCATGCCCTACCACATCCTCAAATTTCTTACCTACCCACACTTCCCTCCCTACCCCCCCCCCCCGGCCTACCACATTCTCAAATTTTTATTTTTTATTTTTTTATTTTTATAAACAATTTATAAAAAATATGAATTTTTTTCGTCCCCCGCGCCCATCCTACCCACCTACCCATCCACCCCACCCCATCCTCAAATTTTTATTTCAATTTTTTTTACTTTTATAAAAAATATGGAATTTTTTCTTACCTCCCCCCTACCGCCCTAACCCCACCTACCCCCACCCCATCCTCAAATTTTTATTTCATATTTTTGTTACTTTTATAAAAACAATTAATAAAAATATAAAAAAATTCGTACCTCCCTACCCTCCCGCCTCTATTCCAATCTCAAATTTCTATTTTATATTTTTACTTTTATAAATAATTTCTAAAAAATATGAATTTTTTTCTTATCCCCCTCTGCCCTACCCCAACCTACCCCCACTCTATTTTCAAATTTCTATTTTTTTGTTTACTTTTATTAATAATTTATAAAAAAATATGATGTTTTTCTTACCCCGCCCCTATCCATACGTACACCTTTCACCCTCATCCCATCCTCAAATTTTTATTTCATATTTTTTTTGCTTTTATAAAAAATGAAAAAAAATTAAAAATATTATTCTTATTTTAAAAATAAAAATATGAAAAAATCAAATATCATACAAATAAATAACATCATAGAAGGTAAGTTTGAAATTTGTAAAAGTAATGAGTCAAGTTGGGTTATGACCCATCATTTAACCCATATAAGTTTTGGACGGATTGAACATTGACCAATGTACAACTTCAGCTCATCCTAACCCGTCAACTTCAATCCAAACGGCCAATCTGACACCCCTAGTAGTGGCTGAGTTTGGTTCTCGCTTTAGTAAAATTATCACAAGAGACGAAGAGGGGGCATCAGTATGTGTATAGTAATTAAGAGAGGGAAACTGATATGATCCGTTAGATTTAATTAGTTACACGTGTTGGAAATCAACAAGGGCACTGGAGCAACCGGCCATTTGATTGAAGACCACTTATTAATTTGGCTCCGTTAGGTTCCTAGACGACATCCGCTGAATTATTTCCCTATATATGGTAACAAGGATGCCAATCTTATGACAAAGTGAATTTACTTCTTTTACATTGCAATAAAATTGAAATTGGAAAAACCTATTGGTCCTTCACCTAACTTAAATTAATTTTAGGTGCAAAATACATATAATAGAGTGATTTTGATTATACATTTAGCTTAGTATGTAAACAAGATACGTATAGATATCAACATGGGAGTTGAACAGGAAAATCCTGAATCTCATCTGTCCAAGCGTTCTTCTCTTTGGCTGCATCGACAGTCCTCAGCGCACGCCACACAACACTGTTACATTTGAAGCCTGATCCGAAACCAATTTGCCATGCCCTGTCACCCTTTTTTATCCTCCCTTTGGCCTCTGAATAGGCTAAACTGTACCACACTGAGCTGCTTGAAGTGTTCCCGAACCTGTTAAGTGTCATTCTTGAAGGCTCCATAAGCGATTGCGTGAGCTCAAGATTCTTCTGAATCTCATCCAACACAGCTCTTCCCCCTGCATGTATGCAGAAATGCTCGAACGCCATCTTGAAATCCGGGATATATGGTTTCATTTTCCCTTTAAAGACATTTCTCGCGATTATGGAGGCGAAAAAAAGGAGCTGCTCGGACACGGGGAGGACTAGAGGGCCAAGAATTGTGATATTGGCTTTTAAGGCCTCACCAGCAACTGCCATCAAGTCTTTTGACAATGATATGCCTTTCTTTCCCTCCTCATCCTCATCTTGGTAGGCACATCGGAAAGCTCTGTCATCCGCACCTTTATGGGTGCGGATAACATGCATCAGTTGATATTTTGAGCGTCGACGATCAGAGGAACGGTTTGACAGGAGAACAGCAGATGAACCCATCCGGAAAAGACAATTTGATAAAAGCTTTGATCTCTGCTTCCCTATATAGAAGGCCGCTGAGATTATTTCAGTGCTTACGACAAGTGCATAGGTATTGGCTTGCCCCTGTTATGTGATTTCATATATCAGCAATTTTGACCACCAAAACGAAGGTAAAAGTTAAGTATGACATTAAGTCTTTAGCTAGTGAAGTAGTTTTCAAGTGTTATTGGAACCTTCATAAAAGTGTTAGTGTATCTTAAATAAATGACATAAAGGGTAAAAAACACACCTCAAGTATCATTTTTTTTTAGTTTCCTACTTGAACTATCAGATGCGAGAGTTTTCTATCTATACTATGCCAATTAATTTGCAAAACACACCTCAACTATCAGTTGTTCATTTTTTCTACATGAACTATCACTAACTAGTTTGCAAAACACACTTCAACTATATGTTGTTCACTTTTGATGAGGTGTGTTTTGCAAACTAGCTGGTCATAGTGCAGGTGAGAAAAGTGAACAACTGATAGTTGAGGTGTGTTTTGCAAACTAGTTGGTGATTCTTTAAGTAGCAAACTCTTACACCTGATAGTTCAGATAGAAAACTAAAAAAATGCGATATTTAAGGTGTGTTTTTGACCCTTATCTCTAAATAAATTTTGTAAGGTCAATATTTTTATATCGTTATTAGACTTAATCAACCATAATGACAAAGTTATAAAACTATTTTTTGTTTATTGAATTAATTGAAAATTTCCTATTATAATAGTATAGTCACTAAGGTTTGCCCATTATAATAGTCACTAAAATTTCCTATTATAATAGTATGACTTTACTATTGTAGGTAAAATTCAGTTACTTTAATATAATAAAAATGATTTCTGCCACAACATAAATTTAGTGACCATATGTAAAATTTAAATGTTTAAAGGGCGGAGAAGGAATGAAGATTTACCAACCTGTAAAAGCCTGTTAGCTAAGTCCACAGAAATGAGTCCAGCACTGCAGCCCATGCCGCCAAGGTTATAGGTGATCACATTGACTCCAAGCTTATAATGGTTGACAATCATGGAAGAAAGAGAGGGTGTTGGATTAAACACACTAGAATTGACAATAACAATCCCAATTTGTCGAATCTTCACTCCCGTTTTCGCCAAGAGATCATCTATGGCACCAATTATAACAATTTTTGCTTCATTGTGATTGCTATTAAAGTTAAATTTAAAAGGGTTACTTGATTCGATCGGAATGTAAGTCTTATCACCTAAACCCGACCTCTCCAAGATTTTCTTTTGAAATATGAAGCACTCTTCATCAAAGATGTCTGATGCATTTTCTAACGTATGTTGTTTAGATATCATAAAACGTTCATGTGGTTTATAACATGCGAAATTTACTAAGTAAACATTTCTTGGACGACTCATGAAGTATACCGTGGCTAAGAAAACAACAAAAGTTGAACAAAATTCCAACATGACAAGATGGTTCATGAGGTCTTCAAGAGTAAAGGTTGAAAGATGAACTCCAACAGCAGCAAGAACTGGCAGTAGGAGGAGATAAATTGCATTTGATATTAGGTAATGGTATCCAAGTCTTACATATTTTAGTCTAACGGAGAGAAGAAAATTGGGTAGGTTTGAGTGAACTTCTCCATTAGGAGCCATTTCTGCCATTGCTTTCGAGAATAGAATTGTCCCCCAAGTAGATCAAGATTGAGATATTTATAGAGTAAAAAAGTGGACTTGTGACTCAACCCCCCTCCTATTACATTAATGTGCCGTTAATTGATGATAGTTATAAATGTAATGTTGGACCAAAAAGAATGCAATATGCAAAGTCCATTTAAGTATTAAGTTTTCATTTCCTTAACATAAAATATCTATTTTAAATGCAAATAAACACCTTGGACGGATTATACCCTGTATGTGTCATGGAAGATAAGCAAATGAACTATTTACCTGTGAGAAATTAAATGATACTATAACAGATTGTATACATGTTACACAAGAAGGAAACTCTTTAGACTCCCCAATGGACTAACTTTTTGTGCTGAATAATCTCCAATCGACTGTAATAAACTTTACATTTTTAATTAAAAAAAATGGAGGAAATTGTTATTTGAAGAATTGTGAAGATTATATTTGACTATTATTCAGAAAATGCGAAGAATATAGGCTGAAGTGGTTGTAGACACCGAAATTTTACTCAATTTAGGACGGGCCTCTACAAAACAAGCCCAATGTCCATTAGAGTTTGTTGGAGGCTACTCTAACGTAAATCCTAAATGCACATATTTTCTTGAAAAGGCATCTCGAAAATCCCATAAACTTCCCGGGATATTCACAAAGAGATCAATATGTGGCCGGATATTTCTTGACAACCAAATATTTAAAGAAGATCCACAATATTCTTTCATGGAGATCAAATACATCCAAAGAAAGTCCACACACATCCAAATTCAAATCATTCTACATTCGAGAAATACACCGCTAACAGCCCTCGAATCATGGGGAATAGTTAGGAGAGAAGAATCAAGAGAATAAACAGATTTGTACTCACAATCTTGATATATAAAATCATTATTTTGTGGTTGCAATTTATTTTCAGAACTTGAAATTATGTTGCAAACAAATTGACACGCCTAGTGGGACTAGTTATGGCCTTCATCTCTTCTCTCACAAATTAAATCTGCAAAATCTGAAGCCATAAAAGATACATCAAGTCTCGTCTTTGAGTTTCAACAAGTCTACACTCTGAGAAGCCTTGAAGTAGGGGCATTTGTAGACATCAAAATTTTGTAGTACTCTACCAGACGAGTCCAATCCATCTTCAAATTCTAAGGTTTAGTGTTAAGGTTTATTGGAGGTTGCTCTACCCTAAATCCTAGCTCATGCCTATAAAAAGGGACACATATTACCTTAAAAGACATCTAAAAAGTTTCATCAACTCATGAAATAATCACAAAGAGATCAAGATATTACACCTCGTAGTTTCGTGTCCCGCCGTGACGCCAATGGATGTCGAAGTCCTGGAAAGAGGTACGTCTTTACGAAATGTTAATGAAGGTTTACGTCTTGTTGGTGGGAGTTCCAGAGTGTTTGAAAGTCAAAAGAATCGAAGAAAATACATATAGATGAAATTGGAAAACTGGGCAGTTTGACGGCAGAGGTGATGGACCGTAAAAGTGTCAATCCAGACCGTCAAAATCCCTGTAGATTTAAGATTCTCAAGAGGAATATTTATGGTCCAGATTTATGGACCATTGAATGTTTGACGGTACCATCAATCCCGCCATTAAATTATGGTGATGGCAATTTTTCTCAGGTTATAAATGGGTCCTCAGGATTTGGTGCTTATTTGTCCATCAAAATCAGTCCATAAATTCTATCTAAACCCTCCCCCAACATAGTATCACCTCAAGACCAAATCCAAGCCGAATAATGCAAGATTACGTGATAAACCCTGTGGTTATCATGGAAATTATTGTCTCCTTGAAGGGTCAATTTTGGAAACCTTAATGAAGTAGTTGGTGTTTTAGAAGGATTTTGATACGTAAAGGTAAATTCTATCCTCCTCTAACTAGTTCTATGATTAATTGACGTTTTGAAGCAAGCTATGAAAGGATTTTCGTAATCGACACTCATAAACATATGAAATTATTGTGATATGATTTTGGGGTTGATTTGTCTGAAGTGTGAATTAAATTAATAGGTTAGCTAATTAAGGAAAGTACGAATTAAAGGATGGTGGGGCTAACTTACATAAATATCCCTCCTAAAGAAGTCTAAGAACCCTATACGCGTAAGGTTGTTGATAAAATGCCTAAAGTAAAGTTTCTCTATATAAATTTGGATTCAATATTAATATTGACTCTTTTGTTTGATATAGATAACAATCTGTAAGGAGTGCGAGGATTTGTAAAGCGATTATAGCATCAAGGACAAGGTATGTAATGACTATCCCTTATTTCAATTGGCATGACTCAATAGAAATAGTATTTGTCTAGCAGAGCTAGGAAGCATAATTATCACAGTTATTCTACCCTTTAGTTGATGTTAGTTTTACTATCGGTTGTATGATATATAGTTGGATTGAGAATGCGAGTTGTTCTTAAGTTCCATAACTTTCTATTTGATCTATTGCATAAGTGTATGCTTATAACTGAAGTAGATTACCCGGCTCATTGGTAGGTGTGTCATTGAGCAGAATATACTATAAACCATTATATCTCTACTATACTTCATAGCATACAAAGTGATCATAACACATTTGGAATCGTTAGTGTTTTCCTTAAAATAAGAATTTGGATTTGATACTTGATCATTGCATATTTGTTGTGTTAATTGCATTATTAGAAAGATCGACCTAATTGTATGCCTAAGTATTTGGTTAGAAATTCAAGGGGCAAGCTAGACTTAGTTGCATCATTTGTTGTTAATTGTGCGCGCTATGAAACATTCTTAGCAAAGAGTAGGTGAAGCGACTGATAAGAAATTATGTTGATTGGGTCTTGAAGTCTCTATACTAAGAAATAGTTGTTGGCAGTGATAAAGTAAAGAACCCGTAAGAATCCAATCTAAATGCTAGTTGATAGTTGCCCTCGCCCGTTACACTTGTAACACATTCAAATACATATGTCTTCATATAGTTGTCTGTAGTGATGTCAGTAGTAGTTGATATCCCTGTAGTTGGATGCTCATATATTTGGTTGGAATTAGAAGGTAAATGAGCCTTAGTTGTATAATTAAAAGGTAATTATCGGTAAGAATCCAATCTAGATATTTGTTTATAGTTTGATGTGCTGAATTGGACCTATTCCAGTTTAGTGAACTTTCATTAGAGGTTATGCCACTTGATGTGCATGTATTCAATAGTTGGAGTTATTAGTTATTTTTTTGAAATGAAAGTCCTCGGAGGTCGGGTGTAGTAGGCACCGGGTTGCGTACTTTCTTGTTGTATAGTTTCCCCGTGACAGTTGCACTAGTTTTTCGACTTCCATAGTTAAATGTCTATGCACTTGTGTAGTTGTCAACATTGGTTGCCTTAGCAGTTGTTACTCCTTCGATTGGAATCTTGTGTATTTGGTTAAACTACGAGGGCAAGCGAGTCTTTAATTTCACTTCAAAGGTAATTGTGGATAACATGTTGTGTCTCCTCCAAATGGAAACGATAGTTGAGCAAGTTGATGTATAAAGACTTTAGTTGAGTTATGTGATACGATTAGTTGGCCCTCGCGGCCTATTTGTTAGATTGAGCTTACTTGCTAGCATTTGTGCTTATTTGCTAGCCATCGTGGCTTATTTGGCGTCCACCGATTCCTATTTGCTGACCTCCCAAGGTCCATTTGTTGCTCTAGAGGAGCATATTTACGAAATAGAGATTAGTTGTATAAGTAGGCGTAACTTGAATTGTTGTAGTACTTCACATTGCAGAGTTAGTTGTAGTTGGACTTTGAGACCTATTTGTTACTCTAAATGGAGCGTATTTGTGAGATCGAGTTTAGTTTTGTAAGTAGATAAGATCTAAGTCCCATTTATCGCCCAAGCAGAGCGTTGTTGAAAGATAGAGACTAGTGTCCATATTGATGTAACTTGGACTTGTAGTAGCATTTCATTTAACATAGTTGACAAATATTTTAGTGGAATACGACCTACATGTAAGTGACAATCTTTCTATATTTGTTGTTACTTACTTACTTGTTTTACTTTAAGTTCCAGTGTTTATCATTTGTTTTATCCACCTTACATACTCGGTGCATTATTCGTACTGACGTTCTTTTTGTCGGGAGCGCTGCATGTCATGCTACATGTCCAAGTTCGCAAGTGGCAGATTTGTGTAGATTCTCCAACTGAGTATCAGAGTTTTGGTGAGCTCCACTTCCTCCTAAACCTGTCTAACGGTCCGGGTTGACCCGGAACCGGACCGGTTGACCTGATAGAAAATCCGGTCCGGACCGAACCGTTAAGGGCTTACCGGGTTGGGGGTTGGGTTGACCCCCAACCCGCATGGTTTATGTTAAAACCCGGTAAGGCCCGGACCGGTAAGACCCGGTAACGGAAACCGGTCCGGACCGGTAACATAATATTTTTTTTTAAAAGGCAACTGTAATGTTACCGTTGGGGAGGGGATGGGGGTGGGGGGGTGCCAACGATCATTTCGACCGTTTTTTGGTTTTTTTTTTTGTTTTTTTTTATTTACATTTTTACCCTTTAAAAAATCTATAAATTCTCTACATTTTTTTCATTTTTATCACACAACAATTCTCTCAATTCTCTTATTCTCAATTTCTCATACTCTCTTAATTATCTTTATTATAAATTTTCAAGTTATTATTATTATTAGTTTTCAAATTCAAAGTAGCAAGACACAAGACTTCGAGCTTCGAGTTTCAATTGAATTCTGAATCCCGAAGTTTGGTACACTCGTTTCATTCTCTAATTATTTTATTAAATTGTCATATTTATTTGTTAATTATTTAAATATTTTATAATGTCTTCGATAAGGGCAAATTTATCGGGACTACGCCGTAAATCTAGTTCAAGGGATAAAAAATCTATAGGTTCTTCATCATCTAATCAAAATATAGATTATGATCAAATGCAAGAAGATTTTGGAATAGAATATAATGAATATGATAACGTTCAATTAGATAATATTGTTGAACTTGAAGAAAATGAACCTCCTACACCTACTAGTGTTCCTTCTGTCAATGTTGATACTGCTAGTGGTAGTCGTAGACCTCCTTTACCAGAACCAGAAGTAAGAAAACAAAGGAGTAAAGTGTGGCTCTTTTATGATAAAGTTGTGGGCACTGATAGAGTTAGATGTAATATTTGTGGGAGAACTTATAAACATAAGACAGGGAGTGGTGATGGAGGGACGGGCACTATAGGTAGACATATAAAAAACGATCATACGACACAATGAAATGTTGTCTCTGATTTAGAACCCGATCAACAACAACTTAATCCATTAACTGAGAGGGTGGCTAAGTACGATCCAAAAAAGGATCGCATTGAATTAGCAAAAATGATTGTCGGAGGTTGTTTACCTTTTTCTTTTGCTTATTCTTCATATTTAATACATATGTTCAAAGAGTATATAATCTTTTTTTTAAAGGTGTTCCTCGTAGTACTACTAGAGCCGATATTTTTAGACTTCATAATGATTATGTTATTTTTTTACAATATTTGTTTGCTAACCCTCCATACCTAGTTAGTTTTACTTCATACATTGGACATGTTTTAAACGGTTATGATTATTTAACAATTACTTGTCATTGGATTGATGAAAATTTTAGAATGGAAAAACGTATTATTGTTTTTGCGAATGATGAGGATCAAAGTCATATTGGAAAATATATAAGCGAAACTATTTGTTCTTATGCCCAAAAATATAATCTTTATAATAAAATACTCTGTGTATCATTCGATAATGCATCTAATAATATTGTTGTTGTAGATCTTTTAAAAACGGAAGTACAACCATCATTTCCTCATATATTTCATATTCGTTGTACTTGTCATATTTATAATTTAATTGTTAAAAGTGGTCTTGATTTATTTTCACCTGAAATAAATTTGTCAAAAGAGTTGTTGGAGTTATTCAGAGTAATAATAGGAAAAATAGAATTATAGAATTTAAAGAAAAATGTAAACAATTTAATTTGAGACCTAAATTCATGCCAGAGGAGATTATTACACGGTGGAATTATACTTATTTATTGTAAAAAAAATGTTATAAGTATAAAGACCTCATAACACATGTTGCAAATGCGCATTGTAAGAACGTGATGTATATGTTAACCGACGAACATTGAAAATCAATTGGTGAACTTTTAAAAAATTTACGTAAATTTTACACTGCTACTGTTGAATTTTCAGGATCTTATTACCCAACAGTTTGTAATGCTTTAGCTCATATAGCTGAAATTTCATATTTACTTTATGGTTTAAAATCAAATGTGAAATATAAAGATGCAGTTACACTTATGTTTGAAAAATTTTAAAAATATTTTTCCCTATTCCTGATATTTATTGTATTGGTGCAGTCTTAAATCCTTCTATTAAAAAAGTAGATTGTCATAATTTAATATGTAGTTTATATACTTATATGAAAGTAGGTGTAACAGAAACCCCGTCTTCATTTGATTGCATAAGTAAACTTGATACTAATTTAACTACATTATATGAATATTATGCTACATTACATGATAACAACAACTTTGCTACTAATATTCCTTCTAGTTCTGCTTCTGTGTCTACACCTTCAGGATTCAATGAAGATGACGATGAAGAATCTTTAGACATATGGAGCACTTTTACAACACAAGCAACCACAAGTCGATCTTGCGATGAGATGCAATTTTATTTGCAAAAGCCAGCGGAGCCGAAGAAAAGTTTTGACCCTTTACAATGGTGGCAGGATAACAAAAGGCGATTCCCGGTACTTGCAACGATGGCACGAGATGTTCTTAATGTGTCGATCTCAACAGTGGCTTCTGAAAGTACATTTAGTCAAGCACGAGATCAAATAGGAGACACACGTCACTCATTGGGTGGAAGCACATTAGAAGTGTTAGTCTGCTTAAGGGATTGAATCAGATCAGAGAGAAGAAATCAAGGATGTGTAGACGTTAAATCTCCGAAAGATGAAGAAATATGCAATATTTTGGAAGGCGGGAGCGGAGGCGGGACTGGAATTAATACTCCAGATTTAGAGGCTATGGAGCATAACCAATTCAATCAACCTATAGATTACGAAGAACTTGCAAGAATGATGCATAATATGTAAATAAAATTATTATTACTTCATTATGTACTTTTATTAACATTATGAAAGTTCAAAAGTTTACATCTTATCATTAGTTTTAATTTTACTATCTATTTAGTTGTTAATTTGTTATTACTTATTTGTTAACTTATATCTACTAATATAATAAATTAATAAAAGTATAATTACAATATAAAATTATAAACTATAAAGTATAACTATAACAGTACTATAAAGTAAACTATAAAATAAAGATAAAGTATAAAGTTATAAACTATAAACTATAAAGTATAAAGTTATAAACTATAAAATAGAAAGTTAACTTTAAAGTTTCAATTTTAATATATAAAACTATATTATATATTATATTATTATATTACATATTTAAATTGAATTTAGTTTATATTGTAGAAAATAAATACTATAAATTAAAAAAAAAAAAAAAAACCCCAGACCGGTAGGCCCGGTTCAGACCCGAACCCGCATGGACCGACCTGAAATCCGGTAATGAACCGGACCGGTTGACGCGATAGTCAGGTGAACCGGACCGGTAATCGATCCGGAACCGGTTAAACCCGGTAAGGGGCTATCGGTCCGGACCGGTCGGCCCGTTAGACAGGTATACTTCCTCTAGAGTAGTCGAATCATTTGTGGTATAGTTGAACATGCTATTTTGGTAGGCGGGAGCCCTGTCCCAAAGAGATCGAAAACAAATCTTTAAAATAAAACAATTCATGTTATTGTGAAGCAAACTACTAAAAACATTTTTATAAATCATTTCATATCTCAAGAATAAGAATAAAAAAACTAAACACTTCTTGTGGAAAAGGAGTTTTTTTTGTTAATTTTTGGCTTGAAAAAAATATAGTTTTCAGCTATTAAAACTTTATAAGTACTCCCTTCATATCATTTTATGTGAACCTATTTTATTAAACATGGGGTTTAAGTAAAAAATAATTTTTCAATTTTATGATCTTAAATATGTCATGAAATTTATGTGGCTATAAAGTCATTTTGTAAAAAGGTGAAAATCATTTGCACTCCCCAAACAATAGGCATTTTCAATTATTCATCTACGTAATACATTTTTATATCATATATAAGACTCCCCCTGTCCCAAAAAGGATGATGTACTTTCATTTGACATACACTTTAAGAAATAAAGAAAGATTTTTGACTTATGATCTAAAATAAGTTAAAAATATTTGTGTAGTTATAGATCATCTCGTTTTACGTAAAATGTAAAGTTTAAAGTTAAATTGTTATCAAATAAGGAAATGAGCCATTCTTTTTAGGACGTACTAAAAACAAAAGTATGTCATTTTGTTTTGGGATAGAGGGAGTATTTTATTTTTCAAGCTTTATATTTTACATATTGTTTAAATGATTTTACATCATATTATAGATTTTTATGTAAGTTCATTAACATAATAAGTAAAACATATGAATTTGTTCCTAAATCAACGTTTTATGATTGTTATTTTAGTATTACATTCATTATTATGTATGTGTGTGCGCATATATTTATGTTTCACTTCGCTCGTATTATGTATTGTCTATATAGATAAATGAGTTTTGATCGTCATTAATGGAATATATATAAATTATAATTCAAAACTCATTTTGCAATATAAATATTTTTAGGAATTTATTATAAAATATACCTCTATTGTTATACTTTTCTTGTGAATTACCTACATCGATATATGGTTAAAATTTTATGACTCTATTATTTTTTATTTTCACTTGTATAAATAGTTATTTGAGTTTTGATTATTATTAATAAAATAAAATATATTAGAGTTTTTGATTATTATTAATAAAATTAAATCTTATTCCTCTCATTTGTTTAATTATAGAACATAATTAACGTATATACACAATGAATATTTTTCACTTTTTTTTTTTGCGAAATACCTAGATAACCCTTAAACTTATAAGTGTCGTACCCCGACCGACTATAGCGTGCTCAGTAGAAACTAAATACATATATAGATGTAGAATGCATAGACGGCCTCAAAAGACCAACATGAATAGGACGGAGTGACACCGGGTTGTTAATGATGTGTAGAGAAATTACGATACATTTGATATCAATTTCATGGATTATTGTTGTCCTTTATGCATTCATAGTACATGTTTCTTATGTTATTTTGGTTTTTACATTCTTTTATCTTCGGGACATTAAAAGTTAGGAAATATGCTAAAACATGGACCAAAATGCCAAAAAAAATTAAAAAAGTGCAGAGAAGATCACTTCTGCGGACCGCAGAACCATACTGCGGACCGCTGTGGTAAGCTAACTCGCAGAAATAGATAGTAAATAGAAGACTCCTGAGCCCCAAAATGCGACCCAATTTGCGGATCATAGTCTGATCTCTGAGCTACTATTCCAGTTCAAGTACAACTCAGATTGTGAAGTCTCAATAACTTCTGCGGATCACAATATTGTTCTGTGGACCGCACTTCTAATCGCAGTTCTGAACGATCCAAATCAACACCCACTCTGCAAACCCTAGTCTTGCTTTGTGGACCGCAAATCTATTATATGATCCTCTTCTATGATCGTAGAGTGATAGGCGGTGGCATTTTTATAATTATGAAAAGTCCAAATTTTGGGTCGCTATATATATGTACCTAGGGTTGTGTTTGAAAATCTATAAATCTACCTACATTTCAACTATTCATACTTTCACTTTATGTCTTGTCTCGAAGAGACACAAAGCACTATTTATCTCTAGTTTTAATCCTGTGCATTTAATAGTCCAATTTTTTTTATTGGTATTCCATTTTGTATAGACAAACTTCATTATTAATATAATATCATTCTAAGCCTTTTTTTATGTTTTTATGTTGTATTTCATTTATTGCTTTATGATGTGTTTATTGTTTAACATGAGTAGCTAGAACTAGGTTGATGTTGTGACAAAATAATGAAATATTATAGTTGAGGTACTTTATAAATGCAAATGAGTGTATAATGGTGGCATTTAATTACATCTCACTCTTAATGTTTAAGGGTTGGTTGCAAACACCCCTTTAATTTCTACTATCTATAGTTAAACTTGAAAAGGGAGAGTAGAGTTTAGAAAATGGAAATATTAATTAGGACTTGGGGCATTAAACCTCGTTTAATGATTCCAAAATTTAATTAGAAGGAAATCAATTAAGGATAATAATGGGTGTTCATATATTCCACACTTTAGAGCTTGAGAAAGCCTAAAGTGAAATTAGGTGTGTCAATGAAAAATCTCCACCTAGAAATTACTCTCCATTGCTCATACCACACTTATTACACTCAAGTTAGCATGACCCAACATCACTTTCATGCATTATGTCACACCCCAAACTCTCCAACTGATATAATAATTGCTAATTGATATGGTTAGTTGATTAGTTAAAACAAACAAGCTTGGTTACCCTAGAAGTAAAATATTTGGTAAAGAAATGATAAAAAGCAATTAAGATTAATTTCTCATTGTATTCCTTGTGATATTTGACCTCAACCTAATTGGCTTACTATATTTAACAACAACCGCGTTATACCGTTAATGAAGTATTTTGAGCGAGATCAAATTTTGACATTGTTGCCGGGAAATACGAGTCTTGAAATTTCCTATTTGTAGTAATTATTACTTTGCTAAAAGCTTTATTTTTAAATTTACAGGTACTTGTTATTTTGTGTTGTAGGTGCTATGACAGAGTTGTCCGATGATGAGATAAATATAGAGATGACCACATTTGTTAATGCCATCCGACCACCCTAAATTTCGAGAAATGTGAGTTTCTACATAACCTCAACATGCCTATATGTTCAAAAACAAGGGCCTATTCGGAGGATCGACATCCGATGACTCAAATAGGCACTTGAGGAACTTCAACGAGTTGTGCTTCGCCTTTCGTCATCCCAATGTGTTTGAAGAAGCCTTGAAGCTAAGACGTTTCTCTTTTTCTCTCACGGGGAAGACCACTATTAGTGATCACGATTTATCCACACGCTTAACGCAAGTGTACGTATCGTTACAAGTAATATAGTCTAGGTAAGACCGAATATCGTCCTCAGAGACTGATTTTCAATTACCGATTATCTAAGCTTTAGTTTCTATTTGATGAACGTAAATTGGTTTGGGTTTTTAGACTAATCATTAAAACTACTGCAAGAAATAAACTAAAAATACTTTGGTTTAAATCAGTTATGATGGAGAATTAGGGCTTCCAAGATCCTCAACTATCCGCTCGCCTTAATCCTTAATGCAATAACAAAAGTTCTTCTTCTATGTTGAGATAGCAGGTTAACTAGGTCATTTTATATTCTGGTTAGGATATATAAACACTCAACCCCGATGCAGAACCCTTATATCTTTCGATGATAGGATTTACCACAAAGGAGGATTAAGAACAATAACCTATTAAACTACACAAGTATCGGGATACTTTCGTCCACGATTTTAACCTATGTTTATTCAACTACAGTATATTCAGAATCTCCCCTTTCGGATTTCGATTCGAAATCATACATGTGATGATAACTAGTGATCAGTTAATTACCAAGCAATCAAAACAATTATTGAATAAATCTCAACTATATAAAGAAGAAACCAAAAACATGCATTAAATCATAAAACGAGGTTCAAGTGATTCGAATGGAAAACCCTAATTAAAGTAATTAGCTCATAGTCATAGTCACGCTAAGAACTAATACAATCTCCAACATGAACTGAAATAAAACAAAGAAAAAAAAAGAAAATACTTGAACTAGGTCTCAAAGCCTTCTAGCCTCCAAGAGTTGTGTTGTGGAGTATTTACAAGATGGAAGATGTTAGAATGGTGGTATGTAGAATTTCTAGAATCAGCAGGGTTTAAGGATTATATAGGTAGGAAAAGTTGTCCTTTTGGGCCCTGAAAAACGTGTCAAATTCGGCCCAGAAACTCAAAAATCTCGCATCGGCGTCGCGACACCGAAACTCCTGCGACGAATCCAACTTTCAGCATTTCAAGCGTCGCGGCGCTGCTGGCAGGCGCCGCGGTGCCTGAGGCGTTAATATGCCAGTTTTTCAGTTCGGTGTCCTGTTTTCGTCTGGACTTCGTCTGATTTCTTCTATACATCTCGGGACTTTTAGGCTTCATTTATTGGCCCTTTAAGTGTGCAATTCCACCTCAAATAAGCTCATTTTCTCTTCTTTTCGTCATTTCTCCATTTTTGACCGCTTTGACTCAAAAGGAAGAAAAACTACCCTGACACGACACATATTTACACAAAAATGGGCAAAATACTAACTAAAAATGACTCTAAAGTGTATATAAAATATACCGATCAATTAGTTATATGACTTGACTTTTGAGTCCATCACTACATGGACTGAGTTTGTTGAGGCATTCCTTGAGTGGTTCTTCCTGCCAGCTCACATGCTCCAACTCCGAGATGAGATCTTGACGTTTTGTTAATTGTCGGGTGAAGCCTTTCATGAAGTATGTCTAAGGTTAAAAAATAATCTCAAACAATTACAACCATAGGTTGAGCGATGCGGTATTGCTCCAAACATTCTATCGGGTGCTTGATTTGATCAACAATTCGGTTGCCAATAATGTAGCAGAATGTACCTTGATGGACAAATTATTTAACGTGGTGAGTGAGCTTCTTGATAATCTAATAAAGAATAACCATGCTTGGCATACAATGGCATCAGAGGTAGTTAGGGGAAGTCTCTCAAAAGTCTTGTGTTGTTACACCCCATACGTTGTACGTCATTTATGTTGTAGGTTAACTGACGTAAGGTTGGTGAGGTTTAGATATCTCTACAAGGTTAAGAAAGATTTTAATGGGTGTTATGTATGTTTTGTAAGAGTTATGGGTTAAGCGAATCAAAGAAATTAAGTTTGTTGAAATTTAGGGAAAATTAGGCAGCATTTTAGACATAATGTTTTGGCCCAACTTGGAACGGGTATATATTGTAATGTATAAGGTGTTATGGGGTGAATAACCTATCTATATTCAATTTCAACAAGTTTACTTTCCAACCAAATAAATCTATTGTCAATCAAAGTTCTATACAAAAGGTTAAGAGAGTTTTAAGAAAGCAATGCAGGGTAAAAATATTTGGCGGAACACTGACAAGGTCTTGTCACGCCCCTTTTCGGCCGCGACATTTTTAAAATAAACTCCTGCTTAGAAAAAGTGTTAGGAAATAAATAATAAAATGTTAAATGTTTATAAAGGGTGCTAAAATGCAAAAGGGTTCGCGGAGTCGCCACCTAATTAATTTGGGTGAATTAGGACACCTAAATGTTAACTAGTTTAAAGTAAACATTAACTCCATTTTAATGGTCTGCAAAATTGTGAGGTTATGGGCAAGATTTCTTTATTATCCTAAAGGGAAGGGGTCAGACACCCTAAAGGATCCGCTAACTTGCGGTTGTCCGTTCAAACCTAGGGTTAATTATTTATGCTAAGAAAAATGCATGTTTGAAAGATATTTAATAGAAAGTATTTTTATTCAAAGATTAATAAGATTAGTGATATAAAACACATGTAAAGTTTAAAGCATGCCTTATATTACTTATAAAAAATATGTGATGCAAAATGAATTTATTGGCTAAATGTATGCATTTATCTACTTAATTAATCTTGGTTATGATATACCCAATACTTAGGATGATTTTTATTATACATAATAGATTTCCTATATAATGTTAGATAAAAGTTCAAGGGAAAATTTGTTATGGATTTAGTA
Organism: Przewalskia tangutica; assembly: GCA_029844215.1. Classification (NCBI taxonomy): domain Eukaryota; kingdom Viridiplantae; phylum Streptophyta; class Magnoliopsida; order Solanales; family Solanaceae; genus Przewalskia; species Przewalskia tangutica. Next base: position 31,300,239 of record CM056723.1, read on the forward strand.
AGAAATAAAGTGTTGATTTTATGATGCAAGTTAAATTGTTTAGATTATTTTGGCAGAATTTAGACATGCCTAACAATCCTAAAAGACAAATAAAGTAGAAGTGCATTTCTAAGTTTAAATTACCTTCCCACCTCATATGTTCAAAGGCTAATTGCTCGAAGTTTCCTATTAATTACAAAGTTATATTACAACAACAAATAAGATATAAAAAAATGATATAAGGAGGTTAAGAGAGTGAAGAGATTGGAGCGGATGACTCAGTCCTATTTGTTTTTCTAGAAATTGTCGAAGAGGGAACTCGATGGATGTAGATGCAGGCCTTTACGTTTGCCACGATGAGTTTCACTATGAGACTCTTTGTTGCTCCGGTGCGTTTCATGTAAAAATAAAGAAAGATAAGGATTAGTATATATCCAAGTCATATTAATAATGCAAGTAAACATGACATATTTGTTGAACAAAATGGAAGAGACATGTACACATATTCTTACTCGGCTGCCCAAACCAAATGGACAGGTTTCAATAATGATTTTCAGATTATTTTTTAGGAGAAATCGGCCCAAGTGTGATGGGCCTAGTGACAAGTATTCATATCCAACATGTGTGCACATTGACAATAAACAAGGCATGCATTGGGCCCAATCCATGCTAAACAGTAGTGGGACATTTCAGAAGTGGGGGATAAACAGGGGTAGTGGGCTCTCAGGCCCATCAGATCCTTGTGAAGGAAAAGGGAAGGCCATGATCCCTGCTAACTGCACATTTCAAATTCATTTCAGAAGCCCACATTTTAGCATATACACCGCCACTTAAAACAGGATATGTACGATATATTAGGGTATATATGTGTGATGTGTCTTAGGTACATAACTAACCCCAATATCCATTAACTGTATACGACAGTGTTCAATACTGATTTATAACAGAATATGGACATTTTAGACCTTAAGGCTACCTAGAAAACTGGTCTAGCAAGCACATAGTTATACAAAATGATCAACATGTATGCAAATGAGTCCATGTCAAGGAGCATTGAGACACATTTAGTATACAGACAGCAGCTAAGAGGTATATTCCTCTCTAACTAATCGCGAAGCAGGTATAGACACATTTAACAGGGACAACCACAATAACATAATACTCCTGTAACTCTTTATACACACCGACTATTCTGAACAGATTTATGAGTATATTGGCAGCCGAATCTTTATAATATTTATTTGATTAGGGAGGCATTTGAATAAGTCAACAGGCAAGCATTCAACTATCGCAAATCAGAAACGAGACAAATCAGATTAACTACAACAGACGAGGGACCTTGAAAGACATGGCTAATACTTATTGGACAGTGATACATGTGATATCCCTAGGAATACACAGAGATGTAAACTCCGATATACGCCTAGGCACATACCTGAATAGCATGTCCTGTATATCCTGAAGTATACCATTTATGTACTCCACACAAAGGTGAATAATATGAAAATGAAGGGTGCTTAAGTGGTACAGATTATAATTTCGGAGAACAGACACCACAGAAACGTTATTTGCCATAAGATAGTACCAAAAATTCATCATAACACAATATTAGACGAAGGCAAGATCTTATAAACACATTAACCATCCAAACTTGAATCAAGAAGAAAACTCTTTTTTTATTTTATTTTCGGTAAGCAAACTAACAACAAGTTAATCTAGAACACATTAACCAAACTGAAGATCTGATGTCGTACAACATGTAGCTTTTAGAACCACATTTACTAATCATATTTCGATTACTTCATAAAATACTCCCACATCTTATCTAAACAGAATTGAACATGCTTGAAACATGATAGTAGGTTATAATCAAGCGTATAAACACATAAACACGTAAAACGACACACAGGAACTGAGAGGAGTTTGGTTTTACCTTCTCCGGGCAGCGAATCGGGACAGCTTACCAAGTCGTCGATCCACTCGGTGTTTGGTTGTGATGCGATTTTCACGGGAAGCAAAACTTAGACCATTTTTGTTGCTAAGTTGGGCGAAAATAAAGAGTTTAGTTTTTGTTCATGTTGTCCCTTTTTCGATTCCGTCCCCCTTTGCATGTGCGAAATGGGTTCGTTTATATCGCCACCTTTTGGGTTCTAATGTTGGTAAGCATTTAAGGCTGAGATTTTTGTGCTTATTCTTACTCTGATTTCGTATGAATCGTGCTTGATTCAGTGCTGATTTTAGAACGATTTATGGTGTATTTCGGTTATGGTAACTTGATATTAAAGGACTGATTCTTGTCTCATTATTGTTATGGTATGTGATTTGAGGTTGATTTTTTGCGATTTCGGAAGATTTGGGTTCGATTCGCCGGATTCTCAGGCGAGAATCACTACCGTGGCGATGGAGCGAGAGGCGCATTCTTTGAAACTTTTAGGGTTTTCGTTTTTTAGGTTAAGGTTCCATTTTTTTAGGGCTGCGTTTTTTCTTTATGAAGATGAAGTGAGACATGGTCTTGTGGGCTGCTGGTGATAAGGGAAAATAAGGGGTGTTGCATGAGCGGGAGTCGCGTTATTTAATCAAATTGGGTGAATTGAGTGAGGGATTAGGCTAGTTAGATATTAATTTGGGTAGTGTTATAATTTAGGTGTATTATTTAATGGTAAATTGTGATTAAATTATTTAGGTGTTCTATTAGTCTATGTTTATTTATTATCATTTAAGAATTACGACAGATCTTCAAATTAATAAATGCGGGCGCGAGACTCTAAGTGCGTAAGACGCTGTGCCATTATTAAATTGCTTATTTATGCATGTATTAATATTTTATTTGCGGCATTTTATTATAAAAATTATTTTGCAAAATTAGTGTAATTTTATAGTTAAGGACTGAAAGGGAGGATCAAAATTGGGTGTCAACAGGTCTGTGACCCAACATGTGATTCGGAGGCACGGTTTGTGGTTCATAAACCCCCAAGGGTTATGACGGTGCCAAATTTCTTATCTTCTTATAAGTATACCCCAACTTAACTTAAGCTCATTTTAACTTATTTTCATAACCCTAAACATCTCGTAAACTCTCTCTAAGATATTTCAAGTAAACAAAGATAAAACACTCAAGTTCGATGTGAGAAATCTCGTGAACATCATTAGATCATCTTCTTCCTTGTTGCAATGATTTTGAAAAAATCTTGGTGGTGAAGTAAGATGAGAATCAAAGTGTTCTTTGTGGATTAAGGTAAGTTTCACATCCTTCATCATATTCATAAGATTATAAGTGTGTAAAGATGGGATTGTTGAAGAAAATCCTATAAAACATGACCTTGTGAACTTGAAGTTAGGATAATTTGTTGTTGGGTTGTTTTGGTGAAGTTATAGAGTTGTGGAATTAGTGAATGCTGGTTGTATGTGTTAGAGATGTTTAAGGAATGAGTTTGAGGAGATTGTGGTGTTGTTAAAGGTATAAATTAAGCTATAAAAAGCTTACAAACACTATGCACATAAGGTGTTCAACAAAATATCTAAATGAACTTTCTTATAAGTTATGAGTCTGTTATTGATACAGATCGTCCGTATAATATAGATAATCATTCGTAAAGTGTACAAGGACACGTGAAACTCAAATAACTTCGATGACATGGTATGTAAAGCTTACCTTCTTTTTCATTATTGGCATGATCTAAAGATAAACACTATCAAATCAAAAGTTTCATAAGAAACTCCTATTCTTAGAAGATGCAAGTATGAATCTTGATCGTTGATATTGTGTTTATTCGTTACTTTTGAAATTGGCTCCATGATCGTCATACGTTTTTTGTCAAAAGTGTTTTTGTACTCTATTGAGATTATTGGACTTGTTCCCTTACTGGGATTCATAAGCACACTTTTTGATAGTCTTTCTTATACTATTTGTTGACACCCAATTTTGACTCTCCCGTCCAGTCATTAACTATAAAATTAGGTTAATTTGGTAAAATAATTTTTAGTAATTTTTTATAATAAAATACAGCGATAAAACATAAATACATGCATAAATAAATAATTTAATAATGGCATCGCGTCTTACGTAGAGTTTTAAACACTTAGAGTCCCGCGCCCGCATTAACTTTAAGCTTTGTCGTAATTAATAAATGCATAAAATAAATAATTTAGCGATAACGTCAGGTCGCGTAAGCGCATTTATTAGTAATCATTTGTAATTTAAAATCAATTTTAATCTGATATATGCATTTAATAGCACCGCATTTATAAAGCTTTAAACAATTCCTAAATATCATATTTGCAGTTAGCATTTAAATAATTTAATCTAAACTCAATTCAATTTTAATTTAACTTCGCAATAACGCATAATAATAAGATTTTTAATAGCGCCGCATTCTAAAGCATTAAACATTAATTAAATAGCACGCCCGCATTTATTTTTTGATAACAATTAGATTAATGGAGCACCTAAATAATTTAAGCACAATTTATTAAATTAATTTATCACTAATTAAAAGCCTAAAACTATTAATTAAATAGCATATTAATTATAACTAATCTAATTACTAATACCCTAACTTAACTACCCAGCCCAAAACCTTTCCCCTTGTTTCCCTGACCCGCGACCCGCAGCCCAACTAACTCGTTGGCCCAAACCCGCAAGCCCTCTCCCTTATCAGCAGCCCTTACCCTTCACTCGTCTCTGCCAAACCAAAGAAAAAAAAAACGACGAAACCCTAAAAAAAAAAAATTCAAATCGCCGCCAAGGCACCAAGACTCACCGGATTCCGAGAATCCGGGGCCTTTCCCCTACCCACGTACCCTAGCCAGCCCTTCCTTCCATAACCAAACGAATCTTCCACAAATCCCTTAAAATCGCAACTTACCATAAATCCTTCAAATGGTACCTTATCGAATCACTACGAAATCAGTTCAAAATCAGCACCAATATCAAGCCTAGAATCAGCCCTCACTATTTACCTAACTTGGAACCCAAATGGGGGCTATATAAGCACATGCAAAGGGCAATCGAAGGGGCGGGGGGAACATAGCATCGAAACCTTTAGCAGCAGTCGACAACTCAGGAGAATAGGCAGTTCGAATCCCCTTATTTCAATTCCAACCAAAAATCAGCAACAAACCTCGCCTTTCTATTCGCATCGCAAACCCAAAACCCGTCGAGTGGACCGACGGCTTGATACGCTGCCCTGGTTCGCTGCCCGGAGAAGGTAAAAATTCACTCCCTCTTGACCTCTGTTCATGTTGTATTTTTTCGTGCGAATTTGTGTTAATCATGTGTTAGTTCATTCATGTTGTCGTATTCATTAATGTAGGAATATGATATTGACTAAGCTTGCTTTAATTAATAGGGATGCATAATATCTAAAAGTTTCTGAGGTGTGATTTTCAGTCGACTCCCGATTTAATTGCTCAGTTGTGTGTTTATTTGTATTACAGCATCCTGTCCTGTGTAACTATTGTGATGGTTGTTCGCTTAAATATATGTTAGTTTGATTGATTAAGATTAATGGTATGTCTGGTATGTTATGAAATAGATGAAGTAAAGAAATTAGTTCAAGTGTTTTAATGGTGTAGTAACAGAATCAGTAACCACCTATCTGTTTTCTAGTTGGCTGGCTGAATCTATGACAATCTAATAAAAGTATACAAGGTATTTGGCTTTCCATATACATTGGATGTATATCGCAATTGTATATCTTCGTATACTTTACAATATGCGAGTATAATGGTCTTGTTATTTATGTGCGCTAAATCTATATGAAGCATGTTTTGGTGTGTTTTTTTAGTACTGTAGTGTTCCTTGGCTATTTGCAAATATTATAATCTGGAAATGCCATGTTGAGTTACTTGTCTATGTTGTATGCTCAATTCAATACAATGAGATATGATGTGATCTACCATATAGTATGCAGAATTCCTACGTCAAGATGAAGATGGATACCTTATTTGCCTAAACTATCCACTGATGCTATTATGATGGCTTCATTCTAAAAACCTGCTGGCATATCCTCATTTCTGCTCTTAGATTAATCATCTATTTGAAGGTCAAATGCTAAATGTGTGCCCATAATAGTAGGAGAAAGCTTAGCCTAGTGTCTCTTGTTTTATGCATGAGATATACTCTACAAGTATCTATGTTGGATATGTTAGCGCTAAAACACCCAGTTAAATATGGAATTAAAAGCAGGGAAGCTGAGTATATGTAGTGTTGGATGTCTGTCTATGTAGCATATATTTGGATTGATCATGTGACAATATAGGTTTGATATGCCTATCCGCTGAGGCTCATATTAAATGCTAATGCGTGCCTATTTTGAATACTAAACTGTGTCATATCTGTCAATCTAAAGGAATATACCTATTTAGCTCTATGTCCCATATTTGATGTATTTTATTTTATACTTGCCTATTTGGACATCCTTGTGTACTCACTGAAATACGGGTTTATTTGTGTGTCGGGCCTATCACATGTAGGATTAATCGCCTTTCTTTAAAAAAAAAATCAAAACTTTACGCTTTGGAGTTTATTTCATTCATCGCACATCTAGCTAGTGCTTACAACATATTTTGAGAACCTGCTGCAGCAGGTCTGCAGGAGAGTTGTACTTATTTTGGATATATTGCTGACTGTTTCGGCTTAGCAATTACCATCTGTGTGTATGCCGATAAATTAGCTGTAATTATGGGATCGCTGTCCAATGTTGCCTCGCTGCCCATTTGCATTCTTTCTCGCTCTGTCCTCACCTATCTGCTAATCAATCAAAGTTGTGTTTGTTGCATCTTGAGGCCAAGGGTTGAATCATGACATAACTGGCCATATATGGTGTCTTTCTCTTATTGATATATGAACCTATGTCTAACTTGTAATTTGATCTGATTCATAGTGCATCATGACATATGTTTGGGTCTGCCTGTTATTTTTTCTCTTCTTTGTTTGTTGTTGCATACACCGCCATCCCCTTTTAAAACTGGAAAGGATAATCGGTTGGGTTTACACCGCTTTCGTGCCAATTTATTTTCCATAAAGCTTGATAATTGTTACATCCGCATGTCTTTTCTTTCCATGTTATCAGAATGAGGCCCAGATCCGCAATCGGATCCTACTTTGGTCTAGAAAAACAGTTACTTGGGCCCGTTTTCCCTTTGTGTTTATTTGCATTATCAAGGCCCAATACTTGTTTGAACAATGTTGGGATTCATCGTGCTTGAACTTGTTATCTCATCTTGGGTTGCTACGGTTATGAAATTTAAAATATACATATGTTAAATTTATATGAACGCTTTTACCTATTTGCGCTACAAGGTTTGGAATATTTACTAATCTTTATCTTCTTCTTTATTTACATGGCACGCATCGGAGCTAAACGAAGAGTCTCATTGCGAGACTCCTCATGAGTTACCATAACAAGGACCTACATCTATGTGCATCTTCATCCTCCAAGCCACCGGCTAATGTTGTCGCCGTCCCTCTGAATCATTCCTTTATCTTGCCCATTCATTTATTGTAGATTAATTGTCTAACATTGTAATTAATAGAATACTTAGAATAGTCAAACCTTGAATCAATAAATAGAAGTTAATTTAATTTTGCTTCCCTTAAGTTAATTACTTTAGGCACGCCATGCATTGTTTAACATTTATAATAAACCACTCAATAATCTTCACTTGCATAATCAATCATGTAGTTAGGATATTATTTGTGATCAAACTCCTAACCCATTTTCAAAATTCATTATCATTCATATATGAAAACTATTCTTTGCTAAATAGACACTTGCATGCTATGATTATTTTATAATGCATATTTTGCCATAATTGAATTTGCATTACTACTTCTATGTTATGCTATACAATCGAATAAATTCATATAAATACCTTATGAATGCATGTTTTCCATCAAAACTAACCTTATATATATTAAAAATCTTACATTTTCTTTTGATCAAAATACATCTTATATGTTTTAAATACTTTCTTTTTAATATTTTCTAAAACATGCATTTCTCTAACATAATAATTAACCCTAGGTTTGGCAGGACAACCGCAAGTTAGCGGATCTTAGAGGGTGCCTAACCCCTTCCCTCTAGGTTAATAAAGAACCCTTACCCAGAGTCTCATTAAGGTTTAACAGACCATTAAATGGAGTTAATGTTACTTTAAACTAGTTAACATTTAGGTGTCCTAATTCACCCAAACTAATTAGGTGGCGACTCCGCGAACCCTTAGCATTCTAGCGACCCTTTAGCACTTTTAGCACCCTTTACTTTAAAATTAATCCTTTAGCATTCTAGCACTACCTTTAGCATTTTAATATTTTAATACTCTTTACCCTTTTAACATTTTAGCATTTAGCATTTTTATTTTTATTTTCTAACATTTTATTTAAGCAGGAGTTTAGAAAATAAAGCCGCGGCCGGAAAAGGGCGCGACAGAAATGGCGACTCCACTGGGGAATTTAGGTTCTTAACCACAACAGACCTAGGGTTATTATTTGGCATTACTTTTGCATTTAATTCTGTGTGCTGTATTTTGTTTTGTTTATTTTAATTGCTACATGCTTTACTGCTTTCCTTAAACTGGCATTCCGCTCATATTTCTTCCATTCTGGAAAAATCACACTATCACTCACTCACGCGCTGGTGTGCTTCGCGCACCCGCAAATTTCTTCAAATACCCAAATTTTAAGAGAGTTGGCGCTACGAGTTAGATCGGTTCGTCTGATCAGCCGCGTAGCCTTCTCACTCGAGTTGTCCGCTCGGGAACCTTGCGTCTAGAAAAGCCAAATCTTAGAAACTTAAGATAGAGCTATACCACCCTTATTTTAGGGCATGCATGCATTTACCTTAGGTGGGTCGGTCCTTGGCATCGACACCACAATTAAGAAGACACCAAATTGGCCGACGGGTATTATAACCCCGCGCCCCAAAAGCATATTATGTGTTGCATAGTCATGATAAACAAAACCAAGCCCGAAGTTGAAATGCCTAAATTGGAAAAGGTATACTCATTTTTATTTGTTTTTTTAGATGGAACCTATCCCTCAGATCAGAATGGTGAATGGGGTTCCGAGCAAATTGAGGACATGGTGGTCAAAATTCGACTTGGGTAGTCAAATGGCAATCAGAAGAAGGTTGGGGTGCCTTACCTCGTTAATCGACATCTCCCCCGATCAGCATTTGGTCAGAGCATTGATCCAATTTTGGGATCCGGATCGAGTCACCTTCAAATTCAGGGATTTCGAAATAACCCCCACCTTGGAAGAAGTCAGCTACTTTACCGCTTTAGCATATCACGACAGGAAACCAGTTATTCCACATGGCCAGTCAGGGAAAAAGCTCCTCCGGTATCTGGGTTTGAAGAATACCAGAGAATTGCGTTGCTTTGAAAATAATTGGGTTTCTCTAGACTACTTGTACGAGAGATATGGTTGCCGAGACGGATATAAATTGTTTAAGAATGAATTTTGCTGCACTGCAGACCATTGGAGAGTTAGACGTCCTATTGCATTTGCTATGGCTTTCCTAGGGATTCTTTTATTTCCGCTCGAGCATGGAAGGATCAGCACATGCATATGTTCGGTGGTTAGAGCAGTGTTTGATGACGTTGGTGGCAAACAACTCACTCTGACGCCATGATCTCGCGTAACTATTTAGGCGTTGAACAGTGCGAAGGGTGAATCGAGCTTCTGAAAGCGCATAATCTCATTTTGCAGATGTGGGCAATAGAACATTTTTATCAGCGCAAACATGACCGATGTATGCCACAGCGCGTACAACAAGATCTCCACTTTTTATGAAAGAACGAAGCGTTATGTGTCACCGCAAGACAGAGGATCGTACAAGTACCTAGCATCCCGCAGTAGCAGTCAAGTTCAATGGAAGTATCCATTGCTTCACATGGTCAAAAGGGTCTACTTGAGACCTAAGGGATTGTATTATATCAGACTTATAGGTCTAAAGGGACTACAACCATATGCTCCACTACGCATTCTAGCTTGGCCATACACAAGTAATCCTCTCGTATACGCAGAGCCTCCAAATTCAGTTCGGACCAGAATTCATCGTTCCCGAAGCCAAGCAGATCCTTTATGAATGGCATCATATTGACCAAATGGAAATCGGGAAGGACCAAGCAGGGGTCTCCCCAGAGTATCAAGCATGGTTTCTAGATCGCATGGAATATAGTCCAGAAGGTGAGCAAGGCGTTGAGGACATTCCGCAAGTGACGTAATGAAAGACAATCAACTCGGCGAGAGGTCATCACCCTGCATATGTGGGCCCTAATGCACGATGCAAGACAATACTTGAACAAAGTGAGCTATACCAAAGAAAACCTAAGCTTCACCATCACATCGACGACATAGTTATTTAGTTTGAGATTTTTATTGTTTTTATTATAAAGTGTCATTTCAATTAACTTTATTTCCAATAAAGGCATTTCGATACAATGGCTTGGGTACATCTAACATGACTTTGCATGTATGACGCTTAGGCCTACCTCGGCATAATAGAGGTCCCCTTGCATATTAGGAACGCTTGAATGTGCTATGCGCAATATATCCGCTACATACTTGCAAATTATGTTCTTATGCTAACGCCGCTTGTTGCATCTTTTAGAAAGATTTATCATCTTCCCAAAGCGGTTCGCTCAGATTTGACTCAACAAATGCCTGAGCATCCACACTTCACCGCATCCAAGGCAAGAAATGACGATATGATCGCCTGTGGCGCCCGAGCCGAACGGTTGGGAATTATTCACAATAAACAGAAACTTCGTAAGGAGGAATATCACCGGGGAAGAATGTATTGCTCACCGCCGCAACAGATTGTCCGATATGCAGTTGAGATGGAGAGGCTACGAATCGACCAACCTATCCATCGCTTTGAATACCCCATGCGAGCAAAGGGCCACTATCTCGCAGACCACCCCGCATCGACCTCCACCACCACATATCCCCAAAACTCCCACAAAGGCCGCGCCATCGACCCAATCGCCGCCCGCCAATCATCAACCTCACCTTCAAAATGATCCTCCTACTGCCCATGTACCTACGCCTACTCACTTCACCATAATCAGCCCTAATCGCCAAGCCAACCAATGCCCACGCACCATACCCACTACCAAAGAAACCACCCGCATGCTAACTTACACAATGTAAACCCAACCTTTACCGCCCCGCGCTTCACCAAGAAGTGGATCATTACGAAGAAATGGAAAGGAAGTCCGAGCCAAAATGGACGCGACGAGCCCGAGAGATTCACACCGAAAAGAAGTTCGTGGTACGCGATCGGATAAAGGTCACGGCGACTAGATTATGAAGATCTTTGCATGCATCCAGATGTGGAACTGCCAGTGGGATATAAGGTGCCGAAGTTCGATTTATTTGATGGGAAGGGAAATCCTCGTGCACACTTGAGATCATATTGCGACAAGCTAATCGGGGAAGGGAAGAACCCAACGGTCATCATGAAGTTGTTCATTCGAAGTTTAACCGGCGAGGCAATAGATTGGTACACTAGCCAGGATCCGCGTAAATGGCATAGTTGGAATGCATTGGCCCAAGACTTTGTGGAGCGGTTCGGATTCAACACGTAAACCGTGTGACAGGTTCTATCTAATGAAGTTGGAAAAGAAATCTACGGAGACTTTCAGAGTACGCCATGAGGTGGCGTCAGAGGCAAAGAAAGGTACAACCACCCATGCGAGAGTGAGATGACCACACTATTTGTACAATCTTTGAAGGATGCAACCTATTATGAGCGGATGATAAGCGCCATCGGGCGAAATTTTGCAGGTCGTCGAATGGGTGACTTCAGAGAAGGTATTAAACCGGCAGGATTACGACCGCGGCATCAGCAAACCAATAAGGCGATTCAATCGTGGACGATCGGTACTTCCGAAGAAGGAGACAGCTTCCCTTCCATGTTTGTACAAGAACGCAAACCCAAGCATTCATAACATACCGTAACCCACCCTATCAAACCCCATACTACCACACCAAAGAGCAAAACTTTACACCTCACTATACACCGCCCCACACCCCGCCTACTACACACACACCCATATATAACGCTTCCTAAGCACCCATTTATCCACCGCGTCAACCCGCCCATCAAGCCCGCCAACAACATGAGCACCCAACGCGCCTGCACTAAATGCGAATTTTGAAGGAAAACCATCCGTAACCCGCACCCCACCGGGCCAACCCATACCCCAGATATACGAAAGATCGCGAGCCGCAGTTTGATCCAACCAATTCGGTGGAGGATTCTCACTCTATCCTAAGATGGTATGATGAGAATAAGCGTTGCCACAGACACTGATAGCCAGATGACACCGAAGTTGCTACACCTCGTGGACAAAATCAAGAGTTGATCAAAGAAGGAGTAATTCAGCTGAAGGATCCTGCCCCAAACGTGCATGATAATCCCTTGCCAAACCACGACAACGCCAATGTGCACTTGATAGCCCTTGATGAGGAATACAACTTGGAAGGAACCATCCGATCGATTCAAGTGAGGAAGAGTCGAACCTTCGCTGGCCGCCTCGCCACCAATCCTCGAAAGAAAGCAAGATTTGAGTTGGAAAGGGCACCGCCGAGACATAAAGGTTCAATCACGCTTATTCAGCGCCGAGCGGGCCACCGATCAAGACGGATCGCGAGAAAGTGGGAAGCGGGTCATGGTCACCGCAGTATAACCAGGTCGTGAGGTATTACACACCTATAGAGGCAGCCAGGAGGCACCGCAAAGCCCGTGATGAGGTCAAGTCGAGGAATTTTGGAGGAAGATGCCCACTAAAGAGTATTCCGTCAGAGAGCGCTTAAAGAAAACCTCGCCGCATATTTCTACTTTCATTGTTAATGCATTCGCCACAAAGGATCGCACGGAGGTGTTGAAGGATGCATACGTTCGAGGGTACAACAGACGGAACTTGGCGCCTTTGGTCGGACAGTACTAGAGGCCGCAGAATCACCTTTCACGATGATGAGTTACCCACGAGGCGCCGACACAACCTTGTATCAATATCACCATCCAAGTCGCAGACAAGATTGTTTCAACAAGGCCGATTGATGGAGGCTCACCACAACATTTGTCCCATGACGACATCGTTGAAATCGGGGCGCATCGTAAGAAAATTCGTGAAAGTCATATCGAGTCAAAGGTTTCGACGAGTCCATAGGGGTCGGCGCGTAATGGACCTCACACCGCGGATCGGACTTGCAATTCGTTGTGGAATTTCAAATATCGATATTGCTACATGTTACAACTCGTTGATAGGAAGGCCGTGGATCCACGAGGCGTGCGATCCGCCCACCTTGCATCGCTTCAAAGTTTATATGGAATCACAGGTGAAGTGGTAGTATTTGGAGATAAAAAGGAGCATCAACACCGACATGCAATCCTCGCCATAGAAGACGTGAAACGATCGGATGGTTCGGTTTTTCATATTAATGAGATCAAGAGAGCAAGTAGGGTCCCATCGCAGCTGCCACGTTCTCTCAAAATGGTGGCAAGGAAATGTTAAGAAATGGATACGAGCCCGCAGAGGTCTTGAGTCGATGAAGGGGATCACAGAGCCTATCCAGCTTATTTGGGAAGAGAGACACTTTTGGTTTGGGGTACCACCACTTCAAGGATTTGGTGACCACGAACCTCGGAAGAAGGATACATTCCTCGCTCGCGCCTATTCCGCCTCGAGTCACTATTCACAAGCCTACACCATCCGGATGCCGAGAAGATGACCGGATGATCTTGCAGTAGGGTTCCAGAATCTGTTCATAGGTGATGATGAGGCAGATTGTTGCATGATCGCAGGAGATCACAAGGAGGAGCTCACCATTTGGGATGCAGAGCATGGATACAGCCTGAATAATTGGACTTGCACCCCTGTCCTGACCGTCCGAGAAGCTTGGTAGAATTTATGATTAGTTCTAGCAGTGTGACCTTTTTTATCTAGAAAGAAAACAGACATGCATTTATGATTCTTAATATGTTTTTAATCTCGCAATTTTACTTTCATCATAAATTCCAGGACATTTTTGCAGCTTTTTAAAAGATTTTGTTTGTGTTAAAATTAAATTCTTTAAGCATTTTTCTTTCAGCGATCATATTAATAAACCTGTTGATAACGCGAATATGACATGTAATGAGACCAACGAACAAAGTTCAAATGACGAGCATAACCCCGAGGAACAAGAGGAATGTCCGCAGTCAGAACTTAGCCAAGAGCTGGAAAACTTTGAGAATAGGCCTAAACCAAATTTGGAAGAAACAGAGTTAATAAACTTAGGCGATGAGGGAACCGTGAAAGAGACTAGAGTCAGCGCCCACCTAAACGTCACACAGAAGGAAGAATTAATTGAGCTCCTGAAACAGTACACCGATGTGTTTGCTTGGTCATATGAGGACATGCCAGGTTTGAGTACAGACATCGTCGCACACAGGCTACCTATTGAGCCATCTTATTTCCCCGTAAAGCAAAGGCCAAGAAAGATCAAACCAGACATGAGTTTGAAGGTCAAAGAAGAGGTGTCTAAACAGTTTGAGGCAAAGGTAATTCGAGTTGCAAAGTATCCTACTTGGTTAGCAAATATTGTGCCGGTAAAGAAGAAAGATGGAAAGGTCCGAGTCTGCGTGGATTACAGAGACCTCAACAGAGCCAGCCCGAAGGATGACTTTCCTCTTCCAAACATCCATATACTCATCGATAATTGTGCGAAGCATGAACTACGCTGCTCGTCGATCGCTTATCGCTATCATCGATCCTTATGGCATAAGAGGACGCAGAAAAGACAGCATTCACTACCCCGTGGGGGGTGTACTATTATCGAGTTATGCCGTTCGGTCTCAAGAACGCAGGCGCCACCTACATGAGAGCCATGACCACCATCTTCCATGACATGATTCATAAAGAAATTGAGGTCTATGTGGACGACGTCATCATCAAGTCGCGAAAAGCGGAGGACCATTTGGCAAACTTGAAGAAATTTTTCCAACGACTAAGACAGTATAACTTGAAGTTGAATCCTGCAAAGTGCGCATTTGGCGTTCCCGCAGGGAAGCTGTTGGGTTTTATAGTGAGCAGGAGAGGGATTGAGCTAGACCCCTCGAAAATAAAAGCCATCCAAGAGTTACCTCCTCCGAAAAGCAAAAAGGACGTGATGAGCTTCCTTGGCCGCCTCAACTACATCAGCAGGTTCATAGCCCAGTCTACCGTGATATGCGAGCCGATATTCAAATTATTGAAAAAGGATGCAGCTACCAAGTGGACAACAGATTGCCAACAGGCTTTTGACAGAATCAAAGAATACCTTTCTAATCCGCCAGTTCTAGTACCTCCAGAACCGGGGAGACCTTTGCTACTCTATTTGTCTGTGTTAGAAAATGCTTTCGGATGCGTGTTGGGGCAACACGATGAAACAGGGAAAAAGGAGCAGGCCATATACTATTTGAGTAAGAAGTTCACGGCATATGAAGCACGTTATACTCCGAACGTACTTGCTGCGCATTAACTTGGGTCGCCCAGAAGTTCAGGCATTATCTATCAGCATACACTACTTATCTTATTTCGAGGATGGATCCGCTTAAGTACATCCTTCAGAAGCCCATGCCCACCGGAAAACTAGCGAAATGGCAAATTATGTTGAGCGAGTTTGACATCGTCTACGTCACGCAGAGAGCCGTAAAAGGACAGGCATTAGCTGATCATCTTGCTGAGAACCCAGTCGATGAGGAGTACGAGCCCCTTCGAACCTATTTTCCTGATGAAGAGGTATTGTTTGTCGGAGAAGATATCTCAGAGGATTACCCGGCCGAGGATGTTTTTCAATGGAGCGCAAATTTCAAAGGAGTCGGCATTGGAGCGCTTTTGGTTTCGTAAACAGTCAAGATTATCCGATTTCCGCTCGTGTTTCATGCACCAACAATATGGCGGAATATGAAGCTTGCATATTGGGGCTCGAATGGCCGTAGATATGGACATACAAGAGTCGCTGGTCATAGGTGATTCTGACTTATCGATCCATCGTGCACAGGTGAACGGGCAACCAAGAATATGAAGATACTTCCCACCGCTTTGCGTGAAGGAATTACAGAAGAGGTTCAGCCACATAGAATTTAGGCATGTTCCGAGGATCCAGAACGAATTCGCTGACGCATTGGCAACCTTATCCTCCATGATTCAGCATCCGGACAAGAATTACATCGATCCAATCACAGTGAGCGTGCTAGAGCAGCCGGCTTATTGCTCCCATATAGACGAGGAAACAGACGGCAATCCATGGTACCATGACATCAAAAGGTACCTCAAAGCCGAGAATATCCGTATGCATAACCAACATCCGTAAGAAGACACTTCAAGACTAGCAAATCATTTCTTTTGAACGGGAAATTGCAGAAGGACTCAGATCCGGGCTTATTGAGATGTGTCGATGCTCAAGAGGCAGGCAAGCTAGTAGAAGAGATACACGGAGGGACGTGCGGACCTCATATGAACGGCTTCACTTTGGCGAAAAAGATTCTGCGAGCAGGTTATTTTTGGATGACGATGGAAACAGATTGTATCCGCTTTGCGTAAATGTCGACAATGCCGATTCACGGAGATTTGATTCGAGTGCCTCCAAGTGAGCTTAATGTGACGAGTTCTCCTTGGCCATTCGCAGCTTGGGGCATGGATGTCATCGGCCCCATCGAACCCGTTGCTTCAAACGGGCACAGATTCATCCTCGTAGCAATTGACTATTTCACTAAATGGGTAGAAGCGTCATCACACGATCGATGAAAAAGGTGGTGGTCGACTTCGTTCGCAACAACATCATCCGCCGATTGGGGTTCCCGAATCAATTGTAACCGATAACGGAACCAATCTCAACAGTAATTTGATGCGTGAGATATGTGGAAATTTCAAGATCACTCACCGTAATTCCACCCGCATCGAATTCTCGATGAACGGAGCAGCAGGCAGCCAACAAGAACATCAAGAGGATATTGCGCAAGATGATCAAAGAACTACAAACATTGGCACGAAAATTTGCCTTTGCGCTGGGTTATCGCACCACAATCCGAACTTCTACCGGCAACGCCGTATCTTTTGGTGTATGGAATGCGAAGCCGCTGCACGGCAGAGGTGGAAATACCATCGCTGAGAATCATCCAAGAAGCCGAGTTGAGCGGCGGGTGGATACAAGATCGTTATGAGCGCTTGATGTTGATTGACGAAAAAGGTTGAATGCAATCGTCATGGGCAGCTATATCAAAGCGTAATGGCTAGAGCTTTTAACAAGAGAGTAAGGCCAAGGTTATTCAAACCGACAATTGGTTTCAAACGATATTTCCGAATCAAATTGAAGCTAAAGGAAAGTTCGCACCCAATTGGCGCGGCCCCATACGGTCCATCGAGTATTAAGTGGAGGGGCCCTAATCTTGGCTGAGATGGACGGCGAGGTATGGCCCAAGGCTATCAACGCAGATGCAGTGAAGAGATATTACGTCTAGGAGTATTTGTCTTCCGTAATCCCCTTTATATTGTAAAAGCCGCATTCCTCTGGGATATGCATAGAGCCCATATAGGTCTCGCCACGAATCAAAAGCCCTTTACTTGTAATCGAACTACGCATGACCGATTCCCTTGGCGGATACGTAGGCGGCCATATCGGCTTCGGTCCCACTTTTAGAATTTTACCCAATTTCGCTTGTAACGAACTACGTCATGACCTGATTCCCTCATAGGGATACGTAGGCGGCCTAAATCGGCTTCGGTCACACCGTTAGGAATCTCCCCATTTGTTTACAGGCAACAAAGGGGTTTGGGTTATTCCAAAAGCGATACGAGCAATTCATCACGAAGTTAAGTTCCGCCCGCGGGACACATAATTGAGACAGTTTTGCGCACTGTGAGGAAGGCAATAACAAGGATTCCAAAAGATGTTCGCTTGGTCGAAATACATGTCATATTCGGCAAATTAGACGAGGCTTTTACATTTTTTACGCATGTCATATAAATGTTTATTTCTAAAGATGTTTTGTGCATACTTCATGAAAACATTTCATTTTTGGAAAATGCTTTTGGGGCACTACTAAACATCTCAAAGAGGTCAGACAGGGGTTGCAAACCCAAACAGGCCAGGCACGCGGACATCAAGGGACAAGGCGGCAAAGTCAGATACGAATCGACCCCCCCCAAAAAACTCACAAATTTTCTTTGAGCGCAGGTTTTTTCATGTTAACAGAAGCAGAAAGCGCAATAGCCAAAGCAGAAAATACGGCGAAAAAGTCTCTTCACATCAAGCAAGAAAAGCAAAGCAGCAGGGGCAACAACAATCCACAATCCAAAGTTCAAAACGCGACAAAGTCTAGCACACCGGCGTGGGCATAAAGTCAAATTTGCGACCAGGGCATCGCACCCAACGAAGGCATCAGGGCAATTCGTCAGCTGCGACATCTAGCATATCCGTGCAAGGACAATATCTCAGTATTCATCTGGAGTATTAGGGACGACATCTCTACCCATAAAAGTGCACATATCCTATATGCTTATCATTTTGTTTAAACAGGTACGCACTAACGTTTTCTCAAGCTCACCAGAACATTTATTCTACGCGAGCAAAGCCACGCCCGCATAACGACGTTACAAAGATTGTGTCCAGTGCAACGACACCATCAAGATTGCGCTTCACGCAACGACGCCAAAGAAGAACACGCCCAGTAACGACGCCATCAAGATTGCGCTTCACGCAACAACGCCTCAAAGAATACGCCCAGTAACGACGATTCAAAGATCGTGTCCGTGCAACGACACCATCAAGATTGCGCCACGCAACGACGCCCCAAAGAACACGCCCAGTGCAACGACGTTATCAACATCAGGTCCAGTGCAACGACACTCTCAAAGATTGCGCTTCACGCAACGACGCCAAAGGGCAACATGTCCAGCAACGACATTATCCGTGATTGCGGTCCAGTAACGACATCATCGCGATTGCCTACGCAACGACGCCAAAGAAGAACACGCCCAGTAACGACGCATGAGCATCAGGTCCAGTGCAACGACACCATCGCGATTGCGTTTACGCAACGACGCCAAGAAAGAATATCGCCCAGTAACGACGCCATCAAGATTGCGCTACGCAACGACGCCAAAGCAAAGAACACGCCCAGTAACGACGCATCGCGATTGCGGTTCCAAGCAACGACACCATCGCGATTGCGTTTCACGCAACGACGCCAAAGAAGAACACGCCCAGTGCAACGACGCATGAGCATCAGGTCCAGCAACGACACCATCAAGATTGCGCCTACGCAACGACGCCAAAGAAGAACATCGCCCAGTAACGACATCATCAAGATTGGCTTCACGCAACGACGCCAAAGAAGAACACGCCCAGTAACGACGTTATCGCGATTGCGTCCAAGCAACGACACCATCAAGATTGCGCTTCACGCAACGACGCCAAAGAAGAACACGCCCAGTAACGACGTTATCGCGATTGCGTGTCCAAGCAACGACACCATCAAGATTGCGCTTCACGCAACGACGCTTAGCAAAGAACACGCCCAGTGCAACGACGTTATCGCGATTGCGGTCCGTGCAACGACACCATCAAGATTGCGTCACGCAACGACGCCAGCAAAGAACACGTCCGTGCAACGACGCGACGCGATTGCGTCCGTGCAACGACACCATCAACATCGCGCTCACGCAACGACGCCAAAGAAGAATACGCCCAGTGCAACGACGTTACGCGATTGCGGTCCAAGCAACGACACCATCAAGATTGGCTTCACGCAACGACGCCAAAGAAGAACACGCCCAGTAACGACGTATCGCGATTGCGTCCAAGCAACGACACCATCAAGATTGCCTACGCAACGACGCCAGCAGAACACGCCCAGCAACGACGTTATCAACATCAGGTCCAAGCAACGACACCATCAAGATCGCGTTCACGCAACAACGCCAAAGAAGAACGCTGGCCCGTGCAACGACGTTATCAGCACAGCAAGTCCGAAACGACGCCATCATCAAGATATCACATGTGGATTTATTTCAGATTCAAATTGCATTTCAGACGCATGCTTTATTATCCCGCCTTAGCAGCTACGCACTAACTCTTTCGAGCTTTAGTCTACAGTGACAAGCAGCAAGCGACAACGATCCACATTCACAATCGCAACACGCCCGCCGCAAGTGGCGAAGTCACAAAGATTTGCAAAGATCGCATCAACACAAAGAGTTTCACATTTTGCAGATAACCTTTTCTACTCACGCTTGCATTACTTTTAAAATTATACATCATCATTTTTGCCTTAACAGCTTATGCACTAACCGCTTGTTCAAGTCTTAGCACGCATGAGCATGAGCACAACGTGGATTTTCTTACAAATGAACCGGCAATTTGTCGGGCCAACCTTCCCAATGAACGGCGTAGCCGCAGCGCTTGGCCCCATTCGCCCACATCACCATGTAACCCAAAGACCACAAGCCCTAGCAGACACCCTGTGTTCAAGCCCGCTTATCTTACTTTATTCTTTACATCACACCGTTGTCATCATAACTCGACACTCAGATGCCTTTGAGTCCGCATTAGCCCGCCCCGTGTTTCGATTGGTAACCCAAAGGTCGCATAACTCGACATCGACAGATTTTGAGTTTCACACTTTGTCTACCCGCCAAAGATTTTTGCAATTCCGAGATCGAGACAAAATTACATGAAGTCAACGCCTTTGTCCAAGATTCTTCCATCATCTCCATACAAAGAGGACAAATTGCTGACACCCAATTTTGACCCTCCCGCCCACCATTAACTATAAAATTAGGTTAATTTGGTAAAATAATTTTTAGTAATTTTTATAATAAAATACAATGATAAAACATAAATACACGCATAAATAAATAATTTAATAATGGCATCGCTGCCTTACGTAGTTTTAAACACTTAGAGTCCCGCTACCGCATTAACTTTAAGCTTTGTCGTAATTAATAAATGCATAAAATAAATAATTTAGCGATAACGTCGGTCGTAAATGTGAGTCGCATTTATTAGTAATCATTTGTAATTTAAAATTAATTTTAATCTGATATATGCATTTAATAGCACCGCATTTATAAAGCTTTAAACAATTCCTAAATATCATATTTGCAGTTAGCATTTAAATAATTTAATCTAAACTCAATTCAATTTTAATTTAACTTCGCAATAACGCATAATAATAAGATTTTTAATAGCGCCGCATTCTAAAGCATTAAACATTAATTAAATAGCACGCCCGCATTTATTTTTTGATAACAATTAGATTAATGGAGCACCTAAATAATTTAAGCACAATTTATTAAATTAATTTATCACTAATTAAAAGCCTAAAACTATTAATTAAATAGCATATTAATTATAACTAATCTAATTACTAATACCCTAACTTAACTACCCAGCCCAAAACCTTTCCCCTTGTTTCTCGACCACGACGCAAATTTCAACTAACTCGTTGGCCCAAACCCGCAAGCCCTCTCCCTTATCAGCAGCCCTTACCCTTCACTCGTCTCTGCCAAACCAAAGAAAAAACGACGAAACCCTAAAAAAAAAAAAATTCAAATCGCCGCCAAGGCACTGAAGACTCACTCTGATTACCGAGAATCTGGCCTTTCCCCTACCCACGTACCCTAGCCAGCCCTTCCTTCCATAACCAAACGAATCTTCCACAAATCCCTTAAAATCGCAACTTACCATAAATCCTTCAAATGGTACCTTATCGAATCACTACGAAATCAGTTCAAAATCAGCACCAATATCAAGCCTAGAATCAGCCCTCACTATTTACCTAACTTGGAACCCAAATGGGGGCTATATAAGCACATGCAAAGGGCAATCGAAGGAGGGGGGAACATAGCATCGAAACCTTTAGCAGCAGTCGACAACTCAGGAGAATAGGCAGTTCGAATCCCCTTATTTCAATTCCAACCAAAAATCAGCAACAAACCTCGCCTTTCTATTCGCATCGCAAACCCAAAACCGCCGAGTGGGACGGCATCTGATACGCCTCGGTTCGCGGAGAAGGTAAAAATTCACTCCCTCTTGACCTCTGTTCATGTTGTATTTTTTCGTGCGATTTTGTGTTAATCATGTGTTAGTTCATTCATGTTGTCGTATTCATTAATGTAGGAATATGATATTGACTAAGCTTGCTTTAATTAATAGGGATGCATAATATCTAAAAGTTAGGATCGCTCGAGGTGTGATTTTCAATGACTCGATTTAATCGCTCAGTTGTGTGTTTATTTGTATTACAGCATCCTGTCCTGTGTAACTATTGTGATGGTTGTTCGCTTAAATATATGTTAGTTTGATTGATTAAGATTAATGGTATGTCTGGTATGTTATGAAATAGATGAAGTAAAGAAATTAGTTCAAGTGTTTTAATGGTGTAGTAACAGAATCAGTAACCACCTATCTGTTTTCTAGTCAGTCGGTCAATCTATGACAATCTAATAAAAGTATACAAGGTATTTGGCTTTCCATATACATTGATGTATATCGCAATTGTATATCTTCGTATACTTTACAATACGCGAGTATAATGGTCTTGTTATTTATGTGCGCTAAATCTATATGAAGCATGTTTTGGTGTGTTTTTTTAGTACTGTAGTGTTCCTTGGCTATTTGCAAATATTATAATCTGGAAATGCCATGTTGAGTTACTTGTCTATGTTGTATGCTCAATTCAATACAATGAGATATGATGTGATCTACCATATAGTATGCAGAATTCCTACGTCAAGATGAAGATGGATACCTTATTTGCCTAAACTATCCACTGATGCTATTATGATGGCTTCATTCTAAAAACCTGCTGGCATATCCTCATTTCTGCTCTTAGATTAATCATCTATTTGAAGGTCAAATGCTAAATGTGTGCCCATAATAGTAGGAGAAAGCTTAGCCTAGTGTCTCTTGTTTTATGCATGAGATATACTCTACAAGTATCTATGTTGGATATGTTAGCGCTAAAACACCCAGTTAAATATGGAATTAAAAGCAGGGAAGCTGAGTATATGTAGTGTTGGATGTCTGTCTATGTAGCATATATTTGGATTGATCATGTGACAATATAGGTTTGATATGCCTATCTGTTGAGGCTCATATTAAATGCTAATGCGTGCCTATTTTGAATACTAAACTGTGTCATATCTGTCAATCTAAAGGAATATACCTATTTAGCTCTATGTCCCATATTTGATGTATTTTATTTTATACTTGCCTATTTGGACATCCTTGTGTACTCACTGAAATACGGGTTTATTTGTGTGTCGGGCCTATCACATGTAGGATTAATTGGCCTTTCTTTAAAAAAAAAAAAACTGAAACTTTACGCTTTGGAGTTTATTTCTATCTACTGCTTACATCTAGCTAGTGCTTACAACATATTTTGAGAACCTGCTGCAGCAGGTCTGCAGGAGAGTTGTACTTATTTTGGATATATTGCTGACTGTTTCGGCTTAGCAATTACCATCTGTGTGTATGCCGATAAATTAGCTGTAATTATGGGACTGCCTGTCTGAATGTTGCCTCTCGCTTGCCCATTTCGCATTCTTTCTGCTCTGTCCTCACCTATCTGCTAATCAATCAAAGTTGTGTTTGTTGCATCTTGAGGCCAAGGGTTGAATCATGACATAACTGGCCATATATGGTGTCTTTCTCTTATTGATATATGAACCTATGTCTAACTTGTAATTTGATCTGATTCATAGTGCATCATGACATATGTTTGGGTCTGCCTGTTATTTTTTCTCTTCTTTGTTTGTTGTTGCATACCTGCCCATCCCCCCTTTTAAAATCTGAAAAGATAACTGGTTGGGTTTACACTGCCTTTGGTGCCAATTTATTTTCCATAAAGCTTGATAATTGTTACATCCGGCATGTCTTTTCTTTCCATGTTACTGTAATGAGGCCCAGATCCGTAATCTGATCCTACTTTGGTCTAGAAAAACAGTTACTTGGGCCCGTTTTCCCTTTGTGTTTATTTGCATTATCAAGGCCCAATACTTGTTTGAACAATGTTGGGATTCATTGTGCTTGAACTTGTTATCTCATCTTGGGTTGCTACGGTTATGAAATTTAAAATATACATATGTTAAATTTATATGAACGTTTTACCTATTTGCGTCACAAGGTTTGGAATATTTACTAATCTTTATCTTCTTCTTTATTTACATGGCACGCATCGGAGCTAAACGAAGAGTCTCATTGCGAGACTCCTCATGAGTTACCATAACAAGGACCTACATCTATGTGCATCTTCATCCTCCAAGCCACCGGCTAATGTTGTCGCCGTCCCTCTGAATCATTCCTTTATCTTGCCCATTCATTTATTGTAGATTAATTGTCTAACATTGTAATTAATAGAATACTTAGAATAGTCAAACCTTGAATCAATAAATAGAAGTTAATTTAATTTTGCTTCCCTTAAGTTAATTACTTTAGGCACGCCATGCATTGTTTAACATTTATAATAAACCACTCAATAATCTTCACTTGCATAATCAATCATGTAGTTAGGATATTATTTGTGATCAAACTCCTAACCCATTTTCAAAATTCATTATCATTCATATATGAAAACTATTCTTTGCTAAATAGACACTTGCATGCTATGATTATTTTATAATGCATATTTTGCCATAATTGAATTTGCATTACTACTTCTATGTTATGCTATACAATCGAATAAATTCATATAAATACCTTATGAATGCATGTTTTCCATCAAAACTAACCTTATATATATTAAAAATCTTACATTTTCTTTTGATCAAAATACATCTTATATGTTTTAAATACTTTCTTTTTAATATTTTCTAAAACATGCATTTCTCTAACATAATAATTAACCCTAGGTTTGGCAGGACAACCGCAAGTTAGCGGATCTTAGAGGGTGCCTAACCCCTTCCCTCTAGGTTAATAAAGAACCCTTACCCAGAGTCTCATTAAGGTTTAACAGACCATTAAATGGAGTTAATGTTACTTTAAACTAGTTAACATTTAGGTGTCCTAATTCACCCAAACTAATTAGGTGGCGACTCCGCGAACCCTTAGCATTCTAGCGACCCTTTAGCACTTTTAGCACCCTTTACTTTAAAATTAATCCTTTAGCATTCTAGCACTACCTTTAGCATTTTAATATTTTAATACTCTTTACCCTTTTAACATTTTAGCATTTAGCATTTTTATTTTTATTTTCTAACATTTTATTTAAGCAGGAGTTTAGAAAATAAAGCCGCGGCCGGAAAAGGGCGCGACACTATTTGTTCTGAGCTCATGATGGATTGTAGTAGTTGCTGTAAATAGGTTCCATAACGATTTGTGGAGGGTTAACGACCATGTGTCACCTCGTTCTATTCCTATTGGTTTCCTTGAGGTCAGTCACGCATCGCGATATACATGCATCTATTTTATGACATCGAGTTACGTTATAGTCGGTTAAGTCTGTCACATATATACACACCACTATAGTCGGGTACAATTACACTGAATCCTATTATCACACTCCAAATTGGAGGGGGGTATGGACAACACCCGACACCTAGATAGCCTGAGCATACCACTTGTATATCATACCCTGAGCATATAACTACTATATAGGACGTAGGGTCTTGAAATGATCAATACAAGTGAAACTGAATAAGAAACTATGATACAATAAAAACAAGACCAACATATATACATAGCAAGGCCGACCAGGCCATAACAAAACAAATATATGTACAAACCCAGTCTACAAGCCTCTAATGAAAATGTAACTATGATATAGCCAAGACAGGGCCCCCCCAACATACTCATAAACTATATATATACCAAAACTCAACCCATAACTCTGACTCGGTAGCTTCAGATGAGGTGAGGCTTGACACTCAATCAGTTGAATGCAATAGGCTCCTACCGGGGAGGTCTGTCGGCACCCTACCTGAACCTGCAGAACCCCCGACAAACAGAATGTCAGTACAAATAAAATGTACCCGTATGTAAAGCATGAAAAGCATACGCTATAAAGTAGGGTATGAGAAACAACCTAACGCTCTGATAACCCGTAAGACTTCTGTCGACTCTTAACAGTCAGTAATCGTTACTGAATCATCTTTACCTTATTTACCGCTTGTTGTACCAAATCGGGGACTAGAAACTCAGCTTCGCCCACCTTAGACCAGTCAATTAGAGATCTACACTTCCGATCATACAATGATTCGTACGGAGCTATTTTAATGCTGGAATAATAGCTATTGTTAAATACAAACTCAATAACCGAAAAATGATCGTCCTAACATACCTTGAAATCTATAACACAACCTCATAACATATATTTGAGCGTCTGGATAATGCTCTTGGCCATTCCTTCTATCTGCGGATAGAAAGTTGTGCTAAGGTGTACCTGAGTGCCTAAACCTTTCTGAAAGGATTTCTAAAAGTTAGTTGTAAACTGGGCATCTCTGTATGAGATAATGAAAACTGGAATTCCATGTAGTCAGACTATCTCTAAGATATACAACTTGGCATAATTGTCGGCTCAATAAGTCATTCTGACCGACAAGAAATATGGTGACTTTATAAGCCTGTCAATAATGACCCAAATGGATTTAAATTTCCGATGGGAACGAGGTACCCCTGTAATGAAATATATATTGACATTCTTCTATTTCCATGTTAGAATATTTATGTTCTGAATCAAGCCCCCAGACTTCTGATGCTCTATCTTAACCTGCTGACAATTTGGACATTGAGCTATAAATTCTGCAATATTTTTTTTCATATCATTCCACCAATATACCTGCTAAAGGTCATGTTACATCTTAGTCAAACCAGGATGAATGGAATACCCAGATTGATAGATCTCAGCCATAATCCTCTCTTAGAGTCCACCAATATCTGGTACACGCAAACGGCCTTGGTACGTGAGAAACCCCATCACCCGAAAACTCAAACAATGGCTTTTTCTGTAGGGGAATTCCCTATTTTAATATAACTAATTCTGGATTGTCAAACTGTCATGTTTTCACCTCAGCTACCAATGATGACTTGATCGTATTCTAAACTATCACATCTCCGTCATCCGTATCAAGCAGCCGCACATTTAGACTGGCTATCTGATATAAATCTCTAGTTATTTCCATTTTTCCAGCTTCAACATGCTTTAAACTACCCATAGAATTGTGGCTCAAGAAATCTGCTACAACATTAGTCTTTCCAGGATGGTGTAAGATGTCAACATTATAATCTTTCAACAATTCTAGCCATCTCATCTGCCTCAAATTTAACTCATTCTGTCTAAAGATATATTGTAAGCTCTTATGATCGCTAAAGAGGTCAACATGAACTCCATTTAGTAGCTTTATTTAACTGCCTATAATCGATACACATTCTCAAAGTATCATCTTTCTTACGGATGAACAAGAG
The DNA here is from genome assembly GCA_029844215.1 of Przewalskia tangutica. Taxonomy (NCBI): domain Eukaryota; kingdom Viridiplantae; phylum Streptophyta; class Magnoliopsida; order Solanales; family Solanaceae; genus Przewalskia; species Przewalskia tangutica. The sequence goes on from CM056723.1 coordinate 31,327,657, forward strand.
CATTATATTCGTCAATCATTGCGACTTTCCAATTTGGGTTGGACAAGGCATCATTTGGATTACGAGGGATAGGAGAAGGGAAAACTGAAACAGATAGGTTAACAACCATTTAGGTTTGAAAATTTCGTGCATGACACGAGTTTTCATTATTCGAGAGCGTGCCTTGGGACGTAGGATGAGAGGAAGAGCAGGGGTGGATGGATCAGCTGGCCGAGGATTGGTTTGTCGGGACTGCGGTATCACCCTGAGACATGTTGTTCCGAGCCACCGTCGGCCGAACCGGCTGGGCAGCGTATCCCGGACTGACTGTGGTGTGTTCGGGTATTAGGACGTTGGATTATATAAATCATGAATTAGAAGGGGGTTCATGCCATCATTTAGGATGTTATAGGAATACTGAGGTGGTGAGTTTAGTGAGGCAAAATAGAATTGAGATTCATCAAATAGGACATGGCGTAAAATAATTATTTAATGGCTTGATAAGTCATAGCAATAGTAACCACGATGATTGGTGGGGTAATCCAGAAACACACACAAAGAAGACCGGGGTTGGAGTTTATGAGTGGTCAGATGGAGAGAATAACAGAGACATCCTAAAATACGCAAGTGTTGGTAGGAGGGATTCCTACGAAACAGAACTTGAGCAGGTGACCGTAGATCGAGAGACTTATTTGGGATTATGTTGAGGAGATAAGTGGTCATGAAGAGTGTGTAATGCCAGAATTAAGAAGAAATTGAGATGTGGGCAAGTAGAGAACGAATTAGGTTGTTTATAGTTCAGATTTTCTGTTCGACTTTATCATTTGGGGGGGGAGGTGTGAGGGCATGAAAAATGAAAGGTACGATTGTTTTTGGAGCAAAACTGTTTGAATTGGTTATTATCGAATTCACTGCCATTGTCACATTGAAAACATTTAATGTTATTTTTAAATTGTATTTTTACGAAAGCACTAAATGAGGAAAAATGGGGTAGACCTGATATTTATTACCAATTGGAAAAGTCCATAGAAAAATAGAATAATCATAAAAAATGACACATAATATCGATAGTCAATCATACTTAAAATAGGCGAAGTCCACAAATCACTTTGTATTATATTAAAAGGCATTAAAGTACAATTTGTGGATGCATAAAATGGTAATTTAACATGTTTCTCAAAAACACATGATTCGCATATAGGAGTCTTAGAAATACAGTTGTATTGAATAAAATTATTGTTCTTAAGGGAGTGTAAAACAAAATCTCCGGATGTCCTAATCTAGAATGTCATAAGGAAGATAAAAGAGCAGCAAAGGTTGATGGAACTGAGGCTGAATTGTTGACGGTGTTTGAAATAGGGTAGAGATCTCCGGTGCTGTCACATCTCATTATTCGTCTCCCTGCCGAAAAATCCTTCACAGAAAAATTAAAAGGAACAAAGTCAAGGGAAACATTATTATCAGTTGTGAAATGTCACACAGAGATTAGATTCTTAATGAGTTTAGGAGCATGGAGGACATTTTTTAAAATTAGTAGTGGATGTGGTGGGGATAAGGATGAATGACCAAAACCACGAATAGGAATATTTTGTCCACTATCAACAATAATATTTCGATTTAAATTACTCAAATTCGAATAAGACGAGAGAGTACCTTGTGATACCTTCATGTGAGATGTAGCGCCTATGTTCATATATCAATTTTCATCCGGAGCGTTGAGTGCCATTGTGTTCATAGCTGCGTCAATGTCAGTTGGTGCATAAGTTGAGGGCGGGGGCCTTTACTGTGTAGGCCTGTTGTGGACTTGCGTCGAGTATGCCAGAATGGGCCTGTCTTGTTGGAGGTGGAGTCCACGAGGATGTCAGATACGGGCAAGGAGGAAAGGCCTATGACGGTGGGGCCTATGCACCCCACAACGGGTAGGCAGCCCACGACGGAGGTTGTTGCCACTACCGTGGTCGCTGCTGGTTGTTTCCTGCCGGTGGGGACTTTCCCTTCCCACTGTCGTTGCTTCCGGAATTCTATCCGTCGCAGCCCTTGTCATTCTTTTTTTTTTTTTTTTTTTTTTTATATTGACTAAAAAGGAAAGTGTGTCATATAAATTGAGATAGAGAAGTATTGTTTTATAAAAAAATAAAATATATTTAAATTTTCTTTGAAGATGGTCTAGGAACCCAATAAGTTTATAGACACTTATTATTAAGAGAGCCGATTTTAAGAATGAGTTATTTCCGTTCTCCTACCATAACTGTCCAACCTGAGAGTAAAAATTCACGTCAAAGGTACTTTACATAACTTAATGTTTTAAAAACTAACTAAGGGAATATGTTTCTTAATTTTATTCATCAATAATGTACAATATATATAGCAGTACAAGAATATTTAAATTAGGTAACTAATCAACCTAATTACAATAGAAAATATAATTCTACCTAAAATAGGAGACTTAATTACAATAGAAATACAAATCTATCTAAAATAAGAGATATATAATTAATGTAAGAATATTTGATGAATATTCTATTAATGAACATTCTTGATAAAGAGAAAATTGATCTGAAAGGCAAAGAAGAAACATTTCACCTTGATAAGATCATCCATAAATGATCAAATATTGAAGTAAGAGGATAAGAATGTGTAAACAAAGTTAAGATTTTTACACAAAGTTAGAAAAAATATGAATTTACTTAGAAGTCGTTTGGTAGAGTGTATAAGAATAATGATGAATATGGTGTATTAGTAATGTTGGTATTAGCAATGCTGGTATTAATAATGCATGTATTAGTTATGCATGAATCATTTTTTTATCTACCGTTTGGTTTGGTATAATAGAAATAACATGTATTGCATAATTTTTAAAAATAATTAGTTATTCACAAAAATATCCTCCATACTATATCATGTGAGGAAATTTATGGGCAATTGTGTATTTAACCATGCTTATACATGCATTGAAAATTGAAATTCATTGCATTGCTAATACTATGATTTTATATGCGTTAGTTATGTATAGGATAATACAAAATAGAGTGTATAACTAATGCTACCTAAATTGAAAAAATACAAATAAAATATTACTAATCTTAACTATCTTTTTTTTTTTCTTTTTTTTTTTTTCCTTAACTCGCAAGCAGTAGCTGTTCAGAAGAAGAGAAATGACCGCAAGGTCCACGAGTTCGATCCCCGCATAAACCTTCGGTTGAGCTCGTCACACATGGCTTGCCAAGTGTGGTTTACATGGCTGACGTGGTTTGCGTGCCATCGTGGTCACCGGTTTACCTCAGGCGCACTCGAAAGAGTAGCGGCTACGGGTTCCTTCGTCAACAAAAAAACTATCTTTTTCCTTTGGGAAAAGGGTAAAATTTGTGCAATAGTTTGAATTTACCTTTCATTAGAGTTTCTGTTCATATTTGTTCCTTTCATTAATAAATTTATTAAAAATACTTTTATCACTAACGAAATGGACACGTAGAGAAATGACGTGACCAGTTAAATGAAAACACATGATATTTAACTCATTTGTTAATTAAAACTAATTTAGCAAAAAATAATTATAATTTCTAAATCCACTCAACCTGCCTTTCCTCTCCCTTCCTTCACCGTCAGAGAACAACCCCCCTCCTGCATCCAGACTAAATACCTGCAATTGAAGCACAACAGCAGAGTCTGAGAGTTTCTTGCCTGTGATGAAGGGATAAAAAGAAGCTCACGGTATTTAACGGCTACATAATATTTCTGTAAACATGTATATTATAGAAACAATTGTATCCCTATCCATAATTAAAATATTTTCATATATTGTGTAAATATAATTATGGTAAGACTATGATTCTCTTTTGTATAGGTTTAGGATTCCTACTGTATAAGTATGAACATTGTACTCTAAATATACTTTGATATTAATGAAAGACTCCCCAAGGGAGGATTAATATCATCTTACATGGTATCAAGAGCCTAAAACAAAAATCCTAGAATTTTCTCTCAAAGCAGCCGCCGAACCCCTCCCCCCTCCCTCGGGATTCTCGCCGCGGTGCTACCCCTCCCCTACCCAAAATTCTTGGTTTTTCTCTCCTTTCCGCTTTTCTCTAAATGGCTATTGAGGATTCTTTCAATACTTCTGATGTTTCAACCTCCACCAATCCCATCACCATGTTATCATCCTCTTTTCATCCCGCTCTAATGGTTACCAATATCAAAAACTCTATTTTCATTCTTCTTGATCAAGAAAACAGTCAGTATTCTCCTTGAGTTGAACTGTTTCGTAATCATGTATGTCTCTATAACGTGCTTGATCATATCGATGAAACTATTCCGCGCCCTCCGGAGGTTGATGAGTCTACTTGGCGTCGTCTAGATGCCGGCGTCAAACAGTAGATTTATGGTAGTATTTCTCAGGATCCTCTTCTTACTATCATGAAATCTGGCGCCACAACCCTTGAGTTATGGAACCGCTTGGAGGAAATCTTTCAAGATAACAAGCACACTCGTGCAGTGTATTTAGAGGAACATTTTAACAATACACGCCTTGAAAATTTCTCCAACATGACTGAGTACTGGAGACAGTTGAAAGTCCTGATAGATCAACTCTCCAACGTTGACACGCATGTCTCAGACACTAAATTGGTGTTGCAATTGATTGCAGGTCTCCCCAAAGGTGACTATGATACGTTAGTCGTCATAATTCAACAGGCAGATCCGCTTCCTAATTTTAACAAAGATCGCTCACAGTTGTTGCTCGAAAAAACTCGACGTGCTAAGCAGGATGAGCACAATCAGAAGATGTTAGCTGTCGAAACGCGCCCTCACGATCCAACGTCGCCAGAAAACTCTCAACCGCAGCAGGAACGCGGTGGCAAGGGTCGCGGCAGAGAAGGTCGCGATCGCGTGTGTCGCGACAGAATCAACAACAAAGAACACCAAAATCCGCAGACCGCTTCGTCGCGCGCCCCAACACTATCCATACAGCGCAGTCACGGCTGCTTCGATGCAAAGAACCCTTCTACGCTTCTCCCATCACGGTGTGTTTCGCTCCATTTCTCGACAAGTCCAAATTTCCGATACCATGTAAGATGATATTATTCCCCCCTTGGGGAGTCTTTCGTTAATATCAAAGTATATATAGAGTACAATGTTCATCCTTATACAATAGGAATCCTAAACCTATACAAAAGAGGAATCCTAGTCTTACCATAATTATATTTACACAATATATAAAAATATTCTAATTATGAATAGAGATACAATTATATATATAATATACATGTTTACAATTTCATTGGAACGGTAGTCTCAAATGTTCTTTTATATCCTTATTTTGAATTTATATGTTAAAGATATGATTTCCATTTAGTTTTGGCTGAGAATATTTAATCTTTAAGAAAATTTCAGATTTCATCCACTTTTGTTAGTGCATTTGTTACTGTAGCTAAAGTTTCCATGGCTTCTTGTTTGATTTCTTTTCACCATAGATATGTTCCTGTGATTGATCACAATAAAGAAAACCTTAAAAAATCTTCCAAGAACTGAGATCGAAAAAAATGAAAGAGGTTAAGTCCTCTAAAAATTGAAGAAGAAACGGAGGGAGGGTGGGGAAAAAGCAGGAGGATGGCTCTTGGGTAAGGCGGGCGAAGGGGTTGCTTTAGGCCCTATTTTGAAAATTTATGAACTAATTTTTTTAAATAAAAAGAAAAAGAAAATTTTAAAATAAATTTTAAAAATTCAAAGCATATAAAAATATTTTAAATTTTAAATTTAGTGAGAATAATTTGAGATTACTAGGAGATAAAAAATATATTTGGGAAACTTGAATTAAAAAAAGATCGCATTTGCCTCAAAATAACTTTAAAACGTAATAACCACTATTGATAATTTAGACTTATTTTTTGAAGTAAAAGTGTTAAGAAAAATAGTGCAAGTAGAAAATAATATTCAATTGATACACTCAATGATTCAAGAGGACTTGATACTTCTCCAAATGTCGTTGTTGCTTATAGAATAATGTTAATTATTTTTGTAAAAGTGACATTTACGAAAAAAAGTTTTATAAGCTAATTTGATAAATAATTATAAAAAAAATTGATCATAAAAATAACATTAATATCTTTTGCATTTTAAAAAGTTAAAAAATATATTTCAATTTTTTTTTTTACTAAATGCCTCTCATCCAGGTTTGGTTTTAGGTCACAAACTTGATTAAGCCGCCCCCGGAAAGAAGAGGGATTAAATATTCTCCATGGCCATGGCCGGAAGAAGTAGGAGACGGGTGGGGGTGGGGTTTAGGAGTAGGTTTTTTATTTTATTTATTTTTTGAGATATTTTTTAAATAATAAAGTAATTTATATATATATGCATGGAGCCTACGTGGACTTTTAAGAGCTTCCTAGTCAACTATTCATTAGTGATAAAGGGTATTTTTAACAAGTTCATTAACAGAAGGAGCAAATATGAACCGAAACTCTAACCCTCAATTCAATCTATAAACAATAGTATAGGGAATTTTTTTCCCTTTTCCTTTTTATATTTATTTTGAAAAAAAATGAATTTAAAACCACACATGTTAAATAAGTATACTTTCTATAAACAGACATGTTGTTTCAACCTTTAACTGAAGTTAGTATTTGTCAAAATCACTAAATTTTTAATAGATAATTTGAAACTCATAATTTTGAAAGTATAGTATTTTCAACAGAGATAAAATCTGCGTACACTCTACCCTTTCTTAATCTCATGTTGTAAGATTTCACTGAATATGTTATTTGTTAGTATTTTCAATACTAAAAAACTTATATGTTAAATTTATAAAAATTAAATTATAATTCGCTTCTAATTGCAATACCTTGACAATAACCTTAAATACTCACCAAAATCTTCTAAGGCTAGCATAGTACGACGACATCGTACTAAAAGAAATATCCAGCCCATTGGGACCTTTGCGAACGTTCTTTTGGATCCAAAAGAAAGATGTTTATATATGTGTTGGAGTATTACGTTGATGGGGTAAGGGATCCTTAATTTCATTATATGATACAATAACCTTAAATACTCAGACCATAACCTTAAATACTCACTAAAATTTTCTAAGGCTAGCATAGTAAGACCACATCATACTAAATGATTTCGAGCCCATTGGGACCTTTGCGAATGGATCCAAAAGAAAGATTTTTATGTGTTGGAGTCTCACATTGATAGGATAAGAGTCCTTAATCTAGTTATATGATCTTGGACAATTTTCTTTTCATGGGTTAGCTTTTGGCATTGAAAGTGCATTTCTTTATCAGTATGCTTAGGCATTTAGGGGTGGTTTGGTAGATGATTAGGAATTAAGTTATTTATGTATTAAATCCCCCTTAAGTAATATTTGATAGTGTTTTTTGCTCTGTATATAATTTACACCACCTAATACGATTTTTCGTTTGCAACTTCAAAAACTCGCATAATTAGTACGTGTATAAGTTCTGGGAGAATTTATGTATAATTTTATGCAGGATAAAAAATAAAATAACTAATATATGAATAATTAAATCCTACCTAACTAATTCATGCATAAAATAATATATATATTCTCACATAAATAATTCATATATTACAACACCTTCATAAACACTAACCGGCTACCGAACAACTCCTTAGTTCAGTGTTAGGAGTGGTGGACGCAACTAAGGTGATAGTGGTAGGCGCCGGAAATGTTGAATTGGTTGATATATTGAGTAGTTTGATAGGTGGCAATGAAAATATTGGGTTGGGGTCTGAATTAATGAGCATAGTGGGGAGCATTTCCTGAATGCATGTATCTCCATATTGCAATCACATTTCCTGAATGCATGTATCTCCATATTGCAATCTGGCAGTGGCACTAAGGAATAATGGTTTGAAAACTATTGCTTCTAAAGTTAAATAATAATACAAGAGACCATTCAATAGCATGGGAGTGTCTAACTAATAGTACGGAAAACATTTAAACATAGCATGGGAGTGTAACTAATAGTACGGAAAACATTTAACATAGCATGTCTTGCCTTTAAACCCCTCTTCCCACGTAGTTGAGTTGTATAAGAAAATTTCTATTTTCTCCGTTCCAATTTATATAATATAATATAATATTTTTGCTAATCTATAAATATTATTTTTTTATAAATATTTTATAAGTAATCTTTAAAAAAATTACAACTACAAAAATATGTATATCTTATTTTAAAAATATATATTTTTTAAAACGCCACATAAATGTGACAGACGAAGTAATTGTGAGTCTAAACTCCTTAGATGTACGGAAAATAGTAATCTACTATTACAAGTGCTAAAAAAAGGATAATCATTATAATAGACTTGATGCCAACAAGAGTTGAGACAACAATTATAGTTGGTGGTCTTGATCTTTGTTCTTGAATTCGTCTTGAAACTTTCGCCTTGGATCTACTTCGATGTTTCAGCAAGCTCCTTGAATCCAATTAACCTGAAACCAATAGACACTAAATCTGGGTTGCTAAGTCGATGGATATTCCATCTTTCCTTAAGACAATATTGTCCGTATACATGCTTTGTACGGATGAGTTACAACTTGTCTCCCAAGATAAAATAGCAAACTATCACTTGTGCAAAGCAAACACCCATAATCCTTGAGAAGAAAACAAACACGAAATAATTTCTTAAGATTGGAAGAGAAGAACTTGTTCTTAGCAGTGATTTTCCTTACGGTTTTGTGTCGTATATCTTGTATTGTGTAATGTACTCTCAAATCTGAAATAAGGTCTTGTTATATAGTTTAAGGATGAGGGAAAGGTGTTAATTGGGTGTTAATGACTATTAAGAGGGTTGTTTATGAGGCTCAATGAAGAGCCAAACGTTCAGGAATAAGTGTCCAACGTTCCAACAACTTAATGTGACATTACACTCAAACGCCTGGCGCCGTTCGCAGTCAGCCGCGCACCAAACTCCTGAGAGTTGGCGTCGTGGCACTTTCCAGAAACTTCAGGGACCAAAAAGATAAATGCCCACAGCCCGACCCGGACCGGGTGGATGGTGGTGGCGCGCGTGTGGGCCTAGTCTCGAACCCAAACACACCTAGGTCATCCCTCATTCAAACACATGGGTTACCCCTTGGGGTCCCAATCCCCTATTCAGTTTAGAGACTTATATCATAAACAATTCTTCATTTTCCCACCGATGTGGTAGATTTGTCTCACACCACTCTTTCATATCTCAAACACCTTACTTCGTAGACCAATATCTCTTTTATTTCTCAATGGAATTTGACGATTTTTGGCCCTATGGTCATCTACTCACTTAGTAGATTACACACGAGTAAAGAACCAGGTTCTCCAACATATGGAACCATGATGTTTAAGTCATTGAAGATGGACGGACCCAATGTTACACCCCGTATTTACAGGACATGTTTTAAGAACGTACGTAAGAATCCCAAATGTTAAGATTTGAGACTAGTAAAAATTTATCGGAATTTTGGAATTGTCGGAAAACGTAATATTGTGACGAATGGGAGGGCGACACGTGTCACCCCCCCTTAATTGGTCTTGGACGAAATTACATGGGCAAAAGGGTCATTTGACCCTTGTTAGGAAGACAAGTCTTGCAAGTAGTAAAGCTTGATATATTTGACTTGGTCAATGGGACCACTAGCTTGATATTTAAAGGAACTTCATCCAAACCACACATTTGTGCTAATCTCAACCCTCCATGTTACTATATAGTAGTACTAGTAGTGAGACAAGTTCCACACTTAGCCAAATTTTCAAGAAAAATTGGATGAACTATGCAAGAGCTCTCGGGTTCATCAATGGGGAGAAGGAAAAAATTTTGTTTGTTGTCCATTTAGCTCCACACTTTAAACCAAGGTTCATGAGTGTATTGTGAGTGTATCTCAATAGAAAAATCCCGGAAAAAGATAGTTTTCGTATTAGTCGCAAGGTGAAAACCTAGTTGCTTTTCTAGGTTTTGTTTGGAAGTTTGAAGGAAAGTTGTTGGTATTGTTCTAAGGGTCTCAAGTAGCGGATTGAAGTGTCTTGAAGGGGCTCTAAGTTGCTAAGGAGCGACTTCGGATTTGGAGTTGGATTAAGATTCGTTGAGGTAATAATCTTGTCTCTTAAAAGTGTTACAAGATTATATATATTGTTGTTAGCTTTACATGTTGCTAGCATGAAGTTTATGTGTTGAAGTTTTATAAGTATTATGGATTGATTGTAGCCTTAAATCCGAAATGTAATTTAAGCCATGTGAAGTTGGATTACAATTTGATCGTTTATTAGAATCGTCGCATGTTACTTACTTGAAGATTATAGTAGTTATAATCGATTGCGACTTGATATCATGTTATGCTAACAACTTGGATTGAAATGGAAATTTGATAAGAATTGGTGTTATTGTACTCAATGTGGCCGAATTGGACTAGTAGTTTGTATTAGTTTGCTATCTTTTGTGGGGCGGAATTTTACACGTCTAGTAGGCGTGTAATCCCCTATTGTTGATTGCATTGATTGGGCCTTAAATGTGGCGTGTTTGGTTATTGAATTCGGCCTTGAAAAAGGTGGCAAAGTATGTAGAAACAAAGGAGGTGCTGTCCGATTTTCCGTAGAATTTAGTGACTTAGCACTTAGAATATTCTACGTTTGAAGTAAGAGGTTAATGGACGTATTGTGGCCATTATAGGTTGAAGTACTTAGTATAGCATATTCTACTTGGAGGATGGAATAGCTATCAAGGTTGAAGTACTTTGGAGCATTTTGCTACTTGTCGATAATCGTCGCGAGGTATGTGAACCTCTTCCTTCCTTTGGCATGATTCTATGTATGGAATATACATGTGGTATTATTTCATGTTTCCTTCTACTCTTAGAAGTTAAGAGGTATGTGTGTGATTTACTCTATGTAAAGGTTATGTCAAAGTTATCCTAAGTCCTTACCGAGTCTTATGGGGGATGTTGGTAAGAGTCGTTAGGAGGTACTTTGGAGCCAATTTGACTTGGCTAATTTATGGCACGAATGAGAATAAGTATCGAACAAGCCATTGCAGTGTTAATAAAGGAAAATGTAATGACAATTGATAATATTAAAATGAGTAGAATTCTCCATCTGCATAGAAGCTAAGATAAGACAAAATTGTATTACATTTTCTAGATCATGGCTGCTTAAATAAGATCGTTATAAACAAGTATAACATACTCACACACATAAGGCATATGTGTTTAACTTAAAGAATTCACGTTATGAATTTTTAAGACTGTGAACCTTAGACTCATAAAAGGTTGAGAGACTTATTTTTCAGGTAATGAAACTTTATTTCTTAAAGAAAGAATTGACATGATTTAAGGGAAGTAACTTGTTTTAAAAGGTGTGAGTTACTTGAGTTTTAAAAGTTAAGAAACTGGATTTCTAAAAGTTAAGAGACTGAAAGTATTTTGAAAGTTAAGAGAATTGATTTGAAAGTATATAATACTTGGTTTTAAAAGTATAAGTCTCTTGGTTATAAAAGGAATGTGTTGTCTAAAACCATAAAGAGTTATAACGGCTTTATGGGAAGTTGGTTATAACGACTTCATGGAAGGTTAAGAGAATGGTTTTCTCTAATAAGGTAAACAAAGAAATAACTTGAAATAAGGAAGGGTAATTTGATTTTAAGGTATCACTTGCTTAAAGCTTTAAAGTAAGGGTCACTTGATTTAGAAGCCGAGAAATGTATTTCTAAAAGTAATAGTGACTTATGTGACATGTACACAAGCCTTGATACTACGGGTGTTAGTATCTTGGGGTTTTATATGAAAAGGAATCTTTTGAAAAGAATGGAAGTACGTAGTACTTGGGGTTAAATTCCCGGATTTTTATGTGAAACGAAAAGTGCCTTGAGTATGTAAAAAGTGAAAGTCTAAAGAATTAATGAACTTGCCTATGTTGCTTGTGATAGCCTTGATTGCAAGTATTATATGTTTACATTGCCGTGACTCTCAGTTGGAGGGCATTGTCTTGTTGTAAGTTTACTTGACGCATCGAAGCGGTGATGAGATTCCACGGGTATGCTTCCATTATGATTGATCCTTGGACACGCTTATACGATGTGGGATTCCGGCACGCGTGACTGCGAGGCGGGTTAGATTCGGATTTGTTTTATTACCCATGGCCATACTTATACGATGGGGATTCCGGGCACGCGACCATGCTATGACGACTATTACTCCACGGGCTAGCTCCCACGAAGACCGCACCTACGATGAGGACGCCGAGGGCACGTTATGGCCACGCTTATACGATGAGGATTCCGGCACGCGGCGTTATATATATATATATACGCCGACAGTGAGGTAGGATGCCACGGGCGCTTCACATGGTTATATGTTACCCTTACGACTGTCGGCAGTGATGGGGGATTCCACGGGCAGGGGGTATAGATATATATATTTGTTATACGTGTACGCCTGACGAAGGTAGATGCCACGCGCATCACACGGTTATGTTATTCACCTATACCGCCGCAAGCGGTGATGGGGATTCCACGCACGCTTTGATATTTGAGGGCTTGTGTCGGTAGCCCTGTGTGACTATTGTTCATGTGTTGAAATAGTCTTTAAAAGGTAAAACTGACTTTCATTACTTTCATTTTGGTAAGACACAGTGTATTGTTATTTTGGTTATCATACATGTCTCCAGCTTTTTATAGACTGCTATGATTTCATTACAGTATTTTCAGTTTCACATACTTGGTACATATTTTGTACTGACCTCCTTCGGGGGGCTGTGTTCATGCCGCAGGTTGAGGTACATAACTTGTTGATCCACGCCTGGTCATCGTTTCGCTTCTTGGAAAGCTCCATTTCTCCGGAGGCTTTATCTTTTGGTACGGTTCCCCTGAGGTTGTAGATTCATGTTTATTCAAGGGTATGGCGGGGCCCTGTCCCGCCACAGTTGTTATGTTAAAACTCTTAGATGTCTGTAGTCACATATTGTGGGTCAGTTTGTAAAAGGAAAGGAGGCAACTGCTTCGTGTATGTATTTACTTATCTAAAGAAGTAGCCTTATCGGCTAACCTGTTGATTTTATCTTTGTTAATTTATTTTTTTAAGTTTCATGTATGTTCCACTGATTAGCTCTGATGTATACTGTAGCGGTGCCTGTAGTAGGCACCGCCGCGCCCGGATCGGATCGTGACAAAAGTGGTATCGTGAGCGATTGTCTCTGGAAAGTGTCTACGCACCGTGTCTAGTAGAGTCTTGATTATCGGTGTGTTGTGCACCACATCTATAATCGTGAGGTCGCAGGACATTTAGGATTGGTTTCATTCTTCTCTTTGAGATCGTGCGCAGAGCCGTCATAGTAGGTTGAATCCTCTCCGACCCATTCTTATGTAACGCTTATGCCTCCCTGGAGCCTGGCAGAAGGGCAAGGCAGCAGGATCCGCTAGGGTACGCAGAGAGTTACCAGGACTCGCACGCACTATGCCCGAGGTAGTAGCGGATCGGCGAGTTCAAACACGCCAAAGACAGAGAGCCGAGAGCGGCAGAGCTCCAGAGGTTCCTGCACTCGAGCCTCCGCCCGCAATGTGCGTAGTTTAGAGATTATGGAGAACATATCGACTATTGACTAGCATAGTGGTAGGGCGCCGGCGAGCAGTGTAGCTAACCCTGAGCCCAGCTTTAAGGATTCGGGATTTTCCGGGTCAGAGCCCACCCGAGTTTTATGGTTCGAGATCCGAGGATGATCCTCAAGAGTTCGCTCGGCAGCCTACAATGACTATGCAGGTGCTTAGGGCCTCAGAGACAGAGTCGGTTGTGTTAGATTCGTACTGGTTACGCGATATTTTGTTGAACTGGTTTGAGTCTTGAGCCGCCGAGAGCGTGGATGCCGTCCGGCGGTTTGGGATGAGTTCACGGGCGCCTTTCTTGATCACTTTTGCCTCCGAAATGAGAGAGCACGTGTTGATAGGTTCTTGTCATTGCGGCGAGAATGGGAGGACCATCGTGAATACAACCCGAGTTTGACTCGTTGGCGGATATCGCGCACACTATTGTGGCCGATGGCGATGAGTTCACCGCTATGTGATTGGGCTAGACCATTATATGATTACTGCATGCCTGGGAGTGGCCCTTCAGCCCAGTATGGATATTGCCAGGATGCAGACTTATGCGCAGGGGATAGAGGACAGAGAGAGAGAGGATCAGCTAGACTCAGGCCAGCCCAAGAGGGTCAGGACAACAGGGTTTTGATCGGTGTATTTTATATACACTTTTCGAGTCATTTTTAGTTAATCTTTTGTCCCTTTTTGTACAAATAAGTGTCGTATTAGGATAGTTTTTCTTTCTTTTGAGTCAAAGTGGTTAAAATGGTCAAATGGCGGAAAAGGAGCAAAAAGAGGGCAAAAGAGGAGGTTCCAGAGCTAAAAACAGAGAAAGTGGCGAACGAGGAAAAACCAGTGTCGCGGCGCGCTCCTGCCCGCATGAAGCGGCCGCGGCGCCAATGTCCCGAGAGGCTGCAGAGTCCCAGCGCCACGCGCCATGTCAACGAAGCAGGCCGTGGCGCTAATCATCGAGAGGCTACAGAGTTGCAGGCCGCGCGCTCGCAGCCAGAGAATCAGGGTCGCGACGCCAATTCACCCGGCACCACATTGGTTCCGGGCGCCAGCGCGCCGAAGTGCGCGCGCCGACGCGGAAAAATCGGGTTTTGACGATTTTACGGGCGAACTGCAGGAAAAGTTAAGGCGGTTTTCAAATTTATAAAAGGAGAACCCTAGGCAGATTTTAAGGGTTCCTTCGCACAACACAAGATTTCTTGCTTGGAGATTGGAGACCATAATTTAGTACTTTCTTTTCCTTTTTCTTTTCTTTATTTCAGTTTTTGCATGATGAACTTTGAATTAGTTCTTGTCATATCTATGGCTAGGAACTAATTCTCTTATAGGGCTTTCCATGTTGATTCATTAGAAACTTATGTTATGAATTAATACATGTTTATGGTTATTATTCTTCTTTGAGAGATTTATCCAACAATTGCGTTGAATGCTTGGTAATTAATTGACAACTAATTATCCTTATATGATTTCTAATTTACTTCGAAAGGAGAGATTGTGAATATGTTGTAAGTTGGGTAGACATTCTTGGATTGGGGATGAAAATACCTCAATTATTTATGTAGCGTTAATGAGAGGCTTAACAACCCTAATTTTGCGCATGGTGCGTGACGATTAACTAGGTTTTTGTTCTTAATCCTCCTATAGAGTTATCCTTATCACAGAAAGGTAGGTAAGGTGCAATACTGGGGTTGAGTGTTTATATATCCTTAACGGGAATATAAAACGATTTCGTAAACCTGCTAGCTCCGAGAGAAGAAGACTACAATTCGTTGTATTAATAAATAGCATAAGCGGATAGATGAGGAGACATGGAAGCCCTATTCCCATCACAACTGAAGTAAACTCATTAGATAAATTAGTCTTTATAATTCTTAGTTATAAACAACAAAATCAAATATCAATTTACCAAATAGATACCAAAAGATAGATAGTTGGTACTTGAACCCTAATCCTTGTGGACGATATTCGGTCTTATCAAGACTATATTACTTGTCACGATAACGTGCACTTACGTTAAAGTGTGTGCATCTTTTCGCGCATCAAGTTTTTGGCGCCGTTGCCGGGGATTATGCATAGTTCAATATCAAATTTATCTATTTTTAATTTCTAATTTGGTTTTTATTTTTTATTTTTAATTTTCACGTTTTTTTCATTTATTTATTTATTTCAAAAATCAGGGTGCCGTGATTTGTTGTCTGTTTTTGATCTATTTCAGGAAATCAGTTTATGCGAAGGAGAAGAGGGGCAGACACTCTTGTTCCCTTCAATCCAGAGATTGAGAAAACTCAGAAATGTAACGAAAGAATCAGCGGATTGCAACCTTGATAGAGATGGACGGCGTACAGAACAACATGATGAGAGAAGGGTTAGGTGAAAATCAGCCTAATCAAGGAATACCTCGGCAAGTTCCTATGGATGTCGAGGAAAGAGTTCAAGTTCAGGCAGAAAGAAGTTTGGGAGACTATGTGCTGCCTAGAGTGAATGGAGCACAGACATGTATTAGGCTCCCTGCCATAGGAGCAAACAACTTCGAGATAAAACCGGCGATTCTCGAGCACGTACACACACGTGCAATTTGGAGGGTCGCCATCGGAGGATTCACATATGCACATAGCTAATTTCTTGAGCTATGTGCAACTTTCAGATATAACGGCGCATCGATGATGCCGTCAGATTGAGGCTCTTTCCTTCTCACCGTGGATAGAACAAAAGTATGGTTGAATTTCACGCCGATTCGATTTTTACATGGCACGAGCTACGTAAATTCCTAGCCAAGTTCTTTCCCCCGTGCAAAGCAGCGAAATTGAGAGGGGAGTTGAACAACTTCTACCAAGCAGATGGAGAGTCCTTATATGAAGCTTGGGAAAAGTTCAAAGATTTGCAGAGAAAATGCCCACACCATTGCATTGAGTTGTGGAACTTGGTCCACATCTTCTATAACAGTCGAAAGACAACCAGAACCATCATAGATGCAGCAGTGGTGGGGCATTCATGAGGAAAACAGCCCACGACGCTCACGAGTTATTAGAAGATATGGCCACCAACAACCATGTCACAGAAGAGAGGTCGATGTGGGAAGAGAATGGCTGAGTCCACGAAATAGATGTCATCACGCCTTGAATGCCCAAGTGCCCTTTGGCAAAACAATTGCGAAGAACATACAATGTCGATGAATGCGGTCGGATGCCTAAGAGCTGAGAAATATGTGGTGGCCCACATACATTCGATAGGTGTCCTTCAGCTGATCCCAATAATATACCAATGGAGCAGGCAGAGTGTCAGGCCGTGGGTAATTATCAAAGGCCACAAAACAATCCATACTCCAACACTTATAATCCAGGGTGGAGAAATCACCCAAATTTCTCATGGAGAGGAGACCAGTGGCAGCAGAATCAATACTGAGGCGATCAAACCCAGCAGAACGAATCAGCACTTTACTCGTGCCCCGTGATCCTCACAGCTCAATGCACCGGCTCAAGAAGAAAAGCCGACGAGCCAAGCAGCGGATAAAGACTTGCCAACGCCTGCACTCGATTCATGACGAAGCTAGATCCTCGCTCAGAACTTGGAAACACAAGTTGGGTCACTAGCAAAGAAGGCAAACAAGAAAGTGTGGTACACCGCCAAGCAACACAAAGGTAAATCATGAGCAATGTCGCAAGCGATGCTGAGAAGTGGAAGACGATTGAGCAAGATCTCTTCACCAATAGTTGAGAAAAGGGCAGAGATAGAAAAAGAGAAGGTGGTTGAACCTAGCCCAGTGGTAGAGAAAACTCCAGAGAAGGAGTATACAGAAAAGATCCCTTTCCCCCAGAGATTACAGCGGAAGGCGGTTGATAAATAATTCTCCAAATTCTTGGAGGTATTCAGGAAGCTGCATATCAACATCCCCTTTATAGAAGCATTAGAGCAGATGCCCTCCTATTTCAAGTTCATGAAGGAAATATTGGGGAAGAAGAAGAAGCTGGTGGAATATGAGATAGTAGCACTAACAGAAGAGTGTAATGTTATCTTGCAGAAGAAGTTGCCACCAAAACTAAAGGATCCAGGAAGCTTTACACTACCTTGCACAGTGGGCAGGGTGACTTGCAACAGAGCTCTGTGTGATCTAGGAGCAAGTATAAATCTGATGCCCTTATCAGTATTTAAACGATTGGAGTTGGGTGAGGCCAAACCGACCACAGTGAGCCTGCAGCTGGCCGATAGGACAGTGGTTCATCCAAGAGGGAAGATTGAGGATGTGATTGTTAAAGTAGGAAAATTCTTCTTTCCTGCAGACTTCCTCATTCTAGACATGGAAGAAGATGCGGAAATCCCTATCATATTAGGGAGACCATTCCTAGCAACGGGGAGAGCTTTGATTGATGTAGAAAGAGGAGAGCTAACACTAAGGGTGGAGAAGGAAGAAATGGTGTTTAAGGTTTTTGAACATGTCATCGAGCCACCAACCATGAGCAGGTTCTTTGCAATCAGCACCATCAAGCCCCCCTGTGAGCCATTACAAGTCAACAAAAGGGAGATGAGCCCACGAAAGCAGGCATGGTTTGCCAAACCCCCACTGACGCAGGTATGTGTTCCTGAAATCCCCCTTACTGATAATGCTAAGAAGAAAAGAAGAAAAAGAAAACGCAAAATGTGGAGGAAATAGATTAGTTGGGGGCTTGATCCACCCCACGGTTATTAAAACTAAGGAACTTGCGTCCGGCTAAAAGACGTTAAAGACAACGCTACTTGGGAGGCAACCCAAATTATTTTGATTTATTTTATTTTAATATAGTAGTTTTTATTAAGAACGGTCTCACGGAGGTAGTGTTTGTGCTGTGATTGACAGGTACATGCCAATAAACTGAAGGGCGAAAACTTGAAGAAAAGGAGGATTTCAGAAATGTAGCGCGCGCACCAGGGCGCGCGCTAAAAGATCGTAAGAGGCGCTGAGCGCACGCCGCTGAGAGCAGTCCGAGGCGCTAAAAATCCAGAAAAAAATACCAAGTCTAAAGCGGCATACCAGAATGTGTCATGGTGCGAAAATCCCGGGAATGCAGAGATCAGCCGCGCTAAAAGCAGGCGCACACAAGCGGAAATCCAGAAACTTAAAAACGCCCAGAAATCAGATTTTCCCCAATTTCAAAACAAAAACCTAACCCTTCTTCTCCACAAAACCCACAAAAATCCACAAATTACCCACAAATCCTCCACAAATCAAACCCAACCACAACCAAAACTCTTAAATTCTGAAAAACTCTTAGCTATCTCAACCAACAAAGCTCCATTCCATAGCCTCAAATCACCATTGGAAGCAAGAACATCGTGGAGACACCATCAAAAAGGTAATCTTCACCTTTTTCTTGAAAGTTGCTAGTAGTCAAATGAGGTAATAGTTGGAGAGGTGTTGCATTGTGAAGTAGTTTGGGTGCTGAAAAATTGATTGTGAAGTTTGGAGAAGGAGTAGACAAGGAGAGTGTGGGTATTGGGTAGTAGAGTTGAAGTTTGGGGGTGTTTATATTTTAGCTGCTAGATTGTTGATTGTGTTGGGAAACATTGGTGCTACTAAGTTGTAAGCTGCAGAAAGTATTTTAACCATGTCCACCAGAAAGAGAAGAGCCTCTACATCCACCCCAGCCCCACATTATGATAATACTAGGTTTGTGAGCTACGAAGTCTTCCAAAGATACAAAAAGCTTAGTACTAGGCCCTTAATCCCTGAAAGGGGAATGGACTATCAGAGGGAGTCGTTTGAGGAAGGGGATGTTTATGAGCCCATTCGGGAAATGATTGAGATAATGGGGTGGAGGAGATTTGTAAATTCGGAGAAGATAGCAGTAATGAACACAACAATGGTGCGTGAATTCTATGCCAATTTTCCGGAGAGGGTGGACAACAATTGTTTTGTGAGGGGAAGATATATTCCTGTGACGGCATAAGCAATAAATATGACTCTAAAAATAGTTGATGTTGAAGGAGGAATTGGTAATCGGAGCCATTTTAGAACATGGTCTAGGAGCACCGACAACATCAACTGGGATACCGTCGCAAACACAGTGAGCTACCCTGGGGCTGCTTTTGATATTGCGAGAAATGGGTCAAGAGCACTAAGCAGGTTCCAATTCAACAAAGCAGCCAAGGGTTGGCTATATTTCGCTGTTCGCGTGATTCCATCCACGCACTTCACCAGAGTGCCGAAGATGAGATTAAGTCGATATATGGAATTATGGCGGATTGACGATTGATGTGGGGAAAGAGATAGTGCAGAGCATTGAAGAAATCAGCAGGTTGGTGACAACAGGAGGATTGGGACATGGCTCACTTATCACCAGTTTATGCCACATAAATGGGGTCCCAATCCTACCCACGGATACTAAGGAGAGAAACCAACTTCCTGTGACATATGAGATAGTGCACTCTTTCCCAGACCCAAGCCCCCCAGCAGCCAGAAGAAGAGCACAACCACCAGCAGCAGCAGCAGCAGAGGCCGCAATGAACGAAGATGAGCCTGAAATAGGGGCTCAATATGAGGCAGGACCTAGCCACCAGCCAACCACAGAATCAGAACCTCCAGTGCCTATGATGGAGCAAGTGCTCCAGAACCAGAGAATGATGATGCAACATTTCGACACAATGATACAAGGACAAAATGAGTTGAGACAGGGACAACATGAGTTGCGACAAGGGCAACAAGAATTGAGGCAGGAGCAACAACAGTTGCACCAGCAGTTTGACGAAATGAGTTCCCTGTTCAACCAATGGTCGATGCATTATCCACCGCCACCACCACCATTTTAGTCAAAGTCTGTAAGTGTCTTATTTCTTTTATTGTCTTTGAGTCTACACACATTAGGGACAATGTGTGATTTAAGTTTGGGGGTGTTTTATTTGTGTCTTGTTTTATTTGTGTCTTGTTATGTTTTATTTAAGTCTTTTTATTGTTTTATCTATTTTTGAGCCACAAATATTTTTCTTTTTGAGTCATAATTGTCTGTCAAAAGATCATGTATGTTGTAGTTGCTAGAAACACCTAGTGAAGTAAGGTGGAATAATGTAATGGAATTGAAGCAACTATCTAAACACCTAGGTTAGATATGCCAAAAACTCACAAAATCTGTCTATTTGGAGTTTCTTGCTTAAATTGTGCATGCTAAATAATGAAAACATATGTGTTATGATTGCTTGTTATTTGAGGCGAAATAGTTAGGATATGCATGTTAGGGAGATGACTCAGGCATTTCTTTGATAGCCAATTCTTACCATTATTTTCTATCCCGAACTTTAAAAATATATCCCTAGTTAGCCCCATTGAGCCTAAAAAATTGAAACTTCTTCTTTGACACCCTATATTCCCACAGATTGTGCCATAAGTAAAAATGTGAAGTAGTGGAATCAATTGTGTTAAAAAAAGAGACAAAAAGAGTGAATGAGCTTGTTGCACCCCAATAAAAAAGTAATAAGAAAGAGGCAAAAGCCTAAGTTTGGGGGTGCTTGTTATTATTATACTCTTCACTCTCCCAAAACAAAAGAGGGAAAAGATAGAATTGAAGTGAAGAAAAGAACCAAAAGAAAAGGGAAAATGGAAAAGCTAAAGAGCTTATGGTACACAAAAATGAGCCTAAATGCCTATTTTTACCAACCCCTACCTAAGCCTACATTACAACCCTTAAAGTCTTGAAGATCTCTTTTATGCATATCCAGGATTAGTGGAGAATAGCAAGTAAGCATGCCATAAGATTTTTGAATTTATATGCATGATTTA
Organism: Przewalskia tangutica; assembly: GCA_029844215.1. Taxonomy (NCBI): domain Eukaryota; kingdom Viridiplantae; phylum Streptophyta; class Magnoliopsida; order Solanales; family Solanaceae; genus Przewalskia; species Przewalskia tangutica. Next base: position 31,348,949 of record CM056723.1, read on the forward strand.
GTATATTGACTTCCATTAAAGCATGATAAATATAAGTTTGCGAAATATCTAGCTTAATGTGTTTAGAATGCTGAAAAATTTCATGCTACATGTTCCTGCATATTATTCTGATAACCTTCATGTTTTTCTAGATAACACTAATGCAGCAAAAGTGATCAATGTCAGTGAGTCTTTTATTTTTCGTTTCTTTGAGTCTTTTATTTCTTTCTTTCTATCTTTGCTCGAGGGCGAGCAAAGGTTAAGTTTGGGGGTATTTGATCGGTGTATTTTATATACACTTTTCGAGTCATTTTTAGTTAATCTTTTGTCCCTTTTTGTACAAATAAGTGTCGTATTAGGATAGTTTTTCTTTCTTTTGAGTCAAAGTGGTTAAAATGGCCAAATGACAGAAAAGGAGCAAAAAGAGGGCAAAAGAGGAGGTTCCAGAGCTAAAAACAGAGAAAGTGGCGAACGAGCCAAAAACCAGTGTCGCATGGCGCTCCGCAATCGAAGCGGCGCGCGCCCAATGTCGAGAGGCTGCAGAGTCCCAGCGCGCGCTACCATGTCAGCGAAGCGGCCGCGACACCTAATCATCGAGAGGCTACGAGTTGCAGTGCGCGCCTTCTGCACAGCAGAGAATCGGTCGCGCGCCAATTCACCAAGTACCACGAAGTTCCGGCCGCGCGAAGCTGGTCGCGCCGACGCGGAAAAATCGAGGTTTTGACGATTTTCCGCCAGCCTCAGGGAAAAGTTAAGGGCGGTTTTCAGCCTATAAAAGGAGAACCCTAGGCAGATTTTAAGGGTTTCCCTTCTTGCACAACACAATATTTCTTTCTTGGAGATTGGAGACCATAATTTAGTACTTTTTTTTCCTTTTTCTTTTCTTTATTTCAATTTTTGCATGATGAACTTTGAATTAGTTCTTGTCATATCTATGGCTAGGAACTAATTCTCTTATAGGGCTTTCCATGTTGATTCACTACAAACTTATGTTATGAATTAGTACATGTTTATGGTTATTATTCTTCTTTGAGAGATTTATCCAATAATTGCGTTGAATGCTTGGTAATTAATTGACAACTAATTATCCTTATATGATTTCTAATTTACTTCGAAAGAAGAGATTGTGAATATGCTGTAAGTTGGGTAGACATTCTTGGATTGGGGATGAAAATACCTCAATTATTTATGTAGCGTTAATGAGAGGCTTAACAACTCTAATTTTGCGAATGGTGCGTGACGGTTAACTAGGTTTTTGTTCTTAATCCTCCTATAGAGTTATCCTTATCACCGAAAGGTAGGTAAGGTGCAATACTGGGGTTGAGTGTTTATATATTCTTAACGGGAATATAAAACGATTTCGTAAACCTGCTAGCTCCGAGAGAAGAAGACCATAATTCGTTGTATTAATAAATAACATAAGCGGATAGTTGAGGAGACATGGAAGCACTATTCCCATCACAACTGAAGTAAACTCATTAGATAAATTAGTCTTTATAATTCTTAGTTATAAACAACAAAATCAAATATCAATTTACCAAATAGATACCAAAAGATAGATAGTTGGTACTTGAACCCTAATTCTTGTGGATGATATTCGGTCTTATCAGGACTATATTACTTGTCACGATAACGTGCACTTGCGTTAAAGTGTGTGCATCTTTTCGCGCATCAGGTTCCAGGGCAATTCGCGAGACGGACAGCCTCAGCAGCAGAATAGGTCCACATTTCAGCCGACACAGAGTGCTCCTTCCCGGCCTTCTGACCGGAGGTTTGGTCGCCGGGGATATTCGGGAGCAGGTCAGGGCTCGTGGCTGCAGTTCACGATGTCCGAGGATAGAGCTGCGAAGCCACCTTTGCCGGTGGCCACCGTAGTAGATTTCATTTTCGTGAGTGTCGTACTACTGACTTGTTATGCTTGCGCGCAGGCCATTTCGTGAGAGATCGTCCACCAGAGGTGGCATTGGTGGGATAGCACCGTCATCGGATCGGGCCATGTTCTTCACCTTCAATAGCTAGGCAGGATGTTCATGCACCGGCAGGCCGTGACAGAGGCCGTGGTGGAAGTTCCCAGTTTTAGCGGTCCTTTGAACCGCCTATATGATTTCAGGTATGTCTTTGGCCCTTTAGAAACTTTGTATGCATGATAAAGTTGTGGTATGTTTAAGTGTCATAAACAGATTATATTGAGACTATGTATATGCTAGAAGGAGTTGGAAGTACGAAAATATAATCTCTTTTGGGCTTATGATGGACGGATATGCGTGTGCGAGGTATTAGGGCCATGTGTGGCATTATTGGTATGTCGGGGTGGTAAAAGGAACTATGTCGCTAATTATAAGTTTGACTCCGAAAGAACATTCGGGGACGAATGTTTCTAAGGGTGAAGAATGTTACACCCCGTATTTACAGGACATGTTTTAAGAACGTACGTAAGAATCCCAAATGTTAAGATTTGAGACTAGTAAAAATTTATCGGAATTTTGGAATTGTCGGAAAACGTAATATTAGATTGAATGGGAGGCGACACGTGTCACCCCTTAATTGGTCTTGGACGAAATTACATGGGCAAAAGGGTCATTTGACCCTTGTTAGGAAGACAAGTCTTGCAAGTAGTAAAGCTTGATATATTTGACTTGGTCAATGGGACCACTAGCTTGATATTTAAAGGAACTTCATCCAAACCACACATTTGTGCTAATCTCAACCCTCCATGCTACTATATAGTAGTACTAGTAGTGAGACAAGTTCCACACTTAGCCAAATTTTCAAGAAAAATTGGATGAACTATGCAAGAGCTCTCGGGTTCATCAATGGGGAGAAGGAAAAAAATTTGTTTGTTGTCCATTTAGCTCCACACTTTAAACCAAGGTTCATGAGTGTATTTTGAGTGTATCTCAATAGAAAAATCCCGGAAAAATATAGTTTTCGTATTAGTCGCAAGTGAAAACCTAGTTGCTTTTCTAGGTTTTGTTTGGAAGTTTGAAGGAAAGTTGTTGGTATTGTTCTAAGGGTCTCAAGTAGCGGATTGAAGTGTCTTGAAGGGCTCTAAGTTGCTAAGAGCGACTTGGATTGGAGTTGGATTAAGATTCGTTGAGGTAATAATCTTGTCTCTTAAAAGTGTTACAAGATTATATATATTGTTGTTAGCTTTACATGTTGCTAGCATGAAGTTTATGTGTTGAAGTTTTATAAGTATTATGGATTGATTGTAGCCTTAAATCCGAAATGTCATTTAAGCCATGTGAAGTTGGATTACAATTTGGTCGTTTATTAGAATCGTCGCATGTTACTTACTTGAAGATTATAGTAGTTATAATCGATTGCGACTTGATATCATGTTATGCTAAAAACTTGGATTGAAATGGAAATTTGATAAGAATTGGTGTTATTGTACTCAATGTGGCCGAATTGGACTAGTAGTTTGTATTAGTTTGATATCTTTTGTGGGGCGGAATTTTACACGTCTAGTAGGCGTGTAATCCCCTATTGTTGATTGCATTGATTGGGCCTTAAATGTGGCGTGTTTGGTTATTGAATTCGGCCTTGAAAAAGGTGGCAAAGTATGTAGAAACAAAGGAGGTGCTGTCCGATTTTTCGTAGAATTTAGTGACTTAGCACTTAGAATATTCTACGTTTGAAGTAAGAGGTTAATGGACGTATTTTGGCCATTATAGGTTGAAGTACTTAGTATAGCGTATTCTACTTGGAGGATGGAATATCTATCAAGGTTGAAGTACTTTGGAGCATTTTGCTACTTGTCGATAATCGTCGCGAGGTATGTGAACCTCTTCCTTCCTTTGGCATGATTCTATGTATGGAATATACATGTGGTATTATTTCATGTTTCCTTCTACTCTTAGAAGTTAAGAGGTATGTGTGTGATTTACTCTATGTAAAGGTTATGTCAAAGTTATCCTAAGTCCTTACCGAGTCTTATGGGGGATGTTGGTAAGAGTCGTTAGGAGGTACTTTGGAGCCAAGTTGACTTGGCTAATTTATGGCACGAATGAGAATAAGTATCGAACAAGCCATTGCAGCGTTAATAAAGGAAAATGTAATGACAATTGATAATATTAAAATGAGTAGAATTCTCCATCTGCATAGAAGCTAAGATAAGACAAAATTGTATTACATTTTCTAGATCATGGCTGATTAAATAAGATCGTTATAAACAAATATAACCTACTCACACACATAAGACATATGTGTTTAACTTAAAGAATTCACGTTATGAATTTTTAAGACTGTGAACCTTAGACTCATAAAAGGTTGAGAGACTTATTTTTCAGGTAATGAAACTTGATTTCTTAAAGGAAGAATTGACATGATTTAAGGGAAGTAACTTATTTTAAAAGGTGTGAGTTACTTGAGTTTTAAAAGTTAAGAAACTGGATTTCTAAAAGTTAAGAGACTGAAAGTATTTTGAAAGTTAAGAGAATTGATTTGAAAGTATATAATACTTGGTTTTAAAAGTATAAGTCTCTTAGTTATAAAAGGAATGTGTTGTCTAAAACCATAAATGGTTATAACGGCTTTATGGGAAGTTGGTTATAACGGCTTCATGGAAGGTTAAGAGAATGGTTTTCTCTAATAAGGTAAACAAAGAAATAACTTGAAATAAGGAAGGGTAATTTGATTTTAAGGTATCACTTGCTTAAAGCTTTAAAGTAAGGGTCACTTGATTTAGAAGCCGAGAAATGTATTTCTAAAAGTAATAGTGACTTATGTGACATACACAAGCCTTGATACTACGGTGTTAGTATCTTGGGGTTTTATATGAAAAGGAATCTTTTGAAAAGAATGGAAGTACGTAGTACTTGGGGTTAAATTCCCGGATTTTTATGTGAAACGAAAAGTGCCTTGAGTATGTAAAAAGTGAAAGTCTAAAGAATTAATGAACTTGCCTATGTTGCTTGTGATAGCCTTGATTGCAAGTATTATATGTTTACATCCGTGACTCTCGGAGGGTCATGTCTTGTTGTAAGTTTACTTGACGCATCGGTGATGTGAGATTCCACGGGTATGCTTCCATTATGATTGATCCGACACGCTTATACGATGTGGGATTCGGCACGTGACCGAGGCGGGTTAGATTCGGATTTGTTTTATTACCCATGGCCACGCTTATACGATGAGGATTCCGGCACGCGACCACGCTATGTACGACTATTACTCCACGGGCTAGCTCCCACGAAGACTGCACCTACGATGAGGGACGCCGAGGGCACGCGTTATGGCCACGCTTATAGGATGAGGATTAGGCACGCGCGTTATATATATATGTATTGTATATGTGTACGTCGACAGTGAGGTAGGATGCCACGGGCGCGTCACATGGTTATATATTACCCTTACGACTGTCGGCAGTGATTGGGGATTCCACGGGCAGGGGGTATAGATATATATGTGTGTTATATGTGTACGACGGTGAGGTAGATTCCACGCGCCACACGGTTATGTTATTCACCCATACCGACAAGCGATGATGGGGATTCCACGACACGCTTTGATATTTGAGGGCTTGTGTCGGAGCCCGTGTGACTATTGTTCATGTATTGAAATAGTCTTTAAAAGGTAAACCGACTTTCATTACTTTCATTTTGGTAAGGCACGCGATCGTTATTTTGGTTATCATACATGTCTCCGCCTTTTTATGATCGCTATGATTTCATTCTGATTTTCGATTTCACATACTTGGTACATATTTCAGATCGACCTCCTTCGGCTGCGTTCATACCGCAGTTGAGGTACATAACTTGTTGATCCACGCTCTGGGTCACTGCTCGATTCTTGGAAAGCTCCATTTCTCCGGAGGCTTTATCTTTTGGTACGGTTCCCCTGAGGTTGTAGATTCATGTTTATTCAGGGGTATGGCGGGGCCCTGTCCCGCCACAGTTGTTATGTTAAAACTCTTAGAGGTCTGTAGTCACATATTGTGGGTCAGTTTGTAAAAGGAAAGGAGGCAACTGCTTCGTGTATGTATTTACTTATCTAAAGAGGTAGCCTTATCGGCTAACCTGTTGATTTTATCTTTGTTGATTTATTTTTTTAAGTTTCATGTATGTTCCGCTGATTAGCTCTGATGTATACCTGTAAGGGTGCCCAGGTAGGGCACCAGTCGCGGGCCCGGGGTTCGGGTCGTGACACCCAACCTCCACCAAAGGCAAACTTCCAACAATTCCCTCTTGGAAGAGATTTTGGTGCACACACATAGTGTTTTCTTTCAGCAATCTTTCAGCAGATAGATATTACATCTGGAGAGAAAGCCGGAGCTTTGAACCTTCCATAGTAGAATACCATCGAACATATTTACTGCGCGGTGAACGTGATGTCTTGAACCGTCAGTGTTTAGTATATGCCAAGACAATGATACCAACACAACAACTCTCCATTACTCGTTTTCTCCTTTAGTTTTGTCCGTTGTGGTCATGGACACGTCATAGATTCTTAAGTGCTTCAGATGAGGCCGGCCAGTCCTCACACTTAAATATGTAGTCTCCTACAAGGTATTCTGCTATACCCAACTTTACAAATCTTAGGAACCATTAAAAGTTTCCTCAAACCTAAACTCAACTGTTGAGGATTATTATAGGTTTTGGAAACTTAACCTCTTACCCTTTTACAGGTAGCACTTGATGTCTATCACGGGAACGACCTTGAATTCATGTTTCTATGTAGGAACATTATCCAAAGTGCTCTTGCTTCCATCGAAGCGCTCCACTGAACTTTTACGGCTTGGTTTTCCCATTGAACAATTCCTGGGATCTTCAGTCTCTTAGGTTGGGTGTCCGCGGTATCAGTTCTTAGTGATTGAGTTTTAAGCCCATTCCCCTAGACGGCAGAACTCTTGATCTTAGGGTTGTCCCTTAATTAAGGGGTCCAATATATCCTCTGATTTAGATATAAAGGATGTGTCACCCGATCAACTGTCATGCGGTCTTATGTCTGCGACAGATATGCCTATAAGCCGTCATTCGTGTTCTCACAGTGTCAAACTAGAGCAGGCATGAGTTACCCCAAGAAGGGACATCCTCTAAAAGGTCGTGAAGTTACTCATTCTCATCATCCTTTGTGCGAAGCGATGAACTCCGATTCCACATGAATCCGCACTCCATACCCTAAATCCGTCCCTGAGTTGGACCATGTATGGTTGTCAAATTGAGTCGTGGAAACGTAATAAGAAGCTGAAGGACCACTCATTGAGTGTTCGTCCCTATTTTGTTGTGATAACCGACCTTTCTTATGTCAGAATCCTACTCCAACAAGCTGCACTTAATTGACACCCGCAATTTGTCCAAAGATCTACTAATATGGAAAGTGAATCTACATTTTTGTTAACTTGGACCATGTATAGTTGTCATGAATTGAGTCGTGGAGCCGCAATTTGGAGTTGAAAGACCACTCATTGAGTGCTGGTCTGTAGTAAATACATTTTTTTTGTGACACCCGACCTTTCTTATGTCATAATTAATCCTAGTTCAGCATGATTTTAGTGACACCTGCAATTTGTCCAACAATTTATTAATATGGCAAATGACTACATCTTTGTTTATTAGTCAAAATTATTTCGAGCCAAAATTTATAGTTAGTTGTTTTAGTATATTAAAGATGACAACAACTGCACGCTAAATACAAACAAATTCACTATACGACTTGTTTGGATGGTTGTTACGTATTGTATTGTATTATATTGTATTGTTAATTTAAATATAATGTTTGTTTTGATTGTTATTTAAATTTTATTGTATTATATTATTAAATTCATTGGGGTGCGGATCCCCTTCAGCAGAGTTGACTCCAGTTTTGTCCGGTACTGGGTTCAGATTGAGCCACATAATTTTTTGTGGTACAACACGAATTTTTTGTGTGATTATATCTCATTGCTTTGCAAAGATGTAATTTATAGACAAACCTTGTCATAAGCTATAACTCTTTCATAAGCTATAACTCTTTCATTAGTTTTCTATATTATTTCTTGACTTCATTTTAATGTGCAAGTGCTACCCAGACTGGTCTTAATTGAATCTTTTAAAATAATGCAAGTTATAATTAATTAGAATTTCAATCTCTCCGCACACACAATAAAAAACTGTCAATAGACTTATTTCAAATAGTTTTATGATTAAATCACTTAAACTACAGGTAATGCATCCAACAAATATTTGGGGCTCCCGGGTGGGACTTAGTTCCTGTGAGTAGGGTGGCAATTGGGTAGGTTAGGACGGGTTAGGGAAGGGCAAGTCTTGACCTGCTAAGATGTTAACTCGCCCTGCCTTGTCCCGTTTAGTATTTTAAAAAAAATTGTCCTGCCCTGCCCCGTTAAGTTCTGTCCCGTCCTGCCCTGTTTATGTTTATGAAACAAGACACAAACTTAAAATAGTCATAACTTTTTATCCGTAAGTCGAATTAATCCCCATAAAGTATCAAACTGTCGAGAACATAGAAAACTAAAACTTTTATTCAGCACAAACTTTCAGATTCTCTACGGATTTGTACAGTTTTTTAGTTATACATTCTGCCCTTTCAAATTTCGGTTAATCCGAGACAGAAACTTTAAACACTGATAACTTTTAAATCGTAAGTCGGATTTATCCCCATAAAGTCTCAAACTGTCTATAAAGGAGTAATCTAGAACTTTTATTCAGCACAAACTTTTATACTCCTTACCGATTTGTACAGTTTTTACGTTATATATTCTGTCCTTCCAGATTTCGGTTGATCTGAGACAAACTTTAAACAGTGATAACTTTTAAACCGTAGGTCGGATTTATCCCCGTAAAGTATCAAACTGTCGATAAAAGAGTAATATATAACTTTTATTCAGCACAAACTTTCAGATTCTTTACCGATTTATACAGTTTTTACATTATACATTCTGCCCTTCCAGATTTTGATTGATCCGAGGCAGAAACTTTAAACAATCGTAAGTCGGATTAATCCCCGTAAAGTCTCAATATGACCGTAACAGAAAGATATACAACTCTATAAAATTTTATCCAATTCTAACAAGTACAATCCATCGTAACATATTATAATTTTACAATTCAAACTAGTTAGAATTTTCTAAAAATTATAACCTATTACCTGCCATGCCCTATTTAGAATTTTTTAAAAATGTGTTTTGACCTGTCCCGTCCTGCCCTGTCCCGTTTAAGCATTGCCCTGTTTAATATTTGACCTATCCTACCCGCCCTGCCCTGCCCTTTTTGCCATCCCTACCTGTGAGGCTTACGTCCTAAGCGTCCGACTGTACGTCATAAATAATCCTAACGCCCAACGTACGGAGCTCGCCTAACAGTTCTTACACAAATTATGTGTTAAATTTATTAATTGAAATTGTTGAACCTCATAATTCTTTAACAAATGAATAATACTTAATCGTTTTTCATCTATAAAAATAAGAAGATTGGGTGGTGACTCAAATAACAAGTCATAGTATTTCATATTTACTATTTGCGAACATCCTGAGGATGGATATGACTTAATTTTTTTTTAAATACATAACTGAAATGTACATTTTCACTTGTCAGTGTTTTTTTGTCCTATGTATCAAAATTATCATATTTTATTATTTCGCTTTTTGAAAGTAATTTTATTTTTTTCATGAAGGAGTTACGTTTTTATTATTATACTGATAAAGTTTATTGATTATTTGCTTATATGGACATATAATAAATAGTATGATAGTAATATTTTTTAAGAAACTGTGATTTTTTCATTGTTTGAAAGTTAAAATGTTAGAGTTGATTTGCATTTGACAATAGCTTTTATTTCATTATATTGTTTATATATGTAAAATTATGTTATATATAATTACAAGTTGTTGTTGGCGTATAATGGATTGCTTTGATTGGTTTTTACTTTTTAGTAATGTTCAAGAGCAAGCAAGAAAGCGCGCGCGCGCGCACACACACACACACACATATATATATATATATATATATAATTCATTTATTTATATTTTTATTTTATTTTTATGTTATTTCGCCTATTTAAAAATATTTATTGTAATTATATTATTTCATGAAGTACTAAAAATTAAATATCCATGAGGCTTACGTCCCGTACTTCGGGGCTTACACCTTATCGAGATATATGTAAAACGCACCGCCTTACTGAAAGTATATATGTCCTAGAAACAATCATTTTAGGAGCACATGTACTTGAACACATTCATATTATTAATAAGATTAATATATATACTTGGCATTTGCAATTATTGAATTATTATTTGATTGTTTATATTATTCATTAATGTGCATCCCTTGAACTTACATTGTCATTAATAGTGTGAGATATTAATGATAGAGTGTAGTTCTTAAAATAGCCTAGACTAATGATCATTGAGAATGAGATATCAATGATATGTTATAAGTCGACATGTGGTCTGCATCACATTCTTAGAGAATGTAGTATATCTCACTTACTGCAAGCAATAGTTGCTAGTGATGGACACATGGATACTCTTAGAGGAGTATTGGCATACCCTGCTGATAAACTATTTGTTATACATGTCTAGAGTATTATCGACGCTGGGAGATAAGTCCTTAGACTTGAGGTCAATATCACCTTGTTTACGGAGCAATGCACTTTGATCCTGTCCTAAGCTCAAATGCCTTATAGGTTGAGACACGGCTTGTATTGGGTGCATTACGAAGTAGATTGAAGGTGGTAGTTGAGCCAAGAATAAGATTCATTCCTCGATTGGAATTTCGAGAACACTCAGCTTCTCAGAGATGTTAGGTCGACCAAGTCATTGGCCAATGCAAGAGACATATCTAGGATATGGTCTAGTTGTCGACTAATATAGATGAGATAAAGTGATCAAGCCATTTGGATAGACACTTGGCAAATCTTAAGCTTGATCGAGTGTGTCGCGAATGAAAGGAATTTATGATCTCACATGAGGTTTGTTTACTTGAGTCTTGTAAACGTCTTCACATATTGGGTCCACACCGCACCGCCTAGGAGTTCCGTGAACCTTGATTTGATCAAGTGCCGATGTGTGAAGGCCTAAAGGGTCACACTAAGTCGATTGTCTTTTCGGTCTAAGGGTATATTGAGAGAATGTAAAATATCGGATTTTGAATCAAGATATTTTATTTTATAATAAATTATGGGATAATTTTCATTTGATGAAAATTAATTAATTAAGTTAAAATTAAGTCTTGGATTTAATTAGAACTTAAACGTGCAGAAGATAAATAAAGGAACCGCATAACAGTGGGCCCAGTTCGATCGCCCATCGCAATTTGATTTAGGTCGCCCGAGGCCCGATCCAAACTGATTAGTTTAGGTTTCCTCACTATATATTTGACACTTAACCCATAATTTGATTGAACTCATTTTTCACTTTCGAACTTAGAGTTGAAATAAACTTTCTCAAACCTCCGCCAAGATTTCCTAGCTTTCGGGCAAAGGAATATACTGAAGCAAGACTTGCACGGATTGACAATCGCGCGCACCTTTTAGTAAAGATCGTAAGTTTTCTTTTATGTCTTTGCAGATTTGAATTATCGCATAATCACACCAGAAACGTTTGTTGGAGCAAGTAAGTTTACTCAAAATTTTAAACTTCCGCTGTGCCTTACTTGTATGTTTTACACCCAACAAATCCCTACAGTGGTATCAGAGTCCAGGCTGGTTTAATGATTATACGATAATCTTTAATAACGATATGTGGGAAATTAAATTGTTTTGATTTAGAACTGATTTAAAGAATTTAAAAAAAAAAAAAATCGGCACTATTCGGCATCGCGATGGCGAAGAACAAGACGCACCGCTCACGCGGAATTGATCGGCGGCATCGCTCACGACGTGAACAAAGAAAAAATTTAAAAAAAAAATCGAGCGATGAGCGGTGGCGATCATTCATTCCGACGTGAATACGATTATCGCGATCAGCATTCGGCGTGGCGATGGTGATTTCAAAAAAAAAAAAAATTTTTTTTTTTAGGTCGCCGGAAACCGCCGACGGCGGGACGGTTTCCGGCCACCACGGGCGACGAAATCAGAAAGTAATAATACCATCGTGTTCGTCTCGACGAGAGGAATCTAATGGTGGTAGTGTTACACGGCAACGATGACCGGAAAGGGAGCACCACCGACGGTTTTAGAACCCGCCGGCGGCGCCTCAGATTCCGGCCACCGTGGGCCACCAAATCGGTGGTGAAAACCACCGGTGAGTTCGTCCCGACGTGTACCATCGCTTGGTGTGTTTTAATTCCGTCAATTTCGCCCCGAAATCCGAATCCCAAATTTGATTTGGAGTTGGAATTGATTTTGAAAATTTGAAATAGTGTAAGGACCTTTTTGCAAATTAAAATTAGGGTTTTAAATTGTAGATTGGTCCTTTAACAAATCTGAAAATATTTTAAGTTCTGAAAATTACAAATTAGTCCCTGAGATATTTTCTGAAATTTTAAAAGTTTTAAAATCAGCAGATTCAGTCCCTGGGTCAATCAGAATTTAAAAGCAGATTTGGTCCTGGGTAAATCAGTAAATATTTTAAGGTTCTGAAAATTACAGAAATACCCTGAAAATTAAATTTTAATTTCGAATTGTTAAGGATGTTTGGATGAGCAGAAAATTCCGAAAATTGAAAATTGAGTTTAAATTTTGAATTTAAATATTTCCTAAATTGAAACAAAATTAATTAACCCACAGTTATTGTTATTTAGCATATTATTTGATAATGTGTGCACAAATTAATTATTTCTCCTAATTGTTTAATTGATTGTCATTTAAATAATTAGAATAGAGTCCGCAATTATTATGCAGGTAGCGCGCCCGAATTGTTTACTTTCAATGACCGCTATAATTGTCCAGGCAGACGCTACCAAAGATATGATTAAAACCATCTTATATTATGCCTATTGGGTTTGATGGTTTACCATCTAAATGTATTTAGAAATTGCATGATAGGATTTCATATGATGTATGATATAATAGTTGATCTTGGTCATAACCCTGAATTAAAATGTTCCCCAAATTTAATACAAGTCTCATTTAAAATGAACGCGTCGTCCGTTATAATTGATTGTGGTGCAAAATCCTTTCTACGAGATGAGTATTTATGCCTCAAAGATTTGCTCTAAGTCTACGAGGACTCAGACCCTTTCATAGATGCATATAAATGTTGTAGTAGGTGATAAACCTTCGTGAGTATTTACACCCCAGTGTTTGCTTGATGAAGGCTAAGCCCATTTAGATACATAATTGCAGTCGCATAACGGGGTTGACTTGCTAGGCTGTCTTGGCGCCCCAGTGTCGGACAACCGAGGGACGCAGATCGAATTGTTTAGAACATTCGGTCAACCAAGAGTTGCAAATTGTTTGCAATTGGTTTAGAGACCTACCAGATCGTGTTGTTGAAGTTATCACCAAGAAACGCGAGACAACATGAGTTTGGATCTTGGCCCATTATGACCGTATTTGATATGAGTCTGTATTCTTTATGGGGTAAAAGAGTATGTTACAATAGTGGGAGATAATTAAACTAAAGACCATGTTAGTTGGTTAGTTAATGAATGTGTTCAATAGAAATTATATTAAAGTATTGATTTCAAGTCTATCGTTTCTTCAGCTACAATGTCGAATCTATCACTTAAAATGTTGGTTGAAACGAACAAGTTGAATGGAGCCAATTTTCTCGATCGTTAAGAAATCTGCGTTTGTGCTGCGATTAGAAAAGATTGAGTATGTATTGATACATCACTCCCTACAGCCCCGCCAAGATTCTCAAGACTATGCTCTGCTTTGACAAAGCGACTTATCGAAATATCTTGATGATCTTTGCAAAGACAATGTGTTATGCTATCTTCTATGACTCGAGTTACAAAGACAAAGATGAAAATACGGGCCCCAACGAGATGCTAGAACACTTGAAGAGTTCTATGACTCACGCCTCGCATAAATGGAGTATGAACTGTTGAGAGATCTTTTTTAAGTGTAAGCTAAACGAAGGGGGTCAGGTGTCACAATATGTTTTGAAGATGATTGGATTAATTGAGAGGTTGGCTTCGATTGGAACGAAGCTGCCTGTGAATGTTTCTGTTAATCTAATCTTGAACTCGCTTCCTGGTTTCTTTGAGAACTTCATTGTGAATTACAACATGAATGGAACGAAAGCAAGTCTCCCTGAACTTCATAATATGTTGAAGACCTTCGAGTCGTCCACCTCCAAAGGTAAAGCTGTGCTCATGGTGGGCTCATCTAGCAAGTTCAAACCTAAGGGTATGAATATGCAAATGAAGAAGGGTAAGGCGGTTGCCGCCAAACCCACAGCTATGAAACCTAAAGGAGTTGTTCGAAAGAAGGCCAAGATAGCTGCTGATGTCTATCTCAATTGTAAGAGAAAGGGACATTGGAAGAAGGATCGCATGTCTGTGGGGAGACAAGGCACAAGCGTGGCCGCTGGACAAGGTATGTTTGTTATTGAAATAAATATGTCTATAACTAATTCTCACTGTTGGGTATTGGATACAGCTTGTGGCTCACACATTTGTAATAATGCGGGGCAAATCGACGTGAAAGGTTGGACCTTGGGAAGTAGATCTACGCGTTGGCAATGGAGCTAGAGTTGATGCAGAACGCGTGGGGACTTATAGACTAGATTTACCTTCAAGCTTTTGTTTAGAACTTAATAATTATTATTTTGTCCCGTCTTTGACGAGAAATATTATTTTTATCCCTATGTTAGACATTGATGGGTTTTCCTCACATATTACCAATTGAAACTATGTTTTGTCTTATAAAAGTTTTATTTGTGGAAATGTTCCGCTTGTGGATGGATTGTATGTTCTAAATTGTAGCCATGAAATTTTCAATATACAAAATAAAAGAGCTAAAATAAGTAATCAAAGAAATCCCACCTACTTATGGCATTGCAGACTTGGTCACATCAATGAATCAAGGATAGCAAGATTGAGGAAATTAGATTACTTAGAACCATTTGACTTAGAGTCATATGGTGATTGCGAATCTTGCTTAAGAGGAAAGATGACAACCAAATCACTTTCTGGGAAAGGAGTACGTGCCAAAGAGGTACTTGAGTTAGTCCATACCGATGTATGTGGGTGTCACACCCCGAACCCCGGGCCCGTGACTGGTGCCCTACCTGGGCACCCTTCTACCTTAACAACACAAGTAAACTGCGGAAATTAAATAGCATCCTTTTTTTTTTTGAAAACCAATCGTGCGTGCAAGGGCAAAGCCGACAAGGCTGTCATATACAATACATAACAAAAGACGCTACACCGTACATGAGTCCAATCCCACATATGAATACTGCACCTGTGAGTTAATCAAATATGACGGACAAGGCCCCGCTGTACCCAAAACTGCACAAAGCCCGCATCAAGGATATATACCAAAAGATAAACTCGGACAGAGGAGCTATCCAAAACCCCGAGCAGGATCCTACACTGCCGATCACCAAACAATGCACCTATACTGCGGATTGAACGCACTCGGGCGAGGTCAAGACGAAGAATGTACCAAGTATGTGAGCGATGAAATCGTAATAAAATCATAACGTCTAAACAAAGCAGAGACATGTATGATAGCCAACCTACAAGACATAACACATAAGCAATCATATCAAGTCGTGGACGCAAGCCTCAAAGTCATTACTCAAATATAACCACGGGTCTCACGCCCATAATATCATTCACGCGTGGAATCCTTCCTCACCGCCGTGATCCATGATATAATAACACCGATAAGGATACATGAACGCCAAGCTCCACTGTGTCCTAAATACTCGTGGTCTCATGCCCTAATCCCACATCGAAAAGCATGACCATACCAGAACACAAACAAATCCGGGACATATATGATAATCAAATTACAACACACCGTGCCTTACTAACAATGAGTAAACAAGAATATCCTTACAATAAAAAAATAGAAGCTCACGATCAAAGCAGACCACCCGCCCGCAGATCACTTAGCAATCCTTTTCACGGGACTATTTCACCCGCGATAGGTCACGTGGACCCGTGAGGTATTCTCGCACGGGACTATTTCACCCGCATAAGCCCTTACGGACTCGCGCAGGTACTCCTCGATAGGTGGACCCGCCCGCACGGGACTATTTCACCCGCATAAGCCCTACGGACTCGCACGAGGTATTCCTCGCATCGTGGGTAGCAAATCCACGAAATACGCAATGCCACAACCCCGGAATGACTTTAACGACCGATATACCAATAGCACACAACCGCTATTTCAAAGACACATAGGCAAATCCTCAATTAACAAGCCAAAGTCCTTACCAAGGCACACTTAGACTAATTCTCAGTTAATCAAGCCAAAGTACTTATCAGGGCACACTTAGACTAATTCTCAATTAATCAAGCCAAAGTACTAATCAAGGCACCAATAGAATAATTCTCATTTAACAAGCCAAAGTACTTATTAAGGCACACTTAGACAAATCCTCAATTTATCAAGCCAAAGTACTAATCAGGGCACACATAGAATTATTCTCAATTAATCAAGTCAAAGTACTAATCAAGGCACACTTAGACAAATTCTCAATTTATCAAGCCAAAGTACTTATCGAGGCACCAATAGAATAATTCTCATTTAATCAAGCCAAAGTACTAATCAAGGCATCAATAGAATAATTCTCATTTAACAAGCCAAAGTACTTATTAAGGCACACTTAGACAAATCCTCAATTTATCAAGCCAAAGTACTAATCAGGGCACACATAAAATTATTCTCAATTAATCAAGTCAAAGTACTAATCAAGGCACACTTAGACAAATTCTCAATTTATCAAGCCAAAGTACTTATCGAGGCACCAATAGAATAATTCTCATTTAACAAGCCAAAGTACTTATTAAGGCACACTTAGACAAATCCTCAATTTATCAAGCCAAAGTACTAATCAGGGCACACATAGAATTATTCTCAATTAATCAAGTCAAAGTACTACGTACGTACATTCTTTTCAAAAGACTCCTTTTTATGTAAAATCCCAAGATACTAACACCCGTAGTATCAAGGCATGTCTATTTTTCAAAGTAAGTTACTACACGTTTAGAAAACTCATTTCAAGGCTTGAAATCAAGTAACTTCAAATTTTTACAATCTAGGCAACTTATGCCCTTTAATCAAAATAGACAACTTTCTAAACCTTCCATAAAGTCGTTATAACCAACTTCCCATAAAGCCGTTATAACCCTTTATGGTTTTAGACATATCCATTCCTTTTATAACCAAGAGACTTATACTATTAAAACCAAGTATCACATACTTACAAATCAAGTTCTTAACTTTCAAAACACTTCAAGTCTCTTAATATATAGAAAACAAGTTTCTTCTACTTTTAAACCTCAAGTAACTCACTCCTTTAAAACAAGTTACTTCTCTTAAATCATGTCATTTCTCCTCTTTTAAAACAATTAAGTAGATCACTCATTTGACTCCCCTAAAGTCATTATAATGACCTTTAGGATTTTGGGACTAAGGCACTAGCCCAAAAGATTTGGAAACCACTTCCTTTTCAAGACTCTATGTACTTTAAGTAAAATACTTTCACTTTTAAGAATCCAAACTTCACTAAGAAAATGGATTTTACAACTTACAATTTAAACATCAAAGTACAATCAAGGAAGTACATAGAACAAATTCTATTCTAGGCAATCCAAATACAAACAAGGAATGGATCATTTAAGGAGTAGAACATACTTTCTTAACCTTAAGGAATCATGCTAGAAGAGGAGATAGTTCACATACCTTTTCGGCTAAATCCACAAGCTAAGCCGAATACGCCGTACGTAGAAGTGTCAACCTATAATGGTCACAACAAGGCTATCAACTTCTAGTCTCTAACGTAGAATAAAACTAAGTGTACGGTCTCTAATTCTACGGAAAATCGGGCAGCACTTCCTTTGTTTCTACTCACTTTGACACCTTTTTCAAGGTCGAATACAATAACCAACACGCCACATTTAAGGCTCCAACAACAACCAAACAGGGGATTACACGCCTACAATACGTGTAAAATTCCGCCACAATTCATACCAAATAGTATAATACTTCACTAGCCATTCTACCAACATACCACTAACAATTCAAAGTCTTTTCCAATCCTTTTCCGATTTCAAGTTCTTAGGTCTAACATGTTATATAGTCTAAACAACTTCAACAACCACACTTTCCTTCTTTATACAACATGCGACGCTTAAACTAATAATTGACTTGAATTGTAATCTTAAGGCTAAACATGCTAGTTTTGGATTAGGTTCCAATAGCCCATAAACATAACAAACTTCATACTATATAACACATGCTTCCTAAAAACCATAGCGACAACACTCAGTCAGTCTAAACTACTAACACGACAAAATTATACCTTTCCAAGCCCTTAAAATTTCCAAGATCCAAAGTCGCCTTAGAAATTCTTAGCTCATTTCCTTAAGTTCCAATCCGCTCCAAGCACTCCAGAGGCCTATGAAGAACCCATCTTCAAGTTCCAACTTCAAAGTTGAAGAACTCCTTAGTTTCCGCCATGACTAACGTGAAAACTCCGTTTTCCAAATCTTTCTATTGAGATAACCTTACAACACTCTTAGAACCTTGGTTTAAAGTCTTGTGGACAAAGGAACAAAATTACAAAATCTTGTGTGAAGGGGATAGTGAACCCAGAGCTAGGAGCTTGCACAAGAGTTCTCTCAATTTTTTTCTAAGTGTAAAAGACCTTGTCTTGCACTAACTTAGTATATAACACATATTGGAGGGCTTAGACTTAAACAAATGGGTGGCTAAGATGAATTTCACTTGGATTAAGCCTATGTGGACAAGTTGACAAGTCAACAATGTCATGCTAGCAAGACTAATCTTCCAAGGTGGTCAATGACCATTTTTCCCCTTACCAATTTCGTCCAAGACCACTTGTGGGGGTGCCACGTGTTGCCCTCTCATTCGTCCATAAAATTCTGTAACCCTCGTGGGTCCCACAAAACGTAAAATTCCTCGGGTGGGCCCCCACGTGACCAAATCCGTAAAAAAATAAATTTCCATTAGGTTAAGAGTTCCATACTCTTCAAATAATGCATTTTGAGAATCCAATTCTCAACAACAAACATTTTTCCTTTCCGACGTTCGGAAGATTTTCCGTCGGAAAAACAATTCTTCCTTTCGTACTAATTTCCAAGTCTTGTTTCCTTACGTACATTCTCTTATACATGTTCTGGACTTACGGGGTGTAACATTCTTCCCCCCTTAGAAACATTCGTCCCCGAATGTTCTTAGTCGGTTGTCACGCTACACAAACTCCGGCACAATCTCTATACTATGCCTATCAATTAATACTCCACAAGACTAACGACGCCACACCTGGCCATCGCCTAACATACGTAAACATATCAATGGACCTTCCGTCCGCTACCCCTTCTCACAAACTCGAAGGTTAAAGTCTTCTAAAATACGGGATCCTTAGAGGTTCCTTTCTTTCCTTACTTGTCATTCTTTCTCGTACTTCTAAACTCATTTAGTAAACGTACAAAATCTCAAATTTTGTTTCTGTTCTCCAATCCTTGGAGTTACTAACCAAACTTGGCCATATCGTTACTTACATTCCCGTTAAGGCTTTTCTCGGTCCTTACGACCTAGTTCCGATGGAACGCGTCCACAAACTCGTACCACGATTAACTAAACTTGGGCCTGACATCCTCGTGACCCTATCACATAGCGGGACCACTACCAACTAACATCACCCCATTCTATACTACCGGCTGACCCGAAATGAGTCCATAACCCGACTCATCGTCACACTTAACTTCTCATTCTTAGTTTGAAATAAATTTCTCTCTTATCTCAAGGTACTTCTTACCCTATCCTCCCATTCACTAGAGGTTAGTCACATAGGTCGAAGTATTTCTACCGTACATTCTTCCCTATTGGTCTTACACTGTCATGGGGCAATTACTACGTGTGAACTCTACACAACTATAGTCTCAGTTCACTTTATCATTCTTGTCAACATTCTTAACTCCTCACTCTACTAATCAAAGTATCCCTACTTCTGGGGTACTATCACTTTACAACTCTAGCAATAAGTGAAAACATATACGCTAGGGTAAAATCTGAATCTATCAATCCACGTATGATTCAAAAGAATCGACATATACCTGAAACCCCGTGCGGTGTCGCCTCCTGATCCTGTCCAGTAGTCACGTCATCTCTGCGGTTCGAAGGACCGTCAGAACTATAAACTCCACCCTGACCTCTACCACTACCGGTGGCATCCAACACCCTACCCTGGGGAACGCACAGCTGTGGAGGAAAGGGAATCAACCATCGGCCTCATAGGCTGAGCCACCTCACCGGTGCTCTTTCTAAAAGGACATACCCTCAGAATATGGCCCGGACGGCCACAATAAAAACAAACACCTGTGCCATAACGGCATTTCCCCGAATGACGCTTACCACATATGATACACTGAGGAATATGTGGCCTCGACCGAGAAAATCCTCTGCTCTCGGTAACCTCTACCTCTGGAGCTTGGACCGGCTCCTAAATACCTTGTGGGGTCAAATCTCCCACCTGTGAGCTGCGGGGGTATGTACTGGGTAGGCTGGGACAAATATCTCACTCGCTGCTGAGGCAGCTCGTCCAAAAACTCACCGGAATAACCAACCGGTCTAGCCCTCTTACGCAGATCTTCGCGCTGGCCCTCTACCCTCTGTACACCTGTCTGTACTGGCCGAATAACCTCCTGCTGAGGAAACTGTAGCATTGCTATCTTGGTCAATAACATAATGGCTTCCTTCATGACCCAAAGTCCGCCACTAATCGAGAAATCAGAGGCTCGTGCCGTGTTCTCAAAACTCGCGAAGAAGAACTCGCGATCGTGGAACCACATCCGGTATAACACAGGCATAAGCCCTATCAACTCTTCGAGTCCGACTAGTAGCTCTCGCTACTCCTTTGCCCTCTTCGGCGGCTGTTGCCTCCTCGAGGCATAATCAGAACACAACAATACGTCGAGAGGAATTATCTTACTAACACTTTCTATGGCACGATCTTAGAGTGAGAAGAATAGAAACCAACTCCTAAATGTCTTGTAGCCTCGCTCATGGGTGTGGCGCGCAACACACCGATAATCAAGACTCTACTAGACACGGTCAGTAGACATTCCGAGGACGATCGCTCGATACCACTCACACCCCGAACCCCGGGCCCGTGACTGGTGCCCTACCTGGGCACCCTTCTACCTTAACAACACAAGTAAACTGCGGAAATTAAATAGCATCCTTTTTTTTTTTTGAAAACCAATCGTGCGTGCAAGGGCAAAGCCGACAAGGCTGCCATATACAATACATAACAAAAGACGCTACACCATACATGAGTCCAATCCCACATATGAATACAGACCTCTAGGAGTTAACTGAAATATGACGGGACAAGACCCCGCCGTACCCAAAATTGTACAAAGCCCGTACTGAAGGATATATACCAAAAAGATAAACTCCTGGACAGAGGGAGCTATCCAAAAACCCTGAGCAGGATCCTACACCTGCCGATCACCAAACAGCGTACCTATACTGCAAGATGTAACGCACTTCGGCGAGGTCAAGACGAAGAATGTACCAAGTATGTGAGCGATGAAATGCGTAATAAAATCATAATCTAAACAAAGCAGGAGACATGTATGATAGCCAACCTACGATCACATAACACATAAGCGAATATATCAAGTCGGGACGCAAGCCCTCAAAGTCATTACTCAAATATAACCACGGGTCTCACGCCCATAATATCATTCATGCGTGGAATCCTTCCTCACCGCGATCCATGATATAATAACACCGATAAGGATACATGAACGCCAAGCCCCACTGTGTCCTAAATACCTCGGTCTCATGCCGGAATCCCACATCGTAAAAGCATGACCATACGGTAACACAAACAAATCCGGGGACATATATGATAATCAAATTACAACACACTGTGCCTTACTAACAATGAGAGTAAACAGTAATATCCTTACAATAAAAAAAATAGGAAGCTCACGATCAAAGCAGTACCACCCGCCCGCAGTATCACTTAGCCATCCTTTTCCTGGGACTATTTCACCCGCATAGGTCACGTGGACCCGCGTGAGGTATTCCTCGCATGAGACTATTTCACCCGCATAAGCCCTTACGGACTCGCATGAGGTACTCGCATAGGTCGGACGCCCGCACGGGACTATTTCACCGCATAAGCCCTACGGACTCGCGTGAGGTATTCCTAGCATCGTTGGTAGCAAATACACGGAAATATGCAATGCCACAACCCCGGGAATGACCCTAACGACTGATATACCAATAGCACACAACCGGCTATTTCCAGCACACATAGGCAAATCCTCAATTAACAAGCCAAAGTCCTTACCAAGGCACACTTAGACTAATTCTCAGTTAATCAAGCCAAAGTACTTATCAGGGCACACTTAGACTAATTCTCAATTAATCAAGCCAAAGTACTAATCAAGGCATCAATAGAATAATTCTCATTTAACAAGCCAAAGTACTTATTAAGGCACACTTAGACAAATCCTCAATTTATCAAGCCAAAGTACTAATCAGGGCACACATAGAATTATTCTCAATTAATCAAGTCAAAGTACTAATCAAGGCACACTTAGACAAATTCTCAATTTATCAAGCCAAAGTACTTATCGAGGCACCAATAGAATAATTCTCATTTAACAAGCCAAAGTACTTATTAAGGCACACTTAGACAAATCCTCAATTTATCAAGCCAAAGTACTAATCAGTATGCATAGAATTATTCTCAATTAATCAAGTCAAAGTACTACGTACGTACATTCTTTTCAAAAGACTCCTTTTTATGTAAAATCCCAAGATACTAACACCCGTAGTATCAAGGCATGTCTATTTTTCAAAGTAAGTTACTACACGTTTAGAAAACTCATTTCAAGGCTCAAATCAAGTAACTTCAAATTTTTACAATCTAGGCAACTTATGCCCTTTAATCAAAATAGACAACTTTCTAAACCTTCCATAAAGTCGTTATAACCAACTTCCCATAAAGCCGTTATAACCCTTTATGGTTTTAGACATATCCATTCCTTTTATAACCAAGAGACTTATACTATTAAAACCAAGTATCACATACTTACAAATCAAGTTCTTAACTTTCAAAACACTTCAAGTCTCTTAATATATAGAAAACAAGTTTCTTCTACTTTTAAACCTCAAGTAACTCACTCCTTTAAAACAAGTTACTTCTCTTAAATCATGTCATTTCTCCTCTTTTAAAACAATTAAGTAGATCACTCCTTTGACTCTAAAGTCATTATAATGACCTTTAGGATTTTGGGGACTAAGGCACTAGCCCAAAAGATTTGGAAACCACTTCCTTTTCAAGACTCTATGTACTTTAAGTAAAATACTTTCACTTTTAAGAATCCAAACTTCACTAAGAAAATGGATTTTACAACTTACAATTTAAACATCAAAGTACAATCAAGGAAGTACATAGAACAAATTCTATTCTAGGCAATCCAAATACAAACAAGGAATGGATCATTTATGGAGTAGAACATACTTTCTTAACCTTAAGGAATCATGCTAGAAGATGAGATAGTTCACATACCTTTTCGGCTAAATCCACAAGCTAAGCGAATACGCCAGACGCAGAAGTGTCAACCTATAATGGTCACAACAAGGCTATCAACTTCTATTCTCTAACGAGAATAAAACTAAGTGTACGGTCTCTAATTCTACGGAAAATCTGGCAAAGACTTCCTTTGTTTCTACTCACTATGCCACCTTTTACAAGGTCGAATACCATAACCAACACGCCACAATTAAGGCTCCAACAACAACCAAACAAAGCGGATTACACGCCTTACAATACGTGTAAATTTCCGCCACAATTCATACCAAATAGTATAATACTTCACTAGCCATTCTCTGACAACATACAACTAACAATTCAAAGTCTTTTCCAATCCTTTTCCGATTTCAAGTTCTTAGGTCTAACTTGTTATATAGTCTAAACAACTTCAACAACTACACTTTCCTTCTTTATACAACACGCGACGCTTTAAACTAATAATTGACTTGAATTGTAATCTTAAGGCTAAACATGCTAGTTTTGGATTAGGGTTCCAATAGCCCATAAACATAACAAACTTCATACTATATAACACATGCTTGCTAAAATCCATAGCTACAACAATAAGTAAGTCTTAACTACTAAAACGACTAAATTATACCTTTCCAAGCCCTTAAAATTTCCAAGATCCAAAGTCGCGCCTTTAGAAATTCTTAGCTCTTTCCTTAAGTTCCAATCCGCTCCAAGCACTCCAGAGGCCTATGAAGAACCCATCTTCAAGTTCCAACTTCAAAGTTGAAGAACTCCCTTAGTTTCGCTTGCGACTAACGTGAAAACTCGCTTTTTCGAAATCTTTCTATTGAGATAACCTTACAACACTCTTAGGAACCTTGGTTTAAAGTCTTGTGGACAAAGGAACAAAATTACAAAATCTTGTGTGAAGGGATAGTGAACCCGGAGAGCTAGGAGTTTGCACAAGAGAGTTCTCTCAATTTTTTCTAAGTGTAAAAGACCTTGTCTTGCACTAACTTAGTATATAACACATATTGAGGGCTTAGACTTAAACAAATGGGTGGCTAAGATGAATTTCACTTGGATTAAGCTTTATGTGGACAAGTTGAAGTCAACAATGTCATGCTAGCAAGACTAATCTTCCAAGGTGGTCAATGACCATTTTTCCCCTTACCAATTTCGTCCAAGACCACTTGTGGGGGTGCCACGTGTCGCCCTCTCATTCGTCCATAAAATTCTGTAACCCTCGTGGGTCCCACAAAACGTAAAATTCCTCGGGTGGGCCCCACGTGACCAAATCCGTAAAAAAATAAATTTCCATTAGGTTAAGAGTTCCATACTCTTCAAATAATGCATTTTGAGAATCCAATTCTCAACAACGAACATTTTTCCTTTCCGACGTTCGGAAGATTTTCCGTCGGAAAAACAATTCTTCCTTTCGTACTAATTTCCAAGTCTTGTTTCCTTACGTACATTCTCTTATACATGTTCTGGACTTACGGGGTGTAACAGTGGGCCTTTTCCAACTCAAGCTAAGGGAGGCTTTCTTTATTTCATCACTTTTACAAACGATTTCTCAAGGTTTGGGCATGTGTATCTTATGAAACACAAGTCTGAAGCTTTTGAGAAATTCATGGAGTACAAGTCAGAAGTAGAGAAGCAGCTTGAAACAAGTATTAAAACTCTTCGATCAGATCGAGGAGGTGAGTACTTAAGTAAAGAATTTCTAGATTACTTGAAGCTTCATGGAGTCCATTCAGAATGGACACCTCCCGGAACGCCACAAATGAATGGTGTTCTTTGAGAGAAATCGTACCTTATTAGATATGGTTAGATCCATGATGAACTTCTCAGCTCTACCAACATACCTATGGGGATATGCATTGCAAAGCTCAATCTACATTTTGAATAGAGTTCCATCAAAGTCAGTTGAGAGAACTCCATATGAGATATGGAATGGCGAAGCCAAAGACTTAAACACACGCGACCACAGGGGTGCCTGCATATGTAAAGAAGTTGCTCACCGACAAATTGGAATCTAAAAGTGAGAAGTATTATTTTGTGGGTATCCTAAGGAAACAAGAGGGTACTACTTCTATCTTCCCGAGGAACATAAAGTAATTGTTTCAAATGCAACTTTCCTGAAGAAGACTATGTCAACAAGGAACAAAGTTGCACAAGATAGAACTCAAGAAATTCAAGAAGTACAAAATAATGTAGAGAATGACCCACTTGTCAAATAACCTAGACAAGGATTCGTGGGAGTATTTGATGATGATTGGGTACTTAGAGTACGCCTTCACCGATGGGAGTGTTGTGAGGATCGCAGAAATGCAAGACCCTCATGCACAACCAATGATAGATGACACAATAGTTGTGCATCATCCTATTCAAAATGATATTCTGAAAGTTCTCAAGGTGGTGGATTGTCCAACACACAAACATCTTCTCAAAATCAAAATACAAGCAGTATCGAAACGCAGAATGTTCACTCAACTCGTAGATTACTAGGACTCATCGTGCACTGAAAGACTTAATCTCCTTTGAAACACATAATGAGATAGATATTCACGATGATGATGAGCCTACTACCTACAACGCAATGTTAGACATTGATTCACGAGAGATGGCAAGCCATGAAATCCGAAATGGAGTCTATGTACATAAACCAAGTATGGAACTTGGTTGACTTGCCAATGCGGGTTAGACCCATAGGATGCAAATGGGTCTTCAAGAAGATTGATGCATATGGCAAAATACAGACTTATAAAGCAAGATTGGTGGCTAAAGGTTATAATCAACGGCACCGGGTCGATTATGATGAAACTTTTACTTTGTTGCAAAGATTAAGTCCATTCGATTTTGCTTGCTATACCGCATACTATGATTATCATATTTGGCAAATGGATGTTAAACCGTCTTCCTCAATGGTAATCTAATTGAGGAGGTGTATATGATCTGACGGAGGGTTTTACATCTAAGACTCAACCCAAAGCAGTATGCAAACTACAAAAGTCCATTTATGGACTTAAGCAAGCCTCAAGGAGTTGGAACATTTGTTTTGACAAAGCAATCAAATCGTTTGACTTTGTTAGAAGCAAGGAAGATCCGTGCGTTTATAGTAAACGCACAAATGAGAACATTGTCTTCATTGTTATATATGTAGATGACATATTGATAATGGGAGACAATAAAACTCTCATGCAATCAGTCAAAGAATGGTTATCCAGAACCTTCATGATGAAGGACTTGGGTGAAGCCTGCTACATTCTTGGAATTAGAATCTACAGAGATAGACCTAATAGATTGTTGGGGCTATCACAGTCTGTATACATAGACAAAGTGCTAAAACGTTTCTCTATGGAAAATTCCAAGAAAGGGAATCTTCCTATGGGTCAAGGCATCAAGTTGTCAAGGAAGGATTGTCCTTCCACCGCGGTAACTTGAACGCGTGAAAGAGAATCCCATATGCCTCGCCTATAGGATCAATCATGTATTTCATGACTGCAAGGCGGATGTGGCCTATGCACTTAGCATGACTTGCAAATTCCAGAATCACGGGAGGAACATCGAAAGTCAAGAGTATTCTTAAGTATCTTAGACGAACTAAAGAATACTTCTTAGTCTATGGCGGACAAGAAGAGCTAGTAGCTACTGGGTACACTGATGCTAGCTTCCAGACAGATTTTGATGACTTCAAATCTCAGTCTGGTTATGCCTTCATTTTAAATGGTGGAGTAGTTAGTTGGAAGAGTTCCAAGCAAGCTACAACTGCCGATTCGACAACAGAAGCCGAGTACATAGCTGGATCGGAAGCTGGTAAAGAAGTTGTCGCGATATCCGAGTTCTTAAAGGAATTAGGGGTTGTTCCAAGTACCAGTTGTCCAATAACGATTTATTGTGACAACACTGGTGCGATTGCTCAAGCTAAGGAACCAAGATCAACGAATAGAAACAAGCATGTACCAAGGAAATACCACATACTCAGGGAGATGGTGGAGACAGAAGAAATAAAGATAGACTATATTCCCACCGAAAATAATCTAGCAGACCC
The DNA here is from genome assembly GCA_029844215.1 of Przewalskia tangutica. Lineage (NCBI taxonomy): Eukaryota > Viridiplantae > Streptophyta > Magnoliopsida > Solanales > Solanaceae > Przewalskia > Przewalskia tangutica. The sequence goes on from CM056723.1 coordinate 31,376,581, forward strand.
ATTTACTAAACCATTAAGTTTGGTCAAGCATAATAGTCATTTCGAAAATATGGGCATTAGATACATTGGTGATTGGCTCTAGGCCAAGTGGGAGATTGAAAGTATATATGTCCTAGAAACAATCATTTTAGGAGCACATGTACTTGAACACATTCATATTATTAATAAGATTAATATATATACTTGGCATTTGCAATTATTGAATTATTATTTGATTGTTTATATTATTCATTAATGTGCATCCCTTGAACTTACATTGTCATTAATAGTGTGAGATATTAATGATAGAGTGTAGTTCTTAAAATAGCCTAGACTAATGATCATTGAGAATGGGATATCAATGATATGTTATAAGTCGACATGTGGTCTGCATCACATTCTTAGAGAATGTAGTATCTCACTTATCGCAAGCAATAGTTGCTAGTGATGGACACATGGATACTCTTAGAGGAGTATTGGCATACCTGGCGATAAACTATTTGTTATACATGTCTAGAGTATTATCAGCATGTGGGAGATAGAGGTCCTTAGACTTGAGGTCAATATCGCCTTGTTTACGGAGCAATGCACTTTGATCCTGTCCTAAGCTCAAATGTCTTATAGGTTGAGACGCGGCTTGTATTGGGTGCATTACGAAGTAGATTGAAGGTGGTAGTTGAGCCAAGAATAGGATTCATTCCTCGATTGGAATTTCGAGAGAACACTCAGCTTCTCAGAGATGTTAGGTCGACCAAGTCATTGGCCAATGCAAGAGACATATCTAGGATATGGTCTAGTTGTCGACTAATATAGATGAGATAAAGTGATCAAGCCATTTGGATAGACACTTGGCAAATCTTAAGCTTGATCGAGTGTGTCGCGAATGAAAGGAATTTATCATCTCACATAGAGGTTTGTTTACTTGAGTCTTGTAAACGTACTTCACATATCGTCCGTCACCGCGCTAGTCAGGAGTTCCGTGTGAACCTTGATTTGATCAAGTCCGATGTGTGAAGGCCTAAAGGGTCACACTAAGTCGATTGTCTTTCTGGCCTAAGGGTATATTGAGAGAATGTAAAATATCGGATTTTGAATCAAGATATTTTATTTTATAATAAATTATGGGATAATTTTCATTTGATGAAAATTAATTAATTAAGTTAAAATTAAGTCTTGGATTTAATTAGAATCAAACGCGTGAGAAAATAAATAAAGGAATCGCATGTGATGGGCCCTGTCCACCGCCCATCGCAATTTGGATTTGGGTCGTCTTGGCTTTGATCCAAATCAATAGGTTTAGGGTTTCCTCACTATATATTTGGCACTTAACCCATAATTTCAGTTGAACTCATTTTTCACTTTCTGAACTTAGAGTTCAGGAAATAAACTCTCTCAAACCTCTGCCAAGATTTTCTAGCTTTCTTGGGCAAAGGAATATACTGAAGCAAGGCTTGCACCCGGATTGACAATCGCGTGCGCACCTTTTAGTAAAGACTGTAAGTTTTCTTTTATGTCTTTGCAGATTTGAATTATCGCATAATCACACCAGAAACGTTTGTTGGAGCAAGTAAGTTTACTCAAAATTTTAAACTTCCGCTGTGCCTTACTTGTATGTTTTACACCCAACAAATCCCTACACTTACCCCTTTTAAAACACTGATTTAGATAACAAATTACAAAGTTGGGAAAATAGCATTTTTAATCCTTGAGTTATTGCTTTATCCTACTTTCAGTACATGTATTATTTGATAAAGCATGTGTTTGACCTTCCATTAAACTAGTCCTTTGTGATTTTGGTCCCTAAAATTAACCAGAGCTAATAGAAAGAAAGAAACTTAACACAAACCCGCAAGGGTAGCCAAGTTGGTGTAGCAGTAGAGCGCGGGATCGCAAGGTCACGAGTTCGATCCCCTGCATAAACCTTCTTGGTTGAGTCTGTCACACATGGCTTGCCAAGTGTGGTTTACATGGCTGACGTGGTTTGCAGGCTACTGCGTCAGTCCGGGGTTTACCCTGTGCGCACTCGAAAGAGTAGCGACTGCGGGTTCCTTCGTCAACAAAAAAAAAAAAAAAAAAACTAACAGAATCTTTAATTTAACATTATCGAATTATTATTTATTTTTTCCTAAAAAAAGGCTTGCAAATCATCAACCTTGCTACTGTTGATTTAGCTTTCAATACTGTATTGCTGTCACCTATGATATTAAATAAATAAATTTCCTTACATCCACTCTTCATTTCTTTAATGGTTGTTTGGAAGAAGTTCAATAAAATTGAAAATTATTGGCCAATGGCTACAAGCTCATCTTTTACTTAGGGCCCGTTTGGATTGACGGTGGGCAGAAGTGAAATGATTTTGTCAGAAGATTGACAGAATTGATTTTGGCAGAAGTGATTTATGTTTGGATGCAACAATGTAAAAGTGACTGTTATCAATAAATGATGTTTGGATAATTTTGATCAAAATTGCTTTTGAATGTAGAATTATCAAAATGGACATTTAGTCAATACATATAGATAAAAATTACTAATATGGAAGTATGTAAATAAAAATTACAAATAGATAATAGAATTTAAAGTGCAATATAGTACTTATATATTAGTGGAATATTATTACAATACTAATATAAAGTGCAAATAGTATTTAAATATTATTACAACTTGGGTATATTTATTTCTTGTTTGTTCAAAATATAATGTATTATAATAGTAATATTCAGAGTATTTGAAAGAAGACAATAGAAAATGGATAAGGATAATTCTCGTATAATCGGACAACGTTAGGATGTTTGAGGAGTTTAAAGTTCCAATCTGCAATTACACATGAACAAATGTCAACTTTAGTAGTATATTTGATTTTTTTAATTAAAACAGAACATAAATAGTATACTTGATTTTTTTAGTAATTATTTCTAGAGGGTAATGAAAGTTGTATAGTTGAATTTTTTTTAGTAATTATTTCTAGATATTTATATGGTAATGAAAGTTGTATATTTGAATTTTTTTTAGTAATTATTTCTAGATTTCAAAGAGGGTAATGAAGGTGGATAGAATTGTTGATGAAAATTAAAGATGGTAATAAAGGAAATGGTAAAATTCAAATTGAAATAAATGATAAATCTTACAGAAGACTTACAGCGTTTATAAATTTTAAACACATCGGAAGTCTTGAGATCAAGACTTTCTAAAAACCAAACCAAACATGTCAATTTTATCATTTTCATCCAAACACAAACTTATGATATCTTTGTTTGTTTTGGTCATGGTGATGTATTGTTATTTACAACTTACAAGTACTTGTGGCAAGATTGGTGAAGCAATTAGATTCTGTAATTATGCTGCTTCTATATCTCTTTTTTTATTCCAGTTTTCTAATTCTTCAAATTAGTATTCTGTTAAGTTTTCGGTGTAGTTCCGTTACTTTGGTTAGCTTAGAGATAAAACATGCACAATTCTTTTAATTGAAAGTTTAATATACTTAATTAAATATTACAAGGACTAAAATCATAATTAAGCAATAACACTAGAATCAAATCACTATTTCCCCTGCAAAGTTCAACTAAGACTCTAAGAGTGAGTGTGACACGTACTTTTCTAAAGCTGCACATGGGAATTAATGCATTTGTTTCTCGTACAGTCATACTAGTATTTCTAATAGTACTGTGAACTAAAAGTAGGGAATATCTTTTTTAATGCCACCAATCATGCAGTGAATGGCGCATCTATGACATTTTTCTCAATTTAGGTGGTGTTTGGCCAAACTTAACTGTTTTTATTTCTCAGAAACACTATTTTGACCAAACATCATCTTTCCAGAAGTAGAAATACTTTTTTCAGAAGCAAAAAAGTTTTTTCTAGATGGGAAGAGAAGTAGAAAGCAATGTGGTCTGGAGAGAAATCTTTCTGGAGCGCATTTGTCGTTCATTAAAAAAAAATTGGATCTCATTTATCATTTTCTTTTCACAATTTTTTTTTAATATCATATAATATCCCCATATAAAATAGAAATTTGATAATAAGGGTAGAGTGGGGGTAGGGCGTGGGTAAGATTTATTTTTTTTTTTATATAAAAGTAACAAAAAATATGAAATAGAAATTTAAGGATGAGTAGGGCAATGAGGTGGGGTAGGTGTAGGGCGGCATAAGAAAAAAAATCATATTTTTCAATATTTTTTTTTATAAAAGTAACAAAAAATATAAAATAGAAATTTGATGATGGGTAAAGCAATGGAGTGGGGTGGGGGTAGGGGGTAGGGCGGGGGTAAGAAAAAAATTCATATTTTTTAATAATTTTTTAAAAAAGTAACAAAAAATATGAAATAAAAATTTGAGGATGAGGTAGGGCAGGGGTAAGAAAAAATTTCATATTTTCAATCATTTTTTTATAAAAGTAACAAAAAATATGAAATAGAAATTTAAGGATGGGGTAGGGCAATGAGGTTGGGGTTCGGGGGTAGGTGATCGGTGTATTTTATATACACTTTTCGAGTCATTTTTAGTTAATCTTTTGTCCCTTTTTGTACAAATAAGTGTCGTATTAGGATAGTTTTTCTTTCTTTTGAGTCAAAGTGGTTAAAATGGCCAAATGACGGAAAAGAAGCTAAAAGAGGCAAAGAGAGGTTCGAGCTTAAAAGACGAGAAAGTGGCGAGCAGGCGAACTTGGATCGCCGCGCGCCTCCTGCGATCGAGCGAGCGCGCCTAATCATCGAAGGCTGCGCAGAGTTCCAGCCATGGCGCCTGCGAGCATACAGAGATCGCCGCCGCGCCAAATCACCCGGCATCGCAGATTCCGTGCGGCAGCGTGGCGCGAACGCGAAAAATCATGTTTTATGACGAATTTAGGCGGGCTGAAGGAAAGTTAGAGGCGGTTTTGAGCCTATAAAAGGAGAACCCTAGGCAGATTTTAGTGGTTCCCTTTCTTGCACAACACAAGGATTCTTGCTTTGAAGATTGGAGACCATAGTTTAGTAATTTTCTTTCCTTTTCTTTTCTTTTATTTCAGCTTTGTATGATGAACCTTGAATTAGTTCTTGTCATGTCAATGACTATGAACTAATTCTTTTATAGGGCTTTCCATGTTAATTCACTAGAAACTTATGTTATAAATTGATGCATGTTATGGTTATTCTTCTTCTTGTTGAGATTTATCCAATAATTGCTTTGAATGCTTGGTAATTAATTGATCACTAATTATCATTATTTATATGATTTCTAATCAAACTTCGAAAGGAGGAGGTTGTGAATATGCTGTAAGTTAGGTAGACATATTTTGGATTGGGGATGAAAATACCTCAATTATTTATGTAGCGTTAATGAGAGGCTTAACAACCCTAATTTTGCGCATGATGCGTGACGGTTAACTAGGTTTTTGTTCTTAATCCTCCTATAGAGTTATCCTTATCACCAAAAGGTAGAAAGGAGCAATACTGGGGTTGAGTGTTTATATATCCTTAACGGGAATATAAAACGATTTCGTAAACCTGCTAGCTCCGAGAGAAGAAAGCCATAATTCATTGCATTAATAATTAGCATAAGCGGATAGTTGAGGAGACATGAAAGCCCTATTCCCATCACAACTGAAGTAAACCTATAGTTAATTAGCCTTTATAATTATTAGTCATAAACAACAAAATCAAATATCGATTACCAAATAGATACCAAAAGATAGATAGTTGGTACTTGAACCCTAATCCTTGAGGACGATATTCGGTCTTACCAAGACTATATTACTTGTCACGATAACGTGCACTTTCGTTAAAGTGCGTGCATCTTTTCGCGCATCAATAGGGCGGGGGTAAGAGGGGGAAGAAAAATATTCGTATTTTTTATAAAAGTAAAAAAAATATGACATAGAAATTTGAGGATGGGGTGGGGGTAGATGTGGGTAGGGTGGGGTAGATTTGGACATATTTGAGTCATTGACTATCATATTGTCGTTACATTTCTTATGTACAATATAATATTATTTTTTGATTAAATGTTGCAATTAAATAATTTTAAAAAAATTTATTAAATTATAAAGATATACTAATTTTTAGAAACATATGATAGAAAAAAATATTTTAAATCAATTAAAAAGAATATTCTAGTAAATTTGCATAAAGGTTGGTCAAACAGGAAACTGTTTCTGTTTCTAAGAAGCACTTCTATAATTATAGGTCAAACACCCTAACTGATTCTCCAGAAACAGTTTCTGCAGAACTACTTCTGAGAAACAATAACACATTTCCAGAAGCTTGGCCAAACAGACCATTAATATGCCAAATAAAAGATGGTGGAGGAGGTAAATCATGGTAAATCAGCGGCGCACTAGGTGGGAGACATTGTGTCTGATGCCCACAAGGAGCCACCCCCCACAAAGGAGGAATGTAACTCCCACACTACGGCTGGGCTCGAACCTGCCTATTTGGGAGCAATCTACCACCGTGGAACCAACTGAGTTACGCCCATGCGTACAGATGTTATTTCTAATTGATTATACGTGGAGGGGTTCGAGTATGAGGGCTAAAACATTTTACTTTTAATTAGTACAAATTAAAGCACATTAATTGTTTTTTTGCTTATTTTTAAAATAAACTTTATATTTCAAGACCATACAACAAACCTACTTCCAATAAAAAAAAAAATTTAAACTATATTTATTAAATATTTGAAAAACTTATTAAAGCATGCAAATTGTGCTTGACTTTTCATATAGTAATAGTATAGTATTATATAAAATAAGATTAAATAATAGTGTCATTGCGTATGAATGTATGAATTATATATCAACAGTCATGTTCACATATAATAGTAGGCATATTTATCGATAATTTGTTTTTGTGAGAAGGAAACTTCTTTAACTAATCAATGATACACATCTATCAAAAATAACATAGTAGTAACAATTAATATTTCAAAAGTTATCCTTAATTTATTACTCACTGTGTTGTCACACAACTGCTAGATATCTTCACTTCATCTTTGCAAGTTTGGAATCCCTGTGCATTCCTCTCTTCCTCATGCCATTAAAATACCAGAACAAAATTTGATCCACCAATTTCTCTGGTAGTGCTCGAATAATGAATCCTTGAATAGCATGTGGCCAGTAAGGCATGCAAAATTCGTCATAACCGATCCATTTTATGCTCGCTTTACTGTATGCTTCAGCTGATGGAATGAATAAGGAAGTTTTCTTTATGTATGTCATCTTTGTTGCCACTAGCAGTGGAATCTGGAAAAATGTTCACAACAGAGGAAGTCAGTTCAGAGTGTAGTGTTACTTTGTTTCCTGCAATCAACATAGATAAAAGAATTGAAGAAACCATGAAAATGGACCCGGAACTAGCCAGCATCTGTTAATTACATCCGTCCTTCCTCATGAGGGTTCGGTAGCCAGCATAGTTCTAGTTTTTTGCTGTGTGGATCATATAGATAACTTACATGTAATTAATATACGGTAAGTTGTTTTTCCTTCTTCTTCCCTAATTCCTCTTGACCTGCTTTTAACTAATCCATTAATTATTGTTGACTAGCTTCATTTATTACTAATCTCTTCATTTTTTAAAACTATTTTCTTGTCTTTTATTTATTTGCTTAAGTTCATAAAAACTTTAGAATAACATAAGCATCTTCTTCCAAAAGTCCTCTTTGCAAGATTTATGCTTTGCGCCATGTTGTTATAATTATTATATTTTTCGTTCGATCGATTTGTCTATATAAACTGTAAAAGACGAATAATCCAAACCAAAACCAAAAGTTGATCAAGGTCCGTGTGGTATTCGTAACCTTCAAATTTTGGATCCGCCTCTACTTTCACTGATTCCAATAGAATGTAACCAATGTTCGCAGAGTTGGACGGAATTTTTAGCAGATTTGTTAATTAAAGAGTTATTGTTATAAAATCAATTAAATACAAAATATATTGATAAAGGTAGATTAGTCAAACTGTAATTTTAAATTAATAATAAATGATTTATAAGAATAGAGTCTGTGAAAGTACTAAAATGTTAAAGGGTTAGAATGGTCCTTTTACATCAAATGATAGAATAGTCTTTTCTACATTTATTACTTTGTACACTGTATATGTATATTGTAGATATTTTTGGAGAAGTTATTGGAATCAGTTTTCTTCCCAGAAGCCTAACGTTCCTTCTCCCTTCTTCTTTCCTGAAAACCCTAGTTACCAATCCTTCTTCCTTCATTCTTCTTAGTCTGTAAGTATGGATTTCGATGTAGTTTAACATGGTATCAGAGCAGGTTACTCAATCTGTTGGAGATTTCTGAAAACACATTGAAGAAACTTCGATCAATTGAGATCTTGAGATCCGAATTTGCGCAAAGCACAATACAACTAAATTTCAAGCACAATCGGGGACATGCAATGGAAGATCTGAACTCTTACTAGTTGATTTGGACAATTTCATGATAAATTAAAGGAATCGGAGGTTAGTACTGATATGGAGACTGGTGGAGATAATGTGGTGAGTGCAACAGCAGCGGTTAGCATCGATCACAACCATCCTCTCTATCTATTTCCGTCGGATGCACCGGGATCGCTTACTGTTGGTGTAGTATTGACTGGAATGGAGAATTACACGCTGTGGAACATGGCAATGAAGTTAGCGTTGCTAGGCAAGAACAAGATCAGATTCGTTGATGGAACTGTTAGGAGAGAGTCTTTCAATGAAAATCTTGTGAGTCTATGGGATAGATGTAATGCGATTGTAGTTTCGTGGTTGATGGGAAATGTAAGCAAAAGTCTGCTTACTGGTATGTTGTTTAATTCTGATTCCCACGCAATATGGGAAGATTTGAGAGATAGATTCGATAAGGTGAATAACTCAAGGACTTTTCAATTGCATAAGGAAATATCTTCAATAAGACAGGGTACGATGCCAGTTTCTGTATACTATTCCAAACTTAAGGATCTATGGGATGAGTATGATTCGATCATACCATTACCAAATTGCTGTCCAAAATCAAAAGAGTTCGTAGATCATACACAGTACCAGAGGTTGCTGCAATTCTTGATGGGGCTAAATGATGGCTATGGTCAGGTGAGAAGTCAAGTGCTTATGATGCAGAAAATGCCCAACTTGAATCAAGTATATGCTATGATTAACCAGGAGGAAAGCCAAAGGATAATTGGAAGTTCAACCAGGGGAATACGCGAGTGTGGAATCTATGGCTACGCTTACTACGAGGTGGAAATGTAAAGAGAAGAAAGTCATATAACCCGAATGCGATATGTGACTACTGTGGTATAAAGGGGCATTTCAAGGTGGATTGTGTCAAGCTAATGAAGTGTGACCACTGTCACAAGACTGGGCACATTCAGGATGACTGCTACATACTACATGGCTATCCAGAGAATTTCAAAGGAAAAAGTAAGAGGGCAAATGCAGTGCTTGGAGGAGATTATGGATTCGACAGTACTAGACATGGAGGACACCAAGGTGGTGACACATCATATTATCAACAGAATGGAGGACCGTTTTATGGAGGAAACCAGTTCACACCAGCTCAACACCAACAATTACTCACAATGCTCAACAACAGATCTGGAGAATCCAGTGCAAGTGCAAACATGGCAGGTAAAATCAATTCATGTGAGAAATTGTTAAAATGGATTCTAGATTCAGGTGCTACTAATCATATGATTAGTAATCAAGGACATTTATATAATAAACATTTGGTAGAGAATGCAGGCAGAGTTCAATTGCCTACAGGAGAATCAACTAAGATTACACATGTTGGAGAATGTGACTTAGGAGAAGGTGACGTACTTAAGAATGTCCTGTGTGTACCAAATTTCAGATTTAATTTCATGTCCATTTCAAAGGTGACAAGAGAATTAAATTGCAGTGTATCATTCTTTCCCCACTACTGTGTATTTCAGGATCTCTCATCTGGGAAGGTGAGGGGGATTGGGAATGAGGAGGATTGTTTATATGTGCTGAAAATAGACATACAAAATAAAGAAGGATTGCTGAGCAAGTGCCTGACAGCCATACAACCAGTGGATGCAAGTACTTGGCACCAAAGGCTATGTCATGTTCCCATTGTTGTTATGAAGAGGATTCCAATGTTTTCTGATTCATCTTTTACTTTTAGTAACTGTGAAGTATGCCCTATGGCTAGACAATGTAGAAAACCATTCCTTGTGAGTTCAAGTAGAGCTTCAGGACCTTTTCAAATGTTACACATGGATGTATGGGGGCCATATAAAGTTGATACGTATAATGGAATGAGATACTTTCTTACTATTGTTGATGACTTTTCTAGATGGACTTGAATTTTCTTAATGAGGCTTAAGACAGATGTGAGCACACTTCTTAGGCATTTCTTCACTGAAATACATACTCAGTTTGATGTGAGAATAAAGAAGATAAGATCAAACAATGGTACTGAATTCTTTAACCAACAATGTAAAAATCTGTTCCAACAACATGGTGTGATACATGAGAGTTCTTGTCCTTATATACCTCAACAAAATGGGGTGGTAGAAAGAAAACATAGACACCTGTTAGAAACTGTCAGGGCCATTAAAATTCAGGGAAATATACCAGATGTGTTTTGGGGTTACTGTGTGGAAGTAGCAACATACATCCTAAATAGAATCCCATCTACTACCTTAGGGAATAAGTCACCTTATGAATTACTGTATAGCAAATGCCCTTCACTCTCACATTTGAGGGTAGTAGGTTGTTTATGTTTTGCTACTACCTTGCCCAGACAGGACAAGTTCAGTCCTAGGGCTACAAGATCTGTGCTTTTGGGATATGGGAGTACACAAAAGGGTTACAAACTTTATGATCTGGATAAACAACTAATCTTCATGTGCAGGGATGTTGTTTTCATGGAAACAATCTTTCCATGAGACAATGCAGGTGACATGGATATTTCTATTCAAACACATGATCATTTTTGTTATGATGATCTGGTTTTCTATCAGCCAACAAGATCTCCCCATCACAGTTCTATTATCGTCTGATGGCGGTGATACACAACTTGTCTTTGGACATGATGATACACCAGTAGGCCAAGTCACTCAAATGAATAATTACAATGCTAGAAAATCTACCAGAACTGGTAGACCTCCCATCTGGCATAAGGACTATGTAACTCAGCAAGGATCCACCAGTTGTCTTTACTCAATATCAGATGGCATGGATTATGGAAGAGTGTCACCTACATATCAGACATTTATTGCTCAGACATATGCAGAGATTGAACCACACAACTATGCAGAAGAAGTCAAGGACAAAAGATGGGTTGATGCAATGAAGGCAGAAATACAAGCACTGGAGGATAATAAAACTTGGGAACTTGTGGAGCTTCCAGAAGGTAAGAAGGCCATTGGTTGCAAGTGGGTTTATAAGATCAAATATAAAGCCACATGAGAAGTTGAGAGATACAAGGCAAGGCTGGTTGCAAAAGGCTATAATCAAAAGGAAGGTTTAGATTATCATGAAACTTTTTCTCCGGTGGTAAGGATGACTACTGTGAGGTCTGTAGTTGTTGTTGCAGCTGCCAAGAAATGGATCATTTATCAAATGGATGTCTACAATGCTTTCATTCAAGGAGATTTATATGAAGAGGTTTTCATGAAGCTACCAGATGGCTTCCATAGCAATAAAGGCCAGAACAAGGTATGCAGGCTAATCAAGTCCCTATATGGCCTAAAACAAGCATCTAGGCAATGAAATATTAAGTTGACATCAGCTCTGATTCATTCTGGATTTCATCGAAGTCAGTTGGACAATTCTCTGTTTACCAAACAGCAAGGTGACAAGCTAGTGGTGGTTCTAGTCTATGTTGATGATCTGACATCGGGAATGATCGTACTTATCCAATCTACCAAGCAAGCTTTACGAATGCCTTCAAGATTAAAGATTTGGGAACTAAAATACTTTACGGGCATAGAGTTTGGCGAGCTCCCAAGGTATTGTCATGAATCAAAGGAAGTATGCCTTGAACTTATCTTCGCTTTAGGCTTGTCGGTGCCAAGCCCAGAATCTCCCTATGGAGTTAAATCAGAAACTTACAACAGTTGACCTTGATAATTTGCTTACTGCTCAACAAATGTCACAGAACAAAGCAACTCAGTCCACAGATTCACCAGATCATTTGCTCCCTGATCCAAGCTTGTATAGGAGACTCATTGGCAGGCTGCTATATCTAACTAACACTAGACCTGATATTGCTTTTGCTGTACAACATTTGAGCCAATTCATGCAACAACCTAAGAATTCACACTTGGAGGCTGGGATGAGATTGGTCAAGTACATCAAAAGGGCTCCAGGATCTGGGATTTTACTTAACAGCTCCAGTACACCTCAGCTTCAGGTGTATTGTGATGCTGACTGGGGGTCTTGTGTAAACACTAGACGATCCACATCGTTACTGCATCGTTTGGGTGAGTCACCTGTGGCATGGAAATCCAAGAAATCCCACCATATCCGAAGCTCGGTGAGGCCGAATACGAGGCATCGGCCGCTGCGATGGTGAAGTGGTATGGATGACTGGGTTGTTTCGGGAGCTGAACATTTCCATTCCTTCGCCTATTTCTGTGTTCTCTGATAGTAGGTCTGCAATGCAGATTGCAGCTAACCCTGTGTTTCATGAACGCACCAAACATATCGACATCGATTGTCATTTCATCCGGGAGAAGATTAAGGGAGGTCTTGTCCAGATTTCTTATCTTCCATCAACTGAACAACCAGCGGACCTGCTTACAAAGGCTCTCACTACTGTTCGACATACGTATTTGTTGTCCAAAACAATCTATTTTTTCATTTTAAAAGAAATTTGATGATGATATTTATAGTTCATATAGCTCTAATTAAAATAATACTGAATTGCTTTTGTATGCATATATAGTACATGAAAACGTGAAGAAACTTTAATTTTTTTCTAAGAAAATATAATTTCCACTTCTCGACCCAAAAGAAGATAATTATCTTTTCCTTTTGATCACTTTCTATAGTGCCAACTTATTGTGAGGTTTCTATTTTTTTCCTCTTTTTTATTGTATCATCTGTTAGTATAGAAAATAAGTCTCAGCTCTAAGTAAAGAAAACATTGTCTTACCATCCAAGAATATGTGAAGTAGATAGAGTTATTTCTCGCTTAATTAGAGATTTCAGGTTCGAGTTTTAGACATGAAGAATTTTTTGGTAGGGACTGCTTTCCCCAAATGGCCTAACACGGAGCGAATTTGATATAGTCGAGCTCCAACGCGAGTCAGACACCAGGTGAAACCCCCCAAAAAATATATCTTTTATGTTGACTTAATTTACAAAATAATCATTCTAAATTCACTAATATACCGCGAGAAACCCAAGTAAATTCTCTAGTATATATATATATATCCTTACTGATAGTATTCATTTTCTTAACGTACGTCAATGTTAATTGCAACATGCTGTCGACCTCCTAAGAGTTTGTAAACATGAAATAAGGTAGGTCTAAGAAGAAAAACAAAAAAGAAGGAAATCATCATGTGATAGTATCTTGGGGTCCTCAAGCATGTGAAAGTATCTTGGGTCCTCCGTTATCTTTCACGTGAAAGTATCTTGAGGTCCTCAAGCATGTGAAAGTATCTTGGGTCCTCCGTTATCTTTCATGTGAAAGTATCTTGGGGTCCTCAAGCATGTGAAAGTATCTTGGGTCATCCATTATCTTTCCCATGGGCTAATTTGATACGTTTACACTGGACTGTATATTTTTATATTAAATAAAAATATTAAATTGTACTATATTGTAATAAACTGGACTGTATTAATATATAATAAACGATATTAGAGTATTAATATATAATAGACTATATTTTTTATTTTATTTTTATTTTTAGTACCGTCCAGGGGAGACCCAATGACAGTTGGAGTGTACTATTTTTTAGAAATAGTACAGTCCAGTCTGATTGAAAACGTTCACCAAACGCTATATTATGTTTTTGTCCAGTGCAGTTCAGTCTAATACAACGTACCAAACCTGCCTATGTATCGTGTGATTGACTACCTTTATTTCTTTATGATTATTATATTATATACATCACAATGTAAAGAGTAACAAATTACCTGGCACTGCACATCGATTCCTTGCTGCTTGTATTCAATACTCAGGGATTTTGACAACATTTGTACATACCTGCATTTGGAGCTTAGATTTCATTTAATATATCCTCTTACAATATTATGCAAACTAAATTCTTGATGAACAAAAGCACAACGTTGAGACATGGCTCAAGTCACCCACTCCATTAGAACCTTTTAAAACGCACACTAATACAATATAGTTATATAAGAGTTCTCAATTTACTCCTACTTATTTGTATCCATCAAAAATAGGACACTTAACAAAGGAAAGTTTTAAGGAATATACAAAAATGCATAGTATTTACAGTTTCTTAACCCTAGAATTCTACTTACAACTTGGGTTAAAAAAATAACATATCCAGTGAAATCCACAACGTGGGTATGAGGAGGATAAAGTGTACGCAAACCTTACCTCTATCTTGATAGGTAGAACAACTGTTTTTGAGAGAATCTCGACTCAAGACAAAACACAAACACAAGTAAAAGCAAAGTATGACAAACAAAACGACTAAATCATGATAGCGATTTCTGGAAAAAAATGCAATAACTAATGCAAATAAATATTATGATCGGGATATACCTTACAAATCAAAGACCTAGGGAAAAAACGGATTGTTAGTCATGAAGAATAGTTCTCTCTTCCTCTTCCTCTACTCCTCCTTCTCGTCTTCTCTTAGATTTCTTTGATTGAACATCTATTATTAATATATTCTGAAAGATAGTTGAAGAAAGTTTTGAAAACAGTTCCCGTAGAACGCGAGCATTGAGGCTTCATGGAAACAAAGAGAGAGGAGTGGAAAGCCATTTGACTCGTCGGAGAGGGGTCATACTAGGCTAAGCTCAAAGCTTTCTCCGGAGCATATATTTATTTTGTGTGGTGTCATAAACAAATTACAAAATGAGGCATTTGAGATCAATCAAGATGTATTAACCTTTATCAATGAAAATTAAGATAAATTAGTGAAATTCGGTCTACTTATGAAAATCAAAATGAGGCATTTGTGTGCTTGTATTCAATACTCAGGGACTTATTTAGAATCAAAAATTTGTAGTTGCAATCGAGAAAGTCACTATAACACATTTATATCAAACAAGTTTCTATTGACGCATACTTAATTAGATTCACAACTTACATTCGGCACCGTGAAAAATTTAGAAGTATTAATTCAAATAAATTAATCAAATTAAAAATTAGATTCATATTGAAATCCAAAAAAGGTGAATCGAATAATTTAAACGTAATTAAGATCTTACGCTTTAGTGGCGGCGTAAACAGAGTAGAGAGGATAGGATGACACAGTTGACGAGGAACCTGATCCTATGTTAACAATAGCACCTTTCTTCTTCAACAACATCCTCGGAATGATCGACTTTGTCACACAACTTAATCCCACCATATTTACCTTCATCAAACTCTCCATCAACTCCAAATCAACCTCATGCAAATATTTGGCATAAGGATAGGACAATCCAGCATTATTAATCAAGATTCCAACATCAACATCATCAAATATAGCTTCTTCTTCTATCTTCTTCACAATTTCATCTGGTGTACACTTCGCGAAATCTATAACAACAGTTCTAATGGAGATTTTTCCTCCATATTTTTCATTGATACCATTCACAGTATCTTCAAGTTTTGTAGGGTTTCTTCCAACTAATATGAGATTTAGACCCTTAGCTGCTAATTCAAATGCAAGGGCTTTGCCTATTCCATCGGTGGATCCAGTAATTAGAACCCATGCACCGTAATATTCTTTCAAATTCTTTGATGGCCTCAAGAAACTTGCCCATACCCATATGATAAATTTTACAATAGATTTGGAAAGAGCAATAAAGCCAAGAGAGAGAATAAAGTACTGCAAGTACTCCATTTACACTTAAATAGTTAAATTGAAGCTCTCTTGAAAGTTGGAGCCACCAACCTAGTCTATATATATATATATATATGAGCTATATTGTCCGCATAAACAGCTCAACTGATTCTCAAAAAAAATAATTAAAAAAATATATGAGCTATATTTGTTTAAAACATTTATTTAATTTATAAGCTAAAAATCGAAGCATACAATAATAAGTTCACGTTCCAATTCTTCTTGATAGTTATATTTCTATTAGCACATGTACTAATGGTATAGGTTACATATTTAGAATACATTTTAGATATTTTTTGGGATATATTCATTAAAAACGGTAGAATACATTCTTAATATTTTATCTATCCGTGCGATTCAAAATAGAACACTCATCGAAATTATACAATACTATATTGTATAATTATAATAGGATTAGATTCTTATTATAAAAAAATCAATATTATACATCTATATATTTATATTAATGAGAAAAGTTTTCTAAAAGAATATTAATATAATTCTACGTGGCATAAGAAGTCTAAATCCCAAAACTTAAATTTATTTTCCTTTCTTTTTTCGACGGTCCGCCCGAGATACATTTATCTGCCTGTCGGCAGACCTATTCGCTTGTCCCCTCCCTTTTCCTTTTGTTTCCCAAGAATCAGCCTTTCCGCAGCTGCCCTAGAAACAGTCAATTTGCCGACAGTGTTTTTCTTTTTCTTCTTTGTCCCCTCTTGTCAAAGGGAAAGCACATCACCAGGCTTTCTATGTACCTTTTTTTTTTTTTTGTCACCACTCAAATTGGAGGATCATGACAGACGCCCAGACTATAATTGTTGAGTATCACTAATCAATTAATATCTAATCGTAATTAATCATTAATTATGGGCTCCAAAGACCGTCACAAGATACTCTGTGGAAATAATAACTGAAAAAGAGCTATGTAGGACCCAACCTATATACATATACATATCAAGGCCGACAGGGTCATACATGACTATACACATGACAACGGTCTACAAGTCTCTAAAGAGTATGTGACATCATAAGGACGGGATAGGGCCCCGCCATACCCATATGTATATGCAAAACAATATTATACCGAAATTAGACCGCCACTCCGAAGCAAGACGAGTGCTCCAATATCCACTGAGTCAGCAATCTACTAATGGGGACCGTCGCCTTGATAAATTACTAATATTTTATAAAGATTAAGACATTGATAAAAATTATATCTTATCAAATTCTAAAATTTTCAAACCTAATATCAAGAGAACAAATTTTTGTGTAATAAATTCTCAAAACGAGATATAATAACTTTTCTTATAAAAAAGTAATTTGTATCTATATATTAAAGAAAATTCTCTTTCTAAACTTTCTCATATCACGTATATAATTTAAAGTGTATCTAAAAAGTAGTAATATTAATAAGTATAAAAATCATATTTATCAAACATTTACAAAAACAAATATCACTTAAATAAAAATACCATATCAAGACAATATATAATGGCTTTAAAATTGCTCAAACTTACACGGTCTTACAATTATAACCACATTTATGACCTTTATTCATTCTCACTCATACGGTTTTACTACGATACATAGTAACGTTAAGGTATGTGGTGTTACATCATTTCCCCCTTAGGAACATTCATCCTCGAATGTTGGGGTGACATATCTAATCCACGTCACGTAACTAAAAAATACAACTCCTCATTCACATGCCATATAATATAACATACATCATTACATCAGACTTCACATGGTCCTCAAACATTAATTATAATAATATGAAATAGAACCAACCTTATGCTTCTCTCGGAACCTCGGTGTTGGTCTGAAATACATAGGGATATTTATGTTTCATGTCCTCTTCCGCCTCTCATGTCATTTCTTCTACATCCTTATTCCGTCGTAAAACTTTCACGGAGGCTACTTCTTAAGTTCTCAATTTGCGGACTTGTCGATTTAATATAGCAATAGGAACCTCTTCATATGATAGATCCTCTGTAACCTTCGCATCGTCAATCGGTACAATCCAGGAAGGATCTCCAACACATGCTCTTAATATAGAAACATTGAAAACTAGATGAAAAAACTCTTAACTCCGAAGGCAAGTCTAACTCGTAAGCCACTTGGCCGATTCATCGAATTATACGATATGACCAAATATACATTGGGCTGAGCTTTCCTTTGTTTCCAAACCTCATTACACCCTTCATAGGCGAAATCTTCAAAAAGACCCAATAATCTACTTAGAACTCTAAGTCCCGTCATCGCACATCTGAATACGACTTCTGATGACTCTGGGAGGTTAGCAACCATTCTTGGATAAGCTTCACCTTCTCTATGTCTTAGTGTACTAAGTCAGGCCCAAATAATTCTGATTCTCCTACTTCGAACCATCTGATAGGAGATGTACATTTTCGTCCATATAAAGCCTCGTATGGAGCCATTTTAATGCTGGCATGATAACTGTTATTGTACGCAAATTCAATAAGGGGTAAATGATCATCCCAACTTGCCTTATAGTCTAATACACAAACTCGTAGCATATCCTCGAGCGTCTGAATCGTACGCTCAGGTTTCCCGTCTATACGAGAGTGGAAAGTTGTGCTAAGATTCACTTAGGTGCCTAAATCTTTTTGAAATAATTTCCAGAAGTTAACTGTAAATTGTGCACCTCAGTGAAATATAATAGAAATAGGCACACCATGAAGGAGAAGAATCCCCTTAACTAAGGATGACAATTGGGCGGTGCGGGTGCGGGTACCCCCTCTCCCGCACCCGTACCCGCTAGAAAATTTTATACCTGCCACTAGTGGAGAGTACAATTTCAACATTCATACCCGCCTAAACGGGTATATTCTTAAATCTACAGCCGTTCCACCACCCAAGAGGATATCTGCCACCCGCTAATACCCGTCTATACTCGCCAGTCATATCAATGACATAAACATAAATGGTGCAAGTGAAATAACCCCAAGTGCAACAAAAACATAACCAACAATAGTCAAACCAGTATAGTTAACAAATGACAAAAATAAAGTTGATCCAAGAATTGCCAACTTTCTTGGAACACCATCACCAAGAACTGGAAATATCTTTTCTAAGTTACTAATACATAAAATACAGATTTAAATACAACATCAGTTAGCGGCATGTACATATCTAAGTAACTAATCGCCAGCATGACTTGTTCTCCAGTTGAAATATTTCAGATAATTCAACAAAGGACTTAAGTATCATATTTCTCAAGATCACATATTTCCATTTCCTTAACATCATCACCATCTGCATAATGTATACTCAAAGTAATTAGAGTCTAACTTCAATTTAATATAACATAAATAATTTAATCAGATTAATGTTACCTTTAATATCCGCCCAATCCAGTTTTGAGCACACATCAATGCCTCCACCGTTTCCGAAAGAAGTCGACTACGATAAGGATCAAGTACACGTCCACTATTGCTAAATGCGGATTCTGATGGGACGGTAGAAACTGGAATGCTCAATATATCTCTTGCTATTTGTTGGAGAACGGGATAATTATTTCCATTTGTTTTCCACCAATTAAGAATATCGAAATCATCCACAAGTGGTACAGTTTCAGCTTCCAAGTACTTCTCCAAATCAGATTTTAGTCCAACTTTACTATTGTCTTGTGACACAAATTGTGCAAACTCTTGCATGTACCCAATTCCCATACTACTTGTAACATCAGTTGAAGACATGTTGCTACTACTAGCTAGATTATTACCATTTTTGTACCCATATTCATCCACCAATTCCTTTAGAAAATCATGAATCCTTTTTACCTCAACAAAAACATCAAGCGCATCATAAATTTTAGCAAAGTAAAACCGAATGAGAGCCATCTTGAACCTATGATCAAGTATAGTTGCCACGTCCATAAGACCATTAACATCTAACCAATACTTATTGTATTTCTCTAGCATTACCTTGACCATTTTTCCTATATAAATGGTAGGTGAGGACAACCAGTTTTTTAATAAGATTCTAATCTCATAAATTCTGGAGAAATCAATATTGGCAGTAGGATACGTCGAGACAGAAAATTGATGAGTAATATCATTAAATACTTTCAATAGTTCATATTTTCACAACCTTATCCCAATCTTCACTAAGTGGAGGACATTTGTACAAATTATCTCGAGCACTTGAAACAACAAACACCTCCCTAAACTTCATAGCAACTATAAGCATGTCATACGTTGAATTCCATCGAGTTTTACAATCATGTATTAGCGATTTTGAACAATCAGAAACAATTTGCTTAGCTACCTGTTCAAATTTTTGAGTTCTCTTAAGTGATGAAGTTCAAAAGACAACACTTTTCCTAATTCTTTCAATATCCTATTTGAACAATACACATAATCCATCTTGAACAATCAAATTAAGTATGTGTGCACAACAATACATATGAAGAAAATGACCATTCAACATCAGTGAACCATAAGGGAACTCCTCACGCAATAAATTCATCATCGCATCATTTGTAGTGCAATTATCAACCGTTATAGAAGACAATCTAAGATCAAAAATCCAATATTAAATGCATTCTTTTAAAGACTCGACAAGAACCTCAGTTGTATGAGGTGTTGGGACATGTAAGAACCTATTAGATTGATATGAACACACAAAATTCATCATGAAATAGAAGACTATAATACCGTACCTATCAAATTTATATTACCACATTAAAACTTGCATAATCACACAAGAAAGAGTACCTGATGATTCGGCTTTGGAGTTTTCATGAATTATCAACAAAGTGTGCGGTGACAGCGATGTATCCTTTTTTTGATAGTTTATAGTCCACATGTCGGTAGTCAATGCAACCCTTCCTTTGACTTTCCTTAACAAAGCACTTATACTCTCTTTTTCGACATTGTGTCGTTGGAGAATGTCTTTTTTTTGTTGTGTTGCGGCAGGGAACCTTGAAACTTGGTTGAAGATTATTAGAGTACTTTCTAAAGTCATAATGCTCAACCAGGCTTAGTGGATATTCATGGAGAATAATCATTTTCGCTAAGTCTTGTCTCGCATTATCTTGGCGGAACTCATACGGGGATAATGTCAACGTCTCATTTGTATCACAAGGGCTAGCAAGTATACCAAACATATTTGTTTGTCAGAGATACATGCATTTCATTTTTGTACATTTACTTGTATTCTCTTTCAAGTGACTTGTTCCCGCACTCGGTCCTCCAGCAAGTTGCTTCACACAATGGTTGCACTCCGCTTTTATTTCTTCCCCTACTCGTTTCCTTGTAAAATTATCCCAAGTTTTTGATGTATGTCTACTAGTTCGGGGAAAACATAAGGATCTGCAGAATTAGTTTGCTATTGGCTCTCTTCCATTTCTTCACCTTTTTCCACTGTATTCGGAGTACAACTTGTCGTAGAAGGATCTGATGGTTTTGAGGAAGACTTCGTAGTGGCATTACTTGCTTGCCATTCTTACCTATGTAATTACATATATATAAATTAGGAGGTTATTATGCTGTTAAATTTATTTCAGGAAGAATATTAATCTATCATATTTATCTTCTTGACACAATTTTTGAAAAAAATCACTCAAATTAAAGCAACGTTGATAGAAAAAACACAAAATAGTTGAAAATGCATCAACATAGTACGCATGCAAGCCAAGAAATCAACAAAAGCTACAAGCAAAACAACAAAATATAAGTAAAACAACATTTACAAGCAAAAAACACTAACTTCAGTCTTGTGCACTGTATGTTTATATAGTTCGAAGACTGATCGTAACCAAAATCAACACAAAACACTTTAATATTTCAGCAAAAACCTAGAAAAAACACTAACCCCAGAAATCTGCTGAAAACACACACATTTTTAATGAAAACACCAAAGTTTCAACAGAAGTTTGATGAAAAATCATATTTCAGCAAGACCCATTAACTTTCAACCGAAAAGATACAAACCCCATATTTTTTAACCAAAAACACTCAAAATAAAGTAGCATTGACCTTTTTGTAATAAGAAAAAAATACAAAATCGACACAAGCTTCTTGAAGAAAGCATATAATTTAGGTTATAAGGATTATACCTTAAGCTCTAAAGGAGGCTAAGTATCGAAGAACAAAAAGATCGAAGACTGATGGCGGTGTGAGGGAGAATGAGAGAGGCGTGACGGAGAGACGTCGTGACGGAGACATGGCGCGTGAAGACTGCTTGTGAACGAGAGATGGAGCCGGGAGGAGTGTAAGGCTGTTGAACGAGAGCTTTGACTGGTGAGTTGTGAACGAGAGATGGAGTGTAAGGATTAGAGTTCTAACTTTTAAGTTTTATGGGCTGTTGAAGACTTATGGGTGACCAAAGACTTATGGGCTTACGGGCGTGTTATTGGCAGTAAATATTATGGGCTTAGAGACTGCTACAAGTTACAACTATTACTTATTGTCTTACGTGGCGGGTAGGCGGGCGGTTGGATGCCGGGCGGGGGAGGCGGGTATAACTGCAAATTCACCATCTATCCGCCACGGGTGGTGGGTACATTTTCAATACCCATACCCGTCTGCTATCCGCAAAAGTTATATCCATACCCGCTCCAACTGGGGCGAGTGCAGTACGGAATCCGCAAAATTATACCCACCTGTCATCCCTACCCTTAACGTACAACTTCGCATAGTCCTCGGCTATATAGGTAGTTTTGACCTACATGAAATGAGCTGATTTGATCAGTTTATCAACAATTACCAAATAAATCAAACTTATGATAAGAGCGAGGTAAATCCGTAACAAAGTCCATATTAATTATTTCTCATTTCCACATCGGAATATCAATGTTCTGGGTTAAGCCGCCGAGTTTTTGGTACTAGATTTTTATTTGCTGACAATTAGGATATTGAGCTACAAACTCGGCAATGCTCATCTTCATGTCGTTCCACCAATAGATACCCTTGAGATCATGATACATCTTTGTAGATCCATGGTTAATAGAATATCGTGAGCAATGGACCTCCGTCAAAATTTTATCTCGTAATCCCGCTACATTTGGAACATATAAATGGCTCTGGTGTTTGAGAACCCCATGTTCTTCAATATCAAAGGGTGTGGTTTTATCTTGTTGAATACCCTCTCTAATCTTCCCAAAATGGGGTCTTCCCACTAGCGTTCCTTAACTTTCGATATGAGGGACGTCTCTGATGTATTCTGAATCACAAAATCACCATCCTTCGAATCTATTAGTCAGACTCCCAAACTAGATAACTGATAGAGCTCTCTTACTAACTCCTTCCTCTTGACCTACACCGAAATTGAGCTGACCATCGACTTACGACTGAACATGTCTGCTACAACATTAGCTTTACTGGAATGGTATAAGATGTCCACATCATAATCCTTCAATAATTCAAGCCACCTCTTTTGTCTCAAGTTCAACTCTTTCTGTTTAAATAGATATTGTAGACTCTTATGATCCATGAAAATATCTACATGAACACCATACAAGTAATGTCGCCAAATATTTAGTGCATAGACCATCGCGGCCAACTCCAAATTGTGCGTCAAATAGTTTTTCGCATGTTTCCTTAATTAACTTGAAGCATATGCAATCACCTTGCTATGTTGCATTAGCACGCATCCTAAATCTGCTCTCGAGGCATCACAATACATAATGTAGCCTTCTGGACTCTCTGGGAGAATAAGGACTGGTGTCGATGTTAGTCTGTCTTTTAACTCTTGGAAGCTCTGCTCACAGGCATCAGACTACTGGAACTTTAGGGCCTTTTGTGTCAACTTTGTTAATGGTGCTGATATAGTATAAAACTCATCTACAAACCTCCTACAATAGCCGGCTAAGCCTAAAAAGTTACGAATCTCTGATGGAGTTGTGGGCCTCGGCCAATTCAACACCGCTTCAATCTTCAGAGTGTCAAATCTTATGTAATATCTCGGAATTTTGGGCGATAATTTGAGCACCTTAACGTAGGCAAGTAGACTCGGACCCCTGGAAGTGTATGTTATATTTACATATGCTAATAAGAAAATTAGTATATAGAAGTATGTGATCCCAAAATAATTTTAGATGTAACAGGTGTGCGATGGGGATCGGGACTAATTTGTGTGTGCGCATAAAGAGGTTATGAACTAGCGTCACACTACAAAAATTATGACATTGAGTATACGAAGGTCTTATAACTCATGGAGATTTAAGTGAATTGAATCAAGAATTAATCGTGTGTAATTAATTAATTGTGGGACTAATTAATCTCAATGTGGGGCAATGTTTAGTGGAGGAGGGAAACAAATTAGTCGGGATTTTATTTTGACGTGTAAGCCTTAAATGGACAACCTAGATGACTAAGGTGTAATATGATTTGGTGACATCAAATAAAGGCATTAATTTGGCTAAGTGGAGATGTGATGATGATAATGTATTATGAGCATTAAATGCTTCACTAAGGTATATTTTAAGGAGTTTATATCCTTGCTTATGATCATGATATCGATGAATTTGATAATGAAATGAGCAAAATGTCCATAACACCTAAAGTTACACAATGGTTTGGAGAAAACTTGGTCAAAACCATATGTTGTATGCAGTGCTGCTTTAGCCCCAGTTCTTCTTGATGCTTTATGGAATACCCAAGACGATGTGGGTTACCTAGGCAGTAGAGTTTCTATAGTTCTTGGCGTTTTTGTTGGTTGCATATCGAGTAATTCTTAGCATACAATGTGAGGTGCTAGATGAGCTGCGTGAATTGTGTTGTTAGGCAACTCGACACAGGTATGTTAAGACAAATTATTTCTTTCTTTTGACATGTTCCATATAATGAAATATAGTTGTGATATTGTCCCATAATTTATTCTACTCTTAATAGTTAAGAAATATTTGTATTATTGATTCGATGTTAAAAGCATATCTAAATATGTTCATAAGTCCTTATTGAGGCATACGAAAAATGTATTGATATTTACAGTGTTAGCCAAAGGTACACAGATATTATGTCACCCAGGATGTTTTATTGTTATTTATGTATTTTCATTTTCATTGCATTCATGTATTATCCTGGACCACTTGTGTTATGCACACTACTATATGGTAAATATTATATATATGTAGGGGACATGGGGAAAATGAAAAGTTGTTATATACGCACACCACCTACAACTGGTAAAGACTATCACAAAGAGCCCTAAAAGGTCAAAAAGATTCAAAGCCTGTGTGGCTCATATGATATACCGGATACCTGTGTGGCGGTTATGGGTAGGATTCATGTGCTGACATTAGTATACCGCATTTGCATCATGCATACATTCATTAACCATTATAAGGTATGATGCCCACATAGATTATTATGAAAAAGAATGCATGTGTGACCAATATTATACCGCATTTGCATTGCATAACATGTAGGCATATGTATTAGGGTCTCAGAGGTATTTTCTTCTGGTCAACAATTTTTGTTTCAGTTATTGTTATATCCTTGTTGTGATGTTATTTATGCCTGACATAATCAGTATATCAGTCGTACTGATGTACCTTTTGTCAGGGAATGTTGCGTTTCATGCTCGCAGGTTCACGTAGATAGGACGACAATCCACGTTAGTATGTTGCAGACTCAGCGGATTTTGGATCACTCCTTTTATTTTGGAGTGTCGGTATAATTTTGGTACGACATAATTTTACATGTGTATATGGGTATGGTGGGGCCCTGTCCTGACTTGTTGATGTCGTATACTCTTTAGAGGCATACGGGTATGAGTTTTATATATAAAAGTTATTTTTCTGGATAAATATTTCACATAGTTTTATTTCGGCTTAATCCGTAATTAATTATGATTAGGTATTAAATATACGAATGCCAGTATTCGACGGGTGGGATCCGGGTGCCCGTCGCGGCCCTCCGATTTTGGGTCGTGACAAACTTGGTATCAGAGCATGTATTTCCTATGGAGTCTACAAGTCGTGTTTAGTAGAGTCTTATTTATGAGTATGTTTTACACCATACTTATAAATAGGAGGCTATCTGACATTTAGGGATGGTTTCTATTATCTCATCTCATAAATCGTAATGTAGAGCTGAGTTATAAGTATTCCACTTTTAATCCATCTCGTAGTTACGATTTCAGCAATGCCTTCAATGAAGAAGAAGATCAAAAGTGTGAGGGCTACATGACAGAGATTAACTATGTCACCCAAACGTTCGAGGATGAATGTTTCTAAGGAGGGAGTGATGTAACATCCCTAAATTTTGAGCCATGATTTGAGCACCTTAACGTAGCCAAGTAGACTCGGAACCCGAGAAGTGTATGTTATATTTACATATGCTAATAATGAAATTAGTATATAGAAGGATGTGATCCCGAAATAATTTTGGATGTAACAAGTGTGACGATGAGGATCGGGAATAATTTTAATGTGCGCATAAAGAGGTTATGGACAAGCGTCACAATACAAGAATTATTACATTGAATATACGAAGATCTTATAAGTCATGAGAATTTAAGTAAATTGAGATCAAGAATTAATCGTGTGTGTAATTGATTAATTATGGGACTAATTAATCTCAATGTGGGATAATATTTAGTGGAGGAGGGAACAACATTTAGTGGGGATTTTTTTTTGACGTGTAGCCTTAAATGGACAACCTAGATGACTAAGGTGTAATATGATTTGGTGGCATCAAATAAAGGCATTAATTTGGCTAAGTGGAATTGTGATGATGAGAATCTATTATGAGCATTAAATGTTTCATTAAGGTATCTTTTAAGAAGCTTATGACCAGGATCTCGATGAATTTGATAATGAAATGAGCAAATGTCCATAACACCTAAAGTTGCACAATGTTTTACAGGAAACTTGATCAAAATCATATGTTGTATGCAGTGCTACTTTAGCCCATGTTCTTCTTGCTGCTTTATGAAATACTCAAGACGATGTGGGTTACCTAGGCAATAGAGTTGCTATAGTTCTTGGTGTTTTTGTTGGTTGCACATCGAGTAATTCTTAGCATACAAGGTGAGGTTCTAGACGAGCTGCGTGAATTGTGTTGTTAGGAAACTCGACACAGATATGTGAAGACAAATTATATCTTTCTTTTGGCATGTTCCATATAATGAAATATAACCGTGATATTGCTCCATAATTTGTTCTACTCTTAGTAGTTAAGAAATGTTCGTATTATTGAGGCATATGAAAAAGGTATTGATATTTACAGTGTTAGCCAAAGGTACAAGGATATTATGTCACTCAAGATATTTTATTGTCATTTTTACATTTTTATTTGCATTGCATTCATGTATTACTCTGGACCACTGGACCACTTGTTCTATGCACACTACAATATGATAAATATTATATATATGTAGGGGACTTGGGGAAAGGGAAAATGTGTCACTACAAGAAATTTGTCATATACCAACAGCCACTTTTAGTGACTGCCAACAAAATCGTTGGTATAGATGACATATATCTACTGAAATTTATGTCCGTTGGTATAGGTAAATGAGTTCCGTTGGTATAGGATTCAGTGGACCCCAATTTTTAACACTATTTCAGCGGGCCACAATTTATTGATTTTGAGGCCTAAAAATCATTTTACTCTCTCTCAAATTTTAGGGGAAAACTTCCCTCCCTTTTCTTTCTTTTTCTGAATTCCCCCTCTTTTATTTTCAACTGACTCCACATTTTCTCACCACGAAGAAGTTAGCCTTCATTCAAACAAAAAATAGGGCTTCAATTTGTAAGTTCCTTCCCTTCTAGGCTTATAGTTTCAATTACTTTTATAGGTCATTCCGTGTATGAATTCCTTTTAGCGCGATTAAAACCCTATTATCTATTGAGTATTAGCTGATAATTGATATAAATCATATTATCTATTGACATGGTCCAGATTATTCTTTTGTACTTTTATTACATACTCATCACTGGTTATGCTTGAATTTCACAGCTTTAGCACACATTTGAAATATAGGTTTCTTAAATCTGTACTCCCATTTTTTTCACCCCAAAAGTTCTTCAATCTTCATCAACAGTAGTTCATTCCTATAGTTTACACCTTCTTCATCGAGTAAAGGTTTGAAACATACTGGAAAAGATCTTTGGGATGACCCGTTTGTTTTTGCATCACAAGCCAAAAGGTGTTTTATGTATATGATGAGAGAAACAAAGACTGGGCTGTTGTTCTAGATGCAAAGGTGAGGGATATCTATGATATGGGTGATCAAGATTCCAATGAGGTTGAAAAAATCAATGAGCAACCAATACACAACACATGTGAAGCTACTCAAAATGCTGATGATTTAATTGGGGTTTCAGTTGATGAAAATGATTTTTTTGAAGTCGTTGTTATAATCATATTGATGATGAGGATGGAGAGGAAGACGGGGGGGGGGGGGAGATATATTTTAATGGTGAATGATTTTATACCTTTTCTATGAAATTGGACTTGACTTATTATGTTTAGTGAATGCTTTGATTTTATATTCTTTATTAAAGAAATCATATTGTTGCTTTTTATGTTGATATTTTGAGTTTAGATAGTTTGAAAATTTTATTTCTATATTCAAATGGTAGTTTAAGTTTATGTTAATCATTAACTTAATTGGAAGTATTAAAGCAATGGCAAGGACGAGAAAATTAAATATTGGGTGTCGCATGTCAAAAGATTCAAACTAAGGAAGTATTACTACTCCAACAACCTCAACTCATGCCCAATTAAGTAATGCTAAAGAAACTCATACAACCTCAACTCATACAATCACAACTCATGTCCAAGGAAGTAATGTTGAAGAAACTAGGCCCAATCCTAGTCATATGGAAGTTGACATACATGAGTCTGAAAGTTCTCAATCTATTCCTTCTGATATAAAAGCAGAAGTACAAATTGAAAAAGGTTTGAAGTATATATAATTTCTATTTTTTAATTTATTTTATGTAAACATAATATTTTATGTTTAAATGTCTTCTGTTTAATTTGTAGATGTTGAACCTAAAAAATTGAGAGGCCCAACAAGAATGTTAGATGTATGGGAAATGGACAATGACAATTGCATAATTGTTAATTTGGATAAGTATGGTCGACCCATTAGTGATGAAGCGATAACTCTTACTCGTTTCATAGGGAGTATGGTTCGAAGGAAACAATATGCTTCCATTAAATACAAATCTTGGAAAGAAATGCCTGATAAGGAAAAAGGTGAAATGTTGAGAGTAATAGAGGTATGATACAATTTTGTTTATATTTGGACTTTTATCACTTATGTTATATTTATTTAACACAACTCAATTGTTTAGTCCAAATTTGAGTTTGTTCCTTCTATAAATGACACAACAAGACAAATGTTGAAATTTGAGATGAGCGATAAGTGGAAACAATGGAAGTGCGATTTAAAAGCAAAGGCATATGACCCAAGTAAAACGGAAGAAGAAGTTGCATCCGCTATACCAGATCGTCAGGTTGACCCAACTCAATATCGTGTATTGGTTCATCATTGGTTTTCTGAAAAAGCACAAGTAAGTCAAATTGAAAATAGAGTCTTTTCATATTATGAAAATATTTGAACTTTGGTTTCTTATTTGGACTAATATTATATTGTATCAATTGTAGAAAGTAAGTAAAATTAACAGGCAAAATCGTGCTAAATTTGAAGATATTCATTATATGGGTACAAAAAGTCTCCCAAAATTGATTGATGAAGAGGTTTGTTTATATTTGAACTTTTAATTGAGTAAATTGTATTTATAAAAAAGTACTTATATCTTGTTTGTTTGGTATTAGAAAAAAAATAGCCAAGGGTTATCGCCCACACGTAAAGAAATTTACATTGATACGCATACTCGTAAAGATGGTTCAATTGTCAATGAAAAAGCTGCAAGATTGATTGTAAGATTTTCTTTCATTCGTCCCTTTTTTATTATGTAACTTATATTGTATTGCTATGTTATAGTTCGGGTTCTTAATTGTTGCTATGTTCTGATTCATGATTTTTTTTTTCAATCCACACTACACTTGCACCCCTGCATCTGCAAAATTAAAAGGATTTTATACTCTTTGTACAATTTAGGTGTGTGTCCAATTTATAGAAGAGGTGATGGTAAATTCAGTGGCTGAAATTTCAATATCCTAATTCTCATTATCATTTTTGTGAGCAAGACTTTGGTTTTCGTTAATTGCTACCTTTTTAGCTGATTCTTTCTTGATTGTTATAGTAGTTGAAATTGGTTTAGTTTGTAGTTGGTATAATTCTATATATAGGGCTTAATTCGGCTTGATCAGAAACGACTTTATGATTGAAGAGCAGAAATGCTACTTAGCTAGCTGGTCTAATTTTGCTTCTTTGTTGGAAAATTTTGAGTAATCAGTCTTGGCATGAAAGTTTACTTCTTTTTAACTGTTTCTTAAAAAATAGAAGTAGTCATATATACTACTTTGGAACAACGGCTGTGTGTTGAACAATCGAATACGCAGAAGAAGAAGAAAAAGGTGAAGAGAAGAATTATTTACATGTGGAGAAGAGGAGAAGAAGGAAACCAGAGGAAGACGAAGCGTGAGAGAGACGAGTGAGAAGAGAGAGAAAAGAGAGAATCGAGAGAGAAGGAAAATATTCTTTATTGATTAAGAAAAATAAAACTGGTATACATCTGTGTATGTATATACACATACATTGTCAAACAATTAATTGCTACTAAAATATCTAATATTGAGATAACAAAATATCTAATGATACAAAATATCTAGTACAAAATATCTAATTGTACATTGCTCTTTTACACCCCCCTCAAGCTAGGATGTATGAAGATGTTCTTAAATCCTAGCTTGGATAACAAATAGGTGTGCTGCTGTCGACATAGTGCTTTGGTTAAGATATCAGCTGGTTGTTCCTTCGACGTGAGAAATTGGGTGTTGATCAGCCCAGCATGTACCTTCTCTCGAATGAAATGACAATCGATATCTATGTGTTTAGTTCTCTCGTGAAACACTGGGTTGCCAGCTATCTGTATAGCAGATCTGCTGTCTGTGTGTATGGTCACTGGTTGGGAAATGATAATTCCCAATTCCTTGAACAAACCAACTAACCAAACAACCTCAGCTGTAGCAGAAGCCATGGCCCTGTATTCCGCTTCTGCGGAACTTCGAGAGACTGTATCCTGTTTCTTCGATTTCCAGGATATTGGTGATGAACCAAACATTGCCAAGTATCCGATGGTGATCTCACGGTGTTTACACACCTCCGATCTGCATCATAGTACATTTGAAGGTGAGGAATACGATCAGCTGAACTAGACATGAGAATCCCCATTCCTGGTGTTTGTTTAACATATCTGACTAGCCTAAGACCTGCCTCCATATGCGAGTCCTTAGGTGCCTGCATAAATTGACTGAGTGAGTGTACTGTAAAAGTGATATCTGGCCTGGTAGTTGTCAAGTACAATAGTCTTCCAATCAACCTCCTATACACACAAGGATCCTTCAACAACTTATCTGAATTGGATGATGAAC
Organism: Przewalskia tangutica; assembly: GCA_029844215.1. Classification (NCBI taxonomy): domain Eukaryota; kingdom Viridiplantae; phylum Streptophyta; class Magnoliopsida; order Solanales; family Solanaceae; genus Przewalskia; species Przewalskia tangutica. Next base: position 31,408,000 of record CM056723.1, read on the forward strand.
CAGAATTAGAAGTTATAATTCTGTCTAGTTCGACAGTAGTAAGCCTCTGGTTTGGTTCCATTGGAAAAGAGGCAGGTTTGGCTCCTGCCAATCCCATGTCTGATATGAGCTCCAGTGCGTATTTTCTTTGATGCATCAAAATTCCCTGTGAGTTTCTTGCAAACTCAATGCCAAGAAAATATCTCAAATCTCCTAAGTCCTTAATCTTGAATGCTGACTGTAGTGCTTCCTTTGTCGACTGAATGAGTGTTGAATCACTGCCTGTTAACAACAGATCATCCACATATACCAATACCACCACAATATTCCCTTCCTCCTGTTTGGTGAAGAGTGAGTAATCACTGTGGCTTTGTTTGAAACCTGATGATAATAGAGCAGATGTCAACTTTATGTTCCATTGTCTAGAAGCCTGTTTCAATCCATATAAGGATTTCAGTAGCCTACATACATGTGTTTTCCTGTAGCTTGATCAATCCTTTGTGGACTGTCATAAAACTTCCTCGATAGATCACCTTGCGAAATGCATTATAAACATCCATTTGATGTATCCTCCAATTCTTCATCGCAAAGAATGGACACCATGCTCGATTGTGGCCATTTTAACCACTGGTGAGAAAGTCTCCTGGTAGTCAATCCCTTCCTTTTGATTGTATCCCTTGGCTACAAGCCTTGCCTTGAACCTTTCAATCTCTCATGATGCCTTGTATTTGATCTTGTACACCCATCTACAACCTATGGCTTTCTTCCCTTCAGGCAGTTTGACCAACTCCCATGTTTCATTGTCTTCCAATGCTTTAATCTCAGATTCCATGGCTTTAACCCATCTAGGATCCTTTGCAGCATCTGAGAACCCTGATGGCTCTGTGTCCAGAGATGCCTTAGCAACAAAATGCTGATAAGTTGGAGAAATACCTATGTAGACAACACTATCAGAAATAGGATATAAACATTTAGAAGATCCTTTGTTAGTGATGTAATCCTTGTGCCAAATAGGAGGCTTGCTACTCCTTCCTGACTTCCTTATTACATGTTCTGTATGTGGACTTCTATGCGCGATTCTCGGGTGGCGATTCATTCACATGGTCACTGTGGTGCAGACCAAAGAATCTCATCTGTATAGTCAGCAGCTATAACATCCTGGTCTGCACCAGTACCATCTTCTCCTGCAATACACTCTTCAAAAATTGGTGTACTGTTAGTGACAGGATTATTTATCAATTCCTCATAAGAGAATTGCTCATGTGCCTTTATGTTGACAGTCTCTTCATTCTGCCCATTCTGGAAAGGAAAGACATCTTCCTTAAAGATTACATCCCTGCTCACAATAATGTTTCTATTCTCCAAATCATATAACTTGTATCCCTTTTGTGTAGGAGCATAACCAAGCAAGACACATCTAACTGCTCTTGGGCTAAATTTATCATGTGTATGAAGTATAGTAGCAAAACATAAGCAACCTATGACTCTTAAGTGATTAAGTTGTGGTGTTTTGTTGTATAGTCTGTAAAATGGGGATTCATTTTTCAAAACAGTCGAGGGGATCCTATTAATGATATATGTCAGCCTTCTATACACATTCCCGTAACCTATCTGTATGTTTCCTGAGTTTAATGACTCTAGCAGTCTCAAGAATGTGCCTGTGTTTTCTCTCAACCACACCATTTTGTTGTGGTGTGTAGGGACAGGAACTTTCATGTATAATACCACATGACTGAAACAATTCTCTACAATTCTGGTTAAAGAATTCAGATCCATTATCTGATCTGATTCTCTGAATTTTGAGATCAAACTGTGTATTAACTTCTGTAAAAAACAGTCTCAAAACAGTGAGTACATCAGATTTCAGTCTTATTAAGAATGTCCATGTCCACCTAGAAAAATCATCTACAATGGTCAGGAAATATCTCATCTCATTGTAAGTCTCGACTCTATATGGTCCCCATACATCTAAATGCAACAACTGGAAAGGTTTAGTTGTTCTACTAGTGCTATCGGGAAAAGGGGATCTAGTTTGTCTAGCCAATGGACATATTTCACAATTGTCCAAAACAAAATCAACATTATTTTTGAAGCAGGAAATCTTCCTTAATACTGTCATGGGTACATGACACAGCCTTTTATGCCATGTATTTGCATCTATGTTATGTGTAGCAGCCATACATCTCCTCAGTTCCTTCTCTCGATCCTGAGTATCCAGACATAGAATATAGAGCTCATCCTTCTCACTACCAATCCCCCTCACTTTCCCAGATGCTAAGTCCTGAAATACACAACACGATGGGAAAAAAGTGACACTGCAATTCAGTTCCCTAGTCACTTTAGACACTTACAAGAGATTAAATTTGAATGCAGGAACACAAAGGACATTTTTCAGAACATCACCTTTTCCTAGGTGATAATCTCCAACATGTGAGATTCCAGCAGAATCTCCTGTTGGTAGTTGAACCTTTCCAGTTCCCTCTGTCATTAGATTATTGTGTAAATGTTTAGAATCACTTATCATATGGTTGGTCGCACCTGAGTCAACAATCCACTGCAGTGCTTCTTCAGATATGTGCATACCTGCCATGTTTGCATTGTGGCCTTTATTCTTATCTTTCTCTTCCAGCATATGTAGAATCTGTTGTCTCTGACTAGGGGTGAAATAGTCCTGTTGTTGTTTCATCATCTTTGCTCCATTCTGTATCATATCAACTTCCTGTCCTGTATCCCCAATATTACCTGTAACTGTATAGGCCTTTTTTTTGTCTCGTCTTGAAATCATCTGGATATCCAATCAGTTGATAACAACCTTCCTCTAGGTGTCCTGTCTTCCCACAATGATTGCACTTCATCAGTTTGAAACAATCGGTTTTGTAGTGTCCCTTCATATGGCAGTAGTCACACATATCATTAGGATTAAAAGGTTTCCTTGGCTTGTGACTTCCTTTACTATTTCCATTCCTTGTAGTGAACATTGCAGTCGACTCAATATGTTCATGTACTGTTCTGCTACCACTTGCCAGAATTCTCTGACTCTCTTCTTGATTAACCAATGCATAGGCTTGGTTTAGACTTGGAACTTGCTGCATCATGAGAACCTGGCTTCTCGTATGGTTATAACTCTCATTCAAACCCATAAGAAACTGTAGTAGTCTCTGGTATTGCAAGGGATTAGCAAAATCTTTCGACTTAGGACAACAAGATGGTAAAGGTATGATTGAGTCATACTCATCCCAAAGGTCCTTTAGCCTCGAATAGTATCCTGAAACTGACATTGTTCCCTGTCTTAGCGTGAATATCTCCTTATGAAGATGAAATGCTCTCGAGCTATTCACTTTGTCAAACCTCTCTTTCAACTCTTCCCAAATGTTGTGTGCATCCGCATTGAACAACATCCCTGTTAGTAAACTCCTACTCACATTCCCAATCAGCCAGGACACCACTATAGCGTTACATCTGTCCCAGATCCTTGCAAGTTCATCATTGTAATTTTCTCTTCTGATTGTACCATCTATGAATCCCATTTTGTTCTTTCCCAACAACGCCAACTTTACTGCCCTGCTCCACAACGTGTAGTTGTCCATTCCATTCAAGATGATTCCAACTTATGAGGAACCAGGTGCGTCTGATGGGAACAAATATAGAGGATGGTTATGGTCTACTATATTGTTCCTCAGAGTTGATGTCTCACCTACTGCATCCATTCCACTGCTTGCGACTGCTTCCGATACAGTCATATTTGTACGATTTCTTTAATTTCGTTCCTAATCGACAGCAAATCAACGAAATTAACTCATATCGCTAGATCTTCAATCTTGTCCTTAATCGTCAACAAAGATTAATCCAGATCTAACGAGTTTTAACAGAATACACTTAAACTCTTAGATCTCTTCTTGCATGCAACTTGATTATCTCTGTTTTGACAAAAAAAACTGGCATGTCTACTCAGATCTACTCGCGATCTGCTCCAAGTCTTAGACGACGTTTTCTCCACTACAATCGCGATCTAACCTTGCTCTGATACCATGTTGAACAATCGAATACGCAGAAGAAGAAGAAGAAAAAGATGAAGAGAAGGATTATTTACATGTGGAGAAAAGGAGAAGAAGGAAACAAGAGGAAGAAGAAGCGTGAGAGAGACGAGTGAGAAGAGAGAGAAAAGAGAGAATCGAGAGAGAGAAGGAAAATATTCTTTATTGATTAAGAAAAATAAAACTGGTATACATCTGTGTATGTATATACACATACATTGTCAAACAATTAATTGCTACTAAAATATCTAATATTGAGATAACAAAATATCTAATGATACAAAATATCTAGTACAAAATATCTAATTGTACATTACTCTTTTACGCTGTGGAGGATGTGAAAAAGTTTAAAATGAGTTTCGTTGAAGGATTTAAAGCTACTTATGCAATAACTGATTATTCCTTGATAAGTTGATATTTGTTTAGTTGCTAACTGACGTAGTTCTACTTCTTTGCTAACTGAAGTTGATATTGATTTAAAGCTTACTTATGCAAAATGAGTGTTTGATATTTTTTGTTTTTTCTTGATTCTGAGTGTTTGGACTAGTCATGTTATGAATTTGAGATACATGTGCAATAGAGCCTTTTCTATGGCAATCTGCCTGAACAAGACATTGGTTTTGGTTGATTGCTTATTTTTTAGCTGATTTTTCCTTGGTTGTTTTAGTGGTTGAAATTGGTTTAGTTGCTAGTTGGTCTAATTCTACTTCTTTGTGGGAGAATTTTGGGTATGTCAATCAGTCTTGGCATAACAGTTTACTTTTTTCAACTGTTCTTTACAAAATAGAAATACTCATGTATACTTCAGAACAACTGTTATTTACTTTGGCATAACAGTTGTTGGTTTAGTTGCTAGTTGGTCTAATTCTACTTCTTTGATGTCCCTATGATGATAAAGTAATTACTTTTAATATTTCAGGTAGAACTAAACAAATATGATAATGAGAATGAAACTTCTCAATCGGTCCAAAAGATACAAAGTCATATTTTTTGGAATGATAACATTTATTCTCAGGTAAAAGGACCTGAAAAGAGAGGACGTGTGCGTTGTATGGGCAAGATTCCTAAACCGAAAAAATCAAAAGCTTTCTTGTCCGAAAATCAAGAGTTGCGGGATGAACTTAAGAAAATGCAGAAAAGTCAAGAAAGGACAAATGTGTTTATGAAAAATATGATGACATTGATAGAAGATCGATTATCTCGAGAAAATTTGAATATTATTTTACAAGCTGCAAGACAGATATATTATATTTTACTCTTCGAGTTCATATTCGAATATTATGAAAACATCTATTAAGTTGAGTTTGTAACTTATTTTATTTTATTTTCAATAGGCTACAGATGCTTCTAGTGTCCCCAACCAAATTTCTTCAAGTCCATACACTGATGAAGATGGAAGAGAGGAAGATTAGAAGCTGCTTTTATCTTAAATAGATTTTTGTTAATCTACCCGTATTGTGTGTTTTTGCTGTCGTAGAAGTTGTTTTGGTGGTTATTAATTATTCTTTGTTAGTTTGATATGTTTGTAAGACTTGTAAGTTTTACATGTTTGTAAGGCTTGTTAGTTTGATAATATAATTGAAATTTTCTTTTATTTTGCTTCAAAATTTTGTATGAAGCATATAAAAAATATTCTCAAACTTTTATTATTAAAAAAAATATTTATTTATAAAAGAAATCAGACATATACAAACGGATAATGTGGTCCTATACCTACGGAAATAAGTGGTGGGTAAAATTATTAAATAGGTGTCATTAGCCGTTGGTATAGCTCCAAACATCTATACCAACAGATTGAAACTGTCGTAGGTATAGGCTATACCAACGGCTAAGTTGTCGTTGGTATAACGAATCAAAGTTGACGGAAATAAACTTCCGTTGGTATAGGTTTTATGACCTATACCAACGGTTTTTGGACATTTACTTACGGATTTCAGCCGTTGGTATATGACAAATTTCTTGTAGTGTGTTATATACGCACACCACCTGCAACTGGTACAGACTATCACAAAAGAGCTCTAAGAGGCCAAAATTATTCAAAGCCTGTGTGGCTCATATGATATAACCGGATGCCTGTATGGCGGTTATGGGTAGGTGTAACACCTCGTATTTTCGGGTAATGGTTTGAACCTATAAACGTCGACAAATAGACCCATACCACGAAAAGTTTATGTTGTACATGTGTATACTAGTAAGGGAATTAGTATATAAAAAATGTGATCCCGAAATAATTTTGGGATTAATTATCAATGGGGACAATACCAAGTGGAATTCCACGTGTAGTTTTGTAAACGTATTGTTGGGGCAACTGATTTAGTGACTAAGCTTTAAAAAAAACTATTGATGGCAGCTTCACAAACATTCGATCGATTCTCTTTTCTCTATAATACAAAGTCATCAGTTCTTCAAGCTTCTCCGATCTATTTTTTTCAAGCTCTGTAGAAGGAATATTTCTACAGGACAACTATTACACTTTAGTTAGGAATAAATTCAATGGATGAATTCGCTGGAATTCTGGACCCAAAATTAGGGATTTTCCACCACTTCTCGTTCAATTTAGAACATAAATTCAAGGTGTTCTGGACTTTAATTCTAGTAAACCAAAGTTGTGAACAAGCATAAGAAATCAAAACACAAGCTGTAACCCAGAGTTTCCTCGAAATCGAGTTTTGGATGATGCCTACCGGAACTTGGAACAGTTTTTCGACGATTCTCGTCGCCGCGTCGGACAAAGGTAATGATTCTTGTTTCGAAGCTTACATGAATTTCAGAACATGAATCTTACTAGTTTTAAGAGGATTATTGAAAATATTGGGTTGTTGGGTATCATCAGGACTGTTTGTGCGAAAGTGGGGGATTGCATGTGAAAATTCTGAATTGTTTTGAACCTTGTGGAAGTGAGGAGAAGGATTAATAGGGTTGGGTGTTTCGATATATACATAGATTTTGATATAAAAGAAATATAGGTTCTACGCATATAAGATATTCGATACAATGTCTTAACAACTCCATTACTGGTGTATTGGTCTGATTGTAACTGAAATCAGTTATATGGTGTAGATAATCACTTATAGAGCTTACAAGAACCGTCGAAACCTAGATAAATTCGACAACAAGGTAGGTGAAGGCACTTCGCTCCTTTCTTTTGGCATAATTCTGTGGACAAATGTAATCGTCATGTTACTCCATAATGTACTCTACTCTTAGTAGTTAAGGGTGTTCATATTATTGAGTCTATGCTAAAAGCATGTCTAAATTGTTCCTAATTTCTTATTAAGGTATATGAGAGAGATGTTGATAAGAGTTTGTAGTAAGCATTGAAGCCGATTTTACTTTGCTAATTTAAAGTAACTGATAAGTATTAAGTGATGAGAGTGGTTTAATAAATAAGTAGGTACGTTTTTAGTAGACATGTTGAAATAAGTCATTGCAGCGTTAAGTGGAAAAGGTATCGACAAGCAATTATATAAAAATGATTTTATGCCCTTAAGATGTTCACTATTAGAAACATAGTTATTTCAAGATTTTAGAATGTCATTTGCATAGAAACTAAGATATAATCAATTTGTTTTACATTTTCTAGTTCACAGTTGATTAGATAAAATTATTATAAATAAAAATTACTCACGGCCCATATTAAAATTACTCTTGGCAGTGGAAGAACACTAAGTAATCAATTTTTTGACTAGCCTTCATAGAACATAAAGAATTAATTAGGAAGTTCGGATATGTTATCACCAATCATATATTTCCATAATGCTAGCCAAAGGAGCAAGGATATTATTGTCGTCAAATAAATTCAGGGAATATTGTCATTCATACATATTCATTTGCATTGCATTCATATAATACCCTCGACCTCAAAGGAGATATATGCTCTACTAAATATATATACGGGAAATGGGAAAAAGGGAAGGTGTTATATACACACACCACTTGCAGCTGGTACAGACCATCACAAAAGAGCCCTAAGAGGCCAAAATGATGTGATGTGATGTGATGCCCACAAACGCGATGTGATGCCCACAGAGGCGATTGGGACGAATTGCAAGATCCGTCATATATATATATATATATATGTACCGCATTTGCATCATACATACATTCATTAGCCAACATATGGTGTGATGCCCCCAGAGGCGGTTATGGTAAGAAAGATTGACCGATGAGGCCGAGGTATGTACATAATGCATTTCGCATAATATTTAGACATAATCATTAGGGGCCCAGAGGAAATTACTGTTGGTCAGCTGTTTCTGTTTCAGATTATGATATGTCTCTGCTATGTTATTTGTTATGACTAACATACTCAATACATCAGTCGTACTGTCGGGGGACGCTACATTTTATACTCGAAGGTTCATATTGAGAGAGTGACGATTCACCCTAGTAGGTTGCTGGTTCAGCTGACATTTGGAGCACTCTACTTATTTCAGAGTTGTGGTTTGGTCGTGGTATGTTCTTCTCTTAGAGGCTTGTATATAAGTGTCCCGTGGTTAGTTATCATTCATGGCCCTGTTGGCCTTGGCATCATTATATAAATTCGGGTGTTCAGGTTAAAAACTTTGTCTAATCCTTCTCTGCTTAGTCTGTGGATAATATGGTTAAGTACAAGTTGTGTGGTTAGTGGTGTCCGACGGTTTGGGTCCGGGTGCCCGTCGCGGCCCTCCGGTTTGGATTGTGATAGTAGGATTCCTGTGTTGAATTAGTACACCGCATTTGCATCATGCATACATTCATTAACCATTATAAGGTATGATGCCCACATAGGCTGTCATGAAAATGAAAATGCATGTGTGGCCAATATTATACCGCATTTGTATTGCATAATATGTAGGCATATGTATTAGGGTATCAGAGGTATTTACTGCTGGTCAACTATTTCTGTTTCAGTTATTATTATATCCCTATTGTGATGTTATTCATGTCTGACATACTCAGTACATCAGTCGTATTGATGTTCCTTCGGGGGATGCTGCATTTCATGCCTGTAGGTAAACATAGACAGGACGACAATCAACGTTAGTAGGTTTAAGACTCAACAGATTTTGAAGCACTCCATTTGTTTTGGAGTGTAGGTCTAATTTCGGTATGGCGTATTTTTGCATGTGTATATAGGTGTGGCGGGGCCCTGTCCAGACATATTGATGTCGTATACTCTTTAGAGACTTGTAGATGATGTCATGTGGGTGTATTATAGTTGTATGGCCTTGTCGGCCTTGATATGTGTATGTATATATAAACGTTGTTTTCTGGATAAAGATTTTGCGTAGTTTTCTTTCGACTTAGTCCGTAATTAATTATGATTAGGTATTAAATGTATGAATGGTAGTACCCGGCGGGTGGGATCTGGGTGCCCATCGCGACCCTCCGGTTTGGGGTCGTGACAAATTTGGTATCAGAGCATATTTGTCCTAGGGAGTCTACAAGTCATGTCTAGTAGAGTCTTGTTTATGGGTATGCTGTGCACTATACTTATAAGCAGGAGGCTATATGACATTTAGATATGGTTTATATTCTTTCATCTCATAAATCGTGCAGTAGAGCTGAGTTATAAGTATTCCACTCTTAATCTGTCTCGTGGTTACAATTTCAGCAATGCCTTCAGCGAAGAAGAAGTTCAAGAGTGTGAGGGCTACATGACGGGGATTAGCTATGTCACCCCAATATTTGAGGACAAATATTTCTAAAGAGGGAAGGATGTAACATTCCTTAATTTTGGGCGATGATTTGAGCACCTTAACATAGGCAAGTAGACCCAGACCCCGGTAAGTGTATGTTATATTTACATATGCTAATAAGGAAATTAGTATATAGAAGGAAGTGATCCTGAAATAATTTTGAACGTAACAACTGTGACGACGGAGATCGGGAACAATTTTGGTGTGCGTATCAAGAGGTTATGGACTAGCGTCACACTACAAAAATTATGACATTGAGTATACGAAGATCTTATAAGTCATGGAGATTTAACTAAATTGGGATCAAGAATTAATCATTTGTGTAATTGATTAATTGTGGGACTAATTAATCTCAATGTGGGATAATGTTTAGTGGAGGAGGGAACAACATTTAGTGGGGATTGGTTTATGATGTGTAAGCCTTAAATGGACAGCCTAGATGACTAAGGTGTAATATGATTTGGTGGCATCAAATAAAGACATTAATTTGGCTAAGTGGAGCTATGATGATGAGAATCTATTTATGAGCATTAAATGCTTCACTAAGGCATCTTTTAAGGAGTTTATATCCTTGCTTATGATCAGGATCTTGATGAATTTGATAATGAAATGAGCAAAATGCCCATAGCACCTAAAGTTACACAATGGATCGGAGGAAACTTGGTCAAAGCCATATGTTGTATGCAATGCTTCTTTAGCCCATGTTCTCCTTATTGCTTTTTGGAATACTCAAGATGATGTGGGTTACCTAGGCAGTAGAGTTGATATAGTTCTTAGCGTTTTGTTGGTTGCACATCGAGTAATTCTTAGCATACAATGTGAGGTTCTAGACGAGCTATATTCGGTCATCCCATCTATGTTCCAATCGTAGATGGAAGAGGCATTGAATCCGAATTGAGCTCAGGGTTTTATTATTCCTAGATCTGGGGCTGGAATTACTTGTAGTTGTTGTGTGGGTTGTTTCCAATCCATTTTATTGAGTAAGAGTGTTTGTTTTTGGAATTGTTCTAAGGTTTCACTATTATCATAATCACAAGTCAAGGTTGTTATTTTGTGACTTGATTGTGTTGTATCTGGGACAATAGTTTTTGTATTAGAACTACTGGACATCCCAATCCTACTTAACTGGTCTTGTATAGCCTTAATAAATTCATATTTATTTTGCTGAATGGTTTTGACGCAATCTTTAGATACCTGAAAGGGTCTAAATATTGGACTTTTTAATTTCAATTCTATGGATCTTTTTTGGAAATCTATAGTGACTAAAAGGTTGATTTTATGTGTTTTCCCACTCTGTTTAATTATTTTCCTATGAAATTTAAATTAATATTTGTAAAATTATTTTGTGCGATAATGGATTTTATATTAGTTTTTTCTTCTCCTTCCAGATTTTTAAAAGGAATTGCTTCTACAGGGTGACCATGTATAGTAAGTTTAATGCCTTGTAGAGGAGGGTAATTAGATTGAATTTTTCTAGTATCAGTTAGGGTCTCCCTGTAGGTGTTTACGTCGGGTTCGTACACGCAGTGAAATTTGAAAATTTATGTTTTAAACCCGACGACGGTCGAACTGTAGTATGATAAGTAATGAATAATACAAAGAACATAGTATAATGTAATACCTCGACAAAATACTTACATTATTGTAGCAATCACTCAAGCAGTTGATTCTCGATGCTTTGTGTAGTCCGAGGGTGCACACGCAAAAGTCCCTCGATTTGTAAGTTCTGAAACTGTGATGTAATTTGCTTAGTCAAGAATGATAAGGATTCTGACAGAACTTTAGAAGATATTTACCCCTCCTAGGTTTGGTGCCTTTAGAATGGGAGGCAAACCCTCTATTTATAATTACAAATAGAGGCTTTAGGATTTCTGTGGGCTGGGCCCATCAGAGAATCTGACTGACAAAAATTCGGACTGCCAGAATCCATACAGGCACTGCGGTGCTGCCCAGTGTTCTTGGCACCGCGGTCCCAAAACAGGGCACCGCGGTCCTGTCCTATTTTTCAGTCTTTTCCCATTTTAATGTCCCGGTCATCAACCAGACATATAGGTACAATCTCCTTCTAATTACATCTTTCAATCGACAGAACATTTGACTTAGTGTTACCCTTCAGGCCTTTACATATCGACACTAATTACATTAGGATTTTCACGAAACTCCTAGACTGCGCCGGAAGACGGACCCAATATGTAAAGTTTAGCTACACAAAATATGTGAACTGAACCTCTATGCGGGAAGATAAAATCCTTTCATTCATGACACACTCAATCAAGCTTAGGATCTCTCAAGTGTCTATCCAAATGACGTGATTATTATAACTCATCTATATTAGTTGACAACAAGACCATATCACAGACATGTCCAATGCATTGACCAATGACTTAGTCAACCTAATACCATATGAGTACCTGAGTGTTCACTCGAATATAAATTCAAGGAATGAATCCTTTCTTGGCTCACATACCACCTTTAATCTACTTCGTAATGCACCCAAAATAAGTCGCGTCTCAACCTATAAGGCATTTGAGCTTAGGACATGATAAAAGTACATTACTCCGTAAACAAGATGATATTTGTTACACCCCGTATTTACAGGACATATTTTAAGAACATACGTAAGAACTCACAAGTGTTAAGATTTGAAACTTGTAAAATTTATCGGAATTATGCAATTATCGGAAAACATATTATTATGACGAATGGGAGGGAGACACGTGTCACCCCCCCTTAATGATGCCTTGGACGATTTGTGCAAGGGCAAGAGGGTCATTGGACCTTTGTTAGCAAGACAAGTCTTGCAACTTGAAAACTTGATAATCTTGACTAAGTCAAAGGACCCACAAAGGCTTGATATTTACTAGGAGCTTATCCAAGCCACCCAATTGTTCATATCTTGACCCTCCAATGTGCTATATAATACTACTAGTAGCAAGAGTGAGCTTAACACTTAGCCAAATTTTCACAAAATTTGAAGAACTCAAGCATGTTGCTCTCGGGTTCATGTCCAAAGAAAAAGAAATTTTTTTGTTCCTTGTTCATTAAGCCCCACACTTTAAAACCAAGGTTCTTGAGTATATTGTAAGCATGTCTCAATAGAAACATCTCGGAAAAGATAGTTTTCGGGTTAGTCATGGCGAAAACCTAGTTGCTTTCTAGGTTTTGTTTGGAAGTTTGAAGGAAGTTTGTTGGTGTTGTTCTAAGGGTCTCAACTAGCGGATTGAAGCGTCTTGAAGAGGCTCTAAGTTGCTAAGAGCGACTTCGGTTTGGAGTTGGATTAAGATTCGTTAAGGTATAATCTTGTCCCTTAAAGTGTTACAAGATTATTTATTGTTGTTGTTAGCTTTACTTGTTGCTAGCATGAAGTTGATAGGTTGACGTTTATAAGTATTATGGATTGCTTGTAGCTTAAATCCGAAATGTTATAAGCCACTTGAAGTTGGATTACTAATTGGTCGTTTATTAGAAATCGTCGCATGTTACTTACTTGGGGATTATTGTAGTTATAATCAATTGCGACTTGATATCATGTTATGCTAACAACATGGATTGAAATGGATATTGGATAAGAATTGATGTAGTAGTACTTGAGTTAGCGATTTGGCCTAGTAAGTTGTATCAAATTGATATCTATTGTGGGGCGGAATTTTACACGTCTAGTAGGCGTGTAATCCCCTATGGTTGATTGCATTGATTGGGCCTTAAATGTGGCGTGTTTGGTTATTGTATTCGACCTTGAAAAAGGTGGCAAAGTAAGTAGAAACAAAGGAGGTCTTTGTCCGATTTTCCGTAGAAATTAGCGACTTGACACTTATAATATTCTATGTTTGAAGTAAGGCTTTAATAGACGTATTGTGAATATTATAGGTTGACATACTACGGGCGGGACTTTGTACTTGGCAAGTGGTTTGACCCGGAGAGGTATGTAGAACTTTTCCTATCTTTTGAGCATGACTAGTTATGCGTATATAGTACGGTGAGCGACAAGACCTTGATATCCTTTACTAGTTTTATGAATAGCCAAGTTGGGTGAGTTAGGAGATTAACTCACTTCTTTGAAAGTATTAAGGATGTCTAATGTTTTATTAAAGTTAAGGGACTTGAAGAGTTTTAAAGTATGTGATACTTGTTAGTTTTAAACGTATAAGTCCCTTGGATAGGAAATTGTATATGGCTAAGGTATAAAGCGAATGTAACGACTTTATGGGGAGTTGGTTATATTTGCTTTATGAAAAGATAAATGACTTAATTTTAATGAAAAGGCAATTTGATTTTTAAGGCATCAATTGCCTAAGGTTTTATAATAAAAAGGAGTCACTTGATTTAGAAACCTAACTTTATTTTTTTAAGGTATTGTGACTGGTCTTGAAAAGTAATTTTGATTTGATACTACGGTTTATAGTATCTTGGAAGTTCTATATGAAAATGAGTCATTTTTAAAAGATTGGAAGTACGTAGTACTTTGGGTTAAACTCCCGGATTTATTATAACATATTAGTGCCTTAAGTAAACTAAAATGAGAGTGTAGATGAATAAGACTAATAAGAAGTTAGGGGGATTTCTAACTTGCTTATGTATTGTATGACGGTCGGTTGAGATAGGGTAATAGTATAAGTGAGGGGTAAACCCCCAAGACGCTATACCACCTTCTCCAGGATAAGAGTATAAATGAGGGGTAAACCCCCAAGACGTTATACCACCTGCTTTATTACCTTCTCCACGATAAGAGTATAAATTAGGGGTAAACCCCCAAGACGTTATACCACCTGCTTCAGGGTAAGAGTATAAATGAGGGGTAAGAACCCTAAGACGTTATACCACCTGTTTCTATGGGTTCGCTACCCATGATTTGATCGGGAGTCTCCTATTGTGATGTTGTACGTATTCTCTTGATTTACTCTCATTGTTAGTAAGGCACTGTGTACTGTAATTTTGTTATCAGACATGTCTCCGACTTTGTTTTAAACTTATGTTGTAATTACAGTACTTTCCAGTTTTACATACTTAGTACATATTGTGTACGTACCCCCTTCCGGCCTGCGTTCATGCCGCAGAAAGGTAGCGGTGGTGGATCCTCATACTTAGGATCACTTATCGACGTCGAAGCTCCATTTCTCGGAGGCTTGTCTCTTTTAGTACGATCTTTCCCGATGTTGTAGATTTATGTACATTCGTGGTATGGCGAGCCCGTCGCCACGATTATTATTCCTGAGGTCTGTATTCACATATGTGGCCGTAAGAAGCGATGTTGCAGTTGTACTTTTGATTATATTATATTATGGAAGCGGCCTTATCTGCTTTGTGATGTGTTATTGTTTACACGTGTGTTTATGTTGTATATGTTCCGCTATTCTCTCGATGTATACAGGCAGGGTGCCTGGGTAGGGCACGATCGCCCCGTGGTCGGGTCGTGACAATATTGACCTCAAGTCTAAGGACTTTTATCTCCCACACGTCGATGACATTATAGACATATAACAAAATAGTACATCAGCAGGGCATACCAATACTTCAACAAGTATCCATGTGTCCATCATGAGTTGCCATAACTCGTAGCAAGTGAGGCATACTACATCCCCTAAGGATGATGCAGACCACATGTCGACATATCACATATCATTGATATCCAAATTTCGATGATCATTAGTCGATGTAATTTAAGAGTTACGTTATAACATTAATTCTCACATCATTAATAAACATGTAACCTCTAGGGATGCATTTATAGAATATTATAAGCAATCAACTAATAATTCAACAAATGCAAATTGCCATAATATTAATCATCATTAATATAAATACGAATGTTTATAAATTACATTGTGTCCTAATACAGATTGTCTCTAGGACATACATATATTTTCAATCTCCCACTTGGCCTAGAGTCAATCACCAACATATCTAATACCCATGTTCTCAAAATGACCATAATTCTTCACCAAGCTTAATGGTTTAGTACACGAGTCTGCTAGATTATTGTTTGTGGGAATATAATCTATCTTGATATCTTCAGCTTCCACCATCTCTATTAGGATGTGATACTTCCTTGGTACATGTTTGTTTCTGTTTATTGATCTTGGTTCATTTGTCTGTGCAATGGCACCAGTGTTGTCACAATAAATGGTTAGGACAACTAGCATTCGGAACAACCCCTAGTTCCTTCAGGAACTCAGAAATCGCGACAGCTTCCTTAGCAGCTTCCGATCCAATAATGTACTCCGCTTTAGTAGTCGAGTCCGCAGTAGTAGTTTGGAACTCTTCCAGCTCACTGCTCCTCCTTTGAAAATGAACATGTAACCAGACTGAGATTTGAAATCATCAATATCTGTCTGTAAACTAGCATTGGTATACCCAGTAGCAACCAGCTCATCAACTCCACCATAGACTAAGAAGTAATCTTTAGTACGCCTGAGGTACTTGAGAATACTCTTGACTGCTTTCCAGTGTTCCTCGCCAAGATTCTGCTGGAACTTTCAAGTCATACTAAGTGCAAAGGCCATATCTAGCCTAGTAAAGGTCATGGCATACATGATTGATCCTATAGCCGAAGTATATGAGATTCTCTTCATGCGCTCAAGTTCAATAGCATTAGAATGGCAGCCCTTCTTTGATAACTTGATGCTTTAATCCATCGGAAGACCATATTTCTTGGAATTCTCCATTGAAAAGCGTCTAAGCACTTTGTCTATGTAGACTGACTGTGACAGCCCCAACAATCTATTAGGTCTATCTCTATAGATCCTAATTCCCAAAATATAGCAGGCTTCACCTAAATCCTTCATCATAAAGGTCTTGGACAATCAATCCTTAACTGACTGCATGAGGGTCTTATTATATTCCATTATCAATATGTCATCAACATATATTATAATGAAGACAATACCCTCATCCTTGCGTTTAGAATAAACACAAGGATCCTTTTTGCTTCTGACAAAATCAAAAGATTTGATAGCATTGTCGAAGCAAATGTTCCAACTCCTAGAGGCTTGCTTAAGTCCATAAATGGACTTCTGTAGCCTGCACACATAATTTGGTCTGGACTCACATGAAAAACCCTTGGATTATTTCATATACACTTCCTCAATTAGATTATCATTGAGGAATGCAGTTTTGACGTCCATCTGTAAAATGTCATAATCATAATGTGCAGCTATCAGAAGCAAAATTCGAATATACTTTATCTTAGCCACCGATGAAAAGGTTTCATCATAATCCACACCAGGACGCTGAGTAAAACTTTTAGCCACTAGTCTAGCTTTATAAGTCTGAACCTTGTCAGATGCATCAATCTTCTTCTTGTAGACCCATTTGCATCCTATGGGTTTAATCTTATTTGGCAAATCAACCAAGTTCCACACCTGATTGATATACATAGATTCCATTTCGGATTTCATGGCTTCTTGTCATCTCTTCGAATTAATGTCTAGCATTGCTTCGCTGTAGGTTCTAGGCTCGTCATCATCTGGAATATCTAGCTTATTTTGTGTTTTCACAAGTAGATTTAGTCTTTTTGGAGGACGATGAGATCTAGTAGACCTACGGAGTTGATTGTCTTGCGGTTCAATTGCAGGTATGTTCTGACTGTGAGTAGGTTCTTGTGCGCTGGTCGAACCACCAACATTAGAGCTTTCAGGAATATCATTTTCATGTCTTTCCTGAATGGGAGAAAATGCAACTGATGCACTTGCTCCCAAGGTCTGTGCCAGAAGATCTTGCATTTCGGCATTACTTCTCGTAGCACTCCAACTGGCCGAAGGGGGTACCCTAAATACCCAATCTTCACCAGAAGCTCCCACTGAATTCTTGTCTTCATCACCGGGCAAGGATTCAACCTCTTTGTTACCTTGCTCTTGAATTTCTTCAAGTTATATCTCTGTGCAATTCTCATCCTTGTATACATATTCATCTTCGAGGAAAGTTGCGTTCCTAGAAACAAATATCTTATGTTCTCCAGGAAGATAGAAATAGTATCCCTTAATTTTCTTCGGATACCCAACAAAGTAACATTTCTCACTTTTGGATTCCAACTTATCAGTGATCAACTTCTTGACATATGCAGGACACCCCCAGGGCCTCATGTGTCTAAGTGATGGCTTCTTGCCACACCATACCTCATACGGTGTCTTTTCGACTGATTTAGATGAAACTCTGTTTAGAACATATATTGAGGTCAAAATAACGTATCCCCAAAGGTATGTAGGAAGAGCTGAAAAGTTCATCATGGAACGAACCATGTCAAGCAAGGTTAGGTTTCTCCTCTCGGCAACACCATTCATCTGTGGTGTTCCACGAGATGTCCATTCGGAATGAACTCCATGAATCTTTAAGTAGTCAAGAAATTCTTTGCTTAAGTATTCACCCCCACAATCAAATCGGAGAGTCTTGATACTCTTTGAGAGCTGTTTCTCAACTTCACACTTAAACCCCTTAAACTTCTCAAAAGCCTCAGATTTGTGTCTCATAAGATACACATATCCAAACCTTGATAAGTCATCTTTGAAAGTGATGAAGTAAGAGAAACCCTCTCTAGCTTGAGTCGAAAATGGTCCACATACGTCCGTATGTACCAACTCAAGCACCTCCTTGGCACGGATCCTCTTTCAGAAAGAGGTTTAATGGTCATCTTACCTTTCAAACAGGATTCACAGTTACCATAAGATTGTAAGTCAAATGGTTCGAGGTAATTTAATTTTATCAACCGTTCTATCATTTTTTGATTGATATGACCAAGTCTGCAATACCATAGGTAGGTAGAATTTCTTTCATTTAACTTAGCTCTTTTATTTTGTACATTGAAAATTTTCCTGTGGCAGTTTTATGTATATAATCCATTCACTAGAGGCGCAATTCCATACACAACATTATCTAAAGTCAAAACCATATTGTCATTACACGTGTTTGAGGAAAAACCCTCTGAATCAAGTACATGAATGGAAATAATATTCCTTGTCAAAGAAGGAACATAAAAACAATTGTTCAACATTAAAACTTTGCCAAAAGGTAAATCTATCCTATAAGTTCTCACGCGCTCAACAACAACTCGTGCTCTATTTCCGACGTGCAGGTCCACCTCGCGAGGCCCGACCTTCCTGCTATCAGTTAGCCCCTGCACATTTGTACAAATGTGTGAGCCACAAGCGGTATCAAGTACCCAGGAATGAGAATAATTTATAGATAGATTAATTTCAATTACAAACATACCTTGCACATTAACACCTGGTGCCATTCATCCGCATGGAGCAGTGCAATCCTCTCTCCAATGCCCTTCCTGTTGCAATTCATGCAAACATCCGATGCCGACAGTTTCTTCTTCTTCGCCCCTCCCTTGGGCTTCATTGCTGCCGCCGGAGCAACAGTTTTGCCCTTCCCCTTTTGTTGTCCCTTACCTTTTGGTTTGGGGCAACTATAGGAGCCAACCATCAGAATAGGCTTGGTCTTAGAGGTCGAAGATTCAAAAGTTTTCAACATATTAAGTAACTCCGGCAATGTCGCTTTAGTTCCATTCATATTATAATTTACAATGAAACTCTCAAACGATCTCGGAAATGAGTGCAGGATGAGGGTGGTGGAGACTCTGTCATGAAACCTTATGTCAATGGCGGTCAACCTCTCAATCAACTCAATCATCCTCAACACATGAGGTGAAACTTGGCCCCCTTCATTTAGCCTACACTTGAAGAGTTCTATTAGCAGGTCATACTCCATTGTCTGAGACTACGTTTCATCGAGACTCCTCAAATGGGCTAATATTTTGTTGGGCCCCATAGTTTCATGTTATCTTTGCAGTGAAGGAGACAGAAGACAACATCAGACATTGAGCAGAGGTGGCATCCTTATAATGTTTCTTGTAAGCAACCTGGTCAAAAGTTGCATACTCTTCAGAGTCCTCCGCCGGAGCAGTGGGGAATATTGTGTCCAAAGTATACTCAATCTCTTCCTGTCTTAGAACAATACTAATATTTCTAAGCCAGTCAACGAAGTTGGGTCCGGTGAGTCTGTTTGACTCCATGAGCATTTTCAATAAAAAGTTTGACATTTCTGAATATCTGAAGATAATAATCCATTTTTCAAATAATTTATACACATTCATAATTTGCTAATTTTAACATGGCCTTTTGTTTGTAAATTAGCTCCCACCATTTTGCATACTTCTACGACCCCAAGGTAGAATACGGACCTAAATCAATATAAAGGTCATAATGGGCCAAGATCCAAACATATGCTATATCCGCGTTTGCTTTGGCTATAACTTCAATAGCACACTTTGGTAGGTCTTCAAACAATTGTAAAGAAACTCTACAACTCTTGGTTTGATTAAATATCTTTCATTTTAATCTTACGTCTTTAGACTAGTCCGACACTTTGGCGCCAAGATTCATCTAAACAAGTCAACCCCATTACACGACTGCATTTAAATGCCTAAGTAAATTTAGCCTTTGCAAGCAAACACTTTGGTGTAAATACCTACAAAATTTTACTATCCACTTTCATTTTAACACATCTAAGAAAGGGCCTTGGTCCTCTTAGACTTAGAGCAAATGCTTTGACATAAATACCTTTATCGTCGAAAAAGACTTACCACCCTAACAATTATAATGGACGACGCGTTATAATTAGACTTGTATTTAATGTTTGGGGAACATTTCCAGTTTTCGGGAATTCATTCAAGATCAACAATCAAGTCATACATCATATGACATCCTATCATGCAATATCTAGACACAATTAGATGGAAACTATCAAACTCAATAGGCATGATAAAATATGGTTTTAATCACATACTGGGCGCCGTCTACCTAGACAGTTATAGCGGCCATTTGAAATTAAATAATTACTGGGCGCCTCATACCCAGATAATAATTGCGGACGCTATGATAATAATTTAAATGCATCACATTTAGTACATTTGTATATTATTCAATAATATACTATTAATGATAACTATGTGTCTATTTGTCTAAATTCTATAATCTATGTAAATGTCAAACAATCTCTAAATATTTTCTGATTTTAAAATTCTGACTTTCGAGAATTCTGTAAATTTTCAGAATTTACACTTTAGTCCCTTAAGAATTTAAAATTCAATTTTGAACCCTTATAAATTCATAAAAAGTAATTCTAAACTTTCAAAAAATATTTTCAAACTTTTGGGATCTGTTTGCAATTTCCAGAACCTAAAATCAACTTTCAGAAAACTTTATTTAATTATAGATTTGCCCAAAAGGATCAAATCTGAAGCTTTTAAGTTTCTGTTTCTGATTTTCAATTTTTTTAAAACGTCGTCGGCACCGCGGTGCCTCTGAGGCAGTAAGCCACTGGAATCTGCAAATTAATTAGCACCGCGGTCCTAAAAAATGGCACCGCGGTGCCTCATAATTATCATCACAGACACCGCGGTCCTAACAGGTGGAACCGCGGTGCCTTGAAGGCAGATTATCCGAAATTAATTTTAAGCTTCTGGATGAACAGCACTGCGACTCCCATGAACAGGACCGCGATGCCTCTGGTTCATCTGAGCAGCACCGCGGTGTTCCAATTGTGGAATTCCGGCGCCGCCACAAAACCCTAGCAGGCACCGCAGTGCTCCATCATGGAACCGCGGTGCCTCTCCTCCAAAATCACAAAATCCGAAATTTTCGAACCCCTAAAACTGGTTTAGGGTCATATCTTTTAGATATATCACTTGTATTACCATATCCATTAAAACAACATGTTCATCGACCATCAAATCAAATTTTTTTCTCATCTTCATTTCAATGCACTATGCTTTAAGTCGGATAACGCATTTCAACTTAGAAGAGTTATATATTAGATTGACTTGTTCGAATACATAATTGCATTAACAGATCTGGTCACAAGGACCATGTGTTCTAAAGGTTTAGGGTTTAAAGCTTTTAACAACATAAAATATAGATCTTAACAAGTCCTAACCCATTTTATCATAATTTTCACTACAAATCACACGAAACAACCTGTGCTCGATACTCATCAGGTGTTTACGTCGGGTTAAATACCAGTGATGGAATTTAAAAATTTATGTTTCAAACCCGACGACGGTCGAACTGCAGTGTGACAGAATACTTACATTATTGTAGCAATCAACCAAGCAGTTGATTCTCGATGCTTTGTGTAGTACAAGGGTGCACATGCAAAAGTCCCTCGATTTGTAAGTTCTGAAACTGTGATGTAATTTGCTAAGTCAGGAATGCTTGGGATTCTGACAGAGCTTTAGAAGAGATTTACCTCTCTTAGCTTTGGTGTCTTTAGAATGAGAGGCGAACCATCTATTTATAATTACAAATAGAGGCTTTAGGCTTTACATGAAATTTGAGCCAAGAGAATCTGACAAAAATTTGTCTTGTCAAAATTAAATGCACATGTCCACTAAAGGGCACCACGATGCTGCCTGATGTTCTTGCTTCATGGTCCCAACAGACACATGATCTGTCTTGTTTTTCAGTCTTTTCCCATTTTAATGTCCCGGTCATCAACCGAACATATAGGTACAATCTTCTTCTAATTACATCCTTCAATCGATGGAACATTTGACTTAGTGTTACCCTTCAGGCCTTTACATATCGACACTAATTACATTAGAATCTTCACGGAACTCCTAGACTGCGCCGGAAGACGGGCCCAAATGTAAGTTTAGCTACACAAAATATGTGAACTGAACCTCTATGCGGGAAGATAAAATCCTTTCATTCATGACACACTCAATCAAGCTTAGGATCTCTCAAGTGTCTATCCAAATGGCTTGATTATTATAACTCATCTATATTAGTTGACAACATGACTATATTACATACATGTCCATTGCATTGGCTAATGACTTAGTCAACCTAATACCATATGAGTACCTGAGTGTTCACTAGAATATAAATTCAAGGAATGAATCCTTTCTTGGCTCACATATCACTTTTAATCTACTTCGTAATGCATCCAAAACAAGTCGCGTCTCAACCTATAAGACATTTGAGCTTAGGACAGGATAAAAGTACATTACTCCATAAACAAGATGATATTAACCTCAAGTCTAAGGACTTTTATCTCTCACATGCCGATGACATTATAGACATATAACAAAATAGTACATCAGCAGGGCATATCAATACTTCAAAAAGTATCCATGTGTCCATTGAGTTACCATAACTCGTAGCAAGTGAGACATACTACATCCCCTAAGGATATGATGCAGACCACATGTCGACATATCGCATATCATCGATATCCCAATTTCGATGATCATTAGTCGAGGTAATTTAAGAGTTATTTTATAACATTAATTATCACATCATTAATAAATATGTAGTCTCTAGGGATGCATTTATAGAATATCATAAACAATCAACTAATAATTCAATAAATGCAAATTGTCATAATATTAATCACCATTAATATAAATACGAATGTGTGTAAAATACATTGTGTCCTAATACAGATTGTCTCTAGGACATACATATATTTTCACTCCCATTCTGGTGTTTTTTTCCTAGTTGTAACAAGGTTTACTTTTAAAAAAAAAGGGTAATCTATGGAATTTTGGGAGGAATATATTTCAAACTAATCGAAAAAACAGAATGTTTATTCTATTTTCATTTACAAACTCATAGAATTTTTCTTGTATTTATTTTCTAGTATTTTAATAGTTTTTAAAGAACCAAATTCTTTTTTCTAAGTTATGTTTTCAATAAAAATCTTTTTGAAGGAATCTCTTAACTACTTTGAATTCTTTTTCTAAAACTCCAATTTCATTTACTAGTAGGTTCTTGTTCTTGAACCTCCATTTTCTCTCTAACGGTGGAATTTTCATATACGGATCTAGGTATTTCATTGGTGTAGTCTACATTTCTTAGATTCGGTAAATCCGACGTAGAATGTCTAGGTTTTATTTTGTAAATGGTATTTTATTATTGAAGGAATTTGTGAGACTCTTCCAAAATCTAGGGTCTCTATAAAACTTATATCATTGTATCTACTACTTGTAGATTTTCTATGGAATGATAGACTAACTCTATCATCCTTGTATTGGGTTATTTCTATAAGATGAGTATTTAGTAAGAAAGTTTCTATGAGTTCAGGTTTAACTACTCCTTCCAAGATCTATTCTTCTGGAAAGGTAATATCCTTCCATTTAATAGGTCTTGATATTATAGTGTTAGATCTGGAAATATCCGTCTGTAATAGCAATGTTTCACCTTTTTTGCTATGGTATCTAATTTTTGTAGAAAAGGCAGAAAGTATAGCTTTATAAAGGATTCTAATTATTAATTCTACTGGAATTGATCCTTCAAGAATTTGGTAATTATGAGTTTTTATTTGTAAGACTATGGATTTTAGGATATTTTATTGAAATGTTTGAGTAACAATCAAAAGAGATTGACCCCGTAAAGAGGCTAGATTCGACATAACTTAATAAGGAGTCCTCAAAGTTAGTGAATCTGGCATCTCTTAAGATCGCAACAATTGAACTATTTAATCCTTTCTAAGTTAAGAGTTTTATCCCTACTTGAACTAAGCCAATATGAATGTATTAATAATTTCTTTCCCTATGTTTTTCAAGAAATTTTGAGAAAGCAATTGGATTGTTTCAAAGGGTTTTGATAACTGAATATCCCTTTCCTCTGTTTTAATAGTAAAACCAGTTTTGAAATATTAGTATTTGGATTTTTTGTTAATTCGATCTTTATTTACTTTCGAAATTTCTCAATTATCTATCGATTTTTCAAAATCTTGTATAACTATTTCTTCTGAATTTATTATCTTCTTTGAATTCATGGAGGATGTTGAACCAAAGTTCGAATAAGTAGATCTATCGAAAAACGTATCCATTTTTTAAAAAATCTTATTTTTAAATTTAAGTTCTTCCTACAATCCAAGCTATTCACGGGTCTAACTGCTTTCTCATGAGGACTTACTACCCGGACATTTAGAGAAACGTGTGGTTTCTGAACCCATTGAGATGACCCAAGAATTTCTCTATTTCGATTTTGCTAGTCCTTGGGAACAGCGTAGCGACGGATAATTCAGAATCAGAATCCTAGGCAAGAAAAATCAAAAGAGCCTAAACCTCTAGACAATAATTTCATAAATCTGAACAACATTCTTCTATATATCTACCCCCCTTGTATCTTATATTAACATTCGTTCGATGAACTAAAGGGGATAATAGACAAGGAGGGAATTTAAATATAAGGGATCGAAAAATTAAAAGATAAAGGAGATATGCAGAAAGTAAAATAATATTAACTTACAAATTACGGTCCCTAATAAGGAATTCATAATTTAAAGGATATGCAAGAATTTAAATGAAGTAGGCGGTAGAATCGACCAACATCATAATGCAAAAATTTAAAGAATTTAAGGTGGGAGAACTGGCCAAGAATTTAAACATGAATTTAAAAAAATTAGATGATATTCATCTATAATCATATATATATTAAAAGTATTTAAAACTTTCAAAGATTTAGAGTTGGATATTTTCAGGGAGACCTTGACAACTTACAATGGCTTTGAGAATTTTGCATGAGATGAATTTTCTCTATCTAAAATTTCTAAGGGGAATTTTAGATGAGGAATTTTGATTTAGAGAGAGAGAGTTTCTCTTTGTAAAACTGAAAGTTTTCATCTAAAAACCTTATCTTAAATGAAGGGGAGAGAGTCTCCTTTTATAGGAATCCTACATGGCATTTTTGTAAATACAAAAAAGAATTACATCATTCATGATATTTTCCAAGTGGAGAATTACATCATCCACGTTTGACATTTTCTTGAATTATTGCTGGAATCTTGTACTTTAACTGTTTCCTTTTTGAAAGTATCTTTTTGTGGAATTTTCTTTTGTCGATATTTTGTCTGAACTTTATTGTTGGTATTTTATCTTATTTTGGCAATCTTTTCAGAATCCAATATTTTCAAAAATTGCATCATCTTCCAAGTTAATCCCTAGTTCTTCTTCCTCTGATGAAGAGCCTTGTTTTGATGAAGATGACGCAAACTTCAGAATTATCGCTTGTATTTCTTCTGGATTTTTTGTCGCTGCAAGCATTGAGGCTATTTGAGATTTTTGGGTAAGAAACTGGATGTGTTCCAATATTTGTAGTGGTACCTATTCATCAATGCACTTCCGGGTATGTAACCATTCCTGAACTTTTGATGGGATTAGGCTTGATGGTATTTTATAGATGTCCCACCGTCTTATTTTGGACTTTATCTGAACAGTTGGAATTTTATTCTAGGAATAATCCACAAATCATGTGAATACCCACATCATATGGAATCTGGTGTGAAATAGGTGTAGGGGCGCGGATCTTTTTTCCTCGTCAGTAGGTTTATAAAGGGATTTAAAGAGGTTAAAAGATTGAATGATTTGGGGTTTTAATATATCTAAGGTAGATCCAAATTGTTCCCATCATAAATTCCATCATGATGGGAATTGAGATGGAATACATGAGGTATCAAAATGAAAGAGTCAAGTATGGCTTCATTTGGTATTTTTTTTTAAAAAGAATTAAACCAAGCTTGTTGGTAATCCCATTAATTAAATGGAATATCAAAAAATGAGATATTTTGATGGGTATCGAAAAAAATTAAGGAGTTGAGACAGATCATTTCCTCAAATACTTGGAGAAATTACTCTAAATATTTTACAAATAGAGTAAGAAGGATCTTTGTTATTTTTATAGAAATTGTTTTTATTGTGGTTAATCCTTTTATTTCTAAGATAGTCTGATAAAAATATAGGGCTTTTAAAATATCCCAAGATTTGTAAAACCATCACTGTCCAAAATATTTTTGAATTGCGAAAAAAAGGTCTTTATCAAAAAATCTTTTTTCAATAGTTACAATATTTTAAAAGAAATGTTTTATGAAAAAAATCAGAAATTGGTTTTTTTGGGAACTTGTCGTACCACATGTTGCAAATTTAAAAAATGTTTTTGAGAAAGGGTTTTTGAAGATTCTCCTTTATCTAATTTACTAAAATTTTGAGAGGGTTTAACCTCTTCTAAATTCTGAACAATTTCCTGTTTGGGAATTTATAGTTGCAACAATGTCTTCTGTAGTTCGGGGGATTTGACGAGGAGTTGCAAAAGGTTTTTAGTAGTTGTTTTCTATGTGGGATCTTCTGTTGTCTTAGGCTTGTGCGATGTTTTTGTTTTCATTTTCTTCTTTCTGGCTGTATCATACCATGTCATGGGGTTTTCGGCAGGAGTTTTGGCAGGGAATTTGTCTTATTCTTCCTTGGATGGATTTGTAGGAGTTTGTGGGTTGCTTGTTGGCAACGGGATTTATTTGTTGTTGAGGTACACCAACTGATGAATTATTTACCGGTTGGGTAATTTCATCCTTTTTTTTTTTTTGGAATTAACCCCTCCACACATTGCATGGTCACAGTATTGTCTAGATTCTCGCATGTCCTTCTCTGATATTTGGTCCTTGTAGGCCAAGCAGTTGGACATGGGACAATGGTAGGACATTTCTGTGTCGTGATCACTATCAGGAATATGAAGGTTTTTTCTCCTATTTTGGAGGAATTCATAGGTTAAGAAATCAGGAATAGAATTTGTTTGTCCTTTAATATTTTTAATATCAAAGTAGAAAAAGCTAAGAATTAATTGCCAGAAAATCTATTAATGCAAGGTTTTGAAAAGATTTTTAATCTGGTAAATAATTTAGGAAAATAATGTTCAAAAAGGTATCAATTAAATGGGCAGAATGGGCAGAAGAATAATGGACTATACATTTTGTTTTGAGACATCCCTAAAAGCACAACTCCTAGGAGACTTAGGTTTGGAATTTAACAGATGTTGCTTTCTACTCCAAAAAGTATTTGGAATATCGGATGTGAACTCATTATAAGATATTATTTGTTTTCCACATAATTGTCTAATTTTATTCATAACCTTTTCTCCTAAAAGGGTAGGCAATCCTGCAAGTATTTTTTATTTCTAAGACGGTTGGTTGGAATCTTCTCTAAGCATTACCCTGGTTAAGAATGTGTTCCTGTACCATTGGAAATCACTTAGTTTTTTACATTTTAGGTTTGAAAGTAATTCGTCATTTTATCTTTTAGATGGGAAAAATCACCTATGAAATTTAATGAAATTGTCAGTAACAAGGTTGATACTGCATCTTGTAGGGGTTCTCCTACTTCTTCTAAGATTTTTATTCCTTCTGCATCGGTTTTATGGCAATTAAGATGTCTTTTTGTTGTTGGTTAGTGAGATAGTTATTTCATCATCCTTTTAATTGACCAAAGAATTCTGCGATAAGTAGTTCTGCTATGGTCATATCTTGTGCAGAATTTTGTGTTTTATAGGCATTTGCGGTCATCGTCATTTGTTGGAGAAATCTAAGGATATTGTATTCGGTCATTGAATTGAGATTGAGCTAGGGGTTTTACTATTTTTAGATCTGGGGCTAAAATTATTTGTAGTTGTTGTGTGGGTTCTTTCCAATCCATTTTATTAAGTAAGGGTGTTTTATTTTGAAATTGTTCTACGGCTTCATTACTATTAGAATCACAAGTCAAGGTTGTTATTTTGTGACTTGATTGTGTTGTATCTGGGACAATAGTTTCTGTATTAGAACTACTGGACATCCCAATCCTACTTAAAAGACCAATTTCATTTACTATGTTTTCCGTTAATAAGGAAAATGTCGGACTAATAGCTTCTTGTTCTTGAAAATCTATTTTCTCTCTAACTGTGAAATTTTCATATACGGGTCTAAGTATTTCACTGGAGCAGTCTACACTTCTTAGATTGTGTAAATCCGATGTAGAATGTCTAGATTTTATTTTGTAAGGGGTATTTATTACTAAAGGAATTTGTGAGACTTCCTAAATCTAGGGTCTCTATGAAACTTGTATCATTGTATCTACTACCTGTAGATTTTCTATGGAATGATATACTAATCTACCATCCTGGTATTGCGTTATTTCTTCAAGATGAATATTTGGTTGGGAAGTTTCTATGAGTTCAAGTTTAACTACTCCTTTCAAGATCAATTCTTCTGGTAATGTATTATCCTTCCATTTAATAGGTCTTGATATTACAGTGTTAGATCTAGAAAGATCCGTCTGTAATAGCAGCGTTTCACCTTTTTTGCTATGGTATCTAACTTTTGTAGCAATAGCAGAAAGCATATATTTATAATGGATTCTAAATATTATTGCTACTGAAATTGATCTTTCAAGAATTTGGTAATTATGAGTTTTATTTGGGTAACAGTCAAAAGAGATTGACACCGTGTAGAGGATAGATTCGACATAACTTAATAAGGAGTCCTCAAAGTTAATGAATCTGGCATCTCTTAAGATCGCAAGAATTGAAGTATTTAATCATTCCTTAGTTAAGGGTTTTATCCCTACTTGAACTAAGATAATATGAATGTATTTATAATTTATTTCCCTATGTTTTTCAACGAATTTTGAGAAAGCAATTGGATTGTTTCAAAGGGTTTTGATAACTGAATATCTCTTTCCTCTGTTTTAATAGTAAAATCATTTTTGAAAAATTTATATTTGTAATTTTTGTAAATTTTATCTCTATTTACTTTCGCAATTTCCCAATTATCTATCGATTTTTCAAAATCTTGTAAAATTATTTCTTCCGATTTTATTATCTTCTTTGAATCCATGAATGATGTTGAACCAAAGTTCGAAGAAGTAGATATATTGTAAAACGTATCCATTTTTATAAAATGTTATTTTGAAATTTAAGTTCTTCCTACAATTCCAAGCTATTCACGAGTCTAACTGTCTTCCCTTGAGGAC
This sequence comes from Przewalskia tangutica, assembly GCA_029844215.1. NCBI lineage: Eukaryota > Viridiplantae > Streptophyta > Magnoliopsida > Solanales > Solanaceae > Przewalskia > Przewalskia tangutica. The sequence goes on from CM056723.1 coordinate 31,437,471, forward strand.
TTACTACCCGGACCTTCCTAGGTAAAAAAACTCAGAAGAGCCTAAACCTCTAGACAAGAATTTCATAAATCTGAACAACATTCTTCTATATCTCTACCTGAAATTTTTATCTAGAGTAGGAAGGTTCATGTAATAAGTCCTCGGGAGGAACTTAAATTCAAAATAAGATTTTATAAAAATGGATACATTTTTCGATATATCTACTTCTAAGAAATAGTTATACAAGATTTTTAAAAATCGATAAATAATTGGGAAATATCGAAAGTAAATAGAGATCAAATTTACAAAAATCCAAATACCAAATTTTCAAAACAGAAAATATAGTAAATGAAATTGAAATTTTAAAAAAAGAATTCCAAGTAGATAAGAAATTTATACCAATTTTTTTAAAGGAGATCATTACCTAGAAAAAAGAACTTGATTCTTTCAAAACTTCTTAAATAATAAGAAACAAATACAAAAAAAATTCTATGAGTTTGTAAATAAAAATAGAATAAATATTCTATTTTTTTTTACTGGTTTGAAATATATTCCTCTCAAAATTTCATAGATTGCCCTTTTTTAAAAATAATAAATCCACAAGAAACTCTTCCTAAGAACTAGTCTCTCATTTCACTATTCGAATTGAACTATGATAAGCGTAGCAGTTCTTTGCCTTGAAAGATATTGAGTATAAAGAGAAAGATAGCCAGTCCTCTTGGGCGGGCGAGACTAGACTATAAGGTTATGAAGTTTACATATCGATTGTCCCTTGGAGCAGTTGAGGGGTTGAAGGCTAGATTGGTCTATTACAACTAGGAACAAAACATCAGAATGGGAGACCCTTGCTGATACTAGGAAAATCCAATCTAACCACCCTAATATATAAGACATTAAGCTTACCACACATGGTCATCCTGTAGAAGCAATTCCTTTTAAAAATCCGACAGAGGATGAAAAAACTAATATAAAATCCATTCTCGCACAAAATAATTTTACAAACATTAATTTAAATTCCATAGAAAAACAATTAGATAGAGTGGAAAAACACATAAAAACCCAACCTTTAGTCACTATAGATTCTCCAGAAAAATTCACAGAATTGAAATTAAAAAGCCCAATCTTTAGATCCTTTCAGGTATCGAAAGATAGCGTAAAAAAATTCAACAAAATAAATTTGAATTTATTAAGGCTATACAAGATCAATTAAGTAGGATTGGGACGTCCAATAGTTCTAATACAGAAACTATTGTTCCAGATACACCACAATTAAGTCACAAAATAACAACCTTGACTTGTGATTCTGATAGTAGTGAAGCCTTAGAACAATTCTAAAATAAGCACCCTTACTCAATAAAATGGATTGGAAACAACTCACATAACAACTACAAATAATTTCAGCCCCAGATCTAGGAATAGTAAAACTCTTAGCTCAATCCCGATTCAATGCCTCTTTCATCTACGATTGGAACATAGATGGAATGACCGAATATAATATCCTTAGCTTTCTCCACCAAATGACGCTCATCTGATGTCCTCCGCCGGTCCATTATGTCTCTCCTTTCATATGAGTTTGTTATGAAAGACCTTGGCCTCCTGAGTTATTTCTTAGGTATCTCTGTCACTCGCCATTCTGGTAGCTTATTTCTATGTTAGAAGAAATATAAGAAATCTGAACACAAATTCCAAGCTTAGTGTTGATTCCGATCGTCCGTATTTAGAATAGACTCACTATCATAGCCTGGTTGAGGCCCTGCAATACCTTACATTCACGATACTAGACATATCATATGGTGTGCAACAAATCTATTGCATGCCCTCAAATGTATTTTACGATACATATGGTCTCACTACTTATTCTTGGATGTCACGAACTCGATGCTCCATGTCTAGTTACTACATTTTCCTCGGAGATAACATTGTCTTGGTCTTCCAAAAGGCAACTTACACTATCCCGATCCAGTACCGAAGCAGAGTACAGAGGTGTATCCAACATCGTCTCTAAGTCTTATTGGATCCGTAACCTTCTACTTGAGCTTCACATCCCGATTTAAAAGGCAACACTAGTCTCTGCGATAATATTAGTGTGATATATCTTTCTAGCAATCTCATCTAATATCAACGCACCAAACACCAAACACATTGAGATAGACATTCATTTTGTACGCAAAAAAATGGCTCGTGGTCAAGTTTGTGTCCATCATGTTCCTTCTAGATATCGGATTGCCGACATCTTTACCAAAGGACATCTTTGATGATTTAGCCTCTGTAATAGAATATTCACCAAATATTCTTACATTAATTGTATATCTCTTATTTTAGGTAGAATTGTATTCTCATTGTAATTAGGTCTTCTATTTTAGGTAGAATTGTATTTCCTATTGTAATTAGGTTGATTAGTTAACTAGTTTAGATATTTTTGTACTACTATATATATTGTACATTATTGATGAATAAAATTAAAGAACATATTCCTTTAGTTTAGTTTTTGAAACATTAAGTTTTGCAAAGTTTCTTTGACGTGAATTTTTACTCTCAGGTTGGATAGTTATGGTAGGAGAACGACAATAACTCATTTTTAAAATCGACGCTCTTAAGATGAAGGAGTCTATAAACTTATTGGGTTCCTAGACCATCTTGGCAAAGAAAATTTAAATATATTTTATTTTTTTATAAAACAATACTCCCTCTGTCCCAATTTATATGACACATTTTTTTTAGTCAAACTCAAAAATAATGATACATTTTTTTATTTTATGCTTAACGGGGCGATCTATAACCACACAAATATCTTTGACTTATTTTAGATCACGAGATTAAAAAATCTTTCTTTATTTCATAAATTTCGTGTCTAGTCAAACTACTGTTAGGAAAATGAAAGCAACAAACGAAAAATAGCAAACACCTATTATAAGAACTAGGAAAAATGAAGAACAAAATATTACAACAACAAGAATAATCTTAACAAACAACTGAAAACTAGAACCAATGCTTGAATTGAATCTTTGCTAAGTCGAGTTATGACACTTTGTCTTTAAGACAAGATTGCCCTGTATATATCCTTTTATGTTGCTAGATAATAGTCTCCCAAGATAAAATAACTACTAACACATTTGAGCAAAGAAAACTCAAGTGTTTCTCTTGAAGAACTTTGAGTATTGAAAGAGTGCTAGAGTGGAAGACGGTTTTTTGAAATACAAGTGTTTAACAATTGAGCCAAAGACCTCAATTTATAGTGTAAGAATTGTCTCTTCAACCAAGTAATGGTATTGAATTACCCATGTAATGGCAATGAATTGCCCAAATAATGTCACTCATTTATCAGTCAAATAATGGCTGAATAATGCTAGAATGAATGCCATTAAGTAATGTCACTCATTTATCACAATTCTTCATTCGTTTACCAACGTGGAACACTTGTTATTTGACCAATGACCGTCCATCATTCTATGTCTCAAACACTTTACTTACGTATCAATATCCCTTTCACTAATGAAATTTATGATCCTTGGTACAATGTGTGCACGTGTGTGGAAAGGATATTTGCGACGTGCGGTGCCCCAATTGCTCGAGTCATAAATAATGGGATAAATTTTATTTCACATTAATAAATTTCCAACAATCCCCTCTTAAAAGAGATTTTGGCACACTCACAAGGTGTCTATTTCTAGCAATCTTTCAATAGACCGATGTTGCATCAGGATAGGTAGCTTCTTATTTTAACCTTCCTTAGTTGAATATCATTGGACTTACTTCAATGTTTAGTGTAAGCAAAGTCACAACTTTCCTTACTATGTTTTTCTTAATGTTTATTTCTAAGTTGAACTTAAATAGGTGGTCTCCTACAAGGTATCCTGCTATATCTCACTTCACAAGTGTTAGGAACCATTAAAATTTTCCCCAAACCTAACCTCAACCATTGAGGATCATTACGGGTTTTGGAAACTTAACCTCGGAATGGATTTGGGTTTATATTCAAATCATAACATGTTGTTCTTGCTTTGAACTTTTACAACTTAGTTTTCCCATTGAACCTAATTCCTGGGATCTTCAATAAGGTTGGGTTACCATTATATCGATCTTTAGGTATGTCGCTATGTTATCCTTTGATTTTACATAATCAATGGAAATAATAATGTCTCCATCGAATATGACAAGATTTGTTGTTATACATAGAACTGGATCATTATAATCTTTTCATGCTTTGTCTAAAGCAATATGCAAATTTGCTTAGAGGATTTTTGTAAATATATACGGACTTGGTGTTCTCTATATCGGATATCATAGTGGATATCTTGAATAATGTAACTCGTAAGTTAGCATATATTTTTGATCATTACTAAGATGTAAACCTAGTCAATTTGTTACATCAAACTCCCAATCGATTTTTATCAATTTAAAAATCTCAAACTTTCAGATAAAAATACCCATATCCTTCATATAGAAACATTGTTTCAACATATTACCTTAGTACTATTAAATTTTGATATTTGACAAGTGACTTTCTTCACTTTCTCCGAACCGGTTGTTCCATATAAATTTCTTCTTCCAAATCACCATTTAGAAAGGTTGTTTTGACATCCATTTGATGTATCTTGAATACTCGTATATACATCATTCGTGTCAAAATAGTCAAGACTTTCTTTATACTGTATCCATTTACAACTCAATGGTTTATTTAGAAAGATAAACCAACTCAGTATGGTTTAGTCTATTTAACTCCCTTCTTTCCGATGTTTGTCATTGGTTGTTATCAACCATATAAGCTACAAAGTCAACACTAGATTTGGATATTCATCCAGGTTATGTCTCTTTCCTCTAGGAAAAGTATTCTCAAAGAATTGACATTCCTTGATTACGATCATACGGATATCTACCATTATTTCCATATCTTAGGTCAATCTTGAGCTTTGGCTTTAAGTATTTGTAGGTAGGTTTCTTTCATTATGAATCATATTAAATTGATGAGCAACCATTCATAATTTCCTTTAATGGAGGTGATTATGGAGCCATCGTTTGATGAATAATATTTCAAGCGCTATTACACGATTCTCTCCTCTATCGCTATGAATTGATTTAATAGTTGGTTTCAACAAGTAAAGGTAACAATTCATCTATAAATGTCACAAAGTACTTGTTCCTCATCTAGTTTGTGCAAACTTTAAATGATAATAATCTCTTCAAAGGTCATTTCCTTTGTTTTGAATTTTAAGTAACTCATAAACTCAATCCACGAGGGAGACAATTTTTCAATTCATTTGGTTTCATACTGATATATAATCATTGCTATCCACTATTTGAAATTTCAAGAATTTTCCAACGATGAATTTTAATGTAGTTCTTACATAAAATTGTATGAAAACAACATTTTGAGATCAATGCCTAAACTTTTCACGATGTTAGGCAAAAGTATTGATAAACAAATTCATTTTATCTAAGTACTAATACAATGTTGTCTTAAAATTGTTAAGAAAATGAAAGTAACAAACAGGAAATAGCAAACACCTATTACAAGAACTAGGGAAAATGAAGAACAAAATATTACAACAAAAGAAATAATCTTAACAAACAACTGGAAACTTGAACCAACGTCTTTAAGACAAGATTGTCTCGTATATATCATTTTATGTTGCTAAGCAATAGTCTCCCAAAATAAAAAAATACTAAGAACTTTGAGTATTGAAATAATCTTAGAAGAAGATTTTCTAAAGTTAACAATGGTCAATTTATAAAAATCATATTTTTTTTTTCTGTTCATGGGGTAGTAGCGTCGAGCCTCGAGTTGTCAGTCGGCAAAGAATGTGGGGTCGACTTTGCGCCTGGCGCTCCCCCTGGCGTCCGTTTCCTTTCGCTCGCGCCTTTCGACCCGTTCCATCTTTACATCTCTTTCACTAATGAAATTTACGATTCTTGGTACAATATGTGATGTGTGTAAATGACATTATAAATAATGTGATAAACTTTATTCCACATTAATAAATTTCCAACAACTATATCATATAAATTGGGACAGAGGGAGTATAATCTTTTGGATTCGAGTATTACAAGACGACTATTTCATAAAAGAAGTAAAAGATTTTATGATCGCATGAAGCATGGTTAAATTCATTAGTTATGTATAAGGGATATAAGGGGAAAGATTGGGAGAGAGCTTCAGTTACCCTAAGCAATAAAGGAATTAGATGGGCTTTTATTGCTGGTGGGAGAAGATATATAGTGAATGCGGTTGTTATCAATGTAAACAAACTTAGCAATCATGGTGGCTGGCTGTCAACGTAAACAAACTTAACAATCATGGCAGCTGTAATTTGGGTAAGGTACCATAATAATGCACTGATATTTATTGTAGATACACTTTACCGCACCATTTTCTCTTCTTTTTCTTCGTTATATCTCCGTAAAGTCTATGTACATCGATCTGATGCAAATGTATTATGTATAATCTATTTCAAATTAAATATTTTTGCTTTATATGTATATTGAGAGAAAAGAGTTAAAATGTAAAATTCTTAAGGTTCACAAAGGAAAGTACATTTGTCCACATTAACAAACACAGTAGGAAATAAGCTTGACTTTATTTTGACACTAACTGAAAAAGATATGTGGATATTTGATCTAATGTGATTGATGTAAGAGCCTGATAAAAACCTGTTTTCACTCTTATTTTCCCAAATTGATGAACCTAGCTAGTTCGCTATCTCCAAAATCAATTTAACTAATAATCCAAAAGAATTTAAGTTTTTTAGTATTTTTCCAAGGTTATTTACAAGTTAGAAATTCTTCATTAGAGAATTACCTGGTTGTATTTTCTTAAACATTGTTAGCAACAATAATTTACTATCTTTTGGGGTAGAGATTATTTTCGATAAAGTATGGATGCAAAATTTAAACTCTAGTCCGAAATTCAATATAAACCATTATGAATCAGCCTCATCCCAAGCTATGCAATGATGTCATAAGCAACTATTGGAGCGAAAAGAAGCAATAGGACCAGAAGACATTCACAAAGGTTGATTTGAGATCTAGATCCAATTAGCAACTAGTTAGTGTTTGTTTTTGGAACCGGATTGTAGGTAAAGTGTATTTAAGATAAAATTATCCCATATAAAATAAAGATAAAACAACAACTAATCAATAGTATAAAGCAAATACTGTTGATTCTAGCGAAGAAGATGAATAAAAATATATTTCTAAAGAAAGAGAGCGGAAAATATTTTAACTAGTTTGAATGTCTTTCTTTGTGTTTACAACGCCCTACTCCGAGAGTCGGCGGTACGAGATCCACCCGCATGACGTGAGATCCGAAGTGCAGAGACGGACGGACAACAGGACCCGAGCGGCGGCGGCAGGTGAGATCGTCCCCCTGAGCTGAGCCTCGCTAGTCATTTCCATTCTAAACATTTATATATATCATAAACTCTCATTCTTTGAGATTTGTCATTTTGGTAAAATATCTCTTTTATTTCTTAATTAAAGTTGACGATATTTGGTAATAACATCATCTACTCACTTAGTAGATTAGCGTATGCGAAAAGCGCGGCGACGTGCCGGCACGACCGTGTGTTTAAGTCATTGAAGACGGAATAAACTCAATCCCTCATCAGTAAAATTTCCAACATTCCCATCTTGAAATAGAATTGGTGCACACATGGTGCTAAAGTTTTGCAATCTTTCAGCGGAAAGATATTGCATAACGATAGGTAGTTTTTGGCTTTCAATCTTCATGTTTAGTGTAAACCAAGGCAATGATATCAACACAATAACTCTCCTTATTCATCTTCTTCTTATCATTTTAGATTCTTAAGCCTTATCTTAAATAAGTGATCTCCTATAAGGTATATTTCAAGTGTTAGAAATCATTAAAAGTTTGAAACTTATCATTTACCTATCAGTTATCTTGAATGATAATCAAGTGCTCTTAACCTCTATAGCTTAGTTTTCCCATTAAACTAAATTCGGATCTCTAGTTAAAGATTCTTATTGTATTGGTTTTAAGCATATTCCCAGACAAATATAATATTTGATCTATCCGCTAAGTTATCCTTTGATTTGGCGTAATCAATGGAAATGACACCGTAGTGATCAATCACGGTGAATCATCAGTTTATCTCGGGATATCCTAAAAAAGTCTAAGACACGCTGTGATAAACTCGATTCCATCGTGGATCGAGAGTATTTTAATTGTAAAAACATATCCACTGGTAGATTTGGTGTTTTTATGTCCTATATCTATTCCAATGTAATGTGAATATTGATATCGTAGTATCGCGAAGCGCCTGGGAGCATTTCTGGATTATGAGTGAACTGGATAAGTAATGTAGTCAATTTTTAATGTACATTAAATTGCTAATGGAATACGGGTGCACCATAATTTTTATCAATTCTATGATTCATATCCATTGGTGACTTCATAGGAGAACTGTTAAATATATCAAATTTCCTCAAAACATTTTCAATGTAATGAGATTGCGATAAGACCAGTCCGTCAGATGTCTTAGAAATCTTAATTCCTAAGATTACATTATCTTTCATGTCAAGCATTGTTTCAACATCTTGGTTTCGACATATCATAACAAATGAGTTAGAGTTCCCTTTGATGTAGATACATTTATCACATTCATTTATGGAGAAACCTTTGAAAATAAATATTATCAAACTTTTCATGTCATTGTTTCGGAGCTTGTTTGAGTCCATACAAAGACTTAACAAGTCGACATACTTTCTTCTCTTGTCCTGGAACCACACACCCCTCGGTTTGTTTCATGTAAATTTCCTCTTTCAAATCTCTGTTTAGGAAGGCTGTCTTAACATTCATTTGGTGTATCTCAAGGTCACACAAAGTTATTATGACTATAAATACCCTTATGGACATTAATCCTTATACTTGTCAATAGTTTCATCGTACTAAGATCAACCATTTCCCAAGTATGGTTTTGCATGATGAAATCTATTTTACTTTCTATAGCTACTTTCGATTATCTTTAGTTCATTTTCAACCATATATGTTAGAAATCCGACCAAAGGTCTTATCCTTTTGGACCTCGAACAGGTTTGGAACATTAAGTTGTTGAGTTTGAGAACTTTGTTCATAAATTCGTTTGCGCGAAAATATTTCTTTTCCCTTACTAGGAAAGATCTTTCATTTCTTGATTCCGACTTATACACTAAGAAACGATAATCACTACTGTTATTTGCATATCCGATGAATATGCAATCTACAGTCTTAGGTCCAATTTTGGCGTGTTTTGGTTTAGGTACTTCGACCTTTGCCAGAAACCCCCACACCTTTAAATATTTTTAAGTGGGTGTATTTCCTTTCCATAATTCATATGGAGTTTTATCCTTACGCTTATATGAAACTCTATTAAGAATTGTATTAGCGGTAAGAATCGCTTCGCCCCACATGTTTTGGGATAAAATAGAATTGATGAGTAAATCATTAATCATTTCCTTTAACATGCAGATTTTGCGCTCGATAATACCGTTAGACTGAGGTGAGTAAGGAGCAGTCATTTGATGAACAATGTCGAATTGAGCACAATATTCTTCAAATGGTGCTACGTATTTTCCCCCTCTATCACTACGAATTGCCTTAATATGTACGTTTAGTTGATTTTCAACTTCTGTTTTGTAACGTTTAAACGCTTCAAAGGCTTCATCTTTACTTTTCAAAAAGTAAATGTAACAATGCCTTGTAATATTATAAATGAAAGTCGCAAAGTACTTGTTCCCCCCTCCAGTTTGTACAAACTTTAAATCACATATGTCCGTGTGAATAAGTTCTAGAGGGGCGGTGTTTCTTTCGACTAAATGTAAAGATGACTTGGTTAATTTTGCCTCTACACCTCACATTTATGTTGAGGGTTTATGTCGAAGGAAGACAATAATTCCAACTTTACTAATTTTCAAATATATTTGTAGTTAACGTGTCCTAATCTATGATGTCATACATTAGAAGACTCAAGCAAGTAAGTAGAAGGCTTCATTTCATTAGATGAACAGATTACAGATATGATATTCATTTTGAAGAGGCCATTACACGCGATCCCTCTTCCTACAAAATCATTATTCTTAGTTATTATAAACTTGTTGGACTCAAAAACTAGTCTAAAACCAGCCTTGACCAATAGTGGCCCTGAAACCATGTTCTTGCAGATGTCAGGGACGTGCATCACTTCCTTTAGAGTGATTTGTTTTCTTGAAGTCATTTTGAGAACAAGCTCTCCAACCCCTTGCACTTTAGAGGTAGCATTGTTGCCCATGAATAACTTCTTGCTCATGACTAGAGCGTAAAAGGAGAATGCATTTTGGTTAGAGCAGATGTGACGGGTTGCACCCGTGTCTATCCACTATTATCTTGAGTTTTCCACCAAATTTGCCTCCAGCACTACAGCCGAGAAATCCACATTCTTGTCGCCAAGATCCAGAGGATTTCCCTCGTCTTGTACAATGTTAGCCTCTGTCTTGCGTTTGTTCTTGGCCTTCAGGTCATTTGAGACCTGGATCTTCTGGCCCACTTCAGTCTTTGTGTTAGACTAAGTGTCCATTGCATCACCACCAGAAGGAGCATCTTATGTCTCAGATCGTGACAGGATCAATGCAGTAAGATAGAACAACATCTTTAATCTCTTCCTCTTGTTGTAATTGATATCCATACCCTTACATGGGCGTTTGCTTTGGAAACTATCAGGAGCAGGGACAACAACATTTCCTTGAGCAGCGTCAGAGACAACAACAACAGTTCTTTGAACAACAATAACAGCAGAGACAACCTTGTTGACAGTAGTAGAAGCAGAACTACCAACATAGTTGTTAACAGAACTGTCAACTGAACTTTCAATAGAACAGTTGGTCAAAACAGAGTCAAACCTAGAGTTAGAACAAGAACTGGAACCATAACGGTTGACAGACATCTTTCGAACACAGAGAGACACTACAAGAAAAATACCCTACGGTGACGGGTAAAAACCGTCATCTGACCCCTAAGATGATAGTTTTTGTAAGTGTCATCTTTGCCACTGTCACAAACAGATGACGGTTCTGGAACCGTCACACGATATGTGACGGATTTTACCCATCACACAAATGTCACAAACAGATGACGGTTTTTACCCGTCACACAAAGGGCACACTACATGTGACGGTTTTTACCCGTCACACAATTGTCACTTAAATTTAACTTTTGATTCAATTATTTTTAAAATTTCTATTAAATTAATAATTTATTTTAATATGGCGGGAAATTAAATTTGGCGGGATTTTTTTTTAGGAATTTAATTTTAATATTGCAAATTGAAATTACAACAATGAAAGGGACTAATAATTTAAATAACACAAAATATACATTAAATAGCTAGAATTTGTTGTATAATGTATTTCCAAAATGGATAATCATTCAAAGCATTAATAAAGTGCTTAATACAAGACTAAAACATTGTTAAATTTCATCTCTTATGCAATACGAACACGAACTCTTCAAATATTTTCATGATCATCATCTCCTTCAATCCGCTCACGATCAAAATAATACTTATTATTTTAAAATAATACTTATTTTTTTTTTGTCATGAGTGGATGTAAACCTGCAATATGAATCAATTACACAATGAGAGCAGTTAAAGAACTTACACTATGAGAGCAGCTAAAGAACTTACACTATGACTCCAGTTAAGGCAAGATGTAAGGAGTCTTCTTCCTGAAATAGAAAGAAGGAAATATTTTCCAGTTAGCCAAGTGGGCAATTCTATGTTAAGTACACAAAGTATGTCTTTTCCCCTTTTGTAGCAGGGTTTATCAAATTCCACATTTCAAGTTATAACAAACAGCTTTCTAGACCTTTACTAAACTTCATAAGGTTATCGACTTACAGTGAAGAAGTCCACCAGGGTTTTGCTATCTTATTCACATTCTCTTCTTTCTAAATACTGTAGAGCAAAAAAGGAAATATCAGGAGCAATTCAAAACAATATATCAGATTCTGAAGAGTAAAATACTAAAATTTTAACAGATAATGTATTCAACAATCATCATTAAAAATTTAGTATTTTACATTTATACAAACAAAAATTTATGGAGCCAGTACATTCATAGATGTACAAGCAAAGAAAGAGAGGGAAAGAACAGGGAATCAATCAGCTTAAACCAGACCTACAAGGTAGCGAGCCTTGTGAACAGAATGGATTCGAGAGACAATGTGATTGATAAAAGATTCTTATCTGTTGATAGTTCTCGTTGCAAGAGCGTTGCTTAAACCCTTTTTCTTCAAAAACGAGATCAAGACGACCTTTCTTCTTCCTTTTCAGCAGCTACAAGGGTTGGAGAAACCACGCTTAAGTTGTAAGATCCGTTTATCTCAGATTCAGCTGTCAATCAAAAGAAAATGTACAAATATTATGGCAAAACCAATAGCAGCACTTTTAGGAGGATACACGGTGGTGGTTCCAAGTTCCAGCAGTCTATTGGAGGCATCACAATCGATATTCAGAATTTAGAAAGTTACAATACTTCATTTGGCAAAGAAAACCATCGGAGGAAACGACAGTTCATCACCTGCAGGAAAAGAAATCCAGATAAAAAATTAGTTTATATTAGAAATTGCATTGTGTGTAATAAGTTCAATGGAAAAGTAGTAAAAAGCTCAATTGAAAAGTATTTACAGTTAACATAAGATTATTTATAGTTGACAAAAGAGTATTTCGAAAGGAACCAACTCTAAAATGATTATCACTTGAAACAGAATAAAGGACCGATTCAGGATGAACATCAAACCCAAATATATCTTACCAAAAGCTGGTGGGGCAAACAAGCCCCTAATTTCTTCTGCATTTAAACGAGGAACAAGTTCCATTAAAAGATGACCGTTCAACCATCTGCGAGATCTTCTGTTGCTGACCTGAAACGATAGTATTTTTTGCATATATAACTCAGAACATGCAACATCTGAAAAGATACGTATATTAATTGGATAAACAGAACGAAAAAAATGGAAGCCCCTATTACATTTCAAAATGCAAGGAAACCATCCAACCCTAAACACTAATAAATTGGTCGCTCCACCGAGAACAAAATATGAACATAAATGTTCCCAAATGACAAATACATATATAAGCTAGCAATTGATTACCTACTCAACGATTGAGCTCGAGAAACATATTCCCCTGCTTAGACAAGTAAGCAACATTAGGAGTCTTAGCCAAAGTCCGAGCAATTTTTTTAGAGCGTCAATCCTTCTATGTTCAATCAATCTCATACCAAAGAAGAAGAAGAAGATTCAAATCACCTTCGATTCACTCTCCTTCATATTTGCAGTCCTTCAATGTACAGATTATACAAACCATGAAAAATGGATAGAATTTTCTTATATCAAGCATGTTGATATATTCTATAACAAAAATATAAGACAAAAAAATTACAATAGCATCAAGATTACCACTTACTAATGTAAATATCACATAGAGACTTCTTACCATCATCCGCAATATTTTGTTGAACACTAGAAAAACTTGCAGAAGTGTTGATGGCAAGCTGTCGGATAAAATCTTTGACACCCTCTCCAGGCAATTTCTTATGCAACAACGTATTCCTATACTGTGAAGAAGAAGAACTTTACATTAGAAAGGTTCTTTTTCTTATTAGCAACTGTTGTGTCTTCAGCAATTGTTGCAGCATCAGCACCCACTGCTTCTTTTCCACTAGCCCCAGCTTCATCAAGACAAGTAGATGCAGCAGCAGCACCAAGAGAACTAGTAACCTCAGCAGCAACTGCATTCACAACATGCCTAGCTGCTGCACTATCCAAACCAGCAACTGAAGGGCCAATAACTGCAGCATCTCTAACAATATCAATAGTGGGACCAACACCTGCAACAAGGGTACCAACAACCTCCACAATAGAACCAGCAATAGATCAAATCTTGTATCACAATTAATACATTTATTTCAGATTCTACAAACACGAATGTAGGTTCACCGTGTAAGTATTGTACCTGTTTTGACACAATCGGGGAGGCAAAGAAGTTGTATCTTATTTATTCATTATAACAGTAGACCCAAGTTCAATGGTATTGACTTGATCTTTTCCAGTAGCTGCTGCAGATGTTATAAGCGCTTGAGCATACTTCGACGAGGTAGTTGTTGCTGTTGGGTGTTGTGTGATACCCTTGTGAAGTTGTGTGATGTCAACCAAGGCCTCAGGTGGCCTGAATCCACCATTATCGTAATTCGATGCTCCGGTAACATTTTGATTATATTAGTTACTGTGATGTGATTGTTGAGTAGGTGGGAATGAGGTATTATAGCATACATCGACCTCTGTAGGAGGTCGACCAGAACTGGCCGCTACCATGAAAACTTCAAAGCTTTGTAACAATGGAGTTAAGAAATGGCGAAACCTACTATGCAAAGATTAGAGATCCGTGGGTGGGTGTAGAATGAAGAGGAGATAGAGAGAAACCCAATGGTGTATCGACTTCGATGATCAAAAGTAGGAGGTGACCGAAAAAGTCGAAGTTGCGCCTAGGGTTATTGTTGGTCGCCGATGTTATTGGAGATGAATCGAAGCACGGCGTTGGTATAGAAATGATGGGGGTGAGATGGTGGTCATAATGGTCTAACCCAATCCCGTCGATTCTACCTGTGTACGCCAGAAAATTGAAAATTCCGACGACGCACTGAACTAATTTTTCGATCTAAAATTCGAGGTTGAAGAATAAAATTCGATTAATATGTGTAGTATAGGATTGAAAAGGGAGTTGAGGTGGTTCGAATGGTATAGGTGTCGATGTCTATGGCTTCCTAACGACGCTGGAATCGGCGTTTGTTTGCCGGATTCACTGTTCACCCCCGATTTCGCCAAAAAAAAAAGAGAATTTCCGGAATAGCAGTCCATTTAGGTAGGTATATGTTGTTCTTTTGACTAATGAGATTAAGGTTTTTTATTATAATATATGGACTTATGTTTCAAAAAAATTCATTCATGTGTGTCTTTATTTGCATTTTTTTGGTGTTTTTTGGGGAATTGGGTTTGGGCTAAGGGATTTAGGTATTTTTTTGAAGTCTTGGGTAGTTTTAGTATTTTATTCATGGTTGTGGTTTAAAATAATTTATTATGACACTTAAAAAAACCGTCACACAAATGTCATAATTTTATGACACTTAAAAAAACCGTCACACAAATGTCATAATTTTGTGACACTTAAAAAACCTGTCACATGAATGTCAAGAAAAGGCATAAATTTAGTAAAAAGATGTGACAGTTGCATTTCTGTCACACGTGAACTGTCACCGTGGGCTGTTTTTCATGTAGTGAGAATAGCACAAAAAAATTATCTTAAAATTGTTGGTTTTTGAAATCGGATTGTAGGTAAAGAAACGAGGTTAAAGAGTATTTGAAAGGTTAAACAAAGTAACGCTGAGTCGAGAGATGGATCTCTATCTTTAAAACAAAATTGTCCCGTATAGATGATTTTACGGTATCGGGTAAGTCTCTCAGATAGAACAACAACTAATCAACAGTACAAAGCAATACTGTTGATTCTAGCGAAGAAGCTGAATAAGAACAGATTGCGGAATAAAGAGAGAGGAAAATATTTTCTTCCTGCTTTCTGTATTTTTGTTTTATGTGTATATGTTCTTGACGAAGAACATAACAGAAAGATAAACTAGTTTGAGTTGTGTTCTGACTAACAAAGAAAATTTTTGCGTTCTGTTATGTCTTTCTTTGTGTTGTATCTTGTATGTTCTCCAATTGAACAAAAATGCTCAATTTTATAGGAGCAGAAAGGGAGGCAGCTGACCAAGTGTTTACAATGTTCGTACAAATTAAATGTCAACAGTTACGTCTTGTAACGGTTATGTCTTTATTACCTTTGTAACGTTTTAAGCAATTAAAAGGCCTGCAGTTACATCTGTAGTTCTAAAACCTTCAGGGACCAGAATGTAAATTGTTAATATTTCAGAGACCAAAAAAAAGTTTCAGAAGACAGCCACAGCCCGAGACTGGACGGGTGGCGGCGACGTGCGCCCCGAACCCTGAAAGTATATGTATGTTCTAGAGACAATCAATATTAGGACACATGTACTTTATACACATTCATATTTATATATTGATGATGATTAATATTATGGCATTTGCATTTATTGAATTATTAGTTGATTGTTTATAATATTCTATAAATACATCCCTAGAGGTTACGTGGTTATTAATGAAGTGAGAATTAATATCATAGTGTGACGCTCTTAAATCGCCTCGACTAATGATCACCGAGATTGGGATATCAGTGATATGTTATACGTCGACATGTGGTATGCATCATATCCTTTGGGATGTAGTATGTCTCACTTGCTACGAGTTATGGCAACTCGTGATGGACACATGAATACTTGTTGGAGTATTGGTATACCCTGGTGATGTACTATTTTGTTATATGTCTATAATGTCATCAGTGTGTGGGAGATAGTAGTCATTTGACTTGAGGTCGATATCACCTTATTCACTGAGTAATGTACTTTGATCCTGTCCTAAGCTCAAATGCCTTATAGGTTGAGACGTGGCTTATTTTGGGTACGTTACGAAGTGGATTAAAGATGGGTATTGAGCCAAGATTAGAATTCATTCCTCGAATGCATCTTCGAGAGAGCATTCAGATTCTCATAAGATATTAGGTTGACTAAGTCGTTGGCCAACGCAGTGGACATGTCTTTGGTATGGTCCTGTTGTTGTCCTGTTGTTAACTAATATAGATGAGTTATTATGATCAAACCATTTGGATAGACACAAATCCTAAGCTTAATTGAGTGTGTCGTGAATGAAAGAATTTTATCTTCCCACATAAAGGTTCAGTTCACATGTTTTGTGTAGCTAAACTTTACATATTGAGGTTCGTCTTCCGGTACAGTCTAGGAGTTCCGTGAAGATCCTAATGATATTAGTGTCAATATGTAGAGGCCTGGAGGGTAAACATTAAGTCAAATATTCTGTTGATTGAATGATGTAATTGAAGAGATAATATGTATGTTCGGTTGATAACCGGGAAATTAGAAATGGAAAAGGGTGCAGAAAATTGGACAGGACCGCAGTTCCAGAAACACGTGGAGGCACCGCGGTGCCACCTCATGGAACCGCAGTTCCAACGCATGTTCTGGCAGTCCGGACTTGACCCAGTCCTATTTTCTGTTGGGCGTAGCCCACAGAAACCCTAAAGCTCTTATTTATCCCTATAAATAAGAGGCTTCCCTTCCCATTTCACTACACCACATCTAAGAGAGATTATCTCTTCTAAAACGCTGCAGAAATCCCTAGCATTTCTAAAGTGAGTAAATTATATCAAAGTTCTAAGAATTCAGAACTTACAAATCAAGGGACTTTTGAGTGTGCATCCCGGACTATACAAAACTTGAAGGTTCAATTGCTTGGCTGATTACTTCTAATATGTAAGTCTTCCGATCGAGGTATTACATATTACTTTGTGTTTGATTTACATTACATATCATACTTCAGTTTGACCGTCGTCGGGTTTGAAACATAAATTTTTAAATTTCGCTGCGTGTACTAACCCGACGCAAACGCCTATAGTGGTATCAAAGTATGTGCTGTTTTGTGTGATATGTAGTGAATGCTAATGATAAATATGGGTTAAGATTTGTTTAGATCTGTATTTTATGTTGTTAAAAGCTTTAAAATTCTAAATCTTTAGAACACATAGTCCTTGTACCCAGATCTGTTGAAGCAATAATGTATTCGAATAAGTCAATCCAATAAATAACTCTTCTAAGTTGATATGTGTTATCCGGCTTAAAGCATGGTGCATTGAAACGAAGAACGAGAAGAAAATTGGATTAGATGATCGATAAACATATTGTGTTAATGGTGATGAAGATACAAGTGATACATCTGAAAATCTAACCCTAAATCGGTTTTAGGAGTTTGGATATTTGGGAAGTGTGTTTCTAGAGGAAAGGCACTGCGGTTCCATGATGGAGCACCGCGGTGCCTGGTAGGGTTTTGGCGGCGGCACCGCGGTTCCATGATGGAGCACCGCGATGCGCTTGATGAAGCCGAGGCACCGCAGCCCCGTTTCACGAGTCGCGGTCGCTTCATCGAAGCTTAAAATTAATTTTCGGACTCACTGCCTTCGAGGCACCGCAGTGCCACCTGTTAAGAACCGCGATGCAAATTAATTTTACAGAACCCGTGACACACTGCCTCGAAGGCACTGCGGTGCCACCAGTTGGAACCGCGGTGCCAACGACGATGAATTAAAAAATATCGAAAATCAGAAACATAAGTTTAAAAGTTTCAGATTCCGAATCTGAAGTTTTAGTAATTTCAGTTTCTGAAAATAAGTTTTAAAGTTGAACCAATTTGGTCATTTCGGGAAAATCTGTAATTAAAGAAAGGTTTCTGAAAATTGGTTTAAGTTCTGGAAAATTGCAAATAGGTCCCAGAAATTTGAAAATATTTTCTAAAATTTAGAATTGGATTTTATGAATTTATAGGAGTTCAAAATTGAATTTTAAATTTTTAAGGGACTAAAGTGTAAATTTTGGAAATTTATTGAATTCCCGAAAACTAGAATTTTAAAATCAGAAAATGTTTAGGGACTGTTTGACATTGACATAGATTATAGAATTTAGACAAATAGACTAATGATTATCATTAATGGTATATTATTATATAATATACATATGTGCTAAGTGTTAAATGTGATGCATTTAAATTATTAGCATATCGTCCGCAATTATTGTCTGGGTAGGAAGCACCCAGTAATTGTTTAAATTTTAATGACCGCGATAATTGTCTGGATAGACGGCATCCAGTACTTGATTAAAACTATATTTTATGGTTTTCCATCTAAATGTGTTTAGAAATTGCATGATAGGATGTCATATGATATATGTCATATTGATCTTGATTGAAATCCCCGAAAATTGAAAATGTTCCCTAAACATTAAATACAAGTCTAATTATAACGCGTCATCCATTATAATTATTAGAGTGCTAAAATATTTTCGACGATAAAAGTATTTATGTCAAAGCATTTGCTCTAAGTCTAAGAGGACCGAGGCCCTTTCATAGATGTGTTAAGATGAAAGTAGATAATAAACTTTTGTAGGTATTTACACCAAAGTGTTTGCTTGCAAAGATTAAATTTACTTAGGCATTTAAACACAGTCGTGTAATAGGGTTGACTTGTTTAGATGAATCTTGGCGCCAAAGTATGAAAGATATTTAATCAAACCAAGAGTTGCAAATTTAGTTTTGTAATCGATTGATAACCTACCGAAATGTGTTATTGAAGTTATCAGCCAAAGCAAATGCGGATGTAGCATATGTTTGGATCTTGGCCCACTATGACTTAAAATGATTTAGATTCGTATTCTACCATGGGGTCGTAGTTGTATGCAAAATAGTGGGAGCTAATTAAATAAAATACCATGTTTAATTAGCCTATAATTAATGTGTATAAATTGGAAGAATGAATTGTTGATTGCATTTTTCCTGTTCTATCTATATCTTCAGATCTTCAGAAATGTCAAACTTTTCGTTGAAAATGCTTATGGAGTCCAACAGACTTACTGGATCCAACTTCATTGACTGGCTTAGAAATGTCAGAATTATCCTAAGACAGGAACAAATTGAGTATACATTGGACAAAGTATTCCCCACCGCTCCGGCGGAGGACTCTGCTGAGTATGCGACCTTCGACAAGGCTGCTTACGAAAAACATTATAAGGATGCCACCTCAGCTCAATGTCTAATGTTGTCTTCTATGTCACCACCATTGCAAAGACAACATGAAACTATGGGGCCGAATGAAATGTTAGCCTATTTGAAGAGTCTTTATGATGCGTAGAGTCAGACAATATAGTATGACCTGCTCATAGAGTTCTTCAAGTGTAGGCTAAATAAAGGGGGTCAAGTTTCGCCTCATGGGTTGAGGATGTTTGAGTTGATTGAGAGGTTGGCCTCCATAGATATAAAGTTTCAAGACAGAGGCTCCACCACCCTCATTCTCCACTCCCTTCTACGGTCTTTCAAGAGTTTCATTATCAACTACAACATGAATGGAACTAAGGCGACATTGCCAGAACTGCACAATATGCTGAAGACCTTTGAATCTTCAATCTCCAGGGGTAAAGTTGTCCTCATGGTAGGGTCTTCTTCTCAGCCCAAACCGAAAGGTAAGGGACAAAAAAAGGGCAAAAATGTTGATGCGCCCGCAGCAATGAAGCCCCAGGGAGGGGCGAAGAAGAAGAAGAATGTGCTTCCGACAAAGGATGTGTGCAAAAATTGCAATAGGAAGGGGCATTGGAAGT
Source organism: Przewalskia tangutica (assembly GCA_029844215.1). NCBI lineage: Eukaryota > Viridiplantae > Streptophyta > Magnoliopsida > Solanales > Solanaceae > Przewalskia > Przewalskia tangutica. Next base: position 31,457,766 of record CM056723.1, read on the forward strand.
TTGAGTGCACTACTCCGGGAGGAGGCAGAGCACCTGGTGCTCCGGCACCTGGCGGACAAGGTATGTTTGTAATTGAAATTAATCTATCTATTAATGATTCTCACTCCTGGGTACTTGATACCGTTTGTGGCTCACACAATTGTACAAATGTGCAGGGGCTAACTAATAGCAGGAAGGTCGGGCCTCGAGAGGTGGACCTACGCGTTGGAAATGGAGCACGAGTTGCTGCTGAGCGCGTGAGAACTTATATGATAGATTTACCTTCTGGCAGAATTTTGATGTTAAACAATTGTTATTATGTTCCTTCTTTGACAAGGAACATTATTTCCATTCATGTACTTGATTCAGAGAGTTTTTCCTCAAACACATCTAATGGCAATATGAGTTTGACCTTAGATAATGTTGTGTATGGAATTGCACCTCTTATGAATGGATTGTATACATTAAACTGCCGCAGGGAAATTTTCAATGTATAAAATAAAAGAGCTAAGTTAAATGAAAGAAATTCTACCTACTTGTGGCATTGCAGACTTGGTCATATCAATCAAACAAGGATAAAACGGTTGAGGAAATTAAATTACCTCAAATCATTTGACTTACAATCTTATGGTAACTGTGAATCTTGTTTGAAGGGTAAGATGACCATTAAACCTCTTTCTGGAAAGAGGGTCCGTGCCAAGGAGGTGCTTGAATTGGTACATACGGACGTATGTGGACCATTTTTGTCACGACCCAACCTCGGGCCCGCGACTGGTGCCTTACCCCGGGCACCCTGGTGATAAAACATCAGAGAAAATCAGCGGAAATAAAAACTTATGAAAAATAACCAGTGATACTAAAAACAGGCTGACTAAAAGTCGCCTTACTGCATATATAAATATACAACCCGAACAGTTGTCCTTTACAAATACTGCCCACAACAGTACTACAGACCTCTAAGAATGTAACAACAACTATGACGGGACAGGGCCCCGCCATACCCCTGAATGTACAAGTACATACAATGACAGGGGACTATACCAAAGATAAGCCTCCGGAGGAACGGAGCTTCCCGAAACGCAGAACTGTGACCCTAGGAGCGAGGATCAACCACCGGTGTACCTCTACCTGCGGCATGAACGCAGCCCCCCGAAGGAGGTTTGTACAACAGGTACCAAGTATGTGAAACTGAAAAATACTGTAATGAAATCATAACAGTCTATATAAAACAGGAGACATGTATGATAACCAAAATACAATACACAAAGCCTGTTTAACAACAAGAGTAATGAAAGTCAACTTCGTCTTTTAAAAGACCATTTCACAATATATAAACAGTCATGTCAAGTCAGGGACGCATGCCCTCAAAGTCATTACTCAAATATAACTACGGGTCTCATGCCCAACAATATCAAACGTGCCCGTGGAATTCCTTCCTCACTGTCGGCAGTCTATGATATAACAACACCCAGGAGTACACATGAACACCAGGTCCCACCTGTGTCATAAGAACCGTACGGGGCAAGTACGGCGCCGACTACGGATACCTCTGCTACATCACGATCGGCCAGGCGATCTAAAGCCAACTACGGATACCTACCGTACAACAATATCAGATAAGCGTACCACGAAGGCGACCGGGCAAGTATGAAAGCCACTACCGATACCACTGCGTCACGTCGGCCGGCAAGTACGAAAAGCTAACTACGGATCGCCAGATCACGAGACTTCGCCATAAAGCGCTATAACACAACTCACGGTCGACCGGCAAGACGGGCGCCGACTACGGATACCTCTGCGTACATTGATGGCCGGCAAGTACGAAAGACAACTACCAGATACCTCCTGCATCACGAGGCTTCGCCATAATACTGATCGGGGCAAGTACGAAAGTCAACTACCAGATACCGCCTGCATCAGCTACGACCGGGGCAAGTACGAGGGCTAACTACCAGATACCTCCTGCATCAGGAACCCTCATGGGGAGCTAGTCCATGGAATAACACTATCAACAGGGAACAAACCCTCATCATGGCCGCATACCCGTGGACCTTCCATCGAGTCAGTATGCCCAAAATGATCGAGAATAACATGACCGGCCCTCCATCGAGAGACGCGGTAGCATAAGGATACAATACTTGCACACCAAGACTATCACAAGCAAACATAGGCAAGTTATTCACACTCAAGGTACTTTCATTTTATGCCAAAAATTCGGGTTTTAACCCCAAGGTACTACGTACTTTATCTCTTTAAAAAGGTTCATTTCTTTCACAAAGGTCACATGATACTAACACCCGTAGTGTCAAAATAGAGTAACTGTTCTTTTAAGTAAACCAAAACAATTTCCATACTTTCCTTTTTAAATAAACCAAGACAAAACCATGTCTTCCTTTAAAAGCAAATCAAGACGATACCATGCCTTCCTTTTAAAATAACAACACTTCTCCCTTTTAAAGTCAAGTAACAATATACTTTTCAAAGCAGTTTAGGCTTCCTAACTTCAAATTCTCAAGTCTCTTCTCTTTTAGAAATCAAGTTTCTTACTTTGGAAAATTCAAGAAACCGATACTTGTTTATAATGATCTTATTAACGCAGCCATGATCTAGAAAATGTAATACAATTTTGTCTTATCTTAGCTTCTATGCAGATGGAGGAATTCTACTCATTTTAATTTAATTGATTGTCGACGCATTTTCATTTATTAACGCTGCAATGGCTTGTTCGGTATTTATTCTCATTCATGCCGTAAATTAGCAAAATCAACTCGACTCCAAATATTTCCTAACGACTCTTACCAACATCCCCCATAAGACTTGGTAAGATCTAGGATAACTTTATTCTTTTTAAGACCAAGTACCCATTACTCACGAAGGAGGTTTCACAATCTTTTTACACAATTCAAGTCCTTAACTCTAGAATCAAGTCAAGGACACACAAAAAGGAAATCCAACTCCTTTAACACACGTGCGTCTACCGCACTATATATTTCACAAATAATCATGCTCAAGAGAATAGGAAGAATCACATACCTCGCGACGATTATCGACAAGTAGCAAAATGCTCCAAAGTACTATAACCTTGCTAGCCTTTTCCACCCTTCAAGTAGAATACGCTACTCGTAGTACTTCACCCTATAATGACCATAATACGTCTATTAGCTTCTAGTTCCAACGTAGAATATTCTAATTGGAAAGTCCCTTATTCTACGGAAAATTGGACAGTACTTCCTTTGTTTCTACATACTTTTCCACCTTTTTCAAGGCTCGAATTCAATATCCAAACGCCACTTTTAAGGCCCAACAATACAACAATACAAAGGGGATTACACGCCTAACTCGGACGTGTAAAATTCTGCCCCACGACTCATATTAAAACAAACATCTAGTTTAAGGCAAATCCTTTGATATAACATGCTCTCATATCAACTTATAAAATCCTTCCAAATCCAATTCGTTATTCCTATATGTTATAAATCTAATAACAATTTTGACAACTATAAGTCCTTTCTTCCTTAACAGGCGACGGTTGTATCTATCAACCAAATTGTATTTTAATCCTATAGTCCTTTTCCATTTCTTATAACCCAAGTCGTTATTCCCAAGTTACTACGATAATCATGTTGACAATTTGAACGACTAAAATCACTTCAGTAAACCCCATATAACAAGTGAAGACGACGACCATAAATAACTACGACTAGAACTCGAAAACTATCATTTTTATACTTTCATTTATGACATGGAAACCTTCGATTCTTATATCCATTTTTCTCATCACAAAACCCTTTTCCGATTTCTACAATACGTGACATAATTTACCTTTGAAGGAGAATGAATTCTTACCATGGAATTCGCCCAAAAGAGTCCACAATCACCCACTTTCGCCCTCTTTCCGTAATTCTTCTTCAAGTTAAAATCACCAACACGAACCTTCTACGAGTCTATCAACACTTTATCTTCTTTCCGCCTTACCAAAATATTCAATAGGCTTAGGGTTCTTAAGGTTTTTAGGGAGAAGAGAAGAGGGGTTTCTCAAAAGGTGGATCTTTGCAAATGACCAAGTCTTGCAAGGCTTGGTCAATAAATAAGGTCTTTCTTGGTCCACAAGAGGGGAGGGACACTTGTCAACCTCCCAAGGGCTTTTAACAAAATATCTTCTGATTTTTTTCCCCTGTTTTCGCGAAATTTCCCGCCTCGGCGCCGCGGCCCTGCAGACGGCGTCGCGGCGCTGAAACTTCCGAACATCTCAGCAAATACGGCGCCGCGGCGCTGCAACTTCAGAATACAACAGTACTTCCGGCGCCGCGGCCCTGCATCCGGCGCCGCGGCGCTGTGGCACCTGACTGAAAACACTTTTGTGGCACCTGACTGAAAACACTTTCATGTACGTCTGCCCACTGAACTTGTAACCTCCATAAATTCCTACTCCGATGTCCTATCGACGGGCGGTTTGTTGCGTTGGAAACTAGACTCAACAAAATTCATACTCGGCTATTGAAACACCTAAAAACTCCTAATGATCTAGGAGATATTCCACTCCAAAGTTGACTAAAAAACTGACCAAAAACATTCTGTCAACTAATCTTTCCAATTTCAATTCTTATTTCCCTTCGTACGTTCCCAATACATGACCTGAAATTTCGGGGTGTAACAATTTTCAACTCAAGCTAGAGAAGGTTTCTCATACTTTATCACTTTCACAGACGACTTATCAAGGTATGGATATGTGTATCTTATGAAACATAATATGAGGCCTTCGAGAAGTTTATGGAGTTTAAGTGTGAAGTTGAGAAACGACTCTCAAATAGTATCAAGACTCTCCGATCTGATCGACCGGGGCGCAGGGACACCTCTTGGAACACCACAGATGAATGGTGTTGCCGAGAGGAGAAACTGAACCTTACTTGATATGGTTTGTTCCATGATGAGTTTTTCAGCTCTTTCTACATACCTTTGGGGATACGCTATACAAACCTCGATATATGTTCTGAACAACGTTCCTTCGAAATCAGTCGAAAAGACAACATATGAAGTATGGTGTGGCAAGATGTCATCACTTAGACACATGAGGCTCTGGGGGTGTCCTACATATGTCAAGAAGTTGATCACTGATAAGTTGGAGTCTAGAAGTGATAAATGTTACTTCGTTGGGTATCCAAAGGAAACTAAGGGATACTACTTCTATCTTCCTGAAGAACATAAGATAATTGTTTCCAGGAACGCAATTTTCCTTGAAGAAGAATATTTCTACAAAGAAGAGGATTGCACAGAGATAGAACTTGAAGAAATTCAAGAACAAAGTAACATAAAGGTTGAAAACTTGCCGAGTGAACAAGGAAAGGATTCAGTAGGAGCTTTTGGCGAAGATTGGGTATTTCAGATACGCCCTTCGGGCAGTGGGAGTGCTACGAGGAATAATCCTCCGGCGCAGACCTTGGGAGCAACTGCAGGGACTGCACCTCCTCCCATTCAGGAAATACATGAAAATGACATTACTGAAAGCTCTAATGTTGGTGGATCAACCAACACACATGAACCTTTTCACAGTCACAACATACCTGAAACTGGACTGCAAGACACGCAACTCCGTAGGTATACTAGGACGTATTCCGGAAAGACTAAATCTGCTTGTGGAAACACAAAATGAGTTAGATATTCCAAATGGCGATGAACCTACAACCTATAACGAAGCAATGCTAGACATTGATTCGAAGAGATGGCAAGAAGTCATGAAATCCGAAATGGAATATATGTATATCAATCAAGTGTGGAACTTGGTTGATTTTCCGAGTAGGGTTAAACACATAGGATGCAAATGGGTCTTCAAGAAGAAGATTGATTCATCCCGCAAGGTTCATACTTATAAAGCTAGACTAGTGACTAAAGGTTTTACTCAGCATCCCAAAGTGGATTATGATGAGACCTTCTCACCTGTTGCTAAAATTAAGTCTATTCGGATTTTGTTTGCGATAGCTGCACATTATGACTATGACATTTGACAGATGGACGTCAAGACTGCATTCCTCAATGGTAATCTAATTGAGGAAGTGTATATGAAACAACCCGAGGGTTTTTCATGTGAGTCCAGACCAAATGTTGTGTGCAGGCTACAGAAGTCCATATATGGACTTAAGCAAGCCTCTAGGAGTTGAAACATTTGTTTTGACAAGGCTATCAAGTCATTTGATTTCGTCAGAAGCAAAGAGGATCATTGTGTTTATTTCAAACGTAAGGATGAGGGCATTGTTATCACGCCCCGAACCCCGGTCCCGTGACTGGTGCCTTACCTGGGCACCCTTCTACCTAACTGACACAAGTAAATCGCAGAACTAAATAACATGTTATACCCCGTAGTTCGGGTCTGGATCGTGGTCAGGGGCCTCAGCACCGCGCCACGGGCGTGGGCGCGCGCCAAAGCGGTGATTGTAGGCCGCGCCGGGAAAGCAGGCGCGCCGAAGATTCGGGTCGCTGAAGTTTCAGCGCCGCGGCGCCGGGAAGCAGGCCTGAGTAGGCGGCAGAAGTTTCAGCGCCGCGGCGCCGAGGCGGGTTCTGCGAGAGTTAGTGGAAATTTCTGCACTGTTTTGTTTTAAAAGAGGTCATGGGTGGGTGACAAGTGTCCCACCCCATCTGATTTTGCATGCACTACATATTGACCAAGTCTTGAAGACTTGGCCATCTTCCAAACTCTTCTCTCTCTCTAAGCTAAAAAACTCTCTCTTCTCTCTAGAAAATCAAGAGAAACTCCAAGCTTAGGAAAAATCTGGAAAGTTAAGAACTAAAAGGAAGCTTGTGGCTAGCTTGTAAGGGTGGTTGTGGTGGTGTTCTTGAAGAGGAGGCTAGCAAAATTGTTGGAATAATTTTGGCTAAAGTTCTAAAGGTAACAATTCTCTCTTGTAGCTAGTTATTGATGTTGCATGTGAAGGAAAAGGAACTTGTCATAGTAAATAATGCTCTTAGATTCATTGCATGTAAGAAATATAGTTTGGATGTGAAAGAATTGGTTAAGAAGATTATGTGAGTATGTTGTAGCCTAAAAACTACCTTAGACTTGTTAAGTTGGTTGTTTTACCTTGTGGGGCAGAATTTTACACATTTAAGTTTAGGTGTGTAATCCCCTTTGAAATGTTGGATTGTTGGGCCTTAAATGTGGCGTTTGGATATTGAATTCGACCTTGAAAAAGGTGGCAAAGTATGTAGAAACAAAGGAAGTGCTGCCCAATTTTCCTTAAGAATTAGTAACTTGAACTTGGAGTTCTACATTGAAATTGGGGGTTAATAAACGTATTATGGTCATTATAGGTTGACATATTACGTGCGGTATTTCGGACTTAGCAAGTGGATTAACCGAAGAGGTATGTGGAACTTTCCTATCTCTTGAGCATGAGTATTTGTACCTATGTAGTACGGTAGACGTACAAGATTTGATATCTTTCACTTGTTTTAGAGTATGTGATACTTGTGTCATTTTTAAAAGTATAAGTCCCTTGGATTTAGGGAAAATGTATTTGACTAAGGAATAACGCAAATATAATGAATTTATGGGAAGTTGGTTATATTAGCTTTTGAAAGGTTAACAAAGAAAGGTTTACTCTAAGTAAAACAAGTACGGGTAAAGGATTTAAAACTATGGAAGGTGAATTGATTTTTAGGCATTGATTGCCTAAGGTTTTAAAAAGGAAATGAAGTCACTTGATTTAGAAGCCTATTATATTTCTAAAAGAAAATGTGACTTGTCTTGAAAAAAAATCGTAACTTGATACTATGGTGATTAGTATCTTGGAGTTTTTGTATAAAAAGAGTTATTTCTTAAAAGGTTAGAAGTACATGGTACTTGGGTTGAATTCCCGGATTTTCTATTAAAAGACATGTTGGTGCCTTAGGTATACTAAAATGAGAGGATATATTAATAATGTTAATAAGAAGTTAGGGGATTTCTTAACTTGCTTATGTTATGATAAGCCGGTAGTGCTTATGTTATGTATGATAGGCCGGTAGTGCTTATGTTATGTATGATAGGCCGGTAGTGCTTATGTTATGTATGATAGGCCGGTAGTGCTTATGTTATGTATGATAGCCGGATGAGCTATGTTATATCTATATATTATTACGGGGTAAACCCCGGGTTATTACTTATGTCATGGATTTGCTACCCATGATGCGAGTGCGGCGCTTGTACTCATGCGGATCCGGACCACAGGATCCATGCGGGTGAAATAGTCTCATGCGAGTACGACGATGGTACTCATGCGGGTCCACAGGATCCATGCGGGTGAAATAGTCCCATGACGAGGCGGATGACCTCATGCGGTCCACAGGACCCGTGCGGGTGAAATAGTCTCGGGAGTAGGATTGCTTAATGATACTACGGCAGGTACCTGCTTTGATCATGAGCCTCCTATTTTTATGCAGAAAGATTTATATCTCATTACTCTCATTATTAGTAAGGCACGGTAAGGTAAATTGATTTTCGTCTATGACTCAAATTATTTTGACTTATGATATTATTCTGATTTTCCGATTTTTACATACTTGGTACATATTGTGTCTTGACCCCTTCCTGGGGCTGCGTTCATGCCGCAGGGTAAAGAGCGGTGGATCCTCATTCTTAGGATCTTTGCTTAGGTGTCGAAGCTCCATTACTCGGAGGCTTGACTTGATTTTGATGCGGTTCTCTCACGGCGTTGTAGGTTTTGTGTACATTCAGGGGTATGGCGGCCCCTGTCCGTCATGGTTGTTACAAACTCTTAGAGGCTGTAGTCGGTTATAAATTGGGTTATTAAGGATGTAATCGCTGATTCTGTTTTATTTATGTTACGGAAAGGTAGCCATTTTTGGGTTAGCCTATTTTATCTTATATAGTTCTTGTTTGTGAGTTGATTTCCGCTGGTTTTCTCTGATGTTGTATCACAAGGGTGCCCGGGGTAAGGCACCAGTCACGGATCCGAGGTCGGGTCGTGACAAAAGTGGTATCGGTGTGTTGTGCACCACATCTATAATCAGGAGGCTGCAGGATATTTAGGATTGGTTTCCATTTCTTTCACTCTAAGATCGTGCAATAGAGCCGTGTTATAGGTTGAATTTCCTCTGACGTGAATTTTATATGTATCAGTTATGCCTCCACGCAAGGCAACCGCGGCCCAGAAGGGCAAGGCAGTAGAGGGAACTACTAGTAGGACACCGAGGGTTACGAGGCACGAGCCCGATCCTTACGAGATAATGTTTAGGGCGGCGAGTTCCACGACGTCGTCAACCCCAAAGAGTGCGGAGCGGCGGCGGCCATCGAGACTACGGTACCTGAGCCTCTAGTTACACAGCCTCGAGCAGATGATATGGGCTACAAGGAGATGGCGATTATTGCCGGAGATAGTGGCTAGGCATGAGCGAGACAGAGACAATGGTTCCGATGTACCGTGGTTCCTCGCATCCGATAGCGTGAGACTTCGGGACTTTTTGAGCTGCAGCCCACCAGAGTTCTATGGGTCGAGGCCTGAGGATGATCCTCAGGAATTTATCCGACAGTTACAGCGGATCATGATGGTGATCAAGGCCTCGGATACCGAGTCGGTCGTATTGGGGTCGCATCGGCTGCGTGATACCGCAGTTGACTGGTTTGATTCATGGGAGCTGTCCGGGGGGGAGCATGCACTTCCAGCTGTATGGGACGAGTTCTCGACGGTGTTTCTTGGTCATTTCTTGCCTCCGTAGATGAGGAGAGCACGGGCCGACAGATTTCTGACATTGAGACAGAGTGGGCGGACAGTCCGGGAGTACAACGTAGAGTTTGACTCGTTGGCTCGATATGTACCCACTTTAGTAGCAGATATGGAGGACAGAGTGCACCGCTACGTCACAGGGCTCGATGACTATTTGGCAGAGAGTTATGCGAGTAGCTCTTGATCGGGCATGGACATTGCGCATCTGAGCCTATGCACTGGGTGTGAGCGAGCAGGCGGCGGATTGATAGGTATCGCAGAAGAGGCGGGACAGCAGCGTCCTCTAGTAGTTCTCGAGGTAGAAAGCCTCAAGCAGACCGGATTTGCATCACAGCGGTTCAGAGCGCTCCTCCACCATCTTCCGGTCGTACAGGGTATTCGGGCGGGAGCGAGGTCGGGGCCGGCTTTTCGGAGGACGAGTTCGGTCGAATGAGGCCACCTATGCCTCGGTATGGTCGATGTGGTGATTGCCATTGTGGGGGGTGTCGTGTTCCTCCAGGAGCTTGTTACTCTTGTGGCCAGCAGGGCCATTTGAAGAGAGATTGTCCGACCAGAGGCGGCGGAAATGCTATGGCTCGGTACCGATTCGATTCTTTGGGTCTTCATCTTGATGGTTGTGCGCCCCGGAGGGCAGGGTGTTCACGGGCCAGCAGGCCGCGGCAGGGGTCATGGCAGGGGTTCCAGTTCCAGCGGTCCTCAGAACCGCATTTATGCTATGTCCAGCCGCCAGGACCAGGAGGCGTCACCTGATGTCGTCACATGTACATTGTTGGTTTCTTGTTGTGATGTTTATGCTTTGATAGACCCAGGTTATACCTTGTCCTATATATCTCTTCATATTGCTGGTAGAATAAGGATAGAGCCCGAGTCCATAAAACCTTTTGAGGTAGCTACCCCAGTAGGTGATTCGGTGGTGGCTGAGCGAGTGTATAAGGCTTGCTCAGTGACTATATACAGTCGTCAGACTCTAGCCGACTTGATAGAGTTGAATATGACGGACTTTGATGTGATTATGGGTATGGATTGGCTAGCGTCTTGCTATGCCAATGTGGACTGTAGAGAGAGGTTAGTTCGGTTCGCTTTTCCGGTGAGGTTATCGAGTGGAGGAAATCGCATCGCCGAGGGTAGGTTTATTTCTTACCTCAAGGCTAGGAAGATGGTGCGGAAGGGGTATATTTACCATTTGGTTTGGGTATTCGATACTGAGACGAGCTTCCGGGTATCCCTCCTGAGAGGGAGATTGAGTTTTGCATTGATTTAGCGCCAGACACTCGACCGATATCTATTCCGCCATACAGGATGGCACCTGCCGAGTTGAAGGAATTGAAGGACCAGCTGAAAGATTTGCTGGAGAAAGGCTTTATCAGGCCAAGTGTTTCTCCCTGGGGAGCGCCAGTGTTATTTGTAAAGAAGAAGGATGGGACGCTGCGTATGTGTATTGATTACAGGCAGCTGAACAAGGTAACTATCAAGAACAGATATCCTCCCGTGATTGATGATTTGTTTGACCGATTGCGAGTGCGAAATGCTTTTCCAAGATAGACCTGCGATCTGGTTACCATCAGGTACGAGTTAGAGAGGCGGATATCCCGAAGACTGCATTCAGGACCCGGTATGGGCACTATGAGTTCAGGGTGATGTCTTTCGGATTGACCAACGCTCCAGCGGTATTCATGGATTTGATGAATAGGGTGTTCAGGCCATTCTTGGATATGTTCGTTATAGTATTCATTGATGATATCCTGGTTTATTCACGCACAGAGCGGGAGCATGCGGATCATTTGAGGACGGTATTGGGAGTCCTCCGGGACCGGCAGTTGTATGCCAAATTCTCGAAGTGCGAGTTTTGGTTGGCTTCAGTGGCTTTCTTGGGGCATGTTATCGGGGCCGATGGTATTCGGGTTGATACAGCAAAGATTGAGGCAGTCAAGACTTGGCCTAGACCCACTACACCGACGGAGGTGCGCAACTTTTTGGGCCTTGCAGGTTATTATCAGAGGTTTGTGGAGAAGTTTGCTTCCATGTCAGCGCCTTTTACTAGGCTGACTCAGAAAGCAGCTGTATTCCAGTGGACGGATGCTTGTGAGGAGATTTTTCAGTCACTGAAGGAGAAATTGACGACCGCCCCAGTTCTTACTCTTCCTGAGGGTTTGGACGGATATGTGGTTTATTGTGATGCGTCGGGTGTCGTGCTTGGGTGCGTGCTGATGCAGCACGGCAAGGTTATAGCTTACGCATCTCGATAGCTTAGGAAGCATGAGAAGAACTATCCCACACATGACTTAGAGTTGGCAGCAGTGATTCATGCCTTGAAGATCTGGAGACACTATATGTATGGAGTTCATGTGGATATTTACACAGACCACAAGAGTCTCCAGTATATCTTCAGCCAGAGGGAGCTGAACTTGCGGCAGAGACGGTGGTTAGAGTTACTTAAGGATTACGATGTCGATATTCTATACCACCCAGGGAAGGCTAATGTAGTTGCAGACGCCCTTAGTCGCCGATCGATGGGTAGTCTGTCTGATGTACAGCCAGAGAAGAGGGATATGATCCGAGAGTTACATCAGCTAGTGAGCCTTGGGGTTCGTTTGGTTGATTCTGATAGTGAGGGAGTTCGGGTTCGAGAGGTTGTCGAGTCTTCCATCGTCGAGGAGGTGAAGAGGCGAAAGTATGAGGATCCGATTATGGTACGGTATCGAGATGCCGCTTGTCAGAAAGAGAAGAGTCAATTTGAGGTAACGTCGGATGTGGTGCTAAGATTTGAGGGTCGGTTGTGTGTTCCCGATGTGACATGACTTCGTCAGCAGATTCTGGGGGAGGCCCACAGTGCTCGTTATTCTATTCATCCAGGGTCGACTAAGATGTATCATGACCTCAGATGTGTGTATTGGTGGGATGGCCTGAAGAGGGACGCCATGGAGTTAGCGCAGCGTGCGAATTGTCGCAGGTTAAGGTTGAGCACCGAAGCGGTGGTCATTGCGAGTTATTGATATCCCGACTTGGAAGTGGGAGGTGGTAAATATGGATTTTATTACAGGGTTACCTTCCACTCAGAGGAAGCATGATTCCATTTGTGTCATTTTTAAAAGTATAAGTCCCTTGGATTTAGGGAAAATGTATTTGACTAAGGAATAACGCAAATATAATGACTTTATGGGAAGTTGGTTATATTAGCTTTTGAAAGGTTAACAAAGAAAGGTTTACTCTAAGTAAAACAAGTACGGGTAAAGGATTTGAAACTATGGAAGGTGAATTGATTTTTAGGCATTGATTGCCTAAGGTTTTAAAAAGGAAATGAAGTCACTTGATTTAGAAGCCTATTATATTTCTAAAAGGAAATGTGACTTGTCTTGAAAAGAAATCGTAACTTGATACTATGGTGATTAGTATCTTGGAATTTTTGTATAAAAAGAGTTATTTCTTAAAAGGTTAGAAGTACATGGTACTTGGGTTGAATTCCCGGATTTTCTATTAAAAGACATGTTGGTGCCTTAGGTATACTAAAATGAGAGGATATATTAATAATGTTAATAAGAAGTTAGGGGATTTCTTAACTTGCTTATGTTATGATAAGCCGGTAGTGCTTATGTTATGTATGATAGGCCGGTAGTGCTTATGTTATGTATGATAGTCGGATGAGCTATGTTATATCTATATATTATTACGGGGTAAACCCCAGGTTATTACTTATGCCATGGATTTGCTACCCATGATGCGAGTGCGCGGCGCAGTACTACGCGGATCGGACGCGGGATCCATGCGGGTGAAATAGTCTCACGCGAGTACGGCGATGGTACTCATGCGGTCCACAGGATCCATGCGGGTGAAAAAGTCCCGTGCGGGTGAAATAGTCCCACGACGAGGCGGATGACCTCATGCGGGTCCACGGGACCCGTGCGGGTGAAATAGTCTCGGGAGTAGGATTGCTTAATGATACTACAGGCGAGGTACCTGCTTTGATCATGAGCCTCCTATTTTTATGCGAAGAAGATTTAAATCATACTCATTATTAGTAAGGCACGGTAAGGTAAATTGATTTTCGTCTATGACTCAACTTATTTTGACTTATGATATTGTTACGATTTTCGATTTTACATACTTGGTATATATTGTGTCGACCGCCTTCCTGGGCCGTTCATGCCACGGTAAGGTAGCGGTGGTGGATCCTCATTCATGGATCTTTGCTCAAGTGTCGAAGCTCCATTACTCGGAGGCTTGACTTGATTTTGTGCAGTTCTCCACGATGTTGTAGGTTTTGTGTACATTCAGGGGTATGACGGCCCCTGTCCGTCATGGTTGTTACAAACTCTTAGAGGCCTGTAGTCAGGTTATAAATTGGGTTATTAAGGATGTAATCGTTGATTCATTTTTATTTATGTTACGGAAAGGTAGCCATTTTTGGGTTAGCCTATTTTATCTTATATAGTTCTTGTTTGTGAGTTGATTTCCGCTGGTTTTCTCTGATGTTGTATCACAAGGGTGCCCGGGGTAAGGCACCAGTCACGGATCCGAGGTCGGGTCGTGACATAACACCTCGTTTTTTTTCTTTAAAACCAACGAACATGCAAGGGCAAAGCCGACAAGGCTGCCATATAATATACATAATAACAAGGCACTACACTATACATGAGTCCAATCCCATATATGAATACAGACCTCTAAGAGTTTTACTGAACTATGACAGGATAAGGCCCCGTACTGCATCTATAATCGCAAAAGCACAGATCAAGGATCTATACCAAAATGATAAACTCCTGAACAGATGGAGCTATTCAAAAACTCGGAGCAGGGTCCTACACCTGCAGATCACCAAACTGCGTACCTAGACTGCAAGATGAACGCGGCTCGAAGGAGGTCAGTACGAAGAATGTACCAAGTATGTGAAACAGTAAGTACTGTAAAAGAGATCACACATTTCACATATAAAACATGAGACATGTATGATGGTCAAACTACAGTACACAATACATAAACAGTCATGTCAAATCAGGGACGCATTCCCTCTAAGTCATTACTCAAATATAATCATGGGTCTCACGCCCATAACATCAATCAGGCCCGTGGAATCCTTTCTCACTGCCGGCAGTCCATGATATAATATAACATCAATAAGCACACTGAACCTTGCAATCATGAGAGTAATGCAATCCTTTTTACCTTTTTAAGTTATACTTTTAACAATGAGACCAACTGTTCCACTTTAAGTCATACACACACTTCACCCTTTCATTAATGAAATCACTACCGTTTCAAAACATGAAGGCCGTGCTAATTCCAGGGTCAACCACCCTCTGTGTTATAATGCAACCTATCATATGACTATTTCACCCGCAAGGGACTATTTCACCCGCATAGGTCATGTGGACCTGCAATGAGTCATCGGTACCCGATACTCGCATCACGGATAACTAATCCATGACTTATATATATCCCGGGAATTTAACCCGTCCGAGTCAAATACCGACCCGCCGTGAGTGTGTACCACTCACCCCCATGGGGAGCTACCACATGGTATCCTTGAAACAAGTTGCCGACCCTTTATGGAGGTACGCGGAGATGTGAAAATATGACACTTGCACGAATGTCTATATGAGCAACTCATATGCAAGCAAACCAAGACAATATCATGCCTTTACATACCAAGACAATACCATGCCTTTCCTTTTTACATAAACCAAGACAATACCATGTCTTCTTTTTACATAAACCAAGACAATTACCATGCCTTCTTTCTACATAAAACAAGTCAATTACCATGCCTTCTTTCTACATAAACCAAGACAATTACCATGCCTTCTTTTTACATATACCAAGACAATTACCATGCCTTCTTTTTACATATACCAAGACAATTACCATGTCTTCTTTTTACATATACCAAGTGTAATTCTCATTTAAACAAGTCATAGTACTATCAAGTCACAAAAATAGAATAATTCTCATTTAAACAAGTCAAAGTACTATCAAGACACAAATAGAATAATTCTCATTTAAACAAGCCAAATTATTATAAAGGCACAAATAGAATAATTCTCATTTAAACAAGCCAAAGTACTATTGTCACGCCTTTTTCCGACCGCGACATATTTCTAGCGAACCGTGCTTAATAAAAGACGTTAGAAAATAAATAAAAAGCGAAAAAAGGTGCAAAAGGGTTGCTAAAAGGTTAAAGAGGTGCTAAAAGGTTAAAGTAGGGTGCTAAAAGTGCTAAGGTGTTCGCGGAGTCGCCACCTAATTAGTTTGGGTGAATTAGGACACCTAAATGTTAACTAGTTTAAAGTAAACATTAACTCCATTTTAATGGTCTGCTAAACTAGTGTGAGATTCTAGGTAAGGGTTCTTTATTAATCTAGAGGGAAGGGGTTAGACACCCTCTAAGATCCGCTAACTTGCGGTTGTCCTGCCAAACCTAGGTCAATTATTATGTTAAAGAACAATGCATGTTTTGAAAATATTTGAGTAAAAGGTGTTGCAAGTGTTTTATAAAAAAAAAAGATGCATCTTGATAACATAAAGGGTGTATAAGATTTGTTTACTAAAGATACATGCAAAATTAATTCCTAGATGCAAGTATGTATTTATAAGGCGTTGAAAAATATATATTGTATAACATAGTAATAAAATAATGCGAGAATCATTTTTGGAAAAATGGCGTGATTAAAAATATGAGCAAGAGATGACCAAATTAGTTTTTTAGGAAATGGTGATCATGCATGATGGGTCTAGACTAAGCAAACTAGGGCAAATTTCTAATATCAAAACACTTTATGACTTATTGATTCAAGGTCTAACTATTCTAAGTGTTCTGCTAATTAATGTAGCGTTAGACAATTAATTTACAATGAATGAATGGGGACAGTGTAGGAATTAACAATACGACTCGAAGGAGTGGCAGTGTCATTTCGCCTGTAATTTTGGATTTCGATGCGGAGAGTGTGGTGGATATAGATGCAGATCTTCAATTTGTCATAGTCATGATGAGTCTCGTAACGAAACTCTTCATTCGGCTTGATGCATTTCATGTAAAAATATAAGAAAAGATAAGAATTAGTATACGCCCAAAACCATATTAATAATGCAAGTAGAATGACACGTTTAGAAATGAACATCACACCAACACCCAGATTTAGAACATATCCCTTTTATCTCCTATATGTTGTTTCCCCTGTTTCTGCAGAACTCAACATGCAAGAAAAGACAGATTTTCACGATTTCCATCTATAACATATCTATCAAAACATTTTTTACAAGCAGAGGGATGATTCTAACTAAGAGCACGGTTTATTTTATGCAAGAAATGATGCAGAGAGATTTTGGTTAATGTTTGTCCTACTATTGTCCTTACTCCAAGGTGGTCAATCCAGGCAGAAAATAGGCATTAGTGAAGCAGCAGTAGCACGCACAACAAAGGGGAATGGATGAGTAATTCACACATATATATCCTCATGGTGATAACAGAGAAGGTAGGCACACAATCGATTTGAGACAAGTCAGATACACATATGTCTAGACCATTCAATGGACTGATACAGCAAGCCAACTGACTCAGGAGTTATCGCATATTATGAGGAGTATACTTCAGCACTCCGACAAACGAACGCAGATGGATAGCTGATTCAGGAGACATGATTCCGGATATGAAGATGAATAATCTGACATGCTCTTACCAAATAGTTGAACACACAACATATGTCCGAAACTGATTTTAGACAGTATTACTAAGTTCACTGATTATCACGTATTACATTACCTAGAAATTTAGTCAACAACTTACAGCAAGAATGTATCCAGATTAATTAAAGCAAACTTATTCAACGACATATTCATGCATTAATGAATACAATAGCATAAATTAACACATTATTAACACCGA
The DNA here is from genome assembly GCA_029844215.1 of Przewalskia tangutica. NCBI lineage: Eukaryota > Viridiplantae > Streptophyta > Magnoliopsida > Solanales > Solanaceae > Przewalskia > Przewalskia tangutica. Next base: position 31,475,337 of record CM056723.1, read on the forward strand.
AACACGCAGGAATAAAATGAAATTAAGGGAATTTAAGTTTACCTTCTCCGTGCAGCGAACCGAGGCAGCGTATCAAGTCGTCGAAGCCACTTGGAGATTTATGCTTATGCGATTGAAAGGGAAACAAAGTTTGGATGATTTTTGCTAGTATTGTGCGGAAGATAAAAAGTTTTAGAGTTTTTTTCTGTTCTTGCTGCTTGACTGCTGTTTTCCTGGATTGATTTTCTGATTGTGGATGAAGAGTAACGGATTTAAGAGTTTTCTCTCTTCTTTCCCGATGCTTTTGCATGTGTAAATCGGCCCATTTATATAGCCCAATTTTGGTTCTGATTTCGGTAGGTTTTGATACAATTCTTTTGGAGTGATTTGAGATGATTTGGTATCTTTTTACTCGCGGTTATTGTGCGATTCTTTACCAAAATAAAGGTAAGATTTCGGGGTTTTGTTTTGGTAAGTCTTGATTTTGGACTGATTTTTTGGGAGAGTTGTAGTTACAGAGTAGACGCGGGCTTGATTCTCCGGCGAGAATCTCGGGTCGAGCAAGGTAAGGTATTGGTGGCGATTGGGAGCTTTAGGGTTGTTCATTGCATTTTGGATGAAGGGTTCCATTTTGACAGAGGTCCTGGGACGATGGGTAAAATAAGGGGTCTGGGTCGGGTTTTAATTGGCCTTTTGGGCTGAGAAAATAAAGGCTGGGGTTGAAAGAATAAAAGAGTTTGGCTGAAATTTAAAGTTTGGATTGATTTGGGTAACAATTTGAGGGCATAGAAAAGGTTTGGGCTATGTATTGTTTTGGTCGGGGAGAAATTTAAGGTGGTATTTTTTATTTAGTGGTAAATTAAATTATTTAAATTGTGATTAGATTATTTAGGCGCTTTATTAGTCTAAGTTTGAGTTTAAATTATTATAAAAATAAAGACGGACGTGCTATTTAATTAGTGCTTAATATTTTATAACCGAGACTATTATTAAAATCTTATTTATTATGCGTATTTATCATTATTTAAGTTAAAATTAAATTATCTTAATATGACTTTAGGTGCTACAATAATTATGAAATTGCTTTGCGTATTAATAAATGCGACTATGCTATTTGACATGACGTCATTGTTAAATTATTTATTTATTTACGTATTTATTATTATTAAAACTATTAAGAATTAATGGAAATAGAATATGGCTTAAAATTGATAAATGCGGGCGCGAGACCTAAAGTGCTTAATATTCTACGTAAAATGTGGTGCCATTATTAAATTGCTTATTTGTGCCTGCATTAATATTTTTTTGTTGAATTTTATTATTATAAAAATCGTTAAAATTATTCGGAAAATTAGTGTAATTTTATAGTTAATGACTGGACGAGAGAGTCGAAATTGGGTGTCAACAACTTGTCCCTCTTTGTATGGAGATGATGGAAGAGTCTTCGAACAAAGACGTTGACTTATAGTCAATTTTGTCTCGATCCTCAGAATTTAAAAATGTTGGGCAATGCTGACGCAAATTCCAAATTTTGTCCCAGTGTCGAGTTATGACGACACTGGGCTACCATGGTCAAAACACCAAGGTGGGCTAACGCGGACTCAAAATTTGTCCCAGTGTCGAGTTATGACAACACTAGGCTACCATGGTCAAAAAAACAGGGCGGGCTAACGCGGACTCAAAATTTGTCCCAGTGTCGAGTTATGACGACACTGGGCTACCATGGTCAAAAAAATAGGGCGGGCTAACGCGGACTCAAAATTTGTCCCAGTGTCTAGTTATGACGACACTGGGTTGATGTGATAAAAAAACTGGCTTGAGCATGGGGGTTTACCGGTATTGACTTATGAAAACGCTGGGCTTATTGGTGATGTGGAATGAGTGGACCGACGCTCGAGGCCACTTCTGCCATTTGCTGGGAAGGTTGGGCCCCCAACAAATTGCCTCGGTTCGCTGTAAGAGAAAATCAACGTTGTGCTCCTGCTCCTGCATGCTAAGACTTAAACAAACGGTTAATGCATAACTGCTACGTCAAAATGATAACGCCTGAATTTATTGATAATGTAACTGTGTGAGTAGAAAATGCTATCCTGTAAAAAATGTGATGCCTGCTGCAAATGCTGTGATTTCGCCCTTGCACGGACGTGTTGCGATTATGAATGCGGATATGTTGTCCTTGCATAAACATGCTGCAACTGCTCCTTTAGATTGAGGCTCTGTAGACTAAAGCTCAAGAAAAAGTTAGTGCGTAACTGCTAAGATAGAATAATAAAGCATGAATATATAAGGAAATGCAATTTTGAGAGTAGAGAAATCATCCTTGCGTAGATGTGGTATGCTGATGACGTCGTTTTGGACGTGGCATTGTTTTCGTACTCGGCGTCGCTTTCGGGCTCGGCGTAGTTTTCGGGCTTGGCGTCATTTTCGGACTTGGCGTCGTTTACGGACTCGGCGTCGCTTTCGGACTCGGCGTCGCTTTCGGACTCGGCGTCGTTTTTGGACTTGGCGTCGCTTTCGGACGTGGCGTCGTTTTCGACTTAAGCGTCGTTCCGGACTCGGCCGTTTTGGACTCGCGTTGTTTTCGACGCGTCGTTTTGGACCCGGCCGTTTTGACGCGGGCGTCATTTTCGAACTTGGCGGCGTTTTCGGACGTGGCGTCATTTTCGGACTTGGCGTCGTTTTCGGACTTGGCGTCAAGCGAGGCCCGAGCAGAAGTTGTTAGTTGTTATGTTCTTTATATCTCGTCTAGCAGAAACTAATCGAGCTCCGTTTGATCTCCCAGAAGCGGAAGCTGAATCAGGAGCGAAGCAAGAGCCCGGACAGGTCGTTATTATGCTATACAGGAAGAAATCAATGCCCAGGAAAAAAAATTCGTACATAAAATTGTGTATATAAAGAAGAGTTCGGTTTTCGGACGTGGCATCGTTTTCGGACTTGGCGTCGTTTTCGGACGTGGCGTCATTTTCGGACTTGGCATCGTTTTCAGACTTGGCGTCGTTTTCGGACGTGGCGTCGTTTTCGGACTTGGCGTCGTTTTAGGACTTGGCGTCGTTTTCGGACGTGGCGTCGTTTTTGGACTTGGCGTCGTTTTAGCACTTGGCGTCATTTTCGGACGTGACGTCATTTTCGGACTTGGCGTCGTTTTCGGACTCAGCGTCGTTTTCGGACGTGGCGTCATTTCGGACACGATATTGAGGGTGTCATTGCGTAGACGTAATCGACGACATCGTTGCACGGGCGTATTCTTCTTGGCGTCGTTGCGTATCGTAGTGTTCTTTGGCGCATCGCGTATACATAATGTTGATGACATCGTTGCGTGGACGTGATGCTGATGACGTCGTTGCCTGGACATGTTGTTGCTGCTCCTGTAGCATAAATGCTCCTGCAAGCTAAGCTTGAGAAAAATTAGTGTATAACTTTTTAAAACAGAATGATAAATATATGAGAAATGCAATTCTGTGAGTAAGGATGTCATCTCTGTATGATATGTGGGGTGTTGTGAATGCTGAGATGTTGTTGTAACGCATTTTTGTGAGCCGTATGGATTGCCATGATGTCTTTGTCGTGCGTTTGTGCACCACGTGGATTGCAATTTGACTTTATGCCTGAGCTGATGCGCTATACTTTGTCGCGGGTTTTGCACTTTGATTGTTGATGTCTGTTTGCTCCAGCCGCTTCTTCCTGCTTCTGCTAATTTGAAGAACATGCGCTCAAAGAAAATTTGTGAGTTTGAGGGGGGGGCGGTTGATTCGCATTGACTTTATAGTTTTGACTCTTGATGCTCGGACGTCTGCCTTGTTTGGACTCATAACCCCTGCCTGGTTTCCTACCTTGTCCCAGTTCTGAATATGCAAAGGGCGTTTGGCCTAAAGTAGGTCTCAATGGAGTTGCTTGTATATTATGTATATTTTCAAAATAAGGGAAGGTTTCCTAATGGTGTGACCGAAGCCGATTTAGGCTTCCTACGTGTCCCCATGAGGGAATCAGGTCATGACGTAGTTCATTACAAGCGAAATTGGGTGAAATTAAAATTTCTAAAGGTGGGACTGAAGCCGAAACGGCCGCCTACGTATCCGCCAAGGGAATCAGGTCAAACGTAGTTCCATTTTATTACATATAAAGGGAAAAATATATTAAACTAACTATTTCAGGACTCGGTGGGCCAAGGCAGGGGCACAAGTCCACTTCATCTTGCTCTGTGTCGTTGATGGCTGAGTATTCAGCAGGATCATCTCTTGCAGCACACAACTAGACGAATGACTTATTCAATGGTTAAACAATCTCCGGCAAGGAGCACCTCCTTTTCTCTGGCGGTTGGTCGATGACTCAACTTTCTTCCCTTTTCGGGCTGGCGTAATAGTCCTTTCCAGACTGTCTTCTTCATTTTTAGCTATCATGCTCACATGGGCATCTTCATAACCGGGAAGAAGATTATTGTTTGCATTGAGAGGAGTATCTTTCAGCTGAATGACTCCCTCTTCGATTAACTCCTCTATTTTGTCCTTGAGTGTATAGCAATTTTCGATGTCGTGCCCCTCGACACCGGAGTGGTATGCGCAATGTTTGGTTTTATCGTGCCCTCAGGAAGTAGGCCTGGGGGTATTCCTGGGAATTGGCTGGAGTATTCCTGCGGCTTTCAGCTTCTCATACACTTGGGCTATGGGTTCGGCTAAAGGTGTATAGGTTTTGGTTGGCTTTCTCTCAGCATCTATGCGGGGTTTGGGTCCGTTTGGTGTGCGGATTCGTGATCGTGGTGAGTATTTTGGATATGTTGGTTGGGTATGGTAAATAGGATACGGTGTGGCGCAGTGCTGATAATACGACTGTGGACTTTGAGTGTTTTGGTTATAGTAAGAAGGTGGTGAGCTTTGATACACTGGAAGTTGTTCTGGCCTATGTTCCTGAATGACCATGATAGAGGATGATGCATCTCTTCTCCTCTGTAAGGTACCTCCTAATGAATCTGACTGCATTGCTCTGCTAGTTGCTTGTAGGGTTGTCAAGTTTGTAATCCTGTCTGTCTTAATGCCTTCTTCCACGAAGTCGCCCATTCTTACGACTTCTGCAAAACTTCGCCCAATTACACTGATCATCCTTTCATAATACGTCGCGTTTTTTAACGACTGCACGAACAAGGTGGTCATTTCGCTCTCTGCCATTGGAGGTTGGACCTTTCCGCTTCGACCGCCACCGGGCGTATTCACGAAAGTTTTGTGGATTTCTTTTCAAGTTTCATAAGATAAAATCTATCCGATAAATGCGTGTCGGTGTTGAATCTGAATGCATCATGAAATCTTGTGCCATGGTAATCCAACCGTCCCCATTTTCGAGGGTTGGCATGTGTACGATCCAGCGCCGTCGCTTGTTAGACTCCTGATGAATAGTTTCATGATGATTGCTTGATTTTTCCCAACTCCAATCAATTTATCGCAATATGACCTTAGATGAGCTCGAGGATTCCCCTTTCCATCGAACATGTCAAATTTGGGCACCTTGTACCCCACAGGTAATTCAACTTCGGTGTGCATACATAAGTTTTCATATTCTAACCCTTCATCCTCCTTGTTCATCTGAATGCTTTTGAATGCCTCTTTCAAGCTACGGATTTCTTTTGCCACATTTTCATCTGCTCTAGCTCGAGTATGCCGCTCCACTTCCTTGTATTGATCTGTCTCTTGAGAGGATACATACACAATAAATGGTTGGCTTTCGGTCGGATGTGCTAATGCCCCATATTGTTTGTTAGGACTAGTGATGTGTGTCATCTGCTCGTATTGGGTGGCTTGGCAATTTGGGTTGAGTGGGGAGATATAAGTAGGTGGAGGTTGAGATGTGTATGTAGTAAACGGATCATTTTGGAGGTCGGTTTGCAAATTGACCGGGCGAGTGACATTTTGGTGTGAGCTGGTATGTTGCGGCCTTTGCGAGGAGTTTTGGGGAAGTGGAGGCTCAAGGGCTTGTGACACGATTGCATTTGTCCTTTGCTCTGGGGGTGGTGCATTCAAGCTAATAGACAGGTTTGTGATATTTCGGAGCCTTTCTATTTCGGCTTGCATGATTTCCATTTGCTGCAATAGTTTGGCGAGGTGTTGATCATTGGTGTTTCTCCTTTCTAACGCCTCTACATCCTCTACAGGAACGGGGGCGAGTCCTAAGTTGTTTCGTTCTGGTGCCTCTGGATTAGTCATTGAATGATTGTGTTTCTACCAGTCAACGCGAATCAACCTTTTGGGGATAAGCTAGGCAAAATAACCCTCTAACAAATGAAGCAAACCAAGTAAGTATAATATGCAAAGAGTTGTAGACAATATATAATAATAAGCAAATTGCAAATTAAGCGTGTGCTCTAACATGTTTGGGACCTCTTTTATACCAGATGGAGGCCTAAACGTCACATATGCGAGGTTATGATATATTTGTCCAAGTCGTCCAACTGTAATGCTTTCGTTGGAAATGGCGACCAAATGACGGTGCACTTTTTCCAATTTCCGCACGTCATGATTAGATTTGGATTTGTCTATCATTGTCATGCTACACATAATATGTTGGTTGGTCGTTGGGTTGAGAAACCCGTCGACAAGTTTGGTGTTTTTTCCTAATTGTGGTGTCGATACCAAGGACCGACCCACCTAAGGTAAGTGCATGCATTCCTTAAAATAAAGGGTGGTATAGCTCTATCATGAGTTTCTAAGATTTGGCTTTACTAGACGCAAGGTTCCCGAGCGGACAACTCGAGTAAAAAGGCTACGCGGCCGATCAGACGAACCAATCTAACTCCGCGCAGGCGCCAATTCTCCTAAAAATTTGGATATTTTGAAAGAAATTTGCGGGTGCGGGAAGCACACCAGCGCGTGAGTGTGTGATAGTGTGAATTTTTCATAGTGGAAGAAATATGAGTGGAATGTCAGTTTAAAGAAAGCAGTAAAGCAAATAGCAATTAAAACAAATAAAACAAAATACAGTACATGCAAAAATAATGCCCAATGATAACCCTAGGTCTGTTGTGGTTAAGAACCTTAATTCCCCAGCGGTGTCTCCATTTCTGTCACGCCCTTTTCCGACCGCGACATATTTCTAGCGAACCCTGCTTAATAAACGACGTTAGAAAATAAATAAAAAGCTAAAAGGTGCAAAAGGGTTGCTAAAAGGTTAAAGATGTGCTAAAAGGTTAAAGTAGGGTGCTAAAAGTGCTAAGGGGTTCGCGGAGTCGCCACCTAATTAGTTTGGGTGAATTAGGACACCTAAATGTTAACTAATTTAAAGTAAACATTAACTCCATTTTAATGGTCTACTAAACTAGTATGAGATTCTGGGTAAGGGTTCTTTATTAATCTAGAGGGAAGGGGTTAGGCACCCTCTAAGATCCGCTAACTTGCGGTTGTCCTGCCAAACCTAGGTCAATTATTATGTTAAAGAACAATGCATGTTTTGAAAATATTTGAGTAAAAGGTATTGCAAGTGTTTTATAAAAAAAAGATGCATCTTGATAACATAAAGGGTGTATAAGATTTGTTTCCTAAAGATACATGAAAAATTAATTCCTAGATGCAAGTATGTATTTATAAGGCGTTGTAAAATATATATTGTATAACATAGTAATAAATTAATGCGAGAATCATTTTTGGAAAAATGGCGTGATTAAAAATATGAGCAAGAGATGACCAAATTAGTTTTTTAGGAATGGTGATCATGCATGATAGGTCTAGACTAAGCAAACTAGGGCAAATTTCTAATATCAAAACACTTTATGACTTATTGATTCAAGGTCTAACTATTCTAAGCGTTCTGCTAATTAATGTAGCGTTAGACAATTAATTTACAATGAATGAATGGGGAGAATGTAGGAATTAACAATACGACTCGAAGGAGTGGCAGTGTCATTTCGCCTGTAATTTTGGATTTCGATGCGGAGAGTGTGGTGGATATAGATGCAGATCTTCAATTTGTCATAGTCATGATGAGTCTCGTAACGAAACTCTTCATTCGGCTCCGATGCATTTCATGTAAAAATATAAGAAAAGATAAGGATTAGTATATGCCCAAAAACATATTAATAATGCAAGTAGAATGACACGTTTAGAAATGAACATCACACCAACACCCAGATTTAGAACATATCCCTTTTATCTCCTATATGTTGTTTCCCCTGTTTCTGCAGAACTCAACGTGCAAGAAAAGACATATTTTCACGATTTCCATCTATAACATATCTATCAAAACATTTTTTACAAGCAGAGGGATGATTCTAACTAAGAGCACGGTTTATTTTATGCAAGAAATGATGCGGAGAGATTTTGGTTAATGTTTGTCCTACTATTGTCCTTACTCCAAGGTGGTCAATCCATGCAGAAAACAAGCATTAGTAAAGCAGCAGTAGCACGCACAACAAAGGGGAATGGATGAGTAATTCACACATATATATCCCCATGGTGATAACAGATAAGGTAGGCACACAATCGATTTGAGACAAGTCAGGTACACATATGTCAAGACCATTCAATGGACTGATACAGCAAGCCAACTGACTCAGGAGTTATCGCATATTATGAGGAGTATACTTCAGCACTCCGACAAACGAACGCAGATGGATAGCTGATTCAGGAGACATGATTCCGGATATGAAGATGAATAATCTGACATGCTCTTACCAAACAGTTGAACACACAACATATGTCCGAAACTGATTTTAGACAGTATTACTAAGTTCACTGATTATCACGTATTACATTACCTAGAAATTTAGTCAACAACTTACAGCAAGAATGTATCCAGATTAATTAAAGCAAACTTATTCAACACCATATTCATGCATTAATGAATACAATAACATAAATTAACACATTATTAACACCGAAACACGCTGGAATAAAATGAACTGAAGGGAATTTAAGTTTACCTTCTCTGTGCAGCGAACCGATGCAGCGTATCAAGTCGTCGAAGCCACTCGGAGATTTATGCTTATGCGATTGAAAGGGAAACAAATCTTGGATGATTTTTGCTAGTATTGTGCGGAAGATAAAGAGTTTTAGAGTTTTTTTCTGTTCTTGCTGCTTGACTGCTGTTTTCCTGGATTGATTTTCTGATTGTGGATGAAGAGTAACGAATTTAAGAGTTTTCTCTCTTCTCTCCCGATGCCTTTGCATGTGTAAATCGACCCATTTATATAGCCCAATTTTGGTTTGATTTCGGTAGGTTTTGATACAATTCTTTTGGAGTGATTTGAGATGATTTGGTATCTTTTTACTCGCGGTTATTGTGCGATTCTTTACCAAAACAAAGGTAAGATTTCGGGTTTTTGTTTTGGTAAGTCTTGATTTTGGACTGATTTTTTGGGAGAGTTGTAGCTGTTAGGAGTAGACGCGGAGAAGCCCGGATTCTCCGGCGAGAATCTCGGGTCGAGCAAGGTAAGGTATTGGCGGCGATTAGGAGCTTTAGGGTTGTTCATTGCGTTTTGGATGAAGGGTTCCATTTTGACAGAGGCCCTGGAACGATGGGTAAAATAAAGGGTCTGGGCCGGGTTTTAATTGGCCTTTTGGGCTGAGAAAATAAAGGCTGGGGTTGAAAGAATAAAAGAGTTTGGCTGAAATTTAAAGTTTGGATTGATTTGGGTAACAATTTGAGGGCATAGAAAAGGTTTGGGCTATGTATTGTTTTGGTCGGGGAGAAATTTAAGGTGGTATTTTTTATTTAGTGGTAAATTAAATTATTTAAATTGTGATTAGATTATTTATGCGCTTTATTAGTCTAAGTTTGAGTTTAAATTATTATAAAAATAAAGACGGGCGTGCTATTTAATTAGTGCTTAATATTTTATAATGCAAGACTATTATTAAAATCTTATTTATTATGCGTATTTATCATTATTTAAGTTAAAATTAAATTATCTTAATATGACTTTAGGTGCTACAATAATTATGAAATTGATTTGTGTATTAATAAATGCGACTATGCTATTTGACATGACGTCATTGTTAAATTATTTATTTATTTACATATTTATTATTATTAAAACTATTAATAATTAATGGAAATAGAATAGGGTTTAAAATTGATAAATGCGGGCGCGAGACCTAAAGTGCTTAATATTCTACGTAAAATGTGGTGCCATTATTAAATTGCTTATTTGTGTCTGCATTAATGTTTTATTGTTGAATTTTATTATTATAAAAATCGTTAAAATTATTCGGAAAATTAGTGTAATTTTATAGTTAATGACTGGACGAGAGGGTCGAAATTGGGTGTCAACAACTATCAAGGCACAAATGGAAAAATTCTCATTTAAACAAGCCAAAGTACTTCGTACGTCCATTCTTTTCAAAAGACTCCTCTTTATATAAAACCCCAAGATACTAACACCCGTACTATCAAGGCATGTCTCTTTTTCAAAATAAGTTACTACACCTTTTAGAAATTCATTTCAAGGCTTTGAAACCAAGTAACTTCAATTTTCACAATCTAGGCAACTCATGCCTATCAATCAAAATAGACAAATCTCTTAACCTTCCATAAAGCCGTTATAACCAACTTCCCATAAAGCCGTTATAACCCTTTATGGTTTTAGACAAATTCATTCTTTTTATAACCAAGAGACTTATACTTTTAAAACCAAGTATCATATACTTTCAAATCAAGTTTCTTAACTTTCAAAATACTTCAAGTCTCTTAATCTTTAGAAATCAAGTTTCTTTACTTTCAAAATACTTCAAGTTTCTTAATCTTTAGAAATCAAGTTTCTTAACTTTAGAAATCAAGTTTCTTCTACTTTTAAATCTCAAGTAACTCACACCTTTAAAACAAGTTACTTCTCTTTAAGTCATGTCATTTCTCCTCTTTGAAATCAATTAAGTAAATCACTCCTTTGACTCCCCTAAAGTCATTATAACAACCTTTAGGTTTTAGAACTAAGGCACTATCCAAAAGATTTGGACACCACTTCCTTTTTAAGACTCTAAGTACTTCAAGTAAAACACTTTCACTTTTGAAAATCCAAACTTCATTAAGGGGATGGATTATAACAACTTCCAATTTAAACATCCAAAGTACATCAAGGAAGTATATAGAACAACTTCTATACTAGGCAATCCAAGTACAATCAAGGAGTGGATCAATTTAGGAGTAGGATTTACTTACTTTACCATAAGGAATCATGCTAGAAAAAGAGGAGATGGTTCACATACCTTTTCGGCTAATCCACAAGCTAAGTCGAATACGCCGCACGTAGAAGTGTCAACCTATAATGGCCACAACACGACTATCAACTTCTAGTTTCTAACGTAGAATAATACTAAGTATACGGTCTCTTATTCTACGGAAAATTAGGCAGCACCTCCTTTGTTTCTACATACTTTTCCACCTTTTTCAAGGCCCGATAATCAATAACCAACATGCCACATTTAAGGCTCAATACATCAACCAATCAAAAGGGATTACACGCCTTACAATACGTGTAAAATTCTGCCCCACAATTAATACTAAGTAGTTTAATATCCAAAACCATTCTCGGCTAACATGTACAACAACACAAAGTCCTTTCCAATTCTTTTTCAATCCAAGTTCTTAGGTCTAACATGTTATATAGTCATAAACAACTTTAACAACTATAATTCCTTCTTTATATAACATGTGACGACTTAAACTAATAATCAAATAGAATTGTAATCTCAAAGGCTAAACATGCTAGTTTCGGATTAGGGTTCCAAAATCCATAACACTTATCCAACTTCAATATATACATCTCATGCTTGCTAATATTCATAGCTACAACAATAAGTAATCTTAATTACTAAAACGACAAGATTGTTACCTTTATAAGCCCTTATAAATTCCAAGATTCAAAGTCGCTCCTTAGAAATTCTTAGCTCCTTTCCTTTACGCTCCAATCCGCTATTTGAAGCCTTTAGAAGTTCACAACCAACTTCTCTTCCATTTTCAATCCAAAACTATGAAAACGACTTAGGTTTTCGCCTTACGACTAACATGAAAACGTCGTTTTTCCGAGATCTTTCTATTGAGATATCCTTACAATACCCTTAGGGACCTTGGGTTAAAGTCTTGTGAATAATGAACCAAAATTGCAAAATTTTCTTGTGAGAAAAATGACAAAGCCGAGAGCAACTCTTTGAAGAACAGGGTTCTCTAATTTTTTCTAAGTGTTGAAGACTTGGTCTTGCACTAGTGTGGTATATATAATACAATGGAGGGCTTAGATCACAACACTTGTGTGGCTTGGATGGAGGAGATTAAATGTTTAGCCAAGTGGACAAGTTGACTTAGTCAATTATCTCAAGCTTGCAAGACTTGATCTTCTACCTTGGTCAATGACCATTTTACCCTTGTTAATTTTCGTCCAAGACCATGTGGGGGTGACACGTGTCGCCCTCCCATTCGTCCATAAAATTCCGTAACCCTCGTGGGCCCCACAAAACGTAAAATTTCTCGGGTGGGCCCTACGTGACCAAATTCGTAAAAAATAAATTTCCACAATGTTAATACATTCTATACTCCTCAAATAATGCATTTTGAGAATCCAATTCTCATCAACGAACATTTTTCCTTTCCGACGTTCGGAAGATTTTCCGTCGGAAAAACAATTCTTCCTTTCGTACCCTTTTTCAAGTCTTGTGTTCTCGCGTCCATTCTCTTATACATGTCCTGTACTTACGTGGTGTAACAATTGTCTTCATTATTATATATGTTGATGACATATTGATAATGAGAGATAATAAGACCCTTATGCAGTCCGTTAAGGATTGGTTGTCCAAGACGCCGTGATGAGGATTTAGGTGAAAGTCCGCTATATTAAGGAATTAGGATCTCTGAGATATAGACCTAATAGATTGTTGGGGCTGTCACAGTCAGTCTACATAGACAAAGTGGTTAGACGCTTTTCAATGGAGAATTCCAAGAAATGCGGTCTTTCGATGTATCAAGGCATCAAGTTATCAAAGAAGGGATGCCCTTCTAGTGATGTAGAACTTGAGCGCATGAAGAGGATCATGTATGCTTCATCTATAGGATCGATCATGTATGTCATGACCTGTACTAGGCCAAATGTGGCCTTTGCACTTAGTATGACTTGCAAATTCCAGCAGAATCCTGGTGAGAAACACTGGAAGACAGTCAAGAGTATTCTTAAGTACCTCAGACGTACTAAAGATTATTTCTTAGTCTATGGTGGAAGTAATGAGTTGGTTGCCACTGGGTATACCGATGCTAGTTTCCAGACGGATGTTGATTTTAAATCTCAGTCTGGTTACACGTACATTTTCAACGGAGGAGCAGTGAGCTGGAAGAGTTCCAAACAAGCTACTCGCTGCTTCGACTCATCGGGCGGAGTACATTCTTTGGGTGAAGCTACTAAGGAAGTTGTCGCTATTTCTGAGTTCCTAAAAGAGCTAGGGGTTGTTCCGAGTGCTAGTCGTCCAATAACCATTTATTGTGACAACACTGGTGCCATTGCATATGCAAAGGAACCAAGATCAACGAACAGAAACAAGCATGTACCGATAAAGTACCACATCCTGAGAGAGATGGTGGAAGCTGAAGATATCAATATAGATTATATTCCCACAGACAATAATCTTGCAGACCTGTTTACTAAACCATTAAGCTTGGTTAAGCATAATGATCATTTTGAGAACATGGGTATTAGATATGTTGGTGATTGACTCTAGGCCAAGTGGGAGATTGAAAGTATATGTATGTCCTAGAGACAATCAGTATTAGGACACAAGTACTTTATACACATTCATATTTATATATTGATGATGATTAATATTATGACATTTGCATTTGTTGAATTATTAGTTGATTGTTTATAATATTCTATAAATGCATCCCTAGAGGTTATGTGGTTATTAGTGAAGTGAGAATTAATATCATAGCGTGACGCTCTTAAACCGCCTCGACTAATGATCATCGAGATTGGAATATCGGTGATATGTTATACATCGACATATGATCTGCATCATATCTTTTGGGATGTAGTATGTCTCACTTGCTACGAGTTATGGCAACTCGTGATGGACACATGGATACTTGTTGGAGTATTGGTATACCCTGCTGATGTATTGTTTTGTTAAATGTCTATAATGTCATCAGTGTGTGGGAGATATTAGTCCTTTGACTTGAGTTCGATATCACCTTATTCACGGAGTAATGTACTTTGATCCTGTCTTAAGCTCAAATGTCTTATAGATTGAGACGCGGCTTGTTTTGGGTACGTTACGAAGTGGATTAAAGGTGGGTATTGAGCCAATATTAGAATTCATTCCTCGAATGCATCTTCGAGAGAACACTCAGATTCTCATAAGATATTAGGTTGACTAAGTCGTTGGCCAACACAGTGGACATGTCTTTGGTATGGTCCTGTTGTCAACTAATATAGATGAGTTATTATGATCAAGCCATTTTGATAGACACTTGACAAATCCTAAGCATGATTGGGTGTGTCGTGAATGAAATGATTTTATCTTCCCACATAGAGGTTCAGTTCACATGTTTCGTGTAGCTAAATTCCGCTGCGTGTACGAACCCGACGCAAACGCCTACAAACCCAAGCTCACCTAGGTCCTCTCCCTTCTAAACACATGGATTACCCATTGGGGTCCCAAACCCTTACTCAAACTTAGAGTTTATATATATCATAAACTCTCATTCTTTCACCAATGAGGGAGATTTGTCATTTTGGCCAAAAACACTTCATCTTTTCATGTCTCAAACACCTTACTTTGTGTACCAATATCTCTTTCATTTCTTAATGAAATTTGATGATACTTGGTACTAACATCATCTACTCACTTAGTATATTAGGCATGTGTGAAGAAACGACGTTTCCGACATGCGGGTCCCACGTGTTTAAGTCATTAAAGACGGAATAAACTCAATCCCTCATTAGTAAAATTTTCAACCGTTAGAAAGAATTGATTATACGTATCGTGTATGTGCTAAGAAAAAATCTATGTTTCTCACCCCTAATTCTCTCCAAGTCCTCTCATCCTCTTCTCCTTTATCGTTACTGCTACTATTCATGTTCTTCCTATTGTAATTTGCTCTTTTCCGTATTAATCAAAGCTTATTATGAGTTTCCTTTTCTTTGTTTGTTGATTGTTGAGTTGAGTAAATCGCAACATTAACTCAGTTAAAGATGATTATTACAGAATAAATGAAATATCCAATCATATTGATTGTAACAGTCAATTGTTAGCTTTAGGACTTTTTTGGACAACAGACAAATAGTGATTGTAATTAAACAAAATGTTTTAATAAGGAAAAATATTTAAATCACGTAAAGAAAATAAAACAAACAGGACTTAGTTTATGTTCCATCAAATTTGAAACAATATAAATTAGAATAAATTTCCCCATGAGTTTAAGAATTAAGATTGTTGGAGGGACATCTTACCATTTTCTTCGAGAAGAGAGACCAATCATACAAACAAGAAATGTTATTTTGTGCCTCACAAAATGGACGTAACTTGTGTGAGGCTTAATTTCACTGTCGGAGGTCGGTTTTCTTTTACCGACCAGGACTTTTTAGTAATGAGATGTCAAATGGTACATCAATATACATTTCATACATCCATGCACAACAATTTAGTTAGAAATGTTACAGTTTAAAATGTTTTACTTAACTAAAATAAAAAACATGTTCACGATATAGTCTATGTGTGGCGTGCAGTTGGAGGTATATTCACGGAATTGTTTATTACAAGTGTGTTACAAATGATATTACTATTCATGAGTATTGATCTTTCAATTGGCATATCACCGCATAGACGCATAGTTGGTATCTTGGTGGCATATTCATGGTATAGTTGACTATAACAGCATGTTACATGATGATATAGATCTAACACTCACAACATAACATGTGGCATTTAGAATTACTCCTCTTCGTTTCCCTTTACTTGTCTGGTTTGCATTTTGATGATAAGGGTAAAAATGGGAAAAAAATATCTCTTGATTAGCTAAAATAAACAAGTAAAAATCTATTTTAGGATAGAGAAGTAAAAAAGAACGAAGGATGAAGTATATTTTACACCATGTTACTTTAATCGGGAAAAAACATAAAAAGGGAATAAATTTCACTTCTTCACAAGGATAATGAGTACTATGGGTGGCAAATGAGCGGGTTGGACTGAATCTAAGCAGGTTAAAATTGACTGAATAAATAAGGACATTGGCACCTATATACAATCCTAAGTTGTCTTTTTCTTCTTCCTCTTCATGTTCCACTTCCTCCCTCTCCTCTTGGATTGAGCGGGTGTGATTAGATGTTGTTGAAATTGATAGGAGGAATTAATTGAAACACCTAAATGAGATTATATTCAAATTTGAGGAAGACTAGAAGTGATTTAGACTTGTTTAATTGAAAAATTAGACCTAGAAAATCTCTCATATGTGTGTATGATATTGTACATCGGTGTATATCACATGCAAACTATCATGGAAATACACAGATATACATGATATATAGAAGCTAGATAGATAAACACAGTGATATACTGAAATACATGAGAATATACACATGATAGAGTAGGGATATACAAATAGAGTCATTTTTTACCTCAAGTTTTCACTCCGAAATTCAGCTCAAATCTGCCTCAAATTGTCTTCAAACACCTCTAATTTGATATTTAAGTTCCTTAAGATATTTCCAACAAACTACATTATCACTAGTCGATACAAAATTATTGATACGCAGATCGAAAAAAATCGAATCAAGCTTCATCATCAGTCTTTAATAGTATTTTTAGATCCTTATCTTAAAAAAACAGTGGAATACCCAAAAAAATGAAAGAATATTCCAACACGGTAACAAAACCGATGAAGAACCTGGAAAATAAAAGGAAAATTGGCGTGGAACACCAAGACAAAATTAATATATAGTGGTTAAAACTAGCATAGATTCATGTATAATCACTAGATATTGATAAAGAATTGTTACTAAACCTCGGCGTTATATGATGTTTCCCTTTTGATTTTCTCTCCGTTCCGTTGCTCACTTCTCCCAAAATTGACTTAGTGCTCTAGTATGGAAATGCTACTACCCATTAAAATGAAGTTAAGCAATTCATTAAGCTTTGAAAAGATTGTAAGTTTTTGTGGATTCAAATGTAAGCTTTGAAAAAGATTGTAAATTTTCTCACTCTTCTTTAGGAAAGAAACACAAACAAAAAGAGAATCAAATGTAATTATAATTGCAGTTACAATTTGTACAAGAGGTGGTTTTGGTTTATGAATTACTCCTATAGTCTAATTTGAATTAAACTATGATCTAGTGGTTTGAATGATAGATGGAACTCATGGATCGAGAAACTATGAAAGAGCCAAGTTGATATAGTATCCAAATTAATAAAATAGGTCAACGAAATGATGAAGGAAAAGAAGAAAAAAAATCAGACTAATGTCAAAATTGAACGTAATGGTCATTAACTTCTGGAAAATCTGATGCAGAATATAACTGAGGAAACCAAAACTAGAGACACTTGAACAAAAAAATGTATTATATTATTATTATTATTATTATTATTATTGTTGTTATTTTAAGGCAGACTCCTAATCGTTCTATGATTGGATGTACCGGTCTGGAAATCAAAACGTGGTTTATGACTTAATTTGATAGAAACCAAATTACTAAAGACACTTGAATTCAACATTATTAATTATTATTGTTACTATTATCCTATTTTCTTTAGATTTTAGACTCCTAATCATTCTAAAACTAAAAAATGAAATAAAAACGGAAGAGTCCTTAATCTTATACTATAATACAGACAGAACACTCTAGCCCAACTCAACTATCTAACTACTACTCCGTAATATTTCATATAAAACCAACAAAATAACATCTCCTCTTCTGCCGTCCTTTTGTTCCGGTTAATTCTTTCCTCTGCCCATAAACATGGACGAAAAACGGCCCACGACACCTTCCTCCGCCATTAGAATCCGAAGAACAACCAGTTCTAACAGTGTTGGTGGCAGTGGGCCGACAATTCTCGGCAAATATCAGCTAGGTCATCTCCTTGGACGTGGCAGCTTCGCGAAAGTCTACCATGCACGCCGTTTAGAGGATGGTACTAACGGTTGGGTTTTGATATTGGTGAATGAGAAATGATGAGATGTAAATTAAAGGGAATGCAAAAGGTCCTTTGTCCCACATCGGAAAAATAGAAGGAAAGAGAGGTGTATATATTAAATTACACCTTCTCTAGTTGCTAAAAGGGTTGCGGGGGCAAGGACCCCTCGCGCCGTTGTCGTCGCTCGTTCGGCTTCGAATTTGTCAAAGATCGATATACGGATCGACCGACCCTGACCCGCCCGCGACCGACCCGGTCCGAATTTTTCCTTTTCCTTTTCGAATTTTCCTCCAAAATTTTGGTGACTATTCTGAATGGTTGCAAACATTCAGAAATGGTACCTCCAAAATTCATTCTGTGTGATATATTGTCGTTGAGTGGTTCGCTGCTACCGGAATTTGGAGTACTACTATTCTGGTAAGATAATCGTTCTATCCTGGGAGACGATATTCCATTAACCTCGAGTACTGTGAGGGGAATAATTTCCTTAAGGACACACTTTGAACTAAGTGGGCTCGATTGCATTCTGAAATTATTTTCCAAAACAGATCTGTTTTCGTTTACTGTTTCATGATCAATTTATTGTTAAGTAATGTTTATACCGTGTAATCTGTTTTACTAAGTGTTTAACAGATTGTGTTGAAATGTTATTTAACCGACTACAGATTATTATGACAACAATCTTAAGGAAATTATGTTTATTTTATTTTAATCTCTATTCTGGTTTGGAGATTAAAACCTGTGTGGTTTTCTACTCCGTATGAAATTTTTCATATTCTAACTTGAAGACATAAAAACTTCGTTGGAATATTAAAGTCCAGGAAAAAGTGTTTTCCAAAAGGAAAAAAAATGTGTTTTTCAAAGGGAAAAAAAGTGTTTTTCTTGTATGTTGTTTGGAGACTAAAATTTTCGAATTTTCTACTCCGGTTGAGATTAAAGTTTTCATAATTTTCTACTCATTTGGGTACTTGATTTGAAGATATAAAAACTTCATCAAGTACACAACATACAATCTACTGCACTTCGTTTCAAGCATAATTGATTCGGTTTAAAGAAATAAAATCTTCACCGTTGTGTATTATATTTGTTGCATGAAATACGTGAAGATTATTTTCAAGGTAGTAAAAATGAATTTGACTTACTCATGTGATACTTGTACAACGATTTGAAGAACATAAAATTTTCGTCGTTCTGTTTAAGGAGATTAAAACTTGTGTAATTTTCTACTCCATATGAATATTAGTATTCTGACTCGAAGATATATAAACTTCATTGGAATACTAAAGTTTCATAATTATATTGCGATTTGAAGAAATAAAATCTTCATCGTTTAAGTTTATAATTCAACTGCGATTTGAAGAAATAAAATCTTCATCGTTGAAGTCTGTGAATTAATTGCTATTTTGGTTTTATTAACTAAAGCGGTTTATCGATTGTGATGACAAACAATGACAATTGAGACTGTAACTACCTCTACAAATACTGCGCGTGATTACTACAACTGACGTACGCTGATGCAGTGAGAAACTGCGAAGGTCGCGGTGCAACTTTAAGGATGGCGACAAAGAATGTTCTTTTGGCTTACCACCCTTGGTTTGCAAAGTTCACGGTGAGGACCCTCGTACTGCGGCGACATGCCTGACAACCAGCAGTTCATGGTTACTGAGGCTTGGAAACATGCTGATTTTTTGTGCAAATGCTATATTTTAAGTGTCTTAGAAGATGACTTGTACAATGTCTACAGTGCAGTAGAGACTTCCAAAGAACAATGGAGTGCACTTGAAAAGAAGTACAAGACAGAAGATGTGTTATACCCCGTGGTTAGTGCGGACCATGATCAGGGGCCTCAGCGCCCGTGGCTGGCGGGTGATTAGGCGTGCGGCGCGGAAGATCGAGGATCGCTGAGATTTCAGCGTTGGCCTGAGCGAGGCAGCGGCGCGGAAAGTCCTTAGAAAGCGGCGGGAGTTTCGGCTTGGCCGATGTGGCCAGGGCGAGATCTGCGAGTTAGTGGAAATTTCTGCCTTTGTTTTGTTTTAAAAGAGTCGTGGGTGGGTGACAAGTGTCCCCCCATCTGAAATGTTGCATGCCTTATATTGACCAGTCTTGAAGACTTGGTCATCTTTCATCTTTCATCTCTCTCTCTCTCTCTCTCTCTCTCTCTCTCTCTAAGCTAAAAGCTCTCCCTCTCTAGAAAATCAAGAGAAACTCCAAGCTTAAGGAAAATCTGAAAAGGGTGTTAAGAAGGAAAGTTATTTGCAAGCTTGTGGAGGTTATTGTGGTGGTATTCTTGAAAAGGAGGCTAGCAAAAATTGTTGGAATAGTTTTGGCTAAAGCCCTAAGGTAATGATTCTTCCTTTATAATTAGTTTTTAGTGTTGCATGTTAAGAAGAAAGAACTTGTGGTAGTAAATAATGCTCTTAGAGTCATTGCATGCAATAAATGGGGTTTGGGTATGAAGGTTTTGGCTAAAGAGGTTATGTGAGCATGTTGTAGCCTAAAAATTACCTTAAACTTGTTAAGATTAATTGTTATAACTTTTGGGGCAGAATTTTACACACCCAAGTTTAGGTGTGTAATCCCCTTTGTGTTGGTTTGGATGTTGGGCCTTAAATGTGGCGTTTGAGTGTTAAAAATCGGCCTTTGAAAATGTGGCAAAGTGAGTAGAAACAAAGGAAATGCCGCCCAATTTTCCATAGAATTTAGTGACTTTGAACTTGGATTATTCTACATTGAAGTTAGAGGTTAATAAACGTATCATGATTATTATAGGTTGAAATATTACTTGCGGTAGTTGAGCTTAGCAAGTGGATTGACCAAAGAGGTATGTGGAACTTTCTTATCTCTTGAGCATGAGTAGTTGTACCTATGTAGTACGGTAGACGTACAAGATTTGATATCTTTCACTTGTTTTAAAAGTATATGCTACTTGTTTCATTTCAAAAGTATAAGTCCCTTGGATTTAGGGAAAATGTATTTGACAAAGGGATAACGCTAATATAATGACTTTATGGGAAGTTGGTTATTTTAGTTTTCTTGAAAGGTTCACAAAGAAATGTTTACTCTAATTAAAACAAGTACGGGTAAAGGATTTGAAACCAAGAAAGGTGAATTGATTTTTAGGCATTGGTTGCCTAAGGTTTTAAAGGAAATGAAGTCACTTGATTTAGAAGCCTATTATATTTCTAAAAGGAAATGTGACTTGTCTTGAAAAGAAATCGTAACTTGATACTATGGTGATTAGTATCTTGGAAATTTTGTATAAAAAGAGTTATTTCTTAAAAGTTAAGTACACGGTACTTGGGTTGAATTCGGATTTTCTATTAAAAGACATGTTAGTGCCTTAGGATACTAAAATGAGAGGATATATTAATAATGTTATAAGAAGTTAGGGATTTCTTAACTTGCTTATGTTATGATAAGCGGTAGTGCTTATGTATGATATGATAGGCGGTAGTGCTTATGTTGTGATATGATAGGCAGAGTGCTTATGTATGATATGATAGGCGGTAGTGCTTTTGTTATGTATGATAGCGGATGAGCTATGTTATATATTTGTATTATTACGGTAAACCGGGTTATTATCTATGCCATGGATTTGCTACCCATGACGCGAGTGCGCGCAGACTCACGCGGATCCCACCACGTGATCCACGCGGGTGAAATAGTCCCACGCGAGTACGGCGATGGTACTCATGCGTCCACGGGATCCATGCGGGTGAAATAGTCCCACGCGGGTGAAATAGTCCCACGACGGCGGCGGATGACCTCACGCGGTCCACAGGACCCGTGCGGGTGAAATAGTCCCGGAGTAGGATTGCTTAATGATACTACGCAAGGTACTCGCTTTGATCGTGAGCCTCCTATTTTTATGCTATAAGTTTTATATTTGTTACTCTCATTGTTAGTAAGGCACAGTCAAGGAAATTGATTTTTATCTATGACTCGCTATTTTTGACTTATGATATTACTACGATTTTCCGCTTTTTACATACTTGGTACGTTGTATCGACCCCCTTCCTCGGGGGCTGCGTTCATGCCGCAGGTAAGGGAAAGCAGGTGGTAGATCCTCATTCCTAGGATCTTTTACTCAGGTGTCAGGAGCTCCATTTCTTCGGAGGCTCGACTTTTGATATGGTTCTCCCGCGGTAAGATGCACACACTTTAAACGCAAGTGCACGTTATCGTGACAAGTAGTATAGTCTTGATAAGACCGAATATCGTCCACAAGGATTAGGGTTCAATTACCAACTATCTATTTTCTAGTATCTATTTGGTGAATTGATAATTGATTTGTTGTTTATAACTAAGAATTATGCAAGTTATTTAAATATAAAGATTTATTTCAGTGGTGATGAGAATAGGGCTTCCATGTATCCTTACTATCCGTTTATGCTACTTACTAATGCATTAACTTATGGTATTCTTCTTTTGGAGAAAACAGGTTTACGAAATCGTTTTATACTCCCGTTAGGGTTATATAAACACTCAACCTCAGTATCGCACTTTACCTACCTTTCGGTGATAAGGATAACTTTATAGGAGGATTAAGAACAAAAACCTAGTTGACCGTCACGCACAATGCGCAAAATTAGGGTTGTTAAGCCTCTCATCAACGCTACATAAATAATTGAGGTATTTTCATCCCCAATCCAAGAATGTCTACCCAACTTACATCATATTCACAATCCCCCCCCTTTCGGAATCTGATTAGAAATCATATAGTGATAATTAGTTGTCAATTAATTACCAAGAATTCAACTCAATTATTGGATAGATCTCACAATAAGAAAAATAACCATAAGCATGCATTAATTTATAACATAAGTTTCTAGCAATTCAACATGGAAAGCCCTATAAGAGAATTAGTTCCTAGCCATTGTCATGACAAGAACTAATTCCATATTAATCATACAAAATAGAAATAAAGAACAAGAAAGGGAAAAGAAATTACTAAACTAATGGTATCCAATCTCCAAGCAAAAGTCTTGTGTTGTGCAAGAAGGGGAACCCTTAAAAGCGCCAGGGTTCTCCTTTTATAGTGAAAACCGCCTCCTCTTTCCTTCGTGCGACCTGCATTTCGTCAAAGACCTAATTTTTGCGTCGGCTGCAGGCAGATCTGGGGCGCGCGGAAGTTCTGCAATCCGTCGGTGTTTTGGCGCCGCGGCCCGATATTCGTCTGAGCCATGGCCGCCGTGCATCTTCAGTAGCTCCGGATGTTTAGGCGCCGCCGCCCTGCATCTGCTGTCTGAGCCATGCGCGCCGAGTCTTCTGCAGCCTCTCCGAATAGTGGCGCCGCGCCGCTGATCGCAGTGAGGCCCATGGCTACTGGTCCGATTTCACCCTCGTCGCCACTTTCTCTGCTTTCACTGCATCTCTTTTGCCCCCTTTTAGCTCATTTTCCGCCATTTGGCCATTTTAACCACTTTGACTCAATAGAAAGGAAAACTATCCTAATACAACACTTATATGTACAAAACGGGACAAAAGACTAACTAAAACTGACTCAAAAGGTGTATATAAAATACACCGATCAGGCACAGTGCAAGGAAATTGATTTTTATCTATGACTCCGGCTTATTTTTGACTTATGATATTACTACAGTATTTTCCAGTTTTTTACATACTTGGTACGTCAGGTAATCGACCCCTTCCTGGCTGCTCACGCCGCATGTAAGAGAAAGGTGGTAGATCCTCATTCCAGGATCTTTTACTCAGTGTCGTGAGCTCCATTTCTTCGGAGGCTCGTCTTTTGGTATGGTTCTCCCTGGTGTTGTTGATGTTTTATACATTCAGGGGCATGACGGGGCCCTGTCCCTTCATAGTGTTACTCCTTCAGAGGCTGTAGTCTTGTCATAACTTGGTTTGTTTAAGGATGTAATCGCTCGGTTTTATGTACTTTTGGGGTAGCCATTTTGGGCTAGACTATTTATATCATTATGGTTGTTTATTATGAGTTTATATTCCTGGTTTTCTCGATGTTGTGTCACGAGGTGCCCGTTAAGGCACCGGTCACGATCCGGGTCGGTCGTGACAAAAGTGGTATCGTGAGCGATTAATCCTCGGAAAGCGGTCTAGTGTCGATCTAGTAGAGTCTTGATTATCGGTGTGTTGCACCACATCTATAATCGTGAAGTGCAGGATATTTAGGATTAGTTTCATTCTTTCACTCTAAGATCGTGCAATAGAGGCATGTTATAGGTTGAATTTCCTCGACATATTTTTCTCAGACGATTATGCCTCCACGCAAGGCAACCGCGCCCGGAAGGGCAAAGAGAGGAACTACTAGTAGGGCACCGAGGGTTACGAGGGCACGTGCCCATCGTTATACCGTATTTCAGAGTATGTACGTAAGGGCATACGTCTAAAGTTTAGCCTAAGTTAGGCACTATGGACGAAATTTGTGCACAACCCACGAAGCGGATGGTTTTCCGACGAAACGTTTTCCAAAACTTGAGTAGGGTAAATTACGGCTATGTCATTTATAATTTTGCGGATTTTTACGAGAGATGAAACAATTTGTACCAACGAGAGGTGACACTTGTCACCCTGCCGACGCAGCGGGCGAACCTTGACGATTGGCGTGATTTTGTGTCCTAAAACTTGGGTCAATGTTTGGTGAGTGATTTGTGGAGTAGGGCTAGGGTGCACTTGTGCTAATCCACACCATCCACTTGCCTCCACTTGCCTCATCTTGCCCTTGAAAGCCCTATAAATACCCCTCGAGTTGATGAATTCTTCATCCACAAATCAATTTTCCAAGTCTTAAAATCCTCCCTTCTAGTTGTAGTTTTCGTCCAAGCCATCTTCTCCCCTCTTGAGTGAGCTTAAGAAACACCCTCCCCTCTTCCTAGTAGTCTCGGCTAAGGCCCTCCCCCCTTGGTAGAAAATACTCTCCAAGTATTGTTACTATCCCCTAAATACCTTAGCCAATCCCTTGTAGTAGTTCCAAAGTCACCCCTATACTAAAAGCCCAGAAATACTACTATACTTCCATTAGTCACTAAACGAAACCCTAGGGGAAACTTCATTGTTGGTTGAAGTTGTAAGTAGAAGTTGTGTAGAAACTTCTAAGGGTTTCTTGGAGCGGATTGGAGCGTTCAGATTAGGAGCTAAACCTTGCTTAGGATCGACATTTAACTTGGATAATTTTGGGCTTATCGAGGTAAATACTTTTGTCCTTCTATCGTAAATGGATATTACATATAAGAATAGTTAAGACTTGAGTATAAGATATAGAAGGATATTAAAGAATAGAATTGAACTGTAATCACAGTAGAAGGGTATAACAGAAGAAGAATCGAATCAGATTTATTACATGTGACCGTATCTACTGAGACTTGTGTAGCTTGACGGGTAAGGAAGTGCTGCCCAATTTTCCGTAGAATAAAGAACCTTCTGCTTAGAATAGTCTACAGAGTAGTCTAGACATTGATAGATGTATCTGACTATTATAGGTTGATTCTCTGCGCGCGACATATTCGACTTGGCAGGTGGATTTCGTCGAGAAGGTATGTGATTCTTCCTATCCTCTAGAGCGTGATATTTTAAAGTATATATATAGTACGGTAGACGTACGTGTGTTAACTGAACATGGTTTTACTTGAGTCTAAATAACAAGAATCTTAAAGTATTTCAAAAGAATTATGAATCATTTTTGAAAGAAGAGTAATACTTGGTTTTTAAACAAAAGCTTAAGAGTTATACTAGTTTTATGGGAAGTTAGGTATAACGACTTAAGAAAGAGAAAAGGAACAGTTTACTTATGTGTTTATGAAAGACTTGTATTGATTTCTGGAAAGTATAATAAGATGGTTTGATGAGTAGACATATTATGATGCTATGTGTGTTAGTGTCTTGTAACGTTTGTATAAGAGGGTATTCTTGTTGTGCTTATATTGCTTAACGATAAGCTATTATGTTAGTATTATATCACTCACCTCTTGACATGATACCGGGGGTTAAGCTGCCCTCCGATGCGGGGTAGACTCAAAGATGCAGGACCATGATTTGAGAATACCTCATGCGGGTCGAGGGACCTATGCGAGCTACGAGAGTTCCAGTGTTAGTGTGCGGTCCTTGTGGGCTACGCGTGCATGTGGCCATGCGGACCACGAGTCGGGGCGATGCCGAGGAGTAGCTACCCTCGATGCGGGAATACCTCACGCGGGCTATGTGAGTGGCTATGCGGATCGCGGAGTCGAGATTAGGCATGCATAATGATACTATGGGCGATTGGCCTTGCTTCGATCATTCGCGGCCTAGAAAAGACACATATGATTTACCTATTATTGCTCTTGTTGTGATGTGCACTATGTGCGCATATCGTTGTTTTGTACACATTTGTAAAATTGGTTTTAAAATGATATGATTTCATTTTAGTACTTTACAGTTTCACATACTTGGTACCACTGTTCGACCTCGGGGCCGCGTTCATGCCGCGAGTAAAGGAAGCGGTAGCGGATCCTCGCCTTAGGATCTTTTCTTTGGTGTCAGGAGCTCCATCTTCTCCGGAGGCTCGACTTTTGGGTATGATCTCCCTGTTGTTGTAGATAGTTTTGTACATTCAGGATATGGCGGGGCCCTGTCCCGCCATAGTTGTTTACTTCCTTAGAGGTCTGTAGTCCTATTGTACAGTTGGGATGTAACTGCCAGATTTTGGTTATATATATATATGCCGAAAGGCGACTCTTCTCAGATAAACGGTGTCTTAATTTACAATTGTTTCATGTCTTGTTTTTATATTCCGCTGATTACTCTGATGTATGACTACTTGGGTGCCCGGGTAAGGCACGACCACGCCCCGAACGGGTCGTGACAAAAGTGGTATCAGAGCAGTTAATCCTCGGAAAGTGTCTATAGACCGTATCTAGTAGAGTCTTGATTATCGGTGTGTTGTGCACCACACCAATAATCAGGAGGCTATAGGATATTTAGGATTGGTTTCCATTCTTCTCACGAGATCGTGCCTTAGATTGTGTTATAAGTTGGACCTCTAACGTATTCCTTTCGCATGATTATGCCTCCACGTAAGGCAACCCGCCCGAAGGGCAAGGCACCGAGGAGCCGCTAGTAGGACACCGAGAGTCACGAGGCTCGTGCCCGATCTATACCCGAGACGGCGAGTTCCACGACGCCGCCCCAAAGCAGGTTTAGGAGCGCAGCGATGGCGATGAGACCACAATACACGCACCTCCATCCCACACCGGAGCAGAGAGATGGGTTACAGAGATGGCGATTCGCCATCGCCGAGATCGTGGCGCAACGTGAGATAGCCGGATGCAGCAGATTCTAGTTCAGCGTTCGTGGGTTCACCCGAGATCGGACGATTTGAGGCTACGGATTTTCGAGTTGTAGCCTCCGAGTTTTACGGTCGAGGCACGAGGATGATCCGCAGGAGTTCATCCGTCGATAAGAGGATCATACGAGTGATCAAGGCTTCGAGACCGAGTCCGTGATCTTGTTCACATAGGCTGCGTGATACCGCGATGATTGGTTTGATTCGTGGGAGTTATCCCGGAGAGCACGCGTCCCGCCTACTGGGATGAGTTCTCGAGGCTTTTCTCACTCACTTTGCCTCCGCAGATGAGGAGGGCACGCCGGCAGCATTTTTATTCTTTGAGGCAGAGAGGACGCACGCCATTGAGAGTACAACGTTGAGTTCGATTCGTTGGCTCGATATGTCCCTGCGTTGGTAGCAGATATGGAGGACAGGGTGCTTCGCTACGTCACCGGGCTAGATGATTATATGGTCGAGTCTTGTGCGGGTGTGGCTCTTCAGCCAGGCATGGACATTACCCGCATGAAGGCTCATGCACTTGGATGCGAGGAGCGAGAGCCGGGCGGTTGTGACAGCAGAAGGCACGGAGATGGCAGGTCTTTGGTAGCTATCGGGTGGGCGGCACTCAGAGCCTAGATTTGCACCACGCCCACCAGAGCACTCCTACACCGCCCTCGGGGCACCGGATATTCGGCGCACAGTGGCCCCGTGACTTGACGCCCGTAGTAGCGAGTCTGGCCGACGGTACCACCGCCTCGCCGGTGGCCGATGCGGTAGATCCCATTACGAATTGTGGTATCGCTCGGAGTTTGTTACGATTCGGTCGCCGGGTCACTTTGCGAGCTGTCAGGCGGCGCGCAGGGTGGTAGGGTCACCACGTGGTCTTTCACGGTCTTCTTCATCTCCTACAGTTACTCGCCCCGGAGGGCAGGGTACTCATGGGCCAGCAGGTCGCGGCAGAGGTCGTGGCGCGGGTCCCAGTTCTAGCGGTCCTCAGAACCGCATTTATGCCTTTTCCAGCCGGCAGGACCAGGAGGCCTCACCTGATGTCGTCACAGGTACTTTATCAGTTTCATGTTGTGACGTGTATGCCTTGATAGATCCGGGTTCTACTCTGTCCTATATATCTCCCCAAATTCCTAGGAGGATAGGGATAGAGCCTGAGTCCATAGACACTTTCGAGGTAGCTACGCTAGTGGGTGATTCGGTGGTAGCTCGGCGGGTATATAGGGCTTGTCCAGTGACCATATGCAGTCGTCAGACCCTAGCCGACTTGATAGAGTTAGATATGACTGATTTCGATGTGATCATGGGTATGGATTGGCTAGCGTCTTGATACGCCAATGTAGATCGCAGGAGAAAGTGGTGCGGCCCAGTTTCTGGCGAGCCGGTTGTTGAGTGGGAGGAACATCAGACGCCGGCGGGTAGGTTTATTTCCTACCTCGAGGCTAGGAAGATGCGCGAAGGGTATATCTACCATCTCATTCGGTGTTTGATCCGAGGCCGAGGTACCAGATTTTGATGGCCCAGTAGTCGAGAGTTCCCGATGTGTTTCAGACGACCTCCTGTATCCTCCCGAGAGGAGATTGAGTTTTGTATAGATGTGTTACAGACACTCATTTATTTCCATTCCGCCATACGAATGGCACTGCCGAGTTGAGAGTGAAGGACCACCGAGAGATTTGTTGGAGAAGCGGCTTCATCAGCCTAGTGTTTCTCCCCGGGAGCGCCAGATTGTTCGTGAAGAAGAAGGGCGGGACGCCGCGCATGTGTGTTGATCTGACGGTGAACAAGTGACCATTAAGAACGTATACCCCTTCCCGTGATTAATGATTTGTTCGATCGCCATGGTGCGAGATGTTTTTCCAAGATTGACCGCGATCGGCTATCATCAAAGTAGTCGAGAGTCGGACATCCTAGATCGCATTCGGACGTTGCAGACGCATTATGAGTTCGTGGTTATGTCTTTCGGTTGACCAATGCTCGTGGTATTTATGGATCCGATGAACCGAGTGTTCAAGCCATTTTTGGATACGCTTGTGATAGTATTCATTGATGACATCTTAGTTTATTCTCGCCAGAGCGAGCACGCGAGCATTTGGCGATCAGGCCGAGAGTTCTCCAGACCAGCGGTTATACGCCAAGTTTTCCAAATGTGAGTTTTGGTTAACCGTGGCTTTCTTGGGCATATTGTCGGGCCGATGGCATTCGTGGATACGCCAAGATCGAGGCGATGAGTTGGCTTGAACCTACTACTCCGGCTGAGGTGCGCAGCTTTATGGGCCTCAGTTACTATCGGTTCGTGGAGAAGTTTGCTTCTATCTTCGCACCATTGACTAGCCGACTCGGCTAAGTTTCATGGATGGTGCTTGTGGCGTGGTTTCCGATCAAGAAGAGATCGACGACCGCCCCGTTTTACTTCTTCCGCAGGTCGAGCGGCTATATAGTGTATTGTGATCGCGCCGCATCGCTTGGATGTGTGTTGACGCGGAGGAAATGTTATAGCGCACGCATCCCGACACCTAAGAAGCATGAGAGAACTACCCCACCCATGATTTGAGTCGGGCGGTGATTCACGCCAAGATCCGGAGGCACTATTTGTATGGGGTTCATGTGGATATTTATACGCACCACAAGAGCCTCCAAAGATATCTTCACCGCAGAGGAGCCGAACTTACGGCGAGACGGTGGTTAGAGTTACTCGAGGATTACGATGTTGACATCCCGTACCACCCGGGAAGGCCAATGTCAGGCGTATGCTCTTAGCCGTAGTCGATGGGAGTCTATCGGATGTGCAGCAGAAGAGGGGCATGGTCCGCGAGTTACATCAGCTAGCGAGCCTGAGTCCGATTGATTGGTTACGATAGCGATGGGTTCGAGTTCGAGAGGTTGCCGAGTCTTCCATCGCCGGCGAGGTGAAGAGGCAACGGTTGAGGATCCGGTTTTGATGTGGTACCGTGATATGGCTCTTCGTGAGGGGAAAGGTCCTTTTGAGGTAGCACCTGATGGGGTGCTAAGGTTTGAGGGCAGGTTGTGTGTTCCAGATATTGCAGGACTTTGGCAGAGTTCTGCGGAAGCACACGTGCGTTACTATCCATCCGGGGTCGACCAAGATGTACCACGACCTTAGATCCGTGTATTGGGATGGATTGAAGAGGACATCGCAGTTTGTAGCTCGGCCCGTGTGTTGTCGGCGAAGGTAGAGCACCAAAGGCACGTGGTTTGTTGCAGACGATAGAGATCCCGACCTGGAAGTGGGAGGTGATCAACATGGACTTTATCACAAGATTACCTCGCACTCAGAGGAAACATGATTCTATTTGGGTTATCGTCGATAGGCTGACGAAATCAGCCCACTTTCTTCCCGTCAAGACAACTTTTTTCGGCTGAGGATTATGCCAGACTTTACATCCGAGAGATCGCCGATCGCATGGAGTCCCTTTTCTATCATATCGCATGCAGGAGCCTGGTTTACGGCTAACTTCCGGAGGTCTTTCCGAGGCGGTCTAGGGACGCAGTGAGCTCGAAATCGCATTCCATCCTCGCAGACGGACAAAGTGAACGCACTATCCGCACTCGAGGATATGTTGCGAGCCTGTGTTATTGACTTCAGGGGTAGCTGGGAGGATCATTTGCCTCTAGTTGAGTTTGCGTATAATAGCTACCACTCCAGTATTCAGATGACACCTTATGAGGCCTTGTATGGGAGGAAGTGCAGATCGCCGATAGGCTGGTTTGATGTGGGCGAGGTACAGTTAGTGGGACCAGATTTGGTGCAGCAGGCAGTGGATAAGGTGAAGCTTATCCAGGAGCGGTTCTCGATACCAGAGTCGATGAAGTCATACGCAGATCATCGTCGTCAGATCTAGAGTTTGAGGTGATGATTGGGTTTTCTGAGGTGTCACCCACGGCGGTGTGATGAGATTCGGAAGAAAGGGAAACTCACCAAGGTACATTGGGTCGACGATTATCCGCAGGTAGGCAAGGTTGCCTATGAGTTGGATCTGCCGTCCGACCGGAGGCGCAGATCCGGTTTTTCATGTTTCTATGATGAGGAGATGTATCGGGGATCCATCTAGAGTGCATCCGATTGACGATGTCCAGGTGACCGAGGGGTTATCGTATGAGGAGATTCCCATAGCGATAATCGATCGTCAGGTTAGGCGTCTGCGAACCGGACGTGGCTTCCACAAAGTCTTGTGGCGAACGAGCTCGTGGGAGATGACGTGGGAAGTCGGCGAGGACATGAGGCAGAAGTATCCTCACCTATTTCCCCACACCTCCAGGTAACTCACTTTCCTACTTGTAAATTTTCATTGACATATTTGCTTAAGTGTTGTATTATGGCCATGTGAGGCATTTGCAAACTGTTTAAGTTATGAGAAACCTTATCGTTATCTGTCTTGGAAAGGAACATTCGGGACGAATGTTTCTAAGGAGGGGAGAATGTTATACCCCGTATTTCCAGAGTATGTACGTAAGGGCATACGTACAAAAGTTTAGCCTTAAGTTAGGCACTATGGACGAAATTTGTGCACAACCCACGAAACGGATGGTTTTCCGACGAAACATTTTCCAAAACTTGCGTAGGGTAAATTACGGCTATGTCATTTATAATTTTTGCGGATTTTTTCGAGAGATGAAATAATTTGGACCAACGAGAGGGTGACACTTGTCACCCTCAAGTGGACGGCAAAGGGGGGGCGGAACCTTGGACGATTGGCATGATTTTGTGGCCTAAAACTTGGGTCAATGTTTGGTGAGTGATTTGTGGAGTAGGGCTAGGGTGCACTTGTGCTAATCCACGCCATCCACTTGCCCTCATCTTGGCCCTTGAAAGCCCTATAAATACCCCCCTTGAGTTGATGAATTCTTCATCCACAAATCAATTTTCCAAGTCTTAAAATCCTCCCCCTTCTAGTTGTAGTTTTCGTCCAAGCCATCTTCTCCCCCCCTCTTGAGTGAGCTTAGCCGAAACACCCCTCTCCCCTTCCTAGTAGTCTCGGCAAGGCCCTCCCTTGGTAGAAAATACTCTCCAAGTATTGTTACTATCCCCTAAATACCTTAGTCGATCCCTTGTAGTAGTTCCAAAGTCACCCCTATACTAAAAGCCCAGAAATACTACTATACTTCCATTAGTCACTAAACGAAACCCTAGGGGAAACTTCATTGTTGGTTGAAGTTGTAAGTAGAAGTTGTGTAGAAACTTATAAGGGTTTCTTGGAGCGAATTGGAGCGTTCAGATTAGGAGCTAAACCTTGCTCAGGATCGACATTTAACTTGGATAATTTTGGGCTTATCGAGGTAAATACTCTTGTCCTTCTATCGTAATTAGATATTACATATAAGAATAGTTAAGACTTGAGTATAAGATATAGAAGGATATTAAAGAATAGAATTGAACTGTAATCACAGTAGAAGGGTATAACAGAAGAATCGAATCATTTCTTACATGGATGTATCTACAGAGACTTGTGTAGCTTGACGGGTAGGGAAGTGCTGCCCAATTTTCCGTAGAATAAAGAACCCTCTGCTTAGAATAGTCTACAGAGTAGTCTAGACATTGATAGACGTATCTGACTATTATAGGTTGATTCTCTACGCGCGACATATTCGACTTGGCAGGTGGATTTCGCCGAGAAGGTATGTGATTCTTCCTATCCTCTAGAGCATGATATTTTAAAGTATATATATAGTACGGTAGACGTACGTGTGTTAACTGAACATGGTTTTACTTGAGTCTAAATAAGAAGAATCTTGAAGTATTTCAAAAGAATTATGAATCATTTTTGAAAGAAGAGTAATACTTGGTTTTTAAACAAAAGCTTAAGAGTTATACTAGTTTTATGGGAAGTTAGGTATAACGACTTAAGAAAGAGAAAAGGAACAGTTTACTTATGTGTTTATGAAAGACTTGTATTGATTTCTGGAAAGTATAATAAGATGGTTTGATGAGTAGACATATTATGATGCTATGTGTGTTAGTGTCTTGTAACGTTTGTATAAGAGGGTATTCTTGTTGTGCTTATGTTGCTTAACGATAAGCTGTTATGTTAGTATTATATCACTCACCTCTTGACATGATACCGGGTTAAGTCGCCTCCACGCGGGTAGACTCAGTGATGCGGGACCATGATTCGAGAATACCTCATGCGGGTCCAGGGACCTATGCGCGAGCTACGAGAGTTCCGTGTTAGTGCGGTCCTTGTGGCTACGCGGTCTATGTGGCCACGCGACTACGAGTCGGGGCGATGCGAAGAGTAGCTACCCTCGATGCGGGAATACCTCACGCGCCTATGTGAGTGGCCTACGCGATCGGGAGTCCAGGATTAGGCATGCATAATGATACTATGGGCGATTGGCCTTGCTTCGATCATTCGCAGCCTAGAAAAGACCTGTTACAGTTTACCTATTATTGCTCTTGTTGTGATGTGGCACTATGTGCGATACATCGTTGTTTTGTACACATTTGTAAAATTGGTTTTAAAATGATATGATTTCATTTTAGTACTTTTGATTTCACATACTGTACTGTTATCGACCTCCTTGGGGCCTGCGTTCACGCCGCAGTAAAGGGAAGCAGTAGCGGATCCTCGATCTTAGGATCTTTTCTTTGGTGTCGTGAGCTCCATCTTCTCCGAGGCTCGACTTTGGGTATGATCTCCTGTTGTTGTAGATAGTTACGTACATTCAGGATATGGCGGGGCCGCCCCGCGATAGTTGTTTACTTCCAGAAGTGCAGAGTCCTATTATGCACTGGGATGTAACTGCCATATTTTGGTTATATATATATATATATATATATATATATACGCCGAAAGGCGACTCTTCTCAGATAAACGGTGTCTTAATTTACAATTGTTTCATGTCTTGTTTTTATATTCCGATTACTCGATGTATGACTACTAGGTGCGGGTAAGGCACTACCACGGCCCCGAACGGGTGACACGATTACCAGATGAGGTGTTTGGACGGCGAGTTCTACAACGCCGCCAACCCGCAGAGAGTCAGCGCGGCAGCAGCGGCCATCGACCGCAGCACGAGCCTCCGGGCTCAGAGAATGGGGCGATGATATGGGCTAAGGAGATGACCGCCATCGCCGTGATCGTGGCGCATACGAGGATAAGGAGAAGCAGCCGGCCGCACCGTAGTTCAAAGACAGAGTTGCTAGCTTGTGTCTGATGGACTTTTTGAGTTGCAGCCCACCAGAGTTTTATGGGTCGAGGCCTGATGATGATCCTCAGGAGTTTATCAATCGATTCTGGCCATGGATCGCGAGGTGATCGGGGCTTGAAACGTCGGTGGTACTAGGTTCGCATCGGTGCGACACCGCAGATTGATTGGTATGATTCATGGAACTGCCCCGGGAGCATGCTCTTCCAAATTGTTGGGACGAGTTCTCGAGGCGCATTTGCCATGTCTTGCCTCCGCAGATGAGGAGGGCTCGGGCTGATAGATTTTTGACACTGAGACAGAGTGGGCGGACGGTCCGGGAATACAACGTGGAGTTTGACTCATTGGCTCGGTATGTGCCCGCTTTGGTAGCAGACATGGAGGATAGGGTGCACCGCTATGTCACAGGACTCGATGATCACATGGCCGAGAGTTGCACGGGAGTGGCTCTTCAGCCGGGCATGGACATTGCCCGCATGCAGGCATATGCACTTGGGTGCGAGAACGCAGGCCGACGGATCGGCAGTATCAGCAGAAGGCCGAGACAGCAGGTCCTCCGGTAGTTTTAGGGTAGACAACCCCGGGCACCAGATTTGCACCTGGCCGTGCAGCGCCTCCACCATCTTCGGACGTCTGAGTATTCGAGCGGGGCGAGGTTCCGTGGCGGGTTTCGGAGGACTAGAGTTCCAGTCAGATGAGGCCACCAATGCCTCGGTGTGGTCGATTTGGTGATTGCCATTATGGGGGGTGTCGTGTTCCTCCAGAGCTTGTTACTCTTGTAGGCAGGCCATTTGAAGAGAGATTGTCACCAGGCGGCGGAAATGCTATGGCTCACCACCAGTTCGATTGATGTGTCTTCATCTTCGTGGTGCGCCGGGCGAGGCGGTGTTCACGGCCAGCAGGCCGCAGGGTCGTGGCGGGGTTCTGGATTCGGTCGAACGCATTTATGCTATGTCCAGCCGCCAGGATCAGGAGGCGTCACCTGATGTCGTCACAGGTACATTGTTGGTTGCTTGTTGTGATGTTTATGCTTTGATAGACCAGGTTCTACCTTGTCCTATATATCTCCTCATATTCTTGGTAGAATAGGGATAGAGCCCGAGTCCATAAAATCTTTTGAGGTGGCTACGCCAGAGTGCCGGTGGTAGCTGAGCGGATATATAAGGCTTTCCCAGTGACTGTAGATAGTCGTCGGACTCTAGCTGACTTGATAGAGTTGGATATGACCGACTTTGATGTGATTATGGGTATGGATTGGCTAGCGTCTTGCTATGCCAATGTGGAATGTAGAGAGGTTAGTTCGGTTCGATTTCCCGGTTTGGTTATCGAGTGGAAGGGAATCCGCATCGCCGGGTAGGTTTATTTCTTACCTCAAGGCTAGGAAGATGGTACGGAAGGGTATATTTACCATTTGGTTGGTATTCGACATCGAGGTGAGATACCGGACCTTGATCGCCCGATTGTTAGAGAGTTTCGCACGTATTCCCGCACGAACTTCCGGGTATCCTCCCGAGGAGATTGAGTTTTGCATCGATTTGGCGCGACACTGACCGATATCTATTTCGCCGCATGTGATGGCACCTGCCGAGTTGAAGGAATTGAAGGACCAACTGAAAGATTTGCTGGAGAAAGGCTTTATCAGGCCAAGTGTTTCTCCCTGGGGAGCGCCAGTGTTATTTGTAAAGAAGAAGGATGGGACGTTGCGTATGTGTATTGATTAAAGGCAGCTGAACAAGGTAACTATCAAGAACAGATATCCCCTCCTCAGGATTGATGATTTGTTTGATCAGTTGCAGGGTGCGAGATGTTTTTCCAAGATAGACCTGCGGTCTGGTTACCATCAGGTACGAGTTAGAGAGGCGGATATCCCAAAGACTGCATTCAGGACCCGGTATGGGCACTATGAGTTCAGGGTGATGTCTTTCGGATTGACCAACGCCCAGAAAGTATTCATGGATTTGATGAATAGGTGTTGAGCCATTCTTGGATATGTTCGTTATAGTGTTCATTGATGATATCTTGGTGTATTCGCGCACGCAGCGAGCATCTGGATCATTTGAGGGCGGTACGAGTCCTCGAGACCGGCGATTGTATGCCAAGTTCTCGAACGCGAGTTTTGGTAGCCAGTGGCTTTCTTAGGGCATGTTATCCGCCGATGGTATTCGGGTTGATACAACTAAGATTGAGGCGATCAAGACTTGCCCGCACTCCACTACACCGGAGTGCGCGCACTTTTGGGCCTTGCAGGTTATTATCGGAGGTTTGTGGAGAAGTTTGCTTCTATTTCAGCACCTTTGACTAAGCTGACTCAGAAGGCAGCTATGTTCCGGTGGACGGATACGTGTGAGGAAAGTTTTCGGTTGCTAAAGGAGAAGTTGACGACCGCCCACTTCTTACTCTTCCGCAGGCTTAGAGGATATGTGGTTTATTGTGACGCGTCAGTGTCGGGCTTGGAGTGCGTCTTGATGCAAAGACGGAAGGTTATAGCTTATGCAACTCGACAGATTAGGAAGCATGAGAAGAACTATCCCACACATGACTTAGAATTGGCAGCAGTGATTCAGGCCTTGAAGATCTGGAGACATTATTTATATGGTGTTCATGTGGACATTTACACAGACTCACAAGAGTCTCGGTATATCTTCACCGGAGGAGTGAACTTGCGGCGAGGCGGTGGTTGGAGCTACTTAAGGATTACGATGTTGATATTCTATACCACCCGGGAAGGCGATGTAGTTGCGGATGCCCTTAGTCGCAGATCGATGAGTAGTCCATGCGATGTTCAACCGCAGAAAAGGGATATGGTCCGAGAGTTACATCTAGCGAGCCTTGGGGTTCGTTTGGTTGATTCGATAGTGAATTCGGTACAAGAGGTTGCCGAGTCTTCCATCGTCGGAGGTGAAGAGGCGGCGTGATGAGGATCCGATTTTAGTGCATCGAGACGATCTCTCCGGAAGGAGGCGGTCTATTTGAGGTAGCGCTGATGGGTGCTAAGATTCGAGGCGGCCGGTTGTGTGTTCCGATGTGACAGACTTCGTCGCCAGACGGAGGAGGCACACGGTGCTCGTTATTCTATTCATCCGGGTCGACTAAGATGTACCATGACCTCCGGTGTGTATTGGTGGGATGGCACGAAGAGGACGTGGCGGTGTTTTTGTTGCCTGATGTCCTAATTGTCGCAGGTCAAGATTGAGCACCAAAAGCCGGTGGGCTATGCGCAGCTATTGATATTCTGACTTGGAAGTGGGAGGTGATAAATATGGATTTTATTACAGGGCTACCTACCACTCAGAGGAAGCATGATTCCATTTGGGTGATTGTCGACAGGCTGACGAAATCAGCCCATTTTCTTTCTACGTAACGGCGTTCTCGGTGATGACTATGCCAGATTATATATTAGAGAGATTGTGAGACTGCACGGAGTCCCGGTGTCGATTATATCAGATAGAGGAGCCCAGTTCTCGGCTAACTTCTGGAGGTCTTTTCAGAAGGGATTAGGGACACAGGTGAGTCTCAGTACTGCATTTCACCCTCAGGCCGAGCACACTATCCAGACACTTGAGGATATGCTGCGGGCTTGTGTTATTGATTTCAGGGGTAGCTGGGAGGATCATTTGCCTCTTGTGGAGTTTTCTTACAACAACAGCTACCATTCCAGTATTCAGATTGCGCCTTATGAGGCCTTATACGGGAGGAAGTGCAGGTCACCGATAGGCTGGTTCGAGGTGGGAGAAGTTCAGTTAGTCGGGCCAGACTTAGTTCAGCAGGCAGTGGATAAGGTGAAGCTTATCCAGGAGCGGTTGTTGGCAGCTCAGAGTCGGCAGAAGTCGTATGCAGATCATCGGCGTCGACACTTGGAATTTGAGATAGATGATTGGGTTTTTCTAAAGGTATCGCCCATGAAGGGCGTGATGAGATTTGGAAAGAAGGGGAAGCTTAGCCCAAGGTATATTGGGCCGTATCAGATTGTCCGTAGGGTAGACAGGGTTGCCTATGAGTTAGATCAGCCGTCCGATTTGGAGGCGGTACATCCAGTTTTCCATATGTCCATGTTGCGGAAATGTATTGGAGATCCATCTAGAGTGCACCCGGTTCATGATGTCCAAGTGACAGAGGAGTTATCTTATGAGGAGAGTCCCATAGCGATACTCGATCGACAGGTTAGGCGACTTCGGACGAAGGACGTGGCTTCCGTCAAGGTCTTATGGCGGAACGAGAACAAGGAGGAAATGACGTGGGAAGCAGAGGATGACATGATGAAGAAGTATCCTCACTTATTCCATGCACCTCCAGGTAACCCACTTTTCTGCTTGTTAGTTTTGATTTAGCAATTGTGCTTAAGTATTGTTGTGGTCGTGGGGAGCATCTTTATTTGCAAAAGAGTAGTTAAGAGCGTCTACGTCGATTTGTGATTCGAGTAAGCCTAGAAGGAACATTCGGGACGAATGTTTCTAAGGGGGGAGAATGTTATACCGTGGTTAGTGCGGACATGATCGGGGCCTCAGTGGCGTGGCGCTGAGAAGCGGCGCCAAAGCGGGTGATTGTAGGCGCGGCGCGAGAAAACGTGCCGCGCTGGAAGATCGGCGGTCGCTGAAGTTTGATCTTGCGCGCGAAGCGGCGGCAGAAAGTCCTTAGAAGGCGACATGAGTTTCAGCGCGGCCCATCGCAGGCGCGGCAGGCGGGATCTGCGAGAGTTAGTGGAAATTTCTGCACTGTTTTGTTTTAAAATAGGTCATGGGTGGGTGACAAGTGTCCCCCCCCCCCCATCTGAAATGTTGCATGCCTTATATTGACCAAGTCTTGAAGACTTGGTCATCTTTCATCTTTCATCTCTCTCTCTCTCTCTAAGCTAAAAAGCTCTCCCTTCTCTCTAGAAAATCAAGAGAAACTCCAAGCTTAAGGAAAATCTGAAAAGGGTGTTAAGAAGAAAAGTTATTTGCAAGCTTGTGGAGGTTATTGTGGTGGTATTCTTGAAAAGGAGGCTAGCAAAAATTGTTGGAATAGTTTTGGCTAAAGCCCTAAGGTAATGATTCTTCCTTTATAATTAGTTTTTAGTGTTGTAGCCTAAAAATTACCTTAAACTTGTTAAGATTAATTGTTATAACTTTTGGGGCAGAATTTTACACACTCAAGTTTAGGTGTGTAATCCCCTTTGTGTTGGTTTGGATGTTGGGCCTTAAATGTGGCGTTTGAGTGTTAAAAATCGGCCTTTGAAAAGGTGGCAAAGTGAGTAGAAACAAAGAAAATGCCGCCCAATTTTCCATAGAATTTAGTGACTTTGAACTTGGATTATTCTACATTGAAGTTAGAGGTTAATAAACGTATCATGATTATTATAGGTTGAAATATTACTTGCGGTAGTTGAGCTTAGCAAGTGGATTGACCAAAGAGGTATGTGGAACTTTCCTATCTCTTGAGCATGAGTTGTTGTACCTATGTAGTACGGTAGACGTACAAGATTTGATATCTTTCACTTGTTTTAAAAGTATATGCTACTTGTTTCATTTTAAAAGTATAAGTCCCTTGGATTTAGGGAAAATGTATTTGACAAAGGGATAACGCTAATATAATGACTTTATGGGAAGTTGGTTATTTTAGTTTTCTTGAAAGGTTCACAAAGAAAGGTTTACTCTAATTAAAACAAGTACGGGTAAAGGATTTGAAACTAAGAAAGGTGAATTGATTTTTAGGCATTGGTTGCCTAAGGTTTTAAAGGAAATGAAGTCACTTGATTTAGAAGCCTATTATATTTCTAAAAGGAAATGTGACTTGTCTTGAAAAGAAATCGTAACTTGATACTATGGTGATTAGTATCTTGGAAATTTTGTATAAAAAGAGTTATTTCTTAAAAGTTAGAAGTACGTAGTACTTGGGTTGAATTCGGATTTTCTATTAAAAGACATGTTAGTGCCTTAGGATACTAAAATGAGAGGATATATTAATAATGTTATAAGAAGTTAGGGATTTCTTAACTTGTTTATGTTATGATAAGTTCAGAGTGCTTATGTATGATATGATAGGCGGTAGTGCTTATGTTGTGATATGATAGCGGTAGTGCTTATGTATGATATGATAAATTTGGTAGTGCTTATGTTATGTATGATAGCGGATGAGCTATGTTATATATTTGTATTATTACGGGGTAAACCGGGTTATTATCTATGCCATGGATTTGCTACCCATGACGCGAGTGCGGCGCAGACTCATGCGGATCCGGACAGCGGGATCCGTGCGGGTGAAATAGTCCCACGCGAGTACGGCGATGGTACTCATGCGGGTCCACGTAATCCATGCGGGTGAAATAGTCCCGTGCGGGTGAAATAGTCCCACGACGAGGCGGATGACCTCATGCGGGTCCACAGGACCCACGTGCGGGTGAAATAGTCCCAAGAGTAAGATTGCTTAATGATACTACAGGCGAGGTACCTGTTTTGATCGTGAGCCTCCTATTTTTATGCTATAAGTTTTATATTTGTTACTCATTGTTAGTAAGGCACGGTCAAGAGAAATTGATTTTTATCTATGACTCGGCTTATTTTTGACTTATGATATTACTACTGATTTTCCGATTTTTACATACTTGAGTACGTTGTGTCTCGACCCCTTCTCGAAATGCGTTCATCTGCCGAGTAAGGGAAAGCGGTGGTAGATCCTCATTCCAGGATCTTTTACTCAGTGTCGAGCTCCATTTCTTGGAGGCTCGACTTTTGGTATGGTTCTCCCTGGTGTTGTTGATGTTTTGTACATTCAGGGGCATGACGGGGCCCTGTCCCGTCATAGTGTTACTCCTTCTTAGAGGCCTGTAGTCTTGTCATAACTTGGTTTGTTTAAGGATGTAACTGTTCGGTTTTATGTACTTTTGGGGGTAGTCATTTTGGGCTAGACTATTTATATCATTATAGTTGTTTATTATGAGTTTATATTCCGCTGGTTTTCTCTGATGTTGTGTCACAAGGGTGCCCGGGTTAAGGCACCGGTCACGGATCCGGGGTCGGGTCGTGACAATATGCTTGCTTGAAGAAGTTTGTGGTTGCCAAATTTCTAGACTACAAAATGGTTGATGGAAAAACCGTTGGAACTCAAGTTCAAGAGCTTCAACTTATCTTCCATGACCTTATTGCTGAAGTTATGGTAGTGAATGAAGCATTCCAAGTGGTTGCAATGATTGAGAAGTTGTCGTCCTCATGGAAAGATTTCAAGAATTATCTTAAGCACAAAAGAAAGGAAATGAAGTTGGAGAATCTTGTGATTCGTCTCAAGATCGAGGAAGATAACAAAACCGCTGAGAAGAGGTA
Organism: Przewalskia tangutica; assembly: GCA_029844215.1. Taxonomy (NCBI): domain Eukaryota; kingdom Viridiplantae; phylum Streptophyta; class Magnoliopsida; order Solanales; family Solanaceae; genus Przewalskia; species Przewalskia tangutica. Next base: position 31,517,141 of record CM056723.1, read on the forward strand.
TCGTAAGAGTTCACCAATTGAAGGGGCCAACAACGTTGAAGATGCTGCTCCAAAAAGGAACAAGAAAATGAATAGACCTTCTGGAAAAGAGAAGGACTCTAACAAGAAAAAGTTCAAAGACAGCTGCTATAATTGTGGGAAAGTTGGCCACAAAAGCCCAGATTGTCGTCCCCCGAAAAAGGACAAGGGAAAAGGACAAGCCAATATGGTGGAAATGAATGATGATATAAATGAGCTGTGTGCAATGCTGTCAGAGTGCAATTTGGTTGGAAACCCAAATGAGTGGTGGCTTGATTCTGGTGCCACTCGACATATTTGCGCTGCAAAAGAAGCATTTGCAACCTATGCTCCCGCTGGACCCGAAGAGGTACTATTTATGGGAAATACTGCAACAACCAAGGTTGAAGGATATGGGAAGATACTTCTGAAGATGACTTCCGACAAGGTCCTGACTCTCAATAATGTTCTGCACGTTCCAACAATTCAGAAGAATTTAGTTTCAGTCGGACTACTGGTCAAAAACGGGTTTAAGTGTGTGTTGGTTAGTGAGAAAATTGTAATAAGTAAGAATGATATGTTCATAGGAAAGGGCTACATCATCGAGGACTTTTTCAAACTCAATGTAATGGTTGTTGACAGTATTAATGAAAATTCAGCTTCGTCTTACTTATTAGAGTCAAATGATTTATGACATGTTCGTTTAGGACATGTCAATTACAAAACCTTGCGAAAATTGATTAATTTAGAAGTATTGTCTAAATTCGAGTGTTACAAATCAAAATGTGAAATCTGTGTTAAATCTAAGTTTGTTAAACATCCATATAAGTCTATTGATAGGAATTCAAATCCTTTAGACTTAATTCACACAGATATATGTGATATGAAGTCAATACCATCTCGTGGTGGGAAAAGTATTTTATAAATTTTATTGACGATTGCACTCGATACTGTTATGTGTATTTGCTTAATAGTAAGGATGAATCAATTGATGCATTTAAGCAATACAAAAACGAAGTGGAAAATCAATTGAATAAAAAGATCAAAATGATTAGAAGTGATAGGGGTGGAGAGTACGAATCTCCTTTTGCAGAGACATGTTTGGAATATGGAATTATTCATCAAACTACTGCCCCATACACACCATAATCAAATGAAATTGCGGAAAGGAAAAACTGAACACTAAAGGAAGTGATGAATGAGTTATTAATAAGTTCCGGTTTACCGCAGAGCTTGTAGGGGGAGCTATCCTTACAGCTAACCGAATACTGAACAGGGTGCCCCACATCAAAACACAATCCCTTCCATATGAACTTTGGAAAGAAAGAAAATCCAACTTGAAATATTTCAAAGTGTGGGGGTGTTTAGCAAAGGTCCAAGTTTCTTTGCCCAAAAGGATAAAAATTGGACCAAAACTGTGGATTGTGTTTTTATTGGCTATGCTACAAACAGCAAAGCTTGTCGGTTTTTGGTTCACAAATCGGACAATCCTGAAATTCATGTTAATACGGTAATTGAATCAGATAATGTTGAATTCTTTGAAAACATTTATCCGTATAAAACTGAATGTGAGTCGTCAAGTGAAAGATCTAAACGACCGCGGGAAGAACCAAAGGAAAGTACACCAAGCAAAGAGGATCCAAGGCGTAGCAAACGTCAAAAGACATCTACTTCCTTTGGACCAGATTTTGTGACATTCTTGCTTGAAAATGAGCCTCAAACATTTAGAGCAGCAATGTCATCTTCTGATTCAACAATTTGGAAAGAAGCAGTCAATAGTGAGATTTAATCAATCTTGAATAACCATACATGAGAATTGGTTGATCTTCCTCCTTGAAATAAACCTTTAGGATCATAATAGATTTTTAAAAGGAAAATGAAAGTTGATGGCACTATTGACAAATATAAGGCAAGACTTGTGGTCAAAGGTTATAGATAAAAAAAAAAGGTCTTGATTACTTTTACACATACTCGCCGGTAACAAGAATAACATCTATTCGGGTGTTAGTGGCATTGGCGGCCGTATATGGTCTTGAAATCCATCAAATGGATGTCAAGACGGTTTTCTTAAATGGAGAATTGGAGAAAGAAATTTACATGGAACAACCTGAGGGTTTTGTGGTTCCTGGTAAAGAAAGGAAAGTGTGCAGACTTGTTAAGTCACTTTATGGACTTAAACAAGCACCCAAACAATGGTATGCGAAATTTGACCAAACAATGTTGGCAAATGGATTTAAGATTAATGAGTGTGACAAATGTGTTTACATTAAAAATACTCCAAATCATGAAGACATTGTTTGTTTATATGTTGATGACATGTTGATAATGAGTAGAGATATTGCCGATGTAAAAGCTACGAAGCGTATGCTCGCTAGCAAATTTGATATGAAGGACTTAGGAGTTGTTGATTTGATCTTAGGCATTAGAATCCATAAAACTCCATAAGGTATAGCATTATCACAGTCACATTATATTGAAAAGGTACTTGACAAGTTCAAGTATTTAAATTTCAATGTTGCAAAGACGCCAATTGATGTAAGTTTTGCACTTCAAAAGAATGAAGGCGAAAGTGACTCACAATTGGACTATGCACGAGTTTTGGGAAGTTTGATGTATATTATGAATTGTACACGATCAGATATAACATGTGCTATAAGCAAGCTGAGTCGATTCACGAGTAATCCCAATCAAACTCATTGGATGACTATGAAATGAGTCTTGGGGTATTTAAAACACACCAAAAACTATGATTTGCATTATAATAAATATTCCGTAGTACTTGAGGGATATAGTGATGCAAACTGGATCACCGGATCATCTGAAGTTAAATCCACGAGTGGATATTTTTTCACCGTTGGTGGAGGAGCAGTGTCTTGGAAATCATCAAAACAGACATGAATCGCCCGCTTTACAATGAAATCTGAATTTATAGCTTTAGACAAAGCCGGTGAAGAAGCTTAATGGCTTCAGAACGTCTTAGAAGATATTACATTCTAGTCAAAACCTTTGGCTCCTATATGTATACATTGTGACAGTCAAGCAGCAATAGGTAGGGCAGGGAGCGTAATGTATAACAGAAAATCTCGTCATATACGACGGAGACACAATACCGTTAGATAACTCCTCTCTAGTGGTGTTATCACAATTGACTATGTAAAGTCAAGAGATAATGTGGCGGATCCGCTTACAAAAGGATTATCTAGAGAGGGAGTTAATAGATCATCAATGAGAATAGGGTTAAGGCCGAGGAAAAGTCATCATGGCGGTAACTCTACCTAACAGACTGGAGATCCCAAGAGCTAGGTTCAAGGAGATCAAACAAAGTTGTGACTGACGGTTTAACATTGTCAAATAACTCAACCCATTCTCGGATGAAGACAATGTTAAAAAATAAGGATAAAACTTTATGGTTTGTTAATGAGTTAATAAAGCATTAAGGGTTTTTAATGATTATTTAAATCTGGCGATGTATGACCAGATAATGTGGCTATAGGACCACATGTTTAGAAATTACCTATGTGAGTATTAAGTGTAAGCCGCTTTAAAGGGGAATGACAGTGAATGCCCATTCTCTATGCACTCATGAGACCAGACGGTGTTCATGGCTGAAACGAACACAACCGTGAGTACCATAAACGATTGAGGGCTGATTGTGTGACTTATGTTGTCTAGGTATACAACAAAGTTCGACGGTTCAAATATATCAAATCTACCGATTGATCGAGTATATCCGATATAAGTTCACTACGGAAAGTTCAAAGGGAAACCTACTTATCCAGATGCAGTCAATCCTCGATTGTATATCACACTTGTCTGCACATTCTTTTATCTTATTGCCATTCCCTATTCATGTGGGATTGTTAGGTTTTGATATTGGTGAATGAGAAATGATATGATGTAAATTAAAGGGAATGCAAAAGGTCTTTTGTCCCACATCGGAAAAAGGAAAGAGAGGTGTATATATTACATTACACCTTCTTTAGTTGCTAGAAGGGTTGAGGGGACAAGGACCCCTCGCGCCGTCGTCGTCGCTCGCTCGGCTCGGCGTCAGATTCAGATTCGTATTTGTCAAATTTGTCCTTTTCCTTTTCGAATTTCCCTCCAAAATTTTGGTGACTATTCTGAATGGTTGCAAACATTCAGAAATGGTACCTCCAAAACCTATAAATTTTTGTTTGTTTCAAAATTTTATTCACGATATTAAAAAACATAATACGAATTTCTACATTTCGAAAATTCATTCTTATTCATTCTGTGTGATATACTGCCGTTGAGTGGTTCGCTGCTACCGGAATTTGGAGTACTACTATTCTGATAAGATAATCGTTCTATCCTGGGAGGCGATATTCCATTAACCTCGAGTACTGTGAGAGGAATAATTTCCTTAAGGACACACTTTGAACTAAGTGGGCTCGATTACATTTTGAAATCATTTTCTAAAACAGATTATGTTTTCGTTTACTGTTTCATGATCAATTTACTATTAAATAATGTTTATACCGTGTAATCTGTTTTACTAAGTGTTTAACAGATTGTGTTGAAACGTTATTTAACCGAATACAGATTATTATGACAACACTAACGTTGCCATCAAAGTTATGGACAAAAATACCACCGTGGACGCCACCATGGAACGATTAATTATACGCCAAGTCTCCGCCATGCATCGCCTTAAAGATCATCCAAACATCATCAAACTCTATGAAGTGATGGCCACCAAGTCCAAAATCTACCTCGTTATGGAACTTGCACCCGGTGGTGATCTTTTATCAAAACTCAACCACCGTGACCGATTCTCTTACTCCACTGCTAGGTTTTACTTCCATCAACTTATCTCTGCCCTACACTTTTGCCATAAAAATGGCGTGACTCATCGCGACTTTAAGCCACAGAACATTCTCCTTGATGGAGAAGGTCTGCTTAAAGTCTCCGATTTTGGATTCAGCGCTCTTCATGATGAACAGCGCAGCAACAGCCTCCTCCAAACGGCTTGTGGTACTCCAGCTTACATGGCTCCAGAGATTGTGTACAAGAAAGAATATGATGGATCTAAAGTAGATGCTTTTTCTTGTGGGGTTATTCTCTTCGTATTCCTCACGGGAAAACTTCCGTTTGACGGCAGGTGTTACACCAAATTGCATTGGGCAAAACATCGTCGCGAATATCAGTTTCCTGATTGGGTTCAGAAACCTGCGAGGAACATAATAAACCGGTTGCTTGATCCTAACCCTAGCACGAGGTTAAGCATTGAGGAATTAACGGAGCTTTCGTGGTTCAAGAGATCTGCAATGAAAGCGGAAGAGTTGAATCATCATCAGCAACTGCAATTTGGACAAGGTATATTTGAAAAGGAGTATAAAAGATCAGGTAGATTGAACGCTTTTGATCTAATATCAATGTCGTATGGGTTGAATTTATCGGGCTTATTCGAAGCGAGATCGCATAATAAGAAAGAGCTAAGGTTTACTACAAGTGTTCAAGTAGGAAGTGTTGAAGAGAAGGTGATGAAACTTGGAAAAGAGGAAGGATATAGAGTGGAGAGAACAAAGAGTGGAGGAATTGGGTTGGTAAAAGGGAGAGTGGTATTGTTGGTGGAAATATGGGAAATGGCAGCAAACTTGTGGTTGGTGGAGATTAAGGTTGTCGATGGAGGACAAGAATTTGGTGAAACTCAATGGGAGATAATCGAAGTTGGGCTGAAAGATATTGTTGTTTCATGGTATAGTGATGATGACTCTTGAAGGGAAGATCTATTAGAGATTATTATATATGTTAGTATATGAAATATAGAGAACTTTTAATATATTTCTTTTTATTTTGTCTAATTTTTTGTCTGAAATGAATTTAAGTGAGAACTATGATTCGTAAGGATTTATGTAGTTTCTTCTAACTTAAGGAGCTACCATCTAATATTGCAGCTCCCATTGGTAAAGAAAAAAATTTGAATGAAGTCAATTTCATGATTTCTTGTGTTGTGTTCATGCAAGAAGCAGTGCATTAAAGCTTGCAATAATGACTTCCTAATAACCAGATATTGCAGTGGTCAACATGACCATATTATTTTCCGCATGTCTCACAAATCAGAAAATGTTTGAAGGCTCATTTATACTAAACCTAAAAGGTGTTTCAAACGAACCACACCACCACAGTTTGGCAGAGAGCTCTATGTTCATGTGCTATAAGTTTATGTTGTTCTGAGTACACTTTCAAAATGTCGATGGGTGTATCCGATCTTTCAAAAATAATGTATGTTTGTGAATTCGATACGGATACTATAATAACTTTAAAAAGTCTGAACAACATAGTGTATAGTGAAAGAAAAACTTATGATCAGTAGGACCAAGGTCATGTCACGTGGTTAATTTTGATTCTTTTGATGATTTGCATAAAATATTTATTTGCATCGGTGCTTATCAGTGGCGAAGCTAGTAAGGGCCGAGGGGGTATCCGAATCCCATTCGGTGAAAAATTACACTATATATACAAAGTTAAAATCACTTTTATGTATATTTAGTAGACGTTGAACCTCCTTAGCTTCTTCGTATGTTTACTTATTTATATTTTTGAATTCCCTGGGTAAAAATAGGCTCCAAAAATTGAGTAGCTTATAAGGTTCCCAACCGAAAAATATATTATACTCTCTCTGTCCCAATTTATGTGATACGCTTTCCTTTTTAGTCCGTCCAAAAAAAATGATATATTTTTTTATTTTCCAACAATTTAACCTTTACCTTTTACTACTAACGAGATGATCTATAACCACACAAATATCTTTGACTTATTTTAGACCACAAGATTCAAAAGTCTTCCTTTTGTTTTTTAAACTTTGTGCCCAGTGGCGGAACCAGGATTTTTACTAAGGGGGTTCAAGAATATTACGACCCAAAATTTCATTGTGCCGTGAGTGCACCTACCCTAACCCGTAGGCGAACCACAACCATTAATTCAACATAGTGAATACGAAAATAAATGCGGAATAAATAAGGAAAATGAAAGAGGAGGGATTAACAAGACTTATAATTTAATACATAATCTGAAAGAAATCCCCCCCCCCCCCCCCAATCTAGTTGTCATGAATACAGAACTACTAATTGAAATACAAGTCTGGAACTTAAATAAGTATAGGACAGAAAGGTAAAACAATCAGATGAGGAGTTCTAGTGCTGAGATGGAATCTACGGCTCACCCTGGACTCCCAAGATGAATCTCCAAGCTCTGCATCAAGCTCCTCCACTGGCGTCCGGTTCGGTACCTGCACATAGAGTGCACCAAGTGTATAGTGAGTACGGGAAACACGTGTACCCAACAACATCATCGACCAACCCTAACTATAGTGGTGGCGAGGGTTGGTACTCCCAATACTTCTCTTCTTGCTGGTTAGTCACATTACAGTTCCTAAATAATTCAAGAATTTAAGTAAAAATTCTACAACCATACCGAGTCATCAAGTCTATTGCTCTTCACATAACTTAATAAAGTTCTAGTTTTACCTCAAATAGGATAGATATAACAATAATATTCAAATATATACCCAAGCGGGTATCTAAATCCTCAAGATTACCTTCTTTCATTAATTAGAATAAGTTCTACTCATAAGGGTCCAACCCTTTCACGAATTAAGGCACAAACACTATCAAAATTCATTCTTTTCTCCACATAACAGATTTACCAGGTAAAATCTTTTATTTCTACAGTTCAATATTGCACAAGTATTATTACAGTCATCAAAAGCATTGTCATCAGCCTAACCGCATGATCGGACGTCTGGTGTAATTTAAATTCACATGGATATATTACTACTATATATAAGGGAGGATCTCAAAGTTTTGTAGTCCTCACATGAAATGTTTTGTCCATTTTACCTTTAATTTAAGTTTTAATTACCTTTTATGTTCTCACACATTTTAGTAAATTTTAAGAACTTTAAGGACTTTTTTCATGCTACTAAAAGTGATGATATCATGGAAAAGGTTATAATGGCCCCCATAAAAAACACTCAATACATATTTGCGTCTTTCTTTTATGTGAAAATATAATTAAAATTATTTTAAATTATATATTTTCTGAAGAAAGTATTATAAACACATAAGGAAATCATTCTGTCACTCAATTTATATTTTAATATAAGCTTAATTATTGAATTAAAATATTATTCTTATAGCCGATAGAGAAGCCAAACATACAAGAAGAATTAAGGAGAAAGGTAGCTAGGAAGGAAGAGGAGAGGACTATGCAAATCAAGAGAGCAATAAAGTTGGAATCAAGAGCTTTGTTCTTCTTAGGATTAAGTTCTTTTTCGAATTGAAAAATGAAAAAAAGACATTCATGTCACAAAAAATAAAGCGAAAGATCTGACAACAAAGGGGGTCAAAGTGAGCTGAGTTATGGGATTGGGTTCGACTAAATTTGACCTACCCAAATTATTTGAACTAAACAATAGTGGATCGTAACCAACTATTACAAAGTTTTAGTTTTTTTATTTGTTTTTTATAATTTATTTAATTATGTTTATAAATAAATATAAGCAATACCAAGACTTTTAATTGCTTATGTTTATTTATAGATTAACTTTATTGATTTCATCGTACAATAGTATTGTAGCATTAAATATTTTGACTGTAATATTTTTTTTTTTTTGCAAAGAAAGAGTTTAGCTAATATGGATTCAATTCAAATAAATAAATAAAATTAAATTAACATATGAAAAGCTCAATTTGAATCATGGGAGACTATAATGTCAAAAAATTCAGCAAATAGAAATTAAAAAGCATTCATTTATTTAATTATAAGTTTTAAAAGTCTAATATATACATTAAAAAATATTTTCCTTTAACTTTCAGATACCTTTTTGTACTTTAATATTTTAAAATTCTTTAAAAAAATTACAAAAAAAAAAACTACAAATTTAATTTATAACGTCGCTTTATGACACTAGGATATATATATATATATATGCGAAGAGAGAGAAGGGTAACGAAGAGGAACTATGGAAGCTCCGAAGTTATTGCTGCTAATACTGCTGATTCGTTGCGACTTGTTTATAGGCAAATCCCTCGGAGATGGTGTCACTCCTGATGAGGCCAAAGAACTTAGAGATGAGGTCACCTTATTTATCAATACGCAGATCCACAATTATTTTTTTCAAATTTGATACTATTGAAGTTCAATTATTATTATTGCTTATTCTATTTCTAAATGTAGTTGTGTAAAGTGTTTTTGGATTGGTAAGATGCTGTTACTTCGATTATTTGATGTAACAAGTGGCTTGTTCATTGATCTCTGCATAAAATTATTGTTTTGAGAGTTAATTAGCAGCTCTTTAATAGGAACTTTAAAGTTTGAAATAATGGAGAATATGTTATGCTTCGTAAAATTGCAATTGGGGGAGCAGATGTCAATTTAAAAGAAAAATGTTATCTTTATTATGAGAAAACTTCGATTTTGTCGCAATGGTTACAGAGGAGATCAAGGCATTTGAAACGTGAAATGAATAAGTATTTATAGCTAGGAATAGACAGTGGCATGGTGATTGGAAATCAAAACAATTTGTACCCTTTTTGTGAAAGGAGAAGAAGTATTGTGGTGGTGGGGGGGAGCAGATTTCAGTATAAAATAAAAATGTATTCTTTATCATGAGAAAACTTCCATTTTGTCGGAATGGTTACAGAGGAGATCAAAGCATTTGAAATGTGAAATGAATAAGTATTAAGAGATAGGAATACACAGTGGGATGTTGAAGGTTCTAACATCGAACATACTAGTCTAATTTCTCATTTGGAAATCAAAACAATTTGGTACCTTTTTTTTGTAAAAGGGGAATAAGTATTTCTGCTAGTTCCGGCCTCACATTCTTATATTTCTTTTAGTATTAATCCGGCCTTGATATCCTAGATTGGTAGTAGGTGGTTAAGGAAAAAAAGTGACAGAAAGTTGAGAGATAATATCTTGTTTGTTTTCTTCTGTTTTTCCTTCCCTTCCGACTTTGAAACTTCTTTACGTGATTAGAAATAGTGATATTTTCATTACATTTTAGGTGCGTGAGATGTTCTACCATGCATTTAACGGATACATGGACCATGCTTTTCCACGTGATGAGTTAAGACCTTTATCTTGTGGAGGAGAAGACACACTTGGTGGCTATGCCTTAACATTGGTAAGAAGACACTTTTTTGCTGGAATACTAATCTTTCTTGGTAAACATATAGTTAATGTTCCGATCATGTGCTTTATTTTACAGATCGACTCATTGGACACCTTGGCTTTGCTTGGTGACAGAGAGCGCTTTACTGCTTCTGTTGAATGGATTGGTAAAAATCTTCGGTTCGATATTGTGAGTATGGAATTTGTATTAAAAACATAATGAACTTGGGAGAGACTGATTTTACTTTTTAATAGACATTGCCTTGTGAATTCCAGATCAATAACTTGTTGAAGTTGAATTTAGAAGCGCTCATCTGATTTCTTGAAAGTTCTTTTTCCCCATTAACTTCTTTTGAGTGCCATGGAAGGTGGTCTCCAAGATGACCAAAATCAATCCTGTCTATTAATGGGTAATCAGATACTTCTTAGTGGTCATAATACTTCTAATGTTGAATATACAAGCTTTCATGCTTGGGGCCTTGTGTTCAACTTGTATGACAAAACCGAATTTAAGAGCCATCAAGTAGTTTGACGAGGTTAAACTTTTATTGTGATCTCCCTATTCTTGGTGCTTTTATCAATTCAGCAAATAACTGACTTGTGTAAATTTAAGTTATTAATAAACTAGGGTTACTATAAAAGTCATTTTACTTGTAAAAAAGGTCTTTTTTATGATTTTCTAGCTTTATATTGTAAGCTTAGAGTTTGCTGCTTTCTATTTCTGTTCATATAAGACACAACCTTTTTGCATACCTCATGGCTCATTCTGGAATTTATCCATTAGAACTAGCCTCAATGTTTGATGATATATGTTCCCTATTTGTTGTATTTTAGGGAAGACATCTATTAGGAAATGGTGAAAATGTGAGAATTGTTCACTTTTATGGATTCAGAATTTAGACTGCCCGCTTCTCTTGTGGGAGTTTTACGTTATGTTTGATAAAGGTGAAAACTAAATACGCCAAAATCTGAAATTTGAGTTGTTGAGTTCTAAAGAGTTAAAAGGTTACGTTGTGTGAATCCTGATATATTTTAAAACAAAATTGAGGTGTCAGTTCGACATGAAACTAAGGTGCAAAATATGAGTATTTCTTAACTATTTAATATGCTTACAGCTATTTAGATTAGATCCACTTGTTGTGTGTTGCTAAATGATAACTATTAAATGGAAATCAAAATTAAATCTTTAGAGACAGAAGTGTTTTTAAAATGCTCAACTAGTAATCTCATTTTGGGTTCCATGTGACTGTTCATAGTTTTGAGTGATTAGTGAACGATTACTTGAAATACTATAGCATTTATTAGGTATTGTTATTGCATCAGCGAAATATGTTTGATGACTAGTATACTTAATACAGTTTACCCGGAAATAGAATTTCTAGTCTAGTGGTACATTCTATGTTTTACTATTGAATTAGGTGAGCATACGACCCTTTGTCCACCTTGTCATACTATGCTTTGTATCTTCATGAAGAGGGTTTAGCTCAGAGTTCCAATACTTCTAACAAGAATCTAAGTTTTTAAGATAAGAGCGAGAAAAAGCTTTGTTCATATACTCTGCTTTATACCTTCCTGAACAGGTTTTACCTTGTGTTAGTACTTCTAAAAAGCATCTGAATTCTGGTCTCCACATAAACTACGCTAAGAATGTTCTTTATCCGGTCACTGAAATCCCCAACATCCAGGAAGTTGCAGACATCATGGGTTGTAAAGTTGGAGTCCTTCCAGCTAAATATCTAGTCCCACCCCTCCAATCCAAAGCAAAAGCTGCAACAATATGGAATGATATAGTAGAAGGCTGTGAAAAGAAATTGTCTAGCTGGAAAAGGAAGTATCTTTCCTTTGTGGGGACTTGTTTTGATCAATAGCGTGCTCGATTCATTACCCACCTGCACTATGTCCTTGTTTCCTTTACCAGCCGAAGTAGCTAAAAAGATAAAAAGACTGGATAAAATTCGAAGGGATTTTTTGTGGCAAGTTAAAAAAACAAGGAACATAAAGCTTCTAATCTGGTGAGATGGGAGGCTGTACCCCAAGACAGGAAAGTTGGGGCCTCGGGGTAAAAAATCTGAAGCTTAAAAACATCAGCTTGATGCATAAGTGGCTCTGGAGGTTTAGTCAAGAGGAAGCACTATGGAGGCTGTTATTAGTGCAAAATATGGACTCCTTAATTCCTCGACTACCAAACTACCATCTTCTTATGATACTTCTGGTATATGGAAACACATCAGAGTACATTGGAATTCTTTTTATTTAAAGTCAGCTCTCAAAGTTAGAAGTGGCAGAAAGGTAAAGTTTTGGTCAAATATTTGGCTTGGGCACTCTCCATTAAAAGAGCAATTTCCAGCATTGTTCAATACAGCACAGCATCATGAGGCCACTATGCCGGATTATGGGTCAGAACATGTCTGGAACTTCACTTTTAGACGCAATATAAATGATTGGGAGTTTGATGGTGTGTCTTCTCTAATGCTTCAGCTACATGGCCAAAGCCTGGTTCAGTCAAAAGCTAATACTTTATTATGGAATAGAGATGCAAAGGGAAATTCAAGGTCAGAATTTATTACCAGAACTTGAGGAGTTCATCTGACAGCATTCCCAATTGGCCTTGGAGATTCATCTGGAGAAATAAGGCACCTTTGAAGGTCGATTGTTTTTTGTGGCTGGTGGCGCACGGAACATATGTTTAACTCATGATAATCTTCAGAAAAGAGGGATTACAATCTGCAGATCTCCATTGTGTGAGAAGGAAGGGGAGAGCGTCAATCAGCTTTTCTTACATTGCCCCTACACCTCACAAAATTGGTATCTTCTCTTAAATATCGTGGGGGTCAGTTGGTGATGCCTAAGACTACAGTCAAGGTACTGCAATGCTGGTATATGAAAGGACTGGAAAAAGGCAATAGAACATGGAACTCACTGCCTGCTGCCATCTTGGTGTATTTGGAAGGAGAGAAATTCGAGAGTTTTTAAAGCAAAAAGGAATCTGAAATTTGTTTAAAGCACATATGCATTCTCTACTGTGTTTTGGTGCAACACGGCAGTAGTTAATACCACAGAAGCCATGGTTGACTTTTGAGTTCATTGCACAACTTGTAATGAGGCTTTCCTCTGCAAATACTTGCCACTAGTTCTGTTGCTCTTTAATACAATACCCTTTACCAATTAAAAGAAAAAGCATCTGAATTCTTAAGATAAGAGCAAAATGGAAGTTTTGTCCATTCGATATAATTACTGATTTTGAAGGTTTATGTTTGACTTTCAGCTTTTGCCTGGCCTCTTTGTGAAGTTATTTTCCATTTCTGTCACAACATTCTGAGGACGACTATCTTGTACACTACTTTTCTGAGATTATGAAATTTTACTATGTATTTGCAGAACAAAACCGTATCTATATTTGAGACTACAATCCGTGTCCTTGGAGGGTTAATTTCTGCTCATCTCATTGCAAGTGACCATAACACGGTATAGTATTCATATCTATGTTTTCCTTCTGTCTTTTAAAAAGTGTTATTTTCTGAAACAGCAGATTATGTCTTCTATGCATGTTAACTTTAGCCAGTGGAATACTTTAAGCTTCTTTCTACAAAATATTTTAATCAGGTCCTTTCTAGAACTGCAGGGCATGAGGATTCCCTCTTATGATGATGAATTGCTTCACTTGGCCGAGGACTTGGCTCGGAGAATGTTGCCAGCATTTGATACTCCTACAGGTATCCTTGTGGAATTGGGCTTTGGCGATAACCGATATCAGTCTGCTAGAATCAATCTTGTTAAGAATATTATGTAATTATTGTAAATAAATTGTACATCAACTAGGGAGATTATTTTTCTTGTAGTTGTGTAACTTTGATTTCGTTCATATTTTAGATAGGTGTATATTACTATCTAAATACCCAAAGCTTGATGGAATAGTCAAACTAAGCTTTTTGGCAATATTCTCCCGCTATCATGGCTTATTCGCTTTTGATACAAGTATTTTCATTATTGCTTTCAATTTTTTCTGACCGGGTTTGACCGTTTCTCTTGCTTTGCTATTGATGTTGCTTTGCTTGTGCTTATGCTCTTGTCACGACCCGACCCCGGATCCGTGACCGGTGCCTTAACCCGGGCACCCTTGTGACACAACATCAGAGAAAACCAGCGGAATATAAACTCACAATAAACAACTATAATGATATAAAATAGTCTAGCCCAAAATGGCTACCCCAAAAGTACATAAAATCGAACAGTTACATCCTTAAACAAACCAAGTTATGACAAGACTACAGCTCTGAAGGAGTAACACTATGACGGACAGGGCCCCGCCATACCCTGAATGTACAAAACTATCTACAATACAGGGAGATCATACCAAAAGTCGAGCCTCCGAAGAAATGGAGCTCCTGACACCTGAGTAAAAGATCCTAGGAATGAGGATCTACCACCGCTTCACTTACTGCGACATTTAACGCAGCCCAGGAAGGGGTCGACACAACGCATCAAGTATGTAAACCGAAAATACCGTAGTAATATCATAAGTCCAAAATACGGAAGTTATAGATCAAAATCAAATTAGGTTGCATTGTGCCTTACTAACAATGAGTAACAAGTATAAGTATAATATCGCGTAAAAATAGGAGGCTCGTGATCAAACAGATCTCTCGCGTAGTATCATTAAGCAATCCTACTCGGGATTGTTTCACCGCGTGGATCCCGTGGATCCGCATAAGGCCATCCGCCTCGCATGAGACTATTTCACCCGCGTGGACTATTTCACCGCGTGGATCTGTGGACCGCGTGAGACTATTTCACCGCGTGGGACTATTTCACCGCGTGGACCCAATGGGCCCGCATGAGTACAAGCGCCGCACTCGCGTCATGGGTAGCAAATCCATGGAATACGCAGATAATAATGATAATACATAAATCAAAGACAACCGGCTAGTATACATAACATAAGCGCTTTATCGAATACTCGGTGATAACAATAATAATACATAAATCAAAGACAACGGCTAGTATACATAACATAAGCGCCAACGCTTATCATAACATAAACAAGATAAGAAATCTTCTAACTTATGAACATTATTAATATAAATCCTCTCATTTTAGCTCATTAAGGCACTACATGTCTTTTTAAGAGAAATCCGAATTTAACCCAAGTATCACATCAGTAAACCTTTTTCAAATGACTCCTTTTATATAAAACTTCCAAGATACTAATACCCATAGTATCATGTCACAACCACTTTCAAAACAAGTCACAATTTTCCATTTAGAAAATATCCCAAGCTTCTAAATCAAGTGACTTCATTTCCTTTAAAACCTTAGGCCATTAATGCCTTAAAACAATTTACCTTCCACAAATTCAACTCATTTTTCCCTTGCTTATTTTATGTAAAGTAAACTCTTCTTTATTTACCTTTTTCCCAAACTAATATAACCAACTTCCCATAAAGCCGTTATATTAACATTTTACGTTAGTCAAACACATTTCCCTATGTCCAAGGGACTTATACCTTTAAAACGAAACAAGTATCATATACCTCAAAACAAGTGAAGATTATCAAATCTTGTACGTATACCGTACTACATAGATACAACTACTCATGCTCAAAAGATAGGAAAACTCTACATACCTCTTCGGTCAATCCACTTGTTAATTCCAACTATCGCACGTAATACGTCAACCTATAATGACCATAATACGTTTATTAACTTCTAGTTTCAAAGTAGAATATTTCCAAGTTCAAGGTTACTAATTCCTATGGAAAATCAAGTTTCCTTTATTTCTACTCACTTGCCACCTTTTCAAAGGCCGATTTTTAACACTCAAACGCCACATTTAAGGCCCAACATCCAAACCAACACAAAGGGGATTACACACCTAAACTTGGGTGTGTAAAATTCTGCCCCATAAGTTATAACAATTTATCTTAACAAGTTTAAGGTAATTTTTAGGCTACAACATGCTCACATAACCTCTTTAGCCAAATCCTTCATACCCAAACCACATTTCTTACATGCAATGACTCTAAGAGCATTATTTACTACCACAAGTTCTTTCTTCTTAACATGCAACACTAAAAACTAATTATAAAGGAAGAATCATTACCTTAGAGCTTTAGCCAAATTTTTCCAACAACTTGCTAGCTTCCTTTCCAAGAACACCACCACAACAACCTTCACAAACTAGCCACAAGCTTCCTTCTTGCCTTTTCTTTTCAGATTTTTCCTAAGGCTAGAATATCTCTTGGAATTTTAGAGAGAAGGAGGAGCTTGAAATTTTTAAGAGAGAAGGAAGAGCTTTTGTCTAAGAGAGATGAAAGATGACCAAGTCTTCAAGATTTGGTCAATATAATCATGCAAAATCGGATGGGGACACTTGTCACCTCGTGGTCTTTAAAAGAAAAGATCGATTTTCCTAAGTTTTCCGCCAGATTTCCGCCTCGCGCGCGGCCTGCGATGCGGCCGCAACTCTGCGGACTCTGGGTTTCCGTGCGCGGCCAGATTCCGGCCGCGACCACGAATTCCACGCGCCGCGGCCCGCTCCGGTCTTGCGCGGCTGAGCCACGGCCGAAATTTTCGATTTGAGTCCTAACTCCTTCGCCGCGGCCCATCGCACGGCACGAACCACGGGTATAACAACTGTCTTGGTAGAAGGTCTCTCGGAAGCAGCCGCTCTACCCACCAAGGTAGAGGTAAGGTCTGCGTACACTCTACCCTCCTCAGACTCCACGTTGTGAGATTTCACTTGGTATGTTGTTGTTGTTGGTGTCAGAATCAGTCCCACAATTGTTGTGTTTCTCAATGTTGGACCTCCCGTTTTATGTTATTCATGCTTCCGGTGTCCAATTCTGTGCATGCACGGGTGGTTAGAGTATTCAACATTAGTTAAATAGATATCAGTATTTTCATACTGCTTTAATTTTTTTCTGACCGTGTCTGACCATTTGTTGCTTTGCTTGTGCTTATGCTCTGTCTTGAGCTGAGGGTCTCTCGGAAACAGTCGCTCTACCTACCAAGGTAGAGGTAAGGTCTGCGTACACTTCACCCTCTCCAGACCCCACATATTTTGGGATTTCATTGGGTATGTTATTGGTGTCAGAATCAGTCCCACACTTGTTGTGTTTCTCAATGTTGGACCTCCTTGTTATGTTATTCATGCTTCCGGTGTCCAATCCGGGCATGCACGGGTGGTTAGAGTATTCAACATTAGTTAAATAGATTGCTGTCTCCATTAATCAGACATTGAGGTGCTTGGTAAAGATCCTAGGCTTGTCCATCTCCTGGTAATTGGTTTATGATTGCCATGAGGCTTATCCAACTCATGATAATTTCCAGTTGCAGCACCAAAGTTGATCTATGAGTAGGTTTTTTGTTGGATATTTTATGACCCAAGCAAGTATTTTATCATAAAAGCCTGAGATTTTTGAAGTGTGAGTTTGAATCTAACACTTTCCTGTCCTAGTAACAAGATCTTGCCTATTGGGGGAGGAAAGGTACTTTCACTGAAAGAATGCTACAGGAAGATTGGTACACAAAACCAAGTAGTTGACAATTGGCCTTGGAAATTGATTTGGAAGACAAAGCTACCCCCTAAGATCATTTGCTTTAACTGGATTGCCCTTCATGAAGCTAGCTTGACACAAGACAACCTCAATAGGAAAGGTTTCCAGTTAGCAAATAGATGCTTCTTCTGTTTGCGAAATCTGGAAACAGTGAACCATTTGTTTTTGCATTGTGAGGTGACCACAAATATTTGGAACATGTTCTACTGCCTTTTTGGATTAAAATGGGTCATGCCACAGACCATAAAAGAGGCACATATGAATTGGAGCTTGTGGAGAGTTGATGAAACCATCAAAAAGATCTGGCTAATGATCCCTGCTGCTATTTTTTTGGAGTATTTGGAATGAGAGGAATAGGAGGTATTTTGATGGAATTTCAATTCCATCTCACTCCCTCAAAACTAGATGCTTACTCTTACTTTTTTGCTGGTCTAAATTGACTAATGTATCTAACACTGAACAATTTTTGGAGTTTATTAGTTCCCTTGTCTTAGACCGACATACTGTAAAGGGATTTTCTTTTTTCAGTTCTTTTGTCAATTTTTCTATCATTGTAGGCTGTAACTGTGCATCTTCTTGATGCTCTTTTGTGAATGAAACTCCTTTATTAAAAAAACACAGATCTTGCCTATCTTATGTTCTGAATTGCTTTTGCTGCAGGAATTCCATTTGGATCAGTAAATTTGTTGCATGGAGTCGATGAAAATGAAAGCAAGGCATATCCTCTTTGTATTCTTCTTTTCCTCTTTGGCGTGCTGTATAGGACTTCCTTCTATAGTGGTATTATGTTTTGCCTGGCAGCGGTTGAGATGGAGCAGACAGATTAACTTATCAGAAAAGGAATCTGTGACTGTCCTGGTTCTACATGCACATGCGTGCTTTTTCTTTATAGAGCCTGTTTGGATCAGCTTATTTTAGGTGTTTTTAAGCCAAAATAGCTTTTATGCAATTTTGTAGTGTTTGGGTAAGATAAAAAAGTGCTTTTAAGCCAAAATAACAAAAAAAGCCAAAAGCCGTAAGTTATAAGTCCATCCAAACAGGCTCCTAATTGTAATTCACAATCTTTGGAGATGGAAACATCTTGTGCAGCATCGTGCTGCCATATTCTTACAACAAAAAAAAAATCAGAAGAGAAAAACAGAAGTAAAGAAGAGAACACCAGAGACCCCCTTGAGATGATCATTTTTAATCTAATCTGACAGATATGAATGGGGCTAGAGAAAACGGCCAGACTGCTATTTTTGAATAAAGGATTACTATTCAGTATTTTAAAAAGATTTGACCTAGTTGATGGCCTGCATGAGAATTGCGAACCAGTATGACAGGAGAAGACTTAATCTACGTGAGACCAGGTCATGGAAATTGATATGTAAATATTCTTTTTTACTTGTCTCGAGGACCATGTATGTTCAACTTACATGTGCTGTGCATGCCATGGACATTTTGTAGATGTTTTAGTTATTAAAGCTGTCTGATACTCTACTTGCATTTAATTCTTAATCAAAATTCTCCTTCCTGAGACATGCACACACGTTATCACCCTATGCTAAAGCAATATTTTTGGGTGCCTAGATAACATCAACTGCTGGTGGAGGGACGCTGACGTTAGAATTTGGGATACTCAGCCGCTTAACTAATGATCCCAGTAAGTGTTGCTCTCTTGATCTGATGCATCAAATTTCCTTTCAACCTCTGATCTTAGTCAAGAGGACCTTTATTATTTTGTTATGGTTTACTCGTTCTAGTGACACTATTAGGAATAGTCGTTTGTTTCAGCTGAGTGTAAGGTTACACACTTCCACCCAAGGGTGTGGCCTAGAGGTCAATGAAGTGGGTGGAGAATCATGAGTTCTCAGGTTCAAATCCCAACGGAGACAAAAACACTAGGTGTTTCTTCCCATCTGTCTAAGCCTCGGTGGACAAAATTACTTGGTAGATGTTGCTGGTGGGAGGTAGCGAGTATCCCGTGGAATTAGTAGAGATGTGTGCAAGCTGGCCCGGACACTATGGTTATAAAAAGAAGAAGATAAGATTACACACTTAGATCCTTGTTGGGAAGAACATGAACGAGCATGTAGTGTAGGAAAGGAGTATATTTTGCGATTGCGGTGGATCTTTGAAGTCTTAGAATTAGAGTGAGGCATCAATTATTGCTCTAGCCTCTAATGATGTATGAGCTATGGGTACTCAAACGAAAGGCAACATTAAGAATGCTTATTGTTGAGTGGAAAGAGAGCAGATGATCAAAAGAGAGGAGAATATTATAAATAAGAAAGGGGACATGACCAAAAAACTCCAGAATGAATCTGCATATGCCTTGTAGTGTGATTCGTTCCCATTTTTATTATGAAGGTAAAGGAAAAAATTATGAGACCGTTCAAGAACCATAGCTTTACTCTAAGTGATTTTAAGCACATTATAAAAGCATCTGCATATTTGGAGAAGGGCTAAAAATATACTGATACTTGTCTGTTGGTTGGTCTTAGTCGGAACAACAAAAGAACAACTCTATCTTAAAATGCTTGTTCAGTATGGTTTCTGCACATCTACGAGTTAAGGGTTATATTGTTTTAGGATCTCTTCAAGTGTGTGTGAAAGGTAAAGAGTATCTTGCACCAAAATTACATGATAGAACTGTTATTTTTATGATAGTTCAGTGAGCAAATACAAAGGTTGATCGAAATTGATTTTTGCAGTACCATTGGTTGGGAGCTTTGGTCTTTAATTTTTACTCTTTAACTTGGTTTAGTAACAAATCTTAGATATAATTTGGGTTCTTCAACAATTGAGACTTTTCTTTGCTTTTTATCCTGGTAGATGATTAGTTTTATTGTTTTATTATCCCCTGAACAAACATTATGTAAGTCCTTTCAACTTTGGAAGTTACTAGGCTGAAAGAAGTATGAAGAGAAAAGCCCCTGGGCCTGTTAAGGAGTAAGACTTTGTTTTTTTGGGTGGGGTAATTTGACGTGTTCGGTGAGTTAGGCAGGGAAGCTGACCAATTAGATGTCTGAAGTTTCTTTTGTAGTCGTCTTAACAGTTAACATTAAAGGTTGTGCACTCATCTTAGTCTCTAAGAATAGTCAACTCTCTCCATTCTGACCTTTTACAGAGATATTTCTGTCATTCACTAGATATCTAGTGCATAATGACTTAAGTTTTGGCACAATTCTCATTTCTTATCTTCTAAAATTTTCTGGACAGTAGTTATATTTCCCCCTTCATTGTGTGTTTGATGAATTGAGTAGGTAATTCCTGCCGTTTTGCTTTGGGAGCTTATGCTTATTCTTCTCATAATGAAAATGCAGTTTTTGAGCAAGTTGCAAAGAATGCAGTTCGAGGATTATGGGCTCGCCGGTCAAAGATTAATCTAGTTGGTGCTCATATAGATGTTTTTTCGGGTGACTGGACACAAAAGGTCACATTCTTTTAAAACTAGACATGCATTTTGTTATTATGATTGGACATTTGATTTGACTTGATTCAAGATGTCACACAACTTGAAATCCTTATTACTTTTAATTGATATGACAAAAGCATCATGTAGTAAGTCTATTAACTTTTGTTACAAAAATCTTGTACGAGTTTGCAAAGTGTTGCCGGTTTCACACCGGGATAAAGGAGGAGAATTGTAGTAGGTTGATGGCTAGCATTAAAGCATCAAAGTATGATGATAGGGGATCCTAATTGTTGAGTTCGATTAGTTTTGGGTTTGAGGTGTAGTTGAGAGTCGAGAGAGATTTTGTATGAAGTGGGCCATCTTTTTCATGTCTAAATAACGACCTGTATCTTTCTTCTATACTTTAATCTATTTCTTTTGATAAGTTAGAGTTACTTCAATCATTTTCATCAGTTTTCTTCTTTTCATATATAATTAAATTCAATATAAAAGAACAATGAAAAACTTGGTTGTCCATGGTCCATAATTTTGCAATACTTAGTTCTCCCAAAATGATGCTGTTAGTATTTCATTTATTGGACCAAACTCCAATAAGAAAGAAGAGACATAATCAGCAGCTCCGTGGATAGATGGGCAGTTTCAGCTCATCTTTCTTTCCCATGTGATTGACATAGTTCAGTGCAGACCTGATAAACTAATCGTCCTTATGATAATATGACAGGTTGAGAAAGGAAATCAAAAAATTGTTTAATAATAGCTTTTGGAGACTTGTAATTACAATTGTAAAAGACGCTAGATCTTGCATACATGTTTGCTCTCTATATACTATCAACTCTTGAATAATTAAAAAAATCTCCTTCTATTTCAATGTCTTGGTATGGGTTTATGTGTTAATCAAAATGAGAGGTGGAAGTATGTATTTTTCCAATGTTACATGGGAGAACAAGAGAAAGATACAGGATTGCCTTTTAAATTCTAGGGATAGGAAAATGTAATTGTGAAACCCCTGTACACTTGGTATAATATATAGATATTGATATGTGCCAGACCAAAGAGGAAAGGTGTATATTCAATTTGGATGGAGGGACAAAGTTGGTACTTAAGTGGAGATACATAGATGGTCTGGCCCATTAATTTTGAAGCTGGTACCTACAGATTTCTCGGTTATTGAAAAAAAAAGTTTATAATACTTCCCTTTTACATTAAACTCAAACATTTGCAGTTCAAACAAAGAAAGGAACTATTTTCATTTGTATTAATCCTCATTGGTGGTGAAATATGCATGGATATGTTCTCAAGACGGGTTGTGGTAGAAATAACTTGGATGTCCATGATGGGGGTGCATGGGTTAATATGTAGATTAATGGAGAGAGCTTCCTGGGGAAGGAGGTTGTATTGCAATTTTTGGAGGAAAGGAGTCAGGTTATCAGTCCAGCTGCAATGGCACTATTATTGGGAATTGATGCTAAGTGGGGAAGAGAGAGCTTAAAACTTGGGTTGTGGGGGTTGGGGGTGGGGGGAGGGAAGGCTGTAATTGGGTTGAAGAGGGTGCATGAATAAAATAGTGATGGCCTGGACAAACACCTTTTCTTGCTCGAAATCGCTTCTTGCTTCCACAATTTTATGAAAGTGAAAAAAGTAGTCTATCGGTTTAATCTCTTTTTCTAGATAATTCAAAAAAGAAAAACGAGGAGAAAAATTAGGAATAGCTGAAATCTTTTGCATTTCATGATATAGTGTCTGAAATATAGAGGTCTTTGAACTATAACTATGTTAAGAATATCTACCTTCATCTTTGACTCCTCGTAACTTAACTAGCTGTTTCTTGTGCATATCTATAGTACTCCCTTAAATAACGTAATCTGTATAATCCTCATTTGATCTTTTTTTTTCTCTCCTTGGATGGCTTGAATGTTATGAATTAATCGTCAGACAGAAAGCGTAAATATCCTCTCTGTGCTCAAATATTTATATCTAGTAACTTCTTGTAAGTGTATGGCATTAGATCTAACGACTAGCTCTGTTGTTTGTAGATTATTAGAACCTAGGAATTTTAATGGGTATGATATACTTTAAAGAAACGTTTTTCAACTACGCACTGCTACTTGGACTTCTTTAGTCATTCCATCTCACTTTGGAATCAGGAACTTCTTTTTAGAACTGCAAATTAGCATTATTCAGTTTGGTTTTCTGCATTTCTTTCACTTTTCCCTTGTAGTCAAGCAATATAAAATGTTCACTGCTTTGCAGGATGCTGGGATAGGGACAAGTATAGACTCTTTTTATGAATATCTCCTAAAGGTAAATACTCAAACTGTCTGGAATAATTACTTTTTATGTAACACAAAATAAGTAAATAAATAAATACTCCCTCCGTCCCAATTTATATGATGTAGTTTGACTGCGCATGGAGTTTAAGAAATAAAGGAAGACTTTTGAATCTTGTGGTCTAAAACAAGCCAAAATATATTTGTGTGGTTATAGATCATCTCGTAAAGCGTAAAAGATAAAATTTAAGTTAAATCGTTGTCAATTAAGGAAATGTGTCATTCTTTTTGGGACTGACTAAAAAGAAAAGTGTGTTGTTGCTCCCAAACGCACACGCAAGTATACGTGGTCGTCAAGTAATATAGAGACTTGTAAAGTCGGTTGTCGAACCACAGAGACTTATGAGTAACGATTGTAGAAGATTGCACTATCACTACTAATTATGCAAGTATGAAAGAGGATGCTTGTTTTGTTTATAACTAAAACAGAAAAGTAAATAACTATTTAATTCAAGCTAATAGTTTGCTAGAACATTTGTAATGCTTTGAGTTTATTACTGAGAGAATAATATTTTCAGGGTCGTGGTTGGTTCACCAATCCTATAGCATCGTCTAAGTAACTAACCTTAGCAAATTTATTCACGATTGCTAATTAACCGAATTATTAATGGTGTTACATTCTCCCCGTCTCCCGAATTACTATACTCCGATTCAGAACAGTTCGCCGCCTATATTCCTATGGAATTGACCTGTTAAGAATGCATTTAGTCCACGGTATCTAATTGAATGTGGTGTCTAGGTATATTCCTATCCTAGCCACAAATTCGAGCAAGCTCTTAGCTTTCATCGTGAGTGAGAGAGGAATTGATGCAAGAGAATGTCTACTTTAAGGATAAACAAATCGCACTCTTATTACTTCTTCTCTAATCTAATATTTGTCTTTCCCGCAGACAATCAAGCAATTATGAACATAAACAAGGAAACAATCGCATACGAATAACCTACTTAGATTTAATTACTTATAAAACATCAATAATCATGGCTACACCACAACCCTAGAGTTTAGAGCAGTTAGCTACTTATGGTTCGAGAATAATCACAAGAATTCATGAGTAGACAAGGGTTTAACTGATGAAAATAAAGAAAGTTGATGAGAAAAATACCAACAGTGTGCCAAACTTAAGCCAAATACGTCCTAGCCGCTATTACAATGTCAAAAACTTATATTTATAGTCTACGGTAAAATAGAACCAAATTCTAGCCTAAATAGGAAATTTTCCCGTCAGTGTGCGTTGGACCCGCGTCGCATCTGATTTTTGCGAACTTGAAATTCCAAAGAGTTTTTTTCCTCCGATGGGTGTGTGATGCACACCCAACGCACACCTGCTCCAGTTCTTCATTAAATTTTCTGTAAGTGTTACTCGCCTCCACTCGTTTTCATTTAGTGGTGCAAACACTTCCAATATCTCCCAAAATTGCTCGATTATCATTCCTTTGGCCTCGTTGTACCTACACACATAAAATATACCAACATAAACCCAAATACAGTGATTTCATCATGATTAAGGCGATTAAAATACTAAGAATAAGAGGTAAAGTGACTCAAAATATAGATATTTGTGCCATCCCCACTTTGACTTTGCTAGCCCTCGAGCAAACACTAACTCCTATCAACCTATCATCAATCTACAATCATGCCATTCAAACAGGTCTGCTCGGAATTCGGCTACATATGACATTTCAAAACAACATTGAGTCGATTCTAACAATATTCATGCCATTCAAAAATTTCGCAATTGAAAGACCACAAACAACCTTCTCAATTAACAACTCATTTCCAAAAACCTCGTTAAACTTAACGACACCACTCAAAGCAAAACAATTAGGTTACCTAATCAAGGAACCCACATGTCACCAATATCTAGTCAATTATGTGCCCTCACTACAAGGAAGTGTCCATATATCACACAAAACTGGCTTTAACAAATACGCTCACTCTCCAAAGAAAATCACATGCTAGATACAATGAATCATAGGTTTGCTCGTAGTGTAACCGCTTCACTAATATAAATGTATCGACCCTAGGATCAAGTAGGACTTAACGGGTTGTAATGTAGGCTAAGGGACATATAGGGAACTTTGGCTAAAATAGTGACTAACCTCCTTAAACACTTTAATACTTACCACACTTAGCAATCTTTTTCAATTTTCTCCGCCAACCAACTTCAACACCAACCAATGCATATTTTACCCGAAATTACCCAATTTTCTTCAAGGACCACTCTTGAAGTCACAAGTTAAAAGGGAAACGTTTTATTCTACATTTTTTCTTCCCTAAAAAGGACTTCCCAACTAACAAGCACAATTCTTCTTTCGGTGCACCAATAGATTTTGCTAACACCCACCCCTTTTTAATTCCAAATTCTAACTCCCAATCTATTCAATTTTCATTAAAGTTCTCACGGTGTATTTGGATCAAATTTAGGCTAATTAGAACAAAAGAGATGAGTGTATTAACGACTATCAAAGAGAAAGGCTAAAGGCTCAACGGGGCTAACTAAATATATATATATATATTGGTGGGTTAAATCGGAATTTTTAGGCTACCAAAGAAACGCCTCTATCACGCCCTAAGTTACAACGCACTTTATTTCATTTTACGAACACACGGGGCAAGTTCTAGACATCAATACCAAGAATGGATTATAAAGCAAATAAGCTCACACACACTTGACACATAGTCAACACAAGAATGATATATATTGTCCCTCAAAATAAGCAACACATATCATCAAATGCTAAATGGGTCATACATGAGTCTTACAAAATCCAAGTGTTTCGAGAAAGGTTTATTTGTTTTTCAAGACATGTTTTCAATCAAACCCAAGAATCCCTCATATCGTCAATATATTATCTAACCCGAGCACCTAGCATTCAAATGGTCTAATAGGTTGGACTAATTTTTCCCTCAAGATGGTCGTCATCCATCTTCGGAAAATGACTATCCTATGACTGAAAAGAAAAAGAAAAATCGTAACGAATACATGCCACTACCAAATATCATAAAAAAAACTATAAAAATAAGGAAAAATCTTTTTGAGTTTTCTATATTTGTTTCCAGTTTTTACTACTAACTACTCTAAAAAAAATTAAGTCAATTAAACTCCTACGGCATGCGTATCTTCTAACTCGAGACATACCTCCCACCCCACACTTATTTTATGCAATGTCCCCAATGTATAGAAAATTTAAAAGAAAAGGTATGGTGAGAGATACTCCTTGAGGCCTACTAGGGCCTAGTAATCTTCAAGCTCAGGGTCCACATCTGCCTGGACCCCATTGTCATCCTCATCATCCATGGCCTATGACTCGACATCTTTACCTGCCGCCAAATCAGCCTCACGAAGATCGGCTGAATTTACATCCTCATCAACAGGCATCTCTAAGTCATCTCCCAGAAGAGCTCGGGAGTGTGCGTGACATCAACGAACACACTCAAGAAGTCCAAGTCAAATCATTCTCCCGCAATCACCGCCATCATATGCATTTGGGCTAGAAGTATGGATTGGTCGGATCGCTCCTCGGATGGAGTGAGATGGTGCTGAGAATCCAAGTCTGGGCCCTTGACATTTGAGATGTCAAGCAAGTCATCCGACCCCGGAAGAGTTCTATCACCGGGCATCGAAAATTCATAATCGATCCTCATCAAATAAGTCGTCAAGTTGTTTCCAAAACTGAGTCTCTTGGACTTGAACTGCCGATTTTTTATCATTTCATGGATCATCCAATAGCCGATATTCACCGGCCTCCCTGTCATAAAGAAAATAATTGTTGCGATATTTCTAGATGCTTACGCAAGTGTACGTATAGTTCAAGTAATAAAGATCTGTAAGACCGAGTTTATCGTCCACAAAGACTGGTTTATTAAGTACCGATTATCTATCCTATGGTATCTATTTGGTTGACGTTCTTTAGTTTGAGGATTATAACTAAGAATTATGACTAAGTACAGGAAATAAACTAAAGATTATAATACTTTGAGTTTATAACAGTTATGAAGGAAATAAGGCTTCCAATCTCCTCAACTATCCACTCTTTCACGTGTTAATGCAAGTGCTAATGATTCTTTTTCTTATTAAGATAGCAGGTTAACTAGTTTTTCATTATATTCCGATTAGGACATACAAGAGCTCAACCTTGTGCAGAAACCTTCTATATTTCTATGATAGATTTTACCACACAGGAGGATTAAGAACAATAACCTTTAAATACTACACAAGTATCGGGGTACTTTCGTCCACGATTTTAACCTATGTCTAGACAATTACAACATATTCAAATCTCACCTTTCAGACTTTTGATTCGAAATCATATAAGTTATGACAATTAATAGCTAGTTAATTATCAAGCAATCATAACAATATTGAATAGATCTTAATATGCTGAAGAAGAAATCAATAACTAATGCATTAACTATATGAACGAGTTTCAAGAAGATTCGATGGAAAACCCTACTAAAGTAATTAGCTCCTAAACATTGTCATGTCAAGAACTAATTTACAATCCAACTAAACTGAAATAAAATAAGGGAAAGAAAAAGAACTTGAACAAGAGTCTCCAATTGTAGCCTCCTTCTTGCCTCCCAAAAGTATGATTTGTAATATGGTATATGGTATGGTGTAATGAGCAGGGTTTTTGGGGTTTTATACTAGAGAAAAATTGCCTTTCGGACCATAAAAACCTTGTCCAATTCGGCCCAGAAAATTTGGAAAAACTCGCGTCGGCACCGCGGTTCTGCTGGCAGGCACCGCAGTGCTAATTGGCTGAAATCACTGGGCTGCTCACTGGAATTTTTACGCCTCGGTTCCTTTTTTTGGGCCGCGGTTCCTATGGCACCGCGGTGCTGCTTGGCCAGGCACCGCGGTGCCTCTCTGAGTTTTGTCCGGCTCTGCCTGATTTGTTCTATTCTTCGTGGCACTTCTTAGGCTTCATTCCTTGGGTTGTGCTTGTTCAGATTTCATCTCAATTAAGCTCGTTTCATCCTTAAAAGTAGTATCTTCTCCTTTATAACTGTTGTGACACAAAATGAAAGTAAAACACACCTAAGACTATACTAAACTCAAGATAAAAGAGTAAAATATTAACTAAATATGACTCAAAAGAGTGTATAAAATACACTCAACAAACACCCCAAACTTACACTTTACTCACCCTCGAGTAAAGCACTAAACAAAAACAAAATCAAATACAAGACTCAATGAAATGGATCAAGTAGCTATAGCAATGCTTCTTCAAAAGTATGGATGAAAGTTGGGATAATATGCTAGAACATACATAGCATGAATATTTAGCAATCTAGAATTTCAAGTTAGATATTTCGCAAATTCACTTAGATCACAATCACTGGGAATACAAACACCTAACCTATTCATGTCAATTTCATTCCATCTTTCCCAAAACGCTATAGATTTGTTTACTTGCTATTCTCCACTAATCATAGACATACACATTAAAGATCTTCAGGACTTTCAAGGGTTGTAATGTAGGCTTAGGCTGGGGTAGATAAAAATAGACATTTAGGCTCAATTACGTACCATAAGCATTTTTCATTCAACTCTTTTTCCTTCTTTTTGACTTTCTTTTTAATCTCATACCTATTTTCCCCTCTTTTCTTTTGAGAGAATGAGATACATTATAAATAACAAGCACCCCCAAACTTAGATTTTTGTATATTTTTCATTGGGGTGCATCAAATTTTCACTCTCTTCTTGTTTCTTTTTCAACACTTTTCATTCCAAGAGTTTTCAATTATTACTTATGGCACAAATCGGGAATTATAGGGTGTCAAAGAAAGATCTTATTTTAGGCTCAACGGGGCTGACTAGTGATACAATTTATGTCAGCATAGGTAATGAATGGTCAGAAGGGCTATCAAAGAAATGTCTGAATCATCTCTCTAAACATGTACATCTTAACTATTTCGCCTCAAATAACGCGCCAACAAATTTTCTAGACATTTTTCAACCTTTCTTTCCATAACTGACACACATAGGCTAAGCACAAATTAGATGTCATAAATTTTTGGCATATCCAACTTAAGCACACATATTTTTGCTTTCAATTCCATTACATTATCCCACTTTATCCATTCAATATCGTTAGCAACTACAACATATATGATCCATAAAAAAAATTATGACTCAAAAACACCAAAAACAACACAAAGACAATAAAAAAGACTCAAAATAAAACCAAATAAGACACCCCCCAAACTTAATCGACACATTGTCCCCAATGTATGAAGACTAAAAATAAAGGAACAACTTACTGACACAACACAGCGGTCATACGGAGGTCTGGGAGGAAGGACAAATTATCGCAGACACCGGAAGGAGGAACCGCGGTCCTCGACCTCGACCGCGGTGGTAATTCCAGAAAAATTCCAGTGTCCTCCAGTTTTCTGCATTGTGAAGCCTTCGCCCTTCGGAGTTAGTCTCTGCCTTTATCTGTCATCCAAAAACACTAACATATCAGATCGTGAGATAGGTGGTCTTCTTAGTGTAGAGGAATTAGGAAGTAAAAGGTTGCCGAGAGGTAGGGGCGGGCGAGGAGCACAAAGGCTACCCGAACTCTCTTTTCCCAAGATTAGAAGGAACTCGGCTGGATGAGTGAGTTAGGCAGGCAGCTTCAAAGACGGGACCAGTAACCTCAATGCTACGGCAGCTCCCACATCCCGCTCCTTGGCCCCGTCAATAAAATGGGTCCGCAGGAAAGTCCATCTATTCCCAATCTCCCTTATGGGTTGGGCCAGGCCCGTTCCGTTCGGATATTGACCCTGCTCTGAGCTCAGAAGTTGAGTGAGTAGTCTTTTTTTCCGAATAGCTGTCTTTGTCTTGCTTCGGTAAGGAGGAACAAGGTAGCTTATAGGACATACACGCACACATACTTCACAAGCAATGCATTTATCAAATTCAAAGTGTATTCGGCCTCGGAAACGTTCCGATGTGATCAATTTTTCATAGGGGTATTAGTTTAAAGGTCGATTCTCGAAAATGCTTATTTACTTTAGAAGCTGACCTTCAAAAGATCGGGAATAGAATAGTGGACGCCAAAAAAAGCGGGGTTTTGTGATTGGAAAGTACGTTCGCTGAATAAATGAGAGAGAGTGGGAGGGCGGGTCTCTTCTCATTGGGCCCAGGTCTTGGTGTATTTTGACATGATTCTCAATACGCTATCTAAACTAGGAAAGTCAGTAAGGAAAGGTGGGACAAAGAAAGCTCTACTTCGGGTAGCTGGGTGCATCAACCTCTTTCTTTCACAGGAGAGGGGACAATACGCTTATTGGAGCTTAATAAGAGTAAGGATCGAACACCCGATTCCTATAACAAACGATTATATGAAAAGAGGTTGGTGACATAACTAATATGAATCGCATTTTGGGGAATCTTTCTTCCGGTGAAGCGCCTTGGAATCTCGTTGACAAGCATGACAATGGATTCGACCTCTTGTGAATCGGTCGTTCAAACTCTTTCCTACCCTCCATCTATTACCGAGTTTATCGTCCACAAAGACCGGTTATTAGGTGCCGATTATCTATCCTATGGTATCTATTTGGTTGACGTTCTTTAGTTTGAGGATTATAACTAAGAATTATGACTAAGTGCAGGAAATAAACTAAAGATTATAATACTTTGGGTTTATAACAATTATGAAGGAAATAAAGCTTCCAATCTCCTCAACTATCCACTCTTTCATGTGTTAATGCAAGTGCTAATGATTCTTCTTCTTATTAAGATAACAGGTTAACTAATTTGTCATTATATTCCGATTAGAACATACAAGAGCTCAACCTTGTGCAGAAACCTTCTATATTTCTATGATAGATTTTACCACACAGGAGGATTAAGAACAATAACTTTTAAATACTACACAAGTATCGGGGTACTTTCGTCCACGATTTTAACTTATGTCTAGACAATTACAACATATTCAAATTTCACCTTTAGACTTTTGATTCGAAATCATATAAGTTATGCCAATTAATAGTTAGTTAATTATCAAGCAATCATAACAATATTGAATAGACCTTAATATGCTGAAGAAGAAATCAATAACTAATGCATTAACTATATGAACGAGTTTCAAGAAGATTCGATGGAAAACACTACTAAAGTAATTAGCTCCTAAACATTGTCATGTCAAGAACTAATTTACAATCCAACATAAACTAAAATAAAATAAGGGAAAGAAAAAAAACTTGAACAAGTGTCTCCAATTGTATCCTCCTTCTTGCCTCCCAAAAGTATGATTTGTAATATGGTATATGGTATGGTGTAATGAGCAGGGTTTTTGGGGTTTTATACTAGAGAAAAATTGCCTTTCGGACCATAAAAACCCTGTCCAATTCGGCCCAGGAAATCTGGAAAAACTCGCGTCGGCACCGCGGTTCTGCTGCCAGGCACCGCGGTGCTAATTGGCTGAAATCACTGGGCTGCTCACTGGAATTTTTACGCCTCGGTTCCACTTTTTGGGCCGCGGTTCCTATGGCACCGCATGGTCTTTGTAACCAGCACGCGGTTCCTATGGCACCGCAGTCTTTTTGGCCGAACTGCGCGGTGCCTTTCTGAGTTTTGTCCGGCTCCACCTGATTTGTTCTATTCTTCGTGACACTTCTTAGGCTTCATTCTTTGGGCTGTGCTTGTTCAGATTTCATCTCAATTAAGCTCGTTTCATCCTTGAAAGTAGTATCTTCTCCTTATTATCGCTGTGACACAAAATGAAAGAAAAAAACACCTAAGACTATACTAAACGCAAGATAAAAGAGTAAAATACTAACTAAATAGGACTCAAAAGAGTGTATAAAATACACTCAACAATGATGCATACCCTTTCTTTCGATACAGATGTGTAATGATCTGAGGGTATGATTTTGTAGTTCAACAGTCGCAGCCAAACTCTCGCTTCCTTTGTAAAGTTCCCCATCTTCATGCTTTTGTGCTCTCTACATTTATCGGGGCGCCTTGACCAGATGACCTTTGAATCAGGCCCACACAATGTCTCACGAATGGCCTGATAATCCGGTTTGTAGATGAAGTCCCTAAGTGGCTCAATGGGGTGGTTAGGAACCCCCAAATGTGTGCACAAGGACTCGACTGTCACAGTGATCTCACGACCCCTCACGCGGATTGACTCCGGCTAGTTTCCCTCCTCTACGGTACGCCCCAGATCTATGTTGGTGTAAAACTCAAGGAATAAGTCAATGTTTACAGGCCCAGGCATCTCGAAAACTGATATCCACCTCATGTTCCGGATTTGGTTGTAGATGTCCCTGAATCGACGCTGTAGAGGGGTCTGATTATTGCCCTCTCATGTACATAGCCTGGCAAGTTCACATACTCTTCATAGAACATGAGAGTGTTACGATGATTAATCTTTGCCCGACCCCTCCCTGCATGAGCTTTCGGAATGGGGACCATAGGCTGCTTGCCCCAGACGGTGACTTGATACTCTCTTTGGTCCTTGAGGGGTTGGCTCGCCCCCTCTTTGTGTCCTTAGATGAAGATGAGGCAACTGCTATGCTCCTTGTCTTTGGGTTCACCATTTTGCCTGCAAATGCCATTCCTAAAAGAGAGTTCAATTCTAAATCAAAGGGTCGTGGAACGACCCACACTTATTTCATACCGGGGTGAACCAACCCCACACTTGTTTCCAAGTAAGTACAAAAATTGAAAATAAGAAGTTAATTAATCCTATCCTACAAAAACAAAAGAAACTAACAAGTCACAACACTTCATGTTTTAGGACTTAAGGTGGGGGTGACCATGTTTAAACTTCAACAATTTCTTTCAATTTATACCCTAATTAGGTGCCCTAAGGGTTCATAACATCTTTTAAGAGTACAATGCTACTCAAGACTTCACAATTGCACAACAATTTTGGTTTAGACATTTTTACGAACACCTCGTGGGCATATGATCATCCATATGATTTTGACAACAATGGAGGGTGGTGAGCCACTCCACATTGTAATAGAAATCATATCCTATCCTTACAATTTAAGCACAACAAATACCAACACACAATACCAAAACCTCGTCCTAAAAACTGCCCAAATCCTAGATTTCACAACCCTTAAAATTTCAAGAACTATTGGAAAAGGGGATTTCTTACCTTGTTGAAGTTAATGGGGGGGGGGGGGGGAATTGACGTTCTTGAGTTGAAAAGGGGTGGAAATAGGTTTTCGGGAGAGTTTTGAGAGAGAGGGAGTGTGATAGTCGAGATTGTGAGGAACAAAACAATAACCCGTCGGCCTCTTTTAAGTTTTTTTTAAAGTATTTCAAACAGGGCCCCTGTACGCGCACACCCATCGCACAAAAATAAATTGTAGGCATTTTTGGGTGCCCGCGCTACATGTGTGTCGGGTACCCAAGACATATATTTATTTTTCAGTAAATTTTGGGGTACCCGCGCTGCAACCGCGTCGGGTACCCATCGCACAAAAATTATGTTCAGGAATTTTGGCCTATGTGCATCGAAAATGCAATACGTCCAGCAAACCTGGAGCAATTTTTTTGTTATTTTCTGCCTTGCGTTTCCGCTCCTTCACTAGTCCTGCAATCATGAACAAAGGTGACACTATAACACAAAAAAGTTGGGTTGCCTCCCAACTAGCGTCTTAGTTAAGGTTATGGCACGACATCTTTTTGTATTGTTATTATTTTTTTCATTACAACAACACGAGTTGCCTCCCGTGAAGCGCCTTATTTAACGTCGTTGCACGACGCAAGTCTTTCCGCTAATCATCAATAAGGAGCACCTGCTCCTTTTCCTTTTCAATATTGCCACCCCAATAATGTTTGAGGCGATGTCCATTCACCAAGAACGTGTGCACCCCATCCAATGCTTGCATCTCTACTGCTCCATGAGGCATGTTTTTCATCACAATAAAAGGTCAGGACCAACGAGATTTTAACTTACCAGTGAATAACCTCAATCTGGAGTTGAATAAGGGTACATGTTGCCCTAGCACAAACTCCCGATGTTATCGTGCCATTTCTGAGTCTTGTCCTTGTACAACTTGGCGTTTTCGTATGCCCCCAACTTGAACTCATCTAGCTCGCGGAGATGCATCAACGGCTCTGCCAAACTCATATCAAGATTGAGCTTTTTGATTGCCCAATACGCTTTATGTTTTAGCTTGGCTGCCCAATCCTTCATTGCACATTCATTGTTTTCTCCAAGATCTGCTTAACCTCTCTGTTGGACACTTCGACTTATTCACATGTTTGCGGTTGGTACGCTGTAGACACCTTGTGCTTCACCCGATATTTAGCCAAGAGGTTCTTCATCAGCTGATTGCAAAAATGGTCACCCCATCACTAATCATCGCCCTCGGAGTGCCAAATCTCGCAAATATGTTCTTTCTCACAAAGTGCACCACCAGCTTTGCATCATTGGTGGAAAGAGAGACGGCCTCCACCCATTTGGACACGTAATCCACTGCAAGTAAATGTACTTGTTGCCATATGATGGTGGGAAAGGCCCCATGAAATCAATGCCCCATACGTCAAATATTTCTACCTCCAGGATGTTGTTCAGAGGCATCTTATTTTTCCTCGAAATGTTGCCCGTTCGTTGACATCTCTCACAACTTTTGGCAAATGCATATGCGTCCTTAAATAATGTGGGCCAATAGAAACCAAATTGTAATACCTTCGCAGCAGTGCGATCACCTCTAAACTGTCCTCCATATAGGTACGAATGACAGCTTTCCAATACTTGTACTTCAGTCTACGGAA
The DNA here is from genome assembly GCA_029844215.1 of Przewalskia tangutica. NCBI lineage: Eukaryota > Viridiplantae > Streptophyta > Magnoliopsida > Solanales > Solanaceae > Przewalskia > Przewalskia tangutica. The sequence goes on from CM056723.1 coordinate 31,552,299, forward strand.
TGCATCTCCTTACCAGCTGATTGGTACTTGTCTGAACAAATATGGCTCATCCCATAGGTAGAATTTCGAGTCATGATAAAGCTTTCTCCGTTGTTGAGTGGTCGTTTCAAGGGGCAGATCTCACTCACTATTAGGTTCACAATATTTGCGTACTAAGGCACTTCAACTTCTGGAATAGCAAAGAGCTGCTCATTAGGGAAAGCCTCTCGAATATGTCCATCTTTCAACACATGGTTGTGGCTCTCCAATCGCGAAAGGTGGTCTGCAACCTGATTTTCTGTTCCCTTACGATCTTTAATCTCTATGTCAAACTCTTGCGTAGTCCTACTTATGCTTACAAAATGATATTGTGGTGTTATTACTATAGGCTCGATTAGCCTACCACACTTATAGGCGCACTAGTGCTTTATAGTCCCCTGTAGTTTGATTCATGCTACTTCTTTAGTGTAATTTGTTTATCTTATTTAGTTGTGTTAACTCTGTTGTTAGAATGCACTACCATGGCGTATTCGATTTTATTATCTGTATGTTCATAATGCTTTAATTTCTCGTCAGAGTCTGACCGTTTCTCTTGCTTTGTTTTGCCTGCTTTGCCTGTGATTATGCTTTGTCTTGAGCTGATGGTCTCCTGAAAACAGTCGCTCTATCTATCAAGGTGGAGGTAAGGTCTGTGTACACTCTACCCTCTCCGGACCCACGTTGTGGGATTTCACTGGGTATGTTGTTGTCAAACACTTGCAACAAAAGAATCCACCGAATTAGCCTAGGTTTCACATGTTTCTTGCTGAATAAGTATCTGATAGAGGAATGATCTGTGTACACTGTGACATGAGTTCCACAAGGTAAGACCGAAACTTGTCAAAAGCATACACCACGACCAGTAGTTCTTTCTCAGTAACCGTGTAATTCATGAGCAGCGTTAATAGATGGAGTGAAAAATCTTCTTCTTTCTCTAGCTCAGAACAACCCCTACTGCAATATCACTAGCGTCACACATCAATTCAAATGGCAAGTTCCAATCCGGGGCTATCATGATTGGTGCAGTCACCAACCTTTTCTTCAATTCTTCAAACGCTTTCAGGCACAAGTCGCTGAATACAAACTTCACCTACTTCTATATTTTGGAGAAGTCCTTAATAAATCTTCTGTAGAATCCTGTGTGACCAAGGAAGCTATGCACCCTCTTCATAGACACAGGGGGTGGTAGTTTTTTGATAACTTCCACCTTAGCATGATCAACTTCGAGACCTCTTTTGACACCTTATGCCCGAGGACAATACCCTCTCGGACCATAAAGTGACACTTCTCCCAATTCAGCACTAGGTTAGTCTCTTCATATCTTGTCAGGGCCTTATCTAAATTCTTCAAACATGATTTGAAAGAGTTTCCGAATACCTTTGAAAAGTCGCACGTGCATTGCATAAGTCAACGACATTCTCTTGAAAGCGTACGTACCTTAGGGGCATGTAAATGTGGTCTTCCCCTCATCTTCAATGGCAATAGCTATCTGATTATACCCTGAGTACCCATCAAGGAAACAGTAGAACTCTTGTCCGGCTAACCTATCCAACATCTGATCAATAAAGGGAATCGAGTAGTGATTCTTCCTAGTGGCCTCATTCAGCTTGCGATAATCCATGCAAATTCGCCACCCTGTACCTTTTCATGTTGGAATGAGCTCGTTTATGTCATTTATAACCATTGTCATCCCTCCTTTCTTAGGGAAACACTGTACTGGGCTCACCCACTTACGGTCAGAAATAGGATAGACAATGCCTGCGTCCAACCATTTAATCACCTCCTTGACCACTTCCTTCATTACTGGATTTAACCTTCGTTGCTGCTGTATGCTCGACTTATGATCCTCCTCTAAAAGTATCTTGTGCATGCAAAACACAAGGCTGATGCCTTGAATGTCAGATATCTGCCAACCCTATGCCCTCTTGCGATTTTTTAGGACCGCTAACGACATCTCTATTTCTGCCTCATTCAACTCCGCCGCTAGAATAACAAAGAGTTTCACCCTCACCCAAGTATGCATATTTTAGATGTTGGAGTATGGGTTTCAAATCTAACATTGGTGCTTCTTCTATTGATAATTTTGGTAGAGGCTCAATCTCTCTGTCAAGTGGTTCAAACTCACCTTCGCGAACATAGATCCTTGTTAGATATTCAAATGCCTTGATATCCCCCAAAATATCATCACCATCTGCCAATAACCTCATCTTCCACGACTGCCTCTTCATCTGCCACTGTCCGAGCTGCTTTCTTTGGTGCCAGTTCTTCTAGTTGCCTCCCATTGCGGGAAGACACCACATTACAAGGTTTCGGGTTAAGATCAGTGTCATTTGGAAGTCCCCCTTGTGGCCGCGCATTCTGCACACCTGCATCTCTAAATTCTGCACCACTAGAGTAAGATTTTTATTATCAGCCATCATCTTCTGCATATCCCCCATCATTTGTTTCATCATATCTTCCATACTACTTTGAGGAGCTCATGGTCTGGGTTGATTTGCCCGAGTCTGCTGATATTGCTGAGCCTGCTGATATTACCTTGTGCCCTGTTCTGAGTACCACTACCTTAATTAGCACCCAAGAGAAGTTTGGGTGATTCTTCCATGATGGATTATACGAGTTGCCATACACATTTTAATTACCCTGACCTCTGGCTGCATTGCCCCTGAAAAAGACCCGACTCTGGATTTTCCAGACATATATCACTAGTGTGCCCTTCACCGCACACCTCACAAAATACCCGAGCTTGATGCACTGGTTGAACTTGTGCTTGATTCTTTCCCATTACAAAGTCTTTGAATTCCTTGTGTAAAGCTTCAATTTGTGTTGTCATGTGTACAAATCTAACTTAAGTGCTCTCGGAATCTTCTTGACAACATTACCCCTGTGATCACCCTGCCACTCGGAGTCGCTCTGGAACCTGTTCCATAAGAAATACAACTCATTATAGCTCATATCAAGAGCTTGCCCTCCGCTGCAGTGTCTAGCAACACTTTTTCATGGTGATCCAGACTCTCGATAAAGGTGTGTGCCAGAACTTCATTCGTTTGATGATGATGAGGACAATCTCTGAGCAACGCTTTGAACCTCTCCCATGCCTGATATACCCCTTCTCCCGGTTTCTGCCCGAAGGACATGATTTCCCTCATGAGTCTCACTGTCTTCCTTGATGGAAAGAACTTAGTCAAGAATATCCTCGCTGGATCATCCCAGGAGGTGATGGAGTTCGCTGGTTCTACATCTAACCACTTCTTGGCGTCCCTAAGTAGAGAGAATCGGAACAGTGTCAACCTCACATAATCAGCCGTGACCCTGGTGGTCACATACGTATCCGCAATCTCCAAGAAAGTTCGAATATGTCGCTGAGAATCTTCGTGAGGAAAACCAGTGAATTGCCCGCTAGAGTGGAGCAGCTGAATCATAGGATGTTTAAGCTCAAAATGCCCCTCGATGGTTGGTTTGACAATGCTGGAAGTGACATTACCTAGTAGAGGTACTGCCACCTCTCGAAATGTCGTTGGTGGTGCATTATCTTCCATTACTTCAGGTACCATGCTTCCTGATTTGCCCAAAAAATAACTTCCCTCCTACGCTAGTGGAACAACTAGGTTCAGGTTGAAAGTCCGCATGGTTGTTTTGACTGGCAGACCTTCGCAATCGATTGTTTTACCTACATTCAAATAACATCTAAGATCAAGATGTTAATACTGGGATAACTAAAGCAGTAATAGATTACTCTAATAAAACCATTAACTTCTAAGTCCCCGTCAACGGCGCCAAAAACTTGTTGCTCCCATACGCGCACGCAAGTATACGTGGTCGCCAAGTAATATAGAGACTTGTAAAGTCGGATGTCGAACTCACAGAGACTTATGATTAACGATTGTAGAAGATTGCACTATCACAAGTATGAAAGAGGATGCTTATTTTGTTTATAACTAAAACAGAAAAGTAAATAACTATTTAATTCAAGCTAATAGTTTGCTAGAACGTTTGTAATGCTTTGCGTTTACCACTGAGAGAATAATATTCAGGGTCTTGGTTGGTTCACCAATCCTATTGCGTCGTCTAAGTAACTAACCTTAGCAGATTTATTCACGATTACTAATTAACCAGATTATTAATCGTGCAGCATTCTCCCGAATTACTACACGCCGATTCAGAACAGTTCTCCGCATATATTCCTATAGAATTGACCTGTTAAGAATGCATTTAGTCCACGATATCTAATTGAATGCGGTGTCTAGGTATATTCCTATCCTAGCCACAAATCCTAGCCCTACTTTAGGGATAAACAGATCACACTCTCATTACTTCTCTAATCTAATATGGTATTTCCCAAGCACGATATTAGATAGTAAATAGAACTTAACTGTGTGCAGGCAATCAAGCAATTATGAACAGAAGCAAGGAAACAATCGCATACGAATAACCTACTTAGATTTAATTACTTATAAAACATGGCTACACCACAACCCCAGAATTTAGAGAAGTTAGCTACTCATGGTTCGAGAATAATCACAAGAATTCATGAGTAGACAAGGGTTTAATTGATGAAAATAAAGAAAGTTGATGAGAAAAATACCAACAGTGTGCCAAACTTAAGCCAAATACGTCCTAACCGCTATTACAATGTCAAAAACTTATATTTATAGTCTATGGTAAAATAGAACCAAATCCTAGTCTAAAAAGGAAAATTTCCCGTCAGTGTGCGTTGGACCCGCGTCGCATCTGATTTCTGCAGACTTGAAATTCCAAAGAGTTTTTTTCCTGCTATAGGTGTGGGACGCACACCCAACGCACACCTGCTCCAGTTCTTCATCAAATTTTCTCTAAGTGTTGCGCGCCTCCGCTCGTCTTCATGGATTGGTGCAAACACTTCCTATATCTCCCAAAATTGCTCGGTTATCATTCATTTGGCAACATAAACCCGAATACAACGATTTCATCGTGATTAAGGCGATTAAAATACTAAGAATAAGAGGTAAAGTGACTCAAACATAGATATTTGTGCCAAATATCATGTGTCATATAAATTGGGGCAGAGGGAGTAGCACTTATGCGTAGTTTGTTTGCTTGAAATCATTAATGCTTATTTCTTATTGGCAACTAAAAGCTTAAAGTAATGATTGTAATAGCTATTCTACTGTTGCTATTGCTCCTAGATTTTTTTGTGCTATCATGATTCTGGACTGAGTTAATAGAGCAGAATGGGTACAGATGATTCATGTAACTGGCCTAACTAGTTTGGGTTTGAGACATAGATGACCAACTGATTAATTTTGGCCTCTTTTAGTTATTGGATTGCCTCATAAGAAGCATTAACTCATTTAAGGCACTGACTGGTTGTATGGCTCTGTTACAGTCTGTAATAGTGCCTTACTTCCGTAGTTATTTTCTGTTTTCTATAAAGAAGCTTCACTCTTCGTGCTGACTTCTCCTACTTACACTTCTGTGCCAACAAATTTATCTTATCGGGTCCATTTAAATTAAGTGAGAATCATTGAAGAAACATGGTCAGGGTTTCTAGATTTATGTCAAAAAGAGAAAATTGTAACAGTTTAATTGCTAAATCATAACAGGGGATTAAGGTTTCTATAGTATAGTCTTATTTATGTTGGAAAGTATTATGTTTCTTTTCATATTTAAAATCTTACTCATATTAGTTATAGAAATCCTTGAGCCTCTCTTTATCATGACTTGCTCACTTTGTTTGTCTTACTTTGCTTAGACTTGTGCTTTGTCTTGAGTCGAGGGTCTCTCGGAAACAACCGCTCTACCTACCAAGGTAGAGGTAAGGTCTGTGTACACTTTACCCTCCCCAGACCCCACATTGTGAGATTTCACTGGGTATGTTGTTGTTGTTGTTGTTGTCTCTTTATTTTCCTAGCGTTGGATGACCTAATCATTAGTACACAGTATGAGGTTCTACGGTGCATGCTATTTTTCAGATGATATTGTAATAATTTGCAAGGAAATCAACCAACTTAAATTGTGAAGAAGTGTTACCGAGAGTCACATTTAGGATAAGAAGTAAGAATGTATACATGAAAGTTTGAGCCCCATAAGAAGAATGAAATTGAAGTTTGATTAGTCGGAATGTTGTTGTGTTAATGCAAACAATCAGATATCTATGCTCAGTGTTCTAGGAGAATGGCATGAGTGAGAATGACATGACAAATGAAGATGTAACATGTAGAATGGGAGATAGCATTGAAAAGCAAATACATGGGAGGTTTAGGCATCAGAAATTTAAGAAAGCAAAACAACAGCCTACTGATGAAGTGGATGTGGAGGTACCTCTCTGCACTTCTCGGAGTGGAAGGGGATGGGGAGAAGAAAGGAAATGGTGTTGAAAAGGATGGTTATTTTCTGACATCTACCTCTAGGAAATCTGGATATGGCACTATTGATGAGGTCCGACATTATTGTATCATCTTTCGATTCCTGTTCCTGTTCTTTACGGAGTACCTTTGTTTCAAAAACTTTTTAGTTGGCATTATTGGGGTCTTGGAATTGATAACTGGAAGCTCTGCTTTGACTGAAATGTGTTACTGGTAGTTTAATCGCTTCTTTTCACACACCTTCCTGAAGTCCTATGGATTGAATTATATGTATATTCTGGTTTTATTAATCCTAACCTACTCATTCACATTTTTATTCAGGCTTATTTGCTATTTGGGGATGAGGAATATCTTTTCATCTTCCAGGAAGCTTACAAGGCTGCTATGAACTATCTCTTTAATGATCCATGGTAAGCAATCTTCCTTGCTAAGGCTTGTATTCACTACAGAGAAAACCCTGTGTCTATATTGCATTGATGCTGAAAATCAAGACAGCTAATGTAGTTACTTTTTAGAGAGAATATCGATTCATGACTTGTCTAGATTTCTTTAGCTCAGTATGAACACATCTTTTAGCATATTTCATAGGATATTTTAGGACATTCTGTACTTAATTGTGGGAGAATAATTACTTCCATTATTTTACACAGAAATAGAGAATTATGAAACTGTACATAGACTAAGGCTCCTAAATAGGAAGCCTCCCTGTTTATTCAATAACCAATTCAAGACAATATTTTCCGTGTACTCTCTCATTTTACAAGTTGGTACCCTACCATTTAAAGTCCCGTCTCACCCCGCACGTTTAATTTTCTCTTGTTCTCTAGAACTAAAAAATTTATGCAAATTTTCTTTTCCAATATGTAGGTATGTAGAGGTAAATATGAATTCTGCTGCCCTTGTCTGGCCTCTATTTAACAGCTTGCAGGCATTCTGGCCAGGTCTTCAGGTGATTTGCTTATGGAGATATTTCATACCTAAGAAACAATTTTTAATCATTATGAAACCATGCTTTTCCTACAAAATGTTAATTCGTATATGTATTTGTTGTCTATTTGTTGAAAAGGTTCTAGCTGGGGATATTGAGCCTGCCATTAGAACACATGCTGCCTTCTTCAGCGTCTGGAGAAGATATGGGTTTACCCCAGAGGGTTTCAATCTAGCTACCCTCAGCGTTCAGGTACTATATTACTGTTTTCTAATTCTTTTGATATTTTAAGTTTGCTTATGGCTAGTTCTTTGATCAATGCCGTTCTGTATGTACACTCACATAGATTTGGACAGTGCCGGTTGGCATGAAATTGTTCTGGTATGGACCCTATATGCACTTAAAAGGAAAACCTCCATTTGTATGGTTCAGTCACCCAACTTAGCTTGTATTGTGAGCAAACATACAAGGTTAAAGTTTTTATTTGGCCAACTTTATTGAGATGCCTTTGTCTCATACAACTGTTATTGGGCCATTCTGTAGAGCACTTTATCATTAATTTAGCAAGTATTTTTCAGATAAAGTCAGCCGTGTTTAAGATTGGAAGTGGTTGGATCGTTTTAGGGATAGATCATCTCACGTTGCTGTGAAATATTAGCAGTCAGGCTAACACAATATCTTTTTTTCATTTCCTCAAACTCTTTTTTTTATCTCGTTCCTTTTGTTGTCTCTCCTTGTGCTGACTGAGCACCGATTTTTATTGCAGGGTGTGCTTCAAGAGTGGTTTATTTTCAATATTATGACTATCTTGCTTATATTTCATTTTGTTGTTTGCTTACACTGTAGCAAGGCCAGAAAAGCTATCCGCTTCGTCCGGAATTGATTGAGAGCACATATTGGCTGTACAAAGCTACCAGAGATCCCAGGTCTGCTTATTTTCTCTTGAATTGTTTTTCTTGTGCATACCATTTTTATTAGTAAACTCAGAACTCATTGGCTAATTGGTCACTGCCTTTTTCATAGGTTGTATCATGTGAAGCCTAGAATTTTAGGCATGTGCAATCTTCAGAGCATTAGGTTCTCGTTGGTTCATTCATTTATTTGTTTTGCTGTCTATTAGATCTTTTAACGGAGCTGAAATTAAAGGGAAAATCACAACCAGGAAAGATCTTACAGTGATTACGTTGTTTATCCAAGTTAGCAGAGTCATTCTGACAAGGAATGGAAGATTACGTCTTTCTTGCATAAGATTAACATCTGTTCGTCCATAGAAGCATGCTCATCACATACACAAAAAATCTGTTTAAAGGACATTTTACCAGTCTTTTTCCCCCAGAAAGACCCAGACGAAGATTCCCTATAAAGAAGTATTCTTAATTTCGTATAGGCAGCCTCTGTAGAGTTTGAATCTGTGACCCTTGATTTCACCAAAGTAGTTGTGACAATTTTGTTATGGCCTGCGCTTTGAATCTGGATGTGTATGAAAGTAACCTCACAAATTAAGATTTATTATTACTTATCTGAGGCACCAAAGAGATCCAAATATACATAGCAAAAACTCAAGCTCCCACAAAAGGATGGAGAGTTGGAGAAATCAACTAAAGTGTCTATGTCGTATACATCCAGCATGAAGCCAAAAAAGCTCAACATATCTCTGTGTTTCAGTCTATTTTCCTTTAATTTACATATTAAATCATTTTATGTAGGTATCTTGATGCTGGAAGGGATATGCTTGCTAGCTTGCAATATGGTGCTCGATGCACTTGCGGATATTGTCATATATCTGATGTTGAATTTCACAAACAAGAAGATCACATGGAGAGCTTCTTCTTGGCAGAAACTGTAAGGAATAAGCCGCATGTATTTGAACATGTGTTATCTGCGGTATATCATTTTATTCATGTGTCTTGTCTAGACGATATGATACGATTATGAGGGATACCTACTTGAAAATACCCTATCCTGTGGGTACTCTCTACTACTGGGTATTATGAAGAGATAGAACACTGGAAAAAGTAAAAGTACAAACAAAACAGCAATTATGCCTCAGTCCCAAACAAGTTGGGTCGGTATATGAATCGTCACTGACCATGTTTCTTCATTTATATGAGGATTCATCATGAATTGGCAAGTTTTACGCTGGCTGCCAACCTACTGCAACCCTCCTCCTTTATCTTGTCTTTTGGCTAGGTGGAGTTAAAAAGTAAAAGTACAAGAAAATAAAGAAATTCATTTGTTCTCGAATTATTTCTTGATTCCAATTTTAGTCCTTTTATTACTGCACATACGTTTTACCTTGAATTTTTGTGTCAAGCACGTTTAGTCCTTTTGCAGCAGGATTCAGCCAAATTAATGAAAACTAGTAGCCCCTCCAGCTTCTCTGATTCTCAAGGCCTTCTACTGCCCCCTGACCCTATAAACCTTGGCTTACACTCTGCAATCTTGACACCAAAACCTGTAAAACATATTGTTGTGACAACCTCGTGAAGCAATTAAGGTAGCATTGATGTATAACGTAGGGTGGTTGGGAATCTTATAGGTGTCTAACTTGGTGAGATGATTAAGGCAAGTGTCATTACTCTTGTTATTCTACAGTGAGCCTAATGAGAAGTCAAGGTACGCCAAAATCAGGTCGGTGGATGATTACTATGATAACATATCCAGTAGTCTTGTTCGCGGACCTAATATTGTAGACGCTTAATGTCCGTTGTTAGTCATCTGAAGCAGTTTCGGTTGACTTCAAATATTAGGTTGAGGTGCTTAACTCTTCTTTTAGATTGTAAACATGTTATCCACTATTCGTTCTTTCTATAGTTTTCCTTATTAACGTAGACTAGCTAAAGTGTAGTCTTGTTTAGATTGCTGTTTACTACTCACTGTTTTGGTGAGTAAAGACGATGAGTTATGGGTGATAGTAAGGCTGATCTTATAACTTGATATTTACAAGAGAAGTAACCTTCTGGTATTTATGTCTTATTACTTTTATTTTATCTATGAAAAAAGATTTGAGATGCTCTGGCTTAGAAGTGCTTGCTTTATTTACCTGAACAAATGCATGATTATACTTGACAATCATCTGTAACAAATCTATATCTCTATTTATTTATCTATCTGTCTAAATGATATTCTTTTTTTTGTCAGGTTAAATATTTGTGGCTTCTTTTTGATTTAGCCGCTGGTCCAGATAACCTGGTTGAGAATGGTCCATACAAGTAAACCACCTATAGCATCCTTCGTATTCATTATCTAGCTTCTCTTTAAAGCTTTTGTGTTTTCCTTCCTCCTTTGTCCACACAAAAAAAAAAAAAGAAATATATCCAAGGAAAAAAAGATGAAAACTCACACTTTGTGTTCCGTTTCCTTTATTTTCTTATTCGTCATTATCCTTTCCCAACAGAGATGTTTTCACTCATTATTTTTGGCAACTCTTTTTTCCCTCAAGGTATATCTTCAGCACAGAAGGCCATTTATTGCCTGCAACTCCTCAAATATCCATAGTACGTGAGCATTGTTCATACTTCGGAGCATATTGTCGGAACAGCAATTTGAGACTGAAAACTCTTTCACCTGAGAGTGCAGAAACTAATTCCAGTGGCTCTCAAACACGACATGCAGATTCTAGTTTCTTATCGCGATCCAGTTATCAAAGTTCCCCACCTGTCTCTGGTTTGAAGGTCAGAAATTTAATGGTAAAGGTTTTTACTTATTAATTCCTATTGAATGTTTGGTTCAATCATCGAGAATTTGCTATCATGAAATTCCCCTTGTTTGATTTAGTTTAGCTAATTAAGCATGACAATTTGGTGAAAAGTTGCAAGGCATTGTCACTTCCTTTATAGGATTCCAAATTTTGTTTGTCTCTAACTGGTGTCTTTTTCAGGACCCAAGGACGGGGGAATCCTTGGGAGTGGACGTGAGGACAGCTTGGTCTTCAAGTTGAAACTTTGCAGCTAAAGTTTCCTAATACTGCATCAAATATGTGCAGTCGAACACTCCCTCTGTCCCATTTTATGCGGCACACTTTGCCTTTTCATCTGTCCCAAAAAGGATGCATCTTTTTGTGTTTAGAAAAAAATTAGCTTTAAACTTCCCATTTATCCTTAATGGGGTTATATATAGCCACACAAATGACTATGACCTGTTCAAAAGTCTTTCTTTGGGTTGGAGTTATCGGCATTGATATGCTAGTTGTTTGCATCCACTGGGTTTTTCCTAGAACCATAGAAGAAATGGGCACCTCTTTGTGTACTTTTCGCTTATAGGAGGGAAAGAGATAAAAGAAATTTTGAAGGGCTCGAGAGTTTAGTGTTTCGTGGCAAAGGTTCTCTTTTTTTTTTTTTTGCTTTGTACTCTTGGTGTAAACAGAAAATACCATTTGTATAGATGCTCAGATTCTTCGGAGGATTTAGGTTTGAGTAATGTAATACTATGGTGCAATATAACACTAACTTGGCGTATATCAAAACAAAAATTAGAATTAGTTTTCAGAATACGCACGCGGCCATATTCTTGGATATTACTCTCCAGGGAAAAGATAAACTAGCTCATGGAAAATTCCTATATGGGCTAAACTGCCAATTTCTTTAGTATTAGGGAGCTCAAGTTTTTCCTTTTTATAATTAGCACTATCTTCAGAATGCAGAGTAAATACATTGGCAGACAAAGGGAACAAGCTCATGGTAGAAAAGGGGGTGGGTACCTAGCTTGCAAATTCCAGTTTGGATTTAACACCAATGTTCTTTAGTATCAGGGAGCTTGGATGTATTCTCGCACCTTCCTAAATTACTATCTGTAGTAACTGTTTTTTCTTCTAATCTTAAGCTCAAGGTCTCATGTTCCTTTGTTGCTGGAAATTTGAAATCTATAAAAGGGCAAGTAATTTTATTAGTCCAACAACAACAACATACCCAGTAAAATCGTGGTGGGGTCTGGGGAGGGTAAAGTGTACACATACCTTACCTCTACCTTGGTAGGTAGAGCGGCTGCTTCCGGGAGACCCTCGGCTCAAGAACTGCGTAATCACAATCAAAGCAAACGTTGCAAGTATGATAATTCTTTGGATATCCCAAAATGGAAGATTTCACATAAAAATGAGGAGAAACTCCATATTCTGATCTGAACCTTGTTTTGATTTTTTTTTTTATTTCATATGGATACCATGGCTAGTAACATTTCTACTGCTTTTGCCCCAAAAAAAGAACTAGTTAGATTTCCAGTGTTACTGGAAGATTCATTTTCACTCACCATGCTAAGGAAGATTTGTTTTTATGATAGGGACTTTGTCCGGGGCTAACCCATGGACAAAGGTTTGGCATATCATTCATGACTCCGATGAATCCAAGTAGTGAGGACGAACATTCAAGCCAAAGGGAGACAACTGAAGTTCAGAGTCATTCAGTTGTGCTGATTTCAAACCCCAATTCTGAGGCTGCCCTATCAGGTTCTCGTAATGATCATGAAATTGACCCAGCTCGTGCGCCCCAAGAAGAAAGTCCCTCTTCCCAACAAAGAAGATGACTGGTGGCAACCTCTAATATAATTTGGCCTTTTCCAATTTGCTGACAGTTAAAGGCACTTGCTAGAGTTGGTCATGATTTGGAAGGGGTTCAATCTTCAAGGTCTTGGAAAGTGAAGTCTGGGTTCTGCAACTATATGGTGATTTGACTGATACCCGTTGGGACCAGAAGATGGTATTTATGGCAAGTGCTCTATCACGATTCTTAAATGGTTATTAGGACTCATACAGGCAGATGTATCTTATATACAGAGCTGGTATCCTGCAAGAACGTTGGAATCAGCAGGTGACTTAAAATATGTCTAACAAGGTCTCATCCAGGTCTTGTTTCTGTATAATACTAAGTTTGGTAACCTTTGAACTGCTGCAACGGATTTGGGCAAGACTGAATTTTTGGTGATCCAGATCATAGACAGGTATAGAGAGAAATCATTTTTTGTATATTTAAGAATTGCTAACGCTAGGTATCGAGTCTGTTCCTTGGTCCGTTATTTTCTCCAGGCAATTTGGTTATAGTTTGCCCATTTTCATGTAATGTATCCATCAGTGCCGAATGGACTACCTTTTTTGAGTTCTTTTGGACCTCAGGTTTTCAGTTTTGATACTATAGTGGTGTCAAGTATAGAATTTTGGACACTTATAGCCGAGTTAGCTCAACATTGGCTTAATAATTAAACAAAGCCAGTTCCGGCTTGATAACTAATTTTTTTAAATCGAAAGGTATATATATATATATATATATATATATATATATATATATTCATGTCTATAATATACTTCAAATCTGGGATTTACATGCTTTGCGGTGAGTATCTGGATAAGTTACACGAAAATGCATATGTGAGTCAAATATAGTCATATAGACAGTTCCGCAGCAACCAAGTGTATTAGGCAAAGTGTGCAGTTAATCTCATCAATCCTATTTTTGAACTTGGTGAAAACCAAAAATCTAAAGAGTAGAAGAAAAGGAAATCAGATGCATGACGTGTTGGAATATATACAATTATCACTTGATTATGATTAATTAATTTAAATTTTTATTTCATTAAATCACTTAACTATAGTAAGATGTATTAATTTGGTGTATAGTAAGTTCATATCGTCCCGTCATGTTACACCCGTAGTTTTGCTCATTGTGGGATAAAGGCAAAATGAAGAGTAAAGTGTGCGAGTAAGGCAACTTTGGCCGTGACACACAATGTCAAGGATTAATACATTGTCCCTTGGCATTCAAACCAATGCAAGTTAGGTTTTGGAGTGGAAACAATGTTGGGGTGAAAGGCAAGAATTCCGAGTGAGGGAATGTTCTTGAATGAGGGTCGTGTGGCGAGGAGATCATGTGGGTTAGCAAAAGGGATATGGAACATACACAACAAGACATGCGGATGCAATGACATGAGAAATGCAAGAATTTGGCTAAGTGTTGAAGGACGGTCAAAGAGTTGACAAGGTCCAAGAGATTAGCCAAAATTCGAGTGAAGAGGAACGTGTATTTGTTGATTCCGGATATGGCCAAGGTTCGTGTTAGTGTGCGAGACATGAGGGAGATGTTCCAACACATGTATGAAGGCTTGAAGCTAGCACGAGGAGGTGTGGTAAAAACACTTGACCAAGTCATACACACTCGGAAGGCACAAGGAGGCAAGTTGACAAAGTCCAAGGCACAAAGTTAGGTCTGATGATCAAGGGGCTTCACCGAGTGTGTGCGGGTGGTTCCTTAAGACATGGGAGATGGTCAAAGATGTATGTGCTCTGGTCCATTGAAGCAGGTTGAGCTTGAACAAGTCTCCAAAGACCAAGTCAATCCTAGTTTCTCAGAAGTTTGTTGATGCTCGGGTTCAAGGTTGATTTCGGGTCAAACCATTGCATGGAATGGTGTGCGGGTTGTTTGGGGGTGTCCCGCAAAGTGTGAGGGACCCTACCAAACCGAGACCAAGTCAATATGACAGTTTTAGTTGCTTATGGACAAGTTTTACCGAAACCAGGTTGAGGTAAACCGGAAATATACAAAACGTGATAAATAGTTGGTTGTGTGCAAGTGCGGCTGAGTGCTAGGAGCTTGTGGAGATGACCAAGTCAATATCATGAGGTGTACAAATGAGATGAAATGAAGAAGGACACGTGGAGGTGTCTTCCCCTTCCTTTCGGCCAAAGCAACATGTGGAAGACATCACATTTGTGTGTAGTGTATGAGTGGGTTGTAAGTTGATTTTGTGTTCCCCTTTGTAAGAATTATGATGCCCCTCCCCTTTACTATAAATAGACTAGGGGTTAGTCTAGTATAGGTATCCAGAAAGGGATCACCCGAAATGTAACCCAAAAACGGGATTGTATCACAAGGATGATACAATCCGCACTTGAGAGAGAATTGGTAACGTTAATCAGAGAGTGAGTCTAGTTGAGTCTTCCAATGGGAATACGAGTTAGGGATTACAAACATGTATAGTATTAGTCGAGTTTTATCCCTTCGACTAAGCCAAGGGTAAAAAGCATAAAAGTGTCCTTTGTACTTGTTTGAGTGAGAAATAAAACAAAGGTTGGACAATTGTTGTCCGTAAACGTTTTGTGTATTGTTCTTTCATATCCAAAGTATATATTCTAAGTGTCAATGTGTTTAAACGCTTCCGCAAAGCTTTAAAGTGCACTTGACGTTGAGTGTACTTGAAGGACGGCTTGGGTTGGCAAGCGTAGTTGCTAACTGTCGGGCATCATCGTAGGCGAAAATTTTTGTTCGTTGTACGAGGGTGTTACATGTCACTCCTCCATCTTTTTCTGTTCTTTTTTATTTTTTCAAACCGGAAGTGGGATAGGAATCAAATTGCTATTGTAAATCTCTGAACTTTTCAATTCGAAAAGATATGTGAGTTTCAATGTATCTATATTACAGAAATACACGTAGGGCTATCCGGAATGAAACAAATATTTATATTCTCTCTTGTATCTTTTTATCTTTTCTCTAATTTCTCCATTGAGCTTATCAGAGCTCTTTGTATCGTTACAAATGGTATCAGAGCCGAGCGATTCCTTGGATCTGTCACGATTAACAGTGACTATGTCATAATCAGCCGCTGAACCATTTTTAGAAGCTCATGGTGCTGAAATTGCTAAATGGAAAAAAATGAATGAGAATGACATTAAATGTAACACAAATGCTAGCTTTGATATTCAGTGGTATTGTGAGAGTGGGAATGTTGATACACAATCATAGAGATGATCTCATTAGCTGGCAAGCAAGGTTCTTAAACAAAGTACCTAGCCCATTAGTTGAAGAGATTATGGACGTTCAGGAAGTTCTCAGGGGTTGACTTTGCTAATAATCATATGGTAATTGATACAGATAATCAACTAGTTCATCAGGCTCTCGGAGAAAACGTTTTAAATAATTCTTATTTTGGTTCTCTATTGAAAGACACGAGTTTCTCTAGCTAGAAAATCAACGAATCAAGCTGTGATATGCTTATCACGATTTTGAGAGAGTTGAAGGAGAGAATTTCTGACTAGAAGAAGAAATGAGTCCAGATTCCATCAGAAAACACGACTGGGTTTGACAACTTGCTCAACTCTACTGAACAATTGGAGAACACGGTAATTTCTGCTATCACTCATAATTACATCAACTAACTTAATGTTCCCTCCTTGCTGGATTCACTGGTATGTATTTGCCCTAATTTTGATGATGGACCGCCATTAAAAAATGATGTTGTAGAAGCTAATGGAAAGTCTGCTAACGAATATGAATTGCTTGACCAGATTCTTGTAATGTATGGAATCAATGTGACTAATTTGCAATGGGATGATTGTGAAGAAGTTGTTGATTGTAATGAATGCGCACTGGTTGGAATTGAAGAAAAGAATGAAGGAAATTCAGTAGAGGACCAATTGTTTGATAAAAGTATCACACAAAAGAGACTACTGAAAAGCGGGAGTGTGACAATAATAAGTAATGGGGAAATGGAGGACCAAATACAAGGTTTGTTTCTAATTGTGCAATTTATCTCCTGATCATTCAAATTGTGGCACACCCCAATTGTTTGATGAATGTCCTCAACAGGAGGAAGCTGAATTTAATGGGCTTCGATCAGTAAGAAGGAATTATCAGGAGGATATCTATGACAAAATAAAGTCTCTAGGCTTGGGAAGTGAGTTTTTGATATACTATGAATACAAGAACATAGAAGTCTTGACTCTGAGCATGAGAAATAGTTCTGCCTGTATAGATGAGCTTATGGCAGTGTTGAAACTGAATAACTATGGGGGACTCATCAGTGAACTTTTTCTAGGTACAGAATTGCAGCTTATTGTGGAAAGCAACAAAAGGTTGGCTAAAATTAAGGGAGTTGAGGGGGCACAAGATGAATGGAAAGAAATTGTTCATTATCTGCTACACCTCAAAGATTTCACTCATCTCGATGGCCAGTTTCCAAATGAGGTTTTATCTGATGATTTTCCTAAAACTAGAGCTCAAAGTGTGACAGACCATTTGGAAGAGTTGAGGAACATAAAATCAATTCAGGATATTGATCAATATAACAAATGGCTTCGTCATTACTTTAGCATAAATTCTTGGATTTTTTGAAAGAGAAAAATGTCACATGCTTGTCTGCGGGAGGTCATGGGGAGCCTTCATTCATTGAATGGGGAAACCATCGCAAACCATTTAGTTGCGGAAGATCAACTAAATCCTTCTATACTTTAGATGTTCTTGAAATGCCCGTGAGAAATATTATATGTTGGGCTGAATTGATCTTGGTCTGAGCAGTTACCTCTTTATGATGTTGTAGTCCTTGAAAATCCTAGTGTTAACAGGAGTAGAAGTGTTAGTTGTGCTCGTAATTTAACCGTGTATGCAATGATGCTGGATGAGGTCAATTTATGGCTTGTCTCGACATTCTTTCGCTGGATTATTCTTTTCATATACAATTACAACATCATTTCTAATCTTTCACGTATGAGGAAATTGATGTTTTATCTTTTAAATTTTGGATATTGGTTTGGTCAAGGTGAAAAGAAGGTGTGTAAAGGTGATAATTATAGTCATATAGGTTCTCTTCCACCTCTAGAAGGTATTACACTAGAGGTTGTAAACATCCTGGAAGAAGTTTTCGACAATAATGGTGTCCACGCGCTAGATAAATCTCCTTCATTAAATGGAAATGTTTTTCCAGTTGATACGCCACTTCTGGGTGCTGATATTTCCGAGAAGGCGGCTGGATTAAATGTGCTTCAATCAAGAAGGAGAAATGAGGAGGAAGGTTATGTGATAATGGAGTCGCAAGGCCCTAGAAATCATTGTAAAAGGGATTATAAGGAGAACATAAGGCTCTTGAACTTGAGCCTGAGAAGTAGTGGCGACACAACAGTTGATTTACCTCACGTGGAGCTTTCATCCTTCTTAGAGATCGATGCAAATAGAGTAATCGAGGATCAGCTAAAGGTTGTTACCATCGAGGCTAAAACAAAGCTACAAAGTTTTTGGGAGTTCATGCTTAAAATTTCAGATTCTGGCCTAGTTAACGACGGGGAGAAACTTCTCATGGTATGTGCTACCATGGAACAATTCAAGCAGAGAAAAAAGTACTGGGAGGGGCAACACATTTTAGTTATTATTGGAATTCTCTTGACTAACAACTCTTCTCCAGTAGTTGAGGCTGTTGCTAATTGTCCAAATTATTTTTATTTGGCTGGAAAATATTATGGAATGCTATTAAAGGCTCTTGATAATGATGAGGTACAGAACATACTTAATTTGATGCTATGTCTCGGTGTTGCAGATGAGAAGATGGTTGAGGAAGTTCATCGACAGTTTAACATCATTCCTGATCACAAAACATACTTAATTTGATGTTATGTCTCAGTGTTGCAGATGCGAAGATGGTTGAGGAAGTTCATCGACAGTTTAACATCATTCCTGATCTCATAAAGGGTCATGTCAATCCTGATTATGCTACTCATGTTAAGATCTCAAGTAGTGCATCTATTGAGAATATAATTCCTCCAGGTGCTTTTATCGTGCTGACGCCCCTCATAATTGAGATTTTCATTGGAGTGGAGACTGTTTTTGTGGCATTGCTGGCACTTTTATTTTTTGGTGTACCGATTGCAAAATCCTCATTAAACACTGGCGGTGCATGGGAAAAGGTTAATTCCTTACTCACTTGTCTAGTAGCAGATAAACAAACCTCAAGTCTCAAGCATGATATGACTAGCTTTAGAAGGGCAAGTTATGATGCTATTCAACATGCCAATGGTGTTCAATATAGTATTTTTCCTTTTAGAAATTAGAAATATTGCTTCAGAAAATATGCAACTAGATGTTTTATGGAATATTTAATGTTAATGTTAGGTTTTGTTTGATGACATTTTTCCTAACATATCATTTTCAGTACTAAGTTAAAATCAGAAAATGTTGGACCAAATGTCTTGACATTCGGACCAACATTCTGTTAACTGTTTTGTCTATCTTCACAGACAGTTTTCAGGAAAGTGTAACTTTTTTATCACATGGTTATTGACTTGGCAAGGAGTCTTTGAAGCAGTTGAGATTTTTGTGCCTCAAGCTACTGTCTCACGTGTCATTTTTTAGCTCAACTTCCACGACCTGTTGAAGAGTCTTTCAAGTGAACTCTCTACTATAAATAGAGAGGTCACTTCAGGGAATCAATGTCCAGAATTTCAAAGTGAAAACGATATAGAGAGATCTCCACAAATATCGATCAAGTATTTGGATCATTGTGTTGCTCAGATTTGTGATGACATTCTGTCCGACATTATAATTGATACTTAGATTCTAGATTTGTTCTTTCATTGAAACAATTGTAATGAGGTGTTGATCACTTCTATTTAGATAGATTTTTCAGGCATAAGTCATCTGCGACTTAACCTTTTTTATTCCTTTTATCATCTTGTAAGAGAAGGAATATAATCAATTGTATGTGTATATATATATTTATATATATATATATATATACAATACCTTTGGTCATTGATCATCATGGCTTATATTAATATATAACCTATGAAAATTAAACATTTATGTTCTTTATCTATTTCCGCTGCACTTTAAACTCTTTCAAAGGTTTTATGTTTTTATCTAAATGTCATTACTTATGTTAGATAATATTTTAGCTGACATTTGACACTTTTTCTGCATACGTTTCAGTTTTACTTTGTTATTTGATTTTATTTAATCCATAGTATAACTCCCGGGACCCAACATTTACAAAGAGATAGAATCTGCTAAGGAAGTGCCACCAGCTCACTTCGTAAATGAGGAGTTCATAATGAAAGTATGTGTATGTCCTAGAGACAATCTGTATTAGGACACAATGTACTTTATACACATTCATATTTATATAAATGATGATTAATATTATGACAATTTGCATTTGTTGAATTATTAGTTGATTGTTTATGATATTCTATAAATGCATCCCTAGAGGTTACGTGTTTATTAATGATGTGAGAATTAATGTTATAATGTAACTCTTAAATTACCTCGACTAATGATCATCGAAATTGGGATATCGATGATATGTGATATGTCGACATGTGGTCTGCATCATATCTTTAGGAGATGTAATATGTCTCACTTGCTACGAGTTATGGCAACTCATGATGGACACATGGATACTTGTTGAAGTATTGGTATGCCTCACGATGATCGCTTTGTTATATGTCTAAAATGTTATCGGCGTGTGGGAGATAAAAGTCATTAGACTTGAGGTCAATATCATCTTGTTTACGGAGTAATGTACTTTGATCCTGATTTAAGCTCAAATGCCTTATAGTTTGAGACGCGGCTTGTTTTGGGTACATTACGAAGTATATTAAAGGTTAGTATGTGAGCCAAGAAAGGATTTATTCCTTGAATTTATATTCGAGTGAACACTCAGGTACTCATATGGTATTAGGTTGACTAAGTCATTGGCTAATGCAATTGACATGTCTGTGATATGGTCCTGTTGTCAACTAATATAGATGAGTTATAATAATCAAGTCATTTGGATAGACACTTGACATATCCTAAGCTTGATTGAGTGTGTCATGAATGAAAGGATTTTATCTTCCCGCAGAGAGGTTTAGTTCACATATTTTGTGTAGCTAAACTTTACATATTGGGTCGGTCTTCCGGCGCAATCTAGGAGTTTCGTGAAGATCCTAATGTAATTAGTGACGATATGTAAAGGCCTGAAGGGTAACAATAAGTCAAATGTTTCGTCGATTGAATGATGTAATTAGAAGGAGATTGTACATATATGTTCGGTTGATGACCGGGACATTAAAATGGGAAAAGACTGAAAAATAGGACAGGACCGCGGTGCCCTGTTTTGGGACCGCGGTGCCAAGAACACTGGGCAGCACCGCGGTGCCTGTACGGATTCTGGCAGTCCGAATTTTTGTCAGTCAGATTCTCTGCTGGGCCCAGCCCACAGAAACCCTAAAGCCTCTATTTGTAATTATAAATAGAGGGCTTGCCTCCCATTCTAAATATACTGAAAACCTAAGAGAGGTAAATCTCTTCTAAAGCTCTGTCAGAATCTCTAGCATTCCTGACTTAGAAATTATATCACAGTTTTCAGAACTTACAAATTGAGGGACTTTTGCGTGTGCACCCTCGGACTACACAAAACATCGAGAATCAACTGCTTAGATAATTTCTACAATAATGTAAGTATTATGTCGAGGTATTATATTATACTATGTGCTTTGTATTTTCATTACATATCATACTGCAGTTCGACCATCGTCGGGTTTGAAATATAAATTTTTAAATTTCGCTGTGTGTACGAACCCGACGTAAACACCTACAGTGGTATCAGAGCCAGGGCTGTTTCGTGTGATTTGTAGTGAAAATTAATGATAATATGAGTTAGGATTTGTTTAGATCTATATTTTATATTGTTAAAAACTTTAAACCCTAAAATTTTTAGAAAACATGATCCGTGTGACCAGATCTGTTAATGCAATTATGTATTCGAACAAGTCAATCCAATATATAACTCTTCTATAGAACTATGTCTTGTTCGGAATAGTTGTGTAGTACTAATTCGCAAGACAATGTTTCATAGAAGCTATGTGTGTCCGACAAAGTTACATAGAAATTATGTTTTGTCCGACATAATCTGTTTTCTATAGAACTATGTCGGACAAGACATAGTTTCTATGTACCTTTGTCCAAATAGACATAATTTTTATGAAACCTTACCATGCGAAATTAGGTCATAGATATGATTTATTTATTTTTGATGTAAAGATATTTTTGACCACGTTTTGATTACTTAAAGTGTCCAAGGGAAAAAGTTAAAAACCTGCTATTTGAGAAGCAAAAGCTAAAGACTACTCCCAAAACAGGAGCATTTGTGCGAATTGGCCTTTGTTCGATCATGAGTTAGCGGTGGTCAAAAATTAAAAAACACACTTTTAAGGCCATTGAACGTAATTTCCTCGTAAGAATCTGGTCAGTCTACCTAAAGTCAAGAAAGCCCTAAGCCCAAATTGAGTCATTTCACTCATTAGTCAGCCCATTGGAGAAGCCCAGAACATCAACATAGTGCATAGAAGAAAAGAATTTTCATACATATGACCGTTAAGCCCCTAATTTAAATCCTTTGGCCATTGGCGTGGCGCCATGAAATGCAATGAATCAAACTGTTTCTCATCTTCTCCAAGCTTGCAAAACCCTAAAGAGATTAAAATCAGTTCACGCTCATTTAATAGTATGTGGGTCCACTGCCTCATCAGACCTTGTTCTCAACAAAATTATTCGTCTTTACTTTCGTTTTGGTGCCACGGATTATGCTCGCAAGGTGTTCGATGAAATTACTGAACGAAACCCTTTTCTTTGGACTTCAATGATTCATGGGTACGTTGAAAATTCTCAGCATACTGAAGCTTTTTCGCTCTTTCGCGATATGCGTATTAAAGATGTTACGCCTTTGAATTTCACTATATCATCGATACTTAAGACGTTAGGACGGCTTAAATGGTTGAGTGATTGTGAGGGGATGTTTGGGGTTATTTGGAAATGTGGGTTTGGTTTTGATTTATTAGTGCTAAATTCTATGATTGACTGTTTTATGAGATGTGGGGAAGTTGATTGTGCTAGACGAGTATTTGATGGGATGGAGGAAAAAGATGTCGTTTCTTGGAATTCGATGGTATCGGGGTACGTGACTAATGGAAGACTCGAAATTGCACGAGAATTGTTCGATAGCATGGATGAGAGAAATGTAGTTTCTTGGACTAGTTTGATATGTGGCTATGTTAAGAAGGGAGATATGGTAGAGGCTAGGAATCTTTTTGAGGCTATACCTAGTAAGGATTTGGCTGCTTGGAATGTGATGATTTCAGGGTATGTGGATGTCGGTGATGTGGACAAAGCGAATTTTCTGTTTCAGGCAACTCCTGTTCGTGACACCGGGACGTGGAATTTGATGATATCAGGGTATTGTAAGGCGGGCGAGTTAGAAAGAGCAAGGGACTATTTTGAACAAATTCCCCGTAGGAATTTGGTTTCGTGGACTATGATGATAGATGGATATGTTAAGTCTGGGAACTTGCACGAAGCAAGGTGTTTATTTGATGAAATGCCGGAGAAAAATCTTATTACATGGTCTACCATGATTGGTGGATATGCTAAGAATGGGAAGCCTTCTGCTGCTTTGGAATTGTTCAAAAGCTTCAGAAAGCAAAGTCTTGAATTGGATGAGGCATTTATTTTGAGTATCATATCAGCTTGCTCTCAATTAGGGATTGTAGATGCAGCTGAGTCAATTATGAGTGATGATATCGGATCCAGATATTTTTCTGATACACGTGTTGTTAACAGTTTAATAGACCTCTATGCAAAATGTGGAAACATTGAGAAAGCCTGGCAAGTATTTGAAATGGCGGATAGAAAAGATTTGTGTTGTTATAGTACAATGATTGCTGCGTTTGCTAATCATGGCTTAGTTGAAAAGGCGGTGCATATATTTGAGGATATGCAAAGAGAGAATATAGAGCCTGATGAAGTAACTTTCCTTGGGGTTTTGAGTGCTTGCAACCATGGAGGACTAGTTAATGAAGGGAGGAGGTACTTCAAAAAAATGACCGAAGAATTCAAAATTCTGCCTACGGAGAAACATTATGCATGCATGGTTGATATCCTTGGTCGTGGTGGGTCCCTTGAGGAGGCCCATAAGATGATATTGAGTATGCATGTGGCCCCCACATCAGCTGTTTGGGGCGCAATGCTTGCAGCTTGCAATGTTCATTGCAATATCCAAATGGCTGAAATTGCAGCTTCTGAGTTATTCAAGATTGAGCCTGAGAATTCTGGAAATTACATTCTATTGTCCAATATTTATGCTGCTGCAGGAAGATGGCGTGATGTAGCTAGAGTAAGGGCAATGATAAGAGAGCATCACGTGAAAAAAAATCGGGGATCTAGCTGGATTGAGTTGGGTTCTGCAGTGCATGAGTTTGTAATGGGAGATGTGTCACATGTGGATACAGACAGGATATGCTTTATATTGAGTCTACTAAATGAAGATATGAAGCTTTCAGGATATACCAAAGATAAGGATCTGCATCCAATTTCTACGTTGCACCCCTCTTATCTCTCTCTTTCAAGTGATATTAAAATGGACGAGGAACTGTTTTGACTGATTTCTTCGCTCAACATGCCAAGGTACTTCTCCTGGATATAGATTTGAATACTGACGTTCTTAAATGTTGAAAATGTATAGGATTTGTAACCTTGCCCTTGATGAAATTTTAGTTAAAACAGGCTTGTATGTTTTTAAGAGAATTAGTTCCAATATTCATAAGTTAACGGGTTCAAGTCGTGGAAACAACCTTTTGCATAAGTGCAGGGTAAGGCTGCGTACAATAGACCCTTGTGGTTCGGCCCTTCCCCGCATCCCGCGCATAGCGGGAGCTTAGTGCATGGGACTGCCCTTTTTTTTATTCATAAGTTAACGAAAACATGGAAAGTTTCTCTCCATTAACTTCCATTTCCCCCCTAGAGCACCTTAATGTATTTGTGGAAACTCCTATGTCATTACTGAAGGAGAAGAAAAGAAAGAAGGGAGTCCCTGACCATTCATATCGAATAAAAGCATAAGTTCATAATCAGCAGGACTATGGCCTATAAGACAATGGTTTTCGTGCAGTGCTTTAACCTAGTGGAATGGAAGAACAGCTATTAGAATCTAGAACGAGTTTAGGCATGTATATCCTTCATTGTCCATAATTGCTCCAAAGGTTGAATCTCCCGCCCCAAGAACCCCCACACCCCGGTCCGACAGGTTTGTGAAGGAGGTAAATCATGGTGACTCAATTGATTTCAAAGGCTTCATTGTCCTTAATTGCTTCTGATGTTTTCTGTAGAATGTTGAATAGGCTACATGTTAAACCTCAGTTTAATGGTCTTCATATGAAGTCCAAGGAACTAAAATCAATCACCTCTCATATGCAAATAATATTATAATATTACCATCATATCAATCAAATTGATCAAGCATTAGTTGACTACATAAGGGACAAACTTCTACATGGACAATCCGCAAAAACAAAAGGTTCCACAGGTTGCCATATTGATGCAATAGTTCTGCCTTAGGTGATCTTACTGTGCTATATAAATTAATTCAGCAGTATATACCTGCTGCCCTTTCTTAAGCACCATTCAATAAAATAGGTCGCAATACATACTACATGCAATTTACCTGCAAAAAACTTATGATAACACCGTCGATCTTTCATTACATATGATACAATATCCAGAGCTTAAGATCGTATGATATCAAGAGTTCAAGATCATAATGTAATTGTTGGGAAAGCCTTGGCTATATTTCGAGGACCATGTCCGTCAAAAAATCAAATTATTTAAATAAGATATTTTCGATGGTATGCAAGATGTAAAAAGAATTAAGTTTGAAACAATGTAAAGAATTATGTCCTCTGCTACAACAAATTATTTGTTGTTTAGTATAATGTTAGGTAGGGGAACAATATCTAACCCGCCATTATAAGGCTGATTTATCTAAAAAAAATAAAAGTTGCTATCATGAATTATTAAATGAAGAATAACCTTGAAACCACAAACATCTGTTAGAATATCTTATACGCTATGTTATTTTGGAATTTGTTAAATCTTTAACTGTACCATATACATTTTGCTTAAAGTGCTGGCGTGCGAGGCGCTATGATTATTTATTTACTACTTATTATTATGTTTGAAAAGAAAGAACAAAAAAAAAAAAGATTCCACTCAAGTCACATCCCACAAATTAAAACAAGGGTAGACTTTTTTTTTTCTATTCGGTGTCCACTAATTTGTATTGGAACTTGATTAATTTTGATTCGCGTCGGGCCGGAAAGCGCTCATTATCAAGATTTTTTTCATATCCAGAACTCGAACTCGAAACCTCTGGCTAAGGGAGGAGCAGTCTCATCCGCTGTGCCACATCAGTCTATTCGGTTTGGTTTTGTGTAATTACCGATTCGGTTTATCTGTTTTCGATTTGTAAATATACCAAATTAATAACCAAACCGATAAGATATTCGTTATCGGATTTTGATTTATCGGTTTTTGGTCCTTAACGGTTCGATTTTTGGTTTAATCAATAAGAAAATGCTCCGCTATTTTTTTTATTTTCATTTGTTCATATATACACTGTCTTCATGCATAAAAGTCTACACAAATTACAAGACTATAAAATGCATTGTAACAATCAAGTAACAAATCATCAAATGATAATGAACTTTCAAATTAATTAATGCATTCTAAACAGTGAAGGTACAAATGATAAACGAATTGAGAATAAGAATTTAGACATATATAGGGTTTGTTTTTAAAAAATAAAATTTAAAGTCACTATTATAAAATTAGGGATAAAAAAATAATTTTAATATAAATTTATTAGGTTATCGATTTAACCATTAAATAAATTCTTACAATCGAAAACAGAAATGATAACCCAATTTATTTATTTTACAAAACCGTTAATCCAATAATCTGATACCGCTAAATCAATAGCGTTTTTATTAATTCAATTTATTGATTAAATCATTTTTTGCATATCCCTAACCCCACATCCTTTAGTGTTAAAGATAGACTTTAAAAGATCATTAAATATTTAACTTTCAAGTATATTAGAACAAATTTAATTCGGTAAAATAAAATAGCATTTAGATTATAACCGAATGATAAGATCAGATATATAAAAATCAGTATTATAATACTCATGATTAATTCAGTCAGCTTTCTTTTTGCTTAATGTAGGTAGCACAAGGCTCCAAGCTAACTTATTTTTTAAGCCTTAAAGTCGTTACAAAACTAAAATATTTACTAGTAAAGCACAAGAAATTTTCTTAATTGCTCGATAAGATTTTCAAGAAAAAAACTTTAATTATTCAATAAATGTCTTGTTTCCACCAACTAGCAGCTAGCATGATGGTTAAGGAACCTTGGATACTTTAATCTCAATAGTCCCTCCCAACCCACTCCCCTTTGCCACAAACATAATTATCAAAGGACGAAATCAGTTAATTAAAGGACTATGAAGCAATGATAATGTTTGATTAACAAGACTAAAGGCTAATTATAGATACATTGGAATGGGAATCTTTCATTCTTTTATTAATCCTACTACTATCTCTGTGTGAATTAAGGCAATTTGCAAGAATGGCATGTTCATTATTAATGGTGGTATTCTTTAACTTAGTGCTTTGGTTTAATGCATTCGCTACACCTGTACTTTCATTAATTCCGGCCTTTGACCATGTTTATTTTTGTCACAGATACAGTTTAGTAATTAACTTCTCATGGAATTGTTATGTCTAGTAGTAGTTTGGTTGGAAATAAGTTATCTTTATCATGTGATTAGTTATTTTATTTTTCCATGTAAATAAAATAATAATATAATTTTGAGATTAGTTATATCATGATTTTATTCTAATCAAATATGGAATAAATACATTTTAAATTTAATTCCGAAATTAATTATCCCTCGTACCAAACGAATCCGGTATTTGGCTTATCTCACTGGTATATAATCACAAATTCGAGGATCATCTCTCATATAAAAGTGATGTACAGAGTATATGATCAACAATCAAATGAATCACCCGCAAGCAGAAATGGCCACAGAAGAAGAGCGATACCGCAAGGCCACGCGAGTTCGATCCTCGCATAAACCTTTCTTGTTGGCGCACACACGGGCTTGCCAAGTGTGTGGTTTACATGGCGACGTGGTTTGCGTGCTACTGCGTCGTCGGGTTTACGCACGCACTGAAAGAAAGAGTGCGCGTGCCTTCGTCAAAAAAAAAAAAAAAACAATCAAATGAATCTGCTGATATATTATTTGAGACTACCATGAAATAGACCTTTGGTTGTTATAGCAACAACCAAACCTCAAATCTCAAATAAGGATAACCAGAGATCTGTTAAAACAAAACGAAATAAATCAACAAAATGCAAGATAAAGGAGGGGTATTATCACTTGCTTTCAGAGATGGCAAATACCCCATTCTTAGTCTGATGATCTATAAAAGTAAAACCACCATGTTTTTATTTTTGAATAAGTTCCGTTCAACCATCAAGTGAATATGCTGATGTATGGTTTTAGAGGGAACAAATCCTAAGACCTACCACTGTTATCAAGCAAGTGCTTTGGCAAAAACCATCCCAAGGGAAACCTTATTATGGCTTTCTCTATTCATGTACAATGTAACAGTAACAACATGGCAGAAGCCTTAGCTGCTGAGTTTGGTGGGAAACGGTGTGCTCTACAAGGATACACTAATTTCTCAATTGAACTCGACTCTCAAATTATTGCTAACATGCTCAGTACAAAAGCTACTAACAATCTCAAGCTGAAGATGATTATTGATAGAACCATCAGAGTTCTTGAACATTGCAATGTCACAGTCCTTCACAACTACAGAAAGGAAATCAAGTTGCAGATTCTCTAGCCAAGCTTGCCGCTAATTTGAATCACAACAAGATTTACTACACTTTTGATCAGCTCTCCTTTCCAGCTGGATAAATGGCAAATGCCAAGTCTTAGGACTAGGTTTCACAAATCTAATTTTAAAGTTAGCTAAATATATAGATTTTTGCCAGGAAGGACTTTGTCCCTTAGGCAAACCTTCTCTTTTGAGGTGATTGAATCACCTGTTGTATTCCTATATGGAGGTAAGGTATAGCCCCTATTTTTATTAATACAACACTGCCCAGCAATGCTGGGTAAGACATATATAAAAAAATGAACTGGAACTTTTGATTATTATTTGATAACAATAAGAGGTCTGTTAAAAACCCCAAGCGAAAACTGAACAAAGAATTACAAGAGAAAAAGGAAAAAGCACATATCCAAGATTTCATTGAAATATTGTGTTTGTACAATTGCTTCCAAAGCAAATACATTGTTCATTCCTATGTCTAATGCTATTATTCCCCCAAAAAAGTAAAGGAAAATAACACTCAAGGATCTATAAAACCACCATGGTTTTTAGCCTGCAACATATATAGGAGTATCATTTTACCCTTCAAAACAAAACTGCAAATGGTAATGCCTTTTTATCAGTTTGCACTTCTCAGTTGAAAATCCAGAGAAATTAAAACTGTTCAATGACAAATGGATTTCAAAAACATTCAATTTCCAGGTTCTTGTAATAGCTCGACAACCCAAGCTGAAAAAACCTCCCTTTAATTTCCTGTTAAAGAGAGAATCCATTATCTTCTAGCGCCTTTAATTCTTGTTTCAAACTCCACACCCTAAGCCTCTTGCTTCTGATCCTTTCATTATCCTTAGCCTCTTGCATGATGATAAGAACATTCTGAAATAGCATAAAACAACCCCACGTCAGAATTATGTATACATATGATATACATATCAGTGTATAGATTTTGTATATTATGGCTTGCACCCATAATTAATGAAAAACCCTTTATACAAATGGTTCTTAAACATCCCCACATGAGAAAAATCTTTAAAAAAAACATGGTTCCTAAAAATTGAAAAAAAAAATGGAATCAAGATTTCAAGAACTTACTCAAAAGGAACATCACCAACAAGCATCAAGTCACCATCTTTATCTTCATAAGCAGGTGCAAATTCTGACCCTTTATACCCTTCCCTTTCTGAATATTCACCTATGGTAAGTTTAAACATCTTCTCTAAGGCCTTCAACAATTCTGGATAACACTTGTACATTTTCAGATCAATTTTTCTAAGATAAGGAGCGCCATCCATACTAACTTTCACATACATCCCATATTCACTTTCTGTCTTCTTTTGTGGTAAGTTATTTTTCCTGTTAGATCTCACTGGTGGCCACCCCACAATTTGTGCCCTGCAAACATTTTGTCATTTCAAAGTTTAGTCCTTTTCTCCGTAATCTAAAACAAAAAGATAAGATTGGTGCACAAAGTATTTCGCGTTAGTATGATTCGGGAAAGCGTGAAGGGTCCACCCTAAGGGGTGTGAGAGGATCCTGGAAGGGTCACACTCTAAAGGCGTGACGTAAGCAGCCTAACCTACATTAGTAGTGGCGGCTTCTACCACTCGAACCTCCAATGGAGATAATTTTATCCTTACTCCAGGCTCCCCTTCCTTTTCTCCATAATCTAATAGATATTAAAAGTCACCAAGATTTTAAAGGGAAAATATCAAGACTTACTTGGCAACAGGTGGAGTTTTGGCATCACAATTGGTGTTTGATTCACAATCTTCATCCTCAGTAGGCAAAGCCCTCTTGTTGTTATTCTTAGAATTTGACACAATTTCCATTTCTGTCCCTGGTAAACCCAATCTAAGCTCTGTTGCCTTGAGATTCAAATCCTTCACACGCTCCATCTCTCACAAAATGATTCTTGAAAAATCAAACCTTTGCAAAACTCCCCCACTTTCTTCCTTTTCCAAGATTGATGTTTTTCTTCTTCAAGATTACTTTGTTAAGATGCTAAGTGGTGGTTGCTGACTTGCTGTTATATAGAGGGAAAGTGAAAGGAGAGGAGAGATAGAGGGGCTCTTTAGGCATTGGAAAATTGGGAAAAAATACTCCCTCCGGCCATGTTTTACCTTCATTATTAGTTTATCCTAAAACAAAATCGACACATTAATTACATTCCTGAATATAATTATTTTTAGTAACTATTATTTAAATAAATTACAAAATATAATTATGATATGTATTTGAATTACCTATCATAAGTAGGGTGTTCAAAAATCGACCCGGATTCGAAAAAATGGACCGAACCGGATCGGACTCAAAAAAATTATTAATTTATTATTATATTCTCAAGGAAATTATATCATTTATATGAGATATGACAGCTACTAAAGTAATGTTTTCATCATTTTTCTATTTTTCTTCATTTATTTTTTATTTTTACTTATTAATTTTTCTATAATAATTTTTATTATTTACACTTTGTATATCAATAAAAGATGATGCAAGCTCTTATTTGTGCACAATATTGACTTCACCCTCGAAAAGATAAAGAGAAGAGGATTGATGTAGAGGAAAAGTCGGAGGAATTGGAGCAACTTGAAAAAGTATTTTTTAAAATTATATTATACTTAATAATTTCAAAATAATACATTATACCTTCACTTTTATTATTTTGTTTGTTTATTATTATTATTATTATACAAAATTGGAAAACTCTACATTGAATGATAGTGATTGGTGAATTAAAAGTTGTATTTGATTCATGCAAAGTAATGAAAAAGGTAAACGACCAATCATTGAATACTATATAATGTAAATATGAACTCCTCGTGATTTTTATTTGATATTAAATTTGAACTAATTAGTTTTTTATTAAAACTTTTTGTTGCAGATTGATGTTGATGGTGTAAGGATTTCATTAGTATCATTATTGTTCAAGATTTGAGAATTTTTTTAAATTTTTAATAGCCTTGAATTCAATATTTCTAGTGATTTAGTTTTGGGATTATTTTTGGACATGAAGTTGTAATATGTGACTTAGTTCTTCTTATTTTTTTATATTTTAATTGCATTTTTTTGGATCTCTACTGCCCATAAACCGTATCCGTATAGTCCGTAGTGATAAACATCAAAGTAATTTAAGTTTCAATACATGAATTTTGATCAAATTTAAAAGAGATTAAATTAGTCAAATTACTTCAACGTACCAGATTTATAACAAAGCTAATGCAAAGAAAATTGAACTTTCTATAGAACCGGTCCGGTCTGGGTTTTAGACCGGAGACCTATAATTATTAGTCCGGTCTTCGATCTTCCATTTTATAATTTCCTGTCTTTGGTCCGGTTCGGTTCGGTCCGGGTTTGGACCGATGAACAACCCTAATCATAACTACATTATATATTTAAAATAAAATACCCATTTCTTTTATTATTTTTATTCTTGACTCTCTCTAACATCTGATCTCTTTTTCTAATCTACGATGAATTTAAATGTTGCTGCCATTTAACCACCCTAACATCGAAATATCGTCGTCACTGTCGTACACACACATAGGAATACACGTATATTTATTGTACATCGTGTATCTGTGTTGATTTGAATGAATACGACGTTGTCTTCTTCGACAATGACAGAGTCGTCATTTTCCTCTCCATCTTCTCCGGCGAGTTTTAACCGACGTCGTCACACATCGATCGAAAAAGAGTAGGTCTTTAAGGCTTATATCTGATCAGAAAATACACTTTATTATCCAGATCTGACCAAAAATAGACTTTATTGTCCAAATCTTATCGAAAATACACTTTATTATCCAGATGTGACAGAAAAATAAATTTTATTTCTTGTATTTAATTTTCATGGTATTCAGTTTCTTATTTCTTGTATTCAATTTTTTTGTTGTATTCGTTAAAATACACTTTATTATTCAGATCTGACCGGAAAATATATTTTATTTGCCTGTATTTCGAAGGAGATCTTTTTGTATACAAATGAATACAATGAATTTGAAGTGTATTTTAGAGTATTCGTTTTCTTTTAGTGTAAAATTCAATTTTTTGTTATGTATTTTATTTCTTGCATTCAGTTTTTGAATGTATTCGTATTATTTTTAATATAAAATTCAATGTTTTGTGGTGTATTTTATTTCTTATATTCAAGTTTTTGGTTGTATTTTGAAGGAGATTTTTCTGTTTTGAACACACTTTACTGAGTAAATTTTTACTCTATGTATTCATGAATACAACAAGACTGTTTTATGAATACACCGGAGAAACAGACGTTGTAGCAACTAAGAAATAGCTATGCGCTGTAAATATTAAAATTATATTATGACAAATTTAAAACTCCTAAACTATAGTCATTTGTGTAAGTTTATTTAGAAATAATTTAACATGATTTACCGCCACATAAATATTTAAAATTTATTTTCAATAATTTATTTTTTAATCGTTTTTAGGGGGGGGGGGCGGGGGGCGGGAGGAGTAGAGAATAATGGGAGAATACTTGGGACAAGACAAGTAAAGTTGTCGGCAGGAAGAGTTGCAGCATAGAGGCAAGTGATGATATATTTGGGGGACAAGAATTGGACTTCAGCTGCCCATGTGGTCCTGTGGAGTAGACTTTACGGAGGAACGGTCATGATGCACTTTGGATATCTGTGGGAGCAAAATCAGGAACGTTAGATTGTGCTCGATTAAGATAAGCACCACCCACAATTCACAAATATTGGGCGGCTAAGAACGGATTTTATTCGCCTCCAGGGAGGCGTATTATCGATCTTGTGCAGATCTAATGATATAGAGATCTTAAGGCCAATTCCAGAGGCGCGAATTATCAAAAAAACCTGCAAAACACTAGTCAGAACTTTCTAACTCTTTCAGTGCGGTGCTTTGTTGGGAATAGGTTGGTATGGAGACGACATTAATTAAGGAAGATGAAAAATGTGATTAACAGCAAAATTAATGTTAATTATGGGTTGTACTTGTGGGTGTGGGTGTGGGTAGTGGGAAGGGATATAGATCATCTGTAGTACACTTTATGTTTAGTGCACAATTTTAATGTGTTGGCGTTGTTAGAAATTATTAGATCATTTGAAATATATAAATCTCAAATAATCTAATGATTTCTAACGTCAACACATTAAAATTGTGCACTGCATATAAAGTACACTACAGAATAGCCGAATCCGGTGGGAAGAGAATTTGGAAGGGAGAAAAGAATGCTAACATGTGAACGCAAGGGAGTAGTGGTCCCCCATGGGTGTTGGTTATGTATGGGCAAAGCTTGTGGGAACTCACGAAACTGAGCTTTAATAAAAAGGTTTTTTTATAAATCATATTATATACTTTCGTCATCCTAAGTATTTTATTTTGACTAGATATAAAAGTTTAAGAAAAATAATAAATGATTTTTAATTTTGTGATTTTAAATAAAAAATGTGTATAATATTATAATGTATTAAAATGTTATTTAATCTTATGATTATAAATTTGCTATGTTATGATCTTTGAATTATCAACTTATTAAATGTGAAAACGAGACATTTTTTTGAAACAATACAAAAAGAAAAATAAGATATTTAAAATAAGACAAACGAAATATAAAGTTATAAACTTTTCTAATGTAAATTTAAATTTAATTAAACATTTGGGAACCAAATATTCTAACCACAGTTTCAATTTCTACCGCACTGTGTTAATTTCTCTATTTGTGTCAGTCATGTAACCGTGCACCTACTCTAGCTTCTCATGTTTATATGTACGTCACTGATTGCGAAATTTGACCTTTTTGTGCTTGGATTAATTTTTCAAAAATAGCTTATAAGTCAAAAGTCGAGTTGTTAATATTTAATTTTTTATTTTTGACTTATTATTATATTTTTTGGGCTAAAACTGAATGCTTAAAAATACTTTTTTTTCCCTTTACCAAACACCACAGAAAATAGAAAAGAGTTTAAAAATAATACGCATTTAAAATAAGTCAATCTAAACACCCTCCTTGTTTTTAGAGAATTTTATATTAGTAATAATAGCTTTTGTCTTGAGGAAAAAGAAAAAAACTATTTCTCTATTTTAAAATATTTATCTAACTCTGACTTGATACATAATTTAAGAAATTAAAAAAAGTTGTGTGAATGTTAACTAAAGATATATAAAATGTATCAAAATGTTCTTTAATCTTGTACTCTTAAACATGTCACGTGAAATGTTAAAATAAAGATGTAGCAAAAAAACAAAAGAGACATTTTTTTAAATAGACTAAAGGAAGCTGAAAGAAATAATCTCTTGATTATTTTTATTAATGAAAGACATATGTATACAAGTTACAAGGAAGATTATATTCCTATTCTACCTAGGAATCCCTATTCTATAAGAATACTAACTTTACAATTATGGTAATATTACACTACTAATTAAGGTACAAACCTAAGTCTAATATTCACCAAATATACAAAGGGTATTGGGACCCACTGGGACGGACGGCCCATTTGTTTAAACACCCATGATCATGTGAGCGATCTTCGTCTGTTGAGGCTGCTAAAATCTTCAAAAAGGACCGAGGGAAGACACTTTATAAAGATGTCTGCTATTTGAAATCTGGAAGGGACATGGCAGACGCGTACTTGTCCTTTAGTTACCTTCTCTCGAACAAAGTGAATATCCATCTCTATGTGTTTAGTGTTTGGTCTTTGGCTGGATTACGAAGGTAGATGACAACTTATATTATCACAATACACTAAGGTAGCTTTCTCAGCGGACAATGAAGCTCAGCGATTCGTAACAGCGTGACTAGACACCACATTGGCTACCCCTCTATACTCGACCTCTGCACTTGAACGTGAAAGCGTGGATTGACGCTTGGCAGACCATGAGATCAAGTTATTACCTAAAAATATGCAATAGCCAGACGTAGACCGTTTGGTGTCAGGACAACCACCCAAATCAACATCTGTGTAGGAGACAAATGTAGAAGTCGACGAGGGATACAAATGCAAATCATACTCAAGTGTTCCCTGAATGTACCTAAGAATGCGTTTGAGCGCATTCATATGTTCAACCCTGGGATCATGCATAAACAAACACACCTGTTGTACGACATATGTAATATCAGGTCGCGTGAACGTCAGATGAAAGCTCGATCGGATGTGGCTTTCCTTTCTTTAGGAACCTATTTCCTTTGTGCAGATGAGCTCTCCCCCCCCCCCCCCCTTTCTATTCTCTTTCAGATTGAACCTTCTTGGTGTCCAAGGCTTCTAAACCTTCGACTGAAGGGGGCCTGCAAGACTACGATAGTGAGTCGGATCCTCATCGGGAGAGACAACTGCAACACCCAATTTGGGTTTAGTATCATGAAATAGAAGTGGACTTACAAGATGACATCACAGCCCTTTAAATGATCTCTGTTGCATACTTTCTCTGTGACAAGAACAATCCACTGCGTGTGATTCAGTGATCCCCAAAAAGTAACTCAAGGGGCCCAAGTCCTTCATGGCAAACTCAGAACCGAGCATTGTCATAATAGACTTACGCAAAGCATCAGAAGAGGCAGTCAAGTCTTATGCCTTGCAAATGAACCATCAGAATTTTCCTTATGAACAAAAATTTTCATAGACCGAATAATATTAACACCAGATGGACGGGTACCAACTCCCACGTCTTATTATCAATAAGAGCATTATATTCTTCGGTCATGATAATTTTCCAATTAGGGTCATTTAAGGCAGACACAGGATTACCGGACAAAGGGTATTTCAGAACATTAGAATTCAAATAGAAATGTCTTTTTGGTTTAAAAATACCTCGTTGACTGCGAGTGACTGCACCAAGATTCAGGGCTGGATTGGGTGAATTTTGGAAATTTTCGAGAATTTCTGGAATTACCGTCGAAGCGTC
Organism: Przewalskia tangutica; assembly: GCA_029844215.1. Classification (NCBI taxonomy): domain Eukaryota; kingdom Viridiplantae; phylum Streptophyta; class Magnoliopsida; order Solanales; family Solanaceae; genus Przewalskia; species Przewalskia tangutica. Next base: position 31,588,933 of record CM056723.1, read on the forward strand.
ATGGCGCTAGAGTCGCAGGTATGTTGTCTCGCAGAGTTTTGCACCATGGCGCCTTTGTGCGGGGCAGCGGTATGTATTTTCGGGCAAATTTGAAAAATAACGTGGAACATAGGGGAAGATATACTCATCCAAAAAATCATAAGAACTAGGCACGTGTTTTTGTACTTTAGAAAAGGGAAATTGAGATTTATCAAAGAGAACATGACGACTAATGATGATTCTTTTAGAGGACAAATCAAAGCATTTATAACCACGGTGATTTGACGAAAAATCCAAAAACACACAAGGAGTAGAACGTGCCTGAAGTTTGTTGATTGTAGTGGATGGAAACAGTGGATAACATAAGCATCCGAAAACCCTAAGGTGAGAATATGACGGAGACTTATTATATAAGACTTTGAGAGGGGATGCATATGTCAAACCTTTAGAATGAAGAATATTAAGTAGATCGGTAGCCATTTGTAGCGCATGTTGTCAAAATAATGAAGGAACATAAGAATGAACCAATAAAGTGCAGACAATATTATTAATGGTACGAATTTTTCGCTCAGTTTTCTCATTTTTTGAAGATGTATGAGGACAAGAAAAATGAAAATTTATCTCATTTTGAGCACAAAACTCCCTAAATTTCCCATTGTCATACTCTTTTCCATTATCACATTGAATGCTTTTTATTTCCCGTTCAAATTGTGTTCTTATGAAAGCTCTAAATTTTATGAAAATGGAAAAAACTTGAGATTTTTTCGCAATTGGAAATGTCCATAAATATTTAGAATAGTCATCTAAGAATAAAACTTAATAACGATGACCCATAGAACTAAGAATCGGAGATGTCCACAAATCACTGTGAATAATATCAAATGACATTGAAGTAGTAGAATTCGACGCTACAAATGTTAAATTAATATTTTTTCCCATAGCACGGGATTGACAAAGTAAAGTACTATGCGTACCCTTACAAGAAATAAACTTATATTTATCTAAAGAAGATAAAATAGATGATCCTGGATGACCTAGACGAGCATGCCACAAATGGAGCAAGAGCTGCAAAAGTGGATGACATAGCTTGACGCGAGATGCTGAGACTTGGAGTGATTGGATAGAGATCATCCCTACTATTACACCCCATGAGATGACTCCCCGTCTTGAAATCCTTCACAGAAAACCCAAACAGATCAAAATTAATAGAAACTCAATTATCAGTGGTGAATTTACGGACAGACACCAAATTCTTAATCAATTTTGGGGCATGAAGGGTATGTTTCAGGACAAGGGGTGAATGAGGAGGGGACAAAGTTTTATGACCATAACCCTTAATTGGAATAGAATTGCCATTACCAACAATTATACCACGATTAGTGCTCAAATTGGAATAAGACGAGAGAGTACCTTGATCGGATGTCATGTGGGTAGTGGCGCCGGTGTCCATGTACCAATTTGAGTCCGGTTGAGTCAAGCCAAGCGTATGCATCGTTGCTTAAATATCGATCTGGGTGGGCCCCACTGTGCGGTGGGCCTGATGGGGCGAGACGAATATCTTGAGCTATTTGGGCTGCCCATGGTGATGCGAATCACAGATCGAGCCGGAAGAAGGCGGGCGCGACAGGCGGCGTGTGGCGCTTTAAGTGGCCGCGGTCTTTGTAAGTGTCACGCCCTTTTTCGACCGCGACATATTCAACTCTAACTCCTGCTTAGAAGGTTAGAAAATAAAATAAAAAGTGCTAAAAGATGCTAAAATGCTAAAGGGTTAAAATGCTAAAGGCGCTAAAAAGGGTTGATAAAATGCTAAAGGTGTTAAAAGGGTGCTGAAAGTACTAAAGAGATGCTAAAGGGTTCGCGGAGTCTCCACCTAATTGGTTTGGGTGAATTAGGACACCTGAATGTTAACTATGTTAAAGTTAACATTGACTCCATTTTTATGGTCTACGGAACTAGTGTGAGATTCTGGGTAAGGGTTCTTTATTAATCTAGAGGGAAGATATTAGGCACCCTCTAAGATCCGCTAACTTGCGGTTGTCCTGTCAAACCTAGGGTAAATTATTATGCTATAGAAAATACGTGTTTAAAAGGATGCTGCAAGAACTTCATGAAAGAATGCATTTTTTGATAAAAGATTTATAAGACTAATGCTACAAAAATATACGTGCAGCTTAAAGTGTGTATTTATAAAGTTATGCAAAATTGATGTATTTACTAAAGATATGCCTTTCATTTGCAAAATCAATTTTGATTAATATATGCAAGGTATAATATAAAAGATACTATTTTCACCATTGATAATAAGAAGATAATTTTTATTATGAAATAAATTATAATGTCATTGAGTAATTTATGAGAAAATCAACTTCTTTTGTTATGCATTAACTTTATGATTAGATATGCAAATTAAATTGTTAGGCAAAAGTTTAGACATGCATATCAAGCCTAGGAAGACCAAATTTTTAATACTCAATTACTTTCTAATTATTGATTCAAGGTTTGACTATTCTAGGTGTCCTGCTAATTAGAGTAGCGTTAGTCAAATAATTACAACAAAAAAATGGGGTGAGGTAGGAAATTAAAAGAAGACTCAAAGAATGGCGATGTAATTCGTCGGCGGGTTGCAATTTCCGATGCGGATAGAGAAATGCACATAGATGCGGGTCTTCATTTGCTGTAGCTTGTGATGAGTCTCGCCATGAGACTCCTCATTTTTTGCTCCAATGCATTTCATGTAAGAAAATAAGAAAAAGAAAATGATTAAAAGTTGTCCAAATCTTTATTTATTAATACAAATAGACAAGATTTATATAGACTAAAACGGAAATATAATGTAATTTAATAATATCAATTCCCAATCGGCAGATCCAAGCAATACAGACTCAAACATTGTTCAACTTGAGTTTTGGTTACAAGCGTAATCTGAGCGTGGCGAATAAATGTAAAGTATCCAAAATAAGAAATTGAACACAGCTGATTGGAAGAGTAAGGCATTTATCATACATGGACCTAGACACACGATTTCTAGTTAACCTTGGACAGTCACCATGCTCAGCAGATTTACACATGCTATAAAACAACCACACACCAAAGCATACTAGGAAAATTGAGGGGACTCAATAAGCACAACATGCTTCAATGCTGAGTCATTGGTAAATTGTTTAAACAGGTGACTCAAGGGTTGTACAAGATTCAAAGAGCAGATGCAAGGTCTACTTAGACATGATTCAAACCAGGGCATACTTAATTCTCTGAAATATGAAGGAATGGGCTCAGAATCTCAGATTAATACTTAGACGCGCAGAGATAAGTATGTGGCTGATTTAGCAGACAAGAGGGCTAGAGCAAACTACAAAGAGATGGCATTCCAGGCACAAGAACAGGCAAAAGAACTGGAGCCAAATAGATATACTCATATTGTTACACCCCGTAGTTCGGGCCATGCGTATGAGAACGTACGAAAGGGATTAAGACTTAAAATTTTAGAAAGATAGGTTGACGGATTGTTTCGGACGGATTTTTAGTCAACTTTGAGGCGATTTATGTCCAGTTGCATTATGAGTTCCTAGGTGTTTCAAAGGACTAGTACGTAGTTCGTTGAGTCTAGTACCCAACGCAACCAACCGTTCGTCGATAGGACATCGGAGTAGAAAATTATGGAAGTTACAAGTTCAGTCTTGTTGTCGAGCGAAAAGTGTTTTGGTCGAGAGCCTGGCCCTTGGCCGGATCTGAGGCATGGCGCGGATAGTCTGGAGGACGGCGAAGATCTGTGCCATGGCCGGACAGCGAGGGCCGCGCGGAAGTTCTGAAGGGTTGCAGAGGTTTATTGGCCATGGCCGCGGGCATGGCGTCGAGGTGGAGTTTTGGTGGAAAAATTGAGAAAAATCAGATATTTCTTTTAAAAAGGCCATGGGAGGGTGACAAGTGTTTCCCCCCATCTGATTTTTGCATATCCTATTTATTGACCAAGTCTTGAAGACTTGGTCATTCTTGAAAGCTCTCCCTTCTCTCTAAAATCTCTCTTCCTTCTCTCTAAATTTCCTCTCCCTTCTCTCTAGAAATTCAAGAAGAAACCTAAGCTTAGTGAAAGATCTGAAAAGGTGGTAAGAAGGAAACATGTTGACAATCTTTTAGGGTGATTGTGGAAAGGAGGCTAGTGAATTTGTTGGATTAATTTGGGTAAGCTCTAAGGTAACAATCCTTTCTCTTTTGCTAGTTTATTGTGTTGCATGTGAAGAAGAAAGGACTTGTAGTTGAAAATATTGCTCTTAGATAAATTGTATGTAAGAAATATGATTTGGATTTGAAGGGATTGAATAAGGTTAGTATGTGAACATGTTGTAGCCAAAATATTACCTTTAACTTATTGATTTAGTTAATATGCATCGTGGGGCAGAATTTTACACATCCAAGATTAGGTGTGTAATCCCCTTTGTATTAATTAGATTGTTGGGCCTTAAAAGTGGCGTTTGGATGTTGAATTCGGCCTTGAAAAATGTGGCAAAGTATGTAGAAACAAAGGAAGTGCTATCCAATTTTCCGTAGGAATAAGGGACGTTTCTATTAGAATGTTATACGTTGAAGATAAAGGCTAATGGACGTATTATGGTCATTATAGGTTAAACATATTACGCATGGTATTTTGGACTTGCAAGTGGATTGACCCGAAGAGGTATGTGGAACTTTCCTATCTCTTGAGCATGAGTAGTTGTACTTATATAGTGCGGTAGACGTACAAGACTTTGATGTCCCTTACTTGTTTTAAGAACGACCAAGTTTGGTAAGTAAGGGGATTAACTCACTTCTTTAAAAAGTATTAATGATGTCTTAAGTTTTCAAAGTTAAGGGACTTGCAGTGTTTTAAGTATATGATACTTGTTTCGTTTTAAAAGTATAAGACCCTGGGATATAGGGAAATGTATTTGACTAAAGTATAAAGTTAATATAACGACTTTATGGGAAGTTGGTTATATTAGTTTTATGGAAGGTTAACAAAAGAAAGACTTACTCTAAGTAAAATAAGTACGGATAAATGATTTGAATTTGTGAAAGGCAAATTGATTTGAAGGCATAAATGGCCTAAAGTTTTGTACAAAAAGGAGTCATTCTTAAAAGGTTAGAGGTACGTGGTACTTGGGTCGAATTCCCAGATTTTTCTCTTAAATGACATGTTAGTGCCTTAAGTAAACTAATATGAGAGGATAGATTAATAATGTTAATAAGAAGTTAGGAAATTTCTTAACTTGCTTATGTATGATAGCCGGTTGTGCTAGGTTATGTATTCTTACGGGGTAGACCCCGGGTTATTCTTGTTGTTTCCTTGGGACGTACCGACAGTGATGTGGGATTCCACGGGTATGCTTCCATTGTTGCAGTATGAGTTTACTTGGACGTACCGACAGTGAGGTGGGATTCCACGGGTATGCACTGGAGCATCTTTACGATGAGGATTAGAGGCATGCGGTATGAGTTTACTGGACGTGCAAGCGGTGATGTGGGATTCCACGGGTATGCTTCCATGGTGGTTGATCCTTGGACATGCTTACGATGAGGGATTCCGAGGCATGCGACCAGGATGCGGGTTAAATTCCGTGGATTTGCTATCCACGATGCGAGGAATACCTCATGCGAGTCCGTAGGGCTCATGCGGGTGAAATAGTCCCATGCGGGTGAGTACTGCCTATGCGAGGAATACCTCATGCGGGTCCACACTACCCATGCGGGTGAAATAGTCCCAGGAGTAGGACTGCTTAATGATACTGCGGGTGGGTGATCTTGCTTTGATCATGAGCTTCCTATTTTCATGCAGTATATTATATGCTTGATATTCTCATTTTTAGTAAGGCACAGTGTACTGTAAATTGATTATCATACCTGTCTCCAGTTATTTTAGACTTATGAGGTATTTTCAGTATTTTCCAGTTTCGCATACTTGGTACATGTTGTACTGACCTCGTTCGGGGGGCTGCGTTCATGCTGCAGGTTGAGGTGCATAGCTTGCTGATCCGCACTCTTAGGATCACTGTTCGGTTCTTGGAAAGCTCCATTCATCCGGAGGCTTTGTCTATTGGTACGGTACCCTGAAGTTGTAGACTTTTGTACATTCAGGGGCATGGCGGGGCCTTGTCCCGTCACAGTTGTTATGTAAACTCTTAGAGGTCTGTAGTCATATGTTGTGGGTCGGTGTTAAAAAAAAGATTTGAGGTAACTGCTTTTGGTTTTGTATATATATATCCCGGGAGGTGGCCTTATCGGCTAACCTAGTATTTAATTCATTGTTAAGTTTACGTATGTTCTGCTGATTATCTCTGATGTTTACCTGTACGGGTGCCCAGGTAGGGCACGATCGCGTTTCCGAGTCGGTCGTGATAAAAGTGGTATCGAAGCGATTAATCTTGGAGAAAGGGTCTGGTAGTATCGATAGAGTCTTGATTATCGGTGTGTTGTGCACCATCCATGTCGGGAGGCTCTGAGATATTTAGGATTAGTTTCCATTCTTTCACTCTAAGATCGTGCAATAGAGTCGTGTTATAGGTTGAACTCCTCCGGCGTATTCTTATGTACCGATTATGCCATTCGCGAGCAACGAGCCAGAAGGGCAAAGCGATCGAGGAGGCTGCTAGTGGGGCCTTGAGAAATTCTGAGCACATGCCCGATCTTTACGAGATGATGTTTGGACGGCGAGTTCCACGGCGTCGCCGGCCCAGTGAGTTGAAGGCGGCGGCGGCTCACGAGCCTCGATTACCGGCTGGAAGCGAGAGGATATGGGCTCTGAGAGATGGCGATTATTAGCGAGATTGTGGCGAGGAATGAGGGCGAGCGAGGCGGCAATCAGGTTATACGTAGTTCACCCTAGATCAAATAGCGTGAGACTTAGGGACTTTTGAGTTCTGACCCACTTTGAGTTCTATGGGTGAGGGCGAGATGATCTCGGGAGTTTATCAAGCGATTCATCGGATCATGAGGTGATCAAGGCCTCAGAGGCAGAGTCGGTGGTATTTGGTGCACATCGACTGCGTGATCTGCGATTGGTAGTTTGATTCATAGGAAGCGTCGGGGAGCATTCACTTCCGGTGGTTGGGGCGAGTTCTCGTGGCATTTCTTGCACACTTGCGCCTTGCGGATGAGGAGCGCGGGCGGATAGATTTTTACGTTGAGGCGAGTGGGCGGGCGGTCCGAGAGTACAACGTAGAAGTTTGACTTCGTTGGCTCGGTATGTACGCTTTAGTAGCGGACATGGAGGGCGAGTGCACCGCTATGTCACGAGGCTCGATGATTACTTAGCGAAAGTTGCAGGGTAGCTCTTGGCGGGCATGGACATTGCCGCATGCGAGCTTATGCACTGGGTATGAGGCGTAAGTCGGCGGAATAACCAAGATCGCGAAGAGGCGAAGGCGAGAGTCGCTGGTAACTTTCGAGCGGACGCATCGTGGCGAGCTAGTTATGCGCCTCGGCCAATCTGAGTACTCCACGCGATCTTGGGGCGTTCGGGATTCGAAGCGGTCGGGGCTCGAGTTTGAGTTTCGGGGAACAGGGATGTTAGTCAGATGGGGCCACCAGTACCTCGTTGTGGCCGTTGTGGCGAGCTCGTGGTGGGAGTGTCGTCTTTGGTTTGGGAGTTTGTTTTACATGCGGCGCGAGGCCATTTGCGAGAAATTGTCGACGAGAGATAGCACGGACGTAGAGACTCGACGCCGAGGATCAGTGGCTGGTTCATCGCCTTCTTTTGCTATGCGCCGTGCAGGGCAGGATCATGATTAGAACGACAAAGGGAAAGTGAAGCAATAGTTACAGGTATATCCTTAACCCTCTAAAGATTAGTATGTGTGATAAGATGGTTACATGTTAAGTGTTATGTGCGGGTAATTTTTCCTTTTTGAGTAAATTGTGATTTAGAAATCCTGGGTTGTAGAAGAAATAAGCTTGGGGACATGGGAAATTGTGAGCCTTAGAATTTTGATAACCGTGGGAACCTTAGATACAGGGCCATCTTGAGTGAAAGATTTTACGGGTGACCTTTGTCGAGGGACATAGTATACGTGGGGTATACTTGAGTAATAAGTCCATGAGTGGTGTGAAATGATAGTGGGTAGCTAAGCTAAGGAAACCACTAGGTTTTCGTAACTTGAATAGTGAGATCGTCTCGGATCGGGAACAAGAGTTTGGTACGTAATAGGTCGGGTTGAGGACCAATCGCGGGTCAACCCGCAACCCGGAATGAAGTGAGGTGAGTTGAGGAGGTCCCTCTAGGTGATAAGGTCACAAGGGTGCTAGGCCCAAGTTTAGGTAATCATCGTACGAGTTCGTGGGTGCGTTCGACCAGAACCGGATCAGGAAGGCTGGGAATGGCCTTAAGGGAATTTGAAACTAATAATGACCAAGTTGGAGATAGTAACCCCGGGATTTTTGAAAACTGAAGCAATGACGGGAATGTGGTACGTATACTAGAAAGAGTTCGAGTGTGCAAGGAGGATACGACAAGTGGAAGAAGAAGCGAACATGTGTTAAGAGGATGGAAGTGATCATTATGTGAGGAGAATACCCTTAGACCATGGATGAGAACTAATAAGTTTTTATACGCTTTAGAAGTAATTCCTCGTTGGCTGGGAGGTAAGCTTTTGTGTGGTTAGTATATTATGGCCATATGTGACAAAATTGGCTTTATAGGTGTAGTAGTGAAGACTACACCGGCGCATGCGTTTTGGAGACGTAGAAGGAACATTCGGGACGAATGTTGCTAAGGGGAGAATGTTATACCCGTAGTTGGGCCATGCGTATGAGCGTCTGAAAGGATTAAGACTTAAAATTTTAGAAAGAGAGGTGGCCGGATTGTTTCGGACAGATTTTTAGTCAACTTTGAGGCGGTTTATGTCCAGTTGCATTATGAGTTCCTAGGTGTTTCAAAGGCCTAGTACGTAGTTCGTTGAGTCTAGTTCCCGACGCAACCAACCGTTTGTCGATAGGACATCGGAGTATAAAGTTATGGAAGTTACAAGTTCAGTCTGTGATCGAGCGAAAAGTGTTTCGGTTAGGAGCAGTGGCCATGGCCGGATCTGGCGCGGCGGATAGCACTGGAGGACTACGAAGATCACAGCGCAGCGTGGCAGCCGGGACAGCGAGCATGGCGGCGGAGATGAAGGTTGCGAAGTTACGAAGGTTGCAGAGTTTTAGCGCCATGCTGCGAGGCGCATGGCGGAGTTTTTGGCGGAAAAACTGAGGAAAATCAGATATTTCTTTTAAAAAGGCCATGGGAGAGTGACAAGTCTTTCCCCCCATCTGATTTTTGCATGTCCTATTTATTGACCAAGTCTTGAAGACTTGGTCATTCTTGAAAGCTCTCCCTTCTCTCTAAAATCTCTCTTCCTTCTCTCTAAATTTCCTCTCCTTTCTCTATAGAAATTCAAGAAGAAACCTAAGCTTAGTGAAAAATCTGAAAAGGTGGTAAGAAGGAAACATGTTGACAAGCTTGTAGGGTGATTGTGGAAAGGAGGCTAGTGAATTTGTTGGATTAATTTGGGTAAGCTCTAAGGTAACAATAATTTCTCTTTTGCTAGTTTATTGTGTTGCATGTGAAGAAGAAATGACTTGTAGTTGTAAATATTGCTCTTAGATAAATTGCATGTAAGAAATATGATTTGAATTTGAAGGGATTGAATAAGGTTAGTATATGAACATGTTGTAGCCAAAATACTACCTTTAACTTATTGATTTAGTTAATATGCATTGTGAGACAGAATTTTACACATCCAAGATTAGGTGTGTAATCCCCTTTGTATTGATTAGATTGTTGGGCCTTAAAAGTGGCGTTTGGATGTTGAATTCGGCCTTGAAAAAGGTGGCAAAGTATGTAGAAACAAAGGAAATGTTGTCCAATTTTCCGTAGGAATAAGGGACGTTTCTATTAGAATGTTATACGTTGAAGATAAAGGCTAATGGACGTATTATGGTCATTATAGGTTAAACATATTACGCATGGTATTTTGGACTTGCAAGTGGATTGACCCGAAGATGTATGTGGAACTTTCCTATCTCTTGAGCATGAGTAGTTGTACTTATATAGTGCGGTAGACGTACAAGACTTTGATGTCCCTTACTTGTTTTAAGAATGGCCAAGTTTGGTAAGTAAGGGGATTAACTCACTTCTTTAAAAAGTATTAATGATGTCTTAAGTTTTCAAAGTTAAGGGACTTGCAGTGTTTTAAGTATATGATACTTGTTTCGTTTTAAAAGTATAAGTCCCTGGGATATAGGGAAATGTATTTGACTAAAGTATAAAGTTAATATAACGACTTTATGGGAAGTTGGTTATATTAGCTTTATGGAAGGTTAACAAAAGAAAGACTTACTCTAAGTAAAATAAGTACGGATAAATGATTTGAATTTGTGAAAGGCAAATTGATTTGAAGGCATAAATGACCTAAAGTTTTGTACAAAAAGGAGTCATTCTTAAAAGGTTAGAGGTACGTGGTACATGGGTCGAATTCCCAGATTTTTCTCTTAAATGACATGTTAGTGCCTTAAGTAAACTAATATGAGAGGATAGATTAATAATGTTAATAAGAAGTTAGGGGATTTCTTAACTTGCTTATGTATGATAGCCGGTTGTGCTAGGTTATGTATTCTTACGGGGTAGACCCCGGGTTATTCTTGTTGTTTCCTTGGGACGTACCGACAGTGATGTGGGATTCCACGGGTATGCTTCCATTGTTGCAGTATGAGTTTACTTGGACGTACCGACAGTGAGGTGGGATTCCACGGGTATGCACCTTGGACATGCTTACGATGAGGGATTCCGAGGCATGCAGTATGAGTTTACCTGGACGTACCGACAGTGATGTGGGATTCCACGGGTATGCTTCCATGGTGGTTGATCCTTGGACATGCTTACGATGAGGGATTCCGAGGCATGCGACCAGGATGCGGGTTAAATTCCGTGGATTTGCTATCCACGATGCGAGGAATACCTCATGCGAGTCCGTAGGGCTCATGCGGGTGAAATAGTCCCATGCGGGTGAGTACTGCCTATGCGAGGAATACCTCATGCGGGTCCACACTACCCATGCGGGTGAAATAGTCCCAGGAGTAGGACTGCTTAATGATACTGCGGGTGGGTGATCTTGCTTTGATCATGAGCTTCCTATTTTCATGCAGTATATTATATGCTTGATATTCTCATTATTAGTAAGGCACAGTGTACTGTAAATTGATTATCATACCTGTCTCCAGTTATTTTAGACTTATGAGGTATTTTAAGTATTTTCCAGTTTCGCATACTTGGTACATGTTATGCGACCTCGCCGTTTGCGTTCATCTGCGAGTTGAGGTGCATAACTTGCTGATCCGCACTCTTAGGATCACTGTTCGGTTCTTGGAAAGCTCCATTCCTCCGGAGGCTTTGTTTGTTGGTACGGTACCCTGAAGTTGTAGACTTTTGTACATTCAGGGGTATGGCGGGGCCCTGTCCCGTCACAGTTGTTATGTAAATTCTTAGAGGTCTGTAGTCATATGTTGTGGGTCGGTGTTAAAAAAAAAGATTTGAGGTAACTGCTTTTGGTTTTGTATATATATATCCCGGGAGGTGGCCTTATCGGCTAACCTAGTATTTGATTCATTGTTAAGTTTACGTATGTTCCGCTGATTATCTCTGATGTTTACCTGTACGGGTGCCCAGGTAGGGCACCAGTCGCGGCCCCGGGGTCGGGTCGTGACACATATATGATGTGCAATAGGACTGATTTAATGAATGCGATGGACATAATTAAATGGGCCAGCAGACGGGCGAGAATAACATTTTTAGATAGGTAGCATCATCTAATCTAAACTAAGCTCATAATCGTGCTCAAGACATATATCATACTCTTCACTAAGGAAACACCAAAACATCACATAATTTCAAATACATAGTCAACGCAATATACTTTAGTACAAAAATCGACTAACAACAATATCGTAGAGTACTTAGCTAATAAAACATCACAACCAGTAGAAAGCACATACTCCAAAGACATAAAATACATTAGAACAAACTAGATTTTAAAAGATATGGTTTTTACTAACCAAACACAGAGAGCAATTACCAAGCAGGTATTCATATTTCTAATCACAGAGGTTCTCCCCCACACACCGCGAATACGAGTAAACCATTCCCAGATTGGTATCAACATTATAGTGTTTATAAATATAGCTAAGGGGTACTACAACATTTATGATCCATCCTAACATGCTTCACATTAGTTTAACACACAAATTACACAACGTTTCGCAAGTAACAGACACCGTACAAACCATAAAAATGCAAATTTAAATAGAAAGTTGGGAAAAGTGATGAGTTTACCTTCTCCGGGCAGCGAACCGAGACAACGTATCAAGTCGTCGATCCACTCGGAAGATTTGTTGCGATGCGATTAAGAGGGCAAAACTTTTGATTTGAAAATAGTTGTTGGCTCATGACTGATATTGTAACGAAGAAAGTGTTTCGAATTTCCTACTCTTAGACTGCTAATTTCCGGATGCTGAGTGATTAACCGACAGACTGCTCATTTTTCGATTGCCTCTTGCCTATTTTCTCCCAATTTCTGGATGTTTGTCCATAGGCTGCTAAAATTTTCGATTTGCTTCCCCTTTGTTGTTAATTTTTCTTGATTTTGAGGGGGGGTTCCTCTGTGTAAAAACTGCCTTCTTGCATGTGTATATTGGTTGGTTTATATAGTCTTAACCCTGGGTTCTAAAATTGGTAGGCTTTTATTATGATTTTGGGCTGATTTGAAGGAGATTTGTCGTGGGTTTGAGATTGATTTCGTGCAATTTTTGGACTGTTTTTGTATTATTGATTAAGGTATGAGATTAGGGTTGTAAATGGTAAGTTTCGATTTGGTAACATTGGGGCTGATTTGTTAGTTGTATTGGTGCAAGATTCGCCGGATTCTCCGGCGAGAATCCTGGCTAGCGATGGGAGCGAGGTGCAGTGAGTTGGCTGCTAGGGTTCTGTTTAGGAAGAGAAGGGGAAAATGAAGGGGCAGTAGGTTTCTAAAGGAACGTTTGGGCTTGCGGGTCGTGGACTGCGAATTGGGCTTGGGCGAAATTATGGGGCTTGTGGGCTGGTAGTTATTGTTTAATTAGGTAGAGTTTTAAGTGTATTTGTTTTAGTGGTAAATGAGTGGGGTTCAAATTATTAAATTATTTTAATACCACCTTAGGCGCTTTATTAGTCTTAGCTTAGATTTAAATTATTACAATAATAAATGTGGGCGTGCTAATTAATTAGTGTTTAATGCTTTATAATGCGAAACCATTATTAAAATCTTATTTATTATACATGTTTTGTGATGTTAAATTAAAATTGAATGGAGTTTAAATTGTTTATGAAATTGCTTTGGGTTTTATGTAAATGTAGCTATAATTTTAAGGGATGCTTGATGCGACGCTATTGTTAAATTATTTATTTTATGTATTTATTTATTTATTATTTATTTATTTATCATTAAGAATTGTTTGAGTTTTAATTAATAGGAAATAGGGCTTAAATTATGAATAATATTCATGAAATTGCTTGTTATTAAAATGACGAATGCGGACGCGAGACTCCAAAAATGCTTAATACTCTACGTAAAAATGTGATGTCGTTATTAAATCACTTATTTGTGCATGTATTAATGTTTTATTGTTGCATTTTATTATTATAAAATTATAAAAAATTATTTTGAAAATTAGTGTAATTTTATAGTTAATGGTTGGACGAGAGGGTCAAAATTGGGTGTCAACAACTTGTCCCTCTTTGTATGGAGATGATGGAAGAGTTTTCAGACAAAGGCGTTAACTTATAGCCAATTTTGTCTCGATCCTCAGAATTAAAAATGCTGGACAATTAAGACAAGGCTGACGCAATTTCAAAATTTGTCTTAGTGTCGAGTTATGACGGCACTGGGCTACCATGGTCAAACACTAAGGAGGTCGGCGGACTCGAAATTTGTCGATGTCGAGTTATGGCGACCTTTGGGTCGACGTGATGTTAAAATAAATTGGCTTGAGCATAGAGGTGTACCGGTATTGACTTATGAAGACGATGAGCTTATTGGTGATGTGGAATGAGTGGACCGACTCTCGAAGCCGCTTCTGCCATTTGTTAGGAAGGTTAGCCCCCAACAAATTGCCCCGGTTCGCTGTAAGAGAAAATCCACGTTGTGCTCCTACTCCTGCATGCTAAGACTTAAGAAAACGGTTAGTGCATAACTGTTACGGCAAAATGATAACGCATGAATTTATAGGCAATGTAACTATGTGAGTAGAAATATATCCTGCAAAATGTGACGCCGGTTGTGTTGATATGATGCTGCAAATGCTGTGATTTCGTTCTTGCACGGTCGTGTTGCGATTGTGAATGCGGATATGTTGTCTTTGCTGCAACTGCCCCTTTAGATTGAAGCTCTGTAGACTAAAGCTCAAGAAAAAGTTAGTGCGTAACTGCTAAGACAAAATAATAAGGCATGAATATATAAGAAATGCAATTCTGAGAGTAGAGAAATCGTCCTTACGTAGATGTGATATGCTGATGACGTTGTCTTTGGACGTGGCGTCGTTTCAGACTGGCATCGTTTTCGGGCTTAGCGTCATTTTCGGACTCGGCGTCGTTTTCGGACTCGGCATCGTTTTCGGACTCGGCGTCGTTTTCGGACTTGAAATCGTTTTCGGGCAGGGCGTCATTTTCGGACTTGACGTCGTTTTCGGACTTGAAGTCGTTTTCGGACTCGGCGTCGTTTTCGGACTTGACGTCGTTTTCGGACTTGAAGTCGTTTTCGGACTCGGCGTCGTTTTCTAACTCGGCGTCGTTTTCGGACTCGGAGTCGTTTTCGGGCTCGACGTCGTTTTCGGACTTGGCGTCGTTTTCGGACTTGGCGTCATTTTCGGACTCGAAGTCATTTTCGGACTCGGCGTCGTTTTCGGACTCGGAGTCATTTTCGGGCTCGGCGTCGTTTTCGGACTCGGAGTTGTTTTCAGACTCGGCGTCATTTTCGGACTCGGAATAGTTTTCGGACTCGGCATCATTTTCGGACTCGGAGTCGTTTTCGGACTCGGCGTCATTTTCGGACCCAGCGTCGTTTTTGAACTTGGCGTCGTTTTCGGACTCGGCGTCATTTTCAGACCCAGCGTCGTTTTTGAACTTGGCGTCGTTTTCAGACTTGGCGTCGTTTTCGGATTTGGCGTCATTTTCGGACTTGCGTCGTTTTCGGACTTGGCGTCATTTTCGGACTCGGAGTCGTTTTCGGGCTCGACGTCATTTTCGAATCTGGCATCGTTTTCGGATGTGGCGTCATTTTTGGACATGACGTCGTTTTCGGACTTTGCGTTTTTCGGACTCGGAGTCGTTTTCGGACTCGGGGTCATTTTCGGATCCGACGTCGTTTTCAGACACGATGTTGATGAAGACGTCATTGTGTTGATTCTACTATTCCTATGAATTAATGCTCCTGCATGCTAAAACTTTGTGAAAATGTGCATATCGGTTAAACCAAAATAATGAATATATGAAAAAATAAAATTTTGTGAGTAGAGATGTCATTCCTGTAGGACGCTGCGAATGCTGATATCATCTCAGCACGGACTTGCTGGATGTTGTGAATGATTGATGAATGCTGCTAATGCTAACGTAGCCTCTGCACGGACTTGCTAGATTCTGTGAATGCTTCTTTGAATCTGCGATTCTTGATAGTCTGCGTAGACTTGTTGAGTCTTTGTGAATGCTTCTTTGAATACGCGATTCTTTGAGATGTTGTTTCTTGTTGTGTTTGCGAATCGCCTGGTTGCCATGATGCCTTCGACCTGTACATTGTGCGTTTGTGAACCGCATTGGTTGCAACGATGTCGTTGCATGGACACTGTGCGTTTGTGATCCGCATAGCTGAAGTGTGATCCTGTGACTGAGCTAAAGAACATACGCTCAAAGAAAACTTGTGAGTTTGGGGGGCGATTGATTCACATTGACTTTGTAGTTTTGACCCTTGATGCTCGGACGTCTGCCTTGTTTGGGCTCATAACCCCTGCCTGGTTTTCTACCTTGACTAACTATTAATGGTCCTAGTTTTGAATATGCAAAGGGCGTTTGGCCTAAAGTGGGTCTCAATGAGATTGCTTGTCTATCATGTGTATTTTCGTTATTTTCAAAAATAAAGGGAAGACTTCCTAATGGTGTGACCGAAGCCGATTTAGGCGCTCGTATCCCGAGGAATCAGTCATGGCGTAGTTCATTACAAGGAAATTGGGTAAAATTTCTAAAGGTGGGACCGGCGATATGGCGCCACGTATCCGCTGAGGAATCACGTCAAACGTAGTTCCATTTTATCACAGATAAAGGGCAAAATATATTAAACTAACTATTTTAGGACTCAGAGGGCCAGGGCAGAGGCACGAGTCCACTTGTTCAAAATGTCTTTTTGCTCTGCGTCTTGATAGTGAGTCTTGGCGGGATCATCCGCTACGACACAACTAGACGAATGACTTATTCAACGGTTAAACAATCTCCGGCAAGGAGCACCTCCTTTTCTATGGCGGTTGGTCGATGATTCAACTTTCTTCCCTTTTCGGGCTGGCGTAATAGTCCCTTCCAAACCGTTTTCTTCATCTTTAGCTATCATGTTCACATAAGCATCTTCATAACCGGGAAAAGGGTCATTGTTTACATTGAGAGGAGCATCTTTCAGCTGGATGACTCCCTCTTTGATTAACTCCTCTATTCTGTCCTTGAGTGTATAACAATTTTCGATGTCGTGTCCCTCGGCACCAGAGTGGTATGCACAATGTTTGGTTTTATCGTGCCCTCGGGAAGTAGGCCTGGGGGTATTTCTGGGAATTGGTTGAAGTATTCCTGCGGCTTTCAGCTTCTCAAACACTTGG
This sequence comes from Przewalskia tangutica, assembly GCA_029844215.1. Taxonomy (NCBI): domain Eukaryota; kingdom Viridiplantae; phylum Streptophyta; class Magnoliopsida; order Solanales; family Solanaceae; genus Przewalskia; species Przewalskia tangutica. The sequence goes on from CM056723.1 coordinate 31,605,799, forward strand.
GCTATGGGTTCAGCTAAAGGTGTATAGGTTTTGGTTGGTTTTCTCTCGGCATCTATGCGGGGTTTGGGTCCGTTTGGTGTACGGGCTCGTGATTGTGGTGAGTATGAGAGATTTGGATATGCTGGTTGGGTATGGTAAACATGATATGGGGTAGTGCAGTGCTTATAATATGACTGTGGATTTTGAGTGTTTTGGTTATAGTAAGAAGGTGGTGAGCTTTGATACACTGGGAGTTGTTCTGGCCTATGTTCCTGATTGACCATGACAGAGGGTGATGCCTCTCTTTTCCTCTGCGAGGTACCTCCGTTGGAATCTGACTGCATTACTCTGTTAGTTGCTTGTAGGGCTGTCAGGTTTGTAATCCTGCCTGTTTTAATGCCTTCTTCCACGAAGTCGCCCATTCTTACGACTTCTGTAAAACTTCGCCCAATTACACTGATCATCCTTTCATAATACGTCGCGTCTCTTAAAGACTGCACGAACAAGGTGGTCATTTCGCTCTCTGCCATTGGAGGTTGGACCTTTGCTGCTTCTGACCGCCACCTCAGGGCGTATTCCCTGAAAGTTTCTATGGATTTCTTTTCTAGTTTCATAAGATAAAATCTATCCGGGACAGTGTCAGTGTTGAATCTGAATCTATCCATGAAATCTTGTGCCATGGCATTCCAACCGTCCTATTTTCGAGGGCCTTGACATGTGTACGATCCGGCCTCGCCGGTTAGACTCACGATGAATAGTTTCATGATGATTGCTTGATTTTTCCCAACTCAATCAATTTATCGCAATATGACCTTAGATGAGCTCGGGGATTCCCTTTTCCATCGAGCATGTCAAATTTGGGCACCTTGTACCCAGGTAATTCAACGTCGAGTGCATAAGTTTTCATATTAACCGCCCGTCCCCCTTGTTCATCTGAATGATTTTGAATGCCTCTTTCAAGCTACAGATTTCTTTTGCCACATTTTCATCAACTCTAGCTCGAGTCTGCCGCTCCACTTCCTCGTATTGATCTGTCTCTTGAGAGGATACATGCATAATAAATGGTTGGCTTTCGGTCAGATGTGCTAATGCCCCATCATTGGTGTTTCTCCTTTCTGACGCCTCTGCGTCCTCTACAGGAACGGGGACGAGTCCTAAGCTGGTTCGTTCTGGTGCCTCTGGATTAGTCATTTATTGAATGGTTGTGCTTCTACAAGTCAACACGAATCAACCTTTTGGGGATAAACTAGGCAAAAATAATCCTCTAACAAATGAAGCAAACCAAGTTAGTATAATATGCAAAGAGTTGCAGGTAACACACAATAATAAGCAAATTGCAAATCAAGCGCGTGCTCTAACATGTTTGGGACCTCTTTTATGCCAGAGGGAGGCCTAAACGTCACATATGCGAGGTTATGATAGATTTGTCCAAGCCGTCAAACTGTAATGCTTTTGTTGGAAATGGCGACCAAATGACGATGCACTTTTTTCCAATTTTGGCATGTCATGATTAGGTTTGGATTTGTCTATCATTGTCACGCTACACATAATATGTTGGTTGGTCGTTGGGTTGAGAAACCCGTCGACAAATTTGGTGTTTTCCTAATTGTGGTGTCGATACAGGCCAGGCCACCTAAGGTAAATGCGTGCATGCCTTAAAATAAAGGGTGGTATAGCTCTATCACGAGTTTCTAAGATTTGGATTTCTTGGACGCTTGAGTTCAGGCGGACAACACGAGTGAGAAGGCTACGCGGCTGATCAGACGAACCGATCTAACTCCGCGCAGGCGCCAACTCTCCTAAAATTGGGGTATTTTGAAAGAAATTTGCGGGTGCGCGAAGCACACCAGCGCGTGAGTGTGTGATAGTGTGAATTCTCCAGAGTGGAAGAAATATGAGCGGAATGCCAGTTTAAGGAAAACAGTAAAAATAAATAGCAATTAAAACAATTAAACATACAAAATTAAAGCAAGAAATTTTAAGACATTCAAAACAAATAAAGCCAAGCAATAATAAACCTAGGTTTGCTATGGTCAAGAACCTCAAATCCCCAGCGGAGTCGTCATTTCTGTCACGCCCTTTTTCGACCGCGACATATTCAACTCTAACTCCTGCTTAGAAGGTTAGAAAATAAAATAAAAAGTGCTAAAAGATGCTAAAATGCTAAAGGGTGCTAAAAGACTAAAATGCTAAAGGCGCTAAAAGGGGTTGCTAAAATGCTAAAGGTGATATAAGGGTGCTGAAAGTGCTAAAGAGATGCTAAAGGGTTCGCGGAGTCGCCACCTAATTGGTTTGGGTGAATTGGGACACCTGAATGTTAACTATGTTAAAGTTAACATTGACTCCATTTTTATGGTCTACAGAACTAGTGTGAGATTCTGGGTAAGGGTTCTTTATTAATCTAGAGGGAAGGGATTAGGCACCCTCTAAGATTCGCTAACTTGCGGTTGTCCTGCCAAACCTAGGGTAAATTATTATATTATAGAAAATACGTGTTTAAAAGGATGCTGCAAAAACTTCATGAAAGAATGCATTTTTTGATAAAAGATTTATAAGACTAATGCTACAAAAATATACGTGCAGCTTAAATTGTGTATTTATAAAGTGATGCAAAATTGATGTATTTACTAAAGATATGTCTTTCATTTGCAAAATCAATTTTGATTAATATATGCAAGGTATAATATAAAAGATACTATTTTCACCATTGATAATAAGAAGATAATTTTTATTATGAAATGAATTATAATGTCATTGAGTGATTTATGAGTAAATCATCTTCTTTTGTTATGCATTAACTTTATGATTAGATATGCAAATTAAATTGTTAGACAAAAGTTTAGACATGCATATCAAGCCTAGGAAGACCAAATTTTTAATACCCAATTACTTTCTAATTATTGATTCAAGGTTTGACTATTCTAGGTGTCCTGCTAATTAGAGTAGCGTTAGTCAAATAATTACAACAAATAAATGGGGTGAGGTAGGAAATCAAAAGAAGACTCGAAGAATGGCGATGTAATTCGCCGACGGGTTGCAATTTCCAATGCGGATAGAGAAATGCACATAGATGCGGGTCTTCATTTGCCGTAGCTTGTGATGAGTCTCGCCATGAGACTCTTCATTTTTTGCTCCAATGCATTTCATATAAGAAAATAAGAAAAAGAAAAGGATTAGAAGTTGTCCAAATCTTTATTTATTAATACAAATAGGCAAGATTTATATAAACTAAAACGGGAATATAATGTAATTTAATAATATCAATTCCCAATCGGCAGATCCAAGCAATACAGACTCAAACATTGTTCAACTTGAGTTTTGGTTACAAGCAGCAATACAGGCAGAAGCGAATAAATGTAAAGTATCCAAAATAAGAAATTGAACACAGCTGATTGGAAGAGTAAGGAATTTATCATACATGGACCTAGACACACGATTTCTAGTTAACCTTGGGCTGATCGCACCATGCTCGTGATTTACACATGCTATAACACAACCACACACCAAAGCATACTAGGAAAATTGAGGGGACTCAATAAGCACAACATGCTTCAATGCTGAGTCATTGGTAAATTGTTTAAACATGTGACTCAAGGGTTGTACAAGATTTAAAGAGCAGATGCAAGGTCTACTTAGACATGATTCAAACCAGGGCATACTTAATTCTCTGAAATATGAAGGAATGGGCTCAGAATCTCAGATTAATACTTAGACGCGCAGAGATAAGTATGTGGTCGATTTAGCAGACAAGAGGGCTAGAGCAAACTACAAAGAGATGGCATTCCAGGCAAAAGAACTGGAGCCAAATAGATATACTCATATATGATGTGCAACAGGACTGATTTAATGAATGTGATGGACATAAGTAAATGGGCCAGCAGACGGGCGAGAATAACATTTTTAGATAGATAGCATCATCTAATCTAAACTAAGCTCATAATCGTGCTCAAGACATATATCATACTCTTCACTAAGGAAACACCAAAACATCACATAATTTCAAATACATAGTCAACGCAATATACTTTAGTACAAAAGTCGACTAACAACAATATCGTAGAGTACTTAGCTAATAAAACATCACAACCAGTAGAAAGCACATACTCCAAAGACATAAAATACATTAGAACAAACTAGATTTTAAAAGATATGGATTTTACTAACCAGACACAGAGAGCAATTACCAAGCAGGTATTCAGATCTCTAATCACAGAGGTTCTCCCCCACACACCACGAATACGAGTAAACCATTCCCAGATTGGTATCAACATTATAGTGTTTATAAATATAGCTAAGGGGTACTACAACATTTATGATCCATCCTAACATGTTTCACATTAGTTTAACCCACAAATTACACAACGTTCCGCAAGCAACAGACACCGTACAAACCATAAAAATGCAAATTTAAATAGAAAGTTGGGAAAAGTGATGAGTTTACCTTATAGGGCGTGACAGGAGCGTATCAAGTCGTCGATCCACTCGGAAGATTTGTTGCGATGCAATTAAAAGGGCAAAGCTTTTGATTTGAAAATAGTTGCTGGCTCATGACTGATATTGTAACGAAGAAAGGGTTTTGAATTTCCTACTCTTAGAATGCTAATTTCCGGATGCTGAGTGATTAATCGACAGACTGCTCATTTTTCGATTGCCTCTTGCCTATTTTCTCCCAATTTCTGGATGTTGGTCCATAGGCTGCTAAAATTTCTGATTTGCTTCCCCTTCTGTAAAATCCGGAAAATAAATAAATAATATATAGTTGTGGTTGGGTTAATAAAAATATATTTATATAAGAAAACAAAGAATAAATTGCATGGGATAGAGTTAGTGTTAAAGTTGGATAGATAGATAGATGAAATGAAAATAAGAAAACAAAAGAAAAACAAAAGAAAAGGAAAAAAAAAAAAAAAAAAAAAAGAAGGAAGGAAGGCATGCAGCACGTCCAACCCCTTTGCTTTCCCCTTCCCCCTTTTCATTTCCTCCTTTAACTCCTCAAGTTTTGGTCTTCTACCTCCCATAAGTTATACAAACACCCTTACTTATACACAAACAAAGTACCTACAAAGGATAGAAAATCGAGAAAAAATAAAAGTGAACAAGAAGAAAACAAACTGGAAAAATATCAAGAGGGCATGAAGAACAAGAATAAAAATATTAGGGAGCAAGGGTCACTTTTAGCAACCGAACAACAATTATTTTTACGCTTACAAGGTGAGTTTTCTCACTCAGAAATTCTTGGTAACATCCTTTATTTTAAGTTCAATACATGTTAGAATAAGAATTGAGTGTTGAAAAGAAATATTTAACTTTTGATTGTTTAGACAACTAGTTGCGTCATGAACTTTACGAACTGTTCTCACTGAGTTATAATTGTTAGAATTTGATGAAATTCGGAAGAGTGGTACACCTCTCTAATATGATCATACAGAACCAAAAATGAGGTAAAATGGACATACGGTTTGAAAGTTATCATAGTTCAAAGTTTCTGCCTTAGATTTGGCCGAAATTCAGAAAGGCATAATCACGGACTGTTTTTATTGAGTTTTACTTATTAGAATTATATGAAAATTTACATGGTTGTAAATATCTCTGTTACGGACAGATATATATAAAGATTTATTAAAACGGACTTACGAGTTGAGAGTTATTGTAGTTTGAAGTGGCTGCCTCGGATTCGTCGGAATCCAGAAGGGCAGGACGTTGAAACGTAAAACTGTACTAATATGTGGGGAATATGAAAATTGTTGATAAATGAAAGTTCTATATCTCTTTGTTGTGGACATTTTGAGACCTTACGGGCGTCTATCCGACTTACGGATTGAGAGTTATCTCTGTTTAAAGTTTCTGCCTCGGATCTATCGAGATCCAGGAAGGGCAGCGAATAAAAGTGTAAAACTGTACCAAATGGTATAGAATATGAAAGAATGGTTCACATGGAGACGTGTAGCTCTCTGTTCTCGTCGTTTTGAGAATTTATGGGGATTGAACGGGTTTACAGATTAGGAGTTATGACTATTATAAGATTGGGTGTTGTTTAATAAAAATTATGCCGAAACAAATTTCATGTGGCTGTTTTGAGGATAAATTTGTGTTAGTTACCCAAAGTAGTTTTAAATGAAATTTGGTACAGTGAAAGACCCCCGTCTTACCTTAGTTTCCGCTTGAGAAACACCTTAGTTGGAGTTATGGTTAAAACGTTATAATCGTTACAAGTATGAATGACAGAATGTTAGAAAAGAGAATAGTATTTATTTGATCTTCTGAAAAATATGAAAAGTTAATACGTGTTCACATAAATATATAAATATATAATGGATCGGGTTGCACTTGCAACAAAGCGTAAAGTGAATACGCGTTCACAAATACGTAAACATAATGGATCGGGTTGCGCGCAACAAAACGTAAAGTGAATATATGTTCACAAATACGTAAATATAATGGATCGGGTTGCGCCGCAACAAAGCGTAAAGTGAATACGTTCACAAATCGTAAACATAATGGATCGGGTTGCACGCGCAACAAAGCGTAAAGTGAATACGCGTTCACAAATACGTAAATATAATGGATCGGGTTGCAGCGCGCAACAAAGCGTAAAGTGAATACACGTTCACAAATACGTAAACATAATGGATCGGGTTGCGCCGCAACAAAGCGTAAAGTGAATACGTGTTCACGAATACGTAAATATAATGGATCGGGTTGCGCCGCAACAAATATGAAAGATGAATACATGTTCACTATATATAAATATGAAAAGTGAATACGCGTTCACAAATATATAAATGTAATAAACATGTGGAAATGCAGGGAATGTCTTAACGTATAATACGAGATAAAATGAAGTGTTAGTTAAGCGAGAATTTCCTATGAGGAGTTGTTGCATATTTAAGAATGTTGTAACTGATATGTTTTTGCAATATGCTTATTACGTTATAATGTGATTGCACTTGGAATATTGTGGTGTTACTTTGAATTGCAGGTAAGGTTCTCACTCGGCCCGGATGGTAGGGTGACTCTTTATTTAACATGTTTGGAAAGCGTGATAGAGGAAAGGCTCCACGCCAAGGCTAGCGATCGTCCATGACCTCTTGTCATACCAAGTCCATTGCTTGGGCTTGGTACTGCGCCAGTCGAGAATGTCGATTCTGATGTCTCGAAATGCCCGTATGGAATGGTCTCCTTCCAACTTAGAATAATCTTTGTCGGTATGTCTATGTAGGAATAATATTTGCGAGCATAGACTCGCGTTATGTTTTCAATAAAGTCATAAATGATTTCTTTATTGTTATTTTTATTAATAGCTCCGTATTTGAATATAAGTTTAAATTTCTAAATAAAGAGAATTAAATGGTGCTCCTGGTGGAAAATAATTGTCCAGGTGCCATCACGCCCTAAGTAAAGGCTTAGGAAAAGTCGGGGCGTGACAAGTTGGTATCAAAGCTAAACCAGGTTAAGAGATTCTAGGAAGTTTTCTTCGAGTTGGGTGTTTGAACGATTACTTATTGCGACGGTGTGCGCGCCACCTTAGTAATAAGTAAACGGAATAACATCCTAAAGTTTCACTTCTTTCATACTCTTCTCGTGCCTATCTTGAGTCTCTTCAAAGACTTGGTTCTCGTACTACCTCCTTCAAAGGATTGTGGAAGGGAGTGTACAACGATAAAATAACCAGATGTGACTGCACCACCGACCTAAAAGGTAGGAGAGGTACCAGATAGACTATGGGGCAAATTTTGTGAGAAGAAGGGAACATATCTATACAGGGAAGGACTACAAGTCTAACCCAATAGTATTTCTCGATGAGGTAGAAAACCTACTGTTTACGAGGATGTGTGGAGACGCGTAGCGTCAATTTGGTAATCGCGGTTAGTGGGCGACACACGGGTGTGGTGGAGAAATTTTAGAAGAAATCATTTTCGATGTCACCACCGATGATGTGGGGAGTTGAGTCGTATTCATTAAAAGTATATGCCTATCACCCGAAAAGATGCGCTCAGGCGTGAGTTTGAACAATTGAAACAAGAAGACAGCAATGTGAAAGAATATAATACCTAATTCATGCTATATTAATCATACAACATACATATTATTCCTACGAAGGAGAAGGTCAAAAGATTTGTGAGGTTTAAACGAACTTGGTAGAAGGTAGTGGCATTAGCCTATGATCGGACGTACCTTCAGATCGTCAACATGACAATGAGGGTAGAAGGTTTTGCCAAATCAAAGAGAGTATTCACGAAAGAGGCATTTATGTGACTCGACCTTTTCAACTATCCGATTGGAGTCATACTATAGAAAATAGTTAACTCCGTCGGAGAGAGTTCCACTCATCGATTAGAAGATAAATAAAGGTATGTGGAACTTTCATATCTCTTGAGCATGAATAGTTGTACTTATATAGTACGGTAGGCGTCTGATACTTTGATATCCTTTACTTATTTAAGAATGGCCAAGTTGGGCGAGTTAGGAGGTTAACCCACTTCTTTAAAACTATTAAGGATGTCTTAAGTTTTCAAAGTTAAGGGACTTGAAGTGTTTTGAGTATATGATACTTGTTTTGTTTTAAAAGTTTAAGTCCCTTGGAAATAGGAAAATGTAATTGACTAAGGTATAAGATTAATATAACGACTTTATGGGAAGTTGGTTATATTCGCTTTATGGAAAGTTAAAGGAGAGATTTACTTTAAGTAAGATAAGTAAGGACAAGTGACTTGATGCTATGGTTATTAGTATCTTGGAAGTTTTATATATAAAAAAAAAAGTCATTCGTTTTAAAAGAGTAGAAGTATGTAGTACTGGGGATTAAATTTCCGGATTCTTTTATTAAGACATGTTAGTGCCTTAAGTGAACTAAAATGAGAGGATATATTAATAATGTCAATAAGAAGTTAGGGGATTTCTTGACTTACTTATGTTATGTAGGATAGCCGGTTGAGCTAGGGTAAGAGTATAAATGAGGGGTAAACCCCCAAGACGTTATACCACCTTCTCCAGGGTAAGAGTATAAATGAGGGGTAAACCCCCAAGACGTTATACCACCTTCTCCAGGGTAAGAGTATAAATGAGGGGTAAACCCTCAAGACGTTATATCACCTTCTATAGGGTAAGAGTATAAATGAGGGGCAAGCCCCAAGACGTTATACCACCTTCTCCAGGGTAAGAGTATGAATGAGGGGAAAGCCCGAGGCGTCATACCATTCTCCGGGGTAAGAGTATGAATGAGGAAAGACTCAAGACGCCATACCACTGCTTGAGGTAAGAGTATAAATGAGGGGAAAACCCCAAGGCGTTATACCACATTAGTGGATTTGCTACCCATGATGCGAAGAATATCCTCACGTCGACTTATTTCCTACCTTAGGTCTCAAAAGTTATTAAGAAGTCACAAAGTAGATGCATATCGGCTAATATAGTAGATACCCAAAAAGAGTCCCAGTGATGCATGATGTCCTATTGTTTGAAAAATTTGAAGGTTTTTTCCTGAAGATCTCAGGGCCTTATAGGATAGAAGTGGAGTTCGCTATAGAGTTAATTCTGGGTACAAGACCTATTTCTATTCTTCCATATCGAATGGCCCCAGCTAAATTGAGAGAGTTAAAAGAATAATTGAAGGATCTTCTGGATAAAGGTTTTATAAGGCCTAGTGTTTCCCCTTGGGGTGCACCAGTCCTGTTTGTGAAAAAGAAAGACGGATCGCTCCGAATGTGCATCGAGTATCGAAAGCTCAATAAGGTCACGATCAAGAACCGATACTCATTACCAAGAATCGATGATCTTTTTGACCAATTTCAGGGAGCTAGCTATTTTTCCAAGATTGATCTCCGTTCGGGATATCACCAGCTGAAAATAAATCCAGATGATATATCCAAAACAACCTTTAGAACCCGATACGGCCATTATGAGTTCTTGGTCATGTCTTTTGGGTTAACCAATGCCCTAGCGGCTTTTATGGATTTAATGAACAGAATCTTCAAACCATTCCTAGATTTGTTCGTGATCGTGTTCATAGATGATATCCTAATTTCTGATAAGAGTGTTGAAGAACATGAAGAGCATCGAGGGTAGTGCTTGAATCTTGAAACATGAGAAACTATATGCTAAATTTTCAAAGTGTGAATTTTGGTTGGAAAAGGTAGCCTTTTTGGGTCATGTTGTGTCAAGGGATGGAATTATGGTAGACCCCCAGAAGATAGAAGCAGTGAAGAAGCGACCAAAACCGACTCAAAGCGGAGGTTAGAAGTTTCTTAGGTTTGGTGGGTATTATAGAAGATTCGTAAAGGTTTTCTAGTCTTGCTGCTCCTTGGCCGGTTGACTCAAAAGCGGTTAAGTATCGTGGTGGAAGCATGTGAAGCGTTTTGAAACTAAAGGGATTGTTGACTCTTGCACGATCCCAACCTTACCATCGGGACAGAAGGGTTCACGGTCTATTGCGATGCCTCAGAGTTGGGTTAGGATGTGTCTTGATGCAGTTTGGAAAGGTTATTGCGTATGCACCTAGACAATTGAAGATACATGGGAAGAATTACCCAACTCATGACTTGGAATTAGCTGCGGTGGTGTTTGCCTTACGAATATGGAGACATTATTTGTATGGTGTGCATGTGGACATATTTACAGATCATAAGAGTTTGCGATTACATAACCACGCGAAGGATTTGAATCTCAGACAAAGAAGTTGGTTAGAGTTGCTTAAGGATTATGACCTTTGTATTCTTTACCATCTGGAAAAGCCAACGTGGTGGTGGCGCACTCGATGGGAGATCAATGGGAAGCAGCCCGTTTGGCAATACAAAAGAGGGTATTGTTCGGGAGGTACAAAGATCGGGAAACCTCGGGGTTAGCTTAAGCGAGATCGGTGAAGGTAGGGTGGTGGTACATGATACCTCGCGATGCTGCCTTAGCTTGAGAAATAAAGAAAGTCGGTTTGAGGATACGGAGTTTGTTGGATTTCGGAGAGGATCAACAGAAAACCTTCACGGTTTACATTGGGAGATAATGGCGGAACCGCCGGTATAAGGGTAGGTTATGTGTTCCTAAGGTAAAGTATCTAAGGAGGAAGATCTTAGATGAGGTCACAACACAAGATATTCAATTCATCCGAGTCAACAAAATGTATCGAGGACCTCAAGGCAAATGCGGTGGGACGGGATGAAGAAGGGCGTTGCGGAGTTTGTCGGAGGTGTCTTATATGTCGGCGGTGAAATTGAACATCAAAAACGGCGGATTACTTCAGGACATTGGGGTCCCCATGTGGAAATGGGAGGCGATTCATATGGGTTTTGTAATGGTCAACGAAAACTTGAGAAAGGTATGATTCTATTTGGGTGATTGTTGATCGACTTACAAAGTCAGCCCATTTCTTACGGTCAAGACTATGTATCGTGCACCACGGTACACGATTTATTTGAAGGAGATTGTGCGGTTACGGGATTCCCTTACAAATTATTTGGATAGGGGTCTTTTGGCAAAGTTTCAGTGGTCTCGGGACAAAAGTTAAGTTAAGCCACGGCTTTCCACCATGAAAGCAGATGGGCAAGGCGAACAATCCAAACACTTGAGGACATGTTGCGATCTTGTGTGTTAGATTTTGGGGAAGCTGGTTGGACCATCTATGTCTAATTGAGTTCGCCTACAACAATAGTTTTCACTCTAGCATACAAATGGCCGTTTGAAGCATTATATGGGCGAAAATGTAGGTCTCCACTTGGATGGTTCGAGGTGGGTGAGGCCAATTGTTCGGACTGAAATCATTCAAGAAACAAATGATAAGGTACAGGATGGTTCGGAGCGGATCAAAACAGCTCATAGCCGCGTCATAAGTCTTATGCGGATCATCGAAAAGAGATCTTGAATTCCAGAGGGAAAGTATTTTTAAAAGTGTCCCCAATGAAGGGAGTGATGCGTTTTGGTAAGAAAGGAAATTGAGCCCAAGGTTTATTGGGCCATATGAGATCTTGAGAAGAGTGGGAATGTGGCTTACGAATTAGCACTTCCAGAGTTGAAGCGGTGCATCCGGTATTTCATGTGTCGATGTTCGAAAATACTGCGATCGATCCAAGTCACGTCATCCTTCCCGGAGATAGTTCTTAATAAAGAGCTTGATATGAAGAGGCTCGGTAGAAATACTTGATAGAAAGGTCCAACGCCTTAGAAATAAAGATATTGCTTAGTGAAAGTCATATGGAAGAATCACTCATGAGAGGAAGCCACCAGGAAGCGGAAGAGGCGATGAAAGTCAAATATCCATTCTATTTGACTAAGGTAATAAAAAAATGCATTACATAGTACTTCATATGTGTGTCATTTGCGTGTCTATATCGTGTGTTCTGACCTTATTCTCATTCGAGGACGAATGCTTCTTAAGGAAGGGAGAATGTGAAGCCCCAAATTTGTTACAATAACAATAAACATTATTGTGTCTATGTGATTATGTTATTATTGAGTCCATGTGATTATGTTACGACCTTATTCACATTCGAGGACGAATGTTGCTTAAGGAGGAGAGAATGTAAAATCCGGAAAATAAATAAATAATATATAGTTGTGGTTGGGTTAATAAAAATATATTTATATAAGAAAACAAAGAATAAATTGCATGGGATAGAGTTAGTGTTAAAGTTGGATAGATAGATAGATGAAATGAAAATAAGAAAACAAAAGAAAAACAAAAGAAAAACAAAAGAAAAGGAAAAAAAAAAAAAAAAAAAAGAAGGAAGGAAGGCATGCAGCACGTCCAACCCCTTTGCTTTCCCCCTTCCTCCCCCCTTTTCATTTCCCCTCCCTTTAACTCCCCTCAAGTTTTGGTCTTCTACCTCCCATAAGTTATACAAACACCCTTACTTATACACAAACAAAGTACCTACCACAAAGGATAGAAAATCAGAAAAAAATAAAAGTGAACAAGAAGAAAACAAACCTGGAAAAATATCAAGAGGACATGAAGAACAAGAATAAAAAAATATTAGGGAGCAAGGGTCACTTTTAGCAACCGAACAACAATTATTTTTACGCTTACAAGGTGAGTTTTCTCACTCAGAAATTCTTGGTAACATCCTTTATTTTAAGTTCAATACATGTTAGAATAAGAATTGAGTGTTGAAAAGAAATATTTAACTTTTGATTGTTTAGACAACTAGTTGCGTCATGAACTTTACGAACTGTTCTCACTGAGTTATAATTGTTAGAATTTGATGAAATTCGGAAGAGTGGTACACCTCTCTAATATGATCATACAGAACCAAAAATGAGGTAAAATGGACATACGGTTTGAAAGTTATCATAGTTCAAAGTTTCTGCCTTAGATTTGGCCGAAATTCAGAAAGGCATAATCACGGACTGTTTTTATTGAGTTTTACTTATTAGAATTATATGAAAATTTACATGGTTGTAAATATCTCTGTTACGGACAGATATATATAAAAATTTATTAAAACGGACTTACGAGTTGAGAGTTATTGTAGTTTGAAGTGGCTGCCTCGGATTCGTCGGAATCCAGAAGGGCAGGACGTTGAAACGTAAAACTGTACTAATATGTGGGGAATATGAAAATTGTTGCTAAATGAAAGTTCTATATCTCTTTGTTGTGGACATTTTGAGACCTTACGGGCGTCTATCCGACTTACGGATTGAGAGTTATCTCTGTTTAAAGTTTCTGCCTCGGATCTATCGAGATCCAGGAAGGGCAGCGAATAAAAGTGTAAAACTGTACCAAATGGTATAGAATATGAAAGAATGGTTCACATGGAGACGTGTAGCTCTCTATTCTCGTCGTTTTGAGAATTTATGGGGATTGAACGGGTTTACAGATTAGGAGTTATGACTATTATAAGATTGGGTGTTGTTTAATAAAAATTATGCCGAAACAAATTTCATGTGGCTGTTTTGAGGATAAATTTGTGTTAGTTACCCAAAGTAGTTTTAAATGAAATTTGGTACAGTGAAAGACCCCGCCTTACCTTAGTTTCCGCTTGAAACACCTTAGTTGGAGTTATGGTTAAAAGTTATAATCGTTACAAGTATGAATGAGAATGTTAGAAAAGATAATAGTATGTATTTGATGTTACGAACAATATGAAAAGTGAATAAGTGTTCACATAAATATATAAATATATAATGGATCGGGTTGCACGCCGCAACAAAACGTAAAGTGAATACGCGTTCACAAATACGTAAACATAATGGATCGGGTTGCACGCCGCAACAAAACGTAAAGTGAATATATGTTCACAAATACGTAAATATAATGGATCGGGTTGCACGCGCAACAAAGCGTAAAGTGAATACGCGTTCACAAATACGTAAACATAATGGATCGGGTTGCGCGCAACAAAGCGTAAAGTGAATACGCGTTCACAAATACGTAAATATAATGGATCGGGTTGCGCGCCGCAACAAAACGTAAAGTGAATATATGTTCACAAATACGTAAATATAATGGATCGGGTTGCGCGCAACAAAACGTAAAGTGAATACGCGTTCACAAATACGTAAACATAATGGATCGGGTTGCACGCGCAACAAAGCGTAAAGTGAATACGCGTTCACAAATACGTAAATATAATGGATCGGGTTGCGCGCAACAAAACGTAAAGTGAATACACGCGTTCACAAATACGTAAACATAATGGATCGGGTTGCGCAACAAAGCGTAAAGTGAATACGTGTTCACGAATACGTAAATATAATGGATCGGGTCGCAACAAATATGAAAGATGAATACATGTTCACCTATATAAATATGAAAAGTGAATACGCGTTCACAAATATATAAATGTAATAAACATGTGGAAATGCAGGGGAATGTCTTAACGTATAATACGAGATAAAATGAAGTGTTAGTTAAACCGAGAATTTCCTATGAGGAGTTGTTGCATATTTAAGAATGTTGTAACCTGATATGTTTTTGCAATATGCTTATTACGTTATAATGTGATTGCACTTGGAATATTGTGGTGTTACTTTGAATTGCAGGGTAAGGTTCTCACTCAGCCCCAGATGGTAGGGCTGACTCTTTATTTAACATGTTTCAGGAAAGCGTGATAGAGGAAAGGCTCCACGCCAAGGCTAGCGATCGTCCCGCAGCCTCTTGTCATACCAAGTCCATTGCTTCGGGCTTGGTACTCGTCAGGTTCAGAATGTCAGTTCCAGTGTCTCGGGAAATGCCCGTGTGGAATGGTCTCCCTTCCAACTTAGAATAATCTTTGTCAGTATGTCTATGTAGGAATAATATTTGCACGAGCATAGACTCGCGTTATGTTTTCAATAAAGTCATAAACAGATTTCTTTATTGTTATTTTTATTAATAGCTCCGTATTTGAATATAAGTTTAAATTTCTAAATAAAGAGAATTAAATGGTGCTCCTGGTGGAAAATAATTGTCCAGGTGCCATCACGCCCTAAGTAAAGGCTTAGGAAAAGTCGGGGCGTGACAAGTTGGTATCAAAGCTAAACCAGGTTAAGAGATTCTAGGAAGTTTTCTTCGAGTTGGGTGTTTGAACGATTACTTATTGCGACGGTGTGCGCGCCACCTTAGTAATAAGTAAACGGAATAACATCCTAAAGTTTCACTTCTTTCATACTCTTCTCGTGCCTATCTTGAGTCTCTTCAAAGACTTGGTTCTCGTACTACCTCCTTCAAAGGATTGTGGAAGGGAGTGTACAACGATAAAATAACGGATGTATTGCACCGACCTAAAAGGTAGGAGAGGTACCGAGATAGACTATGGGGCAAATTTTGTGAGAAGAAGGAACATATCTATACGGGGAAGGACTACAAGTCTAACCCAATAGTATTTCTCGATGAGGTAGAAAACCTCATGTTTACACGAGGATGTGTGGACGCATGACGTCAATTTAGTGTCGCTTGCGGTTAGTGGACGACACACGGGTGTGGTGGAGAAATTTTAGAAGAAATCATTTTCCGATGTCACCACCGATGATGTGGGGAGTTGAGCCGTATTCATTAAAAGTATATGCCTATCACCCGAAAAGATGCGCTCAGCGTGAGTTTGAACAATTGAAACAAGAAGACCGCAATGTGAAAGAATATAATACCTAATTCATGCGATCTTCATCATACAACGTCATATTATTCCTACGAAGGAGAAGGTCAAAAGATTTGTGAGGTTTAAACCGAACTTGGTAGAAAGGCGTGGCATTAGCCTATGATCGGACGTACCTTGGATCGTCAACATGACAATGAGGGTAGAAGGTTTTGCCAAATCAAAAAGAGAGTATTCACGAAAGAGGCATTTATGTGACTCGACCTTTTTCAACTATCCGATTGGAGTCATACTATAGAAAATAGTTAACTCCATCCAGAGAGAGTTCCACTTATCGTTTAGAAGATCAATAAAGGTATGTGGAACTTTCATATCTCTTGAGCATGAATAGTTGTACTTATATAGTACGGTGAGCGTCTGATACTTTGATATCCTTTACTTATTTAAGAATGGCCAAGTTGGGCGAGTTAGGAGGTTAACCCACTTCTTTAAAACTATTAAGGATGTCTTAAGTTTTCAAAGTTAAGGGACTTGAAGTGTTTTGAGTATATGATACTTGTTTTGTTTTAAAAGTTTAAGTCCCTTGGAAATAGGAAAATGTAATTGACTAAGGTATAAGATTAATATAACGACTTTATGGGAAGTTGGTTATATTCGCTTTATGGAAAGTTAAAAGGAGAGATTTACTTTAAGTAAGATAAGTAAGGACAAGTGACTTGATGCTATGGTTATTAGTATCTTGGAAGTTTTATATAAAAAAAAAAAGTCATTCGTTTTAAAAGAGTAGAAGTATGTAGTACTTGGGATTAAATGTCAGGATTGTTTTATTAAGACATGTTAGTGCCTTAAGTGAACTAAAATGAGAGGATATATTAATAATGTCAATAAGAAGTTAGGGATTTCTTGACTTACTTATGTTATGTAGGATAGCCATTGAGCTAGTGGTAAGAGTATAAATGAGGGTAAACCCCAAGACGTTATACCACCTTCTCCATGGTAAGAGTAGAAATGAGGGGTAAACCCCCAAGACGTTATACCACCTTCTCCAGGGTAAGAGTATAAATGAGGGGTAAACCCCCAAGACGTTATATCACCTTCTATAGGGTAAGAGTATAAATGAGGGGCAAGCCCCAAGACGTTATACCACCTTCTCCAGGGTAAGAGTATGAATGAGGGGAAAGCCCCAAGACGTCATACCACCTTCTCCAGGGTAAGAGTTGGCTGCTAGGGTTCTGTTTAGGAAGAGAAGGGGAAAATGAAGGGGCAGTGGGTTTCTAAAGGGACGTTTGGGCTTGCGGGTCGTGGTCTGCGAATTGGGCTTGGGCGAAATTATGGGGCTTGTGGGCTGGTAGTTATTGTTTAATTAGGTAGAGTTTTAAGTTTATTTGTTTTAGTGGTAAATGAGTGGGGTTCAAATTATTAAATTATTTTAATACCACCTTAGGTGCTTTATTAGTCTTAGCTTAGATTTAAATTATTACAATAATAAATGTGGGCGTGCTAATTAATTAGTGCTTAATGCTTTATAATGCGAGACCATTATTAAAATCTTATTTATTATACATGCTTTGTGATGTTAAATTAAAATTGAATGAGGTTTAAATTGTTTATGAAATTGCTTTGGGTTTTATGTAAATGTAGCTATAATTTTAAGGGATACTTGATACGACGCTATTGTTAAATTATTTATTTTATATATTTATTTATTTATTATTTATTTATTTGTCATTAAGAATTGTTTGAGTTTTAATTAATAGGAAATAGGGCTTAAATTATGAATAATATTCATGAAATTGCTTGTTATTAAAATGACGAATGCGGACGTGAGACTCCAAAAATGCTTAATACTCTACGTAAAAATGTGATGTCATTATTAAATCGCTTATTTGTGCATGTATTAATGTTTTATTGTTGCATTTTATTATTATAAAATTATAAAAAATTATTTTAAAAAATTAGTGTAATTTTATAGTTAATGGTTGGACGAGAGGGTCAAAATTGGGTGTCAACAGTAAGGTGGAACCGCGGTGGTGTGAGGTGATGGGACCCACTGTCACTGTCTAGGGGGTCCTTGTGGGCTCCAGGACTGCTGCTGTTGCGGACGGTTGTCTCTATTGTTGCCGCCACGATTCTTGCCATTATTCTTCCGATTCTGACCCTTGTTACCACCCCCGTTGTTGTGATTTTGAGTCATGTTTTCTGGCTTGGAAGGAGTAAAATTGAAAGCAGTCATCATGACGACAGGGCTGACCCCAATCGCCATTTTCTTAGCCAATCCGACTTCTTCCAAAGTAAGCATAGAACGGGCTTGATAAAACTCTGGCAGGGGGTTACTCTGACGAATCACCGAAGCAAAACCCTCATGATTCTCTGCAGTTGCCACGAATCATACCAGTCAACTGCAGTGTCCCGCAGCCGATGCGAACCTAATACCACTGACTCGGTCTCTGAAGCCCCGATCACCCTCATGATTCTCTGCAATTGTCGGATAAACTCCTGCGGATCATCCTCGTGCCTCACCCATAAAACTACGGTGGTGACTCAAAAAGTCTCTCGATCTCAAGCTGCGACTACGGTGAACTCACGAATCGGCCGGGCTATCTCGGCTATCCTCTGTTTGGCCACGATCACGGCGATGGCGGGCTATCTCCTTGTAGCCCATATCCTCTGCCTGGCTCTTTGGGTGGAGGCTCAGTACCTGTCTCGGCGATCACTGCTGCCTCCGGTCTTTGGGGTTGGCGGCGTCGTAGAACTTCGCCGTCAAAACACCTCGTAAGGGCCAGGGCACGTGCTCAGTGACCCTCGGTGCCTCTGCGGTAGTTCCTCTCTTGCGCTTGCCGCTGCTGCGGTTGCCTTGCGGAGACATAAGCGTCTGAGGAAAAAAATACGTCGGAGGAAATTCAACCTATAGCACGGCCATTGCACGATCTAGAGTGAAAGAATGGGAACAAATCCTAAATATCTCGCAGCCTCGATTATAGATGTGGTGCACAACACATCGATAATCAAGACTCTACTAGATACGGCTCAGACTCTTTCCGAGGATTAATCGCTCGATACCACTTTTGTCACGACCAACCGGACGTGGACCTGCCTTAACCCGGGCACCCTAGTGACACAACATCAGAGAAAACCAGCGGAATGTAAACTCAAGATAAACAACCATTAAGATATAGAATAGTCTAGCCTAAACTGGCTAACCCAAAAGTACATAAACCGAACAGTTACATCCTTAACGAACCAAGTTCTGACAAGACTACAGCCTCTAAGAATGAATAACACTATGACGACAGTGGCCCCGCCATGCCTGAATGTACAAAATAACAACGACTCAGGAGAACCATACCAAAAGTCGAGCCTCCGAAGAAATGGAGCTCCTGACACCTGAGTACAAGATCCTAGGAACGAGGATCTACCACTGCTTCTTACTGCGGCATGAACGCGGCCTCGGCGAAGGGTCGACACAACGCACCAAGTATGTAAATCGAAAATATCAGTAGTAATATCATAAGTCCGTAATACATTAAAGTTATAGATAAAACCAAATTATGTTGCCGTGCCTTACTAATAATGAGAGTAACAAGTATACATTTTATAGCATAAAAATAGAGGCTCATGATCAAAACAGGTACCTCGCCTGTAGTATCATTAAGCAATCCTACTCACGGGACTATTTCACCCGCATAGGTCCTGTGGACCCGCATGAGGTCATCCGCCTCGCCATAGGACTATTTCACCCGCACGGGACTATTTCACCCGCATGGATCTGTGGATCCGCATGAGTACCATCGCTGCACTCGCACGGGACTATTTCACCCGCACGGATCCTATGGTCGGATCCGCGTGAGTACAAGTGCCGCACTCGCATCACGGGTAGCAAATCCATGGCATAAATAATAACCCGGGTTTACGAATAATATATATATAACATAGCTCATCCGCTATCATACATAACATAAGCACTACCGCCTATCATATCATAACATAAGCACTACCGCCTATCATATCATAACATAAGCACTACCGCCTATCATATCATAACATAAGCACTACCGCCTATCATAACTTAAGCAAGTTAAGAATCACCTAACTTCTTATTAATAGTATTAATACATCCTCTCATTTTAGTATACCTAAGGCACGATCATGTCTTTTAAGAAAAATCAGAATTTAACCCAAGTATCATGCACTTAACCTTTTAAGGAATAACTCTTTTATACAAAAATTCCAAGATACTAATCACCATAGTATCAAGTTACGATTTCTTTTCAAAACAAGTCACATTTCCTTTTAAAACTATCTCAAGCTTCTAAATTAAGTGACTTCATTTCTTGTAAAACCTTAGGCAATTCATGCCTTAAAACCATTTTCCTTCCACAAGTTCAAAACATCAAAACCTTTCTCCATTAAACTTTCACAAACTAATATAACCAACTCCCCATAAAGCCGTTATATTAGAGTTAACAATAGTAAAACACATTCCCTTAAGTCCAAGGGATTTTTATACTTTTCTTTTAAACGAAGCAAGTATCAAATACTTATAACAAACGAAGATTTCCAAATCTTGACGCCTACCTTACTACATAGGTACAACTAATCATGCTCAAGAGATAGGAAAGCTCCACATACCTCTTGGTCAATCCACAAGCTAAGTCCAATTTACCGCACGTAGTATGTCAACCTAAAATGACCACAACACGTTTATCAAGCTCTAATTATAATGCAGAATTTTCCAAGTTAAAGTCACCAATTTCCTACGGAAAATTGCAGCGCTTTCCTTTGTTTCTACATACTTTGCCACCTTTTCCAAGGTCGATTTTTAACGCTCAAATGCCATGTTTAAGGCTCAACAACCAACCAACACTGCGGAATTACACACCTAAACTTTGGTGTAAAATTCAGCCCCACAAGTTACAACAACTAACCCAACAAGTCTAATGTAGTATTTAGGCAACAACATGCTCATAAAATCCCCAAACCAATTCTTTCATAATCAAACCCCATTTCTTACATGCAACTACTCTAAGTGCATTTTTTCCAACTACAAGTTCTTCCTATTAAACATGCAACGCCCAATACCAACTACAAGAGAAGAAATGTTACCTGAGTTTTAGCCAAACTTAATCCAACACCTTGCTAGCCTTTTTCTCCAAGAACACCACCACAATAGTCTTCACAAGCTTGTAATAACCTTTCCTTCCTATTACACTTTTGATTTTTCCTTAGGCTAGAATTCCTCTTGGGAATTTAGAGAAGGATGAGCTTTTAATTTAGAGAGAGATGGAGTGTAAAGATGAAAAGTTGAAAGAAATGACCAAGCCTTGGTCAATATAATGCATGTAGCGTAAAAATCGATGGGGACACTTGTCACCCTCCCATGGCCTTTTAAAACAAAAATCAGACTTTCTAAGTTTTTCGCCCAAATTTCGCTTTCGCCGCTGTTCGCTTCCACACTGCGCGCAGCTCCTCGCGGACTGATCTTTCGGCCGCGCCGCTTCCTGGCCGGGCGCTGAAACTTCAGCGACCAAGATTTCGAGCCGCGGCCACGACTTCCGCGCGGCCTACAATCACCCGCCGCGCCGCGCCGCCCGGCCAAGGCTGAGACTTCGACCGCGGTCCAGGCCCGAACCACGGGGTATAACACACCAAAACTTAAAGTCAAGTTCTATAGGGCGGTGGTTAGACCGACTATGTTGTATGGGGTGGAGTGTTGGCCAGTCAAGACTTCACACATCCAGAATATGAAAGTTGTGGAGATAAGGATGCTGAGATGGATGTGTGGGCATACAAGGAGGGATATAATTAGAAATGATGATATCCGGGACATAGTGGGAGTAACCTCGATGGAGGATAAGATGCGGGAAGCGAGGTTGAGATAGTTTAGGCATGTGTAGAAGAGAGACAAATATGTCTCAGTGTGTAAGTGTGAGAGGTTGGCTATGGACATATTAAAGAGGGATAGAGGTAGGACGAAGAAGTATTGGGGAGAAGTGATTAGACGGGATATGTCGCATGTGCAACTTACTGAGGACATGACCTTAGATAGGGGTTGTGGACGACACAAATTATGGTAGAAGGGTAGTAGGCAGTCGAGCGTAGTCCTACTTACGTTTGCAAACTGGTAGTTGTAGTGTTATTATCGTAGGCTCATTTTGCCTATCATACAAATAGGCACAATATTGTTTTATAGTCCTCTGTAATTTGTTTTCTGTTGCTATGTGTCTTTTAGTGTACTCTGTTTAGCTTATTTACATGCGCTACTTACTGCTTACTTTTTCAGAATGCGCTATTATGACTTTTTTGACCGAGTCTGACCGTTCCTCTTGCTTTGTTTTTTCTTGTGCTTATGCTTGGTCTTAAGCCGAGGGTCTCTCAGAAACAATCACTCTACCTACCAAGATAGAGGTAAGGTCTCCGTACACTCTATCCTTCCCAGACCTCACGTTGTTGTTGATCGGTGTATTTTATATACACCTTTTGAGTCATTTTTAGTAAGTATTTTACTCATTTCATTTATGTTTAGTATAATATTAGGGTTGTTTTCCTTTCTTTTGTGTCACAACGGTCAGAAATGGAGAAATGACGAAAAAGAGCTGAAATGACCATAAATGAGATGGAATTGCACACAAAAAGGGCCTAGAAATAAAGCCTAAGAAGTTCCGGGAAATATAGAAGAAATCAGACGAAGACCGGACGAACAAAGGACGAAGAAACGAAAAATCCTAAGAATCGCCACGGCGTGGCCACGACCATCAAGTCGTCCAAAGCCTCTAATTTTTCAGCGCGCCAGTCACTGGCGCCGACGCGGGATTTCTGAGTTTTGGGCCGAATTTGACACATTTTTAGAGTCCAAAAGGGATAACTTTTCCTACCTACATATTCCTTAACCCTTTTCCATAACTTTTCCTAAACCCTTTACCTAAAAGGATTCCATAACCTTTCCTACCTACATAATCCCTAACCCTTTACCTAAAGGATTCTTGGGCTATAAATAGTCTCTACATCATTAGAAGAATTCATCCATCAAAATCCTTCAATCCACAATCCATCACCCATCCCATTCCATCATCCACTATTCCATTCCATTCCATCATCCACTATTTCACAACACAATCCTTGGATGCTAGAAGGCTTGGAGACTCATTATTGAGTATATTTTTCTTTTCTTTCTTTTTGCTTTGTTTATTTCAGTTCATGTATGGAGATTATATTAGTTCTTAGCGTGACTATGGCTAGGAGCTAATTACTTTGTTAGGGATTTTCTTGTGATTCTCTTGAAACTCTTATTCATGAATTAATAAATTAGTTGATTTCTTCTTCACTTGTTTAAGATTTATTCAATAGTTGTTTTGATTGCTTGATAATTAATTGATCACTAATTATCATAATCTATATGATTTTTAATCGAAAGCCGAAGATTGTGAATATGCTATAGTTGAATAAACATAGGTTAAATCGTGGACGAAAGTACCCCAATACTTGTGTAGCTTAATAGGTTATTGCTCTTAATCCTCCTTTGTAGTCAATCTTGTCACCGAAAGGTAGAACGGTTCTCCATTGGGGTTGAGTGTTTATATTACCTTAACAGGAGTATAAAACGGTCTAGTTAACCTGATATCTTAACGTAGAAGAAGAAATTAGTCTAATTGTATTAAGGATTGAATAAAGTGGATAGTTGATGATCTTGGAAGCCCTAATTCTCCATCATAACTGATTTAAATCAAAGTATTTTTATAATTAGTTTATTTCCTGCATTATTAGTTTAGAATTCCAATTCAATTGACGTTAACCAAATAGATACCATAGGATAGATAATCGGTACTTGAAAACCAGTCCCTGAGGACGATATTCGGTCTTACCTGGACTATATTACTTGTCACGATACGTGCACTTGCGTTAGTGTGTGCATAAATCGCGCATCAAGTTTTTGGCGCCGTTGTCGGGGATTGACGTACTTTCAATATCGATTTATCTATTCTTATTTCTAATTTAGTTGCTCCAAGAACAAGTTTCTAACTTGTTCTGCGAGCATATTTTATCACCTTTTGATGTTTTTCTTATTTTACAGGTTAAATTCGGAAAAAAAAAAACGAAAAAAAAATATACAGGTCCATGGACTACTACTTCTATCAGGGGCAGTGGAGTCATCAACAGCAGCTTAACCCACAGGTTCCAGAGGAAGATCTAGATGAGTTGCAGATAGGCATACTCAGGCTCACCAAGTGCCAAACTCAGTTTATGGCTGAGACAAGAGTGTCCCTCAGAAATTTGAAGACACAAATAGGGCAACTAATGGATAGGATGAGTAATACACTTCAAGAAAATCTGCCTAGCGACATCATTATGGGAGGTGGTAAGCAAATTGAGGAACTTGAACTACACCCATCTATTGAGGAATCTGGCGAGATAGTTGGTGTAGAAAAGGAAAAGATTACTGAGATCCAATTATTCACCTTTTTGGATTCTTTGGAAATTCTTTTTCCTATACCTATTGCAAAAGAAACACCACCAGCTATCACTGTTGATCCCCAAATAGAAATTCCATACCTTCAAGGGCACCCCCTAGAGCTGAGAGATGTAGGGAATTTCACTGATCCCTACATTATAGAGAGCCTAAAAGACAAGCCTATCTTGTGTACTTGGGGGATAATCTTATGTCTGAAGCCCTTAGTTGAAAAGAGTGTTGTAGGAAAAGTGAGACCTGCAACAATAACTATGCGGATTGCAAGCAGTTCGCAGAAGGATCCAATGGGCACTCGTAAAGGTTAACTGCGTCCGGCTAAAAGACGTTAAAGACATCGCTTGTTGGGAGGCAACCCAATATTTTTAAATATGTTATTTTAATTTTTGTTTTAGTTGTTTTATTTTGTCTTGAACAGTCTCACGGTCTTGGGTTCTTGTTTTGTGTTGTTGGATGACAGGTGGACTGAAAGCTAAAACCGAGGAAAAAGGAGCAAAACATCGAAAAAGGAAAAGCTGCTGCCACGACGCAGAATCAGCGCGGCGCGGAATCTCGAGAGCCACAAGATTGGGCGCGCTTCGAATCTCGTGGCCGTGGCGGAACTTCAGAGAGCCATATTCCGTGCAAATTCCATAATTTTTCCTCCTAGACCTCCGTTATGACCGCTGTGTTGTGTCAGTAAGTTGTCCCTATTTTATTTTAGTCTTGCACACATTGGGGACAATGTGTGATTTAAGTTTGGGGGGATGTTTTATTATTTTTGAGTCTTTTTGATTTGTTTTGTGTGTGTTTTGAGTATTTTTGAGTCATTTTGTTTAATTTGTTTTTTTTATTTGATGGATCATGCATGTTGTAGTTGCTAAAGATATTGAGTGGATAAAGTGGGATAATGTAATAGAATTAAAAGCGACAATCTGTGTGCTTAAGTTAGATATACCAAAAATTCCTGACATCTAATTATTTGGAATATTTATGCTTAGCTTATGTGTGTCAGTTATGGAAAGAAGGTTGAAAAAAATGTCTAGAAAATCTGTTTGCTTGTTATTTGAGGCGAAATAGTTAAGATGTACATGTTTAGGGAGATGATTCATGCATTTCTTTGATAGCCCTTCTGACCATTTATTACCTACCCTGACATAAAATGTATCACTAGTCAACCCCTTTGAGCCTAAAATAAATATCTTTCTTTGACACCCTATGATTCCTTTGTTGTGCCATAAGTAATAATGGAAAAGTATTAGGATGAAAAGCGTGAAAAAGAGACAAAAAGAGAGTGAACAAATTTAATGCACCCCAATGAAAAATATGCAAAAGTCTAAGTTTGGGGGTGCCTGTTATTTATAATACATATCATTCTCTCAAAAGAAAAGAGGGGAGAAAGTGGGTACGAAACTAAAAAGGGAAAACCAAAAAGAAGGAAAAGGAGTTTGAATGAAAAGTGTTTATGGTACGTAATTGAGCCTAAATGCCTATTTTTACCTACCCTTGCCTAAGCCTACCTTACAACCCTTGAAAGTACTGATGATCTTTAATATGTATGTCTATGATTAGTGGAGAATAACAAGTAAACAGGTCTATAACATTTGGGAAAGATGTAATGAAATTGACATGCATAGGTTAAGTGTTTGTATTTCCATTGAACATGATCTAAGTGAATTTGCGAAATATCTAACTTGAAATTCTAGATTGCTAATTATTCATGTTATATATGTTCTAACATATTATCTCATCTTTCATCCATGATTTTGAAGAATCAATATTATAACTACTTGATCCATATCTTTGAGTTTTTGTTCGTTTTGTTTTATTTTTGTTTTGAGCTTTGCTCGAGGGCGAGCAAATGTTAAGTTTGGGGGTGTTTGATTGGTGTATTTTATATACACCTTTTGAGTCATTTTTAGTTAGTATTTTACTCATTTCATTTATGTTTAGTATAGTTTTAGGGTTGTTTTCCTTTCTTTTGTGTCACAGCGGTCAGAAATGGAGAAATGACGAAAAGGAGATGAAATGAGCATAAATGAGATGAAATTGCACACTAAAATGGCCTAGAAATGAAGCCTAAGAAGTTCCGGGAAATATAGAAGAAATCAGACGAAGACCGGACGAACAAAGGACGAAGAAACGAAAAATCCGGAAGAATGTCGTCACCGGCCATGGCGCCGACTAATCAAGTCGTCCGAAGCCTCTAATTTTCAGCCATACGCGATCATAGGTCGCTGACGTGAATTTCTGAGTTTTGAGCCGAATTTGACACATTTTTAGAGTTCAAAAGGGATAACTTTTCCTACCTACATATTCCTTAACCCTTTTCCATAACTTTTCCTAAACCCTTTACCTAAAAGGATTCCATAACCTTTCCTACCTACATAATCCCTAACTCTTTACCTAAAGGATTCTTGGGCTATAAATAGTCTCTATATCATTAGAAGAATTCATCCATCAAAATCCTTCATTCCACAATCCATCACCCATCCCATTCCATCATCCACTATTCCATTCCATTCCATTCCATCATCCACTATTCCACAACACAATCCTTGGATGCTAGAAGGCTTGGAGACTCATTATTGAGTATTTTTCTTTTCTTTCTTTTTGCTTTGTTTATTTCAGTTCATGTATGAAGATTATATTAGTTCTTAGCGTGACTATGGCTAGGAGCTAATTACTTTGTTAGGGATTTCCTTATGATTCTCTTGAAACTCTTATTCATGAATTAATAAATTAGTTGATTTCTTCTTCACTTGTTTAAGATTTATTCAATAGTTGTTTTGATTGCTTGATAATTAATTGATCACTAATTATCATAATCTATATGATTTCTAATCGAAAGCCGAAGATTGTGAATATGCTATAGTTGAATAAACATAGGTTAAATCGTGGACGAAAGTACCCCGATACTTGTGTAGCTTAATAGGTTATTGCTCTTAATCCTCCTTTGTAGTCAATCTTGTCACCGAAAGGTAGAACGGTTCTCCATTGGGGTTGAGTGTTTATATTACCTTAACAGGAGTATAAAACGGTCTAGTTAACCTGATA
Source organism: Przewalskia tangutica (assembly GCA_029844215.1). Classification (NCBI taxonomy): domain Eukaryota; kingdom Viridiplantae; phylum Streptophyta; class Magnoliopsida; order Solanales; family Solanaceae; genus Przewalskia; species Przewalskia tangutica. The sequence continues at coordinate 31,633,276 of CM056723.1, forward strand.
TCTTAACGTAGAAGAAGAAGTTAGTCTAATTGTATTAAAGATTGAATATAGTGGATAGTTGATGATCTTGGAAGATCTAATTCTCCATCATAACTGATTTAAATCAAAGTATTTTTATAATTAGTTTATTTCCTGCATTATTAGTTTAGAATTCCAATTCAATTGACGTTAACCAAATAGATACCATAGGATAGATAACCGGTACTTGAAAACCAGTCCCTGAGGACGATATTCGGTTTTACCTAGACTATATTACTTGTCATGATACGTGCACTTGCGTTAGTGTGTGCATAAATCGTGCATCAGTTGTACAAAAGAAAAGTAAGACAAACATTCTAAAACGGAAGAAGTAATAACTTTTGTCTTGGACTTAGGGCATGTTTGGTTCCGAGGAAAATATTTTCATAATAAATATTTTTTAAGAAATTTTTTTCTAGAAAAATAAATGAATTTCTTACTTATTTTCTAGTATTTGATAAAAAATTATAATGTCAAAAATATTTATATATTATCTAATAAAATACTATAGGGGTGGGATGGAGGTCGGGAGCGGGGGTTCAGGGTTAGGGTTGGGGACGTTGGTTGAGTGAGGAGGAACAAAACACGGAATGTCACTTTAATTGAACTTGTTTTCCTACTTTCATATGAGAAGTTATTTTTCTCATTTTAAAAAAACTTAGGTGGTGTTTGACCAAACTTTTGGAAGTGTTTCTGTTCTTTGGCCAAACACACTCTTTCCAGAAGCCAAAAAATGTTTCTAGATGGAAAGAGAAGCAGAAAAACCAATTTGGTGCTTCTGGAGAATATCTTTTTGCTCATTCATTGACTATGGACATATTTGTGTCATTGACTATCATATTGTCGTTACATTTCTTATGTACAATATAATATTATTTTTTGATTAAATGTTGCAATTAAATAATTTTTTTAAATTAAATTGTAAAGATATACTAATTTTTAGAAACATATGATAGAAACGAATATTTAAATAGTTTTAAATCTATTAAAATTTTTTTTTAGTAAATTTGCATAAATGTTGGCCAAACAGGAAACTGTTTCTGTTTATCAGAAGCACTTCAATAATTATAGGCCAAACACCCTAACAGATTCTCCAGAAACAGTTTCTACAGAACTACTTCTGAGAAACAGAAACACTTTTCCAGAAGCTTGGCCAAACATACCCTTATTTTCTAAGAAAAAACATTTTGGCTAATCAAACATGAAAAAAATTAAAATAATATATTGCTATCTTGATGAATATTCATGTAAATTGTTCTTAATATATCTTTTCAATGGTTTGTTATCTACTTTAGCACTTGATCAAATTCGGAAAGGAAAACTTTTGGAGAAGTATTTTAGAGTGAAATTTTAAGCAAGTAGTTTACAAGTGTTTCCAAAATGTAATTTCTATCTTGTATATTTCTTACTCAAGATTCTGTAAAATCAAGAGGATATTGGTTTATACTGTTTACTATCCGAACAGCTTTTCTAGTTTACTTTTCTTAAACCTTGTGCATAAATTGAACTCCAACGTATTTCCTATTAGAAAATGGAAGAAACATATATTAATTTTTTTTTGTGTTGAAAAACAATGTCATGTTGCAATAAATAGTCCGATTAAACAAAATAGAAAAAACAAGAAATTGCGTAGTTTTCCCTAGGGTTGTTATCGGTCCGGATACACTCGAGCACCACTCGAAAACTGGACCAAAATACCCGGATCGATACTCGGACCGAAAAGTTAACGGTACGGATACGAGTACCAGACATAAGAATTCGGACCGATAAGAATCTGGTCAAGCAACCCGGTCTAATTACCCGATAACTTATATGTTATCAGTCCCGGTCCGATATCCGGTAACTATCTTATCAATCCTTGGAATATTGCTATTATATATTGCTTTAAGTTTGTTAATATGTATTATGTAAAGCAGTAAATGCAGTAAAGTAGGGATTTTTATAAAAAAAATTATAAGTAAAGCAAATATTTTTAAGTAAATCAAGGATTTTAATATTTCGGACTGGTTTCGGATCGAAAATAGTATTCAGAACCGCACCGGTAACCTTATCGGTCCGATCCGGTCCCGGATCTATTTTCAGGACCAAATTCTTATCAATCCGATCCGGTCCCGGATCTCTTTTCAGGAACAAATTCTTATCGGTACGGTTCCGGTCCGGACCAGTAACCTTATCGGTCCGATTTCGATATGTCGATACCCAGATCGGACCGATAACATCCCTAGTTTTCCCTTTTAAATGGGCTGATTTTAATTTTTGTCCTTCAAATGATTTTTACGAAATCTGATACAAGTAGAGGCAAAAGTGCAAATGACCCATAGAAAAACTCAAGTAGATTTCTCTTAAATAACCGAAAGTCACCAGAATAAGGCCATCATGTTGTTTCCCTCTTGGGAATTAATTCAATTATTCTGAAAAGATTTCCCTGATTTTTCAGGAATTGTTGGGTCTCGGGGCTACGGATTAGTAAAAAGCGTAAGATTAAAATCGCAAAAACTAGAAAAACAAAAACAGTCACTGGATGTTGCCTTCAATGTTGAGTCAACATCTGAGGCAACATTGTGATAAAGCAGTATAAACCTTTGTAGAGTATATGCAGCGGAAAAAGTAAAGAGACACAAGGTTTATATTTTCAAGGGTATATATAAATATATCCCTTGATGGTCAATGTCCAAAAGAATTGTATAAATTATATACAATTACAAATGAATTTCTTTTTAAAAATTGAGCGTTACAAACGAAAAAGAAATTACAAACAAAAATGAAGTCGCTGATGACTTCGCCTAAAGTTACAAAGTCTAAAAGATAAAAGACAGCATCTTCATTACAATCGCTTGAACAATAAGCTTAATTTAGAATAAAGATAGCAATTGTAATGTGGGACTAGATGTTGTTATAACAACTTTAGGCAAGGTATGTTGATCCAGTTTTCTAAGGTAAAATCCAAGAGCTCTCTTGGAAGTTCTTCTTCTACAAATCTGGATACTCGATACACTAAAGTTCCCCTCTATTTATTGTGTGGAACTTCCCTTGAAATCCTCACTGATTGTTGCTTCGGTTGAGAAAAAGATGGCAGCAGCTTGGACCGAGTCTTCTTCCTGAAAATACTCAACGATCTGGACTTGGTCATACGCTGCTTTCTCTCCACGCTTTGACTGCGTCTTTCACCACGTTTTAAATACTGCATTCTTGTAAGCTTGCCTAGTTCATTTTTACTCGCAGTAATATCAACTTCTTCGGCCGGAAGAATAGGCAAAACTGTTACATAGATATTGGAAAAAATGTTGTCGCAACATCGCAGAGAATATTATTGTCTACACAAGAGACGTTGTCCTGAGAGTTTTCAGATGTTGCCTCAACATCCATCCAGCATCAACAATCTCCCCCTTTTTATTTTTCTTCACAAAACTCCATGCAATACAAAAATGACTAGGATACTGAACCTTGATGTAGTCCTCGATAATCTAAGAAACAGTAAGATCAGTGTCGTGCTCCTCCTTAACATACAGTTACTAATTTCAAGCAATTTGGTATCGATATTTTTGATTAGTTAGGTGTTACGTTCTGTTACGCATTATTTACAGCAGATGTGCAGTAAATAATCATAACATACCATAACATGTAACCATATAGCATAAACCAAAAATATCCCAAAAATTATTACAAAACAAAAAATAAGACAGTATCCAAATGTTTGTTACAAACAAACCATCAACAAGGTAATATTTCACCTAGCAGCTAACAACATCACTAAGCATAAACAACCCTCCATTCAGAAACCTGATTCTTCTTGACAGGATCAACCTCAACCAACCAGCATCTCAACCAACCAGCATCATCTTCATCTTCATCATCATCATCATCATCATCAAGCAGTCTTCAGCTCATTTCCTCCTGCGTGCTTGGCCCAACAGCAACATCTCCCCCTTTCTGTTTGCTCCCCTAGCAACAACGTCATCATCATTCTCTCTCCCTTTTTGTGAAGAAACCATGTCCTCATAGTAGCTCATTGCACGCACAAGCTTCAGAATTTGTCTCTCTAACTCAGCAATGTGCTTCCTTAGCCACTCTTTGGACATAGGGGCGGTACTCTTAATGTTGCCAGGAATGTTGACAACATCTTGTGTTGTGTTAGTGGCAACATTCTACGATGTTTCGGTGTCCCAATTTTTTCCTTCCATGATAGGTCTATAACCCTGTTCCTGCTATTCACTACTGCTCTTTGCATTGTATAAACATCTAGGGCTTTGCTCAATTTCTCTCCTTTCGGAGTTTTGAAGCTTGGTTAAGCAGTATTTGAAAAATGAGTGAGGGGTATGGAAGGGCAGAGTTTGATTGTCTTTCAGCCAGGTTTGTAACATGGTTGAAAATTATTGTTTCAAGATCAACTCTGTGATTTCTTCCAATCTTATACAGTAGGGTTTCTTGGTCAAGGGTAACAACCGTTTTATTTAACGAGGGCAACCAGTTATATATGACAATTCTGTGCAATGTTGCAAACAGTGCTGTGAGCTTCGACACTGGACTGCGAGGAGCCCAAGTGGTGATCAAATTTCCAGTGAGATATTTGATCATCCCATTAAGTTCTTCAGAAGTAGGGGTAGTTTCAGGGGTTTTATCAACATGAGGAATCCCTTGTGTGACATTTATGATCTCAAGGGTAAATTCATATACCTTGTTATAAAGGTACACTCTCCCAAATTTCTTTGAGGTTGTGTCCCTTGCAATGTGTGTCAAATTAGCATAGAACACCCTAACAACCTTTTCACAATAAGGATACTTTCCAGTCACAGAACTCAGAACCCTATGACTGCTTAAAATTTTAGTTAAACCATATTCCGAAAATGAAGAACGATCTATTATTTTTTCTCCTCTAATGCCTCTATTCTTAAACCAGTTCTATCTACTAAAGCATGTTTTACTGTGGAACATAGAAGAGTAAATCATTACCTCAGAATCTGATTCGGATTATGGATTTTCCTGTTCTGGTGGTGTGGATGCTGGTGTTGCCTCGGATGTTGGGGCAACATAGTCAGGATCAGTGTCTTATTTTTCCTCTGTTGCCTTCGATGTTGAGGCAACATTTGAACCGAAGTTCCAGTATGTTCTTCGAACCTTCTTCGGCATGAAGTTCCTTAGAGGAATGGCGTCAGACATGTCCTATTCTCCTTCCTTCTCGGCTTAGGCAGTTAAAGTGGTGGCTGAAGGTGTTGGTGTTCTGGGTAGACTCTCGGTACTGAAGTCAGAGTCAGTGTTGGTGGAAGTGGTGGAATCAACAAGGAAAGTCGACTCTTCCACAGGAAATGTCGATTCCACTCTGGTCCTTTTGGTAGATTGTCCTTCACTGAATCGTTGTTCAGAAACCCTCTTCGACCTTCTTGTCGGCATTGTCGATTTGGAATGTATCGACGCAAGCTTTGTGAAATCATGGTGTATCAACATCTATAGGGTTTCCGGAGTCTCCAGGGTAGCATACATTCAAGGGTTCGTCGGAACCCAACAAAATCATCGCTACCGAGACATCTTCCCCAGCAGGTTTTTGATCATGGGTAGCCATATAGTGTTTGTACATTTTGTTGCTATTTTTTGGGCTTGTTTATATTGGAGAGTAATCGTAGGATTTGGAAGATTTAGGGGATATGGACATGGGAAAGGGTTTTAAAGAGTTTGGCGTATTTGAGAAGTTTTGAATTTGAAAAACGGACGGTGATGTTTGGACTTCCATATGGTTTGATTGGCGGCTGACTGATGTGACAAGGCAGACACAAAAATGAGGGTTTTCATCATGACAAGCTTTAATTTACACTCAAACTCTTTTCCTTAAATTTTGATATTTAAAATATTTGAACTTTTCACATACCTAAAACAAAGAATTTTAAATGGCACAAAACATCATTAATAATTTAAAAAGAAACGATCCTCTAATTTTTGGATTTTCGTTATTTAAAGAGACGTGTTACATACCACAACCCAGAAAAAAATAAGAAAAAAACAAGATTGAACAATGTATTGGAACACGATGTTGTGAATGATGTTGGCAACATTTCCAAGTTTAACAAGCATTTTGAGACTTCAAGGATTTTCTGATTTGACAAATGGTTTTCCGTATATATTCCCTATGAGACTGATCGCAGGACAAATGTGACATTTTACCATTGTCCTTAATCAACTTAGTTGAACACATACAGATAAAAAAAAAAATATTAAGGAATTTTCAACCTTCTTGAAGCACCTGGTACTCCTATAGAATAGGAACGGTACCAAACTTAGAGCTTTTCTCTTTTTGTATAAAACCAAATCTTTAGTAGAGGCTTCGTCTTCTTATGATACTATATTTTTATGATATACAAATTTATATCATCGCAAAGAACAATATCACATTCAAACCTTGTCCTTGTGAAGTCTTGCTTGATTCTTTTGAAAAACAGTGTAATATTACTACAACACATATCTTGTACATTGACTCAAACAGTAAATGTTACCCAGAATGTTAGGACAACATTTCAGACAACATCTACCTAGCCTATCTTATTTTCAGAGAAAACGGAGACCAATAGATTTTTTTCAAGCTAGAAAATCTCTCATGATCTAGGTGTTTGGTAAAAATATCAGCTAGTTGAAAAAGAGTATCAACATGTTCGATTTGAACTAGCTGTTTTTCCACTAAGTCTCTTAAAAATGATGTTGTCGACATCACTGGCCCAATCCGAGTAACTATACCCTATTAGATTAGGATTAGTGTCTTTGGAGTACCAAATTCTCAAGTCACTTGTACCAGCAACATATCGAATGATACGCTTCACGACATTAAGATGAGATACCATGGGACTGACTTGGAACCTGGCGCAAACACACACACTAAATATGATTTCAGGGCGACTGGCAGTAAGGTATAAAAGACTACCTATCATATATCGGTACAATGTTGGGTCAACATCTTGTCCAACATCGTCTTTACATACCTGTTGCGTAGAGCCCATTGGAGTCTTCATGTGTTTATCATTTTCCGGACCAAATTTCCTAACAAGGTTCTTAGCGTACTTGCTTTTGAGATACAAATATCCCTTCTTCAACCTGTTTAATTTGCACGCCTAAGAAAAATGTTAGTTCTCCAATCATACTCATTTCAAATGTTGTCGACATCGCTTCGACAAATGACTTCAAGAAGGATTCTTTAGTCGAGCCAAAGACAATATCATCAACATAGATTTGAGCTATGATTACATCTACTCTGTGTCTTTTAATGAATAAAGTTATGTCAACTTCTCCATGGATAAAACCAAAATCAATAATAAAGTTAGTTAAGCGACCATACCATGCATGTGGTGCCTGTTTTAGACCATATAAAGCTTTCTTAAGCTTGTATACATGTTGTGGATGATGAGGATCTTCAAATCCTTTTGATTGTTCAACGTATACTTATTTGTCCAAGTATCCATTGAGAAAGACACTTTTAACGTCCATTTGGTGCAAGGTAATTTTCAAGTAACAAGCAATAGCAAGAAGCAATCTTATTGACTCAAGTCTAGCCACATGAGCAAAGGTCTCGTCATAGTCGATACCTTCAACTTGTGTATATCCTTGAGAAACAAGTCGAGTTTTGTTCCTCACAATCTTCCCTAGCTCATCTGATTTGCTTTTGAATATCCACTTGGTCCCAATAACATTATTGTTGTTCGGTCGTGGTACCAAATCCCAAACCTCATTTCGAGTAAATTGCTCAAGCTCTTCTTGCATGGCTTGAATCCAAAAATTATCTTTCAATGTTTTCTCAATATTCTTAGGTTCCATAGTAGATGTAAGACAAGACAGACTAACATGTTGGTATATGGTGGAAATGCACACATACCTTATCATTTCTCGGTAGTTCACTGGTTCTTTCTCTCTTGTTCGCCTCTCCTAAAAAACTTCCCCTATCAGTTGGTCGGGTGGATGGTTCCTCCTAATCCTCTATGGAGGGTCTCTTCTCACTTGATCATTCAGCTCAGTAGCAGACTCCTCCACGACATCGTCCTCTGTGTTCTCTCTTTGAGGTTCATATGTGTCCTCTGATGTTGGGATAATATCTGGGACAACATCTGTTGCTTCAGTGAGTTACTCCTCTTCAACTGCAACCACAATGTTGTTTTATGAAGATCTACCAGATATATCCAGCAGGTCATCAAAAATAACATTGACAAACTCCTAGATGGTCTTTGTCCGAAGGTTGTATATTCGGTAAGCATAGCTATTCTGAGAGTAGCCGACGAATATCCCCTTGTCGCTCTTAGAGTCAAAATTTGGCCAGTTTATCCTTATCATTAAGAATATAGCACACACACCCAAAGACATGAAAGTACCTAACTATAGGTTTCTTTCCATTTAACAATTCATAGGGTGTCATCTTGGTCCCTGGCCTTAGATAGACTCTATTATTTATGTGACATGCTGTGTTCAAGGCTTCTGCCCAAAACCTCTTTGATAATTGCTTAGAACTCAACATTACTCTTGCCATTTCATGTAAAGTTATGTTCTTTCTCTCGGCAACCTCATTTAGTTGAGGTGTTTTAGGTGCCGAAAATTCATGGAATATGCCTTTCTTTTCACAGAATTTTGCAAAGGTTTGATTTTCAAATTTCTTTCCATGATCAGATCTTATTCTGAAAATTGAAGATCAAAACAGATTCCTAATTCTAGAGTAAAATGTTTTAAACATCTCAAAGGTTTGTGATTTTTCCTTTAAAAAATATATCCAAGTAAATCTGGAAAAATTATCAACAATCACATAAGAGTATCTAATTCCTCCTAGGCTGTCTACCTCAATTGGACCCATAAGATCCATATGCAATAACTGGAAACAATGAGACGTACCTGAATGTTGTCCGTCGCGTTGGACAACATTGTGAGAGACTCGAGTCTGCTTTCCTTCAAATAATCTTCACACATTGTTTTATTTTTTGTATCCAGTCTGGGAATGCCTTTGATAGCTTCAAACAAGATCAACTTCTCCAAGGTGCCGTAGTTGACATGTCTCAACTTCTGGTGCCAAAGTGTCAAGTCACATGGGCGAATGTATGAAGGTACGACAATGGAGCCCAGTCTGGTCTGAGGATGAGTGGGACTACCTTTGCGGAGTTGCAAAAAGTTTTTCTCTACCTACTAGATAGCAGTTATCTCTGGTTCGGGTTCCTGACATGACACACTTATTTGCAGAATCCATAACTTTGTATCCAAGTTTGTTGAATTTTACCTTTAGATCGTCATCACATAGTTGGCTTATGCTAAAGAGATTAGAAACTAAACCTTCTACATGAAGCACATTCTTCAAGACTGATACATTTGGAACATTAAGAGTTCTTCTACCAATAATCTTACTCTTACTTCATCTTCAAAAGTCACGTACCTGATGCGCGTAATATGCACACACTTTTAAACGCAAGTGCACGTTATCGTATCAAGTAGTATAGTCTTAGATAAGACCGAATATCGTCCTCTAGGATTAGGGTTCAATTACCAACTATCTATTTTCTAGTATCTATTTGGTGAATTAATGATTGATTGTTTTGTTTATAACTAAGAATTATTAAAGACAAGTAAATATAAAGAATTACTTCAGATGTGATGAGAATAGGGCTTCTATGTATCCTCACTATCCGCTTATGCTACTTACTAATGCATTACTTATGGTGTTCTTCTTTTGGAGAAAGCAGTTTACTGAAATCGCTTTTATACTCCGTTAGGGTTATATAAACACTCAACCCCGATTGTTCCTTACCTAACTTTCGCTGATAAGGGTAACTCTATAGGAGGATTAAGAACAAAAACCTAGTTGACCGTCACGCACAATGCGCAAAATTAGGGTTGTTAAGCCTCTCATCAACGATACAAAACTAATTGAGGTATTTTCATCCCCAATTCAAGCCTGTCTACCCAACTTACATCATATTCACAATCCCCCCTTTTCAGAATCTGATTAGAAATCATATAGTGATAACTAGTTGTCAATTAGCTACCAAGAATTCAACTCAATTATTGGATAGATCTCTCAATAAGAAAAATAACCATAAGCATGCATTAATTTATAACATAAGTTTCAAGAAGTTCAACATAGAAAGCCTTATAGGAGAATTAGTTCCTAGCCATAAAGATGACAAGAACTAATTCCAAGTTCATCATGCAAAAACTGAATTAAAGAAAAGAAAAAGGAAAGAAATTACTAAGTTTAGGTCTCCAATCTCCTAGCAAGAAAATCTTGTGTTGTCAAGAAAAGGGAACTCTCAAAAACTGCCTAGGGTTCTCCTTATATAGGTTTAAAACGCCTCCTTCTTTTTCCTCGCAGTTCGCCCAAAATCCGTCAAAAGACCTAATTTTTCCGCGGCGCCGGAAGTTCTGCGATCCGTCGGGTGTTTTGGCACCGCGGCCGTGATATCTGCTGTCTGAGGGCGCCGCGGCGCTGAATCTTCTGTAGCTCCTCGGATGTTTAGCGCCGCATCGTCTGAAGCTCTTCGGATAGTGGCGCGCGTAGCTGCGCGCCTGGATCTTCGCGCCTTCTCGAATGATGGCGCGCCCTCGCTTCGATCGCAGGAGCGCCGCGGCTACCGTCTGGATTTTTGCCTTGTTCGCCACTTTCTCTGTTTTCATCTTTGGCATCTCCTCTTTTGCCCTCTTTTTGCTCCTTTTTCGCCATTTGGCCATTTCAACCACTTTGACTCAATAGAAAGAAAAACTATCCTAATACGACACTTATATGTGCAAAATGGGACAAAAGACTAACTAAAACCGACTCAAAAGGTGTATACAAAATACACCGATCAGTACCCTCCGTTGAATGCTCCATACTCCTTCAAGAGACTTTTGGTACCTGTCATATGACGTGAGCAGCCACTATCGAAGTACCAAGAACCTGTAATATTGGTACGCAGGGCAGTTATGCACACATTACATTTCAGATTCAGTTTGGGTACCCACTCCTTTTCAAACTTTTTCTTCCTTTTGCTTTCAGGCTTGTTGCTTTGAATGTTGTCAGTGATGTTGGGCAATATTGGTGACAACACTTTAGGCAATAGGCTGAGTGAAAAGTTTTGAAATTTGTAGCAGTAGGGCATAAGATGTTCTGACTTTTTACAGAAGCTACATACAAACTTCGATCAAATCATAGTGCTCCGAGAGTTACAGGCATTTTCTTTGACAAATTTTATCCTCTCAGTCTGACTAAGGATCCTGGAAGTATTGGTTTTCTTAGGAGATTGGTAACCAAGCCCAGTCCTTGTGGGATTGCCGAAGTTCAGTATTTCATCCAGTTTGGAGGTTCCCATGTTGATCCTTTGAAATGTGGCCTCAACTGTGTTAAATAGTGCACGAATCTTACCAAGCTCTAGATCCTTCTTGATAAGTGTCACCTCTAATCGGTTGATTATGTCACGACCCTATCCCGGGCCCATGACTGGTGACCTACCTGGGCACCCCCTCTTATACCCTCACATCACATATAATACAGAGGCCAATAAAATATGGAAACTGTATAAGTAGCAGCAAGACACGCCGGTGAGGCTGCCGCTATATATATATATAAAAGGGAATAACCCAACAATACAATTATACATTTGGCCCCAAAATAAATACAACTCCCGCAAGTGCAGCCCACAGATGAATACAGACCTCTAAGAGCTTGGACACATAACTATGATGGGACAGGACCCCGCCATACCCCTGAATGTACATAAGACTGTAACTCCGTACCAAAAGACAAGCCTCCGAAATGATGGAGGTTCCTCAAAAATAGAACAGAGATCCTAAGAGCGAGGATCACCAAACTGTGTACCTACACCTGCAGCAGGAAATGTAGCCCCCGAGGAAAGGGGGTCAGTACGAAAGATGTACGAAGTATGTGAAACTGAAAGTACTGTAATGAAATCATAACAGTCCAAATAAAGCAGGAGACAAGTATGATAACCAAAATAACAGTACAACTGTGCCTTGTAAATATGAGAGTAATGAGAATCAACTTTACCTTTTTTTAAAAGACCATTTCACAATATAAATAATCATGACAAAATCAGGGACACCTGCCCTCGGAATCATTATGCAATTCTAACCATGGGTCTTTAACCCGCAATATAAAAGCATGCCCGTGGAATTCCTTCATCACTGTCAGCATGTACAAAGTATAATATGTAACCAGTATCAAGGAAGCATGCCCGTGGAATTCCTTCATTTCGGGAACATTTCATCATGAAGTGCTAGTCCATGGAATAATGTAATCACTCGGGGATTGAACCCGCATCATGGACGCACGCCAACGGAATTCCTCCATCGTGAAAGCATGTCCATGGAAAAATATAGTGGAAGCATGCCCATGGAATTCCTCCATCATGTAAACATGTCCACATAAATAATACAATAATGTGGTCGGCCCTCCAACTAGGGAAGCAGTTGTAAAGAAATATAACACTTGCACGAAAAGCTATTATGAGCAAACATATGCTAGTTAAAACATGTACGTCCACCGTACCAACATTTTATAAGGTTCATGCTCAAGGAAAGATAGGAAGAGTTCCACATACCTCTTCGGCTAATCCACACGCTAAGTAGAATACGCCACACGTAGAACTTCAACCTATAATGACAGTAATACTTCTATCAACTTCTAGCTCACTTAGTATAAGACATACACCAAGTAATTTCTCTCTTATTCTACGAAAATTTGGGCAGCACTTCCTTTGTTTATACGTACTTTACCACATTTTCCAAGGCCCAAATTCAACAACAATCAAGCCACACTTAAGGGCACAACCAACAGTTAACCAAAGGGGATTACACGCCTACTTGACGTGTAAAATTCTACCCCACAATCACATAAAAACAGTCCATAAAAACAATCCACAATTAATCAACATTAAGGGTACAATGTGAAGCCTTTAACACCCTTATTCCTTAGGACTTTCATTAGCAATTTTACCATATTAATCATACATGTTGGTGGCTGATTTTTCAGCATTATAACACCCCAAAACAGTCCCTAAAATGACACAACAACGTTTAACCGTTTTGGGCATTTTTTCGGCCACAACAACTACAACAATCCAAAGCCTTTTTTCCACAATCCTTTATAATCCGATTCACATTTCAACACTTATATATATACTCCATATTAAATATCAATAACAAGATTACTTTATTTTAACATGGAACAAGTGTAAATAACAACAATAATATCCAACGAATCCAACGACGCCAAGATTCCCTAGTCTCGGCCAACACCAATATCTATTACTTACACTTCTTATTTTTCATTTCTTTCTTAATACAAATTCATCCCTTAAACATAACAACATGTAATATCCAATTACTTTAAAAGAAGAAGAACTCTTACCTTATTTTGAGCCCAAAAAATCATCCAAAACAGTCCCAAGTCTCACGAAAATTTGCTCCTCCTCTACACCTCTTCTTCAAGTTCCAATCACGGATATGTATCCTCTACAACCTTACACCCATCTTGCCTTCATGTTTTCCTTCCAAAAAGTTCATAACAAGTTAAGGGCTTCAAGACCTATTTTCGTCCATGCACCATATCTCCCTCTTATGTGTATTAAACTTGGCTTAGAACTTAGACTAAGTGCTTAATCTTGGAAATAAACTAAGTTGACCTTGTTCTTCTCTTTGGATATGAGATTTTCGAAATTCTCAAGGTTAAGGAGAGATGAGGGTTTGAGAAAGATGAAGATATTTTCTTGTGAATTCAAGTCTTCAAGACTTGTCTTAATATAAGTGTAGCAATACAAGTGGAGGGGGACCCATGACACCCCACTTCCCCACCTTCAAATAAATATCTCATACTTAGCCTTTTTTTCATGAAATTTCGATGGCCTCAACATACATATACCAAGACTTAATTAATTTAATACTTAGTCCATAATTCTATTGGAAAGAATTCAACCACACGTATCAATTCTCGCCGTCACATTTGTAGTATCTAAAATTATTCCGTAGAGAAAATGTAAATATACTTTCCTCTCAACTTTCAAATCTAATTTCCATAACCATGTTCTCACTTAGTAGCTATGGAACTACAGGGTGTAACATTCTTCCCCCATTAGAAACATTCGTCCCGAATGTTCATACTAGGTCTAAAGCTATACAAATCTCGGCATAGTCTCTTAACTATACCTAACAACCAATATTCAACAAACACGAAGATGCCTCACATGGCCACAATATAACACATAGTCTTATTCTTAACACAATATAGTCAAGTAAGGTATATAATTACCTGGAGGTGTAGGGAACAAGTGAGGATACTTCCTCTGCATATCATCTTCTGCTTCCCAGGTCATCTCCTCCCTATTGTTGTTTCACCACAATACCTTGATGGAAGCCACATCCTTAGTCCGCAACCTCTGGACCTGGTGATCAAGTATGGCTATGGGACTCTCCTCATAAGCCAACTCCTCTATCATCTGGACATCATCTACTGGGTAGACTCTAGATGGATCACCAATATACTTACGTAGCATTGATACGTGGAAAACTAGATGTACCGCTTCCAAATCTGATGGTAGATCTAACTCATAGGCAACCTTACCTACCCTACGAATAATCTGGTAAGGCCCAATTTACCTCGGGCTAAGCTTCCCCTTCTTACCAAACCTCATCACACCCTTCATGGGTGATACCTTCAAGAAAACCCAATCGTCAAGTTGAAACTCCAAGTGCCTACGTTGATTATCTGCATAAGACTTCTGTCGACTCTGGGCTGCTAACAACCTCTCCCGGATAAACTTCACCTTATCCATAGCTTGCTGAACCAAGTCTGGACCTACTAACTTAGCCTCGCCAACATCAAACCAACTAATCGGCGACCTGCACTTCCTTCCATATAAGGCCTCATACGGGGCCATCTGAATACTAGAATGGTAGCTGTTGTTATATGCAAACTCCACAAGTGGCAAATGATCCTCCCAGCTACCCCTGAAATCAATAATACAGGCCCTCAGCATATCCTCAAGTATCTGGATAGTACGCTCTGCCTGCCCATCAGCCTGAGGATGAAACGCAGTACTGAGACTCACATGTGTCTCTAGCCCCTTCTAGAATGACCTCCAGAAGTTAGTTGTAAACTGAGCTCCTCTGTCATCGGAATCAACCAACTAAATCCCAAGGCTCGCTAGCTGATGTATCTCACGAACCATTTCCCTTCTATCTGGCTGCGCATCCGTCAGACTACCCATAGATCTACGACTAAGAGCATCTGCAACCACATTGGCTTTCCCTGGGTGGTATAGAATATCAACATCATAGTCCTTAAGTAACTCTAACCACCGTATCTGCCGCAAGTTCAGCTCTTTCTGTTTGAAGATATACTGGAGACTCTTGTGATTGGTATAAATGTCAACATGAACCCCATATAGATAGTGTCTCCATATCTTCAAAGCATGTATCACTGCCGCTAACTCCAAATCATGAGTAGGGTAGTTATGCTCATGCTTCCTGAGCTGTTGGGACGCGTAAGCTATGACCTTACTATGCTGCATCAACACACACCCTAGCCCAACACCTGAAGCATCACAATACACGACATAACCCTCTAATCCCTCGGGAAGAGTAAGAACCGGAGCCGTCGTCAACTTATCCTTCAATAACTGGAAGCCCTTCACACAAGCATTCGTCCATTGGAACTTAGCCGCCTTCTGAGTTAGCCTAGTCAAAGGTGTTGAGATCGAAGCGAACTTTTTCACAAACCTCTGATAATACCCCGCTAGCCCCAGAAAACTACGCACCTCAGTAGGCGTAGTAGGTCGTGCCAGGTCTTCACCGCCTCAATCTTTTGAGTATCCACCCGAATACCGTCGGCTCCGATAATATGCCCCAAAAATACCACTGAGGTCAACCAGAACTCACACTTCGAAAACTTGACATACAACTGCCGGCGCTGGAGGACTCCAAGTATTGTCCTCAAATGATCTGCATGCTCCTGCTCTGAACGAGAATAAACCAGGATGTCATCAATGAATACTATAACAAACGTATCCAAAAATGGCTTGAACACCCGGTTCATCAAATCCATAAACACCGCTGGAGCATTAGTCAACCCAAAAGACATCACCCTGAACTCATAATGCCCGTATCGGGTCCTAAATGCAGTCTTCAGGATATCTGCCGCTCTAACTCGCACCTGATGATAGCCGGATCGCAGGTCTATCTTGGAGAACCACCTAGCACCCTGCAACTGGTCAAACAAATCATCAATCCTGGGGAGGGGATACCTATTCTTGATGGTTACCTTGTTCAGCTGCCTATAGTCAATACACATACGCAGCGACCCATCATTCTTCTTCAAAAACAACACTGGTGCTGCCCAAGGTGATGTATTAGGATTAATAAAGCCTTTTTCCAGCAAGTCTCTCAGATGGTCCTTCAACTCAGCAGGTGCCATTCTGTACGGCGGAATGAATATCGGTCGGGTATCTGGCAGAACATCAATACATAACTTTATCTCCCTCTCTGGAGGAATATCTGGGATATCATCAGGGAATACATCTGGGAATTCACTAACAACCGGAACCGACTGAAGAGCTGGTACCTCAGCCTCCGTATCGAACACCCGAATCAGATGATAGATATACCCCTTTCGAACCATATTCCTGGCCTTGAGGTAAGAAATAAACCTACCCCTCGGCGATGCATTATTCCCTTTCCACTCAATAACCGGCTCACCGGGAAACTGGAATCGGACTAACCTCTCTCTACAGTCAACATTGGCATAACAGGAAGCCAACCAATCCATACCTTAATCACCCTCATCGTCCGCTGGATCTGACGGATGAACTCCTGAGGATCATCCTCAGGCCTCGACCCATAAAACTCTGGCGGACTACAACTTCGAAGTCCGGACTCAAACTATACGCTCTGGGTTAGCACGGGCTCCTGCGTGAGTGCGTCACGCTACTATCCTAGCGATGGTTGGATCAGTATCCTGAAGTCCACATCCTCCGCCGGCTGAGGAACTGGAGGCTCAAATATCGGGGCCTCTGGAGCTGCTCTAAGCTCCTCTGGTATTGGCGGTGTAACCGAGCTTGCCGACTGGGCCACAATCTCAGGCATAGTCTGGACCTGAGCCCTAGTAACTCTCTGTGCGGCTAGCGACTCCTGCATCGACTTGCCCTTCGGCACCGTTGCCTCTCTTGAGGCATACCAGAACACAATAATACGTTATAGAGGGATCAATCTAATAACACAGCTCTATTGCACGATCTTAGAGTGAGAAGAAAAGAAATCAATCCTAAATATTCTGTTAGCCTCCTGTTTATAGGTGTGGTGCACAACACACCGATAACCAAGACTCTACTAGACACGGTCTGTAGACATTCTGAGGACTAGCTGCTCTGATACCACTTTTGTCACGACCCGACCCCGGACCCGTGACTGGTGCCCTACCTGGGCACCCCCTCTTATACCCTCACATCACATATAAGACATAGGCCAATAAAATATGGAAACTGGATAAGTAGTAACAAGGCACGCCGGTGAGGCTGCCGCTATATATATATAAAAAGGGAATAACCCAACAATACAGTTATATATTTGGCCCTAAAATAAATACAAACCCCGCAAGTCCAGCCCACATATGAATACAGACCTCTAAGAGTTTAGACACATAACTATGACGGAACAGGGCCCCGCCATACCCCTGAATGTACATAAGCATCAGAACTCGCGTCAAAAGACAAGCCTCCGAAATGATGGAGCTTCCTCAAAAATTGAACAGAGATCCTAAGAGCGAGGATCACCAAACTGTATACCTACACCTGCGGCATGAAACGCATCCCCCGAGGAAAGGGGGTCAGTACGAAAGATGTACCAAGTATGTGAAACTGAAAGTACTGTAATAAAATAATAACTGTCCAAATAAAGCAGGAGACAAGTATGATAACCAAAATAACAATATAATTGTGCCTTGTAAATATGAGAGTAATGAGAATCAACTTTACTTTTTTTAAAAGTCCATTTCACAATATAAACAGTCATGTCAAAATCAGGGACACCTGCCCTCAGAATCATTATGCAATTCTAACCATGGGTCTTAAGCCCGCAATATAAAAGCATGCCCATGGAATTCCTTCATCACTGTCAGCATGTACAAAGTATAATATGTAACCAGTATCAAGGAAGCATGCCCGTGGAATTCCTTCATCTCGGGAACATGTCATCATGGAGAGCTAATCCACGGAATAATGTAATCACCTGGGGATTGAACCCGCATCATGACCGCACGCCAACGGAATTCCTCCATCATGAAAACATGTCCATGGAACAATATAGTGGAAGAATGCCCATGGAATTCCTCCATCATGTAAACATGTCCACATAAATAATACAATAATGTGGCCGACCCTCCAACGAGGGATGCAGTGGTATAGAAATATAACACTTTCACGAAAGGCTATTATGAGCAAACATATGCTAGTTAAATACTCTTTGACTCTCATTAGAATAAAATGAATGAACTACCATTTTATAAAACTCAATGCACTTTTCATGTCATGTAATATTTAAGGACTTGAACCCCAAAAGTACTATGTACATCTATTTTTATAAAAGAATCATTTCGTGTAATAAACTCCAAGATACTAACACTCGTAGTATCAAGACACTTCCACTTTTTAAAATCAAGTTACTTACTCCTTTAAACTCAATTGACTCACACTTTACAATTCAAGTCAAGTATACTTTCATATAATACAATGAATTCGATTTCATTTAAAACATGTACGTCCACCGTACCAACAATTTATAAGGTTCATGCTCTAGGAAAGATAGGAAGAGTTCCATATACCTCTTCGGCTAATCCACACGCTAAGTAGAATACGCCACACGTAGAACTTCAACCTATAATGACAGTAATACTTCTATCAACGTCTAGCTCACTTAGTATAAGACATACACCAAGTAATTGCCCTCTTATTCTACGAAAATTTGGGCAGCACTTCCTTTGTTTATACGTACTTTACCACCTTTTTCATGGCCCAAATTCAACAACAATCAAGACACACTTAAGGGAACAACCAACAGTTAACCAAAGGGGATTACACGCCTACTTGACGTGTAAAATTCTGCCCCACAACCACATAAAAACAGTCCACAATTAATCAACATTAAGGTTACAATGTGAAGCTTTTAACACCCTTATTCCTTAGGACTTTCATTAGCAATTTTACCATATTAATCATACATGTTGGTGGCTGATTTTTCAGCATTATAACACTCCAAAATATTCCCTAAAATGACACAACAACGTCTAACCATTTTGAGCAGTTTTTCGGCCACAACAACTACAACAATCCAAAGCCCTTTTCCCATAATCCTTTATATTCCGATTCATATTTCAACACTTATATATATACTCCATATCAAATATCAATAACAAGATTACTTCATTTTAACATGCAACAAGTTTAAATAACAACAATAATATCCAACGAATCCAACGACGCCAAGATTCCATAGTCTCGGCCAACACCAATATCTATTACTTACACGTCTTATTTTCCATTTTTTTCTTAATACAGATTCATCCCTTAAACATAACAACATGTAATATCCAATTACTTTAAAAGAAGAAGAACTCTTACCTTATTTTGAGCCCAAAAATCGTCCAAAACAGTCCCAAGTCTCACGAAAATTTGCTCCTCTTCTACACCTCTTCTTCAAGTTCCAATCACGTATATGTATCCTCTACAACCTTACACCCATCTTTCCTTCATGTTTTCCTTCCAAAAAGTTCATAACAAGTTAAGGGCTTCAAGACCTATTTTCGGCCATGCACCATATCTCCCTCTTGTGTGTATTAAACTTGGCTTAGAACTTAGTATATGTGCTTAATCTTGGAAATAAACTAAGTTGATCTTGTTCTTCTCTTTGGATATGAGATTTTCGAAATTCTCAAAGTTAAGGAGAGATTAGGGTTTGAGAAAGATGAAGATATTTTCTTGTGAATTCAAGTCTTCAAGACTTGTCTTAATATAAGTGTAGCAATACAAGTGGAAGGGGACCCATGACACCCCACTTGTCCACCTTCAAATAAATATCTCATACTTAGCCATTTTTTTCCATGAAATTTCGATGGCCTCAACATACATATACCATATACCAAGACTTAATTAATTTAATACTTAGTCCATAATTATATTGGAAAGAATTCAACCACACGTATCAATTCTCGCCGTCACATTTGTAGTATCCAAAATTATTCCGTAGAGAAAATGTAAATATATTTTCCTTCCAACTTTCAAATCTAATTTCCATAACCATGTTCTCACTTAGTAGCTATGGAACTACGGGGTGTAACAAATTGTGTCTTTCAAATTGCTATTCTCAAGAGTCAATTATTTTGCTTTTGAGTCTAGTTGCTCAGATTTAGTGATTAAGGCTTTACAAAGATTTTGTAATTTCTTTATCATTTCGTCTTTGAAGTCAACTAGATCCAAATCTGCAACCTCAATTGAAGAAATAAATCCACTAAAATAATTTACATAAGAATAATCAAAGTATACATACCTCTCTGATGGTGCATGCATTCCAGATGTGGAATCCGATGTTATTTCTGATGTTGTCGCAACATCGTCAACATCATCTTCATCGTCAGACAGTGAGTGTTCAAACATGGCTGCAAGAATTGCCTGTGGTTCTTCTTCTTGATCTTCTTCTTCCTCTTCATTCTCATCATCACTGAGGGTTACCCACATAACCTTACCAATTTTCGTAAGAATGTTTGCACACTCATTAGCGTAGTGTCCCCAACCCGAGCATGCATGGCACTGCACTCCCTCGAGTTGTTTGGGATTGTAATTGGTACCGTCGGAGTTGGATTTCCTTAGTGAATTGTGATTTCTCTGCTCAGAAGGTGACCTTGTTGGCTGCTTATTGAAAAGAGGGTTCTAATGCTTATTATAATTGACTTTGTTACGATCAGTGTTGATTTTCTCACCACCGAATTGAATCGACGAATGAGTAAGGCAACAGTGGCATCGCTTCCCAGTTCCTCCAGGTTTTCTTCCCCGTTTTCCAATTCAGATTTCGAGGTTTGTCCTTGGAGTGCCAACGCCTTGCCTTTGTAAGATCTCTTTGGCTCTTCATGTTCATCTCATATGTTTGAAAGATGCTCATCAAGGCATGAAGATCCATAGTAGCAAAATTATGGGCCTCTTCAATAGCACAAATCTTAGTATTGAATCTTTCAGGAAGAGATCTGAGAGCCTTATCCACAAGTTGTGTGTTGATTAAAGGTGACCCAAGCACTTGACACTGATTAGCAATGTCAATCAACTTTTCAAAATAGGATTTTATGTCATCAGACTCTTCCATCCTTAAGCGTTCGTATTGATTCAAGATCGTGCGAAGCTTTGTACGTAGAACACTTGAGGTTCCCTCACAATGGGTTTGTAAGGTTTTCCAAGCATCCTTGGCCGTTGTGCAATTCTGGATAAGCTTGAGCATATAGATGTCTACCCATCCAAATATCGCATTTAGAGCCTTTTCATTAAAGCTTGCCGTGTTGATTTATTTCTGGGTCCATTCAAACTCGGGTTTAGTGAGTACATCACTATCCTCATCTGCTGGGTACTTGGGGATTACATAGCCTTCGAAAACTGATCTCCATGCTCGAACATCAATAGATTTGATGTGTGAACGTAGGCGAATTTTCCAGTATGCGTAGTTATATCTGTCAAGAATTGAAAATCTACCAACGTTTTGTAAAGCTGAATCCATAGTCGTAATATTCAGAATCAAACACTTATTGTATCAAGTGCAGACTCTAATACCACTTGTTGGGTCCCGGGGCTACGGATTAGTAAAAAGCGTAAGATTAAAATCGTAAAAACTAGAACAACAAAAATAGTCATTGGATGTTGCCTTCAATGTTGAGTCAACATCTGAGGCAACATTGTGATAAAATAGTATAAACCTTTATAGAGTAAATGCAACGGAAAAAGTAAAGAGACACAAGGTTTATATTTTCAAGGGTATATATTAATATATCCCTTGATGATCGATGACCAAAATAATTGTATAAATTATATACAATTACAAATGAATTTATTTTTACAAATTGAGCGTTACAAATGAAAAAGAAATTACAAACAAAAATGAAGTCGCAGATGACTTCGCCTAAAGTTACAAAGTCTAAAAGATAAAAGACAACATCTTCATTACAATCGCTTGAACAATAAGCTTAATCTAGAATAAAGATATCAATTGTAATGTGAGACTAGATGTTGTTAAAACAACTTTAGGCAAGGTATGTTGATCCAGTTTTCTAAGGTAAAATCCGAGAGCTCTCTTAGAAGTTCTTCTTCTACAATATCGATACTCGATACACTGAAGTTCCCCTCTATTTATAGTGTGGAACTTCCCTTGAAATCCTCACTGATTGTTGCGGAGGTTGAGCAAAAGATGACAGCAGCTTGGACCGAGTCTTCCTCCTGAAAATTCTCAACGATCTGGACTTGGTCATACGCTGCTTTCTCTCCACTCTTTGACTGCGTCTTTCACCACGTTTTAAACACTGCATTCTTGTAATATTGCCTAGGTCATTTTTACTCGCAGTAATATCAACTGCTACAAGTAGGAAGAATAAAATCAGCATTAGAGATATTGGCAGAAATGTTATCGCAACATCGCAGGCAATATTCTTGTCTACACAAGAGATGTTGTCCTGAGAGTTTTCAGATGGCGCCTCAACATCCATCCAACATTAACAGGAATCACAATAGCGGAAATTATATTCTTCTTTCTACGCAAATAGCAAATCATACAATATCTACTTTCTTTATACCCCAAATGGATTTGTTTTTTTTTTAATTTAACTTTTGGAGGGTCAACTAAATTCCACAAATTTTGATGAGATGAATTTGCGAATTCCAAAACCAAGTTGTGACACTTTTATAATTTTTTTAGCTAATTTCCTCACACCAGATGCCTGTACTCCCCTCTAAAAAGGGAAAGGAATGAGCATGCGTGATGGAAAATAAAGTAAGTGCAAATCACGAAGATCGGGGTTCAAATTTAGGTTTATGTTAAAAAATATAGTTAAGTGACTTAGGTGAAAAAAATGACAGTTATGTGATTTTCGTGTTAGAAAACATATTGTAGGCTAGAAGCCCATCTTATTAAGCTGAGCCCAAACTGAAGCTTTACATTTGAGTGTTTAGTTTGTCTGAAGATATAGGAGAAGCCCATCGTATTAAGCCCATGTATTTAGGGTTTTTATCCAAGACATAATGTTTACTGGACATTTTTCGCCCTTATTTTATAGAAATATCATTGTTAATTTACCGTGAAATTTAAATTTCACATGTAAAATTTGAAATTTCATGATAATCGCTATTTTTTAATTATAAAGATTGAAAAGTGGCTATTTGTGATTTTTTTTTCCGTTTTTAGTTTTACACATCAGTCTCTAATTTTATAATTAAGTGATATAAAAATAGTTACATTTCTAAATTATTATTTTCATGTTGTAGGTTGACAAATTCATATATATATATATATATACACACACACACTTTATATATACACACACATTTTATATATACACACACACTTTTACCTCTCATAAACCATGAATATCATTTTTGATTTCTGAAAAAGATTTTCATTTTCTATCGAATCATCCTGTGTTCACTTTCCCCTTGGTGAAATCTATGACCATATATTCTGCTTCTTGAACATTTTTACTTTGTCATAAATCGATAAATAGTGTGTTTGAAAATTATTTTTTGGCGTTTGGTTAATTGAAAATATTTTCCAATCAAAAGAGTAAAAATGATTTTCCTAACATTTTTATTAGAAAAGTAATTTTTATAGAAAATCTTTAAAGTCGAGAGTGATTAGTTTTCCACCATTATTTCCAAGAAACTGAGTCAAAATCTCACATGAAGGAGTATATTGACAGTACGTAAGGCAAAACAAAATTTCATTTTAGAAAGAATATGTAAAGAATACTTCATTGTAAATCATATTGCCTCTTCAACTCAAAGACTAACATTGTCCAACTCTTTTGACATTCCTTTGAAAGAATAAAAAAAAGGTTTCCGCTATGCGAGGGGTCCGGAAAAGAGCCAGATTACAAAAGTCTATTATACACAACCTTATCTCAGATTTCTGAAAGAACGTAAAACGACGTATTTTGCCTTCTGCAGTACTGTTTGGATAACACTTCATTTTCGGGTATAGCCCCAACAGACATACCCTTTGATAATTAATGTGCATTTAAGTCAATAAGTCTGGAATATCCCAAGTAAGTCAAATATGAACTCAAAGTAGTGGTGGTGATTTGAGTTCATCAATGAGATAAAAATAAGAAGGATAGTGATAGAAATTTTAATTGTGTTCTTCCATATATAATTTTCTGAGTATTTTCTTGTGACCCCACAAGATTTTCGAAGGCCGTTCTTTCTGGAAAATTCAAAGTGACATGACTCGTCAACCAACTGGAAAACTAGCCTACTTAGTTTGAGATAATTTTTATATATGATTTAGATATGTGACGATCTAACATCTACCATATATATATATATATAAGATTTTTCAATAAACTTTAAAGCTCCTTGTAAGCACTGGTGGATCTAAAGGCAACATGGTGGTGCAGTTGCACCACCAGATTTTTTAAATTTTTTTGTCTTTTAGGCATAAAAAAAAAAAAAAATTCCTTCTAGGCATAAAAAAATTAAAAAAAAAATTTGCACCACCAAATATCGTCTCCTGGATCCGCCACTGCTTGTAAGGCCGGAGAATTTATTCCATCTTCAAAAAAATGTTATGAATAATAATATATATTACAGGGAAACCATTAAACAAGTTATTCCTTATTCAAATAGGTTAATTTCTATGTATATCACAAGTCGTGAGTAACAGGGAACATGTGATTTAACGGCCATATGTACCTCTTAGTTATCTTCAATGTAAGTCATGTTTGGTTAATTAAGCATTAATCCTACTTTGTAGGCCTCCCTCCAAATTTATCATTGTAAAATTAACCGTGTAGTGTAACATATTACACTCACATTCTCTATTTTCATTTTGTTTGTAACAACTGATAAATTTATTATTTTTGGATAGTAGTACTTGTATTCTTTTATTTTAAAATTTAAAGTAAAATAGATATAAATGAATTCTTTCGTTTTAAATTCAACTAATAGTTGTTTACTTTATTACTTCAGATTTATTTTACTTACTATGTTATACTTCACCGCTAAACATTAAACTCACCTATAATGTGTATCCTATGTAAATATTATCATTGAAAGGGGCTATGGAACAATAAAAACAAAATGAAATA
This sequence comes from Przewalskia tangutica, assembly GCA_029844215.1. Lineage (NCBI taxonomy): Eukaryota > Viridiplantae > Streptophyta > Magnoliopsida > Solanales > Solanaceae > Przewalskia > Przewalskia tangutica. The sequence goes on from CM056723.1 coordinate 31,658,609, forward strand.
ATCTCGAATGTCAATTCTGTTTTCGAATGTCGGAAATTATGTCGCCCGACACTAGTAACAACACTTTAGCAAAACAGAAAATTTTGAAAAGTAAATGCAACGGAAATATAAAGAACACAAATATTTTAAATTTTCATAAGTTATATATACAATATTGTATATATAACTTATGATAGTCAATGACCAAATGTATTATATATATTATATACAAATATACAAATTTCTTTCTTTACAGATTTACAAGATAAACGAAAAGGAATTAAAAGTCGAAGTCGCATATATCTTCTGCCTGGAAAATCTTACTAAGTAGACATAAACAATCTCTCATTACATTCGCTCCATACAAAATTAATCTAGAATCTAAACAACAATTGTAATGTTGGACAGAATATTGTCAACACATTCATGCAACACTGGTGATCCAGATTACTGAGATGAAATCCGAGAGCTCTCTTGGTATTTCTACTTTCTGGTTCTGGATATCGATTCTTTGCAGTAGTCTCTCTATTTATAGTAGAAAGTCTTCCTTGAATTGCTCATCGATCGGTTGTGAAAGTTGCGGGAAAGGTGGACTGCTGGTGGGATTGGTTGGAGAAGATCAGAGAGTAATAATCTCAATAGCTTTGGCTTGATACTCACGATAAGCAACAACTTTTGACTTTGTCCTCACTCGTTTTTTACCAGCTTCTTTTTACCTTGCCAAGTCGTTTTTACTTTGTCAAGTCGTTTTTACTTCATAGTAATATTTAGACATATATTACTGCATCACGTGAAGTAAGACAAAATCTATTCAGAAAATGTTGGTCCGAATGTTGTGCAACATTTGTCCCAACATACTTACATATTCATATTAATATTTGAGGAGATATGTTGGGTCAAATATCACAATACCAAATCCAACATTAACAATCATAAAATAAGTAAATGATATATATTCTAATTGAGTCATGTTACATGAATGTTTTGTGTAATCTACTCTATTTGATTATTGGAATGAGATAGAAAAAGATATTTTATGTGATTAGCTATTTCATCTTCTATTTAAATAGATAATCTCACCATTTTCATACATTTATGAGATTGTTATCTTTATCCTACTAATCAAATGAGAAATAAAATAATCTATCATTTTATCTCAAGATTGTTATCCTTTAAATATCCCACCAATCAATCAACCCCTAATATTTATAATACTCTGAATTAAAACAAAGAAACAAATTTGGTTCATACCTTAAAACGGGGGATTTTGTGAGAATGCTAGCCGCTTATAAGAAGCGACTTTAACAGTTGGACAAAAGGACAAAACACAAAGTTAGATAAGTATGGGCATATGTCAAATACATGTATTTTCAAAGTGGTCTCGAAAGAAGAAACATACAGCCATCAATGCCCGAAAGGGAACAAATTAGAATCTCATTTGGGGGAGGGGCTAGCTAGATAGACGAAACCCTCTCTAAATTAATAATGTCGAAATCACGTAATTTTATTAATTTAAAAAGGTATTAATTAATTAATAAATTAATAATTTATTAATTTTAAGAGTTTTTTTCCGATTCAACGAACCTACATTATTCTTCATGAATAAAATATATACATTGTATTGACTAATTGAATGATGTTCATATACAATGTGAGGATTAGAGGGCTATGAGTTGGGAGAATCTGATCCAGAAAAGATTAATGTTTTAGATGCCATCAATCTTGCAGTCTCAACTTGGACGATAAATGTTCAGCAAGAGACAATAACAAATTATTTTCGACACTATAAAATTCGTTCGCAGGATGAAATAGCCTAAAGAAATTTAAATGAAGGAACTACTGAAAAAGACATTCATGAACTTGATACGATGATTAATGGCTTTGGGTACCACAACAAAATGGATGTCAATCACCTATTGAATTACCCGGGTGAAAATGATACATGTTCAGAGGTCCAAAGTTTAGAAGAAATTGTAGCTAGTGTTGTTGAAAATCCTATTGGGGATGAAACTGAAGATGATACAATGCCTTTGCAACCAATTACGCGGAAGGAAGCACTCATAGCGGCAACAACTCTTCACAATTTTTTGTTGCAGTATGGGAATGCAATACCGGAGCTTTTGGATGCAGTAAGGAAAATTAGAGATGAAATACAACTAGATTTAAATTTTAATAAGAAGCAAACAACAATAGAATCATATTTTACTAAGTTGTCCTAGTTATATTTGTAATTTTATAGAATTATTAATTTATAATATTGAATGGACCATAAATTTATATAAGGGTCTTTCGATTATCTTATTAATTTATCGAAATTATTAATTTAGACTTTGGGCCCAAGTCGGAATCAAGAAAAAATATTATTTTAGAAAGATTATTAATTTATCGAGTATTAATTTATAGAAGTTTTGCAGTATTTGCAAAATTGTTTGTGGGCAGGGTCGTCTCAAACATTTTAGGGGTCTTGTTCTAATTCGTAAAAATGGGCCCTTAATTGGGCTAAGACCTGCGAATTATGAGTCTTTACAGTAAATTCTGGCTAATACTACTTAATACAAAAATTAAAAAAAGGACCCTAAAATTTATCATTTTTCGGGACCCCTGTGCGGTAGCTTAGCACACTTCACACAGGTTCAAAGACGGCCCCGTGGGATAGGAGTTCATTATGGGTCTCTCACATTAATTTTTGAAATAATTAAATCCGTGGGCATTGATATCTTGGCTAAGGGAGTAAGGACCACACGTACCATAATATGTATATCTACCATGGGTCCTCCTTTCTTCTTGCATTCATGTCTCGGATGTATTATGGTCCTATCCCTATTTTTAAACATTTCATAGATTTTTAATATATATACAAGATTTAGATAAAAGCTAATGGATTGTCGTGAACCCACGTATCATACTACTCTCTCTATTTCAAATGTTTGTTTAGTTTTGACTTGACACAAAGTTTAAGAAAATAGAGATTTTTTTGAATCTTGTGGTCTTAAATTAAAGATGTGTAGAATGCATCAAAATGCTCTTTAATATCGTCGTCTTAAACATGCAATGTGGAAAGTTATAATTAAAGAGTTGTCAAAAAAAGAAAAAGACATTCTTCTTTAAACAAACTAAAAAGAAAAGTAAGACAAATATTTTAAAATGGAAGGAGTAACTTATTTTCAATTTAACTCCATTTTGTTCCTATCTAAAGTGATCTTAGGCTGCTTCACAGAGGTGCGCTTCGCTCAACCACATGATGAATGAAATATGTTTTAAGTTAACTACATGTCGAGCGCTTAAGTAGAGCTGGTGGGCCCGTCAGAGGTCAAGCCACTGAAGCGAGGGCTTAGGCCCCAAATTTGTAGGGTTTTCCATTTTTTTCATTCGGTATTTGATATCTATATTGATTTTTTTATTAATTTTCTTTCGAGACACACAAGATCGATTAAAGAGGAAAACACTCCATAACAAGATTTTTTTCATTATGAGGCTCGAACTAAGGTGCTTATCGGGTGATCCAGTTCGATTTTGAAATCGATTTGTAAATATGCTAAACAGTTACATAATGGTTTTAGATAAAAGTTTAGTATATATTTTTTAAAAGAAAAAATAAGGCCTCGCGATAAAGTTTAGCTTTAGGCGACCGATCTTATTTAGCGGCCCTGCTTATGCTCAGTCATTCTCGTTTGTTCGAAAGACCTTCAGACTGGATCCAACACTACATAAGATATTCCATTTTGGCTCTCACTAGCGCTTTGCTTGCTTGTACAAAGAGCATGCCCGAGGGGACCTTTGCTTGAATTAGCACATGAGCTTCGTTACCGCACCCCTAGCTCCTACGCCTACCACGAACTTGATCATCACATGGCTCTGAGGAAGCCAAAAGACCCTCTTAGGCCGAATGTTCCACAATACATTGGAGAACTTTTAGATTGCGGCCTAAAATGCGCGCCCCTAATTACACCACCAAAAAAGTTATTTATCAAAGTAAGAAGTTTCTATTATTTATACCAAAATTTCCGTGAAATCAGTGTATATTTTATTTGGTAAAGAAATATTTATAAAGTAAATATTACTCCAGTGATTTACCTATGCATCAAACTAGGGCTCGACAAAATATATAAAACCATATGAAGAGTTTAGTTCATTTAAGATGGAAAAATATTTTTTTGATTGAAGTTTGATCTTGAATCGCTTTACAAGCATAGAACGCCCCATTTTATATTGACGCCCAAAACCCTCGAATGCTACTGATATGGGTCAATGCACCAGACCAAGTGGTCATTATACTGTGTGTGGGTCCAAATTCACACGCGTTGTATGGTTAGGTAGGGGCTCATTTTGGGCCCTACTTAGCAGATGAAGAAGAACTGGGTTCTGGCTGTCAAACAGCCCATTAAGCAAGTACATAAGTTGCCAGTCCATTCTCCTAACACCATACGTGACCAGCCTGGGCATGGCCCAGATTCTTGATCTTCCATACGCCCCAAATGCTCGGATCACGGACTTTGTTTTGACGTTGTAATTATTTTAAAAATATATATAATTGAAAAATTACATTACATCTAATTTGCAAAAATATCAAATATGTACAATGTATATAGGTAGTGTATACTTTATACTAAATATATGTTGAAAATTTATTAACGTGAATTAAAGTTAATCCTATTATTTATGACTCGAACAATGGGGGCACGTCAGAAACGTCGTTTCCACATACGTGCACACGTTGTACCAAAGATCGTAAATTTACTTAGTGAAAGAGATATTAGTACGTAAACAAAATGTTTGAGACATGAAATTATATTTGGTTATTGGCCAAATGACGAGTATTTCACGTTAGTAAATGAAGTAAGAAGTGTACGACGTGTAAAGATGAAACGAGTCGGAAATCACCGCGAAGGGTCGCGACACAGGACCGTCACGCCGCACCGCTTAAGTGACTTTTGGTTACTGTAATTTAGGCGCCGCGACGCCTCCCATGCAGAGCCGCGGCGCTTCAGAGGCAGAATGGTCGAGGGAAGCTGAAAAGTTTCTGACTTTTGGGCTAGTTTGGGGCATTGATTCTCCATTACTTGGCACATGAATTCAGCCATTATTTGGCTGAATAAACCCTCTCAATAAGTGTCATTACATAGCTATTGATTGCCATTATTTGGCTAGATGAAAGGTCATCTTACACACACTATAAATTGACGCCTTAGGCTCAATTGAAAAATACACTTGCAATCAGAAATTTTTGAATACTTCTTCCTCTCTAAGCTTTCTTTCACACACTCAAAAGGTCCTTCTTTTGGTAAACATTTGAGTTTCCTTTGCTCACTTGTTCATTGCTGTTTTATCTTGGGTGATAAGTTGCCAATCACCGCAAAATGATATATACGAGACAATATTGTCTTAAGGACAAAGTGAATATCACTCGACTCAGCAAACCTCTTGTTCTTGTTCTTATTTCCAGATTATATTCTTTGTAATCATCAATATTACTCACAATAAACATATACTATACATATATATATACAACATATACAACCGAAGTGTATAGATAGTGTATACTTTGGTCATGTTGGTAAACTAGTTGGTCGAAAGGTACATTTAGGTAAGTTTTTAGTTACTTAGAAGGCAATCCTGATAACACTTTCTTATATGCATTCATTTTGTAACCTGGAAAAATGGTAAAATAGTCAGCTATAACAAATAAAACCTGGACGACATTATATAACGAGGACCATTAAGAATCTTAACAATCTTGTGATCTCCTTTTAGAAGTGTATATGCAAAGGACTCGTTATTTATCACGAAGGAAACCAATTAATAGTGAATTGATACGTCAATTTGTCATGTTTGACACGATGTAAGTCATTTCCTAGGGAAAATATTTTAAAAAGGTTTTAACCTAATTGTAGTTCTTAGTTCGAGAGTTGTAAAATAAGTGGTATGTCTAAGGATGACCATGAATGCAAGAGTGAGCAGAAATCTAGAAATTGTAGTGATCAGCTAGGAAATGTTTTCAGCATTTAAGCAATTAGAATTATATTGGATTGAGCCATGAGTGAATGTGATAGGAGAAAGAATGTTATGCCATATAGTTGATTTTCTCACATTTTTCTTTCACTTTTCCTATTCACAATTAATTGTATGGAGTTTGTGTACATATATACTTACTGGACCAATCGATTTTGATTTAGACAGTTAGGACCATGCCACAACATCCAGCAATTCAACTGCCAAGTGCAATGAATCCAGCAATTCTACATTTACTAATTGTTAGGTGTCTATGAAAGCCTAAATCCCGTTGTACTTCAATATCAACAAAGTAGAAATGTATGCTTATCATACATAAATGTTGTCGCAAAGAAATAATTTCTTAATTATTCTTATTAATAAAGACATATATATACAAGTTATAAGGAAGATCCTCTTTCTATTCTACCTAGGAATTCCTATTCTATAAGAATACTAACTTTATAAATATGATAATATTACACTACTAATTAAGGTACAAACCTAAGTCTAATATTCACCAAATATACAAAGGAAATCCAAAGGGTCCCATATACGTTTTAACACCCCCGATCATGGCGCGGTCTGCACTCGACATCGTCTCTAAAATCTTCAAAAAGGACCGAGGGAAGACTCTTTGTAAAGATGTCTGCAATCTGATATCTGGAAGGGATGTGGCAGACGCGTACTTGTCCTTTAGCTACCTTTTCTCGAACAAAGTGAATATCCATCTTTATGTGTTTAGTGCGCTGGTGCTGAACTGGATTACCAGAAAGGTAGACGACACTTATATTATCACAATACACTAAGATAGCTTTCTCAATAAGACAATGAAGCTTTAAAAGTAGATTTCGTAACCAACATGACTCGGAAATCACATTGGCTACCCCTCGATACTCGGCCTCTGCACTTGAAAGTGAAAGCGTAGATTGACGCTTAGCAGACCATGAGACCAAGTTATTACCCAAAAATATACAATAGCCAGACGTAGACCGTTTGGTGTCAGGACAACCACTCCAATCAGCATCTGTATATGAGACAAGTGTAGACGTCGATGAAGAGTACAAATGCAAACCATAATCAAGTGTTCCCTGAATGTACCTAAGGATGCGTTTGAGCGCATTCATATGTTCAACTCTGGGATCATGCATAAACAAACACACCTGCTGGACTGTATATGTAATGTCTGGTCTTGTGAACGTAAGATACCGAAGGGCACCTGCAAGACTACGATAGCGGATCGGATCCTCATACGGAGAGCCAGCTGCAGCACCCAACTTGGGTTTAGTATCAACTGGAGTAGAAGTGGACTTACAGGATGACATTCTAGCCCTCTCAATGATCTCTGCTGCATACTTCCTCTGTGTTAAGAACAATCCGCCTGCCTGACGAGTGACTGCAATTTCCAAAAAAATAGCTCAAGGGTCCCAAGTCTTTCATGGAAAACTCAGAACTGAGCATTGTCATAATAGACTTTCTCAAAGCATCAGAAGAGGAAGTCAAGATAATATCATCAACATATAACAATATATAAGCCATGAAAGAACCCGACGATATATGAACAATGAATTATCAGACCTATTGTGAGAAAAACCCATAGTCGAAACAAAATCAGCAAACTTCTTATACCAAGCCCGTGGAGAATGCTTAAGTCCATACAATGACTTCTTCAATAGATAGACATGATTAGGGTATCTAGTATCTCTGAACCCCAACGGTTGATGCATATACATTGTCTCCTAAAAATCACCATGTACAAAAACATTCTTCACATCTAGCTGATGAATGAGCCATGATTTTGAAAGAGCCAAGCTGAACACAGTGCAAATGGTAGCCAACTTGACCACCGGGCTAAATGTCTCACCACAATCCACACCAACCTGCTGAGTCTTACCACCACCTACAAGTCTAGTCTTATGCCTTGCAAATGAACCATCAAAATTTTCCTTATGAACAAAATCCACATAGACCGAATAATATTAACACCAGATGGACGGGGCACCAACTCCACGTCTTATTATCAATAAGAGCATTATCTTCCTCGGTCATGACAATTTTCCAATTAGGTTCATTTAAGGCAGACACATGATTACGGGGTAAGGGGGATTTTAGAACATTAAAATTCAAATTGAAATGTCTTTTTGGTTTAAAAATACCCCGTTGACTGCGAGTGACTGGACCAAGACTCTGGGCTGGATTGAGTGAATTTTGGAAATTTCGGGAATTTCTGGAATTACCGTCGAAGGCGTTTTTTCGGGAAAATATGAAAAATGACGAAGAACATAGGGGGAGATATCCTCATTAAAAAAATCATAAGAACTAGGCACATATTTTTCTACTTTAGAAAAGGGAAGTTGGGATTCATCAAAGAGAACATGATGACTAATGATGATTCGTTTAGAGGACAAATCAAAACATTTATAACCACGGCGATTTGACGAAAAACCCAAAAACACACAAGGAGTAGAACGTGCCTGAAGTTTGTTGATTATAGTGGATGGAAACAGTGGATAACATAAGCATTCGAAGACCCTAAGATGAGAATATGGCGGAGACTTATTATATAAGACTTTGAGAGGGGATGAATATGTCAAACCTTTAGAAGAAAGAATATTGAGTAGATCGGTAGCCATTTGTAGCGCATGATGCCAAAATAATGAAGGAACGGAAGATTGAACCAATAAAGTGCGGATAATATTATTAATGGTACGAACTTTTCGCTCAGCTTTCCCATTTTGTGAAGATGTATGAGGACAAGAAAAACGAAAATTTATCTCATTTTGAGCACAAAACTCCCTAAATTTTCCATTGTCATACTCTTTGCCATTATCACATTGAATGTTTTTGATTTTTCATTCAAATTGTGTTCTTATGAAAACTCTAAATTTTATGAAAATGGAAAAAACTTGAGATTTTTTCGCAATTGGAACATCCATAAATATTTAGAATAGTCATCTAAGAATAAAACATAATAACGATGACCCATAGAACTGAGAACCGGAGATGTCCACAAATCACTATGAATAATATCAAATGGCATTGAAGTAGTAGAATTCGACACTACAAATGGCAACTTAATAATTTTTTCCAAAGAATAGGATTGACAAAGTGGAGTACTACGCGTACCCTTACAAGAAATAAACTTATGTCTATCTAAAGAAGATAAAATAGACGACCCTGGATGACCTAGACGAGCATGCCACAAGGAAGGAGTAAGAGCTGCAAAAGTGTATGGCATAGCTTGACGCGAGATGCTGAGACTTGGAGTGATTGGATAAAGATCACCCCTATTGTTACATCTCATGAGATGACTCCCCGTTTTGAAATCCTTCACAGAAAACCCAAATGGATCAAAATTAATAGAAACTCAATTATCAGTGGTGAATTTACGGACATATACCAAATTTTTAATCAATTTTGGGGCATGAAGGATATGTTTCAGGACAAGGGGTGGATGAGGAGGGTACAAAGTTTTATGACCATAACCCTTAATTGGAATAGAATTGTCATTACCAACAGTTATATCACGATTAGTGCTCAAATTGGAATAAGACGAGAGAGTACCTTTGTCACGACCCGACCCCGGGCCCGCGACTGGTGCCCTACCTGGGCACCCCTTACAGGTATACATCAGAGAATAGAAGCGGAACATACATAAACTCATAAAATACTAGACAGTAAATATCAACAGGCTAGCCGATAAGGTCACCTTCCAAAAAAAATATACATCCTTGTTCTTACAACCCAATCCACAAGATATGACTACAGACCTCTAAGAATTTATATAACAACTGTGACGGGACAGGGCCCCGCCATACCCCTGAATGTACAACAACCGACAATACCAGGGATCTGGACCAAAGATAAGCCTCCGGAGTAATGGAGCTTCTCAACAGCTGAACAGTGATCCTAAGAGTGAGGATCAACAACCTGTATAACTCTACCTGCAGCATGAACGCAGCCCCCCGAAGGAGGTCAGTACAACAGGTACCAAGTATGTGAAACTGAAAGTACTGTAATGAAATCATAATAGTCTAAAAATAAAGTTGGGGATATGTATGATAACCACATTAACATTACACTATGCCTTACTAACAATGAGAGTGGACAAGAATAAACGTTGCCGATTTTAAAACAGGAAGCTCATGATTAACCTAGGGCCATCCGCCCGTAGTATCATTCTGCAATCCTACTCCTGGGACTATTTCACCCGCATAGACCGTATAGACCCCGCATGAGGTAATTTTCTGATGATCAGATCCGCCCGCATAGGTCGTATGGACCCGCATGAGGTAATCTCCTCGCATAGGATTGGTCCGCCCCGCATAGGACTATTTCACCCGCATAAGCCCTACAGACTCACATGAGGTATTCCTCGCATCATGGGTAGCAAATCCACGGAATATGTAAATGCCACAAACCCAGGGAATGACCCCGTAATGAACAATATATCACTAGCACATCCGGCTATCATAACATAACATAAGCACTACCGGCTTATCATACATAACATAAGCACCACCGGCTTATCATAATTATCATAAGCAAGTTAAGACATCCCCTAACTTCTTATTAGCCTTAATTATCATGTACTCTCATTTTAGTTAACTTAAGGCACTAACATGTTATTAGAAATCCGGGGATTTAACCCAAAGCTGTTCCTTTAGAAAAAGAGAACCCTTTTTATATAAAAACCCCCAAGATACTAACACCCGTAGTATCAAGGCTTGTCTACTTTCCAAAACAAGTTACTACACCTTTAGAAATTCATTTCAAGGTTTTGACACTAAGTAACTTCTACATTCACAACCTAGGCAACTCATGTCTATAAATCAAGTAGACACTTTATTAACCTTCCATAAAGCCGTTATAACTAACTTCCCATAAAACCGTTATAACTCTTTATGTTTTAGACAATTACATTCTTTTTGAAACCAAGAGACTTATACTTTTAAAACCAAGTTTCATAACTTTCAGAATACTTCAAGTCTCTTAACTTTAGAAATCAAGTTTCTTAACTTTAGAATAGTTCAAGTAATCAATACTTTCCAAACCAAGTATTCTATGCATTTTCAAGTCAAGAATTCTTTGTTTACCTTATTAGAATAAATCATTCTTTTAACTTCCCATAAAATTGTTATAACCCACTTCCCATAAAGTCGCTATACTAACTTTATGCTTTGAAAACTAAGACATCTTAACCTTTAAAACAAGTGAGTTAATTCTCTAACTCAACCAACTTGGACATTCTTAAACAAGTCAAGGATACCAAATGAAAAGAAATTCATTTAAATCTCGTACGTCCACCGTACTATACATTTATAACTACTCATGCTCAAGAGATAAGAAAAGTTCCACATACCTCTTCGACTTAATCCACTTGCCAAGTTGAATACGGCGTACGTAGAATGCCAACCTATAATGACCATAATACGTCCATCAACTACTAGCTTTCAACGTAGAATATTCCTAAGTATAAGGACTCTTAATTCTACGGAAAATCGGGCAGCACTTCCTTTGTTTCTACGTACTTTTCCACCTTTTTCAAGGCCCGAAAATCAATAACCAAATGCCACATTTAAGGTTCAACAATCAGTTAAAAAAAGGGGATTACACGCCGCACAGGACGTGTAAAATTCTGCCCCACAATCGATATCCAAATAGTCTAACATTTCAATGTCATTTTCGGCTAACAATGTACCACAACTCAAAGTCTTTTCCAATTCTTTTTCAATCCAAGTTGTTTAGTATAACATGTTATATAGCCGCAAATGATTATAACAACTATAATCCCTTCTTACAATAGCATGTGACGATTGTATCTAACAATTAAATTGAATTACACACTTAATAGCTAACATGAACTTTTCGGACTTTAGGCTTCTAAAATTCCATAACACTTATCAATCTTCATAACATATATCACATGTTCATTTCTAACTTATCATAACATGGAATCTTCAATTACGATAGTAAGACGAAGATTATTACCTCATTTAGCCCAAATATAATCCAAGATTAAAAGTCGATCCTTAGCAACTTTAGCTCCTCTTTTCGACGTTCCAATCTACTCCAAGCAACCCTTAGAAGCTCATAACCAACTTCTATTCAATTTCCAACTTCAAAGTTGAAGAACACCTTAGGTTTTCGCCTTGCGACTAACGTGAAAACGTCGTTTTTCCGGGATTTTCTATTGAGATATCCTTACAATACCCCTAGGAACCTTGGGTTAAAGTCTTGTGAATAATGAACCACAAACTAAAAAATTTTGTGTGGAAATCTCCTCAAACCCGAGAGCAAGTCTTCAAGCTCAAAGTTTTCTACATTTTTCTCTAAGTGTTAGAGACTAGTCTTACTACTAAGGATGAATATATAATTAAATGGAGGGTTAAGATCATCACACTTGTGAGGTTTGGATGAAAGGGATTTAAATATCAATCCAAGTGGGCTCATTGACTTAGTCAAATATCTCAAGCTATGGGCTTGCAGGACTTGGTCATCCAAGTTTTGGTCAATTGACCCTTTTATCCTTGGTCTAATTCGACCAAGACCATACTAGGGGGTGACACGTGTCACCCTCCCATTCGTCGATAATATTATGTTTTCCGACATTTCCATAATTCCGATAAAATCTACGAGTCTCAAATCTTAAAGTCATGTTTTCTTACGTATGTTCTTATATACATGTCCTGGAATCACGGGGTGTAACAACCTTAATCAGATGTCATGTGGGTAGTGGCACTGGTGTCCATATACCAATTTGGGTCCGGTTGAGTCAAGACAAACGTATGCATCGCTGCTTCAATATCGGTGCAGGTGGACCCGGCTGCGTGAGTGGGCCCCGATGGGGCGAGGCCCAGTATCTTTGGGCTCGCCCATGCCGTCTGAACCCCGAGTTCGAGCGGGAAGAAGCTCCGCGACTGAGGCGCCGTGGTGCTGTAAGGCTGAGTCACAACGTTGTAAGGCTGTGCCGCGGTGCGGTAAGGTGAAACCGCGGCGCTGTGAGGCACTGGGACCCACTACCACTGTCCAGGGGGTCCCTGTAGGCTCCAGGACTACTGCTGCTGCTGATGGTTGACTCCGTTATTGCTGTCGCGATTCTTCCGATTCTGGCCCTTCTTACCATCCCCGTTGTTGTGATTTGAGTCATGTTGGTTGGATTTGAAGGAGTAAAATTGGAAGCAGTCATCATAACGACAGGACTGGCTCCATTCGCCACTTTCTTAGTCAATCCGACTTCCTCCAAAGTAAGCATAGAACAGACTTGATAAAATCCTGGCAGGGGGTTACTCTGACGAATCACCGAAGCAACACCGCTATAGACCTCTGACAGGCCTGCAACCATCTGAAGAACTAGACGACTTTGAGAAACCGGAGAACCCACGTTCCTGAGTCAGTCTGCCAAGTCCTTGAGGCGTTTGTAATAAGAAGAAACGTTGGAAAAACTCGCCATAACCACCTGGGAGAATTTTTGCTCAAGGATAACAATTCGAGAATGACTGTTATCTTGGAATATGTCGCGCAATCGATCCCACTCCGTCATAGCTGTGGAATTTGGTTCCATAATCATCTGTAAAAGGTCCAAGGAGATAGTGACATAAATCCACTGAAGAACTTTGACATCAAACATGACTCATAATTCTGGATTTGCCTCTTTAGTGGGCACAATCGTCGTAGAACTAGATGTCGTATCACCCCCTTTGGAGGAGTTGGAGGAATGAAATGGTGGAGGACTTTATGAGCCAAAGAATGAATCTTAAATAATTCCGTCCACGTCCCATAATGAACGTTTTCTAGGTCAAGAATGATAGGAAGAACACTCTTGATATTAGAAACTGTGAGGGCAAGGTGAAAAGTGTTCTTATCAGTTATAGGGAATAAAACAACAAGATTCAGAGAAGAGAATTTGTGAGAAAGGTTTTTGGAAGAGAAGATACTTGGTTTTGTGAAAGAGGAAGAACACAAAAAAATCGAGAATATAGAGCAAAATTTTGAGAAAAGAAGAAGAAATTTTGAGGAGCGGAAGAAGGGTAAAGAGAACCTAGACTCTTGATACCATGAAAGAAATAATCCCTTGATTATTCTTATTAATGAAAGACATATATATACAAGTTACAAGGAAGATCCTCTTCTTATTCTACCTAGGAATCCCTATTCTATAAGAATACTAACTTTATAATTATGGTAATATTACACTACTAATTAAGGTACAAACCTAAGTCTAATATCACCAAATATACAAAGGAAACCCAAAGGGTCCCATATACGCTTTAACACTGTCAAAAGGAAAAAAATTGAACTGATCATTATTCATCCATTCAAAAGGCATAACGAATTTGATAAACAACGTAACACACATAAGACGGGCCAAAGTTTCAGATGAGCGGGTTTCAGTGAGTTTAGATGAGTCAAAATAGTTTGAGTTGATAAATGAACAGGTTATCGTCCAAAGATTACTTGGTTGAGATGAGCATAATCAAAATGGACTGAACAATGAGTCATAGCACAATTCTTCCAACGCTTGTCAAGTTTTAATTTCTTTATTTATTTCCTTATAATTTGCTTAATTATCTAATAGGAGTATACTTTTTTTTCTTTATTGTGACTATATATAACATATCAAATAAACAAAGTCTTCTTTAATATATTTTGATATTTTTTTTGATGGATAAATTTGGATTATATATTTAGCTCAAATCAATCAACTTTTAAATAGACGGAATTGGACTAGAGTTGAGTTAATAAATGAATTCACGGATTGCTAATGAGGATGTGATGCAAAAGGCTATAAGGGAGCTCAGCGAAGGTTAAATCTAGTTACTAGAGAAGTTGGTACAAATGTTTGGACAAACTTGTGTTGCGATGTTTCTAAGTGCTTACGCAAGTGTACGTATCGTTCCAAGTAATATAGTCTGTAAGACCGAGTTTATCGTCCACAAAGACTAGTTTATTAAGTAGCGATTATCTATCCTATGGTATCTATTTGGTTGACGTTCTTTAGTTTGAGAATTATAACTACGAATTATGACTAATTGCAGGAAATAAACTAAAGATTATAAGTCTTTGAGTTTATAACAATTATGAAGAAAATAGGGTTCCAATCTCCTCAACTATCCACTTTTTCACGTGTTAATACAATGCTAATGATTCTTCTTCTTATTAAGATAGTAGGTTAACTAACCTTTCATTATATTCGGGTTAGGACATACAAGAGCTCAACCTAATGAAGAAACCTTCTATATTTCTATGACAAATTTTACCACACATGAGGATTAAGAGCAATAACCTTTAAATGCTACACAAGTATCGGGATACTTTCATCTACGATTTTAACCTATTTCTATATAATTACAGCATATTCAAATCTCACTTTTCAGACTTTTGATTCGAAATCATATAAGTGATGACAATTAATAGCTAGTTAATTATCAAACAATCATAACAATATTGAATAGATCTTAATATGCTGAAGAAGAAATCAATAATCAATGCATTAACTATATGAAATAGTTTCAAGAAGATTCGATGGAAATCCTACTAAAGTATTTAGCTCCTAAACATTGTCATGTCAAGAACTATATTACAATCCAACATAAACTGAAATAAAGGAAATAAAAAGAACTTGAACAAGAGTCTCCAATTGTCTTGCCTCCCAAAGAATGATTTTAGGTTATGGTATATTATCTATAATAATGAGCAGGGTTTAGGTATTTTATAGCTGGGAAAAGTTGCTTTTCGGACCATAAAAACCCTGTCCAATTCGGCTCAGGAAACCTGAAAAATACGCATCGGCACCGCGGTGCTAAATGGCTTCGAAATCACTGGAGGTTACTGGAATAGAGGCACCACGGTTCCTTCGACGGTGATTCAGTTTTGGACTTTCTAAAAATTTTACGCCGCGACGCTAATTCTTGTTGACCGCAGTTCCATGGTACCACGGTGCTACTTGGCCAGGCACCGTGGTGCCTCTCTAATTTCTGTCCGGAATGTGCCAGATTTCTTCTGTTCTTCTTGGCGCTTCTTAGGCTTCATTCCTTAGGCTGTGCTTGTGTAATTTTCATCCTCAGTTAAGCTCATTTCATCCTCAAAAGTGGTATCTTCTCCTTTATGACCGCTGTGACACAAACGAAAGAAAAACACGCCTAACACTATACTAAACGCAAAATAAAAGAGTAAAATACTAACTAAAAAAGACTCAAAAGAGTGTATAAAATACACTCAACAAACACCCCCAAACTTACACTTTACTCTCCCTCGAGTAAAGCACTAAACAAAAATAAAATAAAATAAAAGACTTAATGAAATAGATCAAGTAATTATAGCAATGCTTCTTCAAAATCATGGATGAAAGTTAGGATAATATGTTACAACATATATAACATGAATTATTAGCAATCTAGAATTTCAAGTTAGATATTTCGCAAATTCACTTAGATCACAATCAATGAAAATACAAACACCTAACCTATGCATGCCAATTTCATTCCATCTTTTTCAAAACGATATAGATATGTCTACTTTCTATTCTCCACTAATCATAGACATACATATTAGAAATCATCAGGACTTTCAAGGGTTGTAATGTAGGCTTAGGCTGGGGTATGTAAAAGTAGGCATTTAGGCTCAATTACGTACCATAAACATTTTTTCATTCAACTCTTTTTCCTTCTTTTTGACTTTCTTTTTACTCTCATACCTATTTTCCCCCTCTTTTCTTTTGAGAGAATGAGGTACATTATAAATAACAAGCACCCCCAAACTTAGACTTTTGCATATTTTATATTGTGGTGCATCAAATTTTCACTCTCTCCTTATTTTTTTTTTCAACACTTTTCATCCCACTAACTTTCAATTATTGTTTATGGTACAAACCGGGAATCATAGGGTGTCATGAAAGATCTTATTTTAGGCTCAAAAGGGGCTGACTAGTGATACAATTTATGTCAGGATAGGTAATGAATGGTCAAAAGGGCTATCAAAGAAATGTCTGAATCATCTCCCTAAACATGTACATCTTAACTATTTCGCCTCAAGTAACAAACAAACAGATTTTCTAGATATTTCTCAACCTTTATTTCCATAACTGACACACATTGGCCAAACACATATATCCCAAATAATTAGATGTCATGAATCTTTGGCATATCTAACTTAAGCACACAAATTTTTGCTTTCAATTCCATTACATTATTCCACTTTATCCACTCAATATCGTTAGCAACTACAACATGCATGATCCATAAAAAAAATTATGACTCAAAAACACATAAAACAACACAAAGACAAATAAAAAAGACTCAAAAACAATAAGACAAAATAAGACACCCCCCAAACTTAATCGACACATTGTCCCCAATGTGTGAAGACTAAAAAAATAAAGGGACAACTTACTGATACAACACAGCTGTCATAACAGAGGTTTGGGATGAAGGGCAAATTACTGTGCACATTGCCGAAGGAGGAACCGCGGTCCCTTGACCCTGCACCGCGGTGCTATTTTCGGAAAAATTGTAGTGTCCTCCAGTTTTCTGCATTGTGAAGCCTTCGCCCTTCGGAGTGAGTCCCTGGCTTTATCTGTCATCCAAAAACACTAACATACCATATCGTGAGACTGTTGAAGATAAAATAAAACAAACTAAAATAAAATTTAAATAACATAATTAAAAATACTAGGTTGCCTCCCAAGTAGCGTTGTCTTTAACGTCTTTTAGCCGGACGCAGGTTACTTACTAAATTATGGGGGTAGAGTGTCCCCTCCACTTATCCACTTTAGCACCATTTTCCTCCTCTTTCTCCTTTTCGTTTTCACAGGGCTCATTTCTGGAGGGTTCATTCCCTTGTTCTCATCCACCACATCATTTAAGGATGCATAATTCTTACTATCAAGGGCATCAGTACCCTTGGAATTTTCACGAGGAGCCTTTTTATCAACTACACCAACATCAAAGCATCTAGCATCGACTTGAGGTTCAGTGAACTGCTTGAAAACTTTGAATACCATTTCTTCATCTTGGACTCTGAGCTTTAACTCCCCCTTTTCAACATCAATGAGAGCTCTCCTTATGTCTAGGAATGGTCTCCCAAGGATCATGACCATATTTTCATCTTCATCCATGTCTAAAATGAGGAAATCAGTAGGAATGATGAATTTACCACTTATACCAATACATCTTCAATAATTCCCCGGGGATGCACAACTGAACGATCAGCTAGTTGTAGGGTGACTGTAGTTGGTCTTGCTTCCCCCAAACCAAACCTTTTGAACACAGAGAGGGGCATTAGGTTGACACTTGCCCCCCAAGTCACACAAGGCTTGCTTGCATGTCACATTCCCTATCGAAATTTTAATGTTAGTTGTATATTTCCGTTATGGATTAGAATGTATTATATAAGTTAAGACAATAAGGATACGAGGTCTTATGGAGTTTTTTCAAGATTTAAAAGAATTGGGACATAAGATTAATTATTGGTGAGAAGTGGACCAAAGTGTAATATTCAAGGGACCAAAGTGTAATAATTGATTTTCAGATTTTTGTTCTTAACCTTAAAAAAAAAGCCATTTAATTTCCTCATTCCCTCATTTTCATTTCAAACTCCATTTCTCCTCCCCTCCTTAAGCAACGATTTTAACCATCTCCTTAGCCAAAAAATTAAGGGTTTCATTCCTCTTCTTAGACTACATTATTCACCAAATTTAGAAGCCAAAAACAACACCCAAAACAGTGGGCAAAATCGCACAAACAGTGGGAAAGATCGACCCAGTGCTGACCGAGATTTAGAGCCAAGAAACCTCAGATTTTTGGACAAGTTTTGGAAGGAAAACATGTATAAATGATGGGTTAACATTGTGGGATTCATGCATGTCAAATTGAAGTTGAAAAAGTGAGGAATTGGGCAAGAAATTGGGAAAGAATCGATAGAACAGTGGGCTGGAAATAGGAACTATTTTGGCTTCGTTTAAGGTATAAAATTCTTCATTCTATGATATAATTAGAGTGCATGTTGTTAGGATTAAGGAAATAAATTTGTGATTAAGGGAAAATTGGAATATAAACATGCATGTGATTGTTGTAATGTTGTTGGACCAATTTTGGAGTTGTTGGATTTAATTGTTGATGTTCTTATTATCGTCGCTAGTTGCACGTTAAAATTGAAGAAAGTCTTGAAAGAAATCTTGACATTTAGATTATAACTGCTCATAAGAAATTGTTGAAACATGAATTGGATTATAGGGAAATAAGAAAAGAATTGGGTTATGGAGATTGGCCGAAAACTTGCTTGAAATCGTTGGATATCGTCGCGACGAGTTAGAGGATGATTTTGTGGAGTTAAAATGTTGGAAACTTGATTTTGAACATGTATATATATTGTGGTAATTACTAATACGTATCCTAAAGGAATTAAAGTACATTAAGGTGATATATTGCAAACTAGAAGACTTGAGCTCTTGTTGTTGTTGCCAAAAATTGATAAACAATTTTAAGGTTGTTCTAATATGGATTAACATGAGAAATAAGTGTAGTAATCACCTGGATTATTGTAGTTGTAATATTGCATAAACATAAAAGATAAGGAATGCGTTATGATGACGTAAATAGAATATCTGAGATTATTGTGGTTATATTCTTAAGTTATGACTTACTGTTGGTATTGTTGACTTGGTTTGAAAATTGTGGTTGAGCATATAAACAGAGGAAGTGTTGCCCGAATTTTTATAGAATAAGAGAGTCGTCTTTTAATATAACTTACGTGGAAATCATAGAGTTGACATGGCATATTGTTATTATTATAGGTCAAGGTGCTAGTCGAGGCGATTATTAGATTATCGAGTTGACATAGACGACGAGGTATGTGAAACTCTTCCTTCTTTCTTTTTGACATGATTTATTGAAAGTACGGCGGACGTACATGATTTCTACACAGTCTATTTCCTAAAGATGTTAGTCATGAGAAATGCCTATGATTTTCCAAAAGATGTTTTAAAAAGATATATGATATGATACGCGCCTTGATTTTTCCAAAAGATGTTTTAAAAAGATATATGATATGATAAGCGCCTTGATTTTCCAAAAGATGATTTAAAATGATATATGATATGATAGTGCCTTTCATTTATTCCACTGAGAGTCAAGTGATGATTTCTTATGTATAAAGTTACTCATGATATTCTATTCGTGATGAATATGATTATATGAATTCACCGAGTCCCTTACTAAAGGGCCGACAATGTATACATATATGATGATTATATGAATTCCACTGAGTCCCTCAGTAAAGGGCCGTCAATGTATATAGATATAATGATTTCACCGAGTCCCTCACTAAAGGGACGACAACGTATATAGATATGATTATTCCACCGAGTCCCTCACTAGAGGGTCGACAATGTATATAGACAAGAGGATTCTATGGACATGCATCCCTGATTTTGATATGACTCTCATTTTTATAAGGCACAGTCGACTCTCATATTTTCATATATGGCACAGTTGGATTTTGTATTTGAATTTCATACTTGTCTTCTGTACGTTTTGGCCAGTTATGATTATCTACTTGTACTTATGTTTCATATACTCGGTACATTCTTTCATACTGACACCCCTTTCCTCGGGGGGCTGCGTTCATGCCCGCAGGTACATGTTCTTAGTTTGGTAATCCTCAAGCCTAGGACTCCTATTCAGTTGGTTGAAAATCTTCTTTGATCCAGAGCTTTCTCATTTTGGTACAGAACCTCTTTTTAGACTATGTATATATTTAGGGGCACGACGGGGCCCTGTCCCGTTATATGTCGTTATCCTTCTTATAGAGGTCTGTAGACAGTTGTGGGTTGTACGTATGTGGAGTTGTGAACCTATTTTTATATGTGTGTTGTTGTACTCTGTTTTGGGGTGTTCTCTTATATAGTGGCAGCCTTGTCGGCTTGCGTCCTTTGTTATATTTGCTTAGATTTGACTCCTCAGGAGACATGGTTATTTGTGTGTAAAGGCAGCCTTGCCGGCTTGCCTATCCGGACATATATTATGATTGCGGCGTTATGCTGCTGAATTTCATATTGTCCTTAGTGTCAGTCTGATTACGTGACATGTTAGTATAATGGCGTCATTAGGGCGCTTAGTCGCGGCCCGTCGGGCCGGATCGTGACAAAAGTGGTATCAGAGCAGTTAGTCCTCGAAATGTCTATAGATCGTGTCTACTAGAGTCTTGTGTATGAGTATGTTGTGCACCATACTTATACGCAGGAGGCTGCTGGATATTTAGGATTGGTTTCTATTCTTCTTACTCTAAGATCGTGCGATAGAGCTATGTTATTAGGATAATCCCCCCCTAACGAATTATTGTGGTTGCAGCTATGTCTCCAAAGGAAGTGACAGTGGCCCGGAAGGGCCAATCAGAGTTATTTGGACTTGACGTAGTGCATCAAGCCATAAGGGAAGTGGAAGAAATTGAATAGAGGTATAATGACCAGGTTAATTTGGAAATGCTAGGTCAACGTAAGATGATGTAACTCTTCAGAATCTTTTACGTACCAAATAAGAGAATAAGTTAATAATTCGTCACATAAGGGATTGGAATCAGGAGCAATGTCTGGGATTACGTATGTATATTGGAATATGTTGGAATTATGAAAAGTACGAGAAGTAAGAAATGAGTGAACAAATGTTAAAAGAAATGAAGTTGTTTATAATTACGAGTAATTAGGAGATACAAAAAATAGGAGATTCCTCTCAGACCATGAATGAGGTGTCAACTTGCGAAATGTATTGCGATATTCTCTATCTTACGAATTGGTACTCCATTATGCCACGTTATCTGCTCTATAGTTATAGAGATTGAACTTTTCCTTCCAAAGACAGAAAATGAAGCTTATCTACTATTTTCTCCTCCATACCTCTAGTTAAATTTTGAGCTCTAATTGTTAGAACCTGTAACTGTTTTATGGTATACCATGTTGATGGACTATGTGAAGGTAGAAAACTGCAAAAGAATATTGTTCCCATGTAAGGATAAGAAGGAGCTATTGCTTTTTGAATAATAAGATTGATATAAACGAATGAAAGTACCTTTTTATTTTGGACCGAGTTCTGGGAAGTATTGGACATAGAGAGTATTTGAGTTCTTTCGCAAATGATTTAGAACTTGGGAATGATGAGCTCCCTATTAGTATCTAGTTGTGTCAAACATTTAAATATCGAAAAGAGTAGTGTTTGCAGCGAACCTCTGGAGTTCATATCTTCGGTTAAGAGGTTATTAGAAGGATTGGTAACCAAGGTATGTATTCGTGCACAGTTTCGAAATTTCGTTATCTTTTTGTTCAATCTTAGTTGTTTAGCTTAGGTCCATCAATCAATCTCTCATAAACCCCATCAGCCATTGGCGGGAATTTTGCCCGCATCCGATCCCCAATTCTTGTTCACCCCGGATGATCGTGTTGGGTGGTCTTTTAAGAAAAAGGCTTCCCTAAATTTTCGTGGCATCCGGATCGGGATAGACCTTCCGATATGTCCCTCGGTCCGAAAGAAAAGAACTCGGGGTGTTGCGGAAGCCCCGGCTGGGCGTTCAATGCATTAGTTCACGCAGAATGCTAAGATGGGGTTATTTAGTCTCTTAGAACCAGAGGTTAAAAGGGAAGAAGCTCATAATGCCTCTCTTAACTTGTGTAGTGGGTGATATTTTAGTATTAGTTCTACTGAGCATCCAAATAGAGGGACATGATTATTGTGGAAGCCTCATCTCTATGAAGTAGATATTAAAAACTGTACAGAATAATTGATACACTCCGGGGTAACACATAAGGGTACAAAGAAATGTTTTCATATGACTTTGGTATGTGCATTTAATGATGTGGCTCTTAAAAAGAGTGTGAGTAAATATTAGAAGGTTATGTGGCCAAGTACAAGGTCCATAGGCAATGATGAGTGATTTCAACTGTATATTAGAGAGAGATGAAAAAGTGAATTGTCCGATTACTAGGACTGAGATAAGGAATTTTAAGCAGTATATAACGGATTATGATGAAATAAATAATGTGCTCAAAAGGGTGTATAGCAGTACTTAATTGTCACGACCCGACCCCGGGCCCGCGACTGGTGCCCTACCTGGGCACCCTTACAGGTATACATCAGAGATAATCAACGGAACATACATGAAACTTATAAAATAAAACAACAGAAATAAAACAACAGGTTAGCCGATAGGGCTACCTTCCTGGACATATATATATATATCTGGCCAAAGCGATTTGCCTCCTTTCATTTACAAAGCGACCCACATATGTGACTACAGACCTCTAAGAGTTTTAACATAACAATCGTGGCGGGACGGGGCCCGCATACCACGAATATACGTGAATCTACAACCTCGAGGAAACCGTAGCAAGAGATAAGCCTCGGAGCAAATGGAGCTTTTTCCAAAAGCGACCGAGATCCTAAGAGCGAGGATCACCACACAGGTACCTAAAACTGCGGGCATGACGCAGCCCGAAAGTCGATAACAGTGCAGAATATGGAGCAGAAAATAACGTCAAGATGTGGTCATAAGCGTACAAAAGAATGGCGAGACAAGTATAAAAAAGTACATACCGGATCTGCCGTGTCATTACCACTTATGAACTTAATCGCACCTTATTATCTTTTCCCATTTTCAATAAAAGTTATAGTCACATTCTTATGCGTGATTAGGAAAAATCATTAAGTTCATTACTATATGACTTACTTATTTTTCATAACATAATCCGACCGCTTTAAGGGAGGCGCTATACTACGACCCGATGCGGGATGCGATCAAGTCACACAAATATCAAAGCGTGCCCGTGGAATCCCCCATCACTGCCGACAGATATAAGTGTAAAATATAACCATGTATCGCGCCCGTGGCACCCGCTCATTGGCGTGCATACATACACAACACGTATATATATCTCGCGCGTGGAATCCCACATCACCGCCGACAACTATAAATGTAAATATAACCATACGTGTCGCGCGTGGCATCCCACTCATTTGTCGTGTACATACACAACACATATATATATATATCTCCTGCCCGTGGAATCCCACATCACTGCCGACAACTATAAGTGTAAATATAACCATGTGTCGCGCCCGTGGCATCCACCTCATCATACATTACATACACATATATATATATATATATATATATATATATATATATATATATATATATATATATATATATATATATATATATATAATGCATGCCGAATCCACATCGTATAAGCGTGGCCATAACGTGCCTCGCGTCCTCATCGTAGTGCAGTGTCTTCGTGAGCTAGCCCGTGGAGTAAAATATAACATGGTCGCATGCCGGAATCCCACATCGTATAAGCGTGGCCATAGAGTAATAAAGCGCGGGCATCTAACCCGCATCTGGCCGCGTGCCCGACATCCTCATCGTATAAGCGTGGCGAGATCAATCCTGATGGAAGCATACGGTGGGATCCCCGTCATTCTTGGTGCGTCCGATAAAATGTCAGGCGCATCTAACGCGTCTGGTCACATGCCGGAATCCCATCGTATAAGCATGTCCAAGGATCAATCATGATGGAAGCATAACCGTGGAATCCCACATCACTGTCGGTACGTCCAAGTAAACTTATAACAAGACAGCCGTCCCTCCAACTGAGAGTCACGACAACGTAACATATAATACTTGCACTTAAAGCTATCACAAGCAAATACAGGCAAGTTCATTAAACCCTTAGACTTCCATTTATATAAACTCATGACACTTTCGTTTTACGTCAAAATCAGAATTTAATCCCAAGTACTACGTACTTACATTCTTTTCAAAGATTCCTTTTCATATAAAACCCCAAGATACTAACACCCGTAGTATCAAGGCTTGTGTACATTTCACATAAGTCACGATACTTTTAGAAATACATTTCTCGGCTTCTAAATCAAGTGACCCTTACTTTAAAGCTTTAAGCAAGTGATACCCTTAAATCAAATTATTTCCTTGATTACTTTATTAGAGAAAAACCATTCTCTTAACCTTCCATAAAGCCGTTATAACCAACTTCCCATAAAGCCGTTATAACCCTTTATGGTTTTAGACAAACTCATTCCTTTTATAACCAAGAGACTTATACTTTTTAAAACCAAATATTGTATACTTTCAAATCAATTCTCTTAACTTTCAAAGTGCAATTAGTCTCTTAACCTTTAGAAATCAAGTGACTCATTTTATTATAAAACCTTAGGAAATTGATGCCTTAAAATCAAGTTGCATTTTCATTAAAAAATCAAGTCATTTATCTTTCCATAAAGCAAATATAACCAACTTCCCATAAAGTCGTTATATTCACTTTATACCTTAGCCAAATACAATTTCCTATCCAGGGGACTTATACGTTTAAAACGGAACAAGTATCACATACTTCAAAACTCTTCAAGTCCCTTAACTTAAATAAAACATTAGACATCCTTAATACTTTCAAAGAAGCGAGTTAATCTCCTAACTCACCCGACTTGGCCATTCATATACTAGTAAAGGATATCAAGATCTTGTACATCTACCGTACTATATACGTGCAACTAGTCATGCTCAAAGGATAGGAAAAGTTCTACATCTGAAGAAATCACACAACTACCTCTTAACTTCTACGAGTAGAAGGGAACATGAAATGATACCACAGGTATATTCCATACATAGAATCATGCCAAAGGAAGGAAGAGGTTCACATACCTCGCGACGATTATCGACAAGTAGCAAAATGCTCCAAAGTACTTCAACCTTGATAGCTATTCCATCCTTCAAGTAGGATACGCTATACTTAGTACTTCAACCTATAATGGTCACAATACGTCCATTAACCTCTTGAAACGTAGAATATTCTAAGTGCTAAGTCACTAAATTCTACGGAAAATCGGACAGCACCTCCTTTGTTTCTACTTACTTTGCCACCTTTTTCAAGGCCGAATACAATAACCAAACACGCCACATTTAAGGCCCAATCCATGCAATTAACAATAGGGGATTACACGCCTACTAGACATGTAAAATTCCGCCCCACAATAGATATCAAACTAATACAAACTATATGTCCAATTCGGCACATTGAGTACCATAACACCAATTCTTATCCAATTTCCATTTCAATCCAAGTTATTAGCCTAACATGATATCAAGTCGCAATCGATTATAACTACTATAATCTCCAAGTAATTAACATGCGACGATTCTAATAAACGACTAAATTGTAATCCAACTTCACAAGGCTTACATTACATTTCGGATTTACGCTACAAGCAATCCATAATACTTATAAACTTCAACACATACTCTTCATGCTAGCAACATGTAAAGCTAACAACAATATAAATAATCTTGTAACACTTTTAAGGGACAAGATTATACCTCAACGAATCTTAATCCAACTCCAAATCCGAAGTCGCTCCTTAGTAACTTAGAGCCTCTTCAAGACACTTCAATCCGCTACTTGAGACCCTTAGAACAATACCAACAACTTTCCTTCAAACTTCCAATCCAAAACCTAGAAAGCAACTAGGTTTTCACTTTGCGACTAACCCGAAAACTATCTTTTTCCGAGATTTTTCTATTGAGATACACTTAAAATACACTCATGAACCTTGGTTTAAAGTGTGGAGCTTAAAGAACAAGAAATGAAATTTTTTCCTTCTTTCCCTTAGTGAACCCGAGAGCTAGGCTCTTGTGTTCTTCAATTTGTGTGAAAATTTTACTAAGTGTTAAGCTTGTCATACTACTACTAGTATTATATAGCAACATGGAGGGTCAAGATGCAAACAAATGGGTGGTTTGGATGAAGTCTTATCTAATATCAAGACTAGTGGACCCCTTTGACCAAGTCAATTATCTCAAGCTACTACTTGCAAGACTTGTCTTGATAACAAAGGTCCAATGACCCTCTTGCCCTTGAAAATTTCGTCCAAGGCATCATTAAGGGGGGTGACACGTGTCGCCCTCCCATTCGTCACAAAAGTACGTTTTCCGACAATTTCATAATTCCGATAAATTTTTACAAGTCTCAAATCTTAACACTGTGAGTTCTTACGTACGTTCTTAAAACATGTCCTGTAAATACGGGGTGTAACATTCTTCCCCCCTTAGAAACATTCGTCCCCGAATGTTCTTTCGGAGTCAAACTTATAATTAGCGACATAGTTTCCTTTTTTACCACCCCGACATACCAATAGTGCCACACATGGCCCTAATACCTCGCACACGCATATCCGTCCATCATAAGCCCAAAAGAGATTATCTTTTCATACTTCCAACTCTTTCTCGCATATACATAGTCTCAATATAATCTGTTCGTGACATTTAAACATACCACAACTTTATCATGCATACAAGTTTCTAAAGGGACAAAGACATACCTAAAATCATATAGGCGGTTCAAAGGACCGCTAAAACTGGGAATTTCCACCACGGCCCCTGTCACGGCCTGCCGGTGCATAAACATCCTGCCTAGCTATGGAAGGCGAAGAACCCGGCAATCGATCCAAGAGGCTGCGCTATCCGCGATGCCACCTCCGATCGACGATCTCTCACGAAATGGCCTCCGCATGGCATAACAAGTGTCAGTAGTACGACATTCCCCAAAATGGAATCTACTACAGTGACCACACCGGGGCAAAGGTGGCTTCCCATGGCTACCTTTCTCGGACATCTGTGAACCTGTAGCCCTGGAGCCTTGACCTGCTCCCGAATATCCCCAGCGACCAAACCTCCGGCCAGAAGATCGGGAAGGAGCACTCTGTGCCGGCTGAGATGTAGACCTAGTCTGCTTTGTTGAGGCTGTCCGCCTCGAAGTTACCACGGAATCCTGCCGTCACGGCCTCTTGGTGGCACGAGTCTAGTGACCCTCTCTCTCTGTCCTCATCCCCTGTGCATAAGCTTGCATCCTGGCAATATCCATACCAGTGAAGGGCGCTCCGAGCATGCGATCATATAATGGTCTAGCCCGTCACATATGATGAACTCTGTCGCCATATCGGCCATAATAGTGTGCGCGTACGGCGGCGAAGTCAAACTCGTGTTGTATTCACGATGGTCCTCCCATTCGCCTCGATGACAAGAACCTATCAACACGGGCTCTCACCATTTCGGGAGGCAAAAGCGATCAAGAAAGGCCTCAGTGAACTCATCCCAAGCTGGGACGAGCACGCACTCTCGGCGGCTCCCAAGACTCAAACCAGTTCAACGCAATATCGCGTAACCGGTGAAAGCTAACACAATCGACTCGTCTCCGAGGCCCTAAGCACTGCATAGTCATTGTAGGCTGCCGAACGAACTCTTGAGGATCATCCTCGGATCTCGAACCATAAAACTTGGGTGGACTACAACCCGAGAAAATCCGAATCCTCAGCTGTCGGCTCTGGGTTAGCTACTGCTCTGTCGGCCTGCCTACTATGCTAGTCAAAAGTCGACCGCTCTCCATAATCTCTAAACTACGCCTGGCTGCGGGATGGAGGCTCGGTGCGGAACCTCTGGAGCTCGCGCTCTCGGCTCCTCTAATACCTGCGGCGTGGTGAGCTCGCCAATCCGCCTACCTCGGGCATAGTGCGTGCCCGAGTCACGTAACCTCTGCGTGCACTAGCGACTCTCGCTTTGCCTTGCCTTCGGGCCACAGTCGCCCAGTGGAGGCATAAGCGTTACATAAGAAGGGTCGGAGAGGATTCACCTACTAGGACAACTCTGCGCACGATCTCGAAAGAGAAGAATGGAAACCAATATTAAATGTCTGCGACCTCACGATTATAGATGTGGTGCACAACACACCGATAATCAAGACTACTAGACACGATGCGTCAGACACTTTCCGAGGACTAATCGCTTTGATACCACTTTTGTCACGACCCGACCGGGCTCGTGGTGCCTACACAGGCACCCTTACAGTATACATCGAGAGATAATCGTGAGCATACATGAAACTTATAAAATAAAACAACGAAATAAAACAACGAGTTAGCGGAATAGGGCTACCTTCCGACATATATATATATACAACCCAGATTGCCTCGCTTTCCTTTACAAAGCGACCCACGATATGTGACTACGGACCTCAAGAGTTTTAACATAACAAGCGTGGCGGGACGGGGCCCGCCATACCACGAATATACATGAATCTACAACCTCGGAAAACCGTACCAAGAGATAAGCCTCGGAGCAAATGGAGCTTTTTCCCAAAAAGCAACCGAGATCCTAAGAGCAAGGATCACCACACAGGTACCTAAAACTGCGGGCATGAGCGGCCAGAAGAAGTCGATAACAACAGTGCAGAATATGGAGCAGAAAATAACGTGCGATAAGCAGATCATAAGCGTACAAAAGAATGACGAGGACAAGTATAAAAAAGTACATACGGATCCTGTAGTGTCATTACCACTTATGAACTTAATCGCACGTTATTATCTTTTCACATTTTCAATATAAGTTATAGTAACATTTTTATGCACATGATTAGTAGAAATCATTAATTTCATTACTATATGACTTACTTATTTTTCATAACATAATCCGGCCCTTTAAGGAGGCGCTATACTACGACCCGATGGGACGCGATCAAGTCACACAAATATCAAAGCGTGCGTGGAATCCCCATCACCGCCGACTATAAGTGTAAAATATAACCATGTGTCGCGCGTGGCACCCCACCTCATGTCGTACGCATACACAACACGTATATATATCTCGCGCGTGGAATCCGCATCACGCCGACAACTATAAGTGTAAATATAACCGTGTGTCGCGCGTGGCATCCCACCTCACCGTCGGCGTACATACACAACACGTATATATATATATCTCACGCCCGTGGAATCCCGCATCACTGACAACTATAAGTGTAAATATAACCACGTGTCGCGCGTGGCATCCCACCTCATCGTCGTGCGCATACACAACATATATATATATATATATATATATATATAACGCTGTATGCCCAGAATCCCACATCGTATAAGCGTGGCCATAACGTGCCCTCGGCATCCTCATCGTAGGTGCGGTATTCATGGGAGCTAGCCCGTGAGTAAAATATAACATGGTCGCGTGCCGGAATCCCACATCGTATAAGCGTGTCCATGGAGTAATAAAGCAGCGGGCATCTAACGCGTCTGGTGTATGCCGGCATCCTCATCGTATAAGCGTGGCAAGATCAATCCTGATGGAAGCATACGGTGGGATCCCGTCACGCCGATGACGTCCGAGATAAAATGTCCGGCATCTAACGCGTCTGGTCACGTGCCGGAATCCCACATCGTATAAGCATGTCGGATCAATCATGATGGAAGCATACCGTGGAATCCCGTCATCACCGATGCGTCGAGTAAACTTATAACAAGACAGCCGTCCCTCCAACTGAGAGTCACGACAACGTAACATATAATACTTGCACTTAAAGCTATCACAAACAAATACAGGCAAGTTCATTAAACCCTTAGACTTCCATTTATATAAACTCATGACACTTTCGTTTTACACATCAAAATCCGGGAATTTAATCCCAAGTACTACGTACTTACATTCTTTTCAAAGATTCCTTTTCATATAAAACCCAAGATACTAACACCCGTAGTATCAAGGCTTGTGTACATTTCACATAAGTCACGATACTTTTAGAAATACATTTCTCGGCTTCTAAATCAAGTGACCCTTACTTTAAAGCTTTAAGCAAGTGATACCCTTAAATCAAATTATTTCCTTGATTACTTTATTAGAGAAAAACCATTCTCTTAACCTTCCATAAAGCCGTTATAACCAACTTCCCATAAAGCCGTTATAACCCTTTATGGTTTTAGACAAACTCATTCCTTTTATAACTAAGAGACTTATACTTTTTAAAACCAAGTATTGTATACTTTCAAATCAATTCTCTTAACTTTCAAAGTGCAACTAGTCTCTTAACCTTTAGAAATCAAGTGACTCATTTTATTATAAAACCTTAGGCAATTGATGCCTTAAAATCAAGTTGCCTTTTCATTAAAAAATCAAGTCATTTATCTTTCCATAAAGAAAATATAACCAACTTCCCATAAAGTCGTTATATTCACTTTATACCTTAGCCAAATACAATTTCCTATCCAAGGGACTTATACGTTTAAAACGGAACAAGTATCACATACTTCAAAACTCTTCAAGTCCCTTAACTTAAATAAAACATTAGACATCCTTAATACTTTCAAAGAAGCGAGTTAATCTCCTAACTCACCCGACTTGGCCATTCATATACTAGTAAAGCATATCAAGATCTTGTACGTCTACCGTACTATATACGTGCAACTAGTCATGCTCAAAGGATAGGAAAAGTTCTACATCTGAAGAAATCACGACTACCTCTTAACTTCTAAGAGTAGAAGGGAACATGAAATGATACCACAAGTATATTCCATACATAGAATCATGCCAAAGGAAGGAAGAGGTTCACATACCTCGCGACGATTATCGACAAGTAGCAAAATGCTCCAAAGTACTTCATCCTTGATAGCTATTCCATCCTTCAAGTAGGATATGCTATACTTAGTACTTCAACCTATAATGGTCACAATACGTCCATTAACCTCTTACTTCAAACGTAGAATATTCTAAGTGCTAAGTCACTAAATTCTACGGAAAATCGGACAGCACCTCCTTTGTTTCTACTTACTTTGCCACCTTTTTCAAGGCCGAATACAATAACCAAACACGCCACATTTAAGTCCCAATCAATGCAATTAACAATAGGGGATTACACGCCTACTAGACGTGTAAAATTCCGCCCCACAATAGATATCAAACTAATACAAACTATATGTCCAATTCGGCCACATTGAGTACCATAACACCAATTCTTATCCAATTTCCATTTCAATCCAAGTTATTAGCCTAACATGATATCAAGTCGCAATCGATTATAACTACTATAATCTCCAAGTAATTAACATGCGACGATTCTAATAAACGACTAAATTGTAATCCAACTTCACAAGGCTTACATTACATTTCGGATTTAAGCTACAAGCAATCCATAATACTTATAAACTTGAACACATACTCTTCATGCTAGCAACATGTAAAGATAACAACAATATAAATAATCTTGTAACACTTTTAAGAGACAAGATTATACCTCAACGAATCTTAATCCAATTCCAAATCCGAAGTCGCTCCTTAGTAACTTAGAGCCTCTTCAAGACACTTCAATCCGCTACTTGAGACCCTTAGAACAATACCAACAACTTTCCTTCAAACTTCCAATCCAAAACCTAGAAAGCAACTAGGTTTTCACTTTGCGACTAACCCGAAAACTATCTTTTTCCGAGATTTTTCTATTGAGATACACTTACAATACACTCATGAACCTTGGTTTAAAGTGTGGATCTTAAAGAACAAGAAGCGAAATTTTTTCCTTCTTTCCCTTAGTGAACCCGAGAGCTAGGCTCTTGTGTTCTTCAATTTGTGTGAAAATTTTACTAAGTGTTAAGCTTGTCATACTACTACTAGTATTATATAGCAACATGGAGGGTCAAGATGCAAACAAATGGGTGGTTTGGATGAAGTCTTATCCAATATCAAGACTAGTGGACCCCTTTGACCAAGTCAATTATCTCAAGCTACTACTTGCAAGACTTGTCTTGCTAACAAAGGTCCAATGACCCTCTTGCCCTTGCAAATTTCGTCCAAGGCATCATTAAGGGGGGGTGACACGTGTCGCCCTCTCATTCGTCACAAAAGTACGTTTTCCGACAATTTCATAATTCCGATAAATTTTTACAAGTCTCAAATCTTAACACTGTGAGTTCTTATGTACGTTCTTAAAACATGTCCTGTAAATACGGGGTGTAACATTAATAATCAAGAATGGGTTGATAATCTACATGCTTCTAAAGTGCATTTATGAAACCAGGCCTACATGATCATTTTCTTGGAATAGTTATGCGGGAATGAGGCATAAAGACTCAGTACAGATTCAGATACTTTAATATGTGAAGGTTGAATCCTGAATTTCTACAGACAGAAATAGAAGGGTGGAAAACAGATAGAGAGGTACAAAGATATAGATGAATTCAACAAAGTGATAATAGATATTCAGTGTGATGTAGCCAAAGTGGCAAATGTTGATGTAGCCAAAGATACAACTGAGTCAGTAAGTCCAACAAGAGGATAGAACAAATGCCACTTGAGGAGACAAAGGGTAATAATGAGAATAAGAAGGAACAAAGAGATACTGAAGAAGAATATGGTAATAAATAGAATAAGAAAGATAACAATGGTAATGTGGTAGAAATGGATATGTCTATTCTAAATATTGATCAGCAGATAAACTTAATCAGAGATAATATAAGGGGTGATCAACATGACAAACTTAAGGACTCAAGGGTGAAAGAGTTACATGATTTAGGTAGATATCTGGTGATAACTATGGTATATGCAAGGAGTGATGCATTGGAGAGGTTGTTCTCTGGGATAGCTTATACTGTATTATTGACGATATGAGAGATTATTAGCAGCCCAGAGTCGACCTAAGTCATATGCTGATAATCGACGTCGACACCTAGAGTTTCAGGTTGATGATTGGATATTCTTGAAGGTATCACCCATGAAGGGTGTGATGAGGTTTGGCAGGAAAGAAAAGCTTAGCCCAAGGTATATTAGGCCTTACCAGATCATTCGTAGGATATGCAAGGTTGCCTACGAGCTAGATCTACAATCAGATTTAGAAGCAGTACATCCAGTCTTCCATGTGTCTATGCTACGTAAGTGTATTGGTGATCCTTCCAGAGTCTCTCCTGTAGAGGATGTCCAGGTGACGGGAGAGTTGTCGTATGAGGAGAGCCTCATAGCCATACTTGATCGTCAGGTCAGGAGATTACGGACAAAGGATGTGGCTTCCGTCAAGGAATTGTGGCGAAACAACAATAGAGAGGAAATGACTTGGGAAGTAGAGGATGAAATGAAGAAGAAGCATCCCTACTTGTTTCCTGTGCCTCCAGGTAATTCAATTTAACTCCTTATTTGGTTATAGTGATTGATGAATTGTATATGTGAGATATATTGTGGCCCTGTGTGACATCTGTTGGTTTGCTGAATATAGGTGAATAGACATAGTTATAGAGGAGACTCTGCCGAAATTTTTCTAGCATGAGACCCATAATGAACATTCGAGGACAAATGTTTCTATGGGGGAAAGATGTTACACCTCGTAAGTTTAAGACGATAATTAAGAACGTCATTAAGGAAATTAATACACTTAAGGATGTGATTCCGGAATAAAATTTTGATAACAACGAGGGTGACAATGGAAATTTTAATGTTAGTTGTATATTTTCGTTATGGATTAGAATGTATTATATAAGTTAAGACAACAAGGATACGAGGTCTTATGGAGTTTTTCAAGATTTAAAAGAATTGGGACATAAGATTAATTATTGGTGAGAAGTAGACCAAAGTGTAATATTTAAGGGACCAAAGTGTAATAATTGATTTTTAGATTTTTGTTCTTAACCTTAAAAAAAAAGACATTTCATTTCCTCATTCCCTCATTTTCATTTCAAACTCCATTTCTCCTCTCCTCCTTAAGCAGCAATTTTACCCATCTCCTTAGCCAAAAAATTAAGGGTTTCATTCATCTTCTTAGACTACAGTATTCACCAAATTTAGAAGCAAAAAAAAAAACAGTGGCCAAAATCGCACAAACAGTGGGAAAGATCGACCTACTGCTGGCCGAGATTTAAAGCCAAGAAACCTCATATTTTTTGGACAAGTTTTGGAAGGAAAACATGTATAAATGATGGGTTAACATTGTGGGATTCATGCATGTCAAATTGAAGTTGAAAAAGTGAGGAATTGGGCAAGAAATTGGGAAAGAATCGATAGAATAGTGGACTGGAAATAGGGAATGTTTTGGCTTCGTTTAAGGTATAAAATTCTTCATTCTATGATATAATTGGAGTGTATGTTGTTAGGATTAAGGTAATGAATTTGTGATTAAGGGAAAATTGGAATTTAAACATGCATGTGATTGTTGTAATGTTGTTGGACCAATTTTGGAGTTGTTAGATTTAATTGTTGATGTTCTTATTATCGTCGTTAGTTGCACGTTAAAATTGATAGAAGTCTTAAAAGAAATCTTGACATTTAGATTATAATTGCTCATAAGAAACTGTTGAAACATGAATTGGATTCTAGGGAATTAAGAAAAGAATTGGGTTATGGAGATTGACCGGAAACTTGCTTGAAATCGTTGGATATCATCGCGATGAGTTAGAGGCTGATTTTGTGGAGTTAAAATGTTGGAAACTTGATTATGAACATGTATATATGTTGTGGTAATTACTAATACGTATCTTAAAGGAATTAAAGTACATTAAGGTGATATGTTGCAAACTAAAAGACTTGAACTCTTGTTGTTGTTGCCAAAAATTGATGAACAATTTTAAGGTTGTTCTAATATGGATTAACATGAGAAATATGTGTAGTAATCACCTGAATTATTGTAGTTGTGATATTGCATAAACATAAAAGAGAAGGAGTGCGTTATGATGACGTAAATAGAATATCTGAGATTATTGTGGTTATATTCTTAAGTTATGACTTGTTGTTGGTATTGTTGACTTGGTTTGAAATTGTGGTTGTGCATATAAACAGAGGAAGTGCTGCCCGAATTTTTATACAATAAGAGAGTCGTCTTTTAATATAACTTACGTTAGAAATCATAGAGTTGACATGTCATATTGTTATTATTATAGGTCAAGGTGCTAGTCGAGGAGATTATTAGATTATCGAGTTGACATAGACGACGAGGTATGTGAAACTCTTCCTTTTTTCTTTTTGACATGATTTATTGAATGTACGGCGGACGTACATGATTTCTACACAGTCTATTTCCTCAAGATGTTAGTCATGAGAAATGCCTATGATTTTCCAAAAGATGTTTTAAAAAGATATATGATATGATACGCGCCTTGATTTTTCCAAAAGATGTTTTAAAAAGATATATGATATGATAAGCGCCTTGATTTTCCAAAAGATGATTTAAAATGATATATGATATGATAGTGTCTTTCATTTATTCCACTGAGAGTCAAGTGATGATTTATTATGTATAAAGTTACTCATGATATTTTATTCGTGCTGGATATGATTATATGAATTCACCGAGTCCCTTACTAAAGGACCGACAATGTATACATATATGATGATTATATGAA
Source organism: Przewalskia tangutica (assembly GCA_029844215.1). Classification (NCBI taxonomy): domain Eukaryota; kingdom Viridiplantae; phylum Streptophyta; class Magnoliopsida; order Solanales; family Solanaceae; genus Przewalskia; species Przewalskia tangutica. The sequence goes on from CM056723.1 coordinate 31,694,770, forward strand.
TTCCACCGAGTCCCTCAGTAAAGGGTCGACAATGTATACAGATATGATAATTCCATCGAGTCCCTCAGTAAAGGGTCGACAATGTATATAGATATGATAATTCCACCGAGTCCCTCAGTAAAGGGCCCACAATGTATATAGATATGATGATTTCACCGAGTCCCTCACTAAAGGGCCGATAACGTATATAGATATGATGATTCCATCGAGTCCCTCACTAGAGGACCGACAATGTATATAGACAAGATGATTCTATGGACATGCATCCCTGATTTTAATATGACTCTCATTTTTATAAGGCACATTCGACTCTCATATTTTCATATATGACACAGTTGGATTTGGTATTTGAATTTCATAATTGTCTCCTGTACGTTTTGGCCAGTTATGATTATCTACTTGTACTTTATGTTTCATATACTCGGTACATTCTTTCGTACTGACCCTCCTTTCCTCGGGGGCTGCGTTCATGCCCGCAAGTACAAGTTCTCAGTTTGGTGATCCTCAGGCCTAAGACTCCTATTCAGCTGGTTGGAAAGATTCTTTGATCCAGAGCTTTGTCATTTTGGTACAGAACCTCTTTTTAGACTATGTATATATTTAGGGGCACGACGGGGCCCTGTCCCGTCATATGTCGTTATCCTTCTTATAGAGGTCTGTAGACAGTTGTGGGTTGTACGTATGTGGAGTTGTGAACCTATTTTTATATGTGTGTTGTTGTACTCTATTTTGGGAAGTTCTCTTATATAGTGGCAACCTTGTCGACTTGCGTCCTTTGTTATATTTGCTTTGATGTGACTCCTCAGGAGATATGGTTATTTGTGTGTAAAAGCAGCCTTGCCGGCTTGCCTATTCGAACATGTTATGATTGCGGCGTTATGCTGCCGAATTGCATATTGTCGTTAGTGTCATTCTGATTACGTGACAAGTTATTATAATGGTGTCATTAGGACGCTTAGTCGCGGCCCGTCGGGTCGGGTCGTGACATGAAACTCCCTGGATCTTTCAACTTAGGGGGAAGTCTCTTCTGTAAGATAGCACTGCACTCCTCTGTCAGCGCTATTATCTCATAGTCTGCCAGCTTTCTCTTCTTAAACAGGATGTCTTTCATGAATTTCACATAAGTTGACATCTGCTCAAAAGCTTCAATGAATGGAAGATTGATATGAAGCTTTTTGAAGACCTCTAAAAAATTGGAAAATTATTTGTCTAAGGACTTCTTTTGCAGTATTTGAGGGTAAGAAATTTTGTCAGTATACTCCATCATCACTGCGGGTGGAGTCTTCTCTAAAATAGGGCGGTCATCAGTAACCCCCTCCTTCTCTGCCTCAGCTGCTTTCTCCAACTCTATCTCTTTTCAGCCACTGATTTAGCTGCAACTTGTTCTAATTGTTTTCCGCTCCTCAGGCTTATTGCCTGACACTGCTCCCTTGGATTCACCACAGTATCGCTGGGAAGGTTTCCTTGTTCTCTATTATTCTGCTCGCCAGCTATCCAACCTGTGTCTCCAAATTTCGGATAGATGACCTAGTTTATGTCATGAACTGGATCTGCGAATTTGTGAGTGTTAGCAGTGCTTCTTTTAGCTCATCAGGCTTCTCTGGTGGCTGCTGGTTCTGGTGTTGGCCCTGAAACTTTGCTTGCTGGCCTTGTTTATTCCTCCAAGAAAAGTTTGGGAAATTTCTCCACCCCTGATTGTACGTATTGGAGTAAGAGTTATTGTAGGATCTCTGAGAATTCCCCACTGCTTGAAGTTGCTCCATGGTAACATTATTTGGGTCCACTGTTGTGCATCTATCAAAAGTATGGGGACCCCCACAGATCTCACAACCCACTGGTGTCTGAACCACTTTAACTGCCATGGTGCTCTGCGGTATCTGCTTTGTCAAAGTGGCTACCTGCGCAGTCAATGCAGTGATAACATCTAGCTCATGAACCACAACCACTTTCCTACTGTTCATTGCTCTCTCATCGGCCCCCTGATGGTTGTTTGTGGCCATATCCTCTAGCAAATCATGTGCCTCATTGGCACTCTTTCTCATGAATGTACCTCCTGCTGCAGCATCAATGATGGTACGAGTTGTACCACACAGCCCATTGTAAAATATGTGGATTAGCATCCACTTATCAATCCCATGATGTGAGAACTTTCTCTGCAAGTCTTTAAACTGCTTCCATGCATCATATAATGGTTCTCCCTCCAGCTGATAAAAGTTATTCAACTCACCTCTGAGTTTCGCTGCCTTAGCTGGGGGAAGAACTTGGCAAGAAACTTCTGGGCTAAGTCTTGCCATATAGTGATGGAGTTCTCTTGTAATGAGTTCAGCCAACACTTTACTCTATCCCTGAGTGAGAATGAGAATAGTTTCAACCGAATGGCATCATCAGTAACACTATTATATTTAAACGTTGCACACAACTCCAGAAAATTTGCTAGATGCAAATGAGGATCTTCAGACGGTAATCCCCCAAACTGAACTAAGCTTTGAACCATGTGCAATATTGCTGGTTTGATCTCAAAATTATTGTCTTTAACAGCTGGAAGCCTGATGCAAGTCTGCACCCCTGTAATAGTTGGCATCACATAGTCCCCCAAGCTTGTTTCTGCAGGGACTTGTCTTATGATAGACGGTAACTCATCATCCACCAAATTATTGTTTCGCTGATCTCCCATTGATAACAAATTAGCGGCTCTTTTCTCTTTCCTGTTCTGTCTGCACAATCTCTCAATCTCAGGGTTCAGAGGGATAAGAATGTCAGCTCATCTCCTACTTCGCATAAACTAAGTTCCTGAGACTAATCAAAAATAGCAAACAGATCACGGCAAACAACACTAAAGCAAAATAAAAAATAAAAAAAAACTAAAAATAAAGACCAAATTAGAAATAAGAATAGATAAATCGATATTAACAGTACGTCAGTCCCCGGCAACGGCGCCAAAAACTTTTTGCGATATTTCTAAGTTCTTACGCAAGTGTACGTATCGTTCCAAGTAATATAGTCTGTAAGACCGAGTTTACCGTCCAGAGAGACTGGTTTATTAAGTACCGATTATCTATCCTATGGTATCTATTTGGTTGACGTTCTTTAGTTTGAGAATTATAACTACGAATTATGACTAATTGCAGGAAATAAACTAAAGATTATAAGCCTTCGGGTTTATAACAGTTATGAAGAAAATATGGTTCCAATCTTCTCAACTATCCACTCTTTCATGTGTTAATGCAATGCTAATAATTCTTCTTCTTATTAAGATAGCAGGTTAACTAATCTGTCATTATATTCCGGTTAGGACATACAAGAGCTCAACCTAGTGCAGAAACCTCCTATATTTCTATGATAAGTTTTACCACACAGGAGGATTAAGAACAATAACATTTAAATGCTACACAAGTATCGGGGTACTTTCGTCCAGGATTTTAACCTATGTCTAGACAATTACAGCATATTCAAATCTCACCTTTCAGACTTTTGATTCGAAATCATATAATTGACGACAATTAATAGCTAGTTAATTATCAAACAATCATAACAATATTGAATAGATCTTAATATGCTGAAGAAGAAATCAATAATCAATGCATTAACTATATGAACGAGTTTCAAGAAGATTCGATGGAAATTTTATGCCGCGACGCTAATTCTTGTTGACCGCGGTTCCATGGCACCGCGGTGCTACTTGGCCAGGCACCGCGGTGCCTCTCTAATTTATGTCCGGAATGTGCCAGATTTCTTCTGTTCTTCTTGGCGCTTCTTAGGCTTCATTCCTTGGGCTGTGCTTATGTAATTTTCATCCTCAGTTAAGCTCATTTCATCCTCAAAAGTGGTATCTTCTCCTTTATGACCGCTGCGACACAAACGAAAGAAAACACACCTAACACTATACTAAACGCAAAATAAAAGAGTAAAATACTAACTAAAAAGGACTCAAAAGAGTGTATAAAATACACTCAACAACTTGTTTGCTGAAAAGCGACTAGTTTCAAATAGGGCTGTCCAGTGGGTTGGGTTGGCCCGATCCCGACCCAGCCCGTCCCGCTTACCGCTCTGACCGGCCCCACCCCAATTCACCTTAAAAAAAGGTAGCGGGATTCGAACTCAGGACGGGACTAGGGCTCATCCCGCCCTATCCCGCCCCGCCCCTTTTGCAAAAATAACCATTACACAACGATCAAATTTAGATTTTGGCCGTTGTGCAACGTCCATTTTGCCCCCCACCCCATAAACCCCCCCTACACCATTGATATTTATTTTAATCTCTAAGTTAGTATATTTATACTTTAACCCTATTTTTAAACTATAACTACCTCATTTTCCTCTTCATTTTTCTCACAATCTTCCTACCATCTATCTATATATCTATCTCTCTACAAGTCTACATTGACTACTAAATATTTTATTTTATTTGCTTATTTATATCAAAGTTCAAAGATTGGGAGTGAAGTTCGCAACTAGATTGAGGATCATCCATCAAACAAAATTTTAATTTTCAACCTCGATTACACGTCGACGTTACATCGGCGTTTGATACCTTCGTTCATTCTTTAAATTATTATTGTTACTTAATTTTAATTATCATACTTAATTTCATTATCTTGAATTATTTATTTGCATAATTATAATGGAATAAATTGGACGTTTTATTTTGGTAGATGTACTAGGGGTAACAGGGGTAAGGGTGCATCTTCTAGTAATCATATTCCTAGTCCCGATGATTTCACTCATATAGATGAAACTGATTTTTAATGATATTAATATACCACTAGATCATAAGGTATATTCTGCAACTGAACCAGACTTTAATTTTGAAAATGAATTAGACGATAATGTAGATAACACACCTACTAGTGCACCTTCACCTCAGACTCAGACTGAGTCTGCCATATCCCGTAATTCTGAGTGATGGTTTGAGCACCTAAATGTAGGCAAGTAGACCCGAGCCTCGGAAAAATTTATGTTATATTTATGTATGCTATTAAAGAGATTAGTATACAAAAGGATAAAATCCGGAAATAATTTTGGACATAACAAGTGTGACGACGATGATCAGAAATAATTTTAGTGTGCGCATAAAGAGATTATGGACTAGTGTCATATTACAAAAGTGTGACATTGAGTATATGAAAGTCTTACAAGTCATGAAGATTTAAGTGATTTGAGATCAAGGAATTAATTGTGTATGTAATTAATTAATGGTGAGACTAATTAATCTCATTGTGGGACAATATTTAGTGGGATATTACATGTGGCCTTAGGAGCAAATTACCTAAGTGACTAGTTGATGGAATCGACTAGGTGTCATTAGGCAAAGTGGGATGTCAACTTGTGAGTTTTGGCTTAGTGAAAGACAAAATGATGGGATCCATTAAATGGTATTTAAGAGTAAGTTCAGGAAATATCATTTAGAAAACATTGTATTGTTTTGGAGAATTCCTTTAAGACCCTAAAAACGTTCAGCAATCTTCAAACATCTCATTTGAAAGCATTTTGATTCTAGTACAAAAGGAGATGATTTGATTTGAAAAAGGAAAAGAGAGAAACGTACGAAATGCAGTAGCAATTGAGTAAGACAATCGTGATTCATTCCTCCAAACCCTTTTTTGTATGAATTGAAATAAGAGGAAACAATCCATTCATTTCGTGTATATGGAAAATAAACTTGCTCCTTACCTTTCTTTTTTCCAGTGTTATGCACGGCCAAAATTGTTAATTTGGTTTAGGTTTTCTCCACGTGTTGAGGTATGCAAATATAAATTATTTCTTTCTTTTGGCAAGTTTCATATAACGAAACATAACTATGATATTGCTTCATAATTTATTCTATTTCTAATAATTAAAGAATGTTCATATTATTAATTTCTATGACGAAAGCATGTCTAAATATGTTTCTAAGTCCTTATTCAGGCATCCAGAAATGATGTTGATATTAACAGTGTTACCCGAAGGTACAAGGATATTATGTCACTTAGGGTGTTTTATTGTCATTCATGCATTTTCATTTGCATTGCATTCATGTATTACCCTAGACCACTTGTTCTATGCACAACTATATAATAAATATTGTATATATATGTAGGGATATGGGAAAAGGGAAAGATGTTATATACGCACACCACTTGCAGCTGGTACAGACTATCACAAAAGAGCCTTAAGAGGCCAATATTAAAGCCTGTGTGGCTCATATGATATAACCTGATGCCCAAAGAGGCGATTATGGGTAGAAAAATGCTTGTGTGGCCATTAGTATACCGCATTTGCATTGTGCATGACATTAGACATATTATGCCCACAGTGGCTGATATGAAATAATGCCCACAGAGGCTGTTACGGTAAGGAAGAAGCCCAATGAGGCTGATGTATATGTATACTGCACTGTGTATGACATTTAGGCATTTATTGCTGGTCGGCTGTTTCTGTTTAAGTTATTGTTATATCACTGTTATGCTATTATTCATGCCTGACATATTCAATACATCAGTCGTACTGACGTTCCTTTCATCGAGGGACGCTGTATTTCATGCCCACGGGTTCACACAGGCAAGGCGACGATCCACGCTAGTAGGTTGCTAACTCAACGGATTTTGGAGCACTTCCCTTGTTTTGACGTGTCGGTCTATCTTGGTACGATAATCTTTGTGTGTATATACATATTAAATTAGTTAAGTATTTAATTTTTTTTTTTAAAAATGAAGTGTCTAAAAAAAATAATCCCCCAAATCCCGCAACCCGACCCGTCCCCCAAATTCCGGCCCCTCTTCCGGCGGGATGTGGGACTGGACCTCCTTCCGTCCCGCCTATCCCGGCCCGTCAATCCCGCCGGATCCCAATCGCCCCCAATCCCGCCCCGTCCCGACCCACTGTCCCCATAGTTTCAAAATGTATGATAAATTTGAGTTATATTGTCCTGACAATTCAGAATGGTTAGGAAGTGGTTGAACTCTTGCAGTCAGAAATTGAGAAGGAAAGTGAAATATGAAAGCATAATTTAGTGGAGTAATTGATTTCTATGTTGTAGGTGATCATACTCCAATAATTGGTACTTTCAAAAAGTTAACTACTAGTCAATGAAATTCCACCGCAAATTTTAAGATTATTTTTCATAATGGGCGATATTTTGTTACTATTACATTTACTAGTAATGATGATTAGAATGAAATAATTTACTCAATTCCTCGTGTTATTGCCGAAAGCAGAATTTTCGCTAAGAATGTTTTTAAAAAAAAATAAACATCTAAAGCTAAAAATGGTCAGCAAGAATTGAACCTATGTCATTCGAACCCCTTTTACATTAAAATGAGCTTTTGGCCCGTGTCAAGGAAATTCAACAATATATATATATATATATATATATATATATATATAATAAAATTGTACATACACAGTATATTTTTTGACGATAGGGTTCAGATGAATCCCTTCCTTTTACCTAGATCCCCTCATATTAATAACATGCCCGTTATCACTAAGCTTTGTACTACTGAATTTGATTTGCAAATGTACTGAGAAGAACGGCTTATTTTTGGGTAAAATTCCCACCTTACCTCTAAAAAGTTAATCCTTATTTTATGGTTAACTCTTTCAAAAAATCATTGCAATTGACAGTTGGCTTACCACTGAATCTAATCTTGTCTCATATTTTCTACTCACATTTGAAGGAAGTAAAACTGATTCATCCACCTAATTATCTCATTTTAAAATGCCAAGTTGGTCTGCTTTGCCTTTGCTATAACTCTTTAGTCATGAAAAGTAGTGAAAATCGAAGATTATGGATTTAGGTCATTCATGACATCTTCAACTTTTAATTGATAGACTATAGTTAACTTACATTAAAACATATGTTCCTTCCACACTTATCTGATCTGAGACCTTTTAGTCTTTGTAATGTTTAGTAAAAATTATTGCTAAATATCTTAATGCCAAGCTCAGTGTTCTACTCCCCAAATTATTTTCTAAAATCATAGTAATTTTATCAAAGACAAAGCTATTTGTAAAAATACTTCAGAAAAGAATTAATCTCTTAATTATTCTTATTAATGATGACATATATATACAAGTTACAATAGGAAAAACCTTTTCCTATTCTATATCTAAATCCCTATTTTATAAGGAGACTAACTATACAATTATGGTAATATTATAATCCTAAGTAAGGTATAAGAGTAATTCTAATATATACCATATATATAAAATATAGCCAAGCCGTGTGGGCCCTGCTTCCAGGGATGGGTACTGTTTAACACACCCCCACAGTCATACTTCGTACGCTGAGACTGTCTCTAAATTTTTTAAAAAGGACCGAGGGAAAACTCTTTGTAAAGATGTCTGCAATTTGATATCTGGAAGGGACATGGCAGACACGTACTTGTCCTTTAGCTACCTTCTCTCGAACAAAGTGAATATCCATCTCTATGTGTTTAGTGCGCTGGTGCTGAACTAGATTACCAGAAAGGTAGATGACACTTATATTATCACAATACATCAAGGTAGCCTTCTCAATAAGACAATGAAGCTCTAAAAGTAGATTTCGTAACCAACATGACTCAGAAACCACATTGACTACCCCTCAATACTCGGCCTCTGCACTTGAACGTGAAAGTGTAGATTGACGCTTCGCAGACCATATTATCTATAATATGCAATAGCCAGACGTAGACCATCTAGTGTCAGTACAACCACCCCAATCAGCATCTGTGTAGGAGACTAGTGTAGACGTTGACGAAAGATACAAATGCAAGCCATAATCAAGTGTTCCCTGAATGTACCTAAGCCTGGTCAGCTTTGGGCTGGAGATTGACGATTGACTGAGCGTGCCTTGGCAGCTCGTTATGCAGGCATGACTTTACAATTCAAGAATCGGGGATGGGAATCAGTTGACACCACATTCTTAAATGCGTTTGAGCGCATTCATATGTAACTCTAGGATTATGCATAAACAAACACACATGCTGGACTACATATGTAATATCTGGTCGCGTGAACGTAAGATACTGAATGGCGCCTGCCAGACTATGATAGTGTTAGGCGATTTCCACGCGCTCACGCAAGTGTATGTATCGTTCACAAGTAATATAGTCCTCAGAGACTGGTTTCTAATTACCGTTCATCTATTTTATGTTATTTATTTGGCAATCGATAATTGAGTTGGGGTTTTATTTAACTATTAGAATAATTGCAAGAATTAACTAAACTATTTAAGTTGTAACCAGTTATGAAGGAATTAGGACTTCCAAAATCCTCGACTATCCACGCTATTCAATCCTTAATGCAACTAGAATGACTTCTTCTACGTTAAGATAGCGGTTAACTAGACTGTCTTATATATAATCGTTCAACCGCAGTGCAGAACCCTTCTATATTTCTATGATAGGATTTACCACATAGGAGGATTAAGAACAGTAACCTATAATGCTACACAAGTATCAGGGTACGTTTATCCGCGATTTTAACCTATGTCTATTCAATTACAGCATATCCAAATCTTTCCTCTCGGTTCTTGATTCAAAATCATATATATTATGATATTTAGTGATCATTTAACTATCAAACATTCATATCAATTATTGAATAAATCTTAAACAAGTGAAGAAGAAATCAACTAATGAATTAAGTTATGAAATAGAGTTTCAAGCGATTAAAAATGAAAGCCCTAATAAAGTGTTTAACTCCTAGTCATAGACATGCTAAGAACTAATACAATTTCAAACATAAACTGAATTAAAAAGAAAGAAAGAAAAATACTGCGAACTAAAGTCTCCAATTGTAGCTTCAAATCCTTGCCCTGAGTTGTGTTGTGTGATAGCATACCCCTCTCTAAAATAATCTCTAGGGCTTAAGTATGTTGCGAATTTCGTGCCCTATGGACCCTTCTGCCTTTGGCCCATTCTGTTTCGAATTCAGAAAATTCCGCATCGGCACCGCGGTCCTATTGAATGGCACCGCGATGCTTCTTTGCCTTCGTCCGAATCTCCAGTTTTTCACCTTTTTCTGCCTCGGGACCCTCCTTTTATGCCCATTTTCCGTTCCTTTTTGCCATTTTGCCTTTTTAAACCGTTGTGACTCAAAAGAAAGAAAAATGAATCTAATACTATACTAAACACAACAAAAACAAATAAAATACTAACTAAAAATGACTCAAAAAAACGTATACAAAATACGCCTAACAAATATCCCCAAACTTAACCTTTGCTCGCCCTCGAGCAAAGATCAAAACAAAAATAAAGAAACAAAATAAAAAAGACTCAAAGACTCAGATCAAGCAGTTGCACAAGGTTACTTAGAAAAACATGAACGTCAGTTGGGATAATATGTTGAAACATATAACATGAATATAGCAATCTAGAATTTCAAGTCAGATATTTCGCAAATTCATTTCAATCACACTCAATGGAAGCATGAACACCTACTCTATGCATGTCAATTTCATTTAGTTCTATGAGCCTGTTTACTCGCTATTCTCCACTAATTATAGACAAACATTCTAGAGATCTTCAGGACTTTTCAAGGTTGTAATGTAGGCTTAGGCAGAGGTAGGTAAGAGTAGACATTTAGTCTCAATTTACGTACCATAAACGTTTTTCTCATCCAACCATTTTGTCCTTCTTTTTGGTATTCTTCTTCAGTCCATACATATCGTTCCCCTTTTCTATTATTGAGAGCATGAAACACATCCACATAAGCACCCCCAAACTTAAGCTTTTTATATATTTTTTTCATTTTTCATTGGGGTGCATCAATTTTCACTCTCTTTTAGTATTTCTTTTTCACACTTCTTCATCCCAATTTTTCAATTACTGCTTATGACATACAAGGGAATCATAAGGTGTTAAAGAAACAACTTATTTTAGGCTCAACGGGGCTGACTAGGGATACAATTTATTGCAAGGTAGATAATGAAATATAAGAAGGGCTATCAAATAAATGCCTGAATCATCTCCCTAACATGTACATCCTAACTATTTCATCTCAAATAACAAGCAAGCAGACTCATAGATGTTTTTCACAATTGACAACACACAGGCTAAGCACAAAATACTCCAAAGAATTAGATGTCATGAATTTTTGGCATATCTAACTTAAGCACACATATTTTTTTGCTTCTAATTCCATTACATTATCCCACTTAATTCACTAGGCATTTTCAGCAACTACAACATGCATGATCATAAAAAAAAATTGACTCATATAGACACAATAAAAGACACAAAAAACTCAATCACAAAGACTAAAAAACATAAGTACCCCCCCCCCCCAAACTTAAACGACACATTGTCCCAAATGTGTAACAACTCAAAAATAATAAAGGGACGACTTACAGACAATATCAGCTCAAAATGGTGATGGTGGCGGCGAATTGGGGATTTAAGCCTTTTTATTTCTGAACTCGCTTCCCGGCACCGCGGTCCTGCATAATGGCAGTGCGGTGCCAAAAGTATTGTGGCCTCTATGAACATTTGGCACCGCGGTCCTGCAGACTGGAACCGCGGTGCTGACCCGATTCCTTATTTTCCACCATTTTCTTCCTGCTCATTCTCCGACTCCTGCACCTGTCATCACATCACAACCAAAAAATACCAAAAGTGAGACTGTTCTAACAAAACTAAATTGCATAATTTAAACATTGGGTTGCCTCCAAAGTAGCGCTGTCTTTAACGTCTTTTAGCCGGACACATGTTCCTTATTAATCATTGGGGTAATTTAGCCCCACAACCTATCCACTTGAGAATCATTTTTGTTATACCCCGTATTTTCAAGGCAATGAGATGTGAACGTGCGTAAGAAATTGAGATTTTAATTTTGGAAAGAAAGAAGAATTACTTTTTCTTAAGGAAAAATATCGGGAGATTGTGAAGGAAAATGTTTATTAATTGGAATTTGGTTATCAAATTTGGTATTTGAGACTTTTGGAATATATTCAATTTATGGATTTTTAATTTCGGATTTGGTCACGTGGGGCCCACGGGAAAATTTTACGGTTTTGTGGGGCCCACAATATTTTGAGATATTTTGGGAGATGAAATATTTTGGACGAATGGGAGGGCGACACGTGTCACCCCCACTTGGTCTTAAAGACTTGGACTCTTTAGATATTTTGAGGACAAGTGGAGATGTGGATCTCACTCCACTTGTCTTGCTACACTTAGGCCATACACTTGGCAAGATCTCACTACATGGGATACATTATATTATACATAGAGGAGTGCAAGACTTCACTCAACACTTAGCCATATTTCATATCTCTTTCTCTCATTGAGGGCTCTTGGTTTTGGGCCTCTTTTGGAGACAAAAATTGTTCAATCTTTGGTGATAAATCCTCAAACTCAAGACTAAGCTCCCTAATGAAGTGCTAAGAAAATATAACCCCTTAAACCCCAAGAACAATAGGTTGGCCGAAAATGAGGGTGTGAAATCCTAAGGTTGCGTCGACTTTTTGGAAGTGAAATACAAAGTGAAGTTGTGTATAAGTTAATAGGGGTCACATATATGTGATTGAAACTTGAAGAAGTGGAGCGAAACGAAAACTGCGGGCCAATCTATAGCGGGCTATTTTGGATGATTTTTGGCACAAAAATGAGGTAATAGTTCTTCTTAAATTAAAGTAATTGGATATTACTTATTGTTGATATGTATGAATGAGCATGTACTAAAACGAATGAATATTGAAAAGTATTTGAGCCATTTTTGGCAAGTTGGCCGAGAGTAGCACTTTTGTCGCCATTAGATTCGTTAGTTTTTATTGTCGTTATTTACACGTGTTGCATGTTATATAATGAAGGAAATATTATTGTTGATAGTTAATATAACTTATATAACATGTTGGAATGAGAATTGGATTAAAAGGAATTAAGAAAAGGACTATGGTTTGTTGTAGTTGTTGTTGGCCGAAAACTGCCTAAAACTGTTAGACGTCGGTGTGTCGTTTTTATGGACTGTTTTGGGGTGTTGTTATGCTGGAAAATTATCCCCTAACATTCATGGTTAATGTAGTAAATTACTAATGAAATTCCTAAGGAATAAGGGTGTTAAAGGCTTCACATTGTACCGTCGTTGTTGTAGAATTATGGACTGTTTTTATATAGATTGTGGGGCAGAATTTTACACGTCAAGTTAGGCGTGTAATACCCTTTGGTTAACTGTTGGTTGTGCTTTAAATGTGGCGTGTTGATTGATGAATACGGGCCTTGTAAAAGGTGGAAAAGTACGTAGAAACAAAGGAAGTGCTGCCCAAATTTTCGTAGAATTAGAGGGCCATTATGTGGTATAAGTCTTATACTAGAAAGTATGATATTGATAGAAGTGCTATCGTCATTATAGGTTGAAGTACTACGTGCAGCATATTCTACTTGGCTTGAGGAATAGCCGATAAGGTTGAAGTACATTGGAGCGTATTGCTACTTGTCGTGTTGGTTAGCCGTCAACGAGGTATGTGAACCTCTTCCTTCTTTTGGCATATTCTACGTATGAAATATACATGTGGTATTGTTTCATGATTTATTCTACTCTTAGAAGTTAGGAAGTATTCATGTTATTGATTCTATGTTAAAAGCATGTCAAAATTATTCCTAAGTCCTTATCAAATCTTATGAGAGATGTTGGTAAGAGTTTTTAGTAAGTCATGAGATTATATTTATTTGAAAGTTATGAGACTTGATTTATTTGAAAGTCATGAGACTAGATTTATTTGAAAGTTATGAGACTTGATTTATTTGAAAGTCATGAGACTAGATTAATTTGAAAGTCATGAGACTAGATTTATTTGAAAGTTATGAGACTTGATTTAATTGAAAGTCATGAGACTGGATTTATTTTAAAAGTGTAAGTGACTTGAATATATGAAGTATAGGTTACTTGTTTTAAAGGAATAATTGTCTTAATGTTGAAAGTAGAAGTTACTTGATTTCAAAGCCTTGGGTTGAATTTAAAAAGGTGTAGTAACTTGATTTGAATAGTAGAAGTGCCTTGGTACTACGAGTGTTAGTATCTTGGGGGTTATTTGCATGAAATGATTCTTTTTAAAGAATAGATGTACGTAGTACTTGGGTTCAATTCCCTTACATGACATGATAATGTCTTGGTTTTATTAAAAGGAAAGAGGTGATAGTGTCTTGGTTTGTTTAAAAGGAAAGATGTGGTAGTGCTTTATTGTTCTAAAATGAAAGTTGTTATAACGGCTTTATGGGAAGTTTGTTATAACAGTTTTATGGAAAGTCAAAAGATGGTTTAAAAATGTTATATGGTTGCATTGATACACCGAGTCTCACAACGGGCCAGGTTATGTTATAGATGTAATACACTGAGTCCCGCAAATGGATCGGGTTACGATATAGACATGCATACACCGCGTCCCAAAAATGGGCCGGGTTACGTTATACAAAAGATCACACCGCATCCCACAAATGGGTCGGGTTACGTCATATTGCATCATTACACCGCGTCCCACAAATGGGACGGGTTACATCATATTGCATCATCACACCGCATCCCACAAATGGGTCGGGTTACGTCATATTACATCATCACACCGCGTCCCACGAATGGGCCGGGTTACGTCATATTGCATCGTCACACCGCGTCCAACAAATGAGTCGGGTTACGTCACATATCGAAGAATACATCGAGTCTCGCAAATGGACCGGGTTACGTCACGCATATTGATAATTACATCGAGTCCCAAAATGGACCGGGCAGTATACCTTAATGGGCAGGACAACATAGATTACATGACTTTATCGCGTCCCAGAAGAGACGGGCAGAATACTTGATAATTGGTTCATGGAAAAAGTCCATGGTGCGAAGCTAGATACTCAGATGGTCACATTACATGATAGATATGTACAAACATGTATTCTTGATTTTATATGGCACGGTAGGATCTGGTATTTGATTTTCATACTTGCCTCTGTTATTCTTTTGTACAGTTATGATCATATCTACTGTACTTCATGTTTACATATTTGGTACCTGTTGTACTGACCCTCTTCGGTGGGCTGCATTCATGCCCGCAAGTATTAGGTACTCAGTGTGGATATGCGAGCTTAGAATCCTGATTCAGCATTTTGAGATGGCTCCAATGTTCCGGAGCTTGTCATTGTGGCTTGGTATATTCAGGGGTACGGCGGGGCCTTGTTCCGTCATAGTTTACTGTCCAAATTCTTAGAGGTCTGTATTCATATGTGGGCTGGACTGATGTGAGTTGTGTTTACATGGTTGTACAGTGTAATCCCATTTGGGGTGTTATATATTATGGCAGCCTTTCCGGCTTTGTCTTTGTTTAGAAAAGAAAAATGAGTATTATTTACCTTCCGTGAGTTACTTATGTTGTATGGGTAAAAGGGCGTCCAGGTAGGGCACCGGTCACGGGCCCGGGGTTTGGGGCGTGACAATTTTCCTCAATCTAATTTTCTTTTTCACATCATTGGGTTCAGTAAGATTTACCTGTTTGTCAGCTTTCATGTCATGAACTTTTGTTGCATATTTCAAACTAGCCTGTGAGTTCACAGCTGTAGGAATAACCTCCCTAGTTTTGGTCTGTTCTTGCTGAACTGATGTGTCAGTGGTGCTTACTGTGAATCACAAGTTGCTATCCTGGGACTCAATGGTGAGTTTGAACACCTTGAATACCATCTCTTCTTCCTGAACCCGTAGTCTCAATTCTCCCTTCTCCACATCAATTACCCGTTGCAAGGAATGGTCTCCCCAAAATAATGAGTATTTCATCATCTTCCTCCATGTCAAGAATGAGGAAGTCTGCTGGGAAGAAGAACTTTCCCACCTTGACAAGCACATCTTCCACTACGCCTCTGGGGTGCACCACGGTTCGGTCAGCCAGCTGCAGATTAACTATGGTTGGTTTGGCCTCCCCTAAACCCAATCTCTTGAATACAGACAGATGCATGAGGTTGATACTAGCTCCTAAGTCACAAAGTACCCTGTTGCATGTTACTTTGCCAATAGTGCAGAGCAGGGTGAAGCTTCATGGATCTTTCAACTTAGGAGGCAGTTTCTTTTGTAAGATGGCGCTGCACTCCTCTGTCAATGCTATTGTCTCATAATCTGCCAACCTTCTCTTCTTTCCAAGTATCTCCTTCATGAATTTGAAGTATGCAGACATCTGTTCTAACGCCTCAATGAAGGGGATATTGATGTGAAACTTCTTAAACACCTCAAATAACTCGGAGAACTGCTTGTCTATGACCTTCTTTTGGAGCCTCTGAGGGTAAGTGATTCTATCAGTCTATTCCCTCAAAGGTGCTGGTGGAGTTTTCTCAACTGTAGGGTGGTCCTCAGTGACTCCCTCCTTTCCTTCCTCAACTGTTTTCTCATGAACCACTGCGGGTTGGGGAGCAACCTGCTCCAACTGTTTTCCACTCCTTCACAACACTGCCTGACACTGCTCTCTTGGATTGACCTCTGTATTGCTTGGGAGAGTACCCTGCGGCCTATTGGTTACCATCTTCTCCAGTTGCCCAACCTGCGTTTCCAGGTTACTGAGAGATGACCTGGTTTCATACATGAACTGATTCTGCAAATTGGTGAGTGTAAGCAATGCAACCCTCAGCTCATCAGGCTTCTCATGTTGTGTAGGTGGTCTAAAGCTTTGGGATGAGGTAACTGATTCTGCTTGCCGATTACGTAATTACCTTTATATGGTTGTTGCTGGGCCTGGTCGTTCCTCCACAAAAAGTTAGGGTGATTTCTCTACCCTGGATTGTATGTGTTGGAATTATAAGGCCGCTGAAAGTTTCCAACTGCCTGAACCTGCTCCATTGACACATTATTAGGGTCCACCGCTATGCATCTGTCAAAGGAGTGCGGTCTACCACAAATCTCACAATTTACCGATATCTGGACTGCATTCACCGACATAATATTATCGCGATTTCGCCGTCGGGGCCACTGTGCATTGAGGCGATGATGACATCTAATTCATGTATGCCCATAGTCTTCCTGTCATATGCCCCTTGATGATTATTGGCGGCCATGTCTTCCAGTAACTCATGTGCCTCATTGACACTCTTTCTCATGAACGCTCCCCCTGCTGCAGTATCAATGATGGTACGAGTAGTACCACTCAGCCCATTATAAAAAATGTGGACTAACATCCACTTCTCTATGCCATGATGTGGGCATTTCTTTTGCAGATCCTTAAATAGCTCCCATGCATCATAGAGTGACTTACCATCCACCTGGTAATAATTGTTTAGCTCTCCCCTTAACTTTGCTGCTTTTGAAGGAGGGAAGAACTTTGCAAGAAACTTTTGGGCTAGGTCCTGCCAGGTGGTGACGGAGTTGGCAGGAAGTGAATTCAACTAACTCTTGGCTCTGTCCCTAAGTGAGAACGGGAAGAGCCTCGGTCTAATGGCATCGTCAGTAATACCATTGTACTTGAAAATGGCACACAACTCCAGAAAGTTTGCAATGTTGCATGTGGGGGTCTTCAGATGGCAATCCCCCAAACTGTACTGTGTTCTGGACCATGCTCAAGATGGCTGACTTGATCTCAAAGTTGTTTGCCCCTATTGCTGGGAGCCTGATGCATGTCTGTGCACCAGTAATTGTGGGCATAACATAATCTCCCAAGCTTCTTTCTGCTGGGACCGGTATTGGTCCCTCTACATATTCAGGAACCTCGTTGTTTGCCCCATTCTGATTCAGTGGTTGGTTGTCCATAGTCACTGAATCAGCTATCCTTTTATTTCTCGTGTTTTGCTTGCACGTTTTTTCAATTTCAGGGTTGAAGGAAACAAGTGTATCTGCTCCTCTCCTTCTTCGCATACACTAAATCCCTGAAAAAGACCAAAATCAACAAACAAATCAAGGCAACAGGGTTCTAACAGTAAAAATAAAAATGAAAATAAAGCCAAAGTAGAAATAAAAATAGATGGTTCGATATTAGAAGTACACCAGTCCCCGACAACGGCGCAAAAACTTGTTGGGTAATTTCCACGTGCTCACGCAAGTGTACGTATCGTTCACAAGTAATATAGTCTGCTAAGACGAATATCGTCCTCAAAGATTGGTTTCTAATTACCGTTCATCTATTTTATGTTATCTATTTGACAATCGATAATTGAGTTGGGGTTTTGTTTAACTACTAGAATAATTGCAAGAATTAACTAAATTATTTAAATTGTAATCAGTTATGAAGGAATTAGGGTTTTCAAAATCCTCAACTATCCACTCTATTAAATCCTTAATGCAATTAGAATGACTTGTTCTTCTACGTTAAGATAGCGGTTAACTAGACTATCTTATATTCCGGTTAGGATATATAATCGCTCAACCCCAGTGCAAAACTCTTCTATATTTCTATAATAAGATTTACCACATAGGAGGATTAAGAACAGTAACCTATAATGCTACACAAGTATCGGGGTACTTTCGTCCGCGATTTTAACTTATGTGTATTCAATTACAACATATCCAAATCTCTCATCTCGGTTCTTGATTCGAAATCATATAGATTATGATAATTAGTGATCAATTAACTATCAAGCACTCATACCAATTATTGAATAAATCTTAAACAAGTGAAGAAGAAATCAACTAATGCATTAAGTCATGAAATAGAGTTTCAAGTGATTCAAAAGGAAAGCCCTAATAAAGTGTTTAGTTCCTAGTCATAGACATGCTAAGAACTAATACAATTCCAAACATAAACTGAATTAAAAAGAAAGAAAGAAAAATATTGCGAACTAAAGTCTCCAATTGTAGCTTCAAATCCTTGCCCTGAGTTGTGTTGTGTGATAGCATACCCCTCTCTAGAATAATCCCTACGGCTTAAGTATGTTGCAAATTTTGTGCCCTATGGACCCTTCTGCCCTTGACCCATTCTGTTTCAAATTCGAAAAATTCCGCATCGGCACCGTGGTCCTGCTGGTTCTCTCATCTTTTGGCACCACGGTCCTGCTGCTGGGCACAGTGGTATTTCTTTGCCTTCGTCCGAAGCTCCAGTTTTCACTTTTTTCTGCCTCGGGACCCTTCTTTTATACCCATTTTCCGTTCCTTTTTACCATTTTGCCTTTTTGAACCGTTGTGACTCAAAAGAAAGAAAAACAAACCTAATACTATACTAAACACAAAAAAAACAAGTAAAATACTAACTAAAAATGACTCAAAAAATGTATACAAAATACGCCTAACAGATAGCGGGTCAGATCCTCATAAGGAGAGCCAGCTGCAACACCCAACTTGGGTTTAGTATCAACTGGAGTAGAAGTGGACTTACAATATGACATCACAACCCTCTCAATGATCTCTGCTGCATACTTCCTTTGTGACAAGAAAAATCCACCTGCATGACGCGTAACAACAATCCCCAAGAAATAACTCAATGGACCCAAGTCCTTCATGGCAAACTCAGAATTGAGCATTGTCATGATAGACTTTCGCAAAGCATCTGAAGATACAGTCAACATAATATCATCCACATATAATAGTATATAAGCCATCAAAGAACCGCGACGATATATGAATAATGAATTATCAGACATGCTGTGAGAGAAACCCATAGTCATAACAGAGTCAGCAAACCTCTTATACCAAGGCCGTGGAGACTGCTTAAGCCCATATAAGGACTTCTTCATTAAAAATACAAGATGAGTATATCTAGTATCTCTGAACCCAATGGCTGATGCATATAGAATGTCTCCTTGAGATCACCATGTAGGAATTTTGGCGCCGCGGTGCTGACGACGATGGAAAAACAACTGGGCTACTGGATGGTAGGCGCCGCGGCTCTGACGATGTATTTGGTGACATATCTGAAAAATGATGGAGAACATATGGGAAGATATCATCATTCAAAAAATCATACGAACTAGGCACGGGTTTTTTTACTTTAGAAAAAGGAAATTGGGACTCATCAAAGATAACATGCCGACTAATGATGATTCGTTTAGACCATAAATCAAAGCATTTATAACCACGGTGATTTGACGGATAACCCAAGAACACACAAGGGGTAGAACGTGCCTAAAGTTTGTTGATTGTGGTGGATGGAAATAATGGATAACATAAGCATCCAAAGACTCTAAGATGAGAATACAAATGAGTCTTATTGTATAAAACCTGAAGAGGGGAAGAATATGTTAAACCTTTAGAGGGAAGAATATTAAGTAGATCTGTAGCCATTTGCAGCGCATGATGCCAAAATAATGGAGGGACGGAAGAATGAATCAATAAGGTGCGAATAATGTTATTAATGGTACGAATATTTCATTAAGCTTTTCCATTTTGTGAAGACGTATGAGGACAAGAAAAACGAAAATTTATCCCATTGTGAGCACACAACTCCCTAAACTCCCCATTGTCATACTCTTAGCCATCATCACATTGAATGTTCTTTATTTACCATTCGAATTGAGTTCTGATGAAAGCTCTAAATTTTACGAAGATGGAAAAAAACTTGGGATTTTTTCGCAATTGGAAACGTCCATAAAAATTTAGAATAATCATCTAAGAATAAATCATAATATCGATGACCCATAGAACTGAGAACGGGAGATGTCCATAAATCGCTATGAATAATATCAAATGACATTGACATATGAGAATTTGAAGCTACAAACGGCAACTTAATAATTGTTCCTAAAGAACAATATTGACAATTTGGAGTACTACGCATACCCTTACAAGAAATAAACCTATTTTTATCTAAAACAGATAAAATAGACGACCCCGGATGACCTAGACGAGCATGCCACAAGAAAGGATCAAGAGCTGCAAAAGTGGATGGTATGGCTTGACGCGAGAATCTAAGACTAGGTGTGATTGGATAAAGATCTCCCCTACTGTCAAACCTCATGAGAGGACTCTCTGTTTTGAAATCCTTTACAGAAAACCCAAAAGAATCAAAATCAATAAAAACTCAGTTATCAGTGGTGAATTTACGGACATACACCAAATTTTTAATCATTTTTGGGGCATGAAGGGTATTTTTCAAGACAAGTGGTGGATGAAGAGGAGACAAAGTTTTATGACAATAACCCTGAATTGGAATTGAAGTACCATTACCAACAATTATACCATGATTATTGCTCAAATTGGAATAAGACGAGAGAGTACCTTGGTCAGATGTTATGTGAGTCGTGGTGCCGGTGTCCATGTACCAATTCGGGTCTGGTTGAGACAATCCAAGCGTGTGCATCGCAGCTTCAATGTATGTTTGTGTAGGTCCGGCGGCGTGATGAGCTTGATGAGGCCGAGGCCCGAGTATTTCAGACTGCTGCCCTGGCCCATAAGCTGGGCCGCGGCGCTGGCCTGGGTTGAGATGGTGGCGTCGCGGCGCTGTAATGCGCTGGGACCCACTGCCACTATCCAGGTGGGCACCAAAACTGCCGCCGCCGATCGCCGCGTGGTCGACTTCGCCATCGCCATCGCTCGATTGCCTCGTTGTTGTCGCCGCAATTTTTGCCATTTTTTTCCCGATTTTGGCCCTTTTTACCACCACCGTTGTTGTGATTTTGGGTCACGTTGTCGGGATTGGAATGGGAAAAATTTGAAACAGTCATCATGACGATAGGACTAACCCCTACAGATGCCTTTTTAGCCAAACACGCTTCTTTCAAAGTGAGCATGGAGCGGGCTTGATAGAACTCCGGAAGGGGGTTACTTTGACGAATAACCGAAGCAACCCATGTATAGGCCTCAGACAGACCGGTAACCATCTGAAGAACAAGACGACTATTAGTAATAGGAGCACCCATATTGTGAAGTTGATCTGCCAAGTCCTTGAGGCGTTTGCAATAAGAAGAAACATTAGAAAAATTCGCCAGAGCAACTCGAGAAAATTCCTGCTCGAGGATAACAATGCGAGAATGACTGTTATCTTGGAAGATATCACGCAATCGATTCCACGCCACCATAGATGTGGAGTTGGGTTCCATAATCGTCTGTAAAAGGTCCAAGGATATAGTGACATAAACTCATTGTAGAACCTTTGCATCAAGCATGACCCATAAGTTTGGATCGACTGTTTTGGTGGGCACAACCATTGTAGTCGTCATATCACCCTCCGTAGGAGGAGCTGGAGGGATGATGTGGTGAAGAACTTGATGTGTCATAGCATGAATCTTGAATAATTCCGCTCACGTCCCATATTGGACGTTCTCTAGATCAAGAACAATATGAAGAATACTCTTGATGTTAGAAACTGTAAGGGCAGGATGAAACGTGTTTTTATCAGTCATGGTGAATAAAACAGGAAGATTCAGAGAAGGGAATTTGTGAGGAAGAAAGAAGAGAGGCTCGGGTTTGGTTGGAAATCCGAAAAGAGAAGGCCTCGATTTTGAGGAGAAATTCGAGAGGTTTAGAGGGATTTTGAGAAGCGGAAGCAAGGTAAAGAGAACCTAGACTCTTGATACCATGAAAAAATTAATCCCTTGACTATTTTTATTGATTAATGACGTATATATACAAGTTACAATAGGAAAAACATTTTTCTATTCTATATCTAAATCCCTATTTTATAAGGAGATTAACTATACAATTATGGTAATATTACAATCCTAAATAAGATACAACAGTAATTCTAATATATACCATATACATAAAATATACCCAAGCCGTGGGCCCTGCTGCCCGTGATGGGTACTGCTTAACACTTCACTTACTCAAGAAATAGTAACTTATAATAACGAACATATATAGTAGAGGTGGTAATGTTATTTTCAAATTTGATATGTGGGCAAAGCCTGTGACAGGGTTTCTCTCATATTGATCATCAACGTTTTACTTAATTAATAGGCCACTAATTTAAGCAGTAAAGGTCATTTGAAAAAAAGTACCATTCTTTTTATTTTATTTTTTAAGTGTAATCTATTTCAAAAAACAAATTCATTAAAATGACTAATATTTGAGAATGGAGGGAGTCACTTCTAGAAAATTTGAGGAACACAATATTAGAATAGGTTAGGGATTTGGTAGTTATGGTAATGTAGGATTTGTAGTCATATTAGAATGGGGTTATCCTTTATCATATTAGACTACGAAAAATATGATTTTTTTTTGTTGACGAAGGAACCCGCAACCGCTACTCTTTCGAGTGATGATCTTACCTCTATATAAGGAGGTCATTATAATGAATGAAAAGTAGCAATAAATTCTCACATTATTCTTATCTCTCTAAATTCTCGTCCATGTCTCGATTTTAACATGGTATTAGAGTCACGTTAGAAAGAACATAAAAACTCTAGAATAATAGCAGATGACAGTAAATAAACCGATGATAATGACAAAGGAATCACCGGTGAAGAAAACAAAAACCAAAGAAAAATAATCTCTCCCCACGACATTACGTCGAATGATAATACAGGAATTGTGGTGACACAAGTCCAATTGAAGGATGAAAATATGAAAAATGGAATAGATCCACGAGGACAACCCTAAGAGCAAGAAATAAGTTTGGTTTAGTCGATGATACAATCAAAAAACACGGATGAAGAGCTGCAAGACTTGAAAGATTGGTGCCTATAAACTCACTGTTGGTGTCGTGAATTCGCAACACCATAGAACCGACGTTTCACTCAATGATTACACATAAATAGGAAGTGGAAGAATTTTGTACGAGCATCTGAGAGTGATTCGCAGTTATTAACGATCCTTGGATGCAACAACTAAAGGTAGAACTAGAGGAGTTCTAGCAAAAGGGAAGGACCATAGTGGATTACAATGAGAAACTCGCTAAGTTATGGGAGGAATTGGCAAATTACGAACAGATCTCAACTTATACGTGTGGAAAGTGCAATCTAGGAACGATCCTAGAAGCCAAACGAGAAGAAGAAAAAGTAGATATTTTCCTCATAGGGTTAGATGAGGGAACATATGAAATTATGAGATCGAACATACTGGTCCTGTTGCCATCATTGAACAAGGTCTACTCGAATTTGGTGCAAAAAAAGTATGTGAGAGGAATCACACAAAAATAGAGGATCAGAGTGAAATTATGACTTTTTCCGTACAAGAAAGAAACTTTTACCTTGACTGAGGTAAAGAAACAAATGATGGTGTATTTTGCACACATTGTAAGAGATCTGGACACATTGTGGATGCATGTTTTTGACTAATTAGTTATCCGGATTGATGGACGAAAAATAAAAAAGGGGACAAAAAAATCAAAGGAAGAGGACAAGGACATCAACAATATTATAGGAGTGGACCCGGATCCGATCGTGGTAGAATCCACTATCGAGATAATGTCGTAGTTTCTAAAGAAGGAACTCATATGGAGATAGAAACGATGAACATATGCGGCACAAGACTTCATAATTTGAGAGATGAGATATGAAATAATGTTATTCACATGTTGAATTCCCAGAGAATAAACCAGAATGGCAAGATGGATAGTTGAAAAATCATCCGGGAGCATAGACTCCAGAGCTACTAATCATGTCACAGGTAATTCAGAAGAACTAAGCAATACGCGAGATATTTCTAAGTATCCAGTTTTTCTTCCGGAAGAAAGTAGCTCGGTGGCTACAAAAGAAGGAACAACCAGGCTGAATGGCATAATATGGTTGAAGAATGTCCTTTATGTTCCGAATTTGACATGCAATTTGATTTATGTATCATAACTAGTTGATTATTTATATTGTGATGTGACATTTAATAGAATTATATGTGCTATACTGGACTCCACAATGAGAAAGTTGATTGGAAAGGGTTAGCGTCGAGGTAGACTTTACTATTTCTGGAATCTGCCGCTGATATGGGCTATGAAGACAGAGATAGTTAATTGGTTCGATCGTTGTTACAAATGGTTAGGTCATCCTTTAGCACAAGTAACAAAGTCTATTACAACATATGACTTAAAGAAGAGTGGTGATGGATCAGATAGAGAATGTGACGTATGCCAATGGACAAAGCAAACGAACAGTGTTTTTTCTTTAACTGATTATATTACTTCGGATACTTTTAAGATAATTCAGTGCGATTTATGAGGATCATATAAAACTCCTTTCTCTAACAGTGCTTCATATTTTTTTACTATTGTGGATAATCGTTCACGAGTTGTGTGGATCTTTCTCTTCGTTGATAAGAAAGAAGTGTCCCAAACCTTGAAGAAGTTCTTCGCCTTGGTGGATAGACAGTTTGGTAAGAAAGTGAAGATTGTTAGAAGTGATAACGGAATTGAGTTCACATGTATGAAGACTTACTTCTTTGAACATGAAATTCTTTTTCAAACATCTTGCATAAGGACACCACAATATAATGAAAGTGTCAAAAGAAAACACCGTCACATTCTTAATGTGGCACGAGCATTGAGATTTCAGGGTCATCTTCCGATCAATTTATGGGGAGTGTTTTTACTGTGGGGTGTTTGATCAATAGAACGCCATCCTCGGTGTTGAATGAGAAAAACCCCTATAACAGTTTATACGAGAAAGCGCCTCGGTATGATTATTTAAAGGTAATACGGTCACTATGCTATGTGTTGACACCCAATTTTGTCCCTCTCTTCCAATCATTTACCTAAAATTAAACTAATTTTATACATCACAAAATAACTCTTATAATAATAATACATATATAAATAAGCAATTTAATAATGGCGTTGCATTTATAAAAGCATTAAGCACTCCTTAAATATCATATCCACATTTGTCATTTTAATAAAATAAATTTTATTCATAATTTAAACCCCCACTTATTTCCCATTAATTAAAACTAATAAAACACCTAAAATCATATAAAACAAATAAACTTAAACTTCATTTATTTATCACTAATTAAAATACTCCCTGAAACACTACCCATCTCCCAGCCCAAAACCAATCCAGCAGCCCAACTTATTTTCAGCCCAAATTATCATCTAATTACCCTTTCCTTTTCTCAACCCATTTCAATACCATCAGCCTTCTTCCCCCACACCCTTAACCTAAAAAATAAAACACTAAACCTACAAACACCTCTCCATCACCTCTGTCTCACCCACACCCCCCAATCCCGCGAATCTCACATCTCCCTCCCAAAAATCACTCGATGAATCACCAACAATCGATCCAGACTTACCATAACCATTAACACCAATAATCTTCCCAAATATTTTCAAAATTACCATAACCAAAATATACCATAATCTCACACTAAAAAATAGTCTGAATAATCTCCAAAAAATCGCACCAAATCAATACCAAATTAGCATCGAATCACTCCAGAAATCGTACCCAAAATCTTACCATAAGAATCACTAAATAATCGTCCAAAATTAATACCTACAGATCACAATCAATTAGCCCTAAAAGCTTTCCTAACCTTACCAAACTTAGAACCTAAAATTAGACTATATAAGCGAAGCAATCCTTACATGCAAAGGGACCATTAAAAAATATCATAATACATAGAGAAAAGGCATCGAAAATTAGCAGTCTAGCAAGTAATAAAATCCGAAAATTGGTAGTCTAAGAGCAACAACATAAATTTCAAAACCCTTTCTTTCAAGATCAGTCAAGAAGTCAGCAAACAAGCTCTGCCTTCTCCATTCGCATAGCAACACAATTCGAGCAGATCGATGACTTGATACGCTGCCTTGGTTCGCTGTCCGGAGAAGGTAAATCCGATTTCTTCTCAGTTCATTTTTCATATTGTTGTACTTATGTGTTAAACATGTGTTGCTTAGTTCGTTCAGATTAGTGGGCTTACTGATGCATAAATATGATGTCAATTATTGTTTAATTGTTTGTTAGCCAATCTATTCGATTGTTAATACTCAAATCGGTCGGGTCGGTCCATCTGTAGCATTACGTGATTAGTACGTTGTTCTAGTACTTGTTTAGCAAAGACCACGATATGGGCAACGGGATTGAGATTCGGTCATTATACTTTTATATATCTCATATTCCCTGTTAAGCAGAAACAAATTTTAACTCCTCTATGACTTATATGGTATCGTGTCCTGTTCTCTATATTCTAATGAGTTGTGCATATGTGTGTCCCTGTTAGCATAGCAGTAAGCTTGTTATCTGCAAGTTCAGGGCAATAAAGGCTTGATAAAAGGCCATGTGCGTGTATGTGTCGATGTTTATCTCATCTTGCCAAGCTTAAAGAATGTTGAAACCTGCCTTCCCTGTCAAAATACTCTTGTAGTTCATTTACCAACTGATAACATAACCAATCCTCGTTGTTTTATACTATTTCAATCCTAATGCATCATGACTTATATGGTGTCATGTCCTGTTCTCTATATTCTAATGAGTTGTGCATATGTGTGTCCCTGTTAGCATAGTAGTAAGCTTGTTATCTGCAAGTTCAGGGCAATAAAGGCTTGATAAAAGGCTGTGTGCTTGTATGTGTCGATGTTTATCTCATCTTGCCAAGCTTAAAGAATGTTGAAACCTGCCTTCCCTGTCAAAATACTCTTGTGGTTCATTTACCAACTGATAACATAACCAATCCCCGTTGTTTTATACTATTTCAATCCTAATGCATCTGTTGACTCCCATTCATGTCGTAATTGGTGGTTTGCCAGTAATACTAAATCCCTCTCAGTTCAATTTGTATTTTTTCGTATCTTTTGTGTTAATCATGTGTCGATTAGTTTATTTGTACCACTGTGTTCATTAATGCCGAATGTGATGTCTAAATAATTCTTTAATTAATCTAAATACTCTCCTGCTCATTAGTTTATTAATCATGTTTCAGATGTTATGATGTAGAAATTGTTAAACACTTGTCTTAAAGGGATGGATGTTTCGTTTGTCTTGTTTAAAACTGTCCATTTTTTATTGCCCTATTCTAAGCTTAAAAAATGTGTTAGCATGCCTTCTTATTCTTCTCCTAGATATAGCGTAAGTGTGATATGCCTGATTCAAGTTTCAATTTGAGCGTGTTAAATGTGGGTATGGTTCTGCTTAGTGCTGTTGGCTTGAGTCATGCCAGATGTCCATCGTGTTTCTTCCTCTGGTTGCCATAAGAATCTGCCCTATCCAGATTATATGCATATTTGGTCAAAACATGTAGGACTCCTATACGCTAAAATAAATAAATTCATATGCGTTAAACTTCATTTGAACTGCATGATTATTATTCGGATGAAGCCTGAAACATATGCTAATATTTATCTTTCTCTAATTTTACATGAAACGCATCGGAGCGAAATGAAAAGTCTCAAGACGAGACTCATCACGAGCTACAACAAATGAAGACCCACATCTATGTGCATCCACATCTCGCATAGGAAAATTCCAGAACCAAAGACGAAGTGATATCGCCACTACTTCGAGTCTTTATTAATTTCTTAATTCTGCCCATTTATTTGTTGTAAATTATTTGTCTAACGCACTAATTAGTAGAATACTTAGAATAGTTAAACCTTGAATCAATATATTAGAAAGTAATTTAGTGCTAGAAATTTGCTTCCCCTTAAGTTAATTATTTTAGGTTAGCCATGCATTGTTTAAGTCATACTAAATCACTTAATAACCTTCACTCGCATAACCATTCATGTAGCTAGGATATTATATGCCTAATCAATTTTCTCATAAATTCTCTTATTAACATTCATAAAGGAAAATTATTTTAGACACTTTACATGCTAGGCTTATTTTAAAACATGCATTTATCTTTAACATAATAATAACCTAGGTTTGAACGGACAACCGCAAGTTAGCGGATCTTAGAGGATGCCTAACCTCTTCCCTCTAGATTAATAAAGAACCCTTGCCGAGAATCTCACATAGTTTAGCAGGCTATTTAAATGGAGTTAGTGTTGACTTGACTTAGTTAACATTTAGGTGTCCTAATTCACCCAAAATAATTAGGTGGCGACTCCGGGAACCCTTTTAGCATTTTAACCCTTTAGCACCCTTTTAGCATTTTTAGCACTTTTATTTTATTTTCTAACATATAGTAGGATTCGCTGAATTTATGTCGCGGTCAAAATCGGGTGCGACATCATGGCGACTCTGCTGGGGATAAGCAGGTTCTTGACCACAACAGACCTAGGGTTATTATTGAGCATTATTTTGCGTTTAATTTTCTCGCGTGCTTAAAATTGCTTTTATTTGTAATTGATGTAATTGTTATTTTTTACTGCTTTCCTTAAACTGGCATTCCGCTCATATTTCCTCCCTTACGGAAAATTCACACTATCACACACTACACGCGATGGTGTGCTTCGCGCACCCACAAATTTCTTTTAAATACCCAAATTTTAGGAGAGTTGGCGCATGCGCGGAGCAAGATCGGTTCGTCTGGTCAACCGCGTAGCCTTCTCACTCGAGTTGTCCGCTCGGGAACCTTGAGTCTAGTAAAGCAAAATCTTAGTAAACTTAAGATAGAGCTATACCACCTTTATATTAAGGCATGCATGCATTTACCCTAGGTGGGTCGGTCCTTGGTATCGACGCCACAATTAGAAAAACACCAATTTGTCGACGGGTTTCTCAACCCAACAACCAATCAACATACTATGTGTAGCGTGACAATGGTAGACAAATCTAAGCCTAAACATGACATGACGAAATTGGAAAATGCACGTTCATTTTACTGTCATTTCCAATAAAAGCATTACAGTTTGACGGCTTGAACAAATCTATCATAATCTCGCATATTTGACGTTTAGGCCTACCTCTGACATAAGAGAGGTCCCATACATGTTAGGAATCTCTTATAACGTGATGCTACATGCTATCTATGTGCTTGCAATAATTACATGCCTTACACTAACACGATTTGCTGCATTGTAAAGGTTTATTTATTCCCCCCCCCCCCCCCCCCAACAAAAGGTTAATTCGTATCTGACTAAGAGATGGCTGAACACCTCCACTCCACAAAGGCACAATCACCCAATAAAATGACTGATTCAGGGTCATATGAACAGGTTGGCTTGGGACTTATCACTCTTCCAAGAGATGAGTCAGAATAAGGAAATACTACCATCCAAGAGGAATTTCTCGCCCAATTATTGCAACAGATGGCAACCATGCAGAATGAGATTGACCGACTTCAAAAGCTCAATAATACACATCCTATTAAGCCACAAAGTCAATCACAAAATGATCCTAATACATATACGCCTCAAGCTCCGCTTATCCAAACTACCCAACTCGTCCAAAACTACCAGACGACTCAGCAAATTTCAACGGCACACACAACTAATCAGAGCAAGCAATATATGCCACCGATACATGCATTAGAATCCCAAACCTTGCCTACCATCCTATCAAACCTTCCTCCCCATGATGTTGATCAATATAAAGAAGTGGAAAAACATGCGAGGATTCAGACAAGTGAAAATATAGCAAAGGAAATACATCGCCTAAAGGAAGCACTCAAAACATGCATACGAGTAAAGAGCATGAGGGGCTCGAGTATGAGGATCTTTGCATGTACCCCGACGTCGAATTACTTGCCGGTTATAAGGTGCCGAAGTTTGACTTGTTTGACGGAAGAGAAAACCCTCGTACTCATTTGCGGTCATATTGCGACAAATTGGTTGGAGTAGGAAAATATCAAGCCATAGTCTTGAAGTTGTTCGTAAGAAGCTTGACAGACAATTGACTGGTACACTAGCCAGAATCCACGAAAATGGCATAGCTGGAGCACAATGGCACAAGACTTCATGGACATATTTAGATTTAATATCGAGACAGTCTTGGATAGATTTTACTTGACGAAGTTAGAACAGAAGTCCACAGAGACATTCAGGGAATACGCCATGAGGTAGAGGGCAGAAGCAACCAAAGTTCAACCCCCGATGACAGAAAGTGAAATGACTACTCTCTTTGTGCAATCCATGAAAGATGCAACATATTACGAGAGAATGATAAGTGTTATAGGGCGAAACTTCTCTGAGGTTGTAAGAATGGGAGACTTCATAGAAGAGGGTATCAAAACAGGGAGAATCACAAGCTTAGCGGCAATGCAAGCAATGAGTAAAGAAATCCAATCGGACGGAGTGTCCCCTATCCCGACAATCCAGGAATACAGGCCAGACCAAATGTCAGCCTACCAGAACCCACCAACTCAGCCTCCCTACTGTGATCAAAACACCAGAAATCCCCAGCCTTTCTACTATAGACAAAATGCCCAAGGCCATCAACCTTACCAATATGTATCACACCCAGCCTGCATACCCACGCTAGCCACGAGTCCATCCACGAGACGCACCCAAACCTCACATAAATCCTAAAAGAAAGTCAACCAAAACTTATACACCTTTGACCGAACCTCTAGCCCAAATCTATGAAAGGCTAAGAATGGCAGGAATACTCCAACCAATCCTAGAAAATATCCCTAAACCCACTTCCAAATGGTACGATGAGACTAAACATTGTGCATACCACTCTGTAGTCATTGGACACGACACTGAAAATTGCTATACCCTCAAAGACAAAATCGAGGAATTGATCAAAGATGAAGTCATCCAACTGAGATGAGCTCCCCCTAATATAGACGATAACCCATTGCCAAACCCTGATAATGCCCATGTGAACATGGTTTCAGTAGAAGAAGAAAGCAGTTTGAAGGGGACTATTATGTCAGTCCAAAGAAGAAATAAGATTGAATCATCGACTAATCTCCAGATGAATAGATATACTCATTTTCCAGATCATGTTCCGCCTGAATTAGTCATTTGTCAAAACATGCACTGCGCAGGAATCAAAATAAGACGATACAGAAGGTCGCGTGGAAAGACCCAAAAGTCTTTTCGTTGCTGAAAAGAAGCAGAAATGCAATGTGATCTGGAACGATCCCGTTGATAGAATAAATTTGGACTTGTACCCCTGTCCTGGTCCTCCATGAAGCTCGATAGGATTGTGTGCTAGTTGAAAACAAAATAATTTGAACTACATTTGACCTGATTCCCTTGGCAGGATACGTAGGCGGCCATATCGGCTTCGGTCCCACTTTTAGTAAAATCACAAATTTCCTTTATTTGTAATTTGAACTACGTTTGACCTGATTCTCCTGGCGGGATACGTAGGAGGCCATATCGGCTTCGGTCCCACTTTTAGTAAAATCACAAATTCCCTTTATTTGTAATTTGAACTACGTTTGACCTGATTCCCTTGGCGGGATACCTAGGCGGCCATATCGGCTTCGGTCTCACTTTTAGTAAAATCACAAATTCCTATTTCGTTTATAATTTGAACTACGTTTGACCTGATTCCCTTGGCGGGATACGTAGGCGGCCATATCAGCTTCGGTCCCACTTTAGAAAAATCTTAATTCCCTTTATTTGTAACGAACTATGTTATGACCTGATTCCCTTGTTAGGATACGTAGGTGGCCTATATCGGCTTCGGTCACACCATTAAAACTTTCCTCTCTCATTTTTGATATAACAAAATAATGCTTCCGATTATCTTGATAGAATAGACAAGCAACCCCACACATACTTGAAAACTGGGACAAATGTTTTAAGGTTCGCCGCAAGCACAGAAACATTGATTTTGGAAATACATACTTTGTCACAAACAATTTATTTCAACAAAAATTTCATTAACATCTAGCCAAGGCAGGAAACCAGACAGGGGTTACAGGTCCAAACAAGTCAGGCGCCCCGAGCATCGAGGATCAAATCTGTGAAGTCAATACGAATCGACCGCCTCTCCCCAAAATCACAAATTTCTTTGAGTGCAGGTCTTCAGATTTGACAGAAACAGGAAAGTCACGACATTTATTCAATTCACAAAGAACTTTCATGTCACAGATCGACCCCACAAGGATCAGATTCTTGCACCACGTCTATACTCAAGATGGGGCAAACGATGCAGATACACTGACACATACGTCATTTTATTATTCCTATGGGACGACTTTATCTATATTTTGCCTTGCAACGATGATATCTACATCACGTCTACACAATGACGTCATTTATTATGCATGTGTAATGGTATTATCTATATTTTGTCCACTCAACGATGATATCTATAACACGTCTACCCAGCGACGTCATTTTATTACATCTATGCAACGATGATATTTACGATACACCTACCCAACGACGTTATCTATATTTCATTTGCTTAATGACGATATCTACAACACGTCCACTCAGTGACATCATCTTATTACCCCAATGCAATGACATTATCTATATTTCGTCTACTCAACGACGACATCTACAACACGTCTACCCAGCGACTTCATTTTATTACACTTGAGAAACGACATTATCTATAGTTTGTCTACTCAACGACAACATCTACACCACGTTTGCCCAATGACGTCATTGCAGCAATGTTAGGCGTATTTTTGTATACGCATTTTAAGTCATTTTTAGTTAGTATTTTACACGTTTTTGTTGTGTTTAGTATAATATTAGGTTTTTTTGAGTCACAACGGTTCCAAAAGGAAAAATGGCGAAAAAGAACGAGAATTGGGCAGAAAAGGTGCTCCCGAGGCAAAAAGGATGAAAGTTGGCACATTAGGACGAAGGATTTTCAGAACCGCGGTGCCAATAAGCAGAACCACGATGCCATATTTACTGAGAAGCCACAGGACTTTCAGCACCGCAGTGCCACTATGCAGAACCGTCGTGCCATATTTGCTGAGAAGGTGCAAGAGTTTCGGCACCACGGTGCCGTTATGCAGAACCGCAGTGCCAGTGCGGAAAATCTCAGTTCCGAAGAAGAATTGGGGCAGATTGGTCCATAGGGCACGAAATTTGGAATATATTTAAGCTCTAGGGATTAATTCTATGAGGGGGGGTCATTCTACAACATAGCACAACACAAGACAACAAGGGAGACTACAATTGGAGACTTAGTTCGCAGTAATTTTTTTTCTTTCGTTTTTAATTCAGTTTATGTATGGATTTTGTGTTAGTTCTTAGCGTGACTATGGATAGGAGCTAAACACTTTATTAGGACTTTCCTTATGAATCGCTTGAAACTTCTATTCATGAATTATGCAGTAGTTTGATTTCTTCTTCACTTGATTAAGATTTAGTCAATAATTGGTATGAATGTTTGATAATTAATTGATCACTAATTATCATAATATATATGATTTCAAATCAAGAACCGAGAGGAGAGATTTAAATATGTTGTAATTGACTAGATGATGCGCGAAAAGATGCACACACTTTAACGCAAGTGCACGTTATCGTGACAAGTAATATAGTCCTGGTAAGACCGAATATCGTCCACAAGGATTAGGGTTCAAGTATCAACTATCTATCTTTTGGTATCTATTTGGCAATTGATATTTGGATTTGTTGTTTATAACTAAGAATTATAAAGACTAATTTAACTAATGAGTTTACTTCAGTTGTGATGGAAATAGGGCTTCCATGTCTCCTCAACTATCCGCTTATGTTATTTATTAATGCAACGAATTATGGTCTTCTTCTCTCGGAGCTAGCAGGTTTACGAAATCAT
Organism: Przewalskia tangutica; assembly: GCA_029844215.1. Lineage (NCBI taxonomy): Eukaryota > Viridiplantae > Streptophyta > Magnoliopsida > Solanales > Solanaceae > Przewalskia > Przewalskia tangutica. The sequence goes on from CM056723.1 coordinate 31,729,095, forward strand.
TTTATATTCCCGTTAAGGATATATAAACACTCAACCCCAGTATTGCACCTTACCTACCTTTCGGTGATAAGGATAACTCTATAGGAGGATTAAGAACAAAAACCTAGTTAACCGTCACGCACCATGCGCAAAATTAGGGTTGTTAAGCCTCTCATTAACGCTACATAAATAATTGAGGTATTTTCATCCCCAACCTAAATATGTCTACCCAACTTACAACATATTCACAACCTCCTCCTTTCGAAGTTTGATTAGAAATCATATAAGGATAATTAGTTGTCAATTAATTACCAAGCATTCAAAGCAATTATTGGATAAATCTCTCAAAGAAGAACAATAACCATAAACATGCATTAATTCATAACATAAGTTTCTAGTGAATCAACATGGAAAGCCCTATAAAAGAATTAGTTCCTAGCCATTGACATGACAAGAACTAATTCAAAGTTCATCATACAAAAACTGAAATAAAAGAAAAGAAAAGGAAAAGAAAAGGAAAAGAAAGTACTAAATTATGGTCTCCAATCTCCAAGAAGGAATCCTTGTGTTGTGCAAGAAGGGGAACCCTTAAAATCTGCCTAGGGTTCTCCTTTATAGCCGAAACCGCCTCTTAACTTTTCCTCGCAGTTCGCCCGCAAAAATCGTCAAAACCCGATTTTTCCGTCGGCCGGCGCGCTATCGGCGGCGCGGCGAATCTCGTGGCACCGGGTGATTTGGCCGCGCCCCGATCTCGCTGTTCGAGGCGCCGCTGCCGCAACTGTAGCCTTTTCGATGATTAGCGCGCCCCGCACTGCTGACATGAGGCCGCGCTGGGACTTCGCAGCCTCTTCGATATCGCGCCGCGCCGCTTCGATCGCAGGAGGCGCGCGACGACTGGTTTTTGCCTCGTTCGCCACTTTCTCTGCTTAGCTCAAATCTCCTCTTTGCCCTCTTTAGCTCCTTTTCCGCCATTTGGCCATTTTAACCACTTCGACTCAAAAGAAAGAAAACTATCCTAATACGACACTTATTTGTACAAAAAGGACAAAAGATTAACTAAAAATGACTAAAAGTGTATATAAAATACACCGATCAAATACCCCCAAACTTAACCTTTGCTCGCCCTCGAGCAAAGATAGAAAGAAAGAAATAAAAGACTCAAAGAAACGAAAAATAAAAGACTCACTGACATTGATCACTTTTGCTGCATTAGTGTTAACTAGAAAAATATGAAGGTTAGCAATATAATATGCAAGAACATATAGCATGAAAATTCAGCACACTAAACACATTAAGCTAGATATTTCGCAAACTCATATTTATCATGCTTAATGGAAGTCAACTTACTGAATCATGCATATAAATTCCAAAATCCTATGGCATGCTTACTTGTTATTCTCCACTAATCCCGGATATGCATAAAAGAGATCTTCAGGACTTTAAGGGTTGTAATGTAGGCTTAGGTAGGGGTTGATAAAAATAGGCATTTTAGGCTCATTCTGTGTACCATAAGCTCTTTAGCTTTTCCATTTTTTCCTTTTCTTTTGATTCTTTCCTTCACTTCAATTCTATCTTTCCCCTCTTTTGTTTTGGGAGAGTGAAGTGTATTATAATAACAAGCACCCCCCAAACTTAGGCTTTTGCCTCTTTCTTATTACTTTTTCATTGGGGTGCATCAAACTTATTCACTCTTTTTGTCTCTTTTTTAACACAATTTATTTCAATACTTCACATTTTTACTTATGGCACAATCTGTGGGAATATAGGGTGTCAAAGAAGACGTTTCAATTTTTAGGCTCAATGAGGCTGACTAGGGATATATTTAAAGTCTGGGATAGAAAAGAGTGGTAAGAATTGGCTATCAAATAAATGCCTGAGTCATCTCCCTAACATGCATATCCTAACTATTTCGCCTCAAATAGCAAGCAATCATAACACATAAGTATTCATCATTTAGCATGCATAATTTAAGCAAGAAACTCCAAATAGACAGATTTTGTGAGTTTTTGGCATAACTAACCTAAGTGTTTAGATAGTTGCTTTAATTCCCTTACATTATTCCACCTTACTTCACTAGGTGTTTCTAGCAACTACAGCATACATGATCTTTTGACAGACAATTATGACTCAAAAAGAAAAAAAATTGTGACTCAAAAATACATAAAACAATAAAAAGACTTAAATAAAACATAACAAGACACAAATAAAACAAGACACAAATAAAACACCCCCAAACTTAAATCACACATTGTCCCCAATGTGTGTAGACTCAAAGACAATAAAAGAAATAAGACACTTACAGACTTTGGCTAACATGGTGGTGGTGGCGGTGGATAATGCATCGACCATTGGTTGAACATGGAACTCATCTCGTCAAACTGCTGGTGCAACTGTTGTTGCTCCTGCCTCAATTCTTGTTGCCCTTGTCGCAACTCATGTTGTCCCTGTCTCAACTCATTTTGTCCTTGTATCATTGTGTCGAAATGTTGCATCATCATTCTCTGGTTCTGGAGCACTTGCTCCATCATGCACCGGAGGTTCCGATTACGTGTTGGTGGTGGCTAGGTCCTCGCCTCATATTGAGCCCCTATTTCGTGCTCATCTTCGCTCATCGCGCCTTCGCTGCTGCCGCTGCTGGTTGTGCTCTTCTTCCGCCGTTGGGCTTGGTGCAGGAAAGAGTGCACTATCCCATATGTCACAGCTGGTTTCTCTCCTTAGTATCCGTGGGTAGGACTGGGACCCCATTCATGTGGCATAAACTGGTGATAAGTGAGCCATGTCCCAATCCTCCTGTTGTCACCAACCTGCTGATTTCTTCAATGCTTTGCACTATCTATTTCCCCACATCAATCGTCAATCCCCTCATAATTCCATATATCAGCTTAATCCTATCTTACGCACTCGTGAAGTGCGTGGATGGAATCATACGCATCGACGAAATATAGCCAACCCTTGGTCGCTTTGTTGAATCGGCACCGCCGGTTTTGACCCATTTCTCGCAATATCAAAAGCGGCGTGGTAGCTCATCGTGGTTCGCGACGGTATCCCAGTTTATGTTGTCGGTGCTCCTAGACCATGTTCTAAAATGGCTCCGATCACCAATTCCTCCTTCAACATCAACTGTTTTTAGAGTCATATTTATTGCTTCTGCCGTCACAGGCATATATCTTCCCCTCACAAAACAATTGTTATCCACCCTCTCTGGAAAGTTGGCATAGAATTCACGCACCATCTATCTTCTCCGGATTTACAAATCTCCTCCACCCCATTATCTCAATCATTGCCCGAATGGGCTCATAAACATCCCCTTCCTCAAACGACTCCCTCTGATAGTCCATTCCCCTTTCAGGGATTAAGGGCCTAGTACTAAGCTTTTTGTATCTTTGGAAGACTTCGTAGCTCACAAACCTAGTATTATCGTATTGCGGGGCTGGGGTGGATGTGGAGGCTCTTCTCTTTCTGGTGGACATGGTTAAAATAGTTTCTGCAGCTTACACTTTATTAGCACAAGTGTTACCAACACAATCAACAATTAGCAGCTAAACACAAACACCCCCAAACTTCAACTCTACTACCTAATACCCACACCCTCCTTGTTACTCCTTCTCCAAACTTTACAATCAATTTTTCAGCACCCAAACTACTTCACAATGCAACACTTCTCCAAACTATTACCTCCTTTGACTACTAACAACTTTCAAGAAAGGGTGAAGATTACCTTTTTGATGGTGTTCTCCACGATGTTCTTGCTTCTATTGGTGATTTGAGGCTATGGAATGGAGCTTTGTTGGTTGAGATAGCTAAGGGTTTTAGGAATTTAAGAGTTTTGGTTGTGGTTGGGTTTGATTTGTGGAGGATTTGTGGGTAATTTGTGGATTTTCGTGGGTTTTGTGAGAAGGCGGTTAGGTTTTGGTTTTGAATTGGGCAACTGATTCGGCGTTTTTAAGTTTTGGATTTCCGCCGCTGCCGCTGGCGTCGCGCGCCAATGTTCGCACTCTTCGACTTTCGCACCGCGCCTTGTTACGGAAATACGCGGCTAAACTTGGTATTTTTCTGGATTTTTGGCGCCGCAGCCTCGCTTCCCGCGCATGGCTTACCCGCTTTCGAAATCCTCGCTTTCAAGTTTCGCTCTTCAATTTATTGGCCTATACCTGTCAATCACAGCACAAACACTACCTCCGTGAGATCGTTCTTAATAAAAACTACTATATTAAAATAAAATAAATCAAAATAATTTGGGTTGCCTCCCAAGAGTAATCTGTCTTTAACGCCTTTTAGCCGACGCAAGTTCCTTAGTTTTAATAACAGTGGGGTGGATCAACCCCAACTAATCCATTTCCTCCACATTTTGCGTTTTTTTTTTCTTCTTTTCCTCTTAGCATTATCAGTAAGGGGGAGTTCAGGAACACATACCTGTGTCAGTGGGGGTTTGGCAAACCATGCCTGCTTTCGTGGGCTCATCTCCCTTTAGTTGACTTGTAATGGCTCACAGAGGGGCTTGATGGTGTTGATTGCAAAGCACCTGCTCATGGTTGGTGGCTCGATGACATGTTTAAAAACTTTAAATACTATTTCTTCCTTCTCCACCCTTAATGTTAGCTCTCCCCTTTCTACATCAATCAAAGCTCTCCCTGTTGCTAGGAATGGTCTCCCCAATATGATAGGGATTTCCGCATCTTCTTCCATGTCAAGAATGAGGAAGTCTGCAGGAAAGAAGAATTTTCCTACTTTAACAATCACATCCTCAATCTTCCCTCTTGGATGAACCATCGCCCTATCGGCCACCGCAGCTCATCGTGGTCGGTTTGGCTCACCTAACTCCAATCGTTTAAATACCGATAATGGCATCGATTTATACTTGCCCCTAAATCACACGAGCTCGTTGCAAGTCACCCCGCCCAATCGCGTGCGTAGTGTAAAGCTTCCCGGATCCTTTAGTTTTGGTGGCAACTTCTTTCGCAAGATAGCACTACACTCTTACATTAGTGCTACTATCTCATATTCCGCCAGCTTCTTCTTCTTCCCCAATATTTCCTTCATGAACTTGAAATAGGAGGGCATCTACTCTAATGCTTCTATAAATGGGATGTTGATGTGCAGCTTCCTGAATACCTCTAAGAATTTGGAGAATTGTTTATCAACCGCCTTCCGCTGTAATCTCTGGGGGAAAGGGATTTTTTCTGTATACTCCTTCTCCGAGTTTTCTATCACCGGGCTCGGTTCAACCACCTTCTTTTTCTATCTCTCGCCTCTTTTCTCAATCTGGCCGTCAAGAGATCGCTGTTCCAACCGCTTTCCACTTCTCAATCAGCATCGCTCGACACCGCTTCCCGGATTTACCTCTGTTTTGCTTTGCAGTGTACCCTGTGGCCTGCTGCTTTGCTAGCTGACCCACTTGTGTTTCCAAGTTCCTGAACGAGATCTAGCTTCGCCATGAATCGAAGTGCAGGCGTTGCAAGTGTTGCTACCTGCCACTGCCTCGCTTTTCTTTGAACCTGGCGTATCAATCGCTGAGGATGTGGGCCCGAGTAAAGCGGTCACTGATTCTGCTTGCTGGTTTGATATTGGCCCTCAGATTGATTCTCGCTGCTCGGTCTCCTCCATGAGAAATTTGGGTGATTTCTCCACCCTGGATTATAAGTGTTGGAGTATGGATTGTTCTGTGGCCTCTGATAATTACCCACGGCCTGACACTCTTCCTGCTCTATTGGTATATTATTGGGGTCAGCTGAAGGACACCTATCGAATGTATGTGGGCCACCACATATTTCACAACTTTTAGGCATCTGGACCGCATTCACTGACACTGTATGTTGCTGCAACTGTTTTGCCAAAAGGGCCACTTGGGCATTCAAGGCAGCAATGACATCTATTTCGTGGACTCCCAATGTTCTCCTCCCACTTGTCGACCTCTCTTCTGTGACATGATTGTTGGTGGCCATATCTTCTAATAACTCGTGAGCGTCGTGGGCTGTTTTCCTCATTAATGCCCCACCTGCTGCTGCATCTATGATGGTTCTAGTTGTACTGCTCAGCCCGTTATAGAAGATATGTACCAAGTTCCACAACTCAATGCAATGGTGTGGGCATTTTCTCTGCAAGTCTTTGAACCTTTCCCAAGCTTCATATAAGGACTCTCCATCTGCTTGGTAGAAGTTGTTCGACTCCCCTCTCAATTTTGCTGCTTTGCATGGGGGAAAGAACTTGGCTAGGAATTTATGTGCCAGCTCGTGCCATGTAAAAATCGAATCGGCCGGCAGGGAATTCAATCATACTTTTGCTCTATCCCTGAGTGAGAAGGGAAAGAGCCTCAATCTGACGGCATCATCAGTAACGCCGTTATATCTGAAAGTTGCACATAGCTCCAAGAAATTAGCTATGTACATATGTGGATCCTCCGATGGCAGCCCCTGCTAAAAGATGACCTTTCGCCTCCAAATTGCACTGTGTGCTGTACCATGCTCAGAATCGCCGGTTTTATCTCGAAGTTGTTTGCTCCTATGGCAGGGAGCCTAATACATGTCTATGCTCCATTCACTCTAGGAAGCACATAGTCTCCCAAGCTTCTTTCTGCCTGGACTTGAACTCTTTCCTCGACATCCATAGGTACTTGCCGAGGTATTCCTGGATTGGGCTGATTTTCACCTAACCCTTCTCTCATCATGTTGTTTTGAACACCGTCCATCTCTATCAAGGCTGCAATCCGCTGATTCTTTCTGTTCTGTTTACAGGTTTTCTCAATCTCTGGATTGAAGGGAACAAGAGTGTCTGCCTCTCTTCTCCTTCGCATAAACTGATTTCCTGAAATAGATCAAAAACAGACAACAAATCACGGCACCCTGATTTTTGAAATAAATAAAAACAAAACGTGAAAATAAAAAAATAAAAAAATAAAAACCACATTAGAAATTATTTATAGATAAATTTGATATTGAACTATGCCTAATCACCGGCAACGGCGCCAAAAACTTGATGCGCGAAAAGATGCACACACTTTAACGCAAGTGCACGTTATCGTGACAAGTAATATAGTCCTGGTAAGACCGAATATCGTCCACAAGGATTAGGGTTCAAGTATCAACTATCTATCTTTTGATATCTATTTGACAATTGATATTTGGATTTGTTGTTTATAACTAAGAATTATAAAGACTAATTTAACTAATGAGTTTACTTCAGTTGTGATGGGAATAGGGCTTCCATGTCTCCTCAACTATCCGCTTATGTTATTTATTAATGCAACGAATTATGGTCTTCTTCTCTCGGAGCTAGCAGGTTTACGAAATCGTTTTATATTCCCGTTAAGGATATATAAACACTCAACCCCAGTATTGCATCTTACCTACCTTTCGGTGATAAGGATAACTCTATAGGAGGATTAAGAACAAAAACCTAGTTAATTGTCACGCACCATGCGCAAAATTAGGGTTGTTAAGCCTCTCATTAACGCTACCTAAATAATTGAGGTATTTTCATCCCCAACCCAAATATGTCTACCCAACTTACATCATATTCACAACCTCCTCCTTTCGAAGTTTGATTAGAAATCATATAAGGATAATTAGTTGTCAATTAATTACCAAGCATTCAAAGCAATTATTGGATAAATCTCTCAAAGAAGAACAATAACCATAAACATGCATTAATTCATAACATAAGTTTCTAGTGAATCAACATGGAAAGCCCTATAAAAGAATTAGTTCCTAGCCATTGACATGACAAAAACTAATTCAAAGTTCATCATACAAAAACTGAAATAAAAGAAAAGAAAAGGAAAATGAAGTACTAAATTATGGTCTCCAATCTCCAAGAAGGAATCCTTGTGTTGTGCAAGAAGGGGAACCCTTAAAATCTGCCTAGGGTTCTCCTTTTATAGGCTGAAAATCGCCCTTAACTTTTCCTCGCAGTTCGCCTGTAAAATCGTCAAAACCTCGATTTTTCCCGCCAGCCGCGTTCGCTATCGGCGCGCGCGCCGAACTGTGGCACTGGTGATTTGGCGCTGCCCCGATCTCGCTGCTCGAGAGCCATGGCGCTGCAACTTCTGTAGCCTTTCTGATGATTAGGCGCCACGGCCCTGCACCTGTACGACACTTATTTGTACAAAAAGGGACAAAAGATTAACTAAAAATGACTCGAAAAGTGTATATAAATACACCGATCACTAGACATAGGTTAAAGTCGCGGACGATAGTACTCCGATACTTGTGTAGCATTATACATTACTGTTATTAATCCTCCTATATGGTAAATCCTATCATAGAAATATAGAAGGGCTCTGTACTGGGGTTGAGTGATTATATGTCCTAACTGAAATATAAGATAGTTTAGTTAACCGCTATCTTAACGTAGAAGAAGAAGTCATTCTAGTTGCATTAAGAATTAAATAGAGTGGATAGTCGAGGATTTTGGAAGCCCTAATTCATTCATAACTGATTACAACTTAAATAGTTCAGTAATTCTTGCAATTATTCTAGTAGTTAAACAAAAACTCAACTCAAATATCGATTGCCAAATAGATAACATTGAATAGATAAACGGTAATTAGAAACCAGTCTCTGAGGACGATATTCAGTCTTATCAGACTATATTACTTGTCAACGATGCGTACGTTTGCGTGAGCATTCGAAATATCGCTAACAAGTTTTTGGCGCCGTTGCCGGGGACTGGCGTACATCTAATATCGAACCATATATTTTTATTTCTACTTTGGCTTTATTTTTATTTTCTCTTAGTGTTAGAACACTGTTGCCTTGATTTGTTTGTTGATTTTGGTCTATTTCAGGGATCTAGTGTATGCGAAGATGGAGAGGAGCAGATATACTTGTTCCCTTCAACCCTGAAATCGAAAAATTGTACAAGCAAAACAAGTGTGAGAAAAGAATTGCTGATTTACTAGCCATGGAAAATCAGCAGAATAACTACAACGGGGTACCTGAAGAGGTGTTGAATAATGAGGTACCGGCTGACATGAGACAAGTCCCACCACCTCAAGAAAGAAGCTTGGAAAATTATGTTACGCCACTACATCGTGCACGCATACGCATCAGCTCCTGAAATAGGGGCGAACAACTTTGAGATCAATACAGCCATCCTGAGCATGGTCCAGAACATAATACAGTTTGGGGGATTTCCATCTGAAGAACCCCACATGCACATTGCCAACTTTCTGGAGCTGTGTGCCACTTTCAAGTACAATAACATTACTGACGATGCCATTAGACTGAGGCTCTTCCCGTTCTAACTTAGGGACATAGCCAAGAGCTGGTTGAACTCACTACCTGTCAAATCCGTCACCACCTGGCAGGATTTAGCCCAAAAGTTTCTCGCAAAGTTCTTCCCTCCTTCAAAGGCAGCAAAGCTAAGGGGACAGTTGAACAATTTCTACCAGGTGGATGGTGAGTCACTCTATGATGCCTGGGAGCGATTTAAGGATCTACAAAGGAAATGTCCACATCATGGCGTAGAGAAGTGGATGTTAGTCCACATTTTTTATAATGAGCTGAGTGGTACTACTCGTACCATCATTGATGTTGCAGCAGGGGGAGCCTTTATGAGAAAGAGTGCCAATGACGCGCATGAGTTACTGAAAGACATGACTACCAACAATCATCAAGGGGCAGACAACAGGTCAGTGAATAGCAGGAAGACTATGGGCATACATGAGTTATATGCCATCATTGTCCTGAATGCACAGGTGGCCCTTCTGAAGAAGCAACTGCAGCAGAACACCATGTCTGTGAATGCAGTCCAGATGCCTATAAATTGTGAGATTTGTGATGGACCGCATTCCTTTGACAGATGCACAGCGGTGGACCCTAATAATGTGCCAATGGAGCAGTTCAGCATTGGAACTTTCGCACTTTATAATTCCAACACATACAATCCAGGTGAGGAATCACCCTAACTTTTCGTGGAGGAACGACTGTGCCCAAAGAAAGAACCATATCAAAGTAGTTACCAGAACCAGCAAGGAAAGAATCAGGCTACCTCATCCCAGCAGTTTAGACCACCTACACAGCAGGAGAAGGCTGATGAGCTAAGGGTTGCATTTCTTACACTCACTAATTCACAGAATCAGTTCATGTCTGAAACCAGGTCCTCTCTCAGGAACCTGGAAATGCAGGTCGGGCAACTGGCAAAGATGGTAACCGAAGGGTACTCTTCCAAGCAACACAAATGTCAATCCAAGAGAGCAGTGTCAGACATTGTTATTAAGGAGTGGAAAGTAGTTGGATCAGGTTGCTCCCCAACCTGCAGTGGTTCATGAGAAAGAGGGTGAGAAAGATGTTGAGGAAGGAAAGGAGGGGGTCACTGAGGACCACCCTACAATTGAGAAATCTCCACCAGCACATTTGAGGGAATACACTGATAGAATCCCTTACCCGCAGAGGCTCCAAAAGAAGGCCATAGATAAGCAGTTCTCCAAGTTCTTGGAGGTGTTTAAGAAGCTTCACATCAATATCCCCTTCATTGAGGCGTTAGAACAAATGGCTGCATACTTCAAATTCATGAAGGAGATACTTGGAAAGAAGAGAAGGTTGGCATATTATGAGACAGTAACACTGACAGAGGAGTGCAACACCATTCTACAAAAGAAAATTCCTCCTAAGTTGAAAGATCCAGAAAGCTTCACCCTGCCCTACACTATTGGCAAAGTAACATGCAACAAGGCACTTTGTGACTTAGGGGATAATATCAATCTCATGCCTTTTAAGAGATTGGGTTTGGGGGAAACCAAATCAACCACAATTAATATGCAGTTGGCTGACCGAACCGTGGTGCACTCCAGAGGCATAGTGGAAGATGTGCTTGTCAAGGTAGGAAAATTCTTCTTCCTAGCAGACTTCCTCATTCTTGACATGGAGGAGGATGATGAAATACCCATCATTTTGGGGAGACCATTCCTTGCAACGGGTAGAGCCCTAATCGATGTAGAGAAGGGAGAATTGAGATTGAGGGTTCAGGAAGAAAATATAGTATTTAAGGTGTTTAAATCCACCATTGAGTCCTAGGCCAGCCACAAGTGCTTCGCAGTAAGCACAGTTGACACAACAGTTCAGCAGGCACAAACCAAAACTTGGGAGATCATTCCTACAGCTGTGAACCCACATGCTAGTTTGAAAGCTGCAACAAAAGTTCATGACATGAAAACTGACAAACAGGTAATTCCTACTGAACTCAATACTGTGAAAAAGAAAAATAGAGTGAGAAAGAGAAGAATGATCCTTAAGTGGATAGGTTGTGGGGTTAATTTACCCTAATGATTTAATAAGGAACTTGCGTCCAGCTAAAAGACGTTAAAGACAACGCTACTTGGGAGGCAACTCAATTTTTAAATTATGCAATTTAGTTTAAAAAAAAACAGTCTCACTTTTGGTATGTTTGTTATGTTGTGATGCCAGGTGAAGGAATCGGAGATGAGCATGAAGAAAATGGTGGAAAACACGGAGTCGAGTCATCACCACAATGCCAATCTGCAGGATCATGGTCGAATGTTCGTAAAGGCCCGATTTTTAGGCAATCGCGCCACTACGCAGAATCGCGCCGATTAGCGATTTTTGAATGGTAAATGTTATACCCCGTGGTTAGGGCCGGGACCTCGGTCAGTCAGGCGCAGCGGCGCGAGGCGTGGCCGCTGGCGCGGCATCGTAGGCCGCGCGCCGGAAGTCGGCCGCGCGCCGAAACCCGGTGGGTCGCTGGTTTCAGGCCATGGCGCCAAAGATCCGGGGTTCGCAGGAGTTGCGCCGCGCGCCGGAAGCGGCCGCGCGCCGAGGCGGAAATCGTGCGAAAAACTTAGAAAAGTCGATTTTTATTTTGAAAGGGCCTGAGTGGGAACAAGTGTCCCCATCTGATTTTTACATGCGATATATTGACCAAGTCTTAAAGACTTGGTCATTTGTCATCTCTCTTTGAAAAACCTCTTCCTTCTCTCTCAATATTTCACGCTCCTCCTCCTCTCTAAAAATCCAAGAGGATTCTAGCTTTAAGAAAATCTGAAAAATTAAAAGACAAGAAGGAAGCTTGTGGCTAGCTTGTGAAGGTGGTGGTGGTGGTATTCTTGGTAGAAAGGCTAGCAAATTGTTGGATAAAATTTGGCTAAAGCTCTAAGGTAATGATTCTTCCTCTATTATTAGTTTATAGAGTTGCATGTTATGAAGAAGATACTTATGGTGGTAAATAATGTTCTTAGAGTCATTGCATGCTAGAAATGTGGGTTGAATATGAAGGATTTGGCTAAAGAAATATTATGAGCATGTTGTAGCCTAAAAACCACCTTAGAATTGTTAAGTGTACTATTATAACTTATGGGGCAGAATTTTACACACCCAAGATTAGGTGTGTAATCCCCTTTGTGATGGTTTGTTGGGTCTTAATAAGGCGTTTGAATGTTGAAAATCGGCCTTTGAAAAGGTGGCAAAGTGAGTAGAAACAAAGGAAATGCTGCCCAATTTTCCTTAGGAATTGATAACTTGAATTTGGAATTTCTACATTGGAATTAGAGGTTAATAAACACACTATGGTTATTATAGGTTGACATATTACTTGCGGTAGTTGGACTTAGCAAGTGGATTGACCAAGGAGGTATGTAGAGCTTTCCTATCTCTTGAGCATGAGTAGTTGTATCTATGTAGTACGGTATACGTACAAGATTTGATAATCTACACTTGTTTTAAAGTATATGATGCTGGTCTCATTTCAAAAGTATAAGTCCTTTGGATTTAAGGAAAATGTATTTGACAAAGGTATAACGCTAATATAATGACTTTATGGGAAGTTGGTTATATTAGTTTTGGAAAGGTTCACAAAGAATGGTTTACTCTAACTAAAACAAGTGCGGGTAAAGGATTTGAAACTATGGAAGGTGGATTGATTTTTAGGCATTGGTTGCCTAAGGTTTTAAAGAAATGAAGTCACTTGATTTAGAAGCCTATTATATTTCTAAAAGGAAATGTGACTTGTTTTGAAAAGAAATTGTAACTTGATACTATGGTGATTAGTATCTTGGAATCTTTGTATAAAAAGAGTTTTCTTAAAAGTTAGAAGTACATGGTACTTGGGTTGAATTCGAATTTTCTATTAAAAGACATGTTAGTGCCTTAGGATACTAAAATGAGAGGATATATTAATAATATTAATAAGAAGTTAGGGATTTCTTAACTTGCTTATGTTATGATGTTCTAGTGCTTGTGTATGATATGATAGGCGGTAGTGCTTATGTATGATATGATAGGCAGGTAGTGCTTATGTTATGTATGATGATAGCGGATGAGCTATGTTATATATTTGAATTATTAAGGGGTAAACAAAGGGTTATTATCTATGCCATGGATTTGCTACCCATGATGCGAGTGCGGCGCTTGCACTCATGCGGATCCGGACCACAAGATCCATGCGGGTGAAATAATCCCATGCGAGTACGGCGATGGTACTAATGCGGATCCACAGGATCCATGCGGGTGAAATAGTCCCATGCGGGTGAAATAGTCCCATGACGAGGCGGATGACCTCATGCGGGTCCACAGGACCCATGCGGGTGAAATAGTCCCGAGTAGGATCGCTTAACGCGATACTACGCGAGGTACCTGTTTTGATCGTGAGTCTCCTATTTTTATGCTATAAGTTTTATACTTGTTACTCCATTGTTAGTAAGGCACGGTGAGGAATTGATTTTTATCTATGACTCGGCTTATCTTTGACTTGTGATATTACTCTGATATTTTCCGATTTACATACTTAGTACGTTGTGTATCTCAGTTATGCCTCCACGCATGCACCGCGGCCCGTGGCGGCAAGGCAAAGCGATGGAGGAACTACTAGTAGGCAGAGGGTTACGAGGCACGAGCCCGATCCTTACGGATGAGATGTTTGGACGGCGAAGTTCTACCACGTCGCCAACCCCAGAGAGTCCGAGGCAGCGGCCATCGAGACCGCAGTACGAGCCTCGATCCGGCCAGAAGAGGATATGGGCTACAAGATGGCCCGATTACTAGCGAGATTGTGGCTAGATATGAGGATAAGAGAGGCAGCGATTGCATGCGTAGTTCAAAGACCAGTCGCTAGCTTGAGGCGAGGACTTTTGAGTTGCGACCGCGAGTTTTATGGGTGAGGCACGAGGATGATCCTCGTGAGTTCATCAAACGATTCTGTGGATCGAGGTGATCGGGCTTGGAGACCGAGTCGGTGGTACTAGGTTCGCGTCATGCGGGACACCTGCAGTTGGAGTATGATTCATGGGAAGCTGTCGGGGAGCATGCGCTTCCGGTATTTGGGACGAGTTCTCGGGCGTTATTTGGCCATTTCTTGCCTCCGCAGATGAGGAGGGCTCGGGCGATAGGTTTTTGGACGCGAGACAGAATGGCGACGGTGGGAATACAACATGGAGTTTGATTCATTGGCTAGGTATGTGCCGCTTTGTAGCGACATGGAGGACGAGTGCACCGCTATGTCACGACTCGATGATCACTTGGCGAGAGTTGCTCGGGGTGGCTCTTCACCGGCATGGACATTGCCGCGTGCAGTACACTGCACTTGCGAACGCAGGGCCGACGGATCGGCAGTATCGCGAAGAGGCGGTGAAAGCAGGTCCTCGGTAGTTTTAGGGTAGACAACCCCAGTGACAGCATTTGCACCACCGGTCCAGAGCGCTCTCCACCATCTTCGGGGCGTCTGAGTATTCAGGAGCGGGACGGGTTCCGGGCTTCGGTTTTGAGAGACGAGTTCGATCGGACGAGGCCCCCATGCCTCGGTGTGGTCGATGTGGTGATTGCCATTATAGGGTGTCGTATTCCTCCGTGAGCTTGTTACTCTTGTAGCGAGGCCATTTGAAGAGAGATTGTCCGTCCAGTCGGCGGGAGTGCCATGGCTCGGCCAAAGCGAGTTGATTCTTTGGGTCTTCATCTTGATGGTTAGGCGCCGGAGGCGGGGTGTTCACGCCAACAGCCGCGCAGCGGTCGTGGCGGGGTTTCGATTCAGCGGTCCTCGAGCGCATTTATGCTATGTCCACCGCCAGACCGGGAGGCGTCACCGATGTCGTCACAGTACATTGTTGGTCTCTTCTTTGTGATGTTTATGCTTTGATAGATCCGGTTCTACCTTGTCCTATATATCTCCTCATATTCTTTGGTAGAATAGGGATAGAGCCCAGTCCATAGAATCCTTTGAGGTGTCTACGCCGGTAGGTGCTTCGGTGGTAGCTGAGTGGGTATATAAGGCTTGCCCAGTGACTATAGATGGTCGTCAGACTCTAGCTGACTTGATAGAGTTGGATATGACCGATGTGATTATGGGTATGGATTGGCTAGCGTCTTGCTATGCCAATGTGGACTGAGAGAGGTTAGTTCGGTTTCGGTTTCTGGTGAGCGGTTATCGAGTGGAAGGGAATCTTGCATCGCCGGGGGTAGGTTTATTTCTTACCTCAAGGCTAGGAAGATGGTGCGGAAGGGTATATCTACCATTTGGTTCGGTATTCGATCGAGGCGAGATCTGGACCTTGATCGATTCGGTTGTTAGAGAGTTTCGACGTATTCCCGCACGAGCTTCGTATCCTCCCGAGAGGAGATTGAGTTTTGCATCGATTTGGCACCAGACACTCGGCCGATATCTATTCCGCCATACAGGATGGCACCGGCCGAGTTGAAGGAATTGAAAGATTTGCTGGAGAAAGGCTTTATTAGGCCAAGTGTTTCTCCTTGAAGCGCCAGTGTTATTTGTAAAGAAGAAGGATGGGGCCTGCGTATGTGTATTGATTCTGACGGTGAACAAGGTTACTATCAAGAAGCAGTATCCTCTCCCGGGATTGACGATTTGTTTGACGATTGCGGGTGCAAAGTGTTTTCAAGATAGACTGCGATGCAGTTATCATCAGTGAGTTAGAGATAGACATCCCAAAGATCGCATTCGGGACCCGGTATGGGCACCATGAGTTCAGGTGATGTCTTTCGGTGACAACGCCCAGCAGATTCATGGATTTGATGAATAGGGTGTTGAGTCATCCTTGGATATGTTCGTTATAGTGTTTATTGATGATATCTTGGTGTATTCGCGCCGAGCGAGCATCTGAGATCATTTGAGGGCGGTATTAGAGTCCTCCGAGGCCGGCGATTGATGCCAAGTTCTCGAAACGCGAGTTAGTTAGCTTGATGGCTTTCTTGGGGCATGTTATCGGGGCCGATGGTATTCGGGTTGATACAGCTAAGATTGAGGCAGTCAAGACTTGGCCCAGACCCACAACACCGACGGAGGTGCGCAGCTTTTTGGGCCTTGCAAGCTATTATCGGAGGTTTGTGGAAAAGTTTGCTTCTATTTCAAAGATCATGACTAAGTCGACTCGGAAAGCGGCTATGTTCCGTGACGGATACTTGTGAGAAAGTTTCCAATTGCTAAAGGAGAGGTTGACGACCGCCCTCTTACTCTTCCGGAGGTTTAGATGGATATGTGGTTTATTGTGACGCCGGCTTAAGCCAGTGCGTCTTGATGCAAAGACGACAAGGTTATAGCTTATGCATCTCGACAGCTTAGGAAGCATGAGAAGAACTATCCCACACATGACCTGGAATTGGCAGCTGTGATTCATGCCTTGAAGATCTGGAGGCATTATTTATATGGAGTTCACGTGGACATTTACACAGACCACAAGAGTCTCCAGTACATCTTCAGCCAGAGGGAACTGAACTTGCGGCAGAGACGGTGGTTGGAGCTACTTAAGGATTACGATGTTGATATTTTATACCACCCAGGGAAGACCAATGTATTTGCAGATGCCCTTAGTCGCAGATCGATGGGTAGTCTGTCATTGTTCACCGCAGAAAAGGGATATGGTCCGAGAGTTACATCACTAGCGAGCCTTGGGGTTCGTTTGGTTGATTCTGTTGTGACGGAATTCGGTTCGAGAGGTTGCCGAGTCTTCCATCGTCGGCGAGGTGAAGAGGCGCATGCGATGAGGATCCTATTTTGCACGCATGCAGATGCCGCTGCTCGGAAAGAGAGGAGTTCTGTTTGAGGTAGCGCTGATGAGGTGCTAAGATTCGAGGCCGGTTGTGTGTTCCGATGCGGACAGACTTCGCCGCAGATTCGGCGAGGCACACGCTTCGTTATTCTATTCATCCGGATCGACTAAAATGTATCGTGACCTCGATGCGTGTATTGGTGGATGGCCTAAAGAGGGCGTTGCGGAGTTCGTGGCACGCGTGCGAATTGTCGAGTTAAGATTGAGCACCGAAGGTGGGTCATTGCAGGATATTGATATTCGACTTGGAAGTGGAGGTGATAAATATGGATTTTATTACAGGACTACCTACCACTCGAGGAAGCATGATTCCATTTGGGTGATTGTCGACAGTCGAAAATCACCCATTTTCTTCCGGTCGAACGACGTTCACCGAGGACTATGCCGATTATATATTAGAGAGATTGTGAGATCGCACGGTGTCGGTGTCGATTATATCGATAGAGGAGCCGGTTCTCGCTAACTCGGAGGTCCTTTCAGAAGGGATTAGGGACACGGGTGAGTCTCAGTACGACATTTCATCCTCAGACCGACGGACAGGCCGAGCGCACTATCCAGACACTTGAGGATATGCTGCGGGCTTGTGTTATTGATTTCATGGGTAGCTTGGAGGATCATTTGCCTCTTGTGGAGTTTGCTTACAACAACAGCTACCATTCCGGGATTCAGATGGCGCCTTATGAGGCCTTATACGGGAGGAAGTGCAGATCACCTATAGGCTGGTTCGAGGTGGGAGAAGTCCAGTTGGTCGGGCCAGACTTAGTTCACAGCGATGGATAAGGTGAAGCTTATCCAGGAGCGGTTGTTGGCAGCTCAGAGTCGGCAGAAGTCGTATGCAGATCATCGGCGTCGACACTTGGAATTTGAGTTAGGTGATTGGGTTTTTCTAAAGGTATCGCCCATGAAGGGCGTGATGAGATTTGGAAAGAAGGGGAAGCTTAGCCCAAGGTACATTGGGCCTTACCAGATTGTCCGGAGGGTAGGCAAAGTTGCTTATGAGTTGGATATGTCGTCCGATCTGGAGGCGGTACATTCAGTTTTTCATGTGTCCATGTTACGGAAATTTATTGGAGATCCATCTAGAGTGCACCCGGTTCAGAATGTCCTACTGACAGAGGAGTTATCGTATGAGGAGAGTCCCATAGCGATACTCGATCGTCAGGTTAGACGACTTCGGACGAAAGACGTGGCTTCCGTCAAGGTCCTATGGCGGAATGTGAGCAGGAGGAAATGGCGTGGAAGCGGAGGATGACATGAATAAGAAATATCCTCACTTATTCCCTATACCTCCAGGTAACCCACGTTCTAAAATTGTTGGTCTTTAAATTTAGTATTTATGCTTGAGTTTTGTTGTGGCCGTGTGAAGCGTCTTTATTTGAGTCTATGCCGATATTGTAATTTGAGTAAGCCTAGAGGAACATTCGGACGAATGATTCTAAGGGGAGAATGTTATACCAGTGGTTAGGCCGACCTCGGTCGGGGTCTCAGCGCGCACGAGGAAGGCGGCGCCAAGCGCGGTAATCAGGGCCGCGCGCCGGAGTCGGCCGCGCGCCGGAAACCCGAGGGTCGCTGATGTTTCAGCCGCGCCGGAAGCGTGGCCGCGCAAGATCCGGCGGTTCGCAGAGTCGCAGCGGCGCCGAGGCGGGAAATCAGGCGGAAAAACTTAGGAAAAGTCAGATTTTTATTTTGAAAGGGCCTGAGTGGGGGACAAGTGTCCCCCCCATCTGATTTTTACATGCAATATATTGACCAAGTCTTAAAGACTTGGTCATTTGTCATCTCTCTCTTTGAAAAACCTCTTCCTTCTCTCTAAATATTTCAAGCTCCTCCTTCTCTCTAAAAATCCAAGAGGATTCTAGCCTTAAGAAAAATCTGAAAAATTAAAAGACAAGAAGGAAGCTTGTGGCTAGCTTGTGAAGGTGGTGGTGGTGGTATTCTTGGTAGAAAGGCTAGCAAATTGTTGGATAAAATTTGGCTAAAGCTCTAAGGTAATGATTCTTCCTCTATTATTAGTTTATAGAGTTGCATGTTATGAAGATACTTATGGTGGTAAATAATGTTCTTAGAGTCATTGCATGCTAGAAATGTGGGTTGAATATGAAGGATTTGGCTAAAGAAATATTATGAGCATGTTGTAGCCTAAAAACCACCTTAGAATTGTTAAGTGTACTATTATAACTTATGGGGCAGAATTTTACACACCCAAGATTAGGTGTGTAATCCCCTTTGTGTTGGTTTGGTTGTTGGGTCTTAATAAGGCGTTTGAATATTAAAAAATCGGCCTTTGAAAAGGTGGCAAAGTGAGTAGAAACAAAGGAAATGCTGCCCAATTTTCCTTAGGAATTGATAACTTGAATTTGGAATTTCTACATTGGAATTAGAGGTTAATAAACACACTATGGTTATTATAGGTTGACATATTACTTGCGGTAGTTGGACTTAGCAAGTGGATTGACCAAGGAGGTATGTAGAGCTTTCCTATCTCTTGAGCATGAGTAGTTGTATCTATGTAGTACGGTATACGTACAAGATTTGATAATCTACACTTGTTTTAAAGTATATGATGCTGGTCTCATTTCAAAAGTATAAGTCCTTTGGATTTAAGGAAAATGTATTTGACAAAGGTATAACGCTAATATAATGACTTTATGGGAAGTTGGTTATATTAGTTTTTGGAAAGGTTCACAAAGAATGGTTTACTCTAACTAAAACAAGTACGGGTAAAGGATTTGAAACTATGGAAGGTGGATTGATTTTTAGGCATTGGTTGCCTAAGGTTTTAAAGGAAATGAAGTCACTTTATTTAGAAGCCTATTATATTTCTAAAAGGAAATGTGACTTGTTTTGAAAAGAAATTGTAACTTGATACTATGGTGATTAGTATCTTAGAATCTTTGTATAAAAAGAGTTTTTCTTAAAAAGTTAGAAGTACATGGTACTTGGGTTGAATTCTAATTTTCCATTAAAAGACATGTTAGTGCCTTAGGATACTAAAATGAGAGGATATATTAATAATGTTAATAAGAAGTTAGGGGATTTCTTAACTTGCTTATGTTATGATAAGCCGGTAGTGCTTGTGTATGACATGATAGGCCGGTAGTGCTTATGTATGATAGGATAGGCCGGTAGTGCTTATGTTATGTATGATAGCCGGATGAGCTATGTTATATATTTGTATTATTACGGGGTAAACCCCGGGTTATTATCTATGCCATGGATTTGCTACCCATGATGCGAGTGCGTGACTTCAGACTCATGCGGATCGGACCAGGATCCATGCGGGTGAAATAGTCCCACGCGAGTACGGCGATGGTACTCATGCGGATCCACGGGATCCGTGCGGGTGAAATAGTCCCACGCGGGTGAAATAGTCCCACGACGAGGCGGATGACCTCAATGCGGGTCCACAGACCCGTGCGGGTGAAATAGTCCCGGAGTAGGATCGCTTAACGATACTACAGGCGAGGTACCTTGTTTTGATCGTGAGCCTCCTATTTTTATGCTATAAGTTTTATACTTGTTACTCTGCATTGTTAGTAAGGCATAGTGCGAGGAATTGATTTTTATCTATGACTCCTTATCTTTGACTTGTGATATTACTACAAGATTTTCCGCTTTACATACTGCACGTTGTGTAATCGACCCCTTCCTGGCCGCGTTCATGCCGCAGGTAAGGGAAAGCAGGTGGTAGATCCTCATTCCTAGGATCTCTTACTCAGGTGTCAGGAGCTCCATTTCTTCGGAAGCTCGACTTTTGGTATGGTTCTCCCCGGTGTTGTGATATTTTGTACATTCAGGGGCATGACGGGGCCCTGTCCCGTCATAGTGTTACTTATTCTTAGAGGCCTGTAGTCTTGTCATAACTTGGGTTGTTTAAGGATATAGCTGTTCAATTTGATGTACTTTTGGGATAGCCATTTTGGGCTAGACTATTTATACCATTATGGTTGTTTTATTTTGAGTTTATATTCCGCTGGTTTTCTCTGATGTTGTGTCACAAGGGTGCCCGGGTCAAGGCACCGGTCACGGATCCGGGGTCGGGTCGTGACAGTAAAAAGGCCCTGAATCGCCAAATCTCATCCCATATATACCGTCTCAGTGCAATATTCGTCGCCACCACCACCATTTTGAGCCGATGTATGTCTGTAAGTCGTCCCTCTTTAATTTTTGAGTCTTTTACACATTTGGGACAATGTGTAGTTTAAGTTTAGGGGAGAGTTCTTATTTTATTTTATTTTATTTTTGAGTCTTTTATTTGTTTTTGTGTTTTATGTGAGTCAATTTTTTTATGATCATGCATGATGTGCTTATTTGAAACGCCTAGTGAACTAAGTGGGATAATGTAGTGGAATGAGAAACTAAAATCTGTGTGCTTAAGTTAGATATGCCAAAAATTCATGAAAATTTGATTATTTGGAATATTTGGTGCTTAGCCTATGTGCTGTCAATTGAAAAATGTCTGTGAAGTCTGCTTGCTTGTTATATGAGGCGAAATAGTTAAGATATACATATTAGAGAGATGATTCAAACATTTCTTTGTTAGCCCTTCTTACCATTCATTACCTACCTTGCAATAAATTATATCCCTAGTCAGTCCTGTTGAGCCTAAAATAAGTTATTTTCTTTGACACCTCATGATTCTCTCGTGTGCTATAAGCGGTAATTGAAAAATTGGGATGAAAAAGAGTGAAAAAGGAATACAAAAAGAGAGTGAAAAGGTGATGCACCCCAATGAAAAAATGTAAAAACTTAAGTTTGGGGGTGCCTATGTGAATTGTATCATTCTCTCAAAAAGAGAAAGGGGGATATATGTATGAACTGAAAAGAATACCAAAAAGAAAGACAAAATGGTTGAGTAAGAAAAACGCTTATGGTACGTAAATTGAGCCTAAATGCCTAATCTTACCTACCCCTGCCTAAGCCTACATTACAACCCTGAAAAGTCCTGATGATCTCTAGAATGTATGTCTATGATTAGTGGAGAATAACAAGTAAACAAACCCATAGAACTAAATGAAATTGATATGCATAGGTTAGGTATTCATGCTTCCATTACTTATGATTGAAATGAATTTACGAAATATCTGACTTGAAATTGTAGATTACTAAATTCAAGCTATATTTGTTCCTACAAAATATCTCAACTGACGTTCATGTGTTTCTAAGTACTTGTGCAGCTGTTTGATTTGAGTCTTTTGTTTTTGTGTCTTTGTTTTGTTTTGATTTTTGCTCGAGGGCGAGCAAAGGTTAAGTGTGTGGGTGTTTATTAGTGTATTTTGTATACGCCTTTTGAGTCATTTTAGTTAGTATTTTACTCGTTTTTGTTGTGTTTAGTATAGTATTAGGTTTGCTTTTCTTTCTTTTGAGTCACAGCGGTTCCAAAAGGCAAAATGACGAAAAGGAGCGAGAATTGGGCAGAAAAGGTGCTCCCGAGGCAAAAAGGACGAAAGTTGACACATCAGGACGAAGGATTTTCAGCACCGCAGTGCCAATATGCAGAACCGCGGTGCCATATTTACTGAGAAGCCACAGGACTTTCAGCACCACGGTGCCACTATGCAGAACCGCGATGCCATATTTGTTGAGAAGGTGCAGGATTTTCGGCACTGCGGTGCCGTTATACAGAACCGATGTGCCGGTACGAAAAATCTCAGTTCCGAAGAAGAATTGGCTAAGGGCAGATTGGTTCCATAGAGCACAAAATTTGGAACATATTTAAGTCCTAGGGATTAATGTTATGAGGGGGGTCATTCTATAACATAGCACACCACATGCCAACAAGGGAGGCTATAATTGGAGACTTAGTTCGCAGTAATTTCTTTTTTTCGGTTTTAATTCAGTTTATGTATGAATTTTGTGTTAGTTCTTATCGTGACTATGACTAGGAGCTAAACACTTTATTAGGGCTTTCCTTATGAATCACTTGAAACTTCTATTCATGAATTAATGCAGTAGTTTGATTTCTTCTTCACTTGATTAAGATTTAGTCAATAATTGGTATGAATGTTTGATAATTACTTGATCACTAATTATCATAATATATATGATTTCGAATCAAGAAACGAGAGGAGAGATTTGAATATTCTGTAATTGACTAGACATGGGTTAAAATCACGGACGATAGTACCCCGATACTTGTGTAGCATTATAGGTTACTGTTCTTAATCCTCCTATGTGGTAAATCCTATCATAGAAATATAGAAGAGTTATGCACTGGGGTTGAGTGATTATATGTCCTAACCGGAATATAAGACAGTTTAGTTAACCACTATCTTAACGTAGAAAAAGAAGTCATTCTAGTTGCATTAAGGATTGAATAGAGTGGATAGTCGAGGATTTTGGAAGCCCTAATTCATTCATAACTGATTACAACTTAAATAGTTCAGTAATTCTTGCAATTATTCTAGTAGTTAAACAAAAACCCAACTCAAATATCGATTGCCAAATAGATAACATAGAATAGATGAACGGTAATTAGAAACCAGTCTCTGAGAACGATATTCGGTCTTATCAGACTATATTACTTGTCAACGATGTGTATGCTTGCGTGAGAATTCGAAATATCGCTAACAAACAACATTATCTATATTTCGTCTACTCAACGACGACATCTGCAACATGTCTACCCAACGACATTATTTTATTACGCCCGTGCAACAACATTATCTATAGTTTGTCTACTCAACGACGACATCTATATTTCAGGTTAACAGAGACATCTTTCAGCCTCGGGGAACAAACACCCTTAGAGGTATTTCAGTCTCAGGGAACAAACACCCTTAGAGGCATTTTCGACCTCAAGGAAAAAACATCTTTGGAGGCACCTCAGGGAACAAATACCCTCAGAGGAATTTTTGACCTGAAGGAACAAACACCTTTGGAGGCACCTCAGGGAACAAACACCCTTAGAGACATTTTCGACCTCAAGGAACAAACACCTTTGGAGGCACCTCAGGGAACAAACACCCTTAGAGGCATTCTTGACCTCAGGGAACAAACACCTTTAGAGGCAAGTCTCAGGGAACAAACACCCTTAGAGGCATTTAACCTCAGGGAACGAACACCCTTAGAGGCACCTCAGGGAACAAACACTCTTAGAGGCATTTAAACACATTTGTCACCAAACACCATTGGAAAATTATGCTCCTTATTTTTACATACAATGAAATACACTCATCTGTTCACCTTGATAAGACAAGTTTTCATATTAGCAGAAAGGACAGTAGCAGTTGTGCGACTCACAAATACAGCATGTCGATACAACAACATCATCAATAACAACATCCATACAAGACATCATTAGCATTTTGTCCATACAAGACGACAACGTCCATACAAGACAACAACGTTCATACAAGACGACAACGTCCATACAAGATGACAACGTCCATACAAGACGACAAAATCCATACAAGGCGTCAACATCCATACAAGATGGCAACATTCATACAAGACGGCAAACGACAACGTCCATACAAGACGTCTTTTACGTTTCATCCAAACAAGACGGCGTACCATCACGTCACTTCATTACATCGCATACACGATTGACTACAACCGTAACACATGAAGTACACATTCTTACATAATCATTTCATATAATTTTATTTTAACAGTTATGCACTAATTTTTCTTAAGCTTTAGCATGCAGGAGCAGGAGCGCAACGTGGATTTTTCTCTTACATAATCATTTTATATAATTTTTCTTAAGCTTCCATCGTCTCCAGTCAAAGAGGAAAAACTGTTGACACCCAATTTGTCCCTCTCTTCCAATCATTTACCTAAAATTAAACTAATTTTAAACATCACAAAATAACTCTTATAATAATAATAATAATAATAATAATATATATATAAATAAATAATTTAATAATGGTGTTGCATTTATAAAAGCATTAAGCACTCCTTAAATATCATATCCGCATTTGTCATTTTAATAAAACAAATTTTATTCATAATTTAAACACCCACTTATTTCCCATTAATTAAAACTAATAAAACACCTAAAATCATATAAAACAAATACACTTACACCTCATTTATTTACCACTAATTAAAATACTCCCTGAAACACTACCCATCTCCCAGCCCAAAACCAATCCAGCAGCCCAACTTATTTTCAGCCCAAATTACCATCTAATTACTATTTCCCTTTCTCAACCCATTTCAATACCATCAGCCTTCTTCCCCACACCCTTAAACTAAAAAATAAAACACTAAACCTACAAACACCTTTCCATCGCCGCCGCCTCACCCACACCCCCCAATCCCGCAAATCTCGCATCTCCCTCCCAAAAATCACTCGATGAATCACCAAAAATCGATCAAAACTTACCATAACCATTAACACTAATAATCTTCCCAAATCTTTTCAAAATTACCATAACCAAAATATACCATAATCTCACACTAAACAATAGTCCGAATATGCTCCAAAAATCGCACCAAATCAATACCAAATTTGCATCGAATCACTCCAGAAATCGTACCCAAAATCTTACCATAAGAATCACTAAATAATCGTCCAAAATTAATACCTACAAATCGCAATCAATTAGCCCTAAAAGCTTTCCTAACTTACCAAACTTAGAACCTAAGATTATACTATATAAGCGAAGCAATCCTTACATGCAAAGGGACCATTAAAAAATATCATAAAACATAGAGAAAAGACATCGAAAATTAGCAGTCTAACAAGTAATAAAATATGAAAATTGGTAGTCTAAGAGCCACAACATAAATTTCGAAACCCTTTCTTTCAAGATCAATCAAGAAATCAGCAAACAAGCTCTGCCTTCTCCATTCGCATAGCAACACAATCCGAGCGGATCGATGACTTGATACGCTGCCTTGGTTCGCTGCCCAGAGAAGGTAAATCCGAATTCTTCCCAGTTCATTTTTCGTATTGTTGTACTTGTGTGTTAAACATATGTTGCTTATCTCGTTCAGATTAGTGGGTTTACTGATGCATAAATGTGATGTCAATTACTGTTTAATTGTTTGTTAGCCCATCTATTCGACTGTTAATACTCAAATCGGTCGGGTCGGTCCATCTGTAGCATTACGTGATTAGTACGTTGTTCTAGTACTTGTTTAGCAAAGACCACGATATGGGCAACGAGATTGAGATTCCTTCATTATACTTTTATATATCTCATATTCCCTGTTAAGCAGAGACAAATTTTAACTCCTCTATGACTTATATGGTATCGTGTCATGTTCTCTATATTCTAATGAGTTGTGCATCTATGTGTCTCTGTTAGCATAGCGGTAAGCTTGTTGTTTGCAAGTTCAGGGCAATAAAGGCTTGATAAAAGGTTGTGTGCGTGTATGTGTCGATGTTTATCTCATCTTGCTAAGCTTAAAGAATGTTGAAACCTGCCTTCCCTGTGATAATACTCTTGTGGTTCATTTACCAACTGATAACATAACCAATCCCCACTGTTTTATACCAGTTCAATCCTAATGCATTTGTTGACTCCCATTCATGTCGTGATCGATGGTTTGCCAGTAATACTAAATCCATCTCAGTTCAGTTTATATTTTTTCGTATCTTTTGTGTTAATCATGTGTTGATTAGTTTATTTGTACCACTGTGTTCATTAATGTCGAATGTGATGTCTAAATAATTCTTTAATTAATCTAAATACTCTCCTGCTCATTAGTTTATTAATCATGTTTCAGATGTTATGATGTAGAAATTATTAAACACTTGTCTTAAAGGGATGGATGTTTCGTTTGTCTTGTTTAAAACTGTCCATTTTTTATTGCCCCATTCTAAGCTTAAAAAATGTGTTAGCATGCCTTCTTATTCTTCTCCTAGATATAGCGTAAGTGTGATATGCCTGATTCAAGTTTCAATTTGAGCGTGTTAAATGTGGGTATGGTTCTACTTAGTATTGTTGGCTTGAGTCATGCCAGATGTCCATCGTGTTTCTTCCTCTGGTTGCCATAAGAATCTTCCCTGTCCAGTTTATACGCATATTTGGTCAAACCTGTAGGACTCCTTGTCTATTTTACATGTTGATCACTACATATGCGCTAAAATAAATAAATTCATATGCATTAAACTTCATTTGAACTGCCTGCTTATTATTCAGATGAAGCCTGAAACATATTCTAATCTTTATCTTTCTCTTATTTTACATGAAACGCATCGGAGAGAAACAAAAAGTGTCAATACGAGACTCATCACGAGCTACAACAAATGAAGACCCACATCTCTGTGCATCCGCATCTCGCATAGGAAAATTCCAGAACCACATGCGAAATGATATCGACACTCATTCGAGTCGTCTTTATTAATTCCTTAATTCTGCCCATTTATTTATTGTAAATTATTTGTCTAACGCTACACTAATTAGTAGAATACTCAGAATAGTTAAACTTTGAATCAATATATTAGAAAGTAATTTAGTGCTAGAATTTACTTCCCCTTAAGTTAATTATTTTAGGTTACCCATGCATTATTTAAGTCATACTAAATCACCTAATAACCTTCACTCGCATAACCATTCATGTAGCTAGGATGTTATATGCCTAATCAATTTTCTCATAAATTATCTTATTAACATTCATATAGGAAAATCATTTTGGACACTTTACATGCTAGGCTTATTTTAAAACATGCATTTATCTTTAACATAATAATAACCTAGGTTTGAACGGACAACCGCAAGTTAGAGGATCTTAGAGGATGTCTAACCTCTTCCCTCTATATTAATAAAGAACTCTTGCCCAGAATCTCACATAGTTTAGCAGACAATTTAAATGGAGTTAGTGTTGACTTGACTTAGTTAACATTTAGGTGTCCTAATTCACCCAAAATAATTATGTGACGACTCCGCGAACCCTTTTAGCATTTTAACCCTTTAGCACCCTTTTAGCATTTTTAGCACTTTTATTTTATTTTCTAACATATAGCAAGATTCGCTGAATTTATGTTGCAGTCAAAATCGGGTGCGACACTATGCACACATAAAGGGAAAAATGAGGGACAAATTTGAGAGGGAGTCGTAGGTGTGTTTTCTTAGGATACCCCTATGGATAGAAGAGTTGAAGAATGTATGACTTAGAGAACGACTAATATTTGATCTCAAGAGATGTGGATTTTTACGAGACTAAGTTCCCATTCACTATAAGACCAGACAACTTAATCGACATCATAAAAGTAATACCGAATGAAGGAGAATCTCCTGAACAAAGTTGTGCTAACGTGAACGAAACGGAGGGAGGAATAAACCAACACAACTTTGAAGAAGACAAGACTGATAATATATGTACAAATAAAATTCAGATGGATGGAGTACAAGCATCGAATGACGAACCTACTAATCTGTTTAATTTAGATCAGACAGAGACCCGTCTGAATAGATATAACATAGAGAAAGTACAGCCGCAAGGTATCTGTACCAACGAAATTCACCCGAACGAATAATTGGGTCAAGGTAAACATCAAATATATGAATAGATCCAGCTACACGACTACGTCACTGAATTTCTGAAAATAAAGTCCATCAACTAGTCCGCATGATCCTCAGCAATCCTCCAGTGCACCTTATCCTTTAGCTAATTATATATCCTGTAATAATTTTTCCCTGCAACACCAAAGGCTCTTGCAACAATTATCATAGGAACCAGACAAAAAAACTTTTCGGAGGCAATAAAAAAGGTATTTTGGAAAGTAGTTGATGCGCGAAAAAATGCACACACATTAACGCAAGTGCACGTTATCGTGACAAGTAATATAGTCTTGGTAAGACCGAATATCGTCCACAAGGATTAGTGTTCAAGTACCAATTATCTATCTTTTGGTATCTATTTGGTAACCGATATTGATTTTGTTGATTATAACTAACAATTATAAAGACTAATTAACTATATGTTTACTTCAGTAGTGATGAGAATAGGGTTTCCACGTCTCCTCAACTATCCGCTTATGTTGCTTATTAATGCAATGAATTATGGTTCTTCTTCTTTTGGAGCTAGCAGGTTTACTAAATCGTTTTATACTCCCGTTAAGGCTATATAAACACTTAACTCCAGTATTGCTCCTTTCTACCTTTCGGTGATAAAGATGACTCTATAGGAGGATTAAGACCAAAAACCTAGTTAACCGTCACGCGCCATGCGTAAAATTATGTGTTTAGACCTCTCGTTAACGCTACATAAGTAATTGAGGTATTTTCATCCCCAATCCAAAATATGTCTACCCAACTTACAGCATATTCACAACATCCTCCTTTCGAAGTTTGATTAGAAATCATATAAATAATGATAATTAGTGATCAATTAATTACCAAGCATTCAAAGCAATTATTGGATAAATCTCAACAAGAAGAAGAATAACCATAACCATGCATTAATTCATAACATAAGTTTCTAGTGATTTAACATGGAAAACCCTATAATAGAATTAGTTCCTAGCCATTGACATGACAAGAACTAATTCAATGTTCATCATAAAAACTGAAATAAAGAAAAGAAAAGAAAAGAAAGTTACTAAATTATGGTCTACAATCGTCAATCCAAGAAGCCTTGTGTTGTGCAAGAAAGGGAACCCTTAAAAACTGCATAGGGTTCTCCTTTTATAGGCTCAAAACCGCCTCTAACTTTTCCCTTCAGGCCTGGCCCAGAAAATCATCATTAAACCTGATTTTCAGCGTCGGCCGCGCGCTAAGTTCTCGGATACGGATGATTTGGCGCCATGATCCCGCACTCTTGTTTGCAGAGCGCGGGCCGCAACTTCGTGACCTACGATATTGGGCGTCGCGCCCGACTGTCTGCTCGATGGCGTCGCGGCCCAGTGTTTACCGCCTCGTCATTACTTTCGTCTTTTTCACTGAACCTTCACTTTTGCCTTCTTTTAGCTCATTTTCCGCCATTGGGCCATTTTAACCAACTTGACTCAAAAGAAAGAAAATCTATCCTAATACGACACTTATTTGTACAAAAAGGGACAAAAGACTAACTAAAAACGACTCAAAAAGTGTATATAAAATACACCAATCAAATACCCCCAAACTTAACCTTTGTTCGCCCTCGAGCAAAGATAAAAAGAAAGAAATAAAGACTCAAGAAAAAGGAAAATAAACAGACTCAATGACATTGATCACTTTTGCTGCATTGACGTTACTTAGAAAAACATGAAGATTGGCAAAATAATATGCAGGAACATATAGCATGAAATTTTAGCATACTAAACACATTAAGCTAGATATTTCGCAAACTCATCTTTATCATGCTTAATGGAAATCGCATACTGAATCATGCATGTTAATTTCAAAATTCCTATGGCATGTTTACTTGTTGTTCTCCACTAATCATGGCTATGCATCTAAGAGATCTTCAGGACTTTTAAGGGTTGTAATGTAGGCTTAGGTATGGGTAGGTAAAAAAAAGGCATTTACGATCATTTTTGTGTACCATAAGCTCTTTTAGCTTTTCAATTTTCCATGTTCTTTTGATTCTTTTCTTTCACTTCAAATCTATCTTTCCCCTCTTTTGTTTTGAGAGCGTGAAGTGTATCATAATAGCAAGCACCCCCAAACTTAGGCTTTTGCCTATTTCTCATTACTTTTTAAGTGGGGTGCATCAATTTTTCTTGCTCTTTTTGTCTCTTTTTTAACACACTTTATTCCAACTATTTCACATGTTTGCTTATGGCACAAGTATGGGAATATAGGGTGTCAAAAAAAAAAGTTCAATTTTTAAGGCTCAATGGGGCTGACTAGGGATATTTTTAAAGTCAGGGATAGAAAAGAGTGGTAAGAATTGGCTAACAAAGAAACGTCTGAGTCATCTCCCTAAACATGCATATCCTAACTATTTCGCCTCGAATAGCAAGCAATCATAACACATAGGTTTTAATCATTTATCATGCACAATTTAAACAGGAAACTCCAAATAGACAGATTTTGTGAGTTTTTGGCATATCAAACCTAAGTGTTTAGATAGTTGCTCTAATTCCGTTACATTATTCCACCTTACTTCACTAGGTGTTTCTAGTAACTACAGCATACATGATCTTTTGACAGATAATTATGACTCAATAGAAAAATATTTATGACTCAAAAATACACAAAAACAACAAAAAGACTTAAACATACTTATAACAATAAGACACAAATAAAACTCAAAACTTATAACAATAAGACACAAATAAAACACCCCCCAAACTTAAATCACACATTGTCTCCAATATGTGTAAGACTCAAAGACAATAAAAGAAAACAAGACACTTACAGACTTTGGTTAAAATGGTGGTGGTGGCGGTGGCATTGGATAGTGCATTGACCACTGGTTGAACAAGGAACTAATCTCGTTAATTTGCTGCCTCGTTTCTTGTTGTCCTTGTATCACCGTGTCCAAACTCTGCATCATCCTCATCTGATTCTGGAGTAACTGCTCCATCATGGGCAAGGTTACGATTCGTGGTTGGCTGGTGGCTGCTCCCTGCCGCATATTGAGCCTCTATTTCAGGCTCATCTTCGTTCATGGCGGCCTCTGCTGCTGGTGGTGGTGCTCTTCTTCTTGCTGCTGGGGGACTTGGGTCTGGGAAGGAGTGCACTATCCCATAAGACGCAGGCAGTTGGTTTCTCTCATTAGTGTCAGTGGATAGGACTGGGACCCCATTCATGTGGCATAAATTGGTGATAAGTGAGCCATGTCCCAATCCACCTGTTGTTACCAACCTGCTGATTTCTTCAATGCTCTGCACTATCTTTTTCCCCACATCAATCGTCTTCCCCGTCATGATTTCATATATCAATTTAATCCTATCTTCTGGCACTCTGGTGAAGTGCGTTGATGGAATCAGACGGGCACTGACGAAATACAGCCAACTCTTGGCTGCTTTGTTGAACTTAAACCTGCTCAGTCCTCTTGCCCCATTTCTGGCAATATCAAATGCAGCCCCAGAGTAGCTTATTGTGTCTGCGACGGCATTCCAGTCGATGTTGGAGGTGCTTCTAGACCATGTTCTAAAGTAACTCCAATCACCATCTCCTCCTTCAACATCTGCTATTTTTAGAGACATATTTATCGCTTCTGCCATCACAGGGATATATCTTCCCCTCACAAAGCATTTGTTGTCCACCCTCTCCGGAAAGTTAGCATAGAATTCACGCACCATCGCTGTGTTCATTGGTGCTATCTTGTCCGGGTTTACAAATCTCTTCCATCCCATCATCTCAATCATTGCCCGAATGGGCTCATAGACATCCTCCTCCCCAAACGAATCTCTCTGGTAGTTCATTCCCCTTTCGGGGATTAAAGGTCTAGTACTAAGCTTTTTGTATCTTGTATAAGCTTGGTGGCTAACGAACCTAGTATCATCGTATTGCGGGGCTGAGGTGGATGTGGAGGCTCTTCTCTTTCTGGCAGACATGGTTAAATCACTTTTTGCAGCTTATAAACTTAGTATCACAAATGTTTCCCAACACAATCACACAACACTAGCAGCTACAACACTAACACCCCCAAACTCCAACTCAGACTACACACAATACCCACACCCTCCTTGTATATTCCTCCTCTAAACTTCACAACCAATTTTTCATCACCCCAACTACTTCAATAATGCAAAACTTCTCCAAACTACTACCTCATTTGACTACTGAAAGCTTTCAAGAAAAGATGAAGATTACCTTTTTGACGGTGTTCTTCAAGGTTTTCTTGCTTCTAATGGCGATTTGAGGCACTTTGATGAGGTTTTGTTGGTTGAAATGGTTAAGGGTTTAGGGACTTTAGGTTTTTTGGTTGTGGTTGGGTTTGATTTTATGGAAGATTTGTGGGTGAGGGTTGAATTTTCGTGGGTTTTGTGGAGAAGAAAGGTTAGGTTTTGGTTTGAATTGGGAAATCGGATTTTCGGGCGTTTTACTTACTGATTTCGCTCAGTAGCTGGCGCCAATGTTCTCGCACTACTTGCCCGGTAATTTACTGCGCGACCTGCTAAGCGTGGCCGCTGAACTTGACAATTTTTCAGGTTTTTGGCGCCATGCTCGCTTCTGGCGCGCTTAATCTTCAAAGACTTTCGCTTTTGGCGGCGCGCAATCTTCGACATTTACGCTTTTAGCGCGCTGCCTGGGCGCGCGCTACCCGCTTTTTCCGAAATCACGATGTTCTTGTTTTCGCTCTTCAATTTATTGGCCTACACCTGTCAATCACAACATAAACACTACCTCCGTGAGACCGTTCTTAATAAAAACTACTATATTAACGTAAAATAAATCAAAATACCTTGGGTTGCCTCCCAAGTAGCGCTGTCTTTAACGTCTTTTAGCCGGACGCAAGTTCCTTAACTCAATAAGTGTGGGGTGGATTAACCCCGCAACCAATCCATTTTCTCCACATTTTTCGTTTTCGGTTCTTTCTTCTTCTTCTCTTCTTAGAGTTATCTTCGAGGGAAGGTTCAGGAACACATACCTGCTTTTGTGGAGGTTCGGCGTCACATACCTGCTTTTGTAGGCTCATCTCCCTTGGTTTGACTTGTATTGGCTCACAGGGGGGTTTGATGGTGCTGATTGCAAAGCACCTGCTCATGGTTGGTGGCTCAATGATGTGTTTAAATACTTTAAACACCATTTCTTCCTTCTCCACCCTCAATGTCAGCTCTCCTCTTTCTACATCGATCAATGCTCTCCCTGTCGCCAGGAATGGTCTCCCCAATATGATATGGATTTCTGCATCCTCTTCCATGTCAAGAATGAGGAAGTCCGCAGGAAAAAAGAATTTTCCTACTTTAACAATCACGTCCTCAATCTTCCCTCTTGGATGAACCACTGTCCTATCAGCCAGCTGCAGGCTCACCGTGGTTGGTTTGGCCTCACCCAACTCCAACCGTTTAAATACCGATAAAGGCATCAGATTTATACTTGCCCCTAAATCGCACAGCGCCCTGTTGCATGTCATCCTGCCAACTGTGCAAGGTAGTGTAAAGCTCCCTAGGGTCTTTTAGTTTCGGGGGCAACTTCTTCTGCAAGATAGCACTACACTCCTCCGTTAGTGCTACCATCTCATACTCCGCCAGTTTCTTCTTCTTCCCCAAGATCTCCTTCATGAATTTGAAGTAGGAGGGCATCTGCTCCAATGCCTCTATAAAAGGTATGTTGATGTGCAGCTTTCTGAATGTCTCTAGAAATTCGGAGAATTGTTTATCAACTGCCTTCCGCTGCAATCTCTGTGGGAATGGGATCTTCTCTGTATACTCTTTCTCTGGAGTTTTCTCTACTACTGGGTGAGGTTCAACCACCTTCTCTTTCTCCATTTTTGCCCGTTGTTCAACTACTGGCTGAGGTGACTGCTGCTCCAACTGTTTACCACTTCTCAACTGTACTGCCTGGCATTGCTCTCTCGGATTCACCTCTGTGTTGCTTGGCAGTGTACCCTGTGGCCTGCTGTTTGCTTGCTTTGCTAGCTGACCCACTTGTGTTTCCAAGTTCCTGAATGAGGATCTAGCTTCTGTCACGAACTGGGTTTGGGCGTTGGTGAGTGCCAACAAAGATGCTCACTGCTCGCTTTTCGGGCCGACAGTGTATTAAAGCGTTGGGAAGGTGAGGCTGAGTAAAGCCGCTGATTTTGGTTCTGCTGGTTTTGCATCGCCCCTATATTGATTCTCGCCGCTCGTCTCCTCCATGAGAAATTTGGGTGATTCCTCCACCCTGGATTATATGTGTTGGAGTATGGGTTGTTCTGTGGCCTCTGATAATTACCCACGGCCTGACACTCTGCCTGCTCGATTGGCACATTATTAGGATCAGCTGAAGGACACTTATCGAATGTATGTGGGCCACCACATATTTCACAGCTCTTAGGCATCTGCACTGCATTTATTGATATTGTGTGTTGATGCAGCTGTTTCGTCAACAAGGCCACTTGGGAATTCAAGGAAGCAATGGCATCTATTTTGTGGACTCCCACTGTTCTCCTCCCACTCATTGGTCTATCTTCTGTGACATGGTTGTTGGTGGCCATATCTTCTAATAATTCGTGAGCTTCGTGGGCTGTTTTCCTCATGAATGTCCCACCTGCTGCTGCATCTATAATGGTTCTGGTTGTTCCGCACCCAGATAAGATGTGGACCAAGTTCCACAACTCAATGCAATGGTGTGATCACTTTCTACAAATCTTTGAACCTTTCCCACGCTCGCATAAATGACTCTCCATCCGCTGGTAGAAGTTATTCACCGCTCTCAATTTATTGCTTTGCACGGGGGAAAGAATTTGGCCAAAAATTTATGTGCCATCTCTTGCCATGTAAAAATCGAATAAGCTGGTAGAGAATTCAACCATACTTTTGCTCTATCCCTGAGTGAGAAGGGAAAGAGCCTCAATCTGACGGCATCATCAGTAACGCCGTTATATCTGAAAGTTGCACATAGCTCCAAGACATTAGCTATGTGCATATGTGGATCCTCGATGGCGCCTCCAAATTGCACGTGTTCTCGCACCATGCCTAATCGCGGTTTGATCTCAAAGTTGTTTGCTCCTATTGCAGGGAGCCTAATACATGTATGTGCTTCGTTCACCCTTGGCAGCACGTAGTCTCCCAAGCTTCTTTCTGCCTGGGCTTGAACTCTTTCCTCGACATCCACAGGTACTCGCCGAGGCATTCCTGGGTTAGGTTGATTTTCACCTAACCCTTCTCTCATCATATTGTTGTTCTGGACACCGTCCATCTCAACTAAGTGCCAATCCATTGGTTCTTTCTCGTTCCATGAGTTTTCTCAATCTGGATTGAAGGGAACAAGAGTGTACGCCTCTCTTCTCCTTCTCGCATAAACCGATTTCAAATGGATCAAAAGCATAAACAGATCACGGACTCGATTTTTACCGAAAAATAACAGAAAAAACGTAAAAATTAAAAAATTAAAAACCAAATTAGAAATTAAAAATAGATAAAATTGATATTGAACTATGCCTAATCCCCGGCAACGGCGCCAAAAACTTGATGCGCGAAAAGATGCACACACTTTAACGCAAGTGCACGTTATCGTGACAAGTAATATAGTCTTGGTAAGACCGAATATCGTCCACAAGGATTAGTGTTCAAGTACCAATTATCTATCTTTTGGTATCTATTTGGTAACCGATATTGATTTTGTTGATTATAACTAACAATTATAAAAGGCTAATTAACTATATGTTTACTTCAGTAGTGATGGGAATAGGACTTCCACGTCTCCTCAACTATCCGCTTATGTTGCTTATTAATGCAATGAATTATGGTTCTTCTTCTTTTGGAGCTAGCAGGTTTACTAAATCGTTTTATACTACCGTTAAGGCTATATAAACACTCAACCCCAGTATTGCTCTTTTCTACCTTTCGGTGATAAGGATGACTCTATAGGAGGATTAAGACCAAAAACCTAATTAACCGTCATGCGCCATGCGTAAAATTAGGTGTTTAGACCTCTCGTTAACGCTACATAAGTAATTTAGGTATTTTCATCCCCAATCCAAAATATGTCTACCCAACTTACAGCATATTCACAACCTCCTCCTTTCGAAGTTTGATTAGAAATCATATAAATAATGATAATTAGTGATCAATTAATTACCAAGCATTCAAAGCAATTATTGGATAAATCTCAACAAGAAGAAGAATAACCATAACCATGCATTAATTCATAACATAAGTTTCTAGTGATTTAACATGGAAAGCCCTATAATAGAATTAGTTCCTAGCCATTGACATGACAAGAACTAATTCAATGTTCATCATAAAAACTGAAATAAAGAAAAGAAAATAAAATTACTAAATTATGGTCTCCAATCGTCAATCCAAGAAGCCTTGTGTTGTGCAAGAAAGGGAACCCTTAAAAACTATCTAGGGTTCTCCTTTTATAGGCTCAAAACCGCCTCTAACTTTTCCCTTCAGTTCGCCCGTAAAATCGTCATTAAACTCGATTTTCCGCGGCGCCGCGCCTCGCTATCGGCGCCGCGGCGAAGTTCGCGATACGGATGATTTGGCGCCGCGCCGTGACTGGCTGTTGCAGAGCCGCACGCAACTTCGCGCCTACGGATATTGGCGCCGCGCTCGACTGCTCTGCAGTAGCCGCGCTACCGTCCGTGTTTCTGCCTCGTTCGCCACTTTCTCGTCTTTTCAGCTCTGGAACCTCCACTTTTGCCTTCTTTTAGCTCCTTTTCCGCCATTGAGCCATTTTAACTAACTTGACTCAAAAGAAAGAAAATATATCCTAATACGACACTTATTTGTACAAAAAGGGACAAAAGACTAACTAAAAACGACTCAAAAAGTGTATATAAAATACACCGATCAGTAGTCATGCGACAAGAGATAAAAATGTTAAGGAATAGTGGAATATGGACACTAGAAACTTTTCCACCAGATAAGAAAGCACTCATATATAGATGAGTGTATAAAATTAAGTACAACTCTAATAGCACAATCGAGCGATAAAAAGCTCATTTGATCATCTTCGAAAACAAACATATGAAAGGAATTGACTACAATGAAATTTTTGCTCTGGTTGCTAAGGTAGTAACTGTTTGGACCTTTCTGGTTGTTGCGGTTGTGCGAAATTGAGAGTTACATCAGATGGATGTACATAATGCTTTCTTACACGATAAGCTTATGGAAAAAATTATATGAAATTGCCGCCGGAATTTCGTATTTCTAATTCAGAAAAAGTATGTTGACTCCAAAAATCTTTGTATGATTTGAAGCAAGCTCCAAAGTGTTAGCTTACGGAATTGTCAAGTGCTTTTGATGAAATATGAGTTCAAACAATCATACTATGATTATTCTTTACTCACTATGCACCGGGGAGGTTTACAATTTAACGTCTTAGTTTATGTGGATGGCTTGATTATCTTAAAAAATGACAATAGTGTCATTGAACGATTCAAAAATTATCTTCACACCTGTTTTCACATGAAGAATTTGGTCCTCTAAGTATTTTTTGGAAATTAAAGTTGCACGTGGACCAACGGGATTGTTTCTTTATCAATGAAAATATGTCTTGGATGTAATTTTCGAGTCTGGTTTACTGGGATCTAAACCAATCAATACTCCTATGAAATAGAATCACTATTTGACATTGACCAATTGAGCTACTTTAGGAGATCTGAATCTATACCGACGTCTGGTTGATAAACTAATATACCTCAGTTTCATGAGACTTGAATTGTCGTATTGTATGCATGTTTTGTTTCAATTCATAGAACAATCAAAGGAAGCACACTAGAATGAGGCTCTCCGTGGGGTGCGGTACTTGAAGAAGAACACAGGACAAACCATTGTGATGAGAAATATTGTGATCTCCAGTTGTACGGATGATGTGATTTATACTGGAACGGATGTCTGTTGACTCAAAAATCACTTACTAGTTGGTTTATATCCCTCGAAAATTCACCCGTATCACGAAAAACCAAGAAGCAGCACATTATCTCTTGCTCGTCAGCAGATGCGAAATATTGGTCAATGACAATAACAATCTGTGAGTTGAAATAGTTAAAGGAAATTTTATATAGTTTGGGTGTTAAACAGAAATCTCCGGTGAAAATGTATTGTGATAGTCAAGCATCATTGTGTATTACGTGAAATTCGGTGTTTCATGAATAGACCAAACACATTAAAGTCGACTTTCAGAGGATGGTTCAAAGATGTCTGATGACACTGAAGATATTGATCATCTGTCATTGTCATATTGTGCAAAGACAATCAATATGAAGAAGTATGATTTGATTAATTGGCTGGATGATTATGATGTATTTCCAGCAAAACTTTCTATTAGGAGCATGCTGACCTTGTTAGAGAAATTTAAACAAGTGTTGACAGATTAACAAATTAGGAAATTATTTAAGCGTTCATGTTTTGGTCACTTTAGAAAGATCTTTGAACACTTCATCAAATTCAATAGACTGATGGATCTTTGAACACTTCATCAAATTCAATAGACTAATGATCCATCATATGCTTCTTCGTTATGTCGTTGAAAAAAAGTATAATATGTGGTTCTTGGTGAATGACAAGTCTGTGTGTTTTGGCTTGAGGGTGTTTGCTTTGCTAACTGATTTGAGTTGTGGATCATATTCCAGCTAATCAGGAGAGGAGAGGGCAATAAGGAAAGGAGCGACTTTCTACAAAAAAAAAAATACGGACAATAGAAAGATGACATCAAGTAGGCTATTGGGGGCTATTAGAGGGTCCAAATTAAACAAAGAAGAAAATTTAAATGTCTTTTGTATGGTTTTTGCACAAAATATTGCTTACCAAAGAGCCGACCAAGGTTGTGAATCATGATTTTATTAAAATGGTGGACGATTTAGAATTCTTCCAGAGATATCCTCGGGGATTGGAATCCTTTGATCTCACATTCGACTACTTAAGGAATATTGTAGACATTTCAATACTTCAGCAAATGCACACTGATAAGAAGACTGCATCATATGCTCTATATGGCTTCCCATGAGCTTTCATGATAAATATTATAAATCAATAGTGTAATAAAGTATAGACTGTGTTATTTATTTTTACACTCAATGAGGATTTGTGTGATTATAGGTCTGGGCATATGAAGCTTTCCACTCACTTTGAAGGAATACTGATAAATCATATGAGGTTCATTTTCCTATTCATAAGATCCTTAGGTGGCACACCACAAAAATGTTGTGATTTAGTGAAGGTGATCCATTTAGGAATGGAGCGGGAGCTTCAAAGGTATAAATTTGAAGTGTATTATCAATTTATTTGCAAACATAGAAGTTAAATGTTAATATTTTATTTATTTATAGGTTGTGCACCCTTACATCATCCCTATAGTGCATGAGATGGAGCAAGATTACGTGAAAAATTTCTTGTCATATGATGATGAGGATACTAATTCCATCATAGATAA
Organism: Przewalskia tangutica; assembly: GCA_029844215.1. Lineage (NCBI taxonomy): Eukaryota > Viridiplantae > Streptophyta > Magnoliopsida > Solanales > Solanaceae > Przewalskia > Przewalskia tangutica. The sequence goes on from CM056723.1 coordinate 31,768,941, forward strand.
CTTGAAGTGTTAATTGAAATGCGTGACTGAATTGCATTCATCAAAGCATGCCTCGAAGGCTCCTAATAGTTTGCAAAAGAGTTTGAGGAGGCTTTTGATGTGGAGGATACTCATTTTGAAGATATTGATGGTAATTCAGTCGCAAATGATAATGGGTGACATGTTGATGTTGGGACATCTAGGGATCGTGCCGAACAAAGTGGGGGCTAATCAATACAGGTGGAGCATGAGAAACTGAAATAGTGTGTGGATAGGATGAAGGAGTGTTTAAATACTCTTGTCACTTACGTGAATGGGAAATATTTAAAAAGAGTGAGAAAGAGAGGAAGAAGGATAAGGAGAGGACTCTCAAAGAGAAATGTGAATAATTTAAATTTCTTTTTGTTGTAATTATGTTATATGTGATATGTATTATTGTTAATTATGTTCAAACAATGCAGTGCAAACACATGCGTCAAAATTTAGCATTATCCATGATTTAACTGTTGAGGCTGAGAAGGTTGATGTCCCTGTTGCTGAACCTGAGAAGGTTAATGTCCCTGCTGCTGAACTTGAGAAGGTCGCTCCTGTGACAGTTAATGTCCCTGCAGCTGAACTTGAAAATGTCAACAACAATGTTGGAAATATTTTGGACGACACAAGTATTTTGATCCCACAAGAATTTTTCATTTTGGCAACAATTCAAGACACATTTTATACATATTTTATGAGTTTGACCACTGGACCAATGTAATATTTTTCCATCGTGTCCTTGATCTAATCATATATCAGCTAGTTGATGAAGCGTGTCAACATGTTCAATTAGAACTAGTTATTTTTCAACTAAATCTCTTAAGAAATGATGTCTAATATCAATATTTTAGTACATGAGTGCTGAACTGAATTTTTAAAAATATTTATAGCACTCAAATTATCATAGTACAAAATCAAAATGTTGTTAGAAAATCCATAGTCATCTAACATGTGTCGTAGCCATATTAATTGAGGGAAACAAATTTAAGCTACTATATATTCAAATTCAGCAGTTGAAAGTGAGACACAATTTTGTTTACGACTATACCATGAAACAAGGTTATTGCCAAGATAAAAACATCATCCACTTGTATTTTTTCTATCATCCACATCTCCAACTCAATCTGAGTCACTAAATCTTATTAAGTTATGATTAGTGTCTTTGAAATATCATATTCCCAACTCACATGTGCCAACAACATATCGAATAATACGTTTCACGACATTTAAGTGGGACATTTTGGGACACGCTTGAAAATGTGCACAAACACAAACACTAAATATAATATATGGGCGACTAGCAGTAAGATAAATAAGACTACCTATCATAGATCGATTTAATGTTCGGTCGACATTTTCACTAACATTATCCTTACATACCTTCTGCGATGAACCCATTGGCATTTTCATCTGTTTAGCATTCTCCAAATCAAATCTTTTAACTAGATTCTTGTCATATTTACTCTATGCGATGAAAATTCCATCTTCACTTGCTTTATCTGCAAGCCTAAGAAAAAAGTTAATTCTCCAATCATGCATATTTGAAATATCGATGACATAGCTTTAACAATGAGTTTAGGTACGACTGTGAAGTCGATCCTAAGACTATGTCATCCACGTAGATTTGAGAAATTATAATATCTACACCATGACGTTTAATAAACAAAGTACGATCAGCTTCGCCATGGTTAAAATCAAATTCAAGAAGAATGTTAGTTAAACAACCATACCATGCACGAGGGGCTTGTTTCAACCCATACAAAGTCTTTTAAGCTTGTACACACAGTGTGAATGGTAAGGATCTTCAAATCTTTTTGGTTGTTCAATATATACCTCCTTATCTAGATAACCATTTAAGAAGGCATATTTTACATTCATTTGGTATAAAGTAATTTTCAGACAACAAGCAATAGCAAAGTAAAGGTCGAATCGAATTGATTCTAGATACAAGTGTGAATATTTCATCAAAATCAATTCCTTCACCCTGAGTATAACCTTGTGCAACTAGACATGCTTTATTTCTGACAACTGTTCCCGATTCGTCTGATTTATTTTTAAAAATCCACTTAGTTCCAATTACATTTGTATTGTTTGGACATGGAACTAAGTCCCAGACTTCATTTCGAGAAAATTGTTCAAGCTCTTCTTACATTGTTTGTATCCAAAAAAAATTAAGTTCTTCTACAACATTTTTTGGTTCTAATGTAGACATAAAATAAGAAAGACTAACCTCTTGGTATATGGTTGACATACCTTACCATTTCTCTATAGTTGAGTGGTTCTTTGCCTCTTGTTCTAATTCCTTCAAAAACTTCCCCTATCACTTGTCCCGTTGGATGATTCTTCTTAATCCTTGATGAGGGGTCTCTACGAACTTAGTCTAACAATTCTGCACTTGACTCCCCATCTGTGGCCTCTATTGCTGTTTCGAATGTTGCTTCAATTGTGGCAACATTTGTGAAAACATTCGACTCTTCTACATTCTGTGGACTTTCCACTGTATCTATAATGTTATTTTCAACATTTTTTCCTGAAACATCACAAAGATCATCAAAGATAACATTTACAGACTCTTGTACATTTTTGGATCTCAGATTGTATACTCTATAAACATGACTATTTTGTGAATTCTTTTATCACTTTTAGAGTTAAATTTTGCCAAATGATCCATGTCATTTAAAATATAACAAACACACTCAAAAATATGAAAGTAACACAAGTTTGGTTTCTTTTCATTATAATCTCATAGGGTGTCATCTTTGTTCCTAGCTTTAAATAGACTCTATTAGCGATGTGATTAGCAGTGTTGACACCCAATTTTGTCTCTCTCTTCCAAATTAAACTATTTTTCAACACCAAAAACAACATTAATTTCTAATAAATGCATGCATATGCATACATAAATAAGAAATTTAATATTCTCAAAATAACCAATTTTATTATTATTAGTATATTTACTCGTCTTTTTACTATCGTGATATTTTTTATCACAATCATAATTTTTATCCTAATTCCATGTCATTCATAAAACGACATCACATTTTATATTAAACATTAAAATATTTTCCAAAATATTATTGCATTATTTATTAGTATTTTTTATCCTTATAATTTATAATTTTATAAATCATTTTATATCACAACCACTATTTAAATAAACTACCTAAATCCCTTTCTTTTCCCTTAAAAATCCGTCCAGCCCATTCCCATTTCCCCCTAAATAAAACCCACCCCATATTTCCCAAAGCCCAAATCGTCCAACCCAAAAACCAGAAACCAGAAACTAAAATCTATAGCCTAGAAAAAGAAAAAGAACAAAAAAACATTTTCTTCTTAAAAGATGAAAGCAACGCAGCAGCCCTCTTATCTTTTCTGTTTTTGGAATGAACCCAAAGTCCTTTTAACAAGGAACAGAAGATGTTGGCTCCATTTTCGTGCTAGAGCTTTCTCGACCACATGAAGCCTGCAAAAGTTCATCTCAAACGTTCATATTTTTGAACGTTGTTGTTGACCCATTTCAAAATTCGAAATGCAAGAAATCCCGCCCAAATCTTAACCCTATCAAGGTTCCCCTATAAATACAACACATTGAAGCTCAATTCGAGGCATCTTCTGGCCGCCGCATTCATGCCCCCCTTCAAACCCTAGAATATTTTCTCACTCAGCTTTCTCAAAATACAGGGTTCAAAAAGAAGAAAAAGATCTTCCAACCGTCGCCTTGCACTTTTACAAGAAAACCTAAATACTCTTCATTTTCTGACTAAAGCTTTCAGAGATAAGTTTTTTAAAGTAAATTTCGCTTCTGATGCGGTAAGTCGTTTTGAACTTAAAGACCCATTGCCTCAGTTCGCTGCACCCAAAAAAGTTCAGCAAATAAACCCCCTTATCTTTTATGTTGTTATAGTTTAAATTCAGAATTTTAGTTGATTTATGATATTTTAAGGTGTTATGTGTTGTTTGTGAGGTGTTATGTTGGTGTTTCATGTGACTGCAGTTATTGCTAGAGGAGATGTCATGCTATTTAGTTCATAAAACATGTGTTAGTCCTGGAAGATAATGTTTAGCTAACTTATGAATTGTTCATGTTTAAAATGACATAGATATGTTGATTTAAAGCTGGTTTAGTTAGGTAAAATAATTTGAATTAATTATGATATAGATTTAAAGCTTACTGAAGTCATGAATAGGCTATATAAAAAGGAAATCATGTCTGTGGTTTGCGGATGAAGAACTTTTAACTATGAATGGGCTATTTGTGTTACTAACACTTTTATACCCTCTAACATTAGTTTGAGGCCTAAAAAATGAGTTGATACATTTTGTCGAATTTATTTTACTTGTCGAACTAACTTCACTGTCGTTGGGCTAGTATTAATGTTTGTTGGACTGGTTTCTGAGAGTATTTCGTTACTAATTTTTAACTATGTTTTCCTCGACTGATTTTGGTTGTTTCGCTACTGGTTTCAGCCAATTTTCGTGACTGATTTTCTATCCATTTTCGGACTGTTTTTTGGCCATTTAGGACTGATTTTCTGGGCCCTTTTACTTTGCTTAAGATCTGTGAATAATAAAACATATGTGTGTTTTAAGTTTACATGAATACCTTACTTATTTGCATTATTATGTAATGTTTAGGATATATACTAATCATTTTCTTTTCCTTATTTTACATGAAATGTACCCGGAGCATGTGAAGAGTCTCATTATGACTCAATGCAACTACGATGAAACGAAGATCTGCATCCATGTCCTTTGTATTCCCCGACTCCGGAATTCCAAAACCAAATGGGCTGAATGACAATGTCATCCGCCTTATGTCACTCTTTTATCTTTACTCTTTAATTCCGTCTTTATTTTCTTTTGTGCAAATTTAAATATGTGATCTTGCAATGTGTAGAATAGATAGACTTAGGATACTTAAAATAATTAAGATCAATAGATTAAAAGGGAGGGTAGCTTAAAAACTGAATTTACTTTCATATCTCTAAAAATACATTTTTAATAATGCCCTATAAATGCATATCTTTATCAAAAACCATTTTTTTACATGCAACATATACTCTTCCAACAAATCTTTTACATATATTTTTATAAAACAAATCTTATGCAAATTTATCAAACTATATATCTTTCAAGTAGTTATTTCCAATACCCTTTCCTTAACTCTAAAGCTTTTCAAAAACATGTATTTTTAATACAATAATTAACCTAAGTTTGACCGGACAACCGCAAGTCAGTGGATCCTGAAGGATGCTTAATTCCTTCCCTTTAGGATAATAAAGAACCCTTACCTAGAATCTCATAAATTTTCGCAGACTTATAAAATGAAGTTCATTTGTAGCATTTTATGCTATATTTAAAAAGTGTCCTAGTTCACTATAATAATTAGGTGGCGACTCCTTAAATCAAATTTAGGAATCACCCATATGTCGTACGCCATTTTGACTCTAGTTAAAATGGGGCGTGACAAGCAGTATTCAAGGCTTCTGTCCATAAACGTTTTGACAAATGTTTAGAACTAAGCATCACTTTAGTCAAACTCATAGAAAATTCTCATTTTCTCACAAACATTTGTGAATGAACTATTTTCAAATTATTTTTCATGGTCGAATCTAATCCAAAAATAGGAGAATAGAATAAATTTTTAATTCTAGATTCCAAGATTTTAAACATGTCAAACGTTTGTGATTTTTATTTCAAAAAATATATCCAAGAATATATTAAAAAATCATCTGCTATCACAAAGGAATATCTCATGCCTCCTAGACTGTCTACTTCAATTGGACCCATTAAATTCATATGTATTAATTGAAAATAGTGAGACATACTTGAATGTTGTCCGTCGTGTTGAACAACATTATGAGAGACACGAGTTTGCTTACCTTTCAAACAACTTCATAGACAGTTTTACCTTTATGACTAAGTTTGGGTATGCCTCTAACCGGTTCATATGAGATTAATTTTTCTAAATTGTGGTAGTTGACATTCCCCAACTTTTGATGCCATAGTGTTGTGTCATCGACCTTAGCAGTATTGCATATTTCTTGTCTTCCAACAAGATAGCAATTGTCACATGTTCTTGTACCTGTCATGACACATATATTTGCTTCATTCGTAACTTTGCGTGCGTTCTTATTAAATTTTACCTCAAGATCGTCATCATACTAATTCTGATCAAATTAGTCATTAAGCCCTCAATGTGTAAGACATTTCTTAAGGCTAGAAATTCAATAACATCTAAGATCCAGTTTTCAATTATTTTGCTTTTACTGCCACCTCCATAAGTCACGTTTCTTCCATTGAATGACTCGTAGTTCTTTAGTAAACCTTTTGTACCTGTCATATGGCGAAAACACCCACTATTAAAGTACCAAGAACCTGAAATGTTAGTTCTTAATGCATTTATAGCAACATTAAATGTTATATCCTTTTTAGGAACCCAAATTCTCTTAAAATATTTTTTACCTTTTGGCTCAGAAATGTTGCTTTGATTGTTATCCGGAATGTTGGACAACATTTTAGGTAACATTTTGCTCACAAAATTTTGAAGTTTGAAACAATATGATTTTAAGTGTCCAGGGAAGTTATAGTGATGACACACAAACTTCATATTCTTTGACATAAATGAGAACCTATTATTCATCCTTTTTTCTTTTACCAAACATATTTTCTCATTTTTATCAAAGAGATTAGAGCATATGGTTTTAAGAGAGTTTTCGTACCCAATTCATGCATGTGAAAGTTTACTAAAGTTGAGTATTTTATTCAATTTCGACGTCCCCGTGTTGAGCTTAGGGAATGTTGCTTCGTCTAAATCTAATTTTGCACGGATCTTACTAAATTCAGTATCTTTTTTGGTAAGTTCAACGTCAAGTCGGGTTATCGTGCCTTTAAATACTAAATGTTCATGAGTTAAAGATTTTACCTTTTTGTCAAGTTGCTTGGATTCTACGATTAAGACTCTACAAATACTTTATAATTCATTAATCATATCATCTTTACATTCAACTTGATTCATACAAAATCATCTTTACTAACGGAAATAGAACCACTAAAGCAATTAAAGAATTCATACATTTCGGATGTCACTGAGGATGTTGATGCCGTTGCCTATGTAGGAGTAAATGTCGTGACATCTGAGACAACATTGTATACGACAACTTTATTATTTGATAGAGACTGTTCAAAAATAGTAGCCAATATTTTTTGTGTTTCAATTTCACGATTTATTTCCTCTTCTCTTTCATCATCACTAAGAGAAACACATAGGTTCTTACCAAATTTTTTAAGAGTGTTTGCATATTCTTTAACATAGTGACCCCAACCCGAGCATGCATGACATTGTACAGACTCAAGTTATTTGGGATCAAATTTGGTGCGATCTGAGTTGGGTTCTTCTTAGTTTATTTCCTTTTTGTACATTTGGAAGGAATCTAGTGGGCTTTTGATTGAAGACATGGTTTTGGTGCTCTTTAGTTTTAGATTGATTTCTCTCATTGTTGAACTTCTTCACCATCGAATTGTATTTTTGAGTGAGTAAGGAAATATTTGCACCATCACCAATTTCTTCAAGATTCTCATCTTCTACTTCGATTTGACTCTCGTAGATTGAACTTGAAGTGTCACATTCTTACTTTTATACAATTCTTTGTGATTCTCAATGTTCATCTCATAAGTTTTGAGAATTCTCATCAAGGTATGAAGGTTCATCGTGGCAGAATTTTGAGTTTCTTCAATAACACAAATCTTTAAATTAAACTTTTCAGGAAGAGAACAAAGAACTTTTTCAACAAGTTGAGTGTTGGTTAATGGTTCACCAAGCACTTGACATTCATTTGAGATGTCAATCAATTTTTCAAAATAAGATTTAATATCATCCACTTATTTCATCCTTAAGCGTTCATATTTACTCATGAGCATGCATAGTTTTGTTCGACGAACACTTGAGTTACCTTCACAATGAATTTGTAAAGTATCTCATGCATCATTAGCCGTGGGGGACATTTTTAAATAAGTCTGAACATATACAGATCAACTCATTCAAAAATTACATTTTAGGCTTTTTCGTTAAAGCTAGCATTATTGGTTTCTTCTGTAGTCCATTCAGATTCAGGTTTAACAATAATGTCACATTCCTGTTCCGGTGACAACATTAGAACAACATACCTATTATTTATAGATCTCTATGCTCTAACATCAATTGATTTTATATGCGAACGTAGGCGAATATTCTAATAGACTTATGATCCATCTAAAATAGGAAGTCTACCAACAATTGGATTTGTCGGATCCATAACTTACGACAACAGGACCAAGCACTTATTGTGTTAAGTTTCGGCTCTGATACCATTTGAAGGGGCTATGGAACAATAAAACAAAATATAATAAATTCGAAAGCCAATTCTGTTTCAGAATGTCGTCTGACACCAGTGACAACACTTGATAAAACAGAGAACCTTTAAGAGTAAAATGCAGCGGAAAAATAAAGAACACAAATGTTTATATTTTCATAAGTTATATATTGATACAAATTATGATAGTCAATGACCAAAAGTATTATATATATATATATTATATAAAAATTCATTTCTTTACAGATTTACAATATAAAACATAAAGGAATTAAAAGTTGAAGTCGCAGATGACTTATGCCTGAAAAATCTAACTATGTAGACATAGACAACCTCTCATTATAATCTCTACATACAAAATAAATCTAGAATCTAAACATCAATTGTAATGTTGGACAAAATATTGTCGACACACTCAGGCAACACTGGTGATCCAGATTCTGAGATGAAATCACGAGAGCTCTTGGTACTTTTACTTTCTGATTCTAGATGTCGATTCACTGTAGTAGCCTCTCTATTTATAGTAGAGAGTCTTTCATGAAAAACTCATCGATCGGTTGTGGAGGTTGAGGGAAAGGTGGGCCGCTGGTAGGCTTGGTTGGAGACGATCAAGGAGCAAAAACCTCTAACAACTTTGACTTGTTCCTCACGAAAAGCAGTAGCCTTGACTCATTCTTCACACGTGTTTACCAACCCATTTTTACCTTGTCAAGTCATATTTACTACATAGTAATCATTACGTGAAGTAAGACAAATCAATTCTGAAAATGTTGATCCGAATGTTGTACAACATTTGTCCTAACATACTTGCACATTCATATCAATACTTTAGAAGATATGTTGGGTCAAATATTAGAACACCAAATCCAACATTAACATACACCAAAAATAGTATATATATTTTGGAAGGCCCTTTGGGGGTAATGGCTTGTTATGAAATTGTGGCTAGGAAGAGTCCAGACCGTAAGATCGTAATAATCCCAATTTATGTTAGGTTAGAAAGAAACAAGAGAGCATGGATTTTGGGAGGGGTTGTTGATTGAACAAGGGGCACATCTGGGTTAGGGATGTTTTCCATCTCTTTGGGATGTGACCTGTCTCTAAGTCAGCACCATGCCCTAAATAGCTTACAATGAGTTACATATACGGATGGATATTCATTTGTCTTTTAGGAGAAATTTTGACACAACATGGTATACCCCACCACCTAAAACTTTCCTATATATTTCTTTTCCTGATTGAGTTTGGCCAAATGTTTCATTTCTTTGTGCTAGGAAACAAAACACCTACTCATTCCGTTCCAATTTAAATGTCTTACTTTTTATTTTAATTTTCTCTAAAAAAAGTATATATTTCTATATTTAGTAAATTTTGACAATTTTAAGATCACAAGATTTAAATGACCACACACATCTTTAATTAAAGACCATAATATTCAAAAGACTTCATTTATTTCATAAACTCCGTATCTAGTTAAATTAAGACACATAAATTAGAACAGAGGGAGTACTATATAAAGTGGTAGATAATTATATTGTGAGATAGTAATTTGCTATCCCTTCATCTCAATTTATATAACAATGTTTAATTGGGTACTGAGTTTAAAAAATTTAAAAGCCTTTTAAAATTTATACTCTGAACTAAGTCATATATGACATATATGTGATAGTAGATCATTTCATCATGGGTAAAATAAAAAAATTAAGTTAAATTATTTTTAAATATAAAAACGTGTCATTTTTTGAGTGAATTAAAAAGAAAAACGTGTCTCATAAAATGAATAAAGGTATTGTTATTTTACCGAAGGTAATTAATGGCATTAGCACATAGCTATAGTATTCATAGTTAAGTATTACGGTAACATAATTTATGTTACATCTCTTTTTAATTTGACGGAGTCAAATTTGTGCTTTTATTGTGACAAACTTTTTTTTTTTTTGATGAAAGGTAAAAATGTATTAATAATCATTAAAAGAACAAGGATAGTGGGCGTACCCACAGACCGACATGACGATATAAATCTTATGCGCTTCCACAAATCGGATCATCACAAGATTTAACCTCGTCAGAATAAAAAACGATCCCAAGCTAATCCCGCAAGTAGGATAGTCAATAGTCCAAACAAAACATAAAGTGGGTCTATCCCAGAACCCGCATAACACAAAACAAACTAGACAGTGGCCAAATTCACAAAACTATCAAGGAAATGTGGAAAAAGAGAAAACAAGATTCTGTAAATGATGGTCTTTATCTGGAAAAGAAGTGACTCCTTGTCAAGTGTCGAACCTTCAAAAATTACCTTGTTGCGTTCATTCCAAAGGTAATAAATTGTTGTGGCCAGCGCTATACGTTTAGCCTTGGCTTGCCAGCCCGTGCCTCGATCCTCTTTCTTGATTAATTTCAGTGCGCTATCAATGGTAGTCATAGCTCTAGTGATGCCAAGCCAGCTTTTGATCCTAGTCCAAATGAAGGTGCTGACCGGACAGCTGAAGAACAAGTGCGCAACAGACTCGTTGGCATGGCCACAAAGAATTTAGACTGAGTTGATTAATTCTTTACATACGTGCTTAATTAATTGTTTGGTCAATGGGTCACCTCAACAAATAGTACATGAGCTTTAAATTTCATGCCATGTCCTTATCAAAAGACAATTTAGGAGGGACCTAACTACTAAGTAGGAACTTAATGCTTTTACTAGTAGTCGCAATTTAAATAATTAATGGTTTTGTTTAAAGAGTTCATTAGTGATGCATATGAGCATTTAGACTGAGTTAATTAAGAATTAGCATGATGTTGTGAGGAGATGAAACGCAAGATGGGGAGACATATCAATATAATATAACACCAAAGGAGAAAAAAAACAAATGAATTGCATCAAGTACTTGAAATTAGAAATATTAAATATTTGACTCGATCGTATATATAAACAAGAGTTTTTGCATTTTACATGGGTCTGTTTGGAAAGCCACCTGTTAATTGAAATTGATGTAATTACTAGGGTAGTAATTACATAGCCTAGTAATTACACAGTATAGTAATTATGATGGCCTGTTTGTTTGTCATAAAATAATTATATTGTAATTACTAGCGTACTGTTTGGTTGCATAAGTCTAAATACACATTTAAATATTTTAAAAATAAAAGTAATCATCAAAAACTAAACGTTAATATTTGACAAATATATGTTCAGATAAGAAATATTACTTAATTGTATCTATCCTTGTGTATTCAAGATACATATTATTTCGAAAATATAGAACTAAATAATTATAAATATGTAACTAATATTATAAAAAAGTTGATATATATATAAATAAATAATACTTTAATTGAATCAATTAATAAAAACTTCTTACGAAGCATACATTTTTCAATAACATCACAAACAACATGTTTGACAAAAAAATAATATTCACTGATAGTGAGAAGGCTACGCGACCACCGGTTGGACCGGATTCTCCGCGCAAAATACCAACTCTCTTAAATTTGGGTGTTTGAAAGAAATTTGCAAATGCGCGAAGCACACCCGCGTGTTGTGTGTGATTGTGTGAGTTTTCCAGAGTGGAAGAAATATGAGCGGAATGTCAGTTTAGGGAAAGCAGTAAAGCAGGTAGCAAAAATAAACAAAATACAGCACACAAAATTAAATGCAAAAATAATGCCAAATAATAACCCTAGGTCTGTTGTGGTTAAGAACCTTAAATCCCCAGCGGAGTCGCCATTCTGTCGCGCCCTTTTTTTCGACCGCGACTTTTTAAAAGCGAACCCTGCTTAATAAGATGTTAGAAAATAAATAAAATGCTAAAATGTTAAAAGAAAGAATGTTGAAGTGTTGAAAAAAAGTGCTAAAAGTTTAAAAGGGTTCGCGGAGTCGCCACCTAATTATTTTGGTGAATTAGGACACCTAAATGTTTAACTAGTTTAAAGTAAACATTAACTCCATTTTAATGGTCTGCTAAACTTAATGAGATTCTGGGTAAGGGTTCTTTATTATCCTAAAGGGAAGGGGTTAGGCACCCTAAAGGATCCGCTAACTTGCGGTTGTCCGTTCAAACCTAGGGTTTATTATCTGGTTAAGAGATGTATGTTTTAGGAAAATCATTCAAGTAAAAGGATGTGGCAAGTATCTTAAGAATATATTTTGATAACTAAAAGGATTTCTAATGCTCACAAAATATGTAAAGCTAATTATGCATTTATAAGACATGAAATTATTTTATTTGATAAAGTAAAAGAAATGATAAATTACTACGGTTAAGACTCTTATAAAATTAGTTATGAAATTACCTTTGTAAAAGTTTAGTGATAAGAGGGAAATAATAAATTACTCCTATGATGTTTATGAAGAGTTTACGAGGAAATTTGTTTTTTAGAATAAGATATGAAGGGATATATTAACTACATGACTAAAGCATATCTAGGGTTAATTGAATTATTTTAACTTTAGATTTATATGATGATCCTAGAATAAATAAGGAATGAATTCGTCTTTAAACTACCCTTCCGCTGTATTCAAGGACTAATAGAGTTAATTATCCTATTAATTACAGGGTTAACAAATAAAATTACAATAACAAATAAAATGAGATAAGGAGGTTAAGAGAGTAAGGGATTGAAGCGGATGACTCCATCCTATTTGTTTTTTCTAGGAATCAGAAGATTGAAGCGGATGACTCCCTATTTGCCATGTGAGTCTCACCATGAGACTCTTTGTTGCTCAATGTATTTCATGTAAAAATAAAAGAAGATAAGGATTAGTACAAGCCCAAATTTATTTAACCATGCAAGTAGATAGAATACTCATATAATCTTTAGATATATGGAATATGACTGCCACATTAGCAAACTGATTTCTGAGAGATATGTATGCTTTGTTGGGCCCAAGGAAATAGCAACAAGAAAGGCAAATAGGGGACAACTATCTGGCCCAAAATGTAGTAATTTATCAAGAGAGACAACATACTGAGAAAACAAATGAATAAGCGCAACAAGCGAGTATGCGAGCGATGAGCGATGAAGCGGAAATAAGCCTCAAAACGTAACATTTTCGGTTTTAAGGAAGACCAAATATAGGATAATATCGATGGGGGTAAGTAGCTAGACAGATAGGAATATGACAAGACATGTTTAAATATACAAAGTATACCTAAATTGGGCACGTATATCGGTGTATTTAGAACAAAACAAATGCCCTGAATCATGTTTAAGTTCATAACAAGCCAACAATATCAGGCATACTGCAGACAGTACATGGTCTAAAATTCTCTTATATTCCAGATTCTATTTATCACCTTGATGTGTCTAATTTAAGAGGAAAGAAGGCAAATGAGGCAAACACTTAACAAAGATCAGGTTATGCATCCCCTAATCTATCTAAGTTAGTGTTATCCCATAGAGTTATTGATAAAAATGGGTTGTTTTCTAATGACACAAGAGTATTTACATACAGGGGTTCATCTGATATAGAGACTAAAACAGAGATAACAGATATGCTACGGGTCTAATTTTCAATAGATGAGGCTATTATACAAAAGCATTTAAACAACTAATCATTTTTTATCCTTGTTCTATCATGAAGAAAATAACAAACTAGTCTTATGTTCATCTAGACTGAACATCTAAACTTAGCATGTGACATTTTAAGTTTAAGCTAATAAGATATGCATTTTCCTAATTAATCACACAAATGGCCATAAGAAACTAACAATGACTTAAAAGATGTTACATGATATCAGTAAGACATAATCGTCAAGACAGACAGTGTGTACATGTAATCATTTAAAGGAAATCTGAGGCGGATATGAACCATCTTCGCAATCAATATAATAAACACCTATCACATAGTGCTGGACATGAACCCAACATAGCATATCCCAATATTAATGGCCAATAAGACAAGCAAACAAGCCATTAGACATTAACAAACATTAATGGAAACATTGCATTATCAATATCGTATTCCCTCCAGCAAATAAATACCATAATCATGAATCTGTTTGGGGATTTAACTGAGCATATACAGCTTTAATAGTGAATCATTAATAATGTCTACTTTAATGAAACATGCTTAATACCTCCATATAACGATCTTGAGCAGTCGTAATATGACCATACACATTTAATGACTAATCTAATTGATTCCAACGATAAGTAATGGAAATATAAACATATAATACAGATTATATGAGGCACATTAAACTGAAAATTAAAAGGGAAAGGAATTACCTTCTCCGGACAGCGAGCCGGGGCAGCGTATCAAGTCGTCGGTCCACTCGACGGGTTATTGCGATGCGATGGAAAGGGGCAAGGTTTTGTTTGCTGGTTTTGGCTGGAACTAAAAGAAAGGGATTCGAACTTTCGGTTCCTATGATGCTATAGCCTGAGTCTGAGCCCTAACTCCCTCGTATATGCTCTATGTTCGACTCATCTCCCTGTTTCGATGCTATGGGTATGCTGCCTACTGTGCTCTACTGTGGTGGTTCTTAACTGCTGCTAAGGGTGTCCCGTCGATTGCTACCCGACTTCCCCCAACTGAGCTCTCGCCCCCTCGAATGTCTACTGCATGTCGTTTATATAGCCTAACTCTAGGTTCTAATATTGGTAAGTAAGTGAGGGCTGATTCTGTGCTTGATTAGTGAGTGATTCAGTAAAAATCCCTCCTGATTTCGTGCGATTTGTGCAGCTATGGTAAGGTAAAGATTGAGGTTGTAACGCCCCATTTTCGACCGGAGCCGGAAACGGGATTACCGCTACGCATGGTTTGATTCCTGAAATGCTATTTAAAGGAGTCGCCACCTAATTATTATAGTGAATTAGGACACTGAAAATGTAGCATAAAATACTACGAATGATCTCCATTTTAAAGTGCAAAGCTATGCGAGATTCTAGGTAAGGGTTCTTTATTATCCTAAAGGGAAGGGGTTAGGCACCCTAAAGGATCCGCTAACTTGCGGTTGTCCGTTCAAACTTAGGTTTAAAATTATTGTGCTAACATGCAATCTATAATTCTAAAAGTGTTCTAATTATTAAACTAACCAAGGGATATTTAAACTAGGCATGCAAATATTTAAAATAGATATATTTTAACAAGATAGTAATAAAAGCAAATAATCATAAAAAGGATGTAATTAAGAGAAATTAGCGATATTTTGCTTTTATTTTATTTTATGCGAATGATTTAACTTTCAAAAGACACTTAGTAGAAGAGTTAGTAAATGATAAATAAATTACCAAACAAACACAATATATGTATATATATGTAAAATATATTGTAAAAGATATATTTTTTATATAGTGTGGGCTCAGCTAGTGTTATGCCAAGAATACTAAGACATGAGAAGCGATATCGCTCTGGCTAAGCCTCACGGTGAACGATACTATGCATTCTCGTCCAATCTTTTCACTTTCCTCCTCGCCCACATATTAGTCGCTTACCACGGAGGCCTCGGATCGACGGATAAATCCTTCTTTGGCGATGTAGTATCAAATTCAAAATCGATTTAATGCCAAGTGCGATAACTTGTTCAAAAATCGATAAAATACCAATTGTAGTATCATATTCAAAAATCGGTTTAATAAAGTAATAAGAGGGCAAAATCGTCCAAATCATGGAATCCAATGGCGAACAGTAAACAATATGCAACATAGCCCAGCGACAACAACAATACCAAGCAGAAAATGCAAGCGAACACGGTAAGCAAAAATGCGGCCGCGAACAGGTGTCCGCGGAGTTCAAACTCCGCCATTATACCGAAATGAGGTCGAATCCCCAACAATAATCATAGCGGTGAAGCAATGCCAGCAAAAATGGTCGAAACCAATTGGAAACAACAACAAGTTCGAAAAGGAGAAATCATCCACAACCAACAACATACCAAGCAGTATAAACCGAACAAGCGGGAAATGGGTGGCGTCACTTCGCTTATCGCCGAGCGACACCACCCGGTGGTGGGTTCGACGGAGATGGCGGCGAAAGTAATGGTTCGCCGACAACGATTGACGGTTCGGATGGGTGTGTCGGCGGGTTTTGAGAGTGGGAAAGCGAGTGTTGATGGTGGTGTTCGCGCGGCGGTGATGGGTGGTTCGACGAGTGGAGAGAGAGCGGTAGGCGGGGTGTTAAAGGAGTTCGGAGTTCTAAAACTCGTGAAGCGGCGCGAGGGCGCGAAGGGAGAAATTTCGAGGTCCCTTTTTCTTTTAAAATGAAAAATGGGCTCCCCTTTATTTCTTATTTAATAAAGGGGGTAAGGTATTTTAGGGGGGGAAAGAAAAGTGGGTTTGAAATTTAAAAAAGAGGAAATAAAGGGGTGTTTGGATGAAAATAAAAATGGTGTTGGATTGGAATGATTTGGATTGGGTTAAAATCTTTGGTTTGACAAAATACAGCTTGTGGGTTAATTATTTTAAAAGAAAGATTATTTAAAAGATGCAAAATTATAAAAATGCAAATAAAAAGCGCAATATTTAAGACATGTTTAATGTCTGATTAAAATTAAAGCAGGACGTCAATTAATTATTTAAAGAGATGCAAAATATTATTATAATAGAAACATAATATTAACAAAAACATAATGCTTAAATAAAAATAAAAAGATGCAATGTCATTTTGTGAATAAATAAACATAGAATATTATATAAAATATGCAAAAATAACGATTAAAATGCGGTGTGCTAAAATACTTAAAATCGCACGAAATATACAAAAAACGGGTCAAAATTGACTGTCAACAGAGGTGTTTAAAGATAGATATTGGTTGCGATTTCTATGGTAAGGACAAGATTGAGGGATTTGAAGGATATTTTGTGCGATTTGTAGTGATTCGATAAGGTACGATTTGAAGGAAGATCTGGCTGGATGTGCATGGGTAAGGAAGGTAAGGGAGAGGTCGCCGGATTCTCAGGCGAGAATCTCGGCGACGAAGGCGGCGACTGGCCTTTTAGGGTTGCTGGTTTCTCTTTAGGTTTGGGCGATGCGTTTGAGGGAGAAGAGGGGTATCAGGTAAAAGCTTCTGTGGGTAAGGTATAAAGGGCAGGGGCGTGTGGGCTTGCGGGTTTGGGCCGGGGCGACGGGTAATTTAAGTGGGGAGTGGGCTGGGTTAGTTAATTAGGGTATTAGTGTTTAGGAGTTAATTAATTAATTAGTGGTGAGTTTTAGGTATTTAATTCTAGGTAAGTGTATTATTAATTAATTAGTGATAACTTAAATTAACAAATGTGATTAAATTATTTAGGTGCTTCATTAATCTAATTGTTATAATAAATGCGGGCGTGTTATTTAATTAGTGTTTAATGTTTATAAAGTGATGTCGTTATTAAGACTCATTAAATAAAAATTAGGACTTCTTAATTCTTCTGTGAATGCTATTATTAAAACGCGTGTGTTAGATTATTATTTTATGTATTTATTATTTATTATTAAATTGTTTATTTATGCCTGTATTAATGTTTTATTGTTGCATTTTATTATAAAAATCATAGAGAATTATTTGCAAAATTAGTGTAATTTTATAGTTAATGACTGGACGGGAGGGTCAAAATTGGGTGTCAACAGTTGTCCCTCTTTGTATGGAGATGATGGAAGAATCTTCGGACAAAGACGTTGACGCATAGCCAATTTTGTCTCGATCCTCAGAATTGAAAGGTTTGGGCAAATAGAAAGTGCCGCAAAAATTTAAAAATTGTCGGTGTCGAGTTATGGCGACCTTTGGGCTACCATGGTCAAACACGGCGGGCTAACGCGGACTCAAAAATTGTCGATGTCGAGTTATGGCGACCTTTGATGATCTAAAAGAAAATAAGAATAAGCGGCTTGAACACAGGGTGTCGCTATCGACTTATGATGTTGGGTTTTATGGTGATGTGGAGCAGGTGGGCGGCTGAGGGCGCTTATGCCATTCTTTGGGAAGGTTGGCTGACAAATTGCTCGGTTATTTGTAGAGAAAATCCACGTTGTGCTCCATCTTTTGCAGTTCCTGTAGATTGAAGCTAAGATAGAAGCATTAGTGCATAACTGTCAAAACAAAATAATGTAAGAATGTGAATTTTGTGTTGTGGTTGTAGTCAGATTGTATATACTATATAACGAAATGATGTGATGATACGCCGTCTTGTACAGACGAGATGCAGATGACGCCTTGTGTGGGCGTTATCGTCTTGTATGGACGAAATGCAAATGACGCCTTGTATGGACGAAATGCGAATGACGCCTTGTATGGGCGTTATCGTCTTGTATGGACGAAATGCGAATGACGCCTTGTATGGGCGTTATCGTCTTGCATGGACGAAATGCAAATGACGCCTTGTATGGGCGTTATCGTCTTGCATGGACGAAATGCAAATGACGCCTTGTATGGGCGTTATCGTCTTGTATGGACGAAATGCAGATGACGCCTTGTATGGACGAAATGCGAATGACGCCTTCTCGATATAATTCAAAACTTACCCTGGTGAGCTTCTTTTCTTTTTTCGGTATGGACGAAATGCAAATGACGCCTTGTATGGGCGTTATCGTCTTGTATGGACGAAATGCGAATGACGCCTTGTATGGGCGTTATCGTCTTGTATGGACGAAATGCTAATGACGCCTTGTATGGGCGTTATCGTCTTGTATGGACGAAATGCAAATGACGCCTTGTATGGGCGTTATCGTCTTGTATGGACGAAATGCAAATGGCGCCTTGTATGGCGTTATCGTCTTGTATGGGCGAAATGCAAATGACGCCTTGTATGGGCGTTATAAATCTTATGGGCGAAATGCAAATGACGCCTTATGCAGGCGTTATCGCTTGTATGGGCGAAATGCTAATGACGCCTTATGCGGCGTTATAAATGCTATGGGCGAAATGCAAATAGCGCTTATACGGGCGTTATAAATCTTATGGGCGAAATGCAAATAGCGCCTTATGCAGGCGTTATCGTGTATGGGAAATGCAAATAGCGCCTTATGCAGGCGTTATCGTCTTGTATGGGCGAAATGCAAATGGCCTTATGCGGGCGTTATCGTCTTATGGGCGAAATGCAAATAGCGCCTTATGCGGGCGTTAACGTCTTGTATGGGCGAAATGCAAATAGCGCCTTATGCAGGCGTTATCGCTTGTATGGGCGAAATGCAAATGGCGCCTTATAGCAAGCGTTATCGTCTTGTATGGACGAAATGCAAATGACGCCTTGTATGGGCGTTATCGTCTTGTATGGACGAAATGCAAATGACGCCTTGTATGGGCGTTATCGTCTTGTATGGACGAAATGCAAATGACGCCTTGTATGGGCGTTATCGTCTTGTATGGACGAAATGCAAATGACGCCTGGTATGGGCGTAGATAAAAATCGTGTTATGCATAATCGAAGCTAGATGAAATAATTAAAGTGTAAATGATGTAGCCTGAGTAACGAAGATGTGGTTTTTTGCGAGATGTATTTGATGTAGACTTGTTGCAGATGGACTTCGTGAGCGGATCTGTTATATTGGAATGTTGTTGCCCTCGCTCTGTTGTCCTGCAAATTCACTTAAAGAAAAATTGTGAGTTCGGGAGGGTCGGCCGATTGTGTTGGCTCTTGATATTTGCAGCGTTGTCTTATGCGGACATGTACCCCTGTCTGATTTCGAGTCTTGGTCAAAACATTTGTTGAAAAATATTCTATCTTGAGAAAATATACTTATATGTGCTAGTAGGAAATTATGTCGATATTTGAATAGTGACATGTTGTGAAACAAAGCAAACTTTCTTATCCGAAATCGGCGGTATATTCTCCCATACTCTCGGTGCTCCGCTGCCGTCAGGCTCTCTTTTAAAATTTGTCCCAGGTTTGTGACATGGAACCCTAGCGTAAATTAACCGTATCCATTGATGTCATTTGTAGTAAAACCCTTAAAATTGTCCCAGTTTATGTCGATCTTTCGAGCATATGGAATCACATTTGTCGGTGTCTTTTTGTGGCGAAATCCTTAAAAAAATTGTCGATTTTGGTAGTGGTAGTCGGATATATGTCGCAGACTTGTCTTGTATGTACGACAAGATTGAGTACAACCCACTAAAATGCAAAATGACAAAAAAAAAATGAAGATTTCCTAATGGTGTGACCGAGGCCGATGTAGGCCGCCTACGTATCCGTTAAGGGAATCAGGTCGAACGTAGTTCGTTACAAACAAGATTTTAAAATTTTAAAGATGGGACCGAGGCCGATGTGGCCGCCTACGTATCCGCCAAGGAATCAGGTCGCACGTAGTTCCGATTACAAGCAAAGTAATTGGGATTTTTCTAAAAGGTGGGACCGAAGCCGATGTGGCCGTCTACGTATCCGCCAAGGGAATCAGGTCGAACGTAGTTCGTTTTACAAGCAAAGTAATTGGGATTTTTTCTAAAAGGTGGGACCGAAGCCGATGTGGCCGCCTACGTATCCGCCAAGGGAATCAGGTCACACGTAGTTCCAATTACAAGCAAAGGAGAAATTGGGATTTTGTAAAAGGTGGGACCAAGCGATGTGGCGCCTACGTATCATGAGGAATCAGGTCACACGTAGTTCCAAATTATTACATATGAAGGGCAAAATATATTAAACTAACTATTTTAGGATTCGGCGGGCCAAAGCAGGGGCATGAGTCCACTTCTTCTTGCTTTGTGTCTTAGAGGGCGGGGTCTTCAGCTGGATCATACCGGATCACGTTGTATTTATGTTTCCTTTTCAGCAACGAGCAGACTTTAGAGCCCTTCCACGCAGTTTTTGTATCTTCTTCTTTTGATTTCTGCGAAGTGCATGTTTTGATGAATGGTCGATTAGTGCTGTGAGCTCACAGCGAGCATTCTCTTCCTTTGGAGATTGATTGATGATTCAACAGTCCCTTCCAAACTGTTTTGTTCAACAATCATGTTCACATAGGCATCATCAGGGTCTGGTAAGTGGTTGTTGTTTATATTGAGGGGAACTTCTTTAAGTTGGATGACTCCATCTTTGATCAATTCCTCGATTTTGTCTTTGAGGTATAACAATTTTGGTGTCGTGTCCCTTGCGGAGTGGTATGCCTGATGTTTAGTTTTATCGTGCCTCGGGAGGTAGGCACAGGGGTATTTAGGAATTGGGTGGAGTATTCCTGCGGCTTTGACTTCTCGTAAACTTGGGCTATGGGTTCGCCTAAAGGTGTATAGGTTTTGTTGGTTTTCTTTGGCATCTATCACGGGGTTTGGGTCCGTTTGGTGTGCGGGTTCGTGATTGTGGTGAGTATTTTGGATATGCTGGTTGGGTATGGTAAACAGGATATGGGGGGGCGTAGTGCTGATAATGTGGATTTTGAGTGTTTTGGTTATAGTAAGGAGGCGGTGGACTGTGATATACTGGATGTTGTTCTGTCCTATGCTCCTGAATGACCATGATAGAGGGTGATGCATCTCTTCTCCTCTGTGAGGTACCTCCTATGGAATCTGACTGCATTGCCCTGCTAGTTGCTTGGAGGGCTGTCAAGTTTGTAATTCTGCCTGTCTTAATGCCTTATTCCACGAAGTCGCGACTTCCGCAAAACTTCGCCCAATTACACTGATCATCCTTTCATAATATGTCGCGTCTTTCAACGTTGCCACGAACAAAGTGGTCATTTCGCTCTCGCCATTGGAAATTTGGACCTTGCCGCCGCGCCACCTTAGGGCGTATTCCCTGAAAGTTTCTGTGGATTTCTTTTCAAGCTTCATAAGATAAAATCTGTCTAGGACAGTGTCAGTGTTGAATCTAAATCTATCCATGAAATCTTGTGCCATGGCATTCCAGCTGTCCCATTTTCGAGGGTCTTGGCATGTGTACCAGTCCAGCGCCTCGCCGGTTAGACTCCTGATGAATAGCTTCATGATGATTGCTTGATTTTTACCAACTCCAATCAATTTATCGCAATATGACCTTAGATGAGCTCGAGGATTCCCTTTTCCATCGAACATGTCAAATTTGGGCACCTTGTACCCCACAGGTAATTCAACGTCGGGGTGCATGCATAAGTTTTCATATTCCAAACCTTCTTCCCCCTTGTTCATCTGAATGCTTTTGAATGCCTCTTTCAAACTACGGATTTCTTTTGCCATATTTTCATCAGCTCTGGCTCGAGTCTGCCGCTCCATTTCCTTGTATTGATCTGTCTCTTGAGAGGATGTATGCATAATAAATGGTTGGCTTTCGATCGGATGTGCTAATCCCTCATATTGTTTGTGTGTCATCTGCTCGTATTGGGTGGCTTGGCAATTTGGGTTGAGTGGGGAGATATAAGTAGGTGGAGGTTGAGATGTGTATGTAGTGAACGGATCATTTTGGAGGTCGGCTTGCAAATTGACCGGGCGAATGACATTTTGGTGTGAGCTGGTATGTTGCGGCCTCTGCGGGGAGCTTTGGGGAAGTGGAGGCTCAAGGGCTTGTGACACGATTGCATTTGTCCTTTGCTCTGGGAGTGGTGCATTCAAACTAATAGACAGGTTTGTGATATTTCGGAGCCTTTCTATTTCGGCTTGCATGATTTCCATTTGCTGCAATAGTGTGGCGAAGTTTTGATCATTGGTGTTTCTCCTTTCCAACGCCTCTGCATCCTCTACGGGAACGGGGACGAGTCTTAAGTTGTTTTGTTTTGGTGCTTCTGGATTAGTCATTTATTGGATGATTGTGCTTCTGCCAGTCAACGCGAATCAACCTTTTGGGGATAAGCTAGACAAAAATAAACCTTTAACAAATGAAGCAAACCAAGTTAGTATAATATGCAAAAAGTTGCAGCCAATATATACTAATAAGCAAATTGCAAATCAAGTGCGTGTTCTAACATGTTTGGGACCTCTTTATGCCAGAGGTAGGCCTAAACGTCAAATACGCGAGGTCATGATTGATTTGTCCAAGTCGCCCAACTGTAATGCTTTTGTTGGAAATGGCGACCAAATGACGGTGCACTTTTTTCCAATTTCAGCATGACATGATTAGGTTTGGATTTGTCTATCATCGCCACGCTACACATAATATGCTGGTTGGTCGTTGGGTTGAGAAACCCGTCGACAAGTTTGGTGTCTTCCTAATTGTGGTGTCGATGCCAGGGACCGACCCACCTAAGGTAAATGCATGCATGCCCTAAAATAAAGGGTGGTATAGCTCTATCTTAAGTTTCTAAGATTTGGCTTTTACGGGCCTTGAGTTCCCGGCGGACAACTCGAGTGAGAAGGCTACGCGACCACCGGTTGGACCGGATTCTCCGCGCAAAATACCAACTCTCTTAAATTTGGGTGTTTGAAAGAAATTTGCAAATGCGCGAAGCACACCCGCGTGTTGTGTGTGATTGTGTGAGTTTTCCAGAGTGGAAGAAATATGAGCGGAATGTCAGTTTAGGGAAAGCAGTAAAGCAGGTAGCAAAAATAAACAAAATATAGCACAAAAAATTAATGCCAAATAATAACCCTAGGTCTGTTGTGGTTAAGAACCTTAAATCCCCAGCGGAGTCGCCATTCTGTCGCGCCCTTTTTTTCGACCGCGACTTTTTAAAAGCGAACCCTGCTTAATAAGATGTTAGAAAATAAATAAAATGCTAAAATGTTAAAAGAAAGAATGTTGAAGTGTTGAAAAAAAGTGCTAAAAGTTTAAAAGGGTTCGCGGAGTCGCCACCTAATTATTTTGGTGAATTAGGACACCTAAATGTTTAACTAGTTTAAAGTAAACATTAACTCCATTTTAATGGTCTGCTAAACTTAATGAGATTCTGGGTAAGTGTTCTTTATTATCCTAAAGGGAAGGGGTTAGGCACCCTAAATGATCCGCTAACTTGCGGTTGTCCGTTCAAACCTAGGGTTTATTATCTGGTTAAGAGATGTATGTTTTAGGAAAATCATTCAAGTAAAAGGATGTGGCAAGTATCTTAAGAATATATTTTGATAACTAAAAGGATTTCTAATGCTCACAAAATATGTAAAGCTAATTATGCATTTATAAGACATGAAATTATTTTATTTGATAAAGTAAAAGAAATGATAAATTACTACGGTTAAGACTCTTATAAAATTAGTTATGAAATTACCTTTGTAAAAGTTTAGTGATAAGAGGGAAATAATAAATTACTCCTATGATGTTTATGAAGAGTTTACGAGGAAATTTGTTTTTTAGAATAAGATATGAAGGGATATATTAACTACATGACTAAAGCATATCTAGGGTTAATTGAATTATTTTAACTTTAGATTTATATGATGATCCTAGAATAAATAAGGAATGAATTCGTCTTTAAACTACCCTTCCGCTGTATTCAAGGACTAATAGAGTTAATTATCCTATTAATTACAGGGTTAACAAATAAAATTACAATAACAAATAAAATGAGATAAGGAGGTTAAGAGAGTAAGGTATTGAAGCGGATGACTCCATCCTATTTGTTTTTTCTAGGAATTAGAAGATTGCGGATGACTCCGTCCTATTTGCCATGACGAGTCTCACCATGAGACTCTTTGTTGCTCCAATGCATTTCATGTAAAAATAAAAGAAGATAAGGATTAGTACAAGCCCAAATTTATTTAACCATGCAAGTAGATAGAATACTCATATAATCTTTAGATATATGGGATATGACTGCCACATTAGCAAACTGATTTCAGCAAGAGATATGTATGCCTTGGGCCTGGGAAATAGCAAGCAGTAAAGGCAAGCAGGGGACAACTATGCTGCCCAAAATGTAGTAATTTATCAAGAGAGACAACATACAGAGAAAACAAATGAATAAGCGGCAAGCGAGTATGCAGGCAAGCGATGAGACGGAAATAAGCCTCAAAACGTAACATTTTCGGTTTAAAGGAAGACCAAATATAGTATAATATCGATGGGGGTAAGTAGCTAGACAGATAGGAATATGACAAGACATGTTTAAATATACAAAGTATACCTAAATTGGGCACGTATATCGGTGTATTTAGAACAAAACAAATGCCACGAATCATGTTTAAGTTCATAACAAGCCAACAATATCGGGCATATCGCAGGCGATACATGGTCTCAAATTCTCTTATATTCGATTCTATTTATCACCTTGATGTGTCTAATTTAAGAGGAAAGAAGGCAAATGAGGCAAACACTTAACAAAGATCGTGTTACGATCCCCAATCTATCTAAGTTAGTGTTATCCCATAGAGTTATTGATAAAAATGGGTTGCTTTCTAATGACACAAGAGTATTTACATACAGGGGGTTCATACAATATAGAGACTAAAACAGAGATAACAGATATGCTACGGGTCTAATTTTCAATAGATGAGGCTATTATACAAAAGCATTTAAACAACTAATCATTTTTATCCTTGTTCTATCATGAAGAAAATAACAAACTAGTCTTATGTTCATCTAGATCAACATCTAAACTTAGCATGTGACATTTTAAGTTTAAGCTAATAAGATATGCATTTTCCTAATTAATCACACAAATGGCCATAAGAAACTAACAATGACTTAAAAGATGTTACATGATATCAGTAAGACATAATCGTCAAGACAGACAGTGTGTACATGTAATCATTTAAAGGAAATCTGGAAACTGGATATGAACCAATTTGAAATCAATATAATAAACACCTATCACATAGTCTCGACATGAACCCAACATAGCATATCCCAATATTAATGGCGATAAGACAAGCAAACAAGCCATTAGACATTAACAAACATTAATGGAAACATTGCATTATCAATATCGTATTCCTCCAAAGAAATAAATACCATAATCATGAATCTGTTTGGGGATTTAACTGAGCATATACAGCTTTAATAGTGAATCATTAATAATGTCTACTTTAATGAAACATGCTTAATACCTCCATATAACGATCTTGAGCAGTCGTAATATGACCATACACATTTAATGACTAATCTAATTGATTCCAACGATAAGTAATGGAAATATAAACATATCATACAGATTATATGAGGCACATTAAACTGAAAATTAAAGGAAAGGAATTACCTTCTCGGACGTGGCCAGGCGTATCAAGTCGTCGGTCCACTCGGCGGGTTATTGCGATGCGATAGAAAGGGCAAGGTTTTGTTTGCTGGTTTTGGTGGAACTAAAAGAAAGGGATTGAACTTCGGTTCCTATGATGTTATAGCCTAGGTCTTTGAGCCCTAACTCCGCAGATATGCTCTATGTTCGACTCATCTCCTGTTTGATGCTATGAGTATGCTGCCATCGTGCTTCTTGTGGTGGTTCTTAACTGCTGCTAAGGGTGTCCCGTCGATTGCTACCCGACTTCCCCCAACTGAGCTCTCGCCCCCTCGAATGTCTACTGCATGTCGTTTATATAGCCTAACTCTAGGTTCTAATATTGGTAAGTGAGGTGATTCTGCTTGATTAGTGAGTGATTCAAGAAAATCCCTCCTGATTTCGTGCGATTTGTGCAGTTATGGTAAGGTAAAGATTGAGGTGTTTAAAGAGAGATATTGGTTGCGATTTCTATGGTAAGGACAAGATTGAGGGATTTGAAGGATATTTTGTGCGATTTGTAGTGATTCGATAAGGTACGATTTGAAGGAAGATCCGTTTGGATGTACGGGTAAGGAAGGTAAGGGAGAGGTCGCGGATTCTCAGCGAATCTCGCGACGGCGCGCTGACCGCCTTTAGGGTTCTTGGTTTCTCTTTAGTTTGGGCGATGCGTTTGAGGAGAAGAGGTATCGGTAAAGGCTTACGGGTAAGGTATAAAGCGGCGGGCGTGTGGGCTTGGTTTGGGCGGCGACGTAATTTAAGTGGGGAGTGGGCTGGGTTAGTTAATTAGGGTATTAGTGTTTAGGAGTTAATTAATTAATTAGTGGTGAGTTTTAGGTATTTAATTCTAGGTAAGTGTATTATTAATTAATTAGTGATAACTTAAATTAACAAATGTGATTAAATTATTTAGGTGCTTCATTAATCTAATTGTTATAATAAATGCGGGCGTGTTATTTAATTAGTGTTTAATGTTTATAAAGTGATGTCGTTATTAAGACTCATTAAATAAAAATTAGGACTTCTTAATTCTTCTGTGAATGCTATTATTAAAACGCGTGTGTTAGATTATTATTTTATGTATTTATTATTTATTATTAAATTGTTTATTTATGCCTGTATTAATGTTTTATTGTTGCATTTTATTATAAAAATCATAGAGAATTATTTGCAAAATTAGTGTAATTTTATAGTTAATGACTGGACGGGAGGGTCAAAATTGGGTGTCAACATACATTAATTACACTAAATATTAATTACATAATATATTGTGAATATATATGAAATATATTCACTATCATTTACAACCATAATTTCACAATATTATTTTAATTTTAAAAAGTAATCTATCAATGCTAACATCACTAAATATAAGCTAAGATTGCATATAACCACATACAACAATGAAATTCAACTTTAATGATATCACTAGTACGTTATAAGTCAAGTTTGTGGATGACTTATTCTTTCTAAGATTAGGAGGTGTACTTTTTTAAAACAAAATTATAATAAAACATAACTAGCTTTTAAATAAAAATAAATAAATAATAAAGTTAATATAACTAAGTGAAATACAAAAAATAAAATAATAAAGAACCACAATATGAGAAATTATGTAGAAGAACGTGAAGTAAAGGTTGAGAAATGAAAAATAAAAAAATAAAAGATAATAATATAAAATATATATATTTGAAAAAAAAATAAAAGGAAAAATAAAATAAAAAATAAATTAAAAAGAAAAGAATAGATTCAGAAAATAACATTGTAATTACACTATATCATTACCTGCAATTCTCAACCCCTCTTTGAAAATTGGAGAATATAATTATAATCATTCAATTACACCTAATTACATGTTGATCAAGTAATCTGGTCAGACAAATATATCAAATTATGTAATTACACTACAATCCAGTTACAGAGTGGCTTTCCAAACCGGCCAAGTTTGTGTAACTAAGAATACCGAATGAGCCTATAAAACACTACTTAATGAAACATTGCACTTTAAAATTATTGTTGACTCATTCAGTCCATTAATTAACTTTCACATCTTGCCAACAGTATTCAATTAACCTCCACTGAAAACCGTTAAATGATTGATCAAGGTCTCCTATTCTTTTCTTTTATTAGTACAACATTTCAATGTGAAATCATATGGGGGTTGGCTTGCTTATTAGTCAAATAACATGTAATCATGTTTCTGTGGGATTATGTTCTTTCTAAGCTCCAATATCTGTTGAAACTTGTACAAGAAAGAAGAATAAGTGATCAAAAATATTGACCAAGCGTCGCGACGCGCTAGAGAGAGGGTCGCGACGCCATTTGTTCAGTGAACAGGAAATTAATTATCGTGCTCAGCGCCGCAGTGCCACAACGCCAAAAGTTCTGAGAGCTCTGACAGTAATTAGCGCCGCGGCGCTAAGAGGAAGAGCTGGGCGTTGAGGACAAAGAGTCGCGGCGCATTCCAACGGTAAAATTTCTGGAATGGTTCAAAAGTTGTATTTATTCACAACAGTCACAACCTTTGGTATGAAAGGTTGCATATGTTCGAATATACTGCTTTATGAAGGTTGATGATCACTTGGTTGAATACATATGAGTCAAAAGATGAATTAATCTTATGAAACAATCAATATCATAAGATCTCATTGCTTCTTCTTCTACTTCCTAAAGTTTATTTCTGAAAATCATAAAGTAAATTCGTCAGGGTCAAGTTTTTGTGCAAGAACTTGCACCAGATAGTTGTATCCTCTAGATAGACGTACAGGAACTACATCACAAGTGGGGACGAATTTCTGTCTTAGAACACTGCAACGCAGACCTCTATCTATCAAGTTAGTATTTGGTTTTTCCATTTACTGCATATTTCCTTTGTTGATTTCAATTTCAATTCAATGGTTATTTTATAATTATTTTGTTTAATCGAAGATACTAGATTGACACTAACAATCTATGATAGAAATTTCAGAAAATTCATTTTTCTGATTTTGCAAAACCTTTCAGAGAATTCATTTTCCTGATTTGTAAAGATGGATCAATCTGGATCTTCGATGGTGAAAAATCATGTTGAGAAACCTGAGAAATTCAAGAGTTCTGATTTCAAACGCTGTTAACAAAAGATGTTGTTCTATTTGACAACTCTTCATGTAGCGAATGTGTTGATTGTTGAGGCTCCTATGGCACTGTCAGAAGGAGAAGGGGAGAATGCTCCGACTAATGCAGAGAGGGCTGAAAATCTGAAGGCTATTGAGACTTGGGAAAGTCAAGAGTTTCTTTGCAGGAACTATGTTCTCAATGTCTTGGATGATTCTCTCTATGATATCTACTCCACGTTCAAAACATCACGGGAGTTGTGGCAGTCATTGGAGAACAAGTACAAGACTTAGGTTGCTTGTTCAAAGAAGTTCGTCATTGGCAAGTTTCTGAACCTTAAGATGAGCGATGTCAAGCCTGTTGTCAAGCAAGTGAAGGAACTCCAAGTCATTGTTCATGAGTTAGAGGTTGAAGGTATGAGCCTTAACCCGAATTTCCTTGTTGATGCTAATATTGAGAAATTACCTCCTTCTTGGAAGGATTTTAAAGTTTATCTTAAGAATCTAACCGAGGAAATGAACTTTGAGCAATTGGTTCTTAAACTTCGAGTTGAAAAGGATAACCGGAAGAATGAAAAGGCTGATGCTATTTCTTGGGAACCTAATGCTAACATGGTTGAAGACAGTCTATCTAAGGCCAAGTTTCAGAAAGGCAAGGGCAAGTTTGTTGGTGCCAAGCCACCTTTTGTTGCCGGGAGAAATACATTCGCCCCACAAAAGACCAAAGTGTTCAAGAAACCACAAGTTGGTGTCTGTTAGGTGTGTTGTAAACCTGGGCATAGAGCAAAGGATTGTCGCATTCGCAAGAATCAAGGAGGTAGTGTTGGAGGTTCGAGTAATCTCAACCAATCCAACTGTGCTGAAACTAAAAACCAATTCATTGGTGTTGTTGTTGCCTAAGCAAATATGGTTATCAATTCAATCGACTGGTGGATGGATATGGGTGCTTCAATGTATATATGTTCTGAAAAGGACATGTTCACATCCTACCATCCCATAAAGGATAGAGAACCTTTGTTCGTGGGGAATGCTGCTGCTGTGAAAGTGGAAGGGAAAGGGAAGGGGATTCTGAAACTCACTTCCGAGAATGATCTTGTCCTCACTAATGTGTTGCATGTGCCTGAAATTTGTAAAAAATTGATTTCTGGTCCTGTTCTTAGTAATAAGGGCCTTAAGATTGTATTTGAATCAGATAAATTTGTACTCACAAAAGGTGGGATGTATGTAGGGAAGGGTTACCTCAGTGAGAGACTCTTCAAACTATCTGTTGTACCTACTGAGGCAATTGCAATTATTAATAAAAATGCAGGCACTAGCACTACTTCTATGTACATGGTTGATTCCTATTCCTTATGGCATTCACGATTAGGTCGTGTTAATTATCGTTCTTTACAAAGGATGGTAAGTTTAGGCATGTTTCCAAAATGCTCTATGAACAAAATGACTAAGTGTGAAGTTTGCATAGAATCAAAATATGTAAGTCATCCTCATAAATTAGTAGAGAAATCAAATGAAGTGTTTGGTTTAATTCATAGTGATTTGTGTGATTACCAAGCAACCTCATCTCGTGGAGAAAAGAATTATTATATATCATTCATAGATGATTGGAGTAAATTTTATTATGTATACTTAATACATACCAAAGATGTGGCTTTGAACATGTTTAAAACATACAAAGCGGAAGTGGAAAACCAATTTGAGAAAAGAATAAAAATTCTAAGGTCTGATAGAGGTGGTGAATACCAATCTATTGACTTTAAGGAATTTTGTTCTACTCATGGTATAATTCATCAAACCACTACACCATATACTCCAAAACAAAATGGAGTTGCCGAATGCAAAAATAGAACATTGAAGAATATGATAAATTCAATGTTGGTTAGTTCGGGAGCACCTCTTAGTCTATGGGAAGAGGCATTACTTAATGCAAATATGATATTAAATAAATTCCTCATAAGAAAAGTGACTAATCTCCTTATGAATTGTGAAAAGGTTGATTGCCTACTTTTAAAAAGATGAAAGTGTGGGGTTGCTTAGCGAAAGTTCAAGTTTTCTTACCAAAGAGAACTAAATTTGGACCAAAAATGGTGGATTGCATACATATTGGTCCTGCCAATAATAGTGCAGCATATAAGTTTTTGGTTTATCATTCTGATGTTGAAGGTATTCACAAAAACACACTGATGGAATCTGCTGAAGCAGAATTCTTTGAGGACATGTTTCCTTACAAAGACAAGGAAAAGGATAAAAGTGATACGTTGCCTCAAGATGAGTCAAACCAACACACAAAATGATACAAATAATACTTTATCTGTTCAAGAAGAAAATTCTGAACCAAGGAGAAGTAAATATGGGAAAATTGCCAAAGATTTTGGACCGGACTTTATGACTTTTTCCGTTGAAGGAGAACCTCAAACATATAGGGCTGCTTGGAATCATCCGAAACACCTTATTGGAAAAAGGCTATCCAAAGTGAGGTAGAATTCATTATGAAAAATAATACATGGAAATTGGTTGATCTTCCTGCGGGACAAAAACCAATAGGCTATAAATGGATTTTCAAATGGAAATTAAGGTCTGATGGTACTATAGAAAAATACAAAGCTCGTATAGTAGCCAAAGGATTTCGACAAAAAGAAGGTGTAGATTTCTTTGATACTTACTCACCAGTAACTAGAATTACGTCCATTAGGAAGATAATTGCTATAGCGGCTATTCACAATTTGGAAATACACCAAATGGATGTGAAAACTGCATTCTTGAATAGTGAATTAGATGAAGAAATTTACATGGAACAACCCGAAGGGTTTGTTGTTAAAGGTCAAGAAAAGAAGGTTTGTAAATTAATTAAGTCTTTATATGGACTTAAACAAGCTCCAAAACAATGGCATGAAAAGTTTGATAATATTATCAAATAGATTTCAAATAAATGAATGTGACAAATGCGTCAACGTTAAAGAATGTAAGAATACATGTGTCATTATATGTTTATATAGTGATGATATGCTAATTATGGGAACAAGTAAGGATGTAATTAACCAAACTAAGAAGATGTTGCATACCACATTTGATATGAAAGATATGAGAATATCGGATGTCATTCTTGGTATTAGAATTCAAAAGAGTTCTGATGGTTACATACTAACGCAATCCCATTATATTGAGAAGGACTTTAGAAAGTTTGGACACTATGTCGATCGACCGGTAGTTACATCATTTGATCCCGCTAGTCACCTTAAGAAGAATCAAGGTGAAAGTGTGTCTCAATTAGAATATACACAAGTTCTTGGAAGCTTGATGTACATAATAAATTGTACACGACCAGACTTATCATATATCGTGAGTCGACTTAGTCGATACTCACATAATCCAGGAAAGGATCATTAGTTTGCACTAATTAGGACACTCTGATATCTAAAGCATACAATGAAATATGGGTTGCATTATACAAAGTATTCTCCTATTTTAGAAGTATATTGTGATGCTAATTGGATTTCTAACCATTCGGAAAGCCATTCGGAAAGTAAGTCCACAAGTGGTTATGTATTTACACTTGGTGGAGCGGCAATATCTTGGAAATCATCAAAGTAAACTATGAATACTCGATCAACTATGAAAGCGGAGTTTGTAGCCTTGGACAAAGTTGTTGAAGAGGCAGAATGACTCAAAAACTTCCTAGAGGGTATTCCTTTGTTGACAAAGCCTGTTACAGCCATTTACATACATTGTGATAGTATGACTGCTCTGACGAGGGCAAAGAACCAAACATACAATGGAAAATCGAGGCATATAAGGCGACGTCATAATACAATATGTAGCTTGATAAATAATGGAATTATTGACATTGATTATGTAAAATCAAAGGATAATATAGCGGATCCTTTGACAAAAGACCTTAATAGAGAGCAAGTCGTATTTACATCGAGGGGAATGGGCTTAAAGCCAATACAATGAGTCACTACTTGACGAAAACCTAACCTAGCAAAATTGGAGATCTCATGGTCTAGGTTCAATAAGATAACTAGTTGGGAAAGACTCAAAGAGCATAGAATACACCCATATGCTCATTCCTATGGTGAACCAACGTGTGTTAATCCATTGATGTTTAAGGGCTGAATATTATTCTTAATAATACTAAAAGCCATTATGGTGGGATAGTACGGACTATTCTTGATTAGTATTACCTATATGAGATTGATGTGGGGTCGCATCTATGAGAACCGATATATCTACTTTCTCTACAAAATCTCACGAAGAAGGAGTTGTTTACGATCGAAATGAACACAACCGTAAGAATTGAAATATGTTGGTATGATGTGTGTAATACTTATTTTTTCGATTTACTACAAAACATGTAATTCAATACATACGGTCACTATTTCACAAAGTAGATCCGATAAGTATTAACTACAAACGGTCAAGTCCAAAAGATACATTTTTCGATGCATGTCATAACTGGGTTTTTTGAAATAACGATAAGTTCATTATTATCTTATTTTCTATTCAAATGTGGGGTATTGTTAGAAGTTTGAATAGAAAATGTGGGGTGTTGGAACTTGTACAAGAAAGAAGAATAAGTAATAAAAAATATTGGCCATACGTCGTGGCGCCTAGGGAGAGGGTCGCGACGCCATTTGTCCAGTGAGCAGGAAATTAATTACTGTGCTCAGCGCCACAATGCCAAAAGTCCTGAGAGCTCTGACAGTAATTAGCGCCGTGATGCCAAGAGGAAGAGCCGCGGCGCCGGGGCAAGCGCCGCGACGCTGAGGACAAAGAGTCGCGGCGCTGTCCAATGGTAAAATTTCTGGAATGGTTCAAAGTTATATCTATTCACAACAGTCACAACATTTGATATGAAAGGTTGCATATGTTCGAATATACCGCTTTATAAAGGTTGATGATCACTTGATTGAATACATATGAGTCAAAAAATGAATTAATCTTATGAAACAATCAATATCATAAGATCTCATTGCTTCTTCTTCTTCTTCTTTCTAAAGTTTATTTCTTAAAATCATAAAGCAAATTCCCCAGGGTCAAGTTCTTGTGCAAGAACTTGCACCAGATAGTTGTATCCTCTAGATAGACGTGCAGGAACTACATCACAAGTGGGGACGGATTTCTGTCTTATGACACTGCAACGCAGGCCTCTATCTATCAAGTTAGTATTTGGTTTTTCCATTTACTGCATATTTCATTTGTTGGTTTCAATTTTAATTCAATAGTTATTTTATAATTGTTTTGTTTAATCGAAGATACTAGATTGACACTAACATTATCAAATAAAATGATAATTCTTGAATCAATATTCCTTCATGTGTGCGTATGCTTACTTGGGGACTTAAAAAATATATACATATAAACTCTTCAATAATTGAATAAGATAGTGTAATAAAAATATCTCAAAGATTTTTTGTGTCTCTTATATTATTTAATAGAAATATGATTTTTTTGTAATACAATTTCAAATTTGCAACTTTGTGGTGTTGTTCAAAAGTTGCAAATACTATAGTAAAATTGTAATTAAAAAAATTACATAGTTAACCATACAATTTCTAATTTCCTCACAATGTATTTCGATTGGAATTGGAAGTTGTTAGTCAAATTATTCGACGTCGAATCCTGTTCCCTCGGATAAGATTTCGTTATAGTTGTAGTCTTCTTCTTCATTGATCTCCGGTTGACCTCACCTTATACGCTCTGCTTGATTTCAATCTCTAAATAGAACTGCAATCTTCAATGTGTCTCCCGCCAATTAATGTCTGAGCTCTCCTATTTGAAATCTTCCCGTAGAAAAACCGCTTTCAGATGTTGTTGATGACACTTGAATGTTCAACACATCTCGGGCCATATTTGTTAGTGTCGGAAATGTCTTCTCATTGTCCCTCCAGTATTTCAAAAAGTTTTAGATCATCCTTTACAACTAAGTTATAAATATGACACACACATCTTATAAGAAAGTGATCAGGAAAATATGGAGTTAATCGAACTTTTAAAAGTTATAGCATAATCATTATAAGAAGCATTATCTAATGTAATAGTCATAATTTTATCAATTATTTCACAATAATCACAAATTTCATGAACGGTTAAATAATCATTACCGTTAGTGCTACAACCTATATCAGAAGTGAGATCCACTTTGCCATTAAAATGTTATGATGCATAACATAAATATTGTTGATATTCATTTGCAAATTTAAAACGTATCTTCTAACAATTGATCTAGGAATATCTTTAAAAGTAGGATTATACATTTCTCTAATGTAATGAATAAAACCAGGAGATGAAGAATAAAAAAAAGCAAACCCTCCACCGTAACTAATTTTGCCATATTTTCCCTATCTTTGTATTTATCATATTTAGGATACAAAATTCCCCCTGTCGTTGGGGTAATTTGACCTTATACTTGATCGGGACACTATGTGAATCTTGTCCTGACTCAGCTACAAACCAGATTTTTAGCCTGGTATTGATTCCACCTAGTTGTGTGCTCGTCTTATAGAGGTCTCAATAAACCTCCCGTCCCACCTTGATCTTTTCCGATTTAAAATTTATAAACATTTTTATTAGTGAAATCAATATGAGCTTGAGGTGCACTAATGGGTGTGTCATCTACATTATTGTCAAAATTAAAGTCTGGTTCAGATGCAGAATATACTTCATCATCTAATGGTATATCATTAAAGAAGCAGTTTCATCTATATGAGTGAAATCAATCAAATCATCGGGACTAGGAATATGATTACAAGAAGAAGTATCCTTACCCTTGTTACCCCTACTAGAAGAAGCACCCATACCCTTAATAATATGTCCAAGGTGTTCCATTATAATTATGCAAATAAATAATTAAAGTAAATGAAATTAAGTGTGGTAATTAAAATTAAGTAGCAATAATAATTTAAAGAAGGAACGAAGGTACCAAACGTCGACGTGTAATCGAGGTTGAAACTTTGCTTGATGGATGATCCTCAAGCTAGTTGTCAATTTTACTCCCAATTATCGAACTTTGATATAAATGAGCAAAAAATCATATTTAGTAGGAAATGTAGAATTGTAGAGACATAAATTGAGAGATTAGAGAGATGGTAGGCAAATTTGTGAGTAAAGTGAAGAGAAAAATGAGATATTTATAGTTGAAAAATAGGGTTAAAGTATAAATATACTAACTTAGGGGTTAAAAATAAATAGTAAGGGAGTAGGAGGGGTTCAGGTCAAGGTGGTGCTCAGTCCATCCGTGGAGGCAGACATGGGGGGTGCTCAGACTGCGGGTGATCGTGGCTATTTCTATGTTTTTCCGGGCAGATTCGAGGCAGAGGCCTCCGATGCTGTGATCACATGTACTTTTTCAGTTTGCCATCGATCTGCTACCGTTTTATTCGACCCAGAGGCTACCTATTTTTATCTATCTTCCTACTTTGCATTAAGTATGGATTTTATGTGTGAGTCTCTAGCCATGTCTATTCATGTTTCTATACCTATTGGGGATTCTGTAGTGGTAGATCAAGCTATTTGGGTGATGTAACTACGTTGAGGGGGTATGATACTCATGTAGATTTGAAAGTTGTGCATATGGTAGACTTTGATGCTATTTTGGGTAGGGACTGGTTAGATATGTATCTTGTTATCTTGGATTGTTATGCCAAGAGTGTTACCTTAGCCATGTCGGGTATTCTTCAGTTTGTTTGGAAGGGTGCTCTTAGTCAATATCCAAAGAGGGTGATCTCGTTTCTTAAAGCTTAGAAGATGGTAAAGAAGGGGTATCTTTCTTATTTGGCCTATGTTCGAGATACGAGTGCAGAGACCCCTTCTTTGGAGTCAGTTCTAGTAGTTCTGGAGAATCCATAGGTGTTCCCTACAGACCTTCTCAGTGTTCTACCAAACCGGGATATCAATTTCTATATTGATTTTTAGCCGAGTAGTCAGTTTATTTCTATAGCTCTGTATAGGATGGCACCGACTGAGTTGAGGGAATTGAAGAAGCAGTTGCATACATATTGAGTAAGGGGTTCTAGTGTTTCACCTTGAGTGCTCCAATGTTGTTCGTGAAGAAGAAGGATGGGTCTATGCGCATGTGTATTGATTACAAACAACTGAATAAGGTGACTATCAAGAACAAGTATCCTATTCTGCCCATTGATGATTTATTTGATTAGTTACAAGGTACTTCTATATTTTCAAGATTAACCTGAGGTTCAGTTATCACCAACTAAAGATCAGGGCTGGGGATGTTCCTAAGACAGCCTTCCGGACTAGATATGAGCATTATGACTTTTTGGTCATATTGTTTGGGTTGACTAATGCACCTGCAGCCTTTATGGAGTAGATGAATGGGGTGTTCAAGCCCTACTTGGATTATTTTGTGATTGTGTTCATTGATGGTATCTTTATATACTAGCGAAGAGATGAGGAGCATGAGCAACATTTGAGGATCGTGCTTGATGTTCTGAAGGAGAAGCAATGCTATGCGAATTTTTCTAAGTGTGAGTTTTGGCTTAGCTCAGTGGATTTCTTGGGACATGTGGTGACAAATGATGGTATTATTGTAGATCCCAAGAAGATTGAGGTGGTTCGGGATTAGTTTGACCTACTTCAGTCACCGAAGTGTGGAGGTTTGTTGGTCTTGCATGGTATTATCGATGATTCATGGAGGGATTTTCATCCATTGCAGCATCGTTGACAAGATTGACTCAGAAAGAGGTGGTTTGATGCTTGTGAGGAGAGCTTCTGAATCTCAATGCCTTATTAACTACCTCTTATATTTTGACATTGTCGATCGAATGGGAGAGCTATACCGTGTATTGTGATACTTCTGGGGTGGGTCTTGGGTGTGTTTTGATGCATAGAGGAAAATAACATATGGTTCGAGGCATTTGAAGGTTCATGAAAAGAATTATCCCACCCATGACTTGGAGTTGGTGGCGATCATGTTTGCCCTGAATATTTGGAGGCATTATCTCTATGGTGTGCATTGTGATGTTTACATAGACCACCATAGTCTTCAGTATTTGTTTAACCAGAAGGATCTTAATTTGAGGCAGAATCAGTGGTTGGAGCTTCTAATGGATTATGACATGACTATCTTATATCACTGATCGGTGTATTTTATATACACCTTTTGAGTCAGTCTAGTTAGTCTTTTGTCCCGTTTTGTACATACAAAGTGTCGTATTAGGATAGATTTTCTTTCTTTTGAGTCAAAGTGGCTAAAGTGGCCAAATGGCGGAAAAGGAGCGAAAAGAGGGAAAGAGGAGAGTACTAGAGCGGAGAAAGTGGCAAACGAGGCTGAAATCGGACTGCGCGGCCTCCTGCGATCGAAGCGGTCGCGGCGCTATTATTCGAAGAAGCTGCGAAGATTCAGTGCGCGCGCCCTCGAAGACGAGAAGCAGGCGCGGCGCTAAACATCAAAGCCACGGGAGTTGCAGTGGCCGCGCTCGAGCAGCAGATATCGGCGCGCGCCAAAACACCAAGTATTGCAGAACTTTAGCGCGCGCCGACAGGCGCAGCGCCCGGCGGAAAAATTAGGTCTTTTGACGGATTTTTG
This sequence comes from Przewalskia tangutica, assembly GCA_029844215.1. Taxonomy (NCBI): domain Eukaryota; kingdom Viridiplantae; phylum Streptophyta; class Magnoliopsida; order Solanales; family Solanaceae; genus Przewalskia; species Przewalskia tangutica. Next base: position 31,807,896 of record CM056723.1, read on the forward strand.
GGCGAACGGAAGGAAAAGAAGGGGCGTTTTAAAACTATATAAGGAGGACCTAGGCGGTTTTGAGGTTCCTTTCTTGCACAACTCAAGATTCTTGACTTGGAGTTTGGATACCATTAGCTTAGTAATTTCTTTTCCTTTCCTTTATTTATTTCGGTTTTGCATGATGAACTTTGAATTAGTTCTTGTCATATTCATGGCTAGGAACTAATTCTCTTATAGGCTTTCTATGTTGAATTCTTGAACCTTATGTTATAAAGTAATGCATGCTTATGGTTATTATTCTTATTGAGATCTATCCAATAATTGAGTTGAATTCTTGGTAGTTAATTGACAACTAGTTATCACTATATGATTTCTAATCAGTTACGAAAAGGAGGATTGTGAATATCTTGTAAGTTGGGTGACGGTCTTGAATTGGGGATGAAAATACCTCAATTAGATTTGTAAGCGTTGATGAGAGGCTTAACAACCCTAATTTTGCGCATTGTGCGTGGCCAACTAGGTTTTTGTGCTTAATCCTCCTATAGAGTTACCCTTATCGAAAGTTAGGTAAGGAACAATCCTTGGGGTTGAGTGTTTATATAACCCTAACGGGAGTATAAAGCGATTTCGTAAACCTGCTTTCTCCAAAAGAAGAGCACCCTAAGTAATGCATTAACAAGTAACATAAGCGGATAGTAAGGATACATAGAAGCCCTATTCTCATCACACCTGAAGTAAGTCTTTACATTTAAATAGCTTTTGAAATTCTTAGTTATAAACAACCAATCAAATATTAATTCGCCAAATAGATACTAGAAAATAGATCACTGGTACTTGAACCCTAATCCTAGAGGACGATATTCGGTCTTATCTAAGACTATACTACTTGATACGATAACGTGCACTTGCGTTTAAAGTGTGTGCATCTAATCGCGCATCAAGTTTTTGGCGCCGTTGCCGGGGATTAGGCAATAGTTCAATATCAAATTATCTATTTTTAATTTCTAATTTGGATTTAATTTTTTATTTTTTTATTTTTTTAGTTTCTACGAAAATCAGGGTGCCGTGATTCTTTGTTTGTTTTTGATCTTTCTCAGGATATCAGTTTATGCGAAGGAGAAGAGGAGCTGACACTCTTGTTCCCTTCAATCCGGAAATTGAGAAAGCTCGCAAGCGAGCGAAAGAATCAGCGAATTGCAACGTTGATAGAAATGGACGGTGCTCCCAACAATAACAGGATGAGAGAAGGGTTAGGTGAAAATCAACTTAACCCAGGAGATCCTCAGCAAGTGCCAATAGATATGGAGGATAGGGTTCGAATCGGCAGAAAGTCTGGAGATTATGTGCTACCAAGAGTGAATGGAGCCAGACTTGCATTAGGCTCCCTACACAGAGCCAACAATTTCGAGATAAAACCAAGATTACGAGCATGGTGCAAGACACGATCTGAGGATCGCCATCGGAGGATTCACGTATACGCACATAGCAAATTTCTTGGAGCTATGTGCCACTTTCGAATATAACGGCACTGATGATGTCAGATTGAGGCTCTTTCCTTCTCACTCGGGGATAGAGCAAAAGTATGGTTGAATTCCTGCGGTGATTCGATATTTACATGGCACGAGCCGGGCACGAAATTCCTAGCCAAGTTCTTTCCACCAGTAAGCGGAAAATTAAGAGGAGTTGAACAACTTCTATCAGTGATGGAGAGTCCTTATATGAAGCATGAGAGAGATTCAAGGATCTACAGAGGAAGTGTCCACACCATTGCATTGAGTTGTGGAACTTGGTTCATATTTTCTACAATGGCGAGCAAGACAACCTGTAACCATCATGTGAACCGCGAGTGGAGCATTCATAGGAAAAGAACACGACGCCCACGAGTTATTAGAAGATATGGCCACTAACAACCATGTCATCAAGAGAGGGCAACCAGTGGGAGAAGAATCGTGGGTCCACGTAGATGCTATTCGCTTTGAACGCAAGTGGCTCTTCTAGCGAAACAATTACAAAGAACATATCGTGTCGATGAATGTCAGAATCGCTAAATCGCGTGAGATATGTGGCGGCCACATCATTTGATAGGTGTCCTTGGCGGATCCCAACAACATCCCAATGGAGCAGAGTGTCAGCGGAGGTAACTACCAGAGGCAGCGAACAACCCCTACTCAAACACTTATAATCCGGTGGAGGAATCACCCAAACTTCATGGAAAGGAGATCGGGGCCAAAATCGATGCCGGGGCGGCAAAATCGCATCAGGCCAGCGGAACCAATATCGTGGCAGCAGAATCGATAGGGGCGATGCAGAACCGCAGCATCGAATCATGACCCCTTCACTCAAGCCCCACCAATACCAACGCACCAGTCGCAAGAAAACAGATGAGCTTAGCGGCCAGCAGACTTGCGCAACGCCTGCGCGGTTTATAACGAGAATCTAGATCCTCGTTGAAACTTGGAAACACAGTAGGGCAAATAGCAAAGCAAACATCGGGCCACAGGGCATTGCCAAGCAATACCGAGGTAAATCAGGGAGCAATGTAAGGCGATGCGGTTGAAGTTGGAAAACAATTGGAGCAACAGCTTCACCTAATATGTCACGACCGAACCGGACGTGACCGTGCCTTAACCCGCACCCTAGTGACACAACATCAGAGAAAACCGGAATATAAACTCAAGATAAACAACCATTACGATATAGAATAGTCTAGCCCAAAATGGCTAACCCAAAAGTACATAAACCAAACAGTTACATCCTTAACGAACCAAGTTCTGACAAGACTACAGGCCTCTAAGAATGAATAACACTATGACGGGACAGGGCCCCGCCATACCCCCTGAATGTACAAAAGTCTACAACCTCGTGGAAACGTGCAAAAGACGAGGCCTCCGGAGAAATGGAGCCTTCCGAGAACCGAACCGTGATCCTAAGAGTGCGGATCAGCAGCTATGAACCTCAACCTGCGGCATGAACGCAGCCCAGAAGGAGTCGCATTACAACATGTACCAAATATGCGAAACCGAAAATCGTAATAATATCATAAGTCAAAATATAATTTGGAGTTATAGACGAAAATCGCTTTACCTTGCGTGCCTTACTAACAATGAGAGTAACAAATGTATGTATATATACTGCATAAAAATAGGAAGCTCATGATCAAAACAGGGTACCTCGCCCGTAGTATCATTAAGCAATCCTACTCCTGGGACTATTTCACCCGCATAGGTCCTGTGGACCCGCATGAGGTCATCCGCCTCGTCATGGGACTGTTTCACCCGCATGGGACTATTTCACCCGCATGGATCATGTGGATCCGCATGAGTACCATCGCGTACTCGCATGGGACTATTTCACCCGCATGGATCCTATGGTCCAGATCCGCATGAGTACAAGCGCGACTCGCATCATGGGTAGCAAATCCATGGCATAAATAGTAAACCATCCTATTGGAGCATACCCGTGGGCCACCCATCGTGTCAGTATGTCCAAAGGAAATAACAAGAATAACCCGGGGTTTACCCGTAATAATATATATATAACATAGCTCATCCGGCTATCATACATACATAAGCACTACCGGCCTATCATATCATAACATAAGCACTACCTACTATCATATCATAAATGAACACTACCGCTTATCATATCATAACATAAGCACTACCGGCTTATCATATCATAACGTAAGCAACTTAAGAAAATACCCTAAATTCTTATAAACAGTATTAATATATCAGCTCTCATTTTAGTATACCTAAGGCACCAACATGTCTTTTAATAGAAAATCCGGGAATTTAACCCAAGTACCATGTACTTCTAACCTTTTAAGAAATAACTCCTTTTATACAAAAATTCCAAGATACTAATCACCATAGTATCAAGTTACGATTTCTTTTCAAAGCAAGTCACATTTCCTTTTAAAACTATCTCAAGCTTCTAAATTAAGTGACTTCATTTCTTGTAAAACCTTAGGCAATTCATGCCTTAAAACCATTTTCCTTCCACAAGTTCAAATCATCAAAACCTTTCTCCATTAAACTTTCACAAACTAATATAACCAACTCCCCATAAAGCCGTTATATTAGAGTTAAACAATAGTAAAACACATTCCCTTAAGTCCAAGGGATTTTTATACTTTTCTTTTAAAACGAAGCAAGTATCAAATACTTATAACAAACGAAGATTTCCAAATCTTGTACGTCTACCGTACTACATAGGTACAACTAATCATGCTCAAGAGATAGGAAAGCTCCACATACCTCTTCGGTCAATACACAAGCTAAGTCCAATTTACCGCACGTAGTATGTCAACCTAAAATGACCACAATACGTTTATCAAGCTATAATTACAATGCAGAATTTTTCCAAGTTAAAGTCACCAATTTCCTACGGAAAATTGGGCAGCGTTTCCTTTGTTTCTACATACGTCCACCTTTTCCAAGGTCGATTTTTAACGCTCAAATGCCATGTTTAAGGCTCAACAACCAACCAACACCAAGGGGATTACACACCTAAACTTTGGTGTGTAAAATTCAGCCCCACAAGTTACAACAACTAACCCAACAAGTCTAATGTAGTATTTAGGCAACAACATGCTCATAATATCCCCAACCAATTCTTTCATAATCAACCCCATTTCTTACATGCAACTACTCTAAGTGCATTTTCCAACTACAAGTTCTTCCTATTAAACACGCAACACCCAAAACCAACTACAAGAGAAGAAATGTTACCTCAAGTTTTAGCCAAACTTATTCCAACACCTTGCTAGCCTTTTCTCCAAGACCACCACCACAAGAGTCTTCACACGCTTGTAATAACCTTTCCTTCCTATTACACTTTTGATTTTTCCCTTAGGCTAGAATTCCTCTTGGGAATTTAGAGAGAAGGATGAGCTTTTAACTTAGAGAGATGGAGTGTAGAGATGAAATGTTGAAAGAAATGACCAAGTCTTGGTCAATATAATGCATGTAGCAGAAATCGGATGGGGGGACACTTGTCACCTCCCATGGCCTCTTTTAAAACAAAAATCGGACTTTCTAAGTTTTTCCGCCAAAATTCCCGCCTCGCGCGCATGCTTCCGGCGCCATGGCCGCAACTCTGCGGACTCTCGGAACTTTAGGCGCCATGCCGATTTCCGCGCAGGCCATGAATTCGCTTTGGCGCGTGCCGCCTCCGCGCCACGGCCGAGGCCTCGACCAAGTTTTACGATTCAGTCCTAACTCCGCGTGGCCCCATACGCGGCACGAACCACGAGGTATAACATTCTCCCCTTAGAAACATTCGTCCCGAATGTTCCTTCTAGCCTTACACAAAACACAATATAAACATATCTTCTTAACTATTCCTTAGCAAATAAGAATGCTCCCGAGCCACAACATTACTCAAGCATAATCAACCAAATTAACACCAATCGGTAGGAAAGGGGTTACTGGAGGTATAGGGAATAAGTGTGGGTATTTCTTCATCATATCATCCTCCGCTCCCACGCCATCTCCTCATGCTCGTTCGCCATAAAACCTCGACTGGAAGCCACCTCCTTCGTCGGAGTCGTCTAACTTGACGATCGAGTATCGCTATGGGACTCTCTCATACGACAACTCCTCACACTGGATATCCTGAATCGGGTGCACTTAGACGGATTTCCAACGATTTCCGTAACATAGACACGTGAAAATCTGGATGTACCGCCAAGATCGGACGGCAGATCCAACTCATAGGCAACCTTGCCCACTCTTCTGACAATCGATACGCCCAATGTACCTTGGCCGAGTTTCCCTTTCCTCCCAAATCTCATCACACCCTTCATGGGTGACACTTTCGAAAGACCCAATCCTTGACCTCAAACTCTAAGTGTCGACGCCGATGATCTGCATATGATTTACGCCGACTGCGGGATGCGATAATCGCTCTGGATAAGCTTCACCTTATCCATCGCCTTGAACCAAATCTGGCCCGCTTAATCGCACTTCTCCCACTTCAAACCAACCTATCGGTGACGCACTTCCTCCCGTATAAGGCCTCATGGCGTCATCGAACACTAGAATGGTAGATGTTGTTATAAGCAAACTCCATAAAAGGTAAATGATCCTCCCACTACCCGAAATCAATAACACAAGCCCGCATATCCTCGAGTGTTCGGATAGTGCGCTCGGCTGTCCGTCCGTCCGAGGATGAAACGCCGTCTTGAGACTCACTGTGTCCCTAATCCCCGGAAAGACCTCCAGTTAGCGAATCGGGCTCCTCTATCGATATAATCGACACCGGGACTCGTGCAATCTCACAATCTCTAATATATAATCGCATAGTCCTCGGTGGCGTCGATCGGAAGAAAGTGGGTGATTTAAATCGACCAACAATAACCCAATTGGAATCATGTCTCCTGCAGGTGCGAGGTAACCACGTAATAAAGTCCATGTTGACCACCTCCCATTTCCACATCGGAATATCAATAGCCTGTACTAGCCCACCGGGCTTCTGGTGCTCAATCTTAACCTGCTGACAATTAGGACACTGGGCAACAAAACCGGCCACGTCCCTCTTCAAACCATCCCACCAATGCACACGAGGTCATGGTACATCTTAGTCGACCGGATGAATCGAATAACGAGCACCGGGTGCCTCCCAGATCTGCCGACGAAGTCTGCCACATCGAACACCTAATCGGCCCTTAAACCTTAGCACCCCATCCGGTGCTACCTCAAATAGACTCTTCTTCTCTTCGGAGAGCTGCATCTCTGATCGCGTGCAAAATCGGATCCTCATATTGTCGCCTCTTCACCTCCTCGACGATAGAAGACTCGGCGACCTCTCGAACCCGAATTCCATCACTATCAGAATCAACCAATCGAACCCCAAGGCTCGCTAGCTGATGTAACTCGCGGACCATGTCCTTCTTCCTCGCCGCACCCCGACGGACTACCCATCGATCTGCGACTAAGGCATCTGCAACTACATCGCCTTCCCGGGTGGTATAGGATATCCATATCACAATCCTTGAGTAACCCTAACCACCGTCTCTGCAAATTCACCGCCTCGATCAAGATATACCGGAGTTTCTTGTGGTCTACGCATATATCCACATGAAATCTATATAAGGAATTGCCTCCAAATCTTCAAGGTACGATTAACTGCCGCCGACTCTAAATCGTGAGTAACGTAATTCCTTTCTTGCTTCCCTAACGCCGGAAACATAAGCTCTAACCTTATCGTGTTGCGTCAAGACACAACCTAGCCTAACACCCAACGTTTTACAATAATACCCTAACCTCTAGTCTCAAGAGGGTTAGAAGCTAGTCGTGGTCAACTTCTCTTCCAATAATGGAAGCCTCTCTTGCACTTGCAAAATATTCGAGCATCCTTAATCTCGATTATGGTTCTTGTTTCCTTTCTCTGCTGCAACCAAACTTGGTTACTATACTTGGATCTGATTCCTTTGCTTGCCGCATGGCTAAGACTTTCTGCCAATCCCAATTTAAGGGGAAGACTTCCTTGATCTTGTCAAGTGGTAATCCTATTATCCTCTCTCATTTCAGAGCTTATAGTCGATGTTCAACCTCAATTCACGGTATTACATAATCTAATGACTTGTCAAGATTTCTTATCGTTCAGTGTCTACTCGTCTTTCCTTTATAAGTTAATTCAAGTTGTCACGGGGTCCTTTACCTCTCGTATTCTCTTACTATCTTTCTCGTCGATCTAGATGCTACTACCTTTCCTCGAGGTGTTCCTACGCCCATTACCTACTAATGGTCTTACACTAGCTCGGGTAAGCGTGTCTCGTGCAACTTACATAACCATAGTTGTATTCTCTTTTATCCTTTTGGTCATAACCTACCTTATGCTTATTAATAGTAAAGTGTTTCTAATTTGATCCATAATCGCATTTCAAACATGTGTACTACCTTCATTTTTCTTACGACACTTCCCGACCGCTTTAGGACGCCGTTCTTAATTACCCCCAACATAATACTTTTTCCACGGTTATCTAAAATCGTAACTTATGGCATAGCGATCAAGACCTACGGTCTCCCATCCTTCGTCTAACTACATGGGTACACATAACCCCATAATACGTAAGACTATCCTTTTATGTATGGGAGAGAACTTATCTCCCTTCAATAAACTTTCCTTGGTGTCACAACCCTAATCACCGCGTCCTCGTGGTCTGTAAATATCTAATCATTACGCACCGCCTTAAAATCGTGTAGATTTTCAAAACCTACCAAAGATGCCCTCTTTCTTCGCGTGCTTCGCATTTATTTTATTCTTGCCTTGCACATTTCCTTGAAATTATCCGGAAGGTCGTGGCCGCGCCACACCAAACCAACTCCAAGTACCTCCACGGGAACTTAACATAAATTCCTTCAAATTCAAGTATTACTTACTTTCTGCGTCAATTTTTTTCCCCACGAACAAGTCACACAAACTTATTAAAAACAATGATGCCAAAGAAGGAAGGATAATTCACCGTTACTACCACTTCCTCTCTCCACTCGATGGCAAACTGCAGGAAAATTGGTCCGAATCAATCTCTTACGTAGTCCACGTTGGCATAACATGAGGCCAACTAGCCCGTCTCATAATGACCTCGGCGTCGTCATAACACTCTGCAGGTCAAGCGACTATATCGTTCGACAATTATTATCCGCCCACTCGGCTACCACCCAACACTCACGGGTGTGGTTACCCCATAAAGGTTCTCATGGATTACGCTTCATTTCTTTCACACTTGGTTGCTCACTTCCCTACGGCCGTACTTTTTTCCGTACTTCCAAACTTATTCTAGCTTACGTACATAACTTCCATAATAAAGCTGGCCTTCGATCTTGGAGTTACTAAGTTAAAACAATATAAGGTCATTTCCGGCGCTCACAACCTGGTTCCGGTGGGATACGTCTGCGAACTCGTAAAATGATTAATTAGACTCGGCCTTGTACCCTCGTGACCCTGTCACGTAGCGGGACTACTATCAACTGATCCCACCCCATAAGCGGGTATACTAACTTCTCATAATACCATAGTCGTGTCGTCTTGGTCACAACAACCATTACTTACTCCACACGGATCCCATCCGTACTATCCTCTTAAGCATACCACGTAGCTTAATTTACAAACATAGTCTCCCATTGGGCCCCTTAATTAAGCTTCTTAAGGTTCCATTACTTTTTCCGACAACTCATCGTCTCCTAATTTTCTCAAACTAGCACGTAAAACCTCGATGAGAGTTCCTTAACTGTTCATACCTCCCCGGTACCTATTTAGTCCTTACCAAATCCTGGTAATCTAAAATCATTCTTGGCAACAAATATGTGATCCTCATACGTAAATCAGTATAGGCGTATGTCGCAATACCAACTATACTACAAGTATTACCAACACGGATACGCAATCCACATAATCTTCTCGGGTCATTCTTTGCTTCGCCGTGGCGCGAAACACCATAACTGTTAGGGAGACGACCCTAACCACACAAATCTATCGCACGATCTTAGAGTGAGAAGAAATGGAAACTAATCCTAAATATCCTGCAGCCTCCACGATTATAGATGTGGTGCACAAACACCGATAATCAAGACTTACTAGATACGGCTGTAGACTCTTTCCGAGGATTAATCGCTCGATACCACTTTTGTCACGACCGAACCGGACCGTGGCGGTGCCTTAACCTGGCACCCTAGTGACACAACATCGGAGAAAACCAGGAATATAAACTCAAGATAAACAACCATTAAGATATAGAATAGTCTAGCCCAAAATGGCTAACCCAAAAGTACATAAACCAACAGTCACATCCTTAACGAACCAAGTTCTGACAAGACTACAGGCCTCTAAGAATGAATAACACTATGACGGGACAGGGCCCCGCCATACCCCCTGAATGTACAAAAGTCTACAACCTCAGGGAATCGTACCAAAAGACGAGGCCTCCGGAGAAATGGAGCTTCCAGAACCGAACCGTGATCCCAAGAGTGCGGATCGCCAAGCTATGAACCTCAACTGCGGCATGAACGCAGCCCCGAAGGAGGTCGATACAACATGTACCAAATATGCGGCGGAAAATACTGTAATAATATCATAAGTCAAAATATAAGCTGGAGTTATAGACGAAAATCAGTTTACCTTGCACTGTGCCTTACTAACAATGAGAGTAACAAATGTATGTATATATACTGCATAAAAATAGGAAGCTCATGATCAAAACAGGGTACCTCGCCCGTAGTATCATTAAGCAATCCTACTCGGGACTATTTCACCCGCATAGGTCCCGTGGACCCGCATGAGGTCATCCGCCTCGTCGTGGGATCGCTTCACCCGCGTGGGACTATTTCACCCGCATGGATCCCGTGGATCCGCATGAGTACCATCGCGTGCTCGCGTGGGACTATTTCACCCGCGTGGATCCTATGGTCCGATCCGCATGAGTACAAGCGCGCTTTTCGCATCATGGGTAGCAAATCCATGGCATAAATAGTAAACCATCCTATTGGAGCATACGTGGGCCACCCATCGTGTCGGTATGTCCAAAGGAAATAACAAGAATAACCGGGGTTTACAGTAATAATATATATATAACATAGCTCATCCGGCTATCATACATACATAAGCACTACCGCCTATCATATCATAACATAAGCACTACCACTATCATATCATAAATGTACACTACCGCTTATCATATCATAACATAAGCACTACCGCTTATCATATCATAACATAAGCAAGTTAAGAAAATACCACAACTTCTTATTAACATTATTAATATATCCTCTCTCATTTTAGTATACCTAAGGCACCATGTCTTTTAATAGAAAATCCGGGAATTTAACCCAAGTACCATGTACTTCTAACCTTTTAAGAAATAACTCCTTTTATACAAAAATTCCAAGATACTAATCACCATAGTATCAAGTTACGATTTCTTTTCAAAGCAAGTCACATTTCCTTTTAAAACTATCTCAAGCTTCTAAATTAAGTGACTTCATTTCTTGTAAAACCTTAGGCAATTCATGCCTTAAAACCATTTTCCTTCCACAAGTTCAAATCATCAAAACCTTTCTCCATTAAACTTTCACAAACTAATATAACCAACTCCCCATAAAGCCGTTATATTAGAGTTAAACAATAGTAAAACACATTCCCTTAAGTCCAAGGGATTTTTATACTTTTCTTTTAAAACGAAGCAAGTATCAAATACTTATAACAAACGAAGATTTCCAAATCTTGTACGTCTACCGTACTACATAGTACAACTAATCATGCTCAAGAGATAGGAAAGCTCCACATACCTCTTGGTCAATCCACAAGCTAAGTCCAATTTACGCGTAGTATGTCAACCTAAAATGACCACAATACGTTTATCAAGCTCTAATTACAATGCAGAATTTTTCCAAGTTAAAGTCACCAATTTCCTACGGAAAATTGGGCAGCGTTTCCTTTGTTTCTACATACTTTGCCACCTTTTCCAAGGTCGATTTTTAACGCTCAAATGCCATGTTTAAGGCTCAACAACCAACCAACACTAAGGGGGATTACACACCTAAACTTTGGTGTGTAAAATTCAGCCCACAAGTTACAACAACTAACCCAACAAGTCTAATGTAGTATTTAGGCAACAACATGCTCATAATATCCCCTAACCAATTCTTTCATAATCAACCCCATTTCTTACATACGCAACTACTCTAAGTGCATTTTCCAACTACAAGTTCTTCCTATTAAACATGCAACACCCAAAACCAACTACAAGAGAAGAAATGTTACCTCAAGTTTTAGCCAAACTTATTCCAACACCTTGCTAGCCTTTTCTCCAAGAACACCACCACAATAGTCTTCACAAGCTTGTAATAACCTTTCCTTCCTATTACACTTTTGATTTTTCCCTTAGGCTAGAATTCCTCTTGGGAATTTAGAGAGAAGGATGAGCTTTTAACTTAGAGAGATGGAGTGTAGAGATGAAATGTTGAAAGAAATGACCAAGTCTTGGTCAATATAATGCATGTAGCGAATCGGATGGGGACACTTGTCACCTCCCATGGCCTCTTTTAAAACAAAAATCAGACTTTCTAAGTTTTCCGCCCAAAATTCCGCCTCGGCGCACGCTTCCGTGCGCGGCATGACTCTGCGGACTCTGAACTTTAGGCGCCATGCGATTTCCGGTGCGCGGCCATGAATTTCCCGCGCGCGCGGCCACGCCTCCGGCCGCAGGCCCCGACCAAGTTTCGATTCAGTCCTAACTCCTTCCGCGTGGCCCCATACGGCTGAACCACGAGGTATAACATAATAGTTGAGAGAGCAGAGTTAGAAAAGATAAGGTGGTGAACCTAGCCGATGATAGAAAACTCGGAGAAGGAGTATCTGAGAAAGATTCCTTTCCCCAGATTACAAAGGAAGGCTCGATAAACAATTTTCCAAATTCTTGAGGTATTCAGAAGTTGCACATCAACATACCGCTTATAGAGGCTTGGAGCAGATGCCATCTTATTTCAAGTTCATGAAAGAAATCTTGGGAAAAAGAGGAAATCGGCCGAATATGAGATAGTAGCACTAATGTAAGAGTGTAGTGCTATCTTACAAAAGAAATTGCCACCAAAGCTAAAGGACTCGAAGCTTTACACTACCATGCGATGGCGGGGGTGAGCAACAGAGCCTTGTGTGATTTAGGCGAGTATAAATTTGATGCCTATCGGTTTCAAAAGATCGAGTTAGGAGAAGCAAACCCACCATCGTGAGTCTGCAACTAGCCGACAGATGCTGGTTCATCCATGAGGGAAGATCGAGGATGTGATTGTGGGTAGGAAAATTTTTCTTTCCCGCAGATTTCTCATTCGATATGGAAGAAGATGCAAAATCCCGATCATATTGGGAGACCATTCCTAGCAGGTAGAGCCTTGATTGACGTTGAAAGAGGAGAGCTAACGCTAAGAGTGGAGAACGAAGAGATTGTGTTTAAAGTCTTTAAACACGCCATTGAGCCAAGAATCGTAAGTGGGTGTTTTGCAATCAACACCACCAAACCCCCAGGCGAGCCATTGAAATGCAACCAAAGAGTGATGAGCCCAAGAAAGCAAGCATGGTTTGCTGAGATGACACTAAATGAGGTAATTGTTCCGGAACTCCCTACTACCGATAATGCTAAAAAGAAAATGAGAAAAAGGAAACGCCAAATGTGGCGGAAATGGATTGGTTGGGGACTTAATCCACCCTGGCTAGTAAGTCTAAGGAACTTGCGTCCGCTAAAAGACGTTAAAGATAAATTGGGAAGCAACCCAACGTTTTCAATTATGTTATTTTAATTTCGTCTTTAGGTTATTTTAGTTTTATCTAAGAAACGCCTCACGGTCTTGGGGTCTTGTTGTTTGTATGATCGATGTACATGCAATTGAACCGGTGTCGAGCGGGTAGCGCCATACCAGAGCGGCATACAAAGATCTCAAGAGGTGCGGAAGTTTAAGCGCGCGGTGTCCAGCAGAGAATTCGGAAAATACTTTGATCCAAAATCCTACCGCCAAATCAAACACCAAGGGCTCTCCTCCTCACGAAATTAAGCACTACCCACCGCCACCACCGCGATTTTTAGCCAAAAACTGTAAGTCTTTTTGTCTTTTAGTTTTTCCTTTGAGTCTACACATTGGGGACAATGTGTAATTTAAGTTTGGGGGTGTGTTTTGTGTTTTAGTTTTATTTGTGTGTCATGTTATGTTTTATTTAAGTCTTTTTTATTTGTTTCATGTTTATTTTGAGTCACCAAAATTTTTCTTTTGTGAGTCATAATTGCCTGTCAAAGATCATGTATGCTGTAGTTGCTAGAAACACCTAGTGAAGTAAGGTGGAATAATGTAAAGGAATGGAAGCAGCTATCTAAACACTTAGGTTAGAGATGCCAAAAAACTCACAGAATCTGTCTATTTGGAGTCTCTTGCTTGAGTTATGTATGCTAAATGATAAATGCTTATGTGTTATGACTGCTTGCTATTTGAGGCGAAATAGTTAGGATATGCATGTTAGGGAGATGACTCAGGCATTTCTTTGATAGCCAATTCTTACCATTCTTTTCTATCCCGTACTTTAAAAATATCACTAGTTAGCCCCATTGAGCCTAAAATTTGAAACTTCTTCTTTGACACCCTATATTCCCACAAAGTGTACCATAAGTGAAATTATGAAACAGTAGGAGTACATTGTGTTAAAAAGAAAACAAAAAGAATGAATAAAGTCTGTTGCACCCCAATACAAAAGTAATAAGAAATAGGCAAAAGCCTAAGTTTGGGGGTGATTGTCATTATTATATACTTCATTCTCCCAAAACAAAAGAGGGGAAGGATAGAATTGAAGTGAAGAATCAAAAGAAAAAGGGGAAAATTGAAAAGCCAAAGAGCTTATGGTGCAGAAAAATGAGCCTAAATGCCTATCTTTACCAACCCCTACCTAAGCTACATTACAACCCCAAAGTCCTGAAGATCTCTTTATGTATATCCAGAATTAGTGGAGAATAGCAAGTAAGCATGCCATAGGAATTTTTGAATTTATATGCATACTTGAGTACACTGACTTCCATTTAAGCATGATAAGTATGAGTTTGCGAAATATCTAGCTCAATGTGTTGAAATTCCATGCTATATGTTCCTGCATATTATTCTGCTAACCTTCATGTTTTTCTAGTTAACATTCATGCAGCAAAAGAGATCAATGGCAGGGAGTCTGTTTATTTTCTTTGTTGATTTTCTTATTTATCGAGTCTGTCATTTTATTTCTTTCTTTTATCTTTGCTCATGAGCAAAGGTTAAGTTTGGGGTATTTGATCGGTGTATTTTATATACACCTTTGAGTCGATCTAGTTAGTCTTTTGTCCCGCTTTTGTACATACAAAGTGTCGTATTAGGATAGATTTTCTTTCTTTTGAGTCAAAGTGGCTAAAGTGGCCAAATGGCGGAAAAGGAGCGAAAGAGGGAAAGAGAGGTACTAGAGTTGAAACGGAGAAAGTGGCAAACGAGGCTGAAATCAGACTGCGCGCGGCCTCCTGCCTCGCAGCGAAGCGTGGGCGCGCTATTATTGAGAAGGCTGCAGAAGATTCAGCCGCGGCTACGTGAGACGAAATGGCCGCGGCGCTAAACATCCGAAAGCCACGGGAGTTGCAGCCGCGCGGTGCCTCGCAGCAGATATCAGGGCCGCGGCGCCAAAACAACCGAAGTATTGCAGAACTTTAGGCGCCACGGCGCTGACAAGGCCGCGCGCCGATGCGGAAAAATTAGGTCTTTGACGGATTTTTGGGCCAGCGGAAGGAAAAGAAGGAGGCGTTTTAAAACTATATAAGGAGGACCCTAGGCGGTTTTGAGGTTCCTTTCTGGCACAACTCAAGATTCTTGACTTGGAGTTTGGATACCATTAGCTTAGTAATTTCTTTTTCCTTTCCTTTATTTATTTAAGTTTTTGCATGATGAACTTTGAATTAGTTCTTGTCATATTCATGGCTAGGAACTAATTCTCTTATAGGGCTTTCTATGTTGAATTCTTGAACCTTATGTTATAAAGTAATGCATGCTTATGGTTATTATTCTTATTGAGAGATCTATCCAATAATTGAGTTGAATTCTTGGTAGCTAATTGACAACTAGTTATCACTATATGATTTCTAATCAGTTACGAAAGGAGGATTGTGAATATCTTTGTAAGTTGGGTAGACGGTCTTGAATTGGGGATGAAAATACCTCAATTAGATTTGTAGCGTTGATGAGAGGCTTAACAACCCTAATTTTGCGCATTGTGCGTGACAGTCAACTAGGTTTTTGTGCTTAATCCTCCTATAGAGTTACCCTTATCAGCGAAAGTTAGGTAAGGAACAATACTGGGGTTGAGTGTTTATATAACCCTAACGGGAGTATAAAACGATTTCGTAAACCTGCTTTCTCCAAAAGAAGAACACCATAAGTAATGCATTAACAAGTAACATAAGCGGATAGTAAGGATACATAGAAGCCCTATTCTCATCACACCTGAAGTAAGTCTTTACATTTAAATAGCTTTTGAAATTCTTAGTTATAAACAACCAATCAAATATTAATTCGCCAAATAGATACTAGAAAATAGATCACTGGTACTTGAACCCTAATCCTAGAGGACGATATTCGGTCTTATCTAAGACTATACTACTTGATACGATAACGTGCACTTGCGTTTAAAGTGTGTGCATCTAATCGCGCATCAATCACTTGGGCAAATAAAATGTTGTAGTGGATGTCTTGAGTCGCAAAGAGGTGAGCATAGGTAGTTTGACTATGTTGCATGTGGGGGAGCGTCCTATGGATATGGAAGATCAGTCCTTGGCAAATTGGTTTGTTAAACTTAATATTTTGGTATTAGCTTCTGTGGAGACAATGAAGGTTGTGACTGATAGCGAGGGTTTTTTGAGGATCAATGTCGGAATTGTGTTCCTAGAGTGGGTGACTTGACTAGGGTGATCATGGAGGAGACCCATAGTTTGAATTATTCCATTTACCTAGGGGAAATGAATATGTATTGTGACTTGAGACAACATTACTAGTGGTGTAGTTGAGGGCGCAGCGACTGCTTTGCCTTTCTTCTTCTGTCATTCCTTACATTTCAGCTTGGGCCAGCTAGTAGAGCTCACCATGAGCACAACTTTGCCATTGGTAGTTGAAGATTCAAAGGACTTGATCATGTTGTGCAGCTCCGGCAGACTCGCCTTCGTTCTGTTCATATTTTAGTTTACAATAAAATTCTCGAACGAACGAGGGAGAGAGTACAAGATGAGTGTGGAAGCGACATTTTTCTGCAGCTTTACACCAATCGAAGCTAGCCTTTCTATCAGCCCTATCATCTTCAACACATGCTGAGACACTTGGCCCCCTTCATTTAGCTTACACTTGAAGAGTTCTATTAACAACTCATATTCCATAGTTTGGGTTTGAGAGTCATAGAGACTCTTCAAGTATTCGAGCATTTCGGTTGGGCCCATGTTCTCGTGTTGTCTCTGAAGATCCACTAACATGGAACACAACATCATGCATTGTGCTGAAATGGTGTCATGTAAGTTCTTCTGGTAGGCTACCTTATCAAATGTGGCATATTCTGCAGAATCCTCGGCAGGGACTGTGGGGAATATTTTGTCCAATACGTATTCTATCTTTTCTTTCCATAGGACAATTATTAGATTCCTTAGCCAGTCTAGATAGTTGGGTCCAGTAAGTTTCTTTATTTCCATCAACACTTTTAATGATAGGCTCGACATAATCTGAAGAGTTAGATAGACAGGAAATTAAACTCAAATTTATTTCCTATTGTTGCGGTATTTTTCTATGCTGCTTACACAAGTGTACGTAACACTTAAGTAATAAAGATTTGTAAGATCGAGTTATCGTCCTCAAGGATTAACTTGTCAATTACCTATAGTCTGATTTTTAGTTTCTATTTGGTTATCGATAATTTGATGAGTTTAATAATATAAGACTGCAGTAAATATATGGACAATAATCAACAAATTAGAATCACGTATGGGAAAGATTAGGGATTCTCACCTTCATCAATTATCCACCCTATTATTCCATTAATACCTAGTCATCATTCTTCTTCTTATTAAGATAACATGTTAACTAACATGTTCTATATTCTGGTTAGGACATATAAAAACTCAACCTTATGCAGAAACTTTCTATATTTCTATGATAAGTTTTACCACACAGGAGGATTAAGAACAATAACCTTATTTACTACACAAATATCGGGGTACTTTCGTCGACGATTTTAACCTATGTCTAAACAACTATAGCATATTCAAATCTCTCTTTTTAGATCTCGATTTGAAATCATATAAGTTATGAGAATTAATGGTCAGTTAATTATCATACAATCATCACAAGTTGAATATATCTCAATAACATAGAAGAAGAAATCAAACTATAACATTAATATCATAATGGGGGGTTCAAGCGAATCCGGCTTAAAACCCCTAACAAAGTAATTAGTTCATAATAAAAGAATTACAAACTAAAAATTTCATACATACACTAATACTGAAGAACAAAGAAGAACTGGAATTGCAAGAATCCTTAAGCTCCAAATCTGTTTTCAAGAGGTGATTTCTGGTCCCTGAATAATGAGCCAAGACCTTCTATTTATAATTGTCGTAAAACCCTTTTCTGGTCTCTTAAGGATTTAGGTTTTTTACTCAAATTCGGCCCAATAATTCCCGCGTCGACGTCGTGGCTCTGCTAGGGTGGCGTCGCGGCACTACTTCAGCAGAAACACCATGGAGGCTATTGGAAATCTGGCGTCGCAGCACAGCTTTCAGGCGCCGCGGCTCATAGCGTTGTACTTTTTTTGTCAGCTTCTGGATATTGAGCGCCTCGGCTCCATCATCTTCTGCCGCGGCGCTTGGCCATTTCCGTTTGAATTTTTTCCAGATTTCTTCTATCTTCCCGGGACTCCTTTTCTGTTATTTTCAACCCCTTTTTAGGTATTTTCTTCCTTAGGACTGTTGTGACTCAAAAGAAGGAAAACAACACTAACACTATACAAAACACAAAGAAAATGGAAAAATACTAACTAAAAAGGACTCAAAAAGTATATAAAATAGACTCAACCAACACCCCCAAACTTAACCTTTACTCGCCCTCAAGTAAAGCCCTATACAAAACAACAACAAAAAAAGACTCTAAGAAGTGAATCAAGTAGTTATATCAATATTGCCTCGAAAATCATGAATAGAGACTGGGATAATATTTTAGAACATACACAACATGAATTTTTAGCAATCTAGAATTTTAAGTCTGATATTTCGCAAACTCATTGATAATCCTGGATAGATCATGCAAATCATAATCACGGGAAATACAAGTACCAAACCTATGCATGTGAATTTCATTTCATCTTTCCCAAACTCTATATACATGTCTACTTTCTATTCTCCATTAATCATACATGTTAGGAATCTTCAGGGGTTCTAATGTAGGCTTAGGCAGGGGTATGTAAAAGTAGGCATTTTAGGCTCAAATACTACCATAAGCAATTTGTATTCAATCCCTTTTATTTCTTTTAATATCCTTTCTAGTCTCATACCTATTTTTCCCTCTTTTCTTTTTGAGAGAATAAGACATACAATTCAAGAACAGGCACCCCCAAACTTAAGATTTTGTATATTTTTTTATTGGAGTTCATTAAATTTTCACTCTCTTTTATTACTTTTTCAACACTTTTCATCCCAAGAATTTTCAATTATCACTTATGGCACAACCAGAGAATCACATGTGTCAAACAAATATATTATTAGGTGCGAGGTGCGATCAACCGCGAAAAGTCAGTAATAAAGAATCCGCTTTCCGGTAAGCGTTTAGGCTCAAAGGGGCTGACTAAGGATACAGTTTATGTCAGGGTAGAAAATGAATGGTAAGAATGGCTATCAAAGAATGCCTGAATCACTTCCCTAAACATGCATATCCTAGTTATTTCGCCTCAAATAATAAGCAGACATGCTTTCTAAACATTTTTTAACCTACTTTCCATAATTGACAATGCAATAAGTCAGACACAAGTATCCCAATAATTACATGTTCAATGAATTTTTGGTATATCCAACTTAAACACACATATTTTTTCTTATAATTCTATTACATTATCTCAATTAATTCACTCAATCTCATCAGCGAATTCAACATACTTGATTCATAAAAAAAACGGACACAAAAACACATAAAACACGAATAAATCAAGAAAACTCAAAATAAATAAGGTAAGATCTCTCCCCCCCCCCCCCCACCCCACCCCCAAACTTAACCACTACATTGTCCCCAATGTGTGAAAACTAAAAATAAAAGGAAAAACTTACAAACACAAATACAGGGATAAAAAAAGAGGTCTGGGAGGAGACTCTTCCTCAGGTGGCTGATAGAGCGGGAGGTACCTTAGTGTTGAAAAGTTTTGTCTATTTAAATTCTGAAATCCCGCAGTGGCGTCGCGACTCTGAAATGTGGCGCTGCGGTGCTGATGTCCAGAGAATTGCTTGTGTAATCCGCGATGTTGGCGTCGCGGCTCTGCTACTTGGAGCTGACCTGAATCTTCTGAGTTCAGCTTTTATTCTGAGTTTTCAGTCCATGTTTGGCCTCGAATTATCTTTTCATTGGCACTTGTTCCCTCCTACACACACCAAAAACAACACATGTCGTGTAATAAAAAAGCAATTTGCTCATTACTTCTTGTTCTTCAAAATTATAACTAGAAATTTAACTATAATTTAATTGGACTGAAAGAAGAAAATAAAATAAAAAAATTTTGGGTTGCCTCCCATAAGCGCTGTCGTTAACGTCATTTAGTCAGACACAGATCTTCTTCACTAGTACCTCGTGGATACTTCACTGAATGGTCTGCAATCCGAACAGTTATTGTTGTAGGTCTCACTCCACTTACACCAATTCTATAAAACACATAAAAGAGCAATACTTTTATGCTTGCCCCCAAATCGCCCAATACTTGCTTGCATTCAAAATTTCCTATAGTGCAGGGAATAGTGAAGCTCCATGGATCTCTAGACTTCTGGGGGTGCCTTTAAGTGTATGGACTTTTTGTTTGAGGATCAACAATGACATCTGATGGTGTCTTTTCTGCAATGGGTTGGTCCTTAGTGACCTTCTTTCTCCGCACCAACTATCTCTCCCAATTTCTCATTGCTCTCAACAGCTTGTTGTGGTTCAAGTTCCTCAATCTTCTTACCACTCCTCACAACTGTGTCGCAAGGCAGATTTTCTTGAGGTATATTGATTATCATATCTATCAGTTCCCCTATTTGTGTTTCTAAATTTTTGAAGGACAACCTTGTCTCAGCCATAAACTGAGTTTAGGATTTGTTGAAAATGAGTATGGCTACCTACAACTCATTTAGATCTACCTGTGGAACCTGTGGGTCAGGCTGCTGTTGATAATTCTGCTGCCCCTGATAGTAGTCCATGCGCCCTTTTTTTAGATTAACTTTACCTACAAAATAAGAAAAATAACAAAAACTGATAAAACGATGCTCGCTTGTTCTTGGAGCAACCAAATTAGAAATAAAGTCAGATAAATAGATATTGACAATAAATTAATCCCCGGCAACGGCGCCAAAAACTTATTGCGATATTTTTCTATGCTGCTTACGCAAGTGTACGTATCGCTTAAGTAATAAAGATTTGTAAGATCGAGTTATCGTCCTCAGGGATTAACTTGTCAATTACCTATAGTCTGATTTTTAGTTTCTATTTGGTTATCGATAATTTGATGAGTTTATTAATCTAAGAATGCAGTAAATATATGGACAGTAATCACAAATTAGAGTCACGTACGGGAAAGATTAGGGATTCTCACCTTCATCAACTATTCATCCTATTATTTCATTAATACCTAGTCATCCTTCTTCTTCCTATTGAGATAGCATGTTAACTAACATGTTCTATAATCTGATTAGGACATATAAAAACTCAACCTTATGCAGAAACTTTTTATATTTCTATGATAAGTTTTACCACACGGGAGGATTAAGAAAAATAACCTTATTTACTACACAAGTATCGGGGTACTTTCGTCCACGATTTTAACCTATGTTTAAACAACTATAGCAAATTCAAATCTCCCTTTTCAAATCTCGATTTGAAATCATATAAGTTATGAGAATTAATAGTCATTTAATTATCATACAATCATCACAAGTTGAATAGATCTCAATAACATAAAAGAAGAAATTATACTATAACATTAATATCATAATGAGGGGTTCAAGCGAATCCGGCTTAAAACCCCTAACAAAGTAATTAGTTCATTATAAGAATTACAAACTAAAAATTCCATACATACGCTAATACTAAAGAACAAAGAAGAAATTGAATTGCAAGAATCCTTAAGCTTCAAATCTGTTTTCAAGAGGTGATTCTGGTCCCTGAATAATGAGCCAAGACATTCTATTTATAATTGTCCTAAAACCCTTTTCTGGTCTCTTAAGGATTTAGGTTTTTGACTCAAATTAGGCCCAATAATTCCCGCGTCGGCGTCGCGGCTCCTATCATGGTAGTTTCTTCGTCAGCTTATGGATATTGAGCGCCTCGACTCCATCATCTTTTGTCGCGACACTTGACACCAAGCGGCGCGGCGCTTGGCCATTTCTGTCCGGATTTTTCGCCAGATTTCTTCTATCTTCCCGGGACTCCTTTTCTGCTCTTTTCAACCCCCTTTTAGGTATTTTCTCCCTTTTTCGCCCTTATGACCGTTGTGACTCAAAAGAAGAAAAAAACTCTAACACTGTACGAAACACAAAGAAAAAGGGAAAAATATCAACTAAAAATGATTCAAAAAGTGTATATAAAATAGACTCAACACCTATTACACACATTCATTTAGGCTAATCAACATGGTCTTTAGTTTAATTAGCTTCCACTATTTTAACATACTTCTACGATCCCATGGTAGAATACCTATATTAATTTAAGGTCATAATGGGCCAAGATCCAAGCCTATGATATCTCCGCGTTTGATTTGGTTGAAAACTTCAATAACACATCGTGGTAGGTTCTAAACCAATTGCAAAACTTATTTGCAACTCTTGGTTGATAAAATATTATATTTAATCTTGCATCCTTATATTAGTCCGACACTTTGGCGCCAAGATTTGTCTAAGCAAGGTAACCCCATTACACGACTGTGTTTATGTATATAAGTAAATTTGGTCTTTGTGAGAAAATATTTTGGTGTAAATACCCACAAAGGTTTATCATCTACCTTTACATTTAAAACACATCTATGAAAGAGTCTGAGTCCTCGTAGACTTAGAGCAAATGCTTTGGCATAAATACTCGTATCGCCGAAAAGGATTTTTCACTCTAACAATTAAAATGGACGACGCGTTTTAATTTAAACTTGTATTTAAAATTTGGAGAACATTTCAGTTTCGGGGTTTTTAACCAAGATCAACACTTTGTGTCATATCCAACAGGCAAGATTTAAGATGGTTTGATCAATTACTGGGTGCCGCCTACCCATACAGTTATAGCGGACAATATGATAATAATCAAATGTACGCATTCAAACACTTAGCATATAGATCGTATATTATTCAATAATATACAATTAATAATAATCATGGGTTAACTTGTTTAAACTGTAAACTTAAATCTAATCCAAACAACCCCTTAAATATTTTCTGATTTTAAAACCGATTTCAGGGTATTTCTGTAAATTCCATATCTTCAGAATTTACAGTTTAGTCCCTCAAGAATTTAAAATTTTAATTTTGAACACCTTTAAATTCAAAAATCCAATTTTAATTTTCAGAAAATATTTCAGATTTCAGGGACCTGTCTGTAATTTTCAGAATTTAAATTAATTATAGACTCCATCCAAAGGACCAAAATTGTTTTTCAGAAACTTATTTTAATTACAAATTTGCCACAAAGGGCCAAATCTGCCTATTTGAAAAAAAAATCAGATTATGAAACTTTTAAAACTTCAGTTTCTGATTCTGGATTTTTTTTTAAATGGAGCCGCGGCCCTAATTGGGTGGCGCCGCTACGCCCTAGAGGCAGTGTCTCCCGGGTTCTTAATTTTTAATTAGGGGCGCGACGCTTCCACCATGGAGTCGCGACTCTAATTGTCCAGAGAGAAAAAAAATTAATTTAAGCTTTCAGGATGAACAGCGCTGCGACGCTCCATCGTGGAGTCGCGACACCGCCTTTAAAACCCTAGGTGGTGCCACGGCGCCCCCGTCTCAGAAATACAAAATCTACATTTCTGAAACCCTAAAACTGGTTCAGGGTCAAATTTGCAGATTCATCTTCGTTACCCTTCACTATCAAATAACATTTTCAGCGACCATCATCCAATCCCTTCTCGTTATTCACGTCAGTGCACCATGTTCACAATGAACCGGCTACGCACATTGACTTAGAAGAGTTAGACCAGAATGACTTCCTCTATTACATAATTGTTTCATAGTTTAGGAGACAATGATGATGTGCTCTGAAGATATTAGGTTTTCAAGCTTTAAAAGACATAAATTTTAGATTAAAACAAATTCTAACATATATTATTATCAATAATTACTATATGATTACACAAAATAGCCAAGGCTCTGATACCACTGATGAGATTTTGTTGGGTTCGTATACGCAGTGAAATTTAAAAAAAAATTATTTCAAGCGACGAACTGTATGATGATTATGTAGTAATGTAAAATATGTGTAAATACACACCATGTATATAACCGTAAAACTTTGATAGAATACTTACGGTTTGAAAATCTGGAGTCTTTTAGTAATTTCGAAGGTGCGCACCCAATTGATCTTCGATAGCAAGTTCCTAGAACTCCGATATATACCTCTTTCGAACATCTAGGAAATTCGGCAGAGGTTCGAGAGAGTTTAATTCTAGGTTTCTAAGACTTAGAATAAAATATGAATAATGTTGTATTGAATAATGAATAGAAGCCCTCTATTTATAGCGGCGTTTTAAACTCATTTTAAGTTTAAAATGCAGCTAGGGTTTCTCGTGGGCCAGACCCAGAAAATGAGGTGCAATGGGTCAGTCAGACTGACCCACTGCCTTGGCGGTGCCACAGGCCAAGTATGAGGCGTCGCGACCCCAAGGCGTCGCGGCCCCAAGGGGTCGCGACCCTATGTCTCAAGCGCTGTGGCCCTATGTCCCAGGTGCCACGACCCTCGACGTCCAGTGTGGTAAGTCATTTCATTTTCATTTTAATTAAATCTGAAATCCAATTTCAACTTAATTAAATAATCAATATTCATTCAAATGTCTCGATTATAAATCGAGCATTTATATTCTTTCATTACATCCTTAGATCGAAGGAACAAATTGACATAGTGTTACCCTACATGTCTTCATATATCGACACTAATCATATTAGGGTCTACACAGAACTCCTAGACGGCGCCGGAAGACGAACTCAATATGTGAAATATATCTACACGAATCCGGTAAACTGAACCTTTATGTGGGAAGATAAAATCATTTCATTCATGATGCACTAGATCAAGCTTAGGATTTTTCAAGTGTCTATCCAAATGGCTTGATCATTATATCTCATCTATATTGGTTGACAACAAGACCATATTCTAGATATGTCTACTACGTTAGCCAACGACTTAGTCAACCTATTATAACTGAGAAACTGAGTGCTCTCTCAAATATACATTCGAGGAATGAATCATAATCTTGGCTCAACTACCACCTTTAATCCACATCGTAATATATCCAATACAGGTTGTATCTCAACCTATAAGACATTTGAGCTTAGGACATGATCAAAGTATATTACTATGTAGACAAGGTGTGTATCGACTTCAAGTTTAAGGAAATCTATCTCCACACGCTAATCATACTTTAGACATGTATAACAAACAATATATCAGCAGGGTATACCAATACTTTCAAAGTATACATGTGTCTATCACAAGTATCCGTTACTCGTAGCAGGTGAGACATACTACATCCTCTAAGGATGTAATGCAGACCACATGTCGACTTATCAAATATCATCGATATCTCATTCTCGATGAGCATTAGTCGATGTTATTTTAAGAGTTACGTTATAATATTAATATCTCACACTATTTATAACAACTTAACCTCTGGGATGCATATTATAGAATATCATAAACAATCAACTAATAATTCAATAATTATAAATGCCAAAATATTAAGTTCATTAATAATAATACGAATGTGTATAAAGTACATTTGTCCTAATACAGATTATTTCTAGGACATACATAAACTTTCAAACAATTCGATTCTTAATTGCATTGCAATCTTATGCAGTCCATGCCACATTCTCTGGATATTGCCGTGAAGTACTGTACGATATTGCCGTGAAGTACTGTAAAAGGTGGATGTGCGCCTAATGCATAACATACTACAGCATTAAGTTAATACGCTACTTTAAAAATTAAATTCTTTTAGTTCAATATCAATTATAGAAGAGTCACCATGTTTTACAGGAGCTACATACTCCAATTTGAATTCAGCGTTTGATACATCAAAATTATCTCAGATTGCACCACTTCTTCCTCTTCGACTTTTGGGCACTATTGACCTGGTTACTCCCATCACTGGCTTGAGAATCTAGTGTTATTGACTGTCATCTTCTGCACTACTGTTACATTACTTCCGTAGCTGGTTTGTGCTTCAATTCTACTTACCGAATTCCCAATTGCATCCGTCTGCCCTAACTGAGAGGGGCTTCTACTTTTCCATTACTTTTCAAATTGCTTTGAGTTGTCGGAGTGCTCGCTGGTGTGTTCTTCACCTTATAGTTTTTAGGTTTTCTATATTTTCTAAAGTAAGGGTGCAACTTTTTTAGGTATAGTGTCTGCTAATTTTTGTTTATTTTTGATGTTTAGTGTAAATTTTTATTGCGATTTCCAGGATTGCATGGCATTTACTGGAGTTTCTGGTAATATTTTCTTTTCACAGTTCCTTCAAATTTAACAAATATAGTTTGTTAACTATTTGAGGAGACCAAAAGTGTACTATAATTTTGACAAATTTAAAGAACCAAAACTTCTTAATTGTATATTTAAGAAATTACTTTAAACTTATCCCAAACTTAAGGGGCTAGTTTTTTTAATTTCTCTAATCGGATCATCGAAAATATAGTTACAAGTAATTAACTATCCATAAAAAGTGAGATTATGAACCTGAAAAATAAAGCAAATTACTTAGTAGAACAAATTTAAACAAATTGATAGTCTAAATACTTTTTAATTACCAGTAATATTAAGTTAAATTCTAAACCCTTCTTTTCATAACATGCCTTCTGATCCCAAGTCGATCAACATACTGTGTATGTCCACGTGTCACCAAGACATAGGTTGGAAGATGAAAGAATTGGTATATATATATATATACATGTATATGCACATAAATCCATATACATGCTCCCCTTATTTGCTAGCACTATTATTCCAGCTTTGTGTGAGTACTGTATCTCTCTCTCTCTCTTCAATATAATTCCCATAGACATATAGCATCATTTTGTATAGTAGAGAGGAAAAAGAAGAAGAAGAAGAAGAAGTCATTAATATAATCAAGAAAAAAGAGGTTGTTTTGGCAGGAATATAATGGACTTGAATCTCAAAGAAACTGAGCTATGTTTGGGGCTACCTGGTGGTGGACAATTATTAAGAGATCAGAATATTAAGAAAAGAGGGTTTTCTGAAACTGTTGATCTCAAACTCAACCTTCAATCCACTGATTCTCCTGCCATGAAAAAGGATCAAAAAAAGAACAATCCTCCAAAGGAAACTTCTTGCAACAAGGACTCAGTTGAGCCACCAGCTAAGTGAGTCTCTTCTTCTTTACTAATATTCATGAAGTATTACCCCCCTCGTCTCATTTCATGTGTTTTAATTTGACTGATAAGAAGTTTAAAATATAAAGAACTGGTTTAAATCTTGTTATCTTTTAACTAAAGATTTATAGACTTACTAAAACATAGGATTGTGACATTCTTTTTTTTAAATAGATTTAAAAAGAGAGTGAGATAGATAAATTTAAAAAAGGGACACTATAAAATAAAAAAACTAGTGACCAAAAAGACGTCGCTATTCCGTTAATCGCATGCTACTTAGCGATAGTGGGAGTAATATTAATTTTCACTCACCAACTAAACATCGAAAACAAACACAATTTCCATGAAAAATGACTTCCACCTTACTAAAATTTAATTTCTTTATATAATTGCAGGGCTCAAGTGGTGGGTTGGCCACCAGTGAGATCTTACAGAAAGAATGTAATAGCTCAAAAAGGCAACAATAATGAAGAAAGTGACAAGGGAGGAAGCAGCAGCAGTGTAGCATTTGTGAAGGTGTCCATGGATGGTGCACCTTACCTTCGTAAGGTAGATTTGAAGATGTACAAAAGTTACCAACAACTTTCTGATTCTTTGACCAAGATGTTCAGCTCCTTTACTATGGGTATGTAACTCCTTAATAATTTTCTATAATTTCAGTATGAGTCTGATTAGATTAGCATCTGTGCACTGACAGTGTATAAAATTTAATATCATTAGGTTAAGATTAATTACAGACAGTAATACTAGTATGTGTATACACTTATGATATAAAAGATCTTTAACCACTAACGATTGTGATATCATATTTAATTAAAAGTCTCAAATTCAATCTCAAAAAATTGAATCCGTAGATAGAATGGAACTTTTTTGGCACAAATTTCAATTAATTAGTAATCCTCAAAGCAAATACTGAACATGGAATGGAAAATAAAATAATCTTTACATGATATGTCAGCGGATCAACATCATGCCTTTCTGGAATTCTTTCTATTTAGAGATCTTAAAATGAAAGTTGTGACGTCTACCTAAATACATGTATAAATTTTCAAGAAAATGTCATATCTGAGTATTACAAGTAACAGAAAAATCACACCAGATTCTCTCTTGATCATGTCCACTAATTAAAATTAAAGGAAAAAGTTAGATCTTAGTATCATGATATCATATGGGTGATACAGCCTAGCTTTTTAATATATGCATATAGTGCATCGATGTTAGTGTGTGATATATTTTAATATATAATGGTTAATTTGTTAAAATAACAATTCCACTTGTTAATTAATTATAGTATATGCAGGTTATTATGGGGCCCAAGGAATTATAGATTTTATGAATGAGAGGAAACTGATGGATCTCCTCAATAGTTCTGACTATGTACCTACCTATGAAGATAAGGATGGGGACTGGATGCTCGTGGGAGATGTACCTTGGGAGTAAGTTCATTTTATCATTTTTCTCCTTATTATAACCCAAGTAATTAAGTACCTTACCAATGAGTAAAATACTCTTAACTCAGGGGAAACTAATTAATCGAATTATGACTATGGCTAATTATTTGTGAAATTGTGATTTCTTTTTTCAGCATGTTTGTTGATTCATGCAAGCGTTTACGCATAATAAAAGGTTCGGAAGCTATTGGACTTGGTATGAGTTTTCCTTTCTTTTTCATTTTCAATTAAATTACTACCTCGCCTTTCATACTAATTTGCAACAAATGTTTCTATGGAACTCCGTAAAATATGGGATTTTTGATTGATTTAATTTCTTAAAATTACTAATATTTGAGATCATGTGATGTATTTTCCTGATTATTACTAATTAATATACAATAACAATAATTCAGTAAAATCTCATACTGTGGGTCTTGAAAGACTATTTTCGATAAATTTTTGGCACAAGGACCAGCAATTCAATTATCACTAATCAATATATTTTTTGAATATCAGCACCAAGAGCCATGGAGAAATGCAAGACCAGGAGCTGAACTCATGGAGACTCAAAAATGATGATGAAGCAGCTGTTAATTTCCATGTGTCTGTATTTTTTATTTGATAGTAGTATATGTAGATAATTCAAGAAAAACATCTTTGGACATTTGTAATTGTAATGTACAAGAAGCAATAAACAGAAACCCCTATTGTCTGGCTTGTTTATTACTTATGGGCTTTGTTTAATTATTGTCCCACAATTTTATTATTTTTTTATTTTCCTTTTTCTTTTTCTTTTTCTTGTTCCTGTCCTCGCTGTCACAGTGGTTGGGTGTTTTATTCTTTCATTTAAATGCTGTTTTTTCTTGGTAACCAGAATTTTCGTATCATGTATCTTGATTATTCTATAGACTATAATAATCAATACTTATTTTATGGAATTATTTATTATCATGAAGTCTACGTTTTGAGGGAACAAGGACATGTGCATTGCTGATGGGCACTCCGTTCCTGGCCAATTATTTAATGTTTTGTTTATTTAGTGCAATTTTAATAATGAATTTGGCCCTGTCCCGGACATTTTATTAAATTTTAATGTGGATATACGTTTAAAAAAATTGGAAAATGGGCATAAGTTAAATGATGATATTAAAGACGGGTATTGGTGCACTTCGCCCATTGCAGGCAATTCTTTCCTAAATGTCATAACAATTATTATCCAAATTAATGTTAAAGGCGAGAACGACCAAGTATTATAAATTGATTATAACGATATCGTAGAGATGTTAAACGGACTCATATATATAAAAGCAATCGACCACTCGCAGATAAATATATAGGGGGTTTGACTAAGCTTATAAGCTGGTTTAACTTTGATCAGCTTATAAGCACTTTTCGGCTTATCTCCTCGTTTAGTAAAAATAAAAGTGCTTATAAACCAAAAATAAGTCATAAGTCATAAGTTGGTCTCCCCTAACTTATTTTTTTGAGATTATAAAAACTTTTAGTTTGACCAAATTTTTTATTATTTTATCCCTAATATTATTTCTTAATCCTTGAAATAGCCTTATTTTAATAAAATCCTAACTCTCTATCACGTCACTTTCTCACCCTACGTCTTTAAAATTCAGTAGCTCTCATTTACCTACGATTAGAGGTGGCAGATGGATCGTTTGGGCTGAAGTTGTAGATGGGTCAATGTACAACTCGCCCAAAACTTACATGTGCTAATATGGACGGGTCAAGATGGGCTAAATGGTGGGTCATAACCCAAATTGTCCAACTTCACCCATTACTTTTACAAATTTAAAACTTACCTTCTATGATGCTATTTTATTTTGTATGATATTTGATTTTTCTATTTATTTTTAAAATAAGAATAATATTTTAAAGTTTTTTTTCATTTTTTAGAAACGCAAAAATAATATGAAATAAAAATTTGAGAATGAGGTGGGGTGAAAGAGGGTAGGTGTGGATAGGGGCTTACTAAGAAAAAAATTCATATTTTTTTATAAATTATTTATAAAAGTAAAAAAATATAAACTAGAAATTTTAGAATGGGGTGGGGATGGGGGGTAGGTGGGGTTAGGACAGAGGGGGGGATAAGAAAAAAATTCATATTTTTTTTATAAATTGTTTATAAAAGTAAGAAAATATAAAATAAAATTTGAGAATGTGGTAGGGCGGGTGTCACGCCCTTTTTCGACCGCGACATTTATTTTCTAAACTCCTGCTTAAAATGCAATGTTAGAAAAATAAATAATAAAATGCTAAAGTGTTAAAAATGCTTAAAAAATATTAAGAGATGCTTAAAAGGTGTTAAAATGCTTTAAAAGGTGCAAAGGATTAATTTTAAAGTAAAGGGTGCTAAAAGTGCAAAAATGCTAAGGGTATGCTAAGATGTTGCTAAAAGGTGCTAATAGTTTAAAAAAAGATGCTAAATGCTAAAGGGTTCACGGAGTCGCCACCTAATTAATTGGGTGAATTAGGACACCTAAATGTTCAACTAGTTTAAAGTAAAACATTAACTCCATTCTTTATGGTCTGCTAAACTTAGTGAGATTCTGGGTAAGGGTTCTTTATTAATCTAGAGGGAAGGGGTTAGGCACCCTCTAAGATCCGCTAACTTGCGGTTGTCCTGCCAAACCTAGGGTAATTGTTATATTTAAGAAAAAATGCAAAAAGCTCCTCTTGCTTAATAAAATGTTAGGAAATAAAATAAATGCTAAAATGTTAAAATGTTTAAAGGTGCTTAAGTCTAAAAAGGGCAAAAGGTGCTATATGCAAAAGAATGCTAGGAGGTGCTAAAATATTAAGGGTTAAAGATGCTTAACAAGGGTGCTAAAATGTTAATTTTAAAAAAGGGGCTTAAAGATGTTAAAAAGGGTGCTAAATGCTAAAATGCTAAAGTGCTAGAAATGCCAAGGGGTGATTAAAAGTGCTACAAGGGCTAGAAATGCTAAAGAATGCTAAGAGGGTGTTTTATGGACTAATTATGTGTTCAGGCAACGGTTATTTACGGACTAATTATGTATACTGCTAGCTAAATTAATCTTGCTTAACCTGCGTACGATATTATATAAGAGGTGCTTTAAGACGATTCTTGAGAGTTTAGGAAGAAATCTGTTATGGATTTTAATAAGGAACAAAATGTTGATTTTATGATGCAAATTAAATCATTCAAATTATTTTTGCAGAATTTAGACATGCCTAATAGTCCTAAAAGACAAATAAAGTAGAAGTGCGTTTCTAAGTTTAAATTACCTTCCCATCTCATATGTTCAAAGGCTAATTGCTAGAAGTTCTCCTATTAATTACAAAATTAAATAATAAAATTACAATAAACAAATAAAGGCATAAAATGAGACAAGAAAGTTAAGAGAGTGAAGGGATTGGAGCGGATGACTCCGTCCTATTTGTTTTTCTAGGAGTTTCTGAATCGGGAATGCGAACGCGGATGCGGGTTGCCATTTGAAATGGCTTGCGATGAGTCTCGCCGTGAGACTCTTCATTTTGCTCCGATGCGTGCCATGTAAAAATAAAGAAAGATAAGGATTAGTACATATCCCAAAAATTAAATAACAAACAAGCACTTTGACATATAGTTTGTATTTGAGCAAG
Source organism: Przewalskia tangutica (assembly GCA_029844215.1). Classification (NCBI taxonomy): domain Eukaryota; kingdom Viridiplantae; phylum Streptophyta; class Magnoliopsida; order Solanales; family Solanaceae; genus Przewalskia; species Przewalskia tangutica. Next base: position 31,840,266 of record CM056723.1, read on the forward strand.
TATGCACAGTATCTATGTTCGATTTACTTTGAAATGCATCATGACAAACTCTACTGAATTCTGTAAGCAAACAGAGCCAAATCTCGGTTACAGAAGGACAAGCATACTTTAGATAAGAGGTACTAATCATTTATAAAAAAAATAGGCAAGAATAGATTTACCCATAAATCTGTTCTTTTCAAACAAGCAGGCATGTCCTAAAAATCAACCTAAATACTTAACAAACAGGTATGCAGCCAGTTTAATAAACCAAAAAAAAATTATTCAAATGGCTAATTAAGGGGGTCATTTTGATATGCAAAGTCATTCGGGCTTAAGCTTATCTATGCGCAACCATGTTTATGCATCTGATCAAGTACTTTTGTGAGCCCAAATTAACTATGAAACAAAGATCACACAAATATGTTTATGTGGATAATCAGATTTCCAAGCATTTTGACACAACAGAAGCTCTTAAACAAAGTACATACGTTTTAACATGTTCTTATATAATATATAGAAAGCATTTCAGTGATTTAAACATACATAATGGCCAATAAAACATCGAAGAAATGCATTCAAACATATGAAACCGTTTGCGAATTGTATGACCTTAGAACTCTTCCCCTGCTCGAGTTTCTTTGTCCCAAACAAATAAAGTAGGTGACTTAACATACCGATACTTATTCGAAACATCTCAATGGTCAGTCAAATATTTCAGACGTTACCAAATGCAGACACAGTCATATAACAGCCATTAAACATGTCTTTAAACTAAGCAAAAACTGTATATCAGCCTAAAATTCCCGACTAGAATGCTTCAACAATTAATACCCTGGACCCAATCAGTAACCGATCTGCTCAATCAAGCATACAAACATGCCATGAATGCCAGTATTAACATAAACACCTTAACAATCACAATCCCGAAGATTAAGAACAATCAACATTAGCTTAAACAGGTTTGGCAATCAACTCAATAAACATAAATAGTCGCCGACATCAGCCCAACACACATTTAACAGTCGTTCAAACACATACTGTATATATTAAGGTTAAACGAAATCTAAGACTATGAGGATAGGATATTACCGGCAATAACCGAGACAACAGATCAAGTCGTCGACTCGCCGGATTTCGGTTTTGCGATACGAATGAAAGCGGCGAAGTTTTATTCGCGATTGATCGATATTTGAAAGAAAAGGTTTCAAATCCTCGTTGTCACGCTAATTATCCGGAGGTCGGGTCCCTAACCCCGATGTTTTCTTCAGCCGTTATGTCGACTATGCTCTTCAAATAAGCCTTACTTGCCCCGTCTCTCGTGTTCATTTGCTCCGCTGCATGCGTGAAGACGATTGCCGCCTCACTGAGCTCCGCCTTCTGTGCTCTGCCCTGCTCTTCCCTCTGTTCGACTCCTATCTACCCTGAATCGATGCTATGGATCTCCTGTTTCTGCCCTATTGTCTCTGTGTTCGACTCGTTCCCCCCATCGATGCCTATTGCATGTGCTTATATAGCCATGGTTTGGGTTCCTTATTAGGTAAACAATTAGGGCTGAGATTCTTATGCTTGATTCGATGAGATTTGTGCTGACTTTAGTGCGATTTTGTGTACGAATCTTGGCGATTTAGTGCTGATTTTATGGTAAGAAATCGTGGGCTGGGTGTGCATGGGTAAGGAAAGGGTTCGATTCGCCGGATTCTCAGGCGAGAATCACGGCAGGGAAGGTGCGGCGATGGCTGCTGGTTTCTAGTTCTAGGTTTAGGTTTGTTCTGGGGGCTGCGTTTTGGACGATGGGATAAGAGAGAGGCTGAGGGCTTATGGGCTGTTGAACGTTTAAAGGGGCAAGGGCGTGGGCCGGGTCGACGGGATTGGGCTGCGTTGGGTGTGGGCTGTGGGTCGCGGGTAATTTAAGTGGGGAGTGGGCTGGGTAGTTAAATTAGGGTATTAGTTTTAGGTTAGTGTTATAATTGAGTATTTAATTTTAGGTGCTTAATTAGTGGTAAATTAATTAATTAATTGTGATTAATTATTTTAGGTGCTTTGTTAATCTAATTTTGAGTTTAAAATTATTACAAAATAAAGACGGGCGTGCTATTTAATTAGTGTTTAATGTTTATAATGTGATGTCATTATTAAGACTTATTAAATAAAAATTAGGACTTCTTAATTCTTTTATGAATGCTATTATTAAAACGCGTGTGTTAGATTATTATTTTATGTATTTATTATTTATTATTAAGAATTATGACAGGGCTTAAAATTAATAAGTATGGGCGCGAAACTCTAAGTACGTAATTTTCTACGTGAGATGCGGTTCTATCATGAAATTGCTTATTTATGCATGTATTAATGTATTATTGTTGCATTTTATTATAAGAAATCATAAAAAAATATTTTGCAAAATTAGTGTAATTTTATAGCTACTGTCTGGACGAGAGGGTCAAAATTGGGTGTCAACAGCGGGAAGGTGGGGTAGGTGGAGGTACGATTTTTCTTTTTATATTTTTAATATTTTTTTTATAAAAGTAACAAAAATATGAAATAGAAATTATAGAATGGGGTGGGGGTGCGTGGGGGTAGGTAAGAAGAAATTCCATATTTTTATAAAAGTAAAAAAAATATGAAATAGAACTTTGAGGATGGGGTGGAAGGGTTAGGTGTGGGTAGGGTGGAGGGGGTACGTGTGGGTATGGGTAAGAAAAAAATTCATATTTTTATAAATTATTTATAAAATAAAAAATATATAAAATATAAAATTGAGATTGGGGTAGGGGTAGGGGGAGGTAAGAAAATTTCATTTTTTTTTATAAAAGTAACAAAAAAATATGATATAGAAATTTGAGGATGGGGTGGAGGGGATAGGTGTGGGTAGGGCGGGGGGTGAGAGTGAAGGTAAGAAAAAAATCATATTTATTATAAATTTTTATAAACATAAAAATAGAAATTTGAGAATGTGGTAGGCCCGGGGGTAGGGCGGGAGGTGGGGGTAGGTAAGAAATTTGAGGAGGGGTAGGGCATGGGGTGGAGGGGGTAGGGGGGAGGAGGTAAGAAAAAAAATCATATTTTTAATAATATTTTTATAAAAATAAAAAAATATGAAACTGAAGACTTGGGTAAACAATAGAATAGTAGATGAGTTATTTTGGGCTAATGTAATGGATTGATTTGAGCTGTTCAAGATGAATGAGTTAAGTTGAGTTAGCTCAAACTTAGCTCATTTAATAGGAGCAAATTGCCAAACTACTCCTATTTTAAAAAATAATTCTCAAAATACTTTTCTTTCAAAACTAATTTCCATTTTACTATCATCTTGCCACGCGGACTGCCACGTGTATTGCCACGTAGATTTACTATCAAAATTAATTTCCAAAATTTTATTTGCCTTTTCTATTTTTATTTTTTAAAATTATAAACCCAACAACTAAATAAACCCTTCTACCTTCTCAACCCTATTCAATCATATTCAACCCTATTCATATCACCAATTCATGACGTCAATTCCTAATTTACTCACCCTGTTAAACCAAACAGGAAGCAATCTAGATATCGTAGTTTCTTTCGTCTGTGTTTTCTCTTTCTTTTAAAACCTGTAGCAAAATTTTGAATGTGTTCAGTTTGAATTGCCAGATCATAAGCAGCATTGACCATGGATTTTGTGCTCTATGCCTATGTCCATTTGCTGAGAAGGAACTTTTAATCATAATTTTATAATTTCATTTCTTTAATACTTCACAGTTGATTTTAACCAAGACTGCTTCACTGTAATAGCCTTGTTATTGATTTTTCTTTTCTAAAATTGATCCTCAAAGGCAATCAAACTGAGTTAAACTTTTTGATTTCATATTTGAACAATCTTTAACCTCTTAATACAGAACCCATAAAATTTCTACTCTAGATCTTGCTCACCGGTTCACACTTCTAGATTTTCTTAAGTGGTATTAAATCTTTTGTATGGAGCAACTTTTTCACCGGTTCGCACTTCTAAATTTAATTTTGATAGTAAATCTACGTGGCAATACACGTGGCAAGATGATAGTAAAATGAGAATTAGTTTTGAAAGAAGAGTATTTTGGGAATTATTTTTTAAAATAGGAGTATTTTGGCAATTTGATCCATTTAATAGTATGTCTCTGAGCAGATCATTTGGGTTTGGGTCCAATTTGTCACCCCTACCTTAGTTAAAACATACGAGAATTTGAACCCAATAGTTCTTCTTTTAGGCTTGTGCTACTGAAAACTGCAAAAACTCAAGAATATGTTATACTAACGAACTTTAGTATAATTATTAACTATTTTATTATAGCTTATGATTGTAATTTAGCCTATCATAAAATAAATTATATTCATAAGAAATAATTTTATCTAAACAATTTTGTATTAAAAATAAAATGAGGCATAAATTATTTTGTGTTTTAATTAATTTGAAATTTAAAACCTTATAAAATAATATTTTTATTAGTGTAAACAACTTTAAGGATATTTAAATCATTTTAACAAAAAAATGCTTATCATCATTTTTTGCCAAACACTTTAGCAGCTTATATAAGCCAAACTGGCTTATATAATTTAATTTTGCCTGAATCTCTGAATACGAAAGATCGTTATCGAATAGGAATAAAGAGGCTATAGCTCTTATATAAAAGATATATTTTAAAAATCATAGTGTATTGAGACACTCATTAAGAAAAGAGTTTAAATTTCGTGTGCTAACTTGTGTAAAAAAAAATTACAAATATAATACTTATTAGGTAATTATAAGTATATTTCTATAATAACCTGATAAAGATAGTCATTAATCATTTGATAACAATAATCATAAGGGTTATTGGACTAAATTATTCTTTTGTTTCTAGTTCCTTAAGACAAAATTACCCTCGTATATTATGGCTTACGGTAGATGGGTAATAGTCTCCCAAGATAAAACGACAGTACTTTCTCAAACACAAGCCAAATGCTTGAGAAACTTTGCAGAAGAAACAAGAACAAAAGATTGATAGAATAAGAAGAATAGTTCTTCAAAGTTTCAGATTTTGTAGTTGTAGTGAAGTGTTTTAAAATCTGATTTTGAAGCCTCTATTTATAGGTGCAAGATTGTGGATCACAAGACATGTGAATGCCTTAAATGAGGTGCATAGATCTTGCCAAAGGGCATCTTGATCTTATCAAAAGGCACCTAGATCATGCCAAGGGTTGGATGATCTTTGGCCCTTCAAGTAGGCACTGCGGCCCAAAATCGGCCGAACCGAAATTTCGAGCTACTGGACAAGAGGCACTGCGGTCCCTGCCAGAGGCACCGCGGTGCTTGAAGCACCTCGGTCCTTGGTCAGGTGGCACCGCGGTGCTTGAAGCACCGTGGTCCTTGGCCAGGTGGCACCGCGGTGCTGCCCCCTTTTTGGCTCGGTGCCGCAGTGCTTTTTCTCGAGGCTCCGCGGTTCTTCCCCATTTTCCGTATTTTGCACATTTCTTTTTTTCTTATACCATCGTGGGAGATACATTAATTTGGCAAATTAATCGTTCATCCTTACCTAACTTAAGAACACTTTAACATGTGTACCAACATCTCTTTCACTTCGTGAAATTTAGCTAGACGTTGTACGACGTATGCATGTGTTTGGAAAACGTATTTCCGACATGTGGGACCCTTTGTGTTCAAGTCATTAAGAACGGGATAAACTCGATTCCACTAGGTAATATTTCCAACATAGTCCTCATATATTCTCGAAAGTAGTATCTATTTCCCAAGATACTGTCATCTTCTTCTGTAGCATTTGTACCGCATTATTTGCGTCTGATAGTTATAGTTTCACGATGAAACATATTAGATGTATTATTCAAAACTGATGAAGGTTGCAAAACTTCGTCATATTCACATAAGTCAAATAAAGCCTTTTTAATTATATCATTCTGATCATATGTATCACTGTTAAAACATAAAGAGTTTCTAGCTTTCCACATTTGTCACAACATAAAAACACTTAATTTAGTAGCCCAAGAAAATCAGGGTACTGGCATGTATTGAGGAATAAATCATTTCACCAGCTTGCAAAGTTCACAATATTTTCTACATTAGGCCAGTTGATAGGAGCCACCTTCCAAACTAACTGAGCTTTAACATATGGTCAATAGTTTCTGTTTCTAAACCACAAACCTTACAAACCCCACAAATATGATTCAATCTCTTAGGAATATTTGCATTAACAGGTAAAACATTAAGAATGCATTTTCTAAGAAAATGTTTGTATTTGTTTTTTATTTTTAATGACCACAAAACATTTCAGAAAGATTTTGAAAAGGAATGACAACTAGCTTGAGGCTTTCAATACTAATATCAGTACATTTTGCAAGATCTTTCGCTAAATGGTAACCGAATGAGACTTACCTGAATTTGTATAATGCAAAATGATTTTATCATAAGTTTCGGTGATAGATATGGGGATGGACAAAATAAGAAATGATATCATTAGGACAAAAGTGATTATGAAGGTCCTTGTTCCATGTATGGTTTTGTTGATCAATAAGATCTTTAACCCTCAATTGAAAATTTACTTGTGTTTGTCCTTGTAGGGGTTTAAAACCATTCGAATTGGGAATTCATGGATCAGTCCAAACCTTAACATTTTTCCCATCTCCTACTCTCCACCTACTTTCTTTTTTCAGTAAATCTCTTCCCCAAATAATGCTTTTTCAAATTCAAGAACTCGATGAGGGACACCCTGCATTTAGGAAAGAAGTATTCTAAAAATATTTATTTTTTAGCATTTTGTGAAGTAAAGAATCTCCTTGGGATAAAATTCTCCATGCAAGCTTCAAACAATAGATATTAATTGACTAATAATACTAGGATTCTTCACTTTTGGGATTAAAGTAATAAGAGTTTGATTCCAAGAAGGTAAGAGATATCCTGAATGAAATAAGTTTTCAATGGCAGCAATGATATCAGTGGAGAGGATGTTCCAATAATTTTTAAAAAAGAAGGGTGTCATTCCATCTGCCCCGGAGCTTTTAAGGGATGCATATCGAAAATGGCATGTTTCACTTCTTCATCACTCACCTCTCTAATGAGACTTTGGATTATGAAATCATCAACTAATGGAGGAATTAAGTTCAAAATAGGATCAAGATTTGTTGGGCTAAAAGTAGTGAATAAATTTGTATAAAAATCCTCAACTTCTCTAATAATATCACCTTGTTCTAACACCCAATTTACTTTAGCCAAACGAAACCCTTTAATGCTACTACATTTGCGTCTCTGAATAGTTTGTATGTGAAAAAAGAAGAAGTATTTTTATCCTCTTCTTGAAGCCACAAAGCTCTAGATTTTTTGTGGTTTAACTGACTGACGTGGTTTGCAGGCTATTGCGTCAGTCAGGTTTACTCATACTTGACTTCGAAAGAAGAATGGCGCGGTTCCTTCACAAAAAAAAAAAAAACTCTAGATTTTTGTTTTCTTCGTCTTTGTAAGCTTACCCTAGCTAACTCTTTCCTTAAAATCCAAACCTTATGTATATCAAAGTTATTAGGATCATTCTTTAGCTTTTTAATTTGATTTTTGATACAAATTATTCTCTTTTTCGAGTTTCCTTTTTCCCCTCTCAACCAAGCCATCAGCGACAATCTACATCTTTTTGATTTAAAACTAACTTTAGATTGTTCAAAGCACTCTAATTGTTCATGCCAAGACCTTTAATTGCCACTAAATTATTAACAGCATCCTTTTCACTCCACCTTTTATCAAAATAGAAACGACGTTTTTTTTCTTATAGGGCTAGGTTCGGTATTTAGTAATAAAGCAGAATGATCTGAAGCCTCAGTATTTAAATGAGTTACTTGTGCCAAGTGAAACCCTAGTCGCCATTCCGATGACACAATGACCCTATCTAATCTCTCCTGAATAATTTCATCATTTTCCCTAAAACACCATCAAGTCCAGGGCTTCCCTTAAATCCTAAATGACTATGTTACCACATATATAGTCATTCTATTTAATACAATATAGCTATTGTAAAAAAAAGAGACTATTTTTATTGAACTTCTACACTTAGGAGAAATGTATGTTTGGAACACATTTAAAAGATGAGAAAGTAGATCTTCTTTCTTCATATTTGTCAATTGCCATGTAGAAATATTGATCTTCATATTCATATTCATATTAATGATAAAGCGCATTGATTTAAGAAAGTCTCTATTTCTATTTTTTTTTCTTTAGTTAATTGTCCTTTTAAGGCTTCTAGTAATTCTGGTTTTACAGTAGATAGAAGGATTTTTTCATATTGAGAAATTCTGTCTAGTGGCATTCGATCACGTAATCCATCGATACCGTGATAAATGACTAGAATTTGTTTTTCAATTGGCGCAGTGCATATTGTGGTTGTTTGGATTTCATCACCCTTGCACCTCTATTGAGTAATGCCCGAGTCGCAGATCAAGGTCCGAGCCAAATTGAGCAAGGGCGGCCACTTCGCGATATTGTGCCAATTCGATTTTGAACTACCGCAGACTTGTTTCATAGTTTTCAACCGAAGCAGACCGACGCGATCGATGATAAGCCGACGTTAATAGCGGTCTAATTCCGCGATAAAAGAGCTCGTTTCCAAACAGATTTGTCCATCGCATAGGGATCACATTGGTGGGAATATAGCCGATACGTCTCGAACGTGTTTCAACGACGTGCGCCGCTGCTACTGCGCTACCGTCCGTCCGATCGCTTAGCCGCTCTTTCTAAGAGACGGAATGTAAATAGAAAACATCCTCGGAAAGCCTCACGACCGGTGGTCGGCGTAGAATAATAATGACATTTGTCGATATGCTACCGCTTTACTAAGATCATCATAGATTATTAATGCGTGCATTCCATTATCGCGAAATATTCCCCATGGCACACCTGAATATGGGGCCAAAATTGTAGAGCAGGATCCGGCGGTGGTCGCTACAAGAATAGAATATTCCAAAGCATTCGCTTCTGAAAGAATTTGAACTAATTGTGCCACAGTTGAGCGTTTCTGTCCAATCGCTACATAGACACAATACAATGTCTCATCCATTTACAAATATTTTGTAGTTGTTATGCAATTTTGTGTTCAACTTCTTCTCATGTAGAATTAAATATGAACGAACTGCAAGAAGACAAAGAGTTAAAAACATGTAACTTTTAATTCATCTTTTTCACTTTGACTTTGAAAGTTATTGTGTGTAAATACATTAAATAGAGAAAGAAGACCTTCTAATCATTCATTTTTCCTAAAAGTCTTCCTCATTTAATATTTTTAAAACATGGTGAAATTAATTATAATTAAGAGAATTAAGAAGTGACTTTTGAGTTTTTTAACATAGCACATATATAAATGGGGGAAATAGAAAAAATGCTCAAAAAATGAAGGAAAAGGATAATTGTTCTTGGCCAGAGAGGGGAAAAGATATATTACCATAGCTATTTTTCGCAAATATTGAAAAAAGAAAGTTCATAAATCAGTAATATTCTTGCAATTCCTAAATAAATTAAAGAGTATATAAAGAGAATGAAGAAAAATAAATAAAATAGCAACATACCTAGTATCAAATGTCATTTTCGGTGAAGATCGCGGAGGTTTGGCGCAAGAGATAAACGTGATTTTTTTGTGGAGCACCTAAATTGAGAATTTTGAAGGTAAATGTGTAAAATCTAAGAAAAATGAAAAATGAAAATCCTTATCAATAAATGGTGCCATATCATCTTTCCAAAAATATCACTTATTCTTATGAAATAATTAGAATGTTCATGTCAACAATAAAAGAAAAGAAAAAAGATAATTGTGTTTTTTGGTCAAAGAAAAATGTCATGTTACTTTCCTTTGCCTAGCTTATAATATATATGGATATAGATGGTAGTAGATTTTTCTAGAATTATTTAGTCCGTCAATCAAAATTATCTAACCAATAAAGTCTATCTATTTTAATTTTTATATATTAAGGAGTACAAATATAAAATTTCTAGACTAAACTAAAAGGTATCATGACCATATTCAATAATTTTGTGTCACGAACAAACTGAAAAAGAAGATCAACAATAGAAGTTCGGTAACATAATAATTTAAAGGGTGAAAATAAATATTCTAAAAGATATTCATATAATAAAAGTACCATGACACCCACTCACTTGCTAAAATAAATATTTGTGTACCTGACATGAGAACAACTTCTTCTCCTTCAATATTTTCTTCATTTTGTGCTTTTGATCTCCTCGTTAGTTCTACAATTTGTGTTTTTGATCTCCTCATCCATTCTACAACGAACAAACTGAAAAAAAAAGATCAATAATAAAAGTTCTATAACATAATAATTTAAAGAAAAATAAATAAATATTCTAAAAGATAATCATGTAATAAAGTACCAAGACACTCACTCACTTGCTAAAATAAGTATTTGAGTAAAGGGGAATAACTCCTTCTCCATCAACATTTTTTTCATTTTGTGTTTTTGATCTCCTTCTTAGTTCTACAATTTTGTGCTTTTGATCTCTTCATCTATTCTACAATACTCTCCATTTATTGGGATGAGAATACTATGTTGGTGTGATTTTAATTAGGTGTCATAACTTATAAATTAAATTAGAAATTATGAAATTAATTACTAATATCAATTAAGAGTAGCAGTTATTAAGATGTGGGAGTTATGGAGATGACTTTTTAAATTAAAATAATTAAAAATGATATAAAATTCAAAACAAAAAATCTCCTCATCTATTCTACAATACTCTCTATTTATTGAGATGAGAATACCATGTTGGTGTGATTTTAATTAGCTGTCATAACTTGTACATTAAATTAGCAATTATAAAATTAATTATTAATACTAATTAAGAGTATAAGTTATGAAGATGAAGGGGGTGAGTTATGGAGATGACTTTTTAAATTAAAATAATTAAAATGATATAAAAGATTAAAAAAAAATAGAATCCTTGGCCAGATAGTTGCCATATTGATATATTCCATCAAGAGAAAAAAGAAGAAAGTCGACCACATAGAGGGGGCGAACCGAATAACTCAGCTTTTCGGAGCTTTCGGCAGAAGTTCTACGGATCAGATAAATGGCCCATCTACATCCCAACCCCTCGTCTGGCAAGTTGGCAGCAAGCACTTCCACGGTTCCACCCCTCTTTGTGTGGTAAAGCTTCTGAAAGTCTATTAGTTGTATTAGTAAAAAACTTAGTTAAGAATTGTCTATTTCTAACTTTATATTATATATAAATTTATCAAAATTAGTTATAAGTTGAATAACTTTAAAAATTGAATATAACTTAAATAGAGAGGTAAAACTAAAAACTAGAAACTGGGTGGAATTTCTACCTTTGATCTTCTCACTAGTTACTAATTGTTGGTTGTTTAGTTATGTTAAATATACACAAGATACACGTGTATATTATGTGTATATTCGGCAATATTGGTTCTCGGCTTAAGCCCCCACGATTTGGGCTGAATTGTTTTGTATACATTGTATATTAGTTTTGTACTCTTACCATAATTGTATAGTTAGTCTCCAAATAGAATAGGGTTTTAGATGTAAAATTTTCCTATTTTTTTAAAATATGTAACATGTATATACACCCCTTTCATTAATGAGAATAATCAAGGGATTATTTCTTTCATGGTATCAAAAGTCTAGGTTATTTTTTCCTTGCTTCCACTACTCTCTATTTCTCAATTTCCGTGACTAAAATTCTTCCCTTGGTCCTTTTTGAAGATTTTAGGGACAGTCTCAGCGTTCGAAGACCGCCCGCTATGCGGGTGTGTGTTAAATATACACATAATATACACAAGATACACGTGTATATTATGTGTATATTCGGCAATGTTGGTTCTCGGGTTAAGCCCCCACGGTTTTGGGCTGAATTGTTTTGTATACATTGTATATTAGTTTTGTACTCTTACCATAATTGTATAGTTAGTCTCCAAATAGAATAGGATTTTAGATGTAAAATAGGAAAAAAAAAATCTTATTATGGAAATATGTAACTTGTGATAGAAAAATTCATGTTAATGTACAAAACTAATATACACTGCGTTAGTTAAATAGGAGAAGGATCCGCTCTAGTACAATTGTGTCTAATAATCCTCAATGGGGAATAGATGTAAGACAAATCGATGATCTAGAGAAACATTGAGGGCTTGGATCATTTCTGTTAAATGTACACATAAGATATATTATACTATTTTATTTGGAGACTAACTGTATAATTATGATAAGAGTACAAGACTAATTAATGTATAAGACTAATATACAATATATACAAAACAATTCAGCCCAAACCGTGGGGGCTTAAGCCGAGAACCAATATTGCCGAATATGCACGTGTATCTTATGTATATTATGTGTGTATTTAACAATTTCGAATAGTGTAAGTTCACCCAAATTGATTTGGACATCACGGTTAATTAAGAAATGATTGTACAATCGATCGGCTTTTGAAGAACTTCTAATTTAAACCAGAAAAAAAAAGTTGTTGCTCTATTCAGCTTTTGCGAATTGAAGCAAACACTTATTTTGCTCGATTTTCAATTTTTACAATTGCAGTTTTGAGCTCTTGCTGAAGAGTGGACCTTGAAGGTAACAAAACCATGTCTTTCCAGACAGAAGCGGACTGGGACAATACATCATCTTCCTCGTGCAACTCATAAATGGATTCTGCTTCTTCCTTCACATTTTTTACCATTTCCAAACATTTGATGTCCTCTGGTTCCACCAATATTTTATTGTCTCCATCTTTCCATGCTATTAACTGCATTTTCCACAAAAAAGTTAAAGAAAAAAAAAGAGAGATTTAATAGCGTTTTGGTGAAATTTTTTAGTACTAAGGTGGATAATAATGTAGAAATGTTGGTCAAAATTAGAACTGCCATGTAATTTTTTAGTACTAACTTCCTTCTATAAGTGATGGAAGTTATTTTCCCTTTTAGATAAAAAAAAGTACTCATAAGAGTATTTTTGTGAAAAATGACTTTCGCCGTACCAAATATATTATTATCGACATAATAAACAAGCTTGATGTTTGCTCGGCAGTTGATCTTATTAGAATTGAACGATTTAATTATGATTGGGATAAGAATCTTACCGATGGTTTTGAGGCGCCTATGGTATTAGTGCAGTATAGCCTGGCGTTATCAACAAGATCACAGTACTTAGGAAATGCGTTTGCAAATCTCTTGTGAGATCTCAATTGGGACTTCACTCTAACTGCCCTCCCTGTTGCTAGAGCTCGCCTGCATAGAAATTATTTCAAGAATATAAGATAAACTCCTAAAATAGAAATTTCAAATTGTCAGTTCTTGAAAAATAAATTCATAACAATTTGATTTTAGTTAAAGAATATATTCTAGACATAGTGTCCAGTTGACTTGGCCTGTTTCCAAAGTTAAGTTGGCAAATTCTTCAGTTACCAACAAAACGATAATAAAAAACAACAACCACGCTTCAATTCCAAGTAAGTTTGGAATCAGTTATATAAATCTTCATTGTCTGTGTCGCACCATTTAATCGTATCTCAGTCCAACTAACATTATGAAATTTACTCCTTGAATATAAAGGTTTAGAAAACTACTAAGGGATGTTTAACAAACTACATGTAGTAGAGTAATTTATACCTGATTCCTCTAACAACAGCAAGGTAAGGATCACATACAACTCCAACCAATTCTATTCGGTAAGGTTTACCGATCTTAGCAGCTTCTTCTCCTTGTTTCTGTTCAATCTGTTCCCAATAATTTTCAGTAACAGTGCCATCCTCTGCAACCTTGTAACCATCCCCCATTCGATATCGATGTTTGTGTACGTTTCTTGCCATGGTTATGGTCTGCTCAACAAATGGCTCCCATGATAAGGTTCCATCCATTATAACGTCGCGCCCTTCGTTTAGAGCTGTGACTAGGAGGGAAGATGCTGCATCTGTTGAATTTTGATGTACCTGTAATGTATATATTTTGAGCAATTTCTTGTGACCGTCCTTTTTTATTGGGATATATACTATTAACCATACGTTTGCATAAGTAGAAGTATTAATTGTTACCAATTCTGCAGTTTGAAGCATGTCATGATGATGACCTCTTAAGCTAAGGGCTCTGTAAATTACATCAGTCTCCTTGAAAGCATCTGCCTCTACCACCACTGCATTTGCAGCTGCTTCGGACCAAAATGACCTGCCATACATTGTTGTCCAATTTTAACTTCAACTAAAGCGCAGATCGATGCACAAAACATATTAACATAATCTAGCCAAATAAAGAAATGCTCACATATCTTTAAAAAAATCAATTTTGGTTCAACTTCAATAACAAAATGATTTTTTGATAAGTATATAGATACAATTTTGACATCCGTCTACTCGTTAATAATAAATCTAAGTTATATAAGCACATAACGTACACATTTTATCTTATTAGTGTAGTTTAAGCTATTATAATAGGTTAGTTATCATTTTTATTAAGTTACTTGATTAATGCTTGTCATGAAAATTTAGCTACAATCACTACTAAAAAATCTCTATTTTTCCACTGAATTTCTCACTGAAAAATGTTCAGTAGCTATTTTCCACTGAATGTCGATGGAAAAAACATAAATAGTAGTATTCTCACACTGAAAATTAAGAAATTTCTCAGCGTTTCAATGAGAACTTGTTTTTCACCATGCGTTTTTCCAATGAGCTAGTTCGGTGGAAATGAGATGAGAAAATCATGTTTTATAGCATAAATTTTTTAGTGAATGTCGGTGAAAAAAACCTATATTTCTAATAGTGAATTACCTTACAAGTGATTTTAATTATATAAATATTTTTATATTATCAGTACAAAAAATCTTTATTGGGTATTGTTGGGTTGACACACAATAATAAACATGGACATATAGGAATGAAACTCGAGAAGTAGGTGAGATGAAATTTACTGTTTAAGGATGTCTTTAAGGACAGTGCTTTTGCCAGCTCCCATTCCACCACCCATGAGGAGAAGCACTGGACTTCTTTGACTGTGAGCCACTGGCACCATCACGTCCGTACATTTGGCCACTGTTCCAATCGCCTTCATCTCCTCCACCAGCGTAGAAAATACTCTTGTCACTTTCAAATCCTTTGTTATCTTCTCAAATCTCTGCTTCCTATAATTAAAATCTCCCATCAATATTAGTCAATAATTAACCAGTGGAATTCTAAGACTTTATAACTTTTTATCTCAAACTAATGAGTACGTTTGCTTTGATTTTCACATTGTTTTTTAGAAGAACTATAAATACACACACAAGCACAATGATGTCAAATAGCATTACTTGGTGAAAGTGTCTAACTATTCTTATTATTGTACATTCAAGCCTTTTTATGACGCGTTGTGTTATAGAGAATATAAGATGAAAAATCAATTTCAAAGAAAACAAAGTCATTATAATGAAATATTGTTATAGAGGATGATTGTTATGAATGAGTGCATGCATACAATGTAGGTATATAAGATAATCAACTAATACTTACTATTGAATTCAAGGGTGAATTGACGTATTAAATTGGGACATGTGTGTTTATGGTCTTTTCGTAAAATTAGGTTATTTATGTATATACTTTCTAAAATTAGTATTATAATGCACACATGCTATAAGAAGGCTAATTAAATGATGCATTTGATTGAAAATTGAGCTATTTATCTAGAGGACTAAGAATCAATTCCACTAAATATATATATATATATATATATATATATATATATATATATATATATATATATTTTACACTCATATTCTAAAACCTTTGTCTAGTTGGACAACCTAGATTTATACAAATAGAGAACAAAAACCTTTGTCTAGTTGTATATATGTCCTAAGTTGGTTGAATAAAATAGCAAAGTTAAGAAACTTTAAAAATTGGTACTGAAAGAAATAATTTCTTGATTATTCTTATTAATAAAAGATATATATATATATAAAAGGAAGATTCTCTTTCTATTCTACCTAAAAATGTCTATTCTATAAGAATACTAACTTTACAATTATGGTAATATTACACTACTAATTAAGGTACAAACCTAAGTCTAATATTCACTAAATATACGAAGGAAACTCAAAGGGTCCCATATACACTTTAACACACACCCGCAGTCATAGCGGACGGTCTTCGTATGCTGAGACTGTCTCTAAAATCTTCAAAAAGGACCAATGGAAGACCCTTTGTAAAGATGTCTGCAAACTGATATCTGAAAGGGACATGGCAGACGCGTACGTGTCCTTTAGCTACCTTCTCTCGAATAAAGTGAATATCCATCTCTATGTGTTTAGTGCGCTGGTGCTGAACTGGATTATCAAAAAGGTAGATGTCACGTATATTATCACAATACACCAAGATAGCTTTCTCAATAAGACAATGAAGCTCTAAAAGTAGATTTCGTAACCAACATGACTCGAAAACCACATTGGCTACCCCTCGATACTCGACCTCTGCACTTGAACGTGAAAGCGTAGATTGACGTTTGACAGACCATAAGACCAAGTTATTACCCAAAAACATAGAATAGCCAGACGTAGACCGTCTGGTGTCAGGACAACCACCCCAATCAACATCTGTATATGAGACAAGTGTAGACGTCGATGAAGGGTACAAATGCAAACCATAATCAAGTGTTCCCTGAATGTACCTAAGGATGCGTTTGAGCGCATTCATATGTTCAACTCTGGGATCATGCATAAAAAAAACACATCTGTTGGACTGCATATGTAATGTCTGGTCTTGTGAACGTAAGATACTGAAGGGCGCCTGGAAGACTACGATAGCGGGTCGGATTCTCATACGGAGAGCCAGCTGCAGCACCCAACTTGGGCTTAGTATCAACTGGAGTAGAAGTGGATTACAAGATGACATCTCATCCTTCTCAATGATCTCTGTTGTATACTTTCTCTGTGTTAAGAACAATCCGTCTGCATGACGAGTGACTGCAATTCTCAAAAAATAGCTCGAGGGTCCCAAGTCTTTTATGGCAAACTCAGAACTGAGCATTGTCATAATAGACTTTCTCAAAGCATCAGAAGAGGCAGTCAAGATAATCTCATCAACATATAACAATATATAAGCCATGGAAGAACCCCGATGATATATGAATAATGAATTATCAGACCTATTGTGAGAAAAAACTCATAGTCGAAACAAAATCAGCAAACCTCTTATATCAAGCCCGTGGAGACTGCTTAAGTCCATACAAGGACTTCTTCAATAGACATACATGATTAGGATATCTAGTATCCCTGAACCCCAACGGCTGATGCATATACACTGTCTCGTGAAGATCACCATGTAGTAAAACATTCTTCACATCTAGCTGATGAATGGACCATGATTTTGAAATAGTCAAGTTGAGCATAGTGCGAATGGTAGCCGGCTATACCACCGGGCTAAATGTCTCACCACAATCCACACCAACCCGCTGAGTCTTACCATCACCTACAAGTCTAGTCTTATGTCTTGCAAATGAACCATCAGAATTTTCCTTATGAACAAAAATCCACATAGACCGAATAATATTAACACCAGATTGACGGGGTACCAACTCTCACGTCTTATTATCAATAAGAGCATTATATTCCTCGGTCATGATAATTTTCCAATTAGGGTCATTTAAGGCATACACAGGATTACGGGGTAAGGGGGATTTCAGAACATTAGAATGCAAATTAAAATGTATTTTTGATTTAAAAATACTTCGTTGACTGCGAGTGACTGGACCAAGACTCTGGGCTGGATTGGGTGAATTTTCGGGAATTTCTGGCATTACCGTCGAAGGTGCCGTTTTTTCAGGCAAATCTGAAAAATGACATAAAACATAGGGGGAGATATCCTCATCCAAAAAATCATAAGAACTAGGCACGAGTTTTTCTACTTTAGAAAAGGGAAATTGGGATTCATCAAAGAGAACATGATGACTAATGATGATTCGTTTAGAGGACAAATCAAAGCATTTATAACCACGGTGATTTGACGAAAAACCCAAAAACACACAAGGAGTAGAACGTGCCTGAAGTTTATTGATTGTAGTGGATGAAAACAGTGGATAACATAAGCATCCGAAGACCCTAAAATGAGAATATGACGGAGACTTATTATATAAGACTTTGAGAGGGGATGAATATGTCAAACCTTTAGAAGGAAGAATATTGAGTAGATCGGTAGCCATTTGTAGCGTATGATGCCAAAATAATGGAGGAACGGAAGAATGAACCAATAAAGTGCGGACAATATTATTAATGGTACGAATTTTTCGCTTAGCTTTCTCATTTTGTGAAAATGTATGAGGACAAGAAAAATGAAAATTTATCTCATTTTGATCACAAAACTCCCTAAATTCCCCATTGTCATACTCTTTGTCATCATCACATTGAATGTTTTTTATTTTACGTTCAAATTGTGTTCTTATGAAAGCTCTAAATTTTATGAAAATGGAAAAAACTTGAGATTTTTTCGCAATTGGAAACGTCCATAAATATTTAGAATAATCATCTAAGAATAAAACATAATAACGACGACCCATAGAAATGAGAATCATAGATGTCCACAAATCACTATGAATAATATCAAATGACATTGAAGTAGTAGAATTCGTCGCTACAAATGACAACTTAATAATTTTTCCCAAAACACAGGATTGACAAAGTGGAGTACTACGCGTACTCTTACAAGAAATAAACTTATGTCTATCTAAAGAGGATAAAATAAACGACCCTGGATGACCTAGACGAGCATGCCACAAGGAAGGAGCAAGAGCTGCAAAAGTGGATGGCATAGCTTGACGCGAGATGCTGAGACTTGGAGTGATTGGATAAAGATCACCCCTACTATTACACCTCATGAGATGACTCCCCGTTTTGAAATCCTTCACAGAAAATCCAAACGGATCAAAATTAATAGAAACCCAATTATCAGTGGTGAATTTACGGACATACACCAAATTCTTAATCAATTTTGGGACATGAAGGGTATGTTTCAGGACAAGGGGTAGATGAGGAGGGGACAAAGTTTTATGACCATTGATGCGCGAAAAGATGCACACACTTTAACGCAAGTGCACGTTATCGTGACAAGTAATATAGTCTTGGTAAGACCGAATATCGTCCACAAAGATTAGTGTTCAAGTACCAATTATCTATCTTTTGGTATCTATTTGATAACCGATATTTGATTTTGTTGTTTATAACTAACAATTATAAATACTAATTTAACTAATGTGTTTACTTCAGTAGTGATGGGAATAGGGCTTCCAAGTCTCCTCAACTATCCGCTTATGTTACTTATTAATGCAATGAATTATGGTTCTTCTTCTTTCGAGCTAGCAGTTTACTAAATCGCTTTATACTCCCGTTAAGGCTATATAAACACTCAACCCCAAAGATCGCTCCTTTCTACCTTTCGGTGATAAGGATGACTCTATAGGAGGATTAAGACCAAAACCTAGTTAACCGTCACGCCATGCGTAAAATTAGGTGTTTAGACCTCTCGTTAACGCTTACACAAGTAATTGAGGTATTTTCATCCCCAATCCAAAATATGTCTACCCAACTTACAAAGATATTCACAACCTCTTCCTTTCGAAGTTTGATTAAAAATAATATAAATAATGATAATTAGTGATCAATTAATTAACAAGCATTCAAAGCAATTATTGGATAAATCTCACCTAGAAGAATAACCATAACCATGCATTAATTCATAACATAAGTTTCTAGTGATTTAACATGGAAAGCCCTATAATGGAATTACTTCCTAGCCATTGACATGACAAGAACTAATTCAATGTTCATCATAAAAACTGAAATAAAGACAAGAAAAGAAAAAAAAGTTACTAAATTATGGTCTCCAATCTTCAATCCAAGAAGCCATGTGTTATGCAAGAAAGGGAACCCTTAAAAACTGCCTAGGGTTCTCCTTTTATAGGCTCAAAACCGCCTCTAACTTTTCTCTTCAGTTCGCCTAAAATCGTCATTAAACTCGATTTTTCGCGTCGGCCGGCCACGGAAGTTTTGCGACATTGGATGATTTGGCGCCGCGACTCGCACTCTGCAGAGTAGCCGCGCGCTGCAACTTACGCTGATCGATGTTGGCGCGCCCCGACCTATTCGATACAGCGCCGTGGCGCTGGTCCGTGTTTCTGCTCCGTTCGCCACTTTCTCGTCTTTTAAGCTCTGGAACCTCCATTTTTGCCCTCTTTTAGCTCTTTTTCCGTCATTTGGCCATTTTAACCACTTTGACTCAAAAGAAAGAAAATTTATCCTAATACGACACTTATTTGTACAAAAAGGGACAAAAGACTAACTAAAAACGACTCAAAAAGTATATATAAAATACACCGATCAAATACCCTCAAACTTAACCTTTGCTCGCCCTCGAGCAAAGATAAAAAGAAAGAAATAAAGACTCAAGGAAAAATGAAAATAAACAGACTCAATGATATTGATCGCTTTTGCTGCATTGGCGTTACTTAGAAAAACATGAAGATTGGCGAAAAATATGCAGGAACATATAGCATGAAATTTTAGCACACTAAACACATTAAGCTAGATATTTCGCAAACTCATCTTTATCATGCTTAATGGAAGTCACATACTGAATCATGCATATTAATTTCAAAAGCCTATGGCATGTTTACTTGCTATTCTCCACTAATCATGGCTATGCATCTAAGAGATCTTCAGGACTTTTAAGGGTTGTAATGTAGGCTTATGTATGAGTAGGTAAAAATAGGCATTTAGGCTCATTTTTGTGTACCATAAGCTCTTTAGCTTTTCGGTGTTTCCCTTTTCTTTTGATTATTTTCTTCACTTCAAATCTATCTTTCCCCTCTTTTGTTTTGGGAGAGTGAAGTGTATTATAATAACAAGCACCCCCAAACTTAGGCTTTTGCCTATTTCTCATTACTTTTTTATTGGGGTGCATTACTTTTGTTCACTCTTTTTGTCTCTTTTTTAACACAATTTATTCCAACTATTTCACATGTTTACTTATGACACAAGTATGGGAATATAGGGTGTCAAAGAAAAAGTTCAATTTTTAGGCTCAATTGGGCTGACTAGGGATATTTTTAGTGTCAGGGATAAAAAAGAGTGGTAAGAATTGGCTATCAAAGAAACGACTGAGTCATCTCTCCTAACATGCATATCCTAACTATTTCGCCTCAAATAGCAAGCAATCATAACACATAGGTTTTAATCAATTAGCATGCACAATTCAAGCAAGAAACTCCAAATAGACAGATTTTGTGAGTTTTTGACATATCTAACCTAGGTGTTTAGATAGTTGCTTTTAATTCCGTTACATTATTCCACCTTACTTCACTAGGTGTTTCTAGTGACTACAACATACATGATCTTTTGACAGACAATTATGACTCAAAAGAAAAAAAAGATATGACTCACTCAAAAATACACAAAAACAACAAAAAGACTTAAACATACTTATAACAATAAGACACAAATAAAACACCCCCCCAAACTTAAATCACACATTGTCCCCAATGTGTGCAAGACTCAAAGACAATAAAAGAAAACAAGACACTTACAGACATGGTTAAAATGGTGGTGGTGGCGGTGGCATTGGATAGTGCATTGACCACTGGTTGAACAAGGAACTCATCTCGTTAATTTGCTGCATCGTTTCTTGTTGTCGTTGTATCACCGTGTCCAAACTCTGCATCATCCTCATCTGATTCTGGAGTAACTGCTCCATCATGGGCACTGAAGGTTCTGATTCTGTGGTTGGCTGGTGGCTGCTCCCTGCCGCATATTGAGCCTCTATTTCAGGCTCATCTTCGTTCATTGCGGCCTCTGCCGCCACGCTGGTGGTGCCGCTTCTTCTTCGCTGGGGCTTGGGTCTGGGAAAGAGTGCACTATCCCATATGTCACAGACAGTTGGTTTCTCTCATTAGTATCAGTGGGTAGGACTGGGACCCCATTCATGTGGCATAAATTAGTGATAAGTGAGCCATGTTCCAATCCACCTGTTGTTACCAACCTGCTTATTTCTTCAATGCTCTGCACTATCTCTTTCCCCACATCAATCGTTTTCCCCGTCATGATTCCATATATCAATTTAATCCTATCTTACGCACTCTGGTGAAGCATTGATGGGATCGACGCATCGATGAAATATAGCCAACCCTTGGTCGCTGGTTGAACCGCACCGCCATCCTCTTGACCCATTTCTTGCAATATCAAATGCAGCCCCAGGGTAGCTCACTATGTCTGCAACGACATTCCAGTCGATGTTGGAGGTGCTTCTAGACCATGTTCTAAAGTAACTCTAATCACCATCTCCTCCTTCAACATCTGCTGTTTTTAGAGACATATTTATCGTTGCTGCCGTCACAGGCATATATCTTCCCCTCACAAAGCATTTATTTTCCACCCTCTCCGGAAAGTTAGCATAGAATTCACGCATCATCGCTGTGTTCATTGGTGCTATCTTGTCCGGGTTTACAAATCTCTTCCACCCCATCATCTCAATCATTGCCCGAATGGGCTCATAAACATCCTCCTCCCCAAACGAATCCCTCTGGTAGTCCATTCCCCTTTCAGGGATTAAGGGCCTAGTACTAAGCTTTTTTGTATCTTGTATAAGCTTGGTGGCTCACGAACCTAGTATCATCGTATTGCGGGGCTGAGGTGGATGTGGAGGCTCTTCTCTTTCTGGCGGACATGGTTAAATCACTTTTTGCAGCTTACAAACTTAGTACCACAAATGTTCCCCAACACAAACAACAATTAGCAGCTACAACACTAGCACCCCCAAACTCCAACTTCTGTACTACACAATACCAACACCCTCCTTGTATACTCATCCTCTAAATTTCACAACCAATTTTTCAACACCCCCAACGACTTCAACAATGCAACACTCCTCCAAACTATTACCTCTTTTGACTACTGAAAAGCTTTCAAGAAAAGATGAAGATTACCTTTTTGACGGTGTTCTTCAAGGTTTTCTTGCTTCTAATGGTGATTTGAGGTACTTTGATGAGGTTTTGTTGGTTGAAATGTTTAAGGGTTTAGGGACTTTAGGAGTTTTTGGTTGTGGTTGGGTTTGATTTATGGAAGATTTGTGGGTGAGGGTTGAATTTTCGTGGGTTTTGTGGAGAAGAAAGGTTAGGTTTTGGTTTGAATTTGGGGAAAATTGGGGATTTGGGCGTTTTATTGCTTCGGATTTGGCCGTGCCGCGGCCCAATGTTCTGCACTACTTCAGAATTTCACGGGCATGCTGTACTGCGCCACACACTTGGCAATTTTTCTGGGTTTTAGCCGCGCAATAATCTTGACATCTTTACGCTTTTCGCGCCATGCTTCGCCTCTGAGCCACGCTACCCGTTTTTTTCTGGAAATCCCTGTTGTTCTTCATTTTTCTCGCCCTTCAATTTATTGGCCTATACCTGTCAATCACAACATAAACACTACCTCCGTGAGACTGTTCTTAATAAAAACTACTATATTAACGTAAAATAAATCAAAATACCTGGGGTTGTCTCCCAAGTAGCGCTGTCTTTAACGTCTTTTAGCCGGACGCAAGTTTTTTAACTCAATAAGTGTGGGGTAGATTAACCCCACAACCAAGCCATTTTCTCCACATTTTTCGTTTTCGGTTTCTTCTTCTTCTTCTTCTCTTCTTAGAATTATCTTCAAGGGAAGGCTCAGGAACACATACCTGCTTTTGTGGAGGTTCGGCGTCACATACCTGCTTTTGTGGGCTCATCTCCCTTGGTTTACCGGTATTGGCTCACGCGGGGTTTGATGGTCTTGATTGCAAAGCACTGCGCCATGGTTGGTGGCTCAATGATGTGTTTAAAAACTTTAAACACCATTTCTTCCTTCTCCACCTCAATGTCGCCTCTCCTCTTTCTACATCAATCAAGGCTCTCGCCGCTAGGAATGGTCTCCCAATATGATCTGATTTATGCATCCTTCTTCCATGTCAAGAATGAGAAGTCCGCAGAAAAAGAATTTTCCTACTTTAACAATCACGCCCTCAATCTTTCCTTGGGTGAACCATCGCCCCATCGCCACCGCAGGCTCATCGTGGTTGGTTTGGCCTCACCCAACTCCAACCGTTTAAATCCCGATAAAGGCATCAGATTTATACTTGCCCCTAAATAGCAGCAGCCCTGCTGCATGTCACCCGCCAACCGCGGTGCGTAGTGTAAAGCTCCCTGAGTCTTTTAGTTTAGGGGGCAACTTCTTCTGCAAGATAGCACTGCACTCCTCCGTTAGTGCTACCATCTCATACTCCGCCAGTTTCTTCTTCTTCCCCAAGATCTCCTTCATGAATTTGAAATAGGAGGGCATTTGTTCCAACGCCTCTATAAAAGGTATGTTGATATGCAGCTTTCTGAATGTCTCCAAGAATTTGGAGAATTGTTTATCAACTGCCTTCCGCTGTAATCTCTGGGGGAATGGGATCTTCTCTGTATACTCCTTCTCTGGAGTTTTCTACTAGTTGGCGAGATTCAACCACCTTTCTTTTTCTCGCCCCCGTTGTTCAACTCTGGTTGAGGTAATCGCTTCCAATCGCTTACCACTTCTCAACCGCATCGCTCGACATTGTTCTTTCTGATTCATCTCTCGTGTTGCTTGGCGGTACCGCACTTCGCCGCTGTTCGATTGCTTTGCTACCGACCCACTTGTGTTTCCAAGTTCTGAACGAGGATCTAGCTTCGCTACGAATGCGGCGTTGGTGAGTGCCAACAAAGCCGCTCACCGCTCGCTTCTCCGCCGAATGCAGGTGTATTAAATTGTTGAGAATGTGAGGCCTGAGTAAAGGGCTGCTGATTTTGGTTCTGCTGGTTTTGGTACTGGCCCCTATATTGATTCTGTTGCCCCTGGTCTCATCTCCATGAGAAATTTGGGTGATTCCTCCACCCTGGATTATATGTGTTGGAGTATGGGTTGTTCTGGCCTCGATAATTACCCACTACCGACACTCCGCCGATCGACACATTATTAGGATCAGCTGAAGGACACCTATCGAATGTATGTGGGCCACCACATATTTCACAGCTCTTAGGCATCCGTGACTGCATTTATCGACATCGTGTGTTGCCGCAAATTGCTTTCCAACAGGCCACTTGGGCATTCAAGGCAGCAATGGCATCTATTTCGTGGACTCCCACTGTTCTCCTCCCACTCATTGGTCTATCTTCTGTGACATGGTTGTTGGTGGCCATATCTTCTAATAATTCGTGAGCTTCGTGGGCTGTTTTCCTCATAAATGTCCCACCTGCTGCTGCATCTATAATGGTTCTGGTTGTTCCGCTCAGCCCGTTATAGAAGATGTGGACCAAGTTCCACAACTCAATACAGTGGTGTGGGCACTTTCTCTGCAAATCTTTTAACCTCTCCCACACTTCGTATAATGACTCTCCATCTGCTTGGTAGAAGTTATTCAGTTCCCCTCTCAATTTTGCTGCTTTGCATGGGGGAAAGAATTTGGCTAGAAATTTCTGTGTCAGCTCTTGTCATGTAAAAATCGAACTAGCTGGCAGGGAATTTAACCATACTTTTGCTCTATCCCTGAGTGAGAAGGGAAAGAGCATCAATCTGACGGCATCATCAGTAACACCGTTATATCTGAAAGTTGCACATAGCTCCAAGAAATTAGCTATGCGTATGTGATCCTCGATGGCGCCCTCCAAATTTCATTGTGTTCGCACCATGCTCGTAATCGCCGTTTGATCTCAAAGTTGTTTGCTCTTACCGCGGGAGCCTAATACATGTCGTGCGTTCGCTCACAATCGCGCACGTAGTCCCAAGCTTAACTTTCTCGGGCTTGAACTCTCTCCTCGACGCCCATCGCACTCTCGAGGCATTCCCGGTTAGGTTGATTTTCACCTAACCCTTCTCTCATCACATTATTGTTTTGAACACCGTTCATCTCTATCAAGGCTGAAATTCACTGGTTTCTTCTATTCATTTACGAGTTTTCAATCTCTGGATTGAAAGGAACAAGAGTGTTTGCCCCTCTTCTCCTTCGCATAAACTGATTTCCTGAAACAGATCAAAAACAGACAACAGATCACGGCACCCTGATTTTTACCGAAATAAAAAAACGTAAAAATAAAATAAAAATTAAAAACCAAATTAGAAATTAAAAATAGATAAAATTGATATTGAACTATGCCTAATCCCCGGCAACGGCGCCAAAAACTTGATGCGCGAAAAGATACACACACTTTAACGCAAGTGCACGTTATCGTGACAAGTAATATAGTCTTGGTAAGACCGAATATCGTCCATAAGGATTAGTGTTCAAGTACCAATTATCTATCTTTTGGTATCTATTTGGTAACCGATATTTGATTTTGTTGTTTATAACTAACAATTATAAATACTAATTTAACTAATGTGTTTACTTCAGTAGTGATGGGAATAGGGCTTCCAAGTCTCCTCAACTATCCGCTTATGTTACTTATTAATGCAATGAATTATGGTTCTTCTTCTTTTGGAGCTAGCAGGTTTACTAAATCGTTTTATACTCCCGTTAAGACTATATAAACACTCAACCCCAGTATCGCTCCTTTCTACCTTTCAGTGATAAGGATGACTCTATAGGAGGATTAAGACCAAAAACCTAGTTAACCGTCACGCGCCATGCGTAAAATTAGGTGTTTAGACCTCTCGTTAACGCTACACAAGTAATTGAGGTATTTTCATCCCCAATCCAAAATATGTCTACCCAACTTACAAAGATATTCACAACCTCCTCCTTTCAAGTTTGATTAGAAATCATATAAATAATGATAATTAGTGATCAATTAATTACCAAGCATTCAAAGCAATTATTGGATAAATCTCAAGAAGAATAACCATAACCATGCATTAATTCATAACATAAGTTTCTAGTGATTTAACATGGAAAGCCCTATAATGGAATTAGTTCCTAGCCATTGACATGACAAGAACTAATTCAATGTTCATCATAAAAACTGAAATAAAGACAAGAAAAGAAAGAAAGTTACTAAATTATGGTCTCCAATCTTCAATCCAAGAAGCCTTGTGTTATGCAAGAAAGAGAACCCTTAAAAACTGCCTAGGGTTCTCCTTTTATAGGCTCAAAACCGCCTCTAACTTTTCCCTTCAGCCCGCCTAAAATCGTCATTAAACTCGATTTTCCAGCGTCTGCGCTGCTGCTCTTTATCGGCGCGCAAGTTCGCGACATGCCGGATGATTTGGCGTCGCGCCGCACTCGCCTTTGCAGAGCGCCGCGGCCACTGCAACTTCGCGCTTACGGATGTTGGCGCCATGCCCCGACCTATCTGCGATGGCGCAAGATCGTCCGTGAGCCGCGTTCGCCACTTTCTCGTCTTTTAAGCTCTGGAACCTCCACTTTTGCCCTCTTTTAGCTCCTTTTTCGCCATTTGACCATTTTAACCACTTTGACTCAAAAGAAAGAAAATCTATCATAATACGACACTTATTTGTACAAAAAGGGACAAAAGACTAACTAAAAACGACTCAAAAAGTGTATATAAAATACATGATCAACCATAACCCTTAATTGGAATAGAATTTTCATTACCAACAGTTATACTACGATTAGTGCTTAAATTAAAATAAGACGAGAGAGTATCTTGATCGGATGTCATGTGGGTAGTGGTTCCGGTGTCCATGTACCAATTTGGGTCGTTAAGTCGCAGCGTATGCATCCCGCTTGATGTCGATGCAGGTGGGGCCCGGCTGCGTGGTGGGCACGATGAAGCGAGCCAGTATCTTTGGGCTTTGGGGTTGTCCATGTTCGTGAATCGGAAAGAAGTTGGGCGCCCGAGGCGCCGTGGTCTTTGTAAAGTTGAGCCGCGTGTGGAAGGTGGAACACGGCGTTGTGGCTGGGACCATCGCCCGGCTGTCTGAGGGGTCCTGTGGGCTCGGGGCCCGATGTTCTTCTTGGCGGTTGCCTCGTTATTCTTTGCCACGATTCTTGCCATTATTCTTCTGATTATGACCCTTCTTACCACCCCCGTTGTTGTGATTTTGAGTCATGTTGGCTGGATTGGAAGGAGTAAAATTAGATGCAGTCATCATGACGACAGGGCTGTCCCCAATCGCCATTTTCTTAGCCAAATCGACTTCCTCCAAAGTAAGCATAGAACGGGCTTGATAAAACCCTGGCAGGGGGTTACTCTGACGAATCATCGAAGCAACACCGTTATAGGCCTCTGACAGGTCTGCAACCATCTGAAGAACTAGACTACTTTGAGAAATTGGAGAACCCACGTTGTTGAGTTGGTCTGCCAAGTCCTTGAGGCGTTTGCAATATGAAGAAACGTTGGGAAAACTCGCCATATCCACCTGGGAGAATTCCTGCTCAAGGATAACAATTTGAGAATGATTGTTATCTTAGAATATGTCGCGCAATCGATCCCACGCCGCCATAGCTGTGGAATTTGGTTCCATAATCGTCTGTAAAAGGTCCAAGGAGATAGTGACATAAATCCACTGAAGAACCTTGACATCAAGCATGACCCATAATTCTGGATCTGCCTCTTTAGTGGACACAATCGTCGTAGAAGTAGATGTCGTATCACCCCCCTTTGGAGGAGTTGGAGGAATGATATGGTGGAGGACTTTATGTGCCAAAGAATGAATCTTAAATAATTCCGCCCACGTTCCATATTGAACGTTTTCTATGTCAAGAACGATTGGAAGAACGTTCTTGATATTAGAAACTGTGAGGGCAGAGTGAAAAGTGTTCTTATCAGCCATAGAAAATATAACAACAAGATTCAGAGAAGGGAATTTGTGAGAAAGGTTTTTGGAAGAGAAGATACTCGATTTTTGTGAAAGAGGAAGAACACAAAAAAATCGAGAATATAGAGCAAAATTTCGAGAAAAGAAGAAGAAATTTTGAGGAGCGGAAGCAGGGTAAAGAGAACATAGACTCTAGACCAAAATAGGCTCCCCTAGACCAAAATAGGCTCTTCTAGCCCGGGTTCTCCTTAGCCCGGAATCCTGACTTCGCCCATAGTGACACATCATTGTTTTGTTTAAATAATATAAATATAAAATTAGAACATATTCAACTTTCAATATAATACTACCAAATAATAATGTCATATAAAAGTATGGTCCACTTATTTTAATGTGTGATAATGAATGACTATCTTTTTTTATTTTATGTTTTAGTATCTAGTATTCAAAATTTACTGTATATGAAAGGGTGTGATGTGACTAGGTAGATGTTACAGGTTTGTATATTTATGTTCCTCACATACACAAGAAGACATAATATATTTAAAGACAATAAAATCACCTTGTGGCTGCCAGCACCAAATCCTTGAGTCGTTTCTGCTCAGTGTCAACATTCAACACCTATCAACAAAAAGACGTTATCAGTGTGGTTTATAAAAAATTAGGGGTTGTTTGGTTTCCAGATAGAAAGGGAGTTATTAATGTACTATCAAATTTAGTATAAGTATATGTTTGAAGCTTTTTGGTTATTTTGTATAAAATTTAGTATATCATGTATGATGTTTGATTATTATTTTATAATCTTACATAAATAAAGTATGTATATAAGTTATGAGTCTATTTATTTATTATTTTATACGGGATAATTAGGGATCGGTTGGTTCACGGATTAAGTTATTTCGGAATTATAGTCTTAGCATTATAATCTTTTGACTAATTTATCCCTACTTGGAAGGTGGATAAAATAACACCAAGTTTGATGTGATAAGGTGAATATATGCAGAACTAAGTTTGGGATTAAATTTATAAGTACTATATTTGGTTTAAGTAATAAATTTATTCAAAAAAATTATAAATTTAATGTCAAACTTAATTTTGAGATATTCCACCTGAACCAAACAACCCCTTAATAAATGAATAACTAAACACTTCATAATTAATTTATGCACAACTAATCCTGCATAACTTTTAGCTGCCAAGCAAACGACCCTAATCTTTTGGTTTTCTTGCTTTTTCATCATTCCAAATGAATAAAATGAATATCCATGCATAGATACATACCTGGCTAATCAACAAAGAAGCTTTACTCCAATGGAAAGCAAAATAAGCAAGAATGCACCTCTCTAATTCATTCTCCAATTTCACATACAAAGATTCAGCTTCTTCTTCATTAGCAAAGTATTCAAAGATGGTATTATCACACCCTTTGGATCTCTTCAAGTATTCCTGCACTAGCTCGCATAATCCAGGACACTCACTTTCATCTTTAAACCCCAGTTGCCTTGCTACACCATGTAATCCAACATTAGAAAATAAACACAAATTAATAATTTCATTGGTCAAACTTTTAAAATTTGGTTATTCTGAAAGGTGCTATTTGTTAGAAATGATTTCAAAACAATTTATATTTGGCTAATAAATTTTCAAAATATATTTGTCAATATTAGAGGCAACAATTTGTGTTTGATCATAGTTTTTTTTTTTTAAATCTATTTTTCTAACTTCGGAAAACCATATATCGCTATACTACTCAAAAGCACTAAAAAAGTTTCTTCATAAAAGACCTAACTCTCTGAAATAAAAGAGCAGTTTGGTGCACAAAGCATCCCACGTTAGCAGGTTCAGAGAAGGACCGCACCCCAAGGGAGTGATATAGACAATCTAACCTAATGCAAGTATTAATGGTGGGTTCCACGGCTCAAATTCATGACTTAAATAGATCACACGGAGATAACTTTACCGTTGCTCCAAAGTCAACTCTCACTCTGATCTCTGGAATAAGCATATTTTAAACACATAAGCACTTTCAGCTTGCTCCAAACAGATTATAATTTAAATGATTATGTATCAAGAACATAAAATGGAGAAGAAGGTCTGAAATATCCAAAAGAAATTTAGAACTCACCAACATAATGGGAGAACTTTTCGAGTCTACCACCAGCACGACCAGATTCAGTTGTGTCCAAAATAGGAGAAAGGTGATTTATTATCATGTGATGATCAACTTTGGAAGATTTTGGTTTGCGAAGATACATGGCTAAAGAAGAGATTATTTGGAGCAATATATGTGAAGAAGTAAGCACTTTCCCATCTGCAGGAAAATAAAAGAAGTTTATATAAGAAAGAGAAAAAAAGAATTGGAAGTGTGCATATAGTCAATAATATGCATACAATTAATTCAACAAAGAGACAATATGAGTAGGGGTGCACAAAAAACGGTCCGGACCGAACCTGTTCGGACCGGACCGAACCATTTCTGTTCGACGGACCAGAAATTCGGTCCATCTTTGTCCCTGTTTTTTGTCGGTTTTGTCGGTCATTAGGACTAATTTTTTTATTTTTTTTCTTGTTTATAATATATATAATATATATAATTCCTAATATATATAATATATATAATTTATAGTTTTCTAAATTTCTAATATATATAATTTCTAATTTTCTAAATTTCTAATATATAATATTATATAATTCCGGGTCGGGTTCCGAGACCCATTTTTTTTAAAAAAATTGAATTACCAATACTGAAATTGACATTCTCGGACGCGGTGCCACGAAATATTTACGTTGAAATCTATTGTACATCGCGAGATATTTAGATTTGAAAATGGGAAAAACGTAACGATTTGGGGGAAAAGAGAAATTGAGGGGCAAGATGGACGTTTTTGGAGAAATACGGTGAAGCAAACAAACTTTAGTCGGTTTGGGATTATTCGTCTCGAAAAAATACGCGAAATCAAAAAAACAATTAGATCAAGCGGACGTTCGAGCGCAAAGTTATGACCATTTAAAGTTTCACTAATTTACGACTTATATTTGATATGTCAATACGTCTGAAATTTGGTGAAATTTGGTGACGGGGTGGATGGTTGGGGAGTGGCTGGGTGGTCATTGGTGAAATTTGGTGGGGTGGCTGGGAGTGGGAGATTTGGTGAAATTTGAAATTTGGGTGGGAGGTGGGCTGGAAATTTGGGGTGAAATTTGGGCTGAAATTTGAGGCTGGGGGAGTGAGGTGGTGAGGGTGGGTGAGGCTGGGAGAGGGTGGTCGGTCCATTCGGTCTAGTAGACCGGACCAGACCGAGAAATTCGGTCCGGAGAATCCGAATTCTCGGTTCTCGGTCCGGTCCGATCCGGTTTTGACCCTTTGTGCAGCTCTAAATATGAGTGATGATATATTATGTTGACAAAAAAGAATAGAAGAAGTCAAATACAAACTTAAGAATTGGGAGAGGAAGGGACTTAGTAGGTCACATTTAAGCATGTTTAATTTCTTTTTTTTGGTGGTTGTACCGTTGAGGAAAGAGTCTTTCAACTAGGAGTTGAATGTTCTTTCTTGGTTGAGTCTGAATAATTTGGGTAGATAGATAAGGATAGTTTAGTAAGAATACTTTTTTTATTTATGATTTTTTAAGAAACTTGTAAAAAACAAATGATCAAATAATATGAGACGGAGGGAGTATATATGTCTATATAAGTACCGTTGGCATTTTATGTGAAGAATATGAAATTAAACTCATATTCAACTCACACGGTATGTTAGGTGCTAACTCCCAGACACAAATAAATTAGCATGATTGTATTGACTTGATAGAGGGCAATTAATTTATAAGTGTTCCTTTCGTGCGTGACCACTTAGACATCACTAAGATTAAAATAGTAATGAAATAACCATAAAGACTTCTAAACATATACAATATAGAATTGATCTTGACTTTAAGATTTAAACAAAGAGGAGATCTAGAATAACACCTTCCTCGGCTAATGCCATCGTAAAACTGACTTTAAGTTAGTTTTTGTTATACAAACAAAAGAAAAAATTAAATTAACACTTGAGGGTTGGTTTTGTCCATTTAGGTTATAAAATGTTTTGTTACACTAGATATCAACGAATGATAGAAACCGTAAGAATTTTGAAATAATTTTCTTCATTGTATTCATTCCATAAGGGAATAATATATACACATAATATACATTAATGTGGAAAAGTAAATTACGCCTAATAATCCTTAATAATATATTCTTAATATATTATTTTACTACCAACCATATATACCATAATTCTATATTAATACAATATTACTAATATTAATTACTAATATTCTAACATTCCCCCGCAGTCGAAGCTGGAGGGCGGAGAATGCTGAGATTGTCCCCTAACTCTTCAATAATATCAGCGGAAGTCTTTTTGTGAAGATATATGCGATCTGATGACACGTCGGGACATGTAACACTCGAACTTCTCCGCGAGCCACTTTTTCACGAACATAATGGATATCTAACTCAATATGTTTAGTGTGTTGATGATGGATTGAATTCCCTGAAGGATAGATTGCACTAATATTATCACAGTATACCAGAGTGGCTGTCGGAATGGGGCAATAGAGCTCAAGTAACAGATTTCGAATCCAACATGAGTCAGACACAACATTGACAACAACACGATATTCAGCTTCGGCACTTGAGCGTGATATTGTGGCTTGCCTTTTGGAGGACCGTGAGATTAAATTGTCACTGAGGAAGACGCAATAACCGGAGGTGGAACGTTTGGTGTCCGCACATCATGCCCAATCTGAATCTGTGTAAGTAACAAATTTGGAAATGAAAGACGGGTAAATATGTAATCCATACTCCAGAGTGCCCTGAATATATCACACAATGCGTTTGAGCGCATGCATATTTTCTTCCATCGAATTATGCATGAATAGACACACTTGTTGCACTGCATAGGTAATATCCGGCCTGGTGAATATGAGATACTGCAAAAGCTCCTTCTAGGCTGCAGTATAATGTAGGATCAACAAAGGGTTTGCTAGAGATGACACTCAATTTTGACTTCGTGTCTACCGGAATTGCTGAAGGTTTGCACGAAGACATTCCAACTCGTTCCACAATCTCAGATGCTTACTTCTTTTGGGAGAGAAATAACCCACATGCATGGCGTGTCACATCAATTCCTAGAAAGTAATGTAGTGGACCAAGATCTTGCATAGCAAATTCGAAACTAAGCTGTGCCATGATGCTCTTGCGAAGAGAATCTGAAGATGCTGTCAGAATAATGTTATCCACATATAAAAGAAGATAAGCAGTATGACTACACTGACGATAAATAAACAGAAAGTTATCGGAACGGTTTTGAGAAAAACTCATGTGTGACACAAAGTCAGCAAACCGTTTATACCAAGCTTTGGGGGCCTGGTTGAGGTCATATAATGATTTTTTGAACAAACACACATGATTGGGATATGTGAGATCTCTGTATCCCAATGGTTGGTGCATGTAAACAGTCTCATTCAAGTGTTCATGGAGGAAGGCATTTTTTACATCCAATTGATGAAGTGACCATCATTTTGAGAGAGACAGGCTGAGAACTGTTCTGATAGTTGCTGGTTTGACCACTGGACTGAATGTCTCCCCGCAATCTAATCCAACCTGTTGTGTCTTCCCATCACCTACAAGACGGGCCTTAGGCCGCTCAAAAGATCCATAAGATTTTTCTTTATGGCTAAAAATCCACATATGCCGAATTATATTAGCATTAGATGGACGAGGTACTAAATCTCATGTTCTATTTTTAATTAGAGCATGATTGTCACGACCGACCCGACGGGCCGTGACTAAGAGCCCTAATGACGCCATTATACTAACCTGTCGCACATAATCCAACTAACACTATGAAAAATATAAAATTCGGTAGCATTACGCTGCAATTATAACATACGTCAGAATAGGCGAGCGAACAAGGCTGCCTTTACATAAGAATATATCTGCCTCCTGAGGAGTCACAACTAGCCAACATAATATAATAGGCAAGCCGACAAGGCTGCCACCAAATAGTATCACGTATACACGGGAACATCTCAAAACAGAGTACAATGACATAACTGACCAAAATAGTTTTACAACATTACATACGTGCAACTCACGATTCTCTACAGACCTCTATGAGAAGGATAAAGACATAAGACGGGAAAGGGCCCCGTCGTGCCCCTAAATATATACATAAGTCTAAAATAAGGTTCTATACCAAAATGACTAAGCTCCGAAATAATGGAGTTGTCCAACCAGCTGAGTAGAAGTCTTAGGTCAACGGATCACCAAACTAAGAACATGTACCTACGAACATGAAATGCAGCCCCCCGAGTAAAGGGGGTCAGTACGAAATAATGTAATGAGTATGTAAAACATGAAGTACTGTAAGATAGATCAAAACTGGCCAAAAGATATCATGAGACAAGTATAATAATCAAATTACCCCTTCACTGTGTCATAGACAAATGAGAGTCAATTATACCTTATAAAAATGAGAGTCATATCAAAATCATGGATGCATGTCCTTAGAAATATCATATCTATACACATTGTCGGCCCTGTAGTGAGGGACTCGGTGGAATCATCATATCTATATACATTGTCGGCCCTGTAGTGAGGGACTCAGTGGAATCATCATATCTATATACATTGTCGGCCCTGTAGTGAGGGACTCAGTGGAATTCATATAATCATCATACATGTATACATTGCCGGCCATTTAGTAAGGGACTCGATGAATTCATATAATCATATCCAGCACGAATAGAATATCATGAGTAACTTTATACATATTAAATCATCACTTGACTCTCAGTGGAATAAATGAAAGGCACTATCATATCATATATCATTTTAAAACATTGTTTGGAAAATCAAGGCACGCATCATATCATATATCTTTTTAAAATATCTTTTGAAAGATTATATGCATTTCTCATGACTAACATCTTTAGGAAAAAGACTGTGTAAATCATGTACGTCCGCCGTACTTTCAATAAATCATGCCAAAAAGAAGGAAGGAAGAGTTTCACATACCTTGTTGACGAACTAACCAACTCTATAAATATATCTTGTCTCAATTAGCACTTCCACTTATAACAATAGTAATTTGTTCGTTAACTTATGATTTCTAGCGTACGTTATATCGAATGACGACTTTCTTTTCTATAGAAATTTTGGCAGCACCTCACCTATTTATACATGTATCCACAACTTACCAACAAGGTCAATCAACACCAACAACAAGATACAATTCAAGGACACACCAAAACAATCACATATACTTCATATTCGCTACTATTTTACATCATTTCTCCTTGCCTTCTTGGAATATAACCAAAATAGCAATCAAGGTAATTAACATGCCTATTTATCATATTAATTCAGCCCCTTAATCCACATTAAAACAGTCTATAAAATAGTCCATAATCCAACAACATCTAGGGTGCAATGTAATATTTTTTTATGCTTTAATTTCTTTAAGATGTGTAGTAGTATTTACCATATAGTATCCGTATGTTCCTAACTTATTTTTCCAGCATTTTAGTACTACCAAATCATGCCCTAAAACGTTACAACAACGTCTAACAATTTCATGAAGTTCTTGGTCACAACATGTCATAATTCCGTAACTCTTTTCCCAACTTTCTTAGAATCCAATTTCCCTTTTCAACATTTTCATATAACCAACTATAACTTAAACTTAAACATCAAGGTTTTCCTTCAACTTTCAATATGCAATTAGTGACGATAATACAACAACAATTAAATCCAAAGTATACAAAACTATCCCAAAATCGGCTACATCAACATTTTAGTCACATGCATCCTCTTATTTACAATTCCTCTTTAACATGAGTTTACCCTTAACTACAACATCATTTAATCTTTCAAATACTCTATGAAAAGAAGAATTTTTACCTTAAAATGAAGCCCAAACAGTCCCTAACTTTCGGCCCAACCACTACCCATTTTTGCAACATTCTTCACCATTTCTTCAACTTATAATTGCGTGCATGTATTGTACAAGTTTAATACCCTCTTACTTGCATGTTTTCTTCCAAAAATCCATCTTAAAATCTAGAAATTTTTGGGTTAAAATTTCGGCCAGCAGTGAATATTTTCGTCACTGTTTTGGGTGCTAATTTTGGGCTTAGAATTTAGATGAAGGAGTTAATCTAGGAAGAGGAAATTGCTGTCTTCAATTTGGCTATGAAGAAGGGGAGATTTTCGGCTGATCAAAGAGAGGGAGAGGAGAGAAATGGGAGTTTTGAAATGAGGTCTTGTAAATGGAAGATGGAAGGTTATAAGCTTAAAGGCAAAAATCTGAAAATTATTTACACTTCGGTCCACTTCTCCCCCTTAATTAAACTTATGTCCCACTTCTTTTAAATACCAAATATTCCATAAGACCTCATATCCTCGTTGTTCCAACTTATATAATACGTTACTAATCCATAACGAGATTATCTATAACTATCATTATAAATTTCCGTCGTCACCCTCGTAGTAACCAAAATTTATTCCGGGGGTATATCCTGCGTATACTAACTTCCGGATTAACATATATAAATATACTTTATATCTAATATTCGAATCTTAATTCCTTAATGACGTTCTTAACTATCGTCTTAAACTTACGAGGTGTAACATTCTTCCCCCCTTAGAAACATTCGTCCTCGAATGTTCATAATAAGTCTTATGCTAGAAAATTTTCGGCAGAGTCTCTTTTATAACTATGCATATCCACCTATATTCAGCAAACCAGATGCCACACATGGCCACAATAAATCACACATATATAATTCACCAATTCCTATAATTAAATAAGGGATCTCTATCTCCTGTAGTAACCCACCAGGCTTCTGAGGCTTGACCTTAACCTGCTGACAATTCGGGCACTGAGCAACAACTCCTTTATGTCTCCTTTCATGCCATCCCACCAATATAAACATTTGAGGTCATGATACATGTAACACCCCATTTTAACCGGAGTCGAAACGGGAGTACCACGTATGGTTGATTCTTATATGTATTTAAGGAGTCGCCACCTAATTATTATAGTGAATTATGACACTTGATTTATTGCAATAAAAAATACTGCAATTAATGATCTCCATTTAAAGGTCTGCGAAAGCTATGTGAGATTCTAGGTAAAAGTTCTTTATTATCCTAAAGGGAAGGGGTTAGGCATCCTAAAGGATCTGCTAACTTACGGTTGTCCGTTCAAACCTAGGTTAATTATTTATTGTCTTTCTATTCTATCTATTCTAAGCATTATTACATAATTTACAATTAAAATAAAATGTAACACAAAATAATAAAACTGAAATTAAATGCGACATAAGATAAAAATCAGAGACGTCTTTTAGCCCTTTTTAGGCTTTCTGCACAAGATGATCTCCGGGTACCTGCACAAACACTTAGTAAAAGTGTTAGTAATAGAATAAATAATTTTAAAAGCAATAACAGGAATTAATAAATAAAGCCAAAATAAATAAATCCGTCCTTTGTACAGGGGAGGTCTTGGAAATCAGACGGAGATTCCTTCATCGGCCAATATTGCTAAAAATAATAAAATAAATAAAACATTCGGATCCGCGCTAAAACAGTAATAGTTTTAAACACGGAGGGCTCAGATATAAAAATATAAAGTGGGACAGCCTAAACAAGTGCGGCTGCGAGCATTCGCCTTGCCAGCGCATGTTGGTTATCCGGTGTAAGTGGAAGAAATCATCATTGCCCAGAAAGCTTCATTTATTTTATTTTTTCTGTCTTTGCAACTGTGGAGGCCTCAAAAATCGACGGATAACTTTTTCATTGGCCAAACAAGTGTAGCATCTTGTTCAAATCAGTAAAATACCAACAGTGTAGTATTTGTTCTAAATCAGTAAACCAGCAAAAAATGTCCAAAATCAATAGCAATATGGCCAAAACCATTCCAATAATATAGCCAAAAACAGCCCAGCAGTAGCCATAAAATCAGTAACAGCAACCCAAAATCAGTAACAAGATAGTCAAAAATCAGTCCAGAAAATAGTGTAACAGTAGTGGTTTAATAGCAACATCACAACGGCGAAGCAGTAGGAACAACATCAACATAGCAATGAAAATGGTCCAGCATCAGCCCGGAAAACAACAAAGCTTCGCCGGAGTTTTACTCCGGCGTATTACCCAAACAAGAAATCAAACCAGTCCGCCAACAACAGATAACAGTACGCAATCAATCCAACAAACAACAGTAAACCAGCGAACCCAAAATGACGCAAGACCTAACAAAAAATCAGAAAAATCAGTCCAGTTAACCAAATCTGCACAGATACCCGAAAAATAAAGTCATCAAGATCGCCGGAGTTTTAGAAACTCCGGCAAGATATCATAAAGATGCAGAAAAATCAGTCCAACATAACCAATCAACGCAATGTAAAGGGGAAAGGGGTCGGCGTCGCCTCGTCGGCGAAATGCCGGAGCGACGCCTCCAGGTGGTTTAGAGCAGTGGCGACGGGAGTAGGGGTGTGAGGTTCGACGCAGCAGTGGTATGGGGGTTGCTGGGGGGTTCGCCGGAGAACAGTGGCGGTTCGTCGGTGGTCGACGGTGGTTCAGGGAGAGGGCGACGGCGACGGGAAAGAGGGTGAGAGGCTGGTCAAGTAGGTCGAGGAGAGGTGATGGGAGAAGTGAGAGGAGCAGCGGGTTCGCCGGTGGCGGCGACGATGGGCAGTGGGTGGAAAGGTCTGCGTGAAAGAGAAAGGGTGAGGAGGCAAAGTGGGGGAAGGCTGTATGCGGCTGGCTGTCTGTGAGGGTGTTCGCCGGAGTTTGGAGCTCCGGCGAAGGGAGGCGGCGACGATGGGAAGTAAAGGAAGGAGAGGATTTTTAAAAAAAAATTGAGAATGGGGGAGGGCTCTTGCCTTATGCGGCTGCCCTAATAATGAATGGCTGATTTTTTTTGTTGTGGGCTGATTTGAGTCCTTTTAATAAATGAGAAAGATAGGGTAGGGGAATAGGGGGATGGGCTTGGTGTGTTGCATAAGGTAAGAAAAAGTATGGGTAGTGTGTTGAAAATGATAAAAGATATGATGGACTAGATTTGGTGTTTGGGAAAAAATAATAATAATAAAAAAGTGTTGGATTAGACTGATTCAAATTGGGTCTCGGACTGGACTGGTTTGACAAAAATGCAAGGCTGGTTAATTATTTAAAGAAAAATTATTTAAAAGATGCAAAATTATTAAAGTTCAAATGTCGACGCAATAATACTAAAATGCAATATTTAAGAAATGTTTAATGCCTGATTAAAAGTAAAAACGCGGTGCCGATTAATTATTTAAAGAGATGCGAATATTATTAAAATAAAACATAATATTAACAAAGACATAATGCTTAATTTTAAAATAAAAAGATGCAATGCGTTTTGAGAGGAAAAAAAACATAGAATATTATGTAAAAATGCAAAAAATGTTGATTAAAATGCGGTGTGCTAAAATACTTAAGATTGCACAAAATATACAAAAAACGGGTCAAAATTGGCTGTCAACAATACATCTCTAGGAACTCATTAACTATCGGGACTGACCGAAGAGTCGGTACCTCTGCTTTCATATCCTGCATCCGAACCCAATGATAAACATCACCTTCTTCTAACCATCTTCCTCGCCTTGAGGTATGAAATAAACTTACCCACCGCTGTTGTATTTCTTCCTCACTCTAAAACTGGTTCGCTTGGAATATGAAATCGGACCATCTTTTCTCTACAATCAACGTTAGCATAACAAGAAGCCAACTAATCTATACCCATAGTAACACCCAGTTCGGTCATGTCTAACTCTATTCAATCTGATATGGTACGATGACTATATATAATCACCGAGCAATTTCTATATACTTGCTTAGTTATAACAGAATCTCCCACCGGTGTAGCAACCTCTTTGAGCTTGTTCATCTTGTGCATTAGTTCATACATCTTTGTACCTCTCTTATCTGTTTTCCACCCTTCTATTACTGTTTGTAGAAACTTATGGTCCAATCTTCACATATTAAAGTATTTGAACCTGTAATGAATTTCTATGCCTTTTTCCCAACTAATTATTCCAAGAGAATGATCATACAAGTCTGATTTCATGAATGCACTTTATGAGCGTGTAGATTATCAACCAATTCTTGATTAGTAAGTACTGCTATACACCCTTTTTTGCACACTACTTATTTCACCATGATCCGCTATATATTGCTTAAAATCCCTTATCTCAGTCATAGTAATCGGACAATTCACTTTTTCATCTCTCTCTAATATACAGTTGAAATCACTCATTATTGCCTATAGTCCTTGTACCTGACCATGTAACCTTCCAATATCTACCTACATTTCCTCTTTAAGAGCCACATCATTGAATGCACACACCAAGGTCATATGAAAACTTTTCTTTGTACCCCTATGTGTTAGCTCGCATTGTATCAATCATTATGTACAATTTTTAATATCTACTTCATGGAGATGAGGCTTCCACGATAACCATATTCCTCCATTTGGATGCGCAGTAAGATTAGTACTAAAATATCACCCACTACACAAGTTAAGAGAGACATTATGAGCTTCTTCCTTTTTAACCTTTGGTTCCAAGAGACCAAATAACCACATCTTAGCATTCTGCGTGAACTAATGCATTGAAACTATACACGAATACATACCTCGGTTACCAATCCTTCAAATAACTTCTTAACTGAAAATATGAACTCAGAGGTTCGCTGCACGTCCTTATTTTTTTTTAATTTGTGCGCTGAACACTACTCTTTACGATATTTTAAATGCTTGACACAACTATACACTAATAAGGTGCTCATCATTCCCAAGTTCTAATTCATTTGCGACAGAACTCAAATAATCCCTATGTCCAATACTTCCCAGAACTCGGTCCAACATAACAAGACACTTTCATTCATTTATATCAATCTTATTATTCAAGAGGTAGTAGTCCCTTCTTATTCTTACATGTGAACAATATTCTTTTGCAGTTTCCTATCTCAGATGATTCTATCAACTCAGATTCTATTTTGATTCTACTAGAAACAAGGGGGAATATATACGTAGGGTGGAATCTGGATCTATCAATGCATATATGTCTTGAAAAGATCAAAATATACATGTAACCCCATTCGATGATGCTTCCTGATCCTGCCTGGTAGCCAAAACATATATGTGGTTCGAGGGACCGCTAGAACTGGAAACTCTACCACGACCCCTACCACGACCGACTGACATCTGAATACCCTGCCCTGTGGGGCACATAGCTATAGAAGATGGTGAACCACCCACCGATCCAACAGGCCGAGCCACACCACCAGTGACCCTTCTAAAAGGACATTCCCTCAACACATGGCCCAGACAGCCGCAATAAAAACAAGCATATGTACCAAAATGACATTTACCATAATGATTCCTACCACACTGAGAACACTGGGGCCAAAGTGTCCCCGTCTGAGTAAAGCCCATGTTTCTCTGAAAACCTAAAGTCATGGAGCTCTGACCGGCTCCTGAATACCTGGTGTGGTCCAATCTCTCATCTGTGAACTGTGGGGGTGCATTCTGTGTCACCTGGGATGAATATATAACCTAATGCTGAGGTCGTTCGCCTCGAAACTCACCGAAATAACCAGCCGGTCTAGCCCTCTTACACTGGTCTTTGCGTCGGTCCTCTACCCCCTGTACCCATGCCTGTATCTACCGCATAAACTCCTGCGGACGAGTCTGCCCCGCCATTAGCCCAGTCAGCAACTGAACCGCATCTCCTATGGCACTATTCTCCGCCCTTGTATGAGGAGCTAGAGACTCAGGTGTTGGGGCCTCGGAAACTGGTGATGTTTCCCCTGGACAGGGGCCTCTGGAGGTGGCGACGTAGCAAAGCTCATCGACTGAGGTACGCCTCCAGATAGATCGAGCACGGACTCGTAACTCTCGAACTCGACTAGTATCCCCGCTATCGATTTTCCTTCGGGCGTTTCTTCTTCTGAGGCATACCAGAACATATTAAGTAGTCAGAGAGGGATTATCCTAATAACACAGCTCTATTGCACGATCTAAGAAATGAAAGAATATAAACAAATCCTAAATGTCTGGCAGCCTCCTGCGTATAAGTATGGTGCACAACATACCCA
Organism: Przewalskia tangutica; assembly: GCA_029844215.1. Taxonomy (NCBI): domain Eukaryota; kingdom Viridiplantae; phylum Streptophyta; class Magnoliopsida; order Solanales; family Solanaceae; genus Przewalskia; species Przewalskia tangutica. Next base: position 31,883,133 of record CM056723.1, read on the forward strand.
TACACAAGACTCTACTAAACACGATCTGTAGACATTCCGAGGACTAACTACTCTGATACCATTTTTTTGTCACGACCCAACCCGACGAGCCGCGACTAAGCGCCCTAATGACGCCATTGTACTAACCTGTCACACAAAATCCAACTAACACTAGGAAAAATATAAAATCCGGCAGCATTACGCTGTAATTATAACATACTTCAGAATAGGCGAGCCGACAAGGATGCCTTTACACAAGAATGTACCTGCCTCCTGGGGAGTCACAACTAGACAACATAATATAATAGGCAAGCCGACAAGGCTGCCACCAAATAATATCACGTATACACGGGAACATCCCAAAACAGAGTACAACGACATAGCTGACCAAAATAGTTTTACAACCCTACATACGTGCAACCCACGATTATCTACAGACCTCTATGAGAAGGATAACGACATAAGACGGGAAAGGGCCCCGTCGTGCCCCTAAATATATACATAAGTCTAAAAAAAGGTTCTATACCAAAATGACTAAGCTCCGAAACAATGGATTTGTCCAACCAGCTGAGTAGATGTCCTAGGTCAACTGATCACCAAACTGAGAACATGTACCTACGAACATGAAATGCAGCCCCCCGAGGAAAGGGGGTCAGTACGAAATAATGTAATGAGTATGTAAAACATGAAGTACTGTAAGATAGATCAAAACTGGCCAAAAGATATCATGAGACAAGTATAATAATCAAATTACCCCTTCACTATGTCATAGACAAATGAGAGTCAATTGTACCTTATAATAATGAGAGTCATATCAAAATCATGGATGCCTGTCCTTAGAAACATCATATCTATACACATTGTCGGCCCTTTAGTGAGAGACTCGGTGGAATCATCATATCTATATACATTGTCGGCTCTGTAGTGAGGGACTCAGTGGAATCATCATATCTATATACATTGTCGGCCCTATAGTGAGGGACTCGATGGAATCATCATATCTATATACATTGCTGACCCTGTAGTGAGGGACTCAGTGGAATTCATATAATCATCGCACATGTATACATTGTCGGCCCTTTAGTAAGGGACTCGGTGAATTCATATAATCATATCCAGCACGAATAGAATATCATGAGTAACTTTATACATATTAAATCATCACTTGACTCTCAGTGGAATAAATGAAAGGCACTATCATATCATATATCGTTTTAAATCGTTGTTTGGAAAATCAAGGCATTTATCATATCATATATCTTTTTAAAACATCTTTTGAAAGATTATAGACATTTCTCATGACTAACATCTTTAGGAAACAAACTGTGTAGAAATCATGTACGTCCGCCGTACTTTCAATAAATCATGCCAAAAAGAAGGAATGAAGAGTTTCACATACCTTGTTGACGAACTAACCAACTCTATAAATATATCTTGTCTCAATTAGCACTTCCACCTATAACAATAGTAATTTGTTCGTTAACTTATGATTTCTAGCATACGTTATATCGAATGACGACTTTCTTTTCTATAGAAATTTGGGCAGAACCTCCACTATTTATACATGTATTCACAACTTACCAACAAGGTCAATCAACACCAACAACAAGATACAATTCAAAGACACACCAAAACAATCACATATACTTCATATCCGCTACTATTTTACATCATTTCTCCTTACCTTCATGGAATATAACCAAAATAGCAATCAAGGTGATTAACACGCCTATTTATCATGTTAATTCAGCCCCTTAATCCATATTAAAACGGTTCATAAAATAGTCCATAATCCAACAACATCTAGAGTGCAATGTAATACTTTTTTATGCTTTAATTTCTTTAAGACGTGTAGTAGTATTTACCATATCGTATACGTATGTTCCTAACTTATTTTTCCAGAATTTTAGTACTACCAAATCAGCCCCTAAAACGTTACAACAACGCCTAACAATTTCATAAAGTTCTTGGTCACAACATGTCATAATTCCATAACTCTTTTCCCAACTTTCTTAGAATCCAATTTCCCTTTTCAACATTTTCATATAACCAACTATAACTTAAACTTAAACATCAAGGTTTACCCTTAACTTTCAATATGCAATTAGTGACGATAATACAACAACAACAATTAAATCCAAAGTATACAAAACTATCCCAAAATCGGCTACATCAACGTTTTAGTCACATGCATCCTCTTATTTACAATTCCTCTTTAACATGAGTTTACCCCTTAACTACAACATCATTTAATCTCCCAAATACTCTATGAAAAGAAGAATTTTTACCTTAAAATGAAGCCCAAACAGTCCCTAACTTTCGGCCCAACCAATGCCCATATTTGCAACATTCTTCACCATTTCTTCAACTTATAATTGCATGCATGTATTGTACAAGTTTAATACCATCTTACTTGCATGTTTTCTTCCAAAAATCCATCTTAAAATCTGGAAATTTTTGGGTTAAAATTTCGGCCAACAGTGGGTTTTTTCGCCACTGTTTTGGGTGCTAATTTTGGGCTTAGAATTTAGATGAAGAAGTTAATCTAGGAAGAGGAAATTGTTGTCTTCAATTTGGCTATGAAGAAGGGGATATTTTCGGTTGATCAAAGAGAGGGAGAGGAGAGAAATGAGAGTTTTGAAATGAGGTCTTGAAAATGGAAGATGGAAGGTTATAAGCTTTAAAGCAAAAATCTGAAAATTAATTTACACTTTGGTCCACTTCTCCCCCTTAATTAAACTTATGTCTCACTTCTTTTAAATATCAAAAATTTCATAAGACCTCGTATCCTCGTTGTCCCAACTTATATAATACGTTACTAATCCATAGCGGGATTATCTATAACTATCATTATAAATTTTCGTCGTCACCCTCGTAGTAACCAAAAATTATTCCGGGGGTATATCCTGCGTATACTGACTTCCGGATTAGCATATATAAATATACTTTATATTCAATATTCGAATCTTAATTCCTTAATGACGTTCTTAACTATCGTCTTAAACTTACGAGGTCTAACAATGATATTCATCATCCATGGTCATTTTCCAATTCGGATCTTTTAGAGCAGACATTGAGTTATGAGGTCAAGGTAATTTTGAGACCTGGGTGTGAAGGTTGTATTTGATATTGGTTTTGACAATACCATATTGACTACGGGTGACCGAATGGGTTGTTGGGCCAGTGGACTGGACGCCACTGGCCGAGAGTGAAGAAGTGGGCTGGACGCCACAGTTCAGTATGTTCTTTGGGAATGAGCTGAGGATGAATGTGATGTGGTATTGGGCCTGGAGTTGTTGTCTGGCCGAGAGACTAGACCCGTATCCCAGTGGAAATGGAATTATGGTCACTGGGTCTCGATTCCGATGGCCCAAGCTGCTGGATATATATTTCCAGTGGTTGCACCATTGGTCCTTGGTCCAGTGGGCCCAAATGTTGTTCTCTAGCGGGTCTCGGCCTGTGAAAGAAATTTGTTATACACGGAAGCCTATCATCATCCAAGAAATCATAAGAGTGAGTCTCGGTTGTATTTTGGCAAACGAAAAAATTATTTCATCAAAAATCACGTGACGACTTATAATAATTCTTTGGGAAGAAATATCATAACACTTGTAACCACGGTGATTTGTAGGATATCCCAAGAAGACACATGGAGTAGACCGGGGTTGGAGTTTTGTGATTGTGGTGGATGGAAAGAGAGGGTAGAAAAGGCAACCAAACACTTTTAAATGGAGATAAGAGGACTCACGTAAATAAAGCTAGACATGTTTTTATGAGGGAGAATATTCAATAGGTAAGTAGCCATTTGGATTGCATGATGCCAAAACATGGGGGTAGTGAAGCATGAGCAATGAATGTTCTAACAATATTGTTGATGATTCTAATTTACGTTCGGCCTTCCCATTTTGTGATGATGTGTGAGGACAAGATAAACGAAAATTTAGACCATTATTTTTTAAAAACTCCCAAAACTGAGTATTGTCAAATTCCCTCCCATTATCACATTCTATATTTTTGATATCCCGTTTAAATTGAGTTCCAATGAATGCTCTAAAAGTGATAAAAGTGGAAACCACTTGTGATTTTTTCGACAGAGGGAATGTCCACAAATAATTAGAGTAGTAATCTAATATAAGTAAATAATACTTATGACCAGAAGAACTCAAAACGGATGAAGTCCAAATATCACGATGCAAAATATCAAATGGCATAAGGGTGCATGAAGTAGAAGCAATAAATGACAATTTAACATGTTTACTGAGTGCACAAGAATGACACTTATTAAGAGTCCGAGTTTGGTACAAGAAATAAATTTATTTTGTTTAAGAGAGGCCAAAACAGTCTCCTCCGGATGTCCCAAACGTTGGTGTCATAAAGATGGTGCCGAGGCTGCAAAAGTAGAATGAAATTTGGACTGTTGATTAGGTAAATTTATTGGATAGAGCTCCCCCTTGGTATCACATCTCATGAGAAGTCTCCCCGTCTGAAAATCAAGCACGAAAAATTCAAACGGGTCAAAACGAACAGATATCCAATTATCAGTTGTAAACTTTCTAACAGATACCAAGTTTTTGATAAATTTTGGAGCATGAAGGACATTATTTAAAGAGAGTGGTGAGTGTGGTGGTGACAATTTAGTAGAACCATACCCTTTAATTAGAATTGAATGACCATTTTCGATAACTATACTACTATCATTGCTCAAATTAAAATAGGATGTGAGATTACCTTGGGAGGACGTCATGTGGGACGTTGCCCCGGAGTCCATGTACTAATTTGAATCCGGTGGGTTGAGTCCAAGGGTGTGCATGCCTGACTCAATATCTGTGGGTTGGGTTGTGGAGTGGGCCTCATGCCACTGGATCGGTTGAGGCCCAAAGTTACTGCCTGGTGAGACAGATGTTGACACCCAATTTTGACTCTCTCGTCCAATCATTAACTATAAAATTACACTAATTTTTTGAAAAATAATTTTGACAATTTTATAATAATAAAATGCAACAATAAAACATAATACATGCACAAATAAGCATTCTCATAACGACATCGCATTAAATACTAATTACACAATACGCCCGCATTTAATATTTTTACACCGCGTAAATATGTAAATAAGTAATTCAATAATGACATTCTAAGCATTAAGCACTCCATAAATATTACGTCCGCATTTAGTAATAATAAATACGTAAATAAATAAATAATTTAATAATGGCGTCGCATCAAACATTCCTTAAAATTATATTCACATTTATTAATACGCAAGACAATTTCATAATTATTATTTGTAATTTAAACTCCCGTTAAACTAATTTTAATCTAATAATAGCATCGCATTTATAAAAGCATTAAGCAATCTTTAAATATCATATCCGCATTTAGCATTTAAGTAATTTAATAATAATTTAAAACCCCATTTATTTCCATTAATTAATTTTTACCTAAAACTAACTCCTAAAACTAATACCCAATTAAATACCCACAACCCAAAACCTATTAAAATCGCCCAGCCCAACTACCCAAAACTCGCGGCCCAAACCCCCTTTAATTAGTAAACCATCAGCCTTCTCCTTTCATTTCGTCTTCCTCCCCTAAACCCTAAACAAAAAAAACGCAGCCGACACACCCATCTCGCGCGGCTGCACCCTATCACCGCCAAAGACTCAACCCGAGATTCTCGCCGGAGAATCCTGGGTTTCCCTTACCCACGCACACCCAGCAAGCTCACCCATAACCAGACTGTAAACCTTACCTCAAATTAGCACTAAATTGCACTAAAAAGATACAAAAATCAATCCAAAAATTACACGAAATCAATCTCAAAATCATGACAAATCTCCTTTAAATCAGCCCAAAATCATAATAAAAGCCTACCAATTTTAGAACCCAGAGTTAAGACTATATAAACCAACCAATATACACATGCAGGAGAGGAGTTTTTTACACAGAGGAACCCCCTCAAAATCAAGAAAATTAACAACGAAGGGGAAGCAAATCGGAAATTTTAGCAGCCTATGGACCAACATCCAGAAATTGGGAGAAAATAGGCAAGAGACAGTCGGAAAAAAATGAGTAGTCTATCGGTTAATCACTCGGCATCCGAAAATTAGCAGTCTAAGAGTAGGAAATTTGAAACCCTTTCTTCATTACAATATCAGTCACGAGCCAACAACTATTTTCAAATTAAAAGCTTTGCCCTTTAAATAGCATCGCAACAAATCTTCCGAGCGAATCGACGACTTGATACGCTGCCTCGGTTCGCTGTCCGGAGAAGGTAAATCCATTCCTCTTTGCGAACCCTGATTTTGTATTCGACTTTGTGTACTCTGTATTATATTATTTGTTAGCATCGTTTAAAATGTTTTAAGTCCAATTAAAGTAATGTCGATTATTGAGTCATCATTATGTTTGCATGTGTAGCCTGTCCTCTATGTTTTAAATCTCATGCTGGTTCTAATGGTATGTGCCTCTGTGTTCGTCATGTCGAGTTGAAGTCGATGTAATATCCAACTCAGTTTCTCTAGGCTGCTTCGTGGCATCTGTGTGTAGAGTCAATACTTTGCTATTCTGATTCCGTCATACGCATATTACATCGTGACTAACAGTTGTTTAGGTTCGAGTAATCAGTCGTTACACTCTTAATTACAGCTGAACTCCATCATTGTCAACTTGCTTCTTAAGGAATGATTTACATGAACTGGGTGTCGATTTGTATACCTTGCGATTGTTCTGCAACAGTCTCTTAATTCCTATCCTGATTAACATGCTAGCATCCACCTATAATTTTCTTTAAGTAACCTATTTGAAACTGGATGCAACTTGGAGTGTTTGTTTGCTGGCCAGTAGGCTCTGTCCTATGTGTCCCCGCGTGTTAAATTTGTTACACTCTAGCTATCAATATGTAGGATTATTCTCTGTGTGTTTGATTTGAATTGCATACCTATACTTATATACGAGATGTACATTTGCTCAATTAGTTATACGCTCCTAAATGTATCCTTATCATGAATATATAATGGTTTGTCCTATCTCTTATCTGTATCTCTGCAATATGAATGGTTGACTGAACATATACCTTTAGATAGCCTGTCACTAAGAAGTTAAATTGTTGTTCTATTGAGCTGGCCTTATTCTCCCTTTGAATCTGGGATGTCACGTTTCGGGGATTTTTTCTTTTCGTATTGGCCTATTGTTCGCATCACTCGTCTTCCAGAATTTATGAACAACATATGTTTAAATTATCTTATTCTCCTTGTCTGCCTATTGTTATTGGTAATGTTTCCTTCTTTGCCTAAAGTTGTCCGCTGTTTTTGAATAATGATTGAACAAATCGAGTGCATGTGTGTGCATTTGGTGTCTCGATCGTTTACATCAAAAAATTTATTTGGACCTGTACTAATCCTTATCATTTTCTTTTCCACATGAAATGCATCGGAGCAAGCGAAGAGTCTCACTATGAGACTCATCACGAGCTACAACAAATGAAGACCCGCATTTATGTGCATCCATCTCGCATAGGAAAATTCCAAACCGCAGGCGAAAGGACATCGCCATTCTTCGAGTCATCCTTATTAATTCATATCTTTTCCCCATTCATTTGGTTGTAAATTATTTGTCTAACATTACACTAGTAGGACCCCCTAAGCTTTAAGTCGCTATTAGAAAATAATTCGACACTAGAAATTTGTTTCTCATTAAGTTAATTATTCTAGCTTGCTTAAGTTATTATTAAACCATCTAATAACTTTTCACCTGCATAATTATTTAAGTTGTTGAGATATTATTTATCACTAAATCCTAACCTGAGAAACTCTTTTTTAATCTCTATTAGCACTCACATAACAAAACACAATTATTTGAATTGTAGGATTGTTAGCCTTTGCATAATATATGTCTTCACAACCTATTTTATTCATAATAGATTTTGAATTATTACTTCGATATTATATTAAGCAACATATATACCTTATGAAATAATTCTTCTAATTGATTTTTAAATGCATGTCTTCAACTAAAATTAGCTTTATATTTTAAACAAATCTTACATTTTTTATGCAGGCCAAAAACACTTACACTTATCCTTTGCCTAAGTACTTTAAAAACACGCATTTTGCTGGCAATAATTACCCTAGGTTTGAACGGACAACCGCGAGTTAGCGGATCTTATAGGGTGTCTACCCCTTCCCTCTAGATTAATAAAGAACGCTTACCCAGAATCTCACACTAGTTTCGCATACCATAAAAAATGGAGTTAATGTTGACTTTAACCTAGTTAATATTTAGGTGTCCTAATTCACCCAAACTAATTAGGTGGCAACTCCGCGAACCCTTAACCCTTTAGCACCTTTTAGCACTTCTAGCATTTTCTTTTATTTCCTAACATCTCTAAGCAGGAGTTAGAATATGTCGCGGTCAAAAAAGGGCGTGACAGAAATGGCGACTCTGCTGGGGATTTGAGGTTCTTGACCATAGCAAACCTAGGCTTATTATTGCTTGACTTTATTTTCTTTTATTTGTTTTAAATGTCTTAAAATTGCTTGCTTTAATTTTGTATGTTAATTGTTTTAATTGCTATTTGTTTTTACTGCTTTCCTTAAACTGGCATTCCGCTCATACTTCTTCCACTCTGGAAAATTCACACAATCACACACTCACGCGCTGGTGTGCTTCGCGCACCCGCAATTTTTTTCAAAATACCCAAATTTTAGGAGAGTTGGCATCTGCGCGGAGTTAGATCGGTTCGTCTGATCAGCCGCGTAGTCTTCTCACTCGAGTTGTCCGCTCGGAAACCTTGCGTCCAGTAAAGCCAAATCTTAGAAACTCAGGATAGAGCTATACCACCCTTTATTTTAAGGCATGCATTTACCTTAGATGGGTCGGTCCTTGGTTTCGACACCGCAATTAGGAAAATACCAAACTTGTCGACGGGTTTCTCAACCCAACGACCAACCAGCATATTATGTGTAGCGTGACAATGATAGACAAATCCAAACCTAATCATGACATGCCGAAATTGGAAAAACTGCACCGTCATTTGGTCGCCATTTTCAACAAAAGCATTACAGTTTGACGGCTTGGACAAATCTATCATAACCTCGCATATGTGACGTTTAGGCCTCCCTCTGGCATAAAAGAGGTCCCAAACATGTTAGAGCACACGCTTGATTTGCGATTTGCTTATTATTGTGTGTTACCTGCAACTCTCTGCATATTATACTAACTCAGTTTGCTTCATTTGTTAGAGGATTGTTTTTGCCTAGCTTATTCCCAAAATGTTGATTCACGTTGACTGGTAGAAGCACAATCATCCAATAAATGACTAATCCAGAGTAGGGATGTCAGTGGGGCGGGTAAATGCGGGTACCGCCCCGCACCCGCTCCAATTGGAGCGGGTACGGGGGATGGTTTGGTGGGTGGTGGGGCGGGTATGGGTATCAAAAGTGCTACCCGCCATGGGTAGTGGGGCGGGGGTGGATTTCATATAAGACCCGCCCCGCACCCGCCCCGCCCCGCTACCCGCACCGATCGTACCCACACCGCCCATATTCGTATCATCTATTAGTCTATTTACGAATTTATTTGGCACTTTCTTGATTTAAAATGTGACTTGAGCTAACCCGCACCGTAATGCACCACGTTTCTTTTTCTTATTCTCTTTGTTCTCCTTTTTTTTGTTAAATATTTTTATCTTTACTGTTTTTTAATATTCATAATATTTTGACAAGGTTTTAGAATTGATATTCGATACACAATAGTGGAAAGGTTCTTTTTTTCCCCTTTTTCTTATATAACTTTCATTTTGGTGACTAAAACAATTGCTAGACATTATTTGAGCATTTTATTAATGGGTACCCGCCGGGTAAGTGGGTATCCGCGTGAAGTAAGTGGGGCGGGGGCGGGTGGAAGAATTACTACCCGTGATGGGTGGTGGGGCGGGGATGGGGATGTGTTTTAGGTGGTGGGTACGGGTATGGGATACCCTTCCCCCGCCCCCGCCCCGCCCCATTGACATCCCTAATCCAGAGGCACCAGAACGAACCAGCTTAGGACTCGTCCCCGTTCCTGTAGAGTACGCAGAGGTGTTAGAAAAAAGGAACACCAATAATCAACACCTCGTCAAATTATTGCAACAAATGGAAATCATGCAAGCCGAAATAGAAAGGCTCCGAAATATGACAAACCTGTCTATTAGTTTGAATGCACCACTCCCGGAGCAAAGGACAAATGCAATCGTATCACAAGCCCTTGAGCCTCCACTTCCACAAAACCCCCCGCAAAGGTCGCAACATACCAACTCACACCAAAATGTCACTCGCACGACCAATTTGCAAGCCTACCTCCAAAATGATCTGTTTACTACATACATATCCCAACCTCCACCTACTTATATCTCCCAACTCAGTCCAAATTTCCAAGCCACCCAATACGAGCAGACGACACACATCACTAGTCCTAGCAAACAATATGGGGCATTAGCACATCCGACCGAAAACCAACCATTTATTATGCCAGTATCCTCTCAAGAGACAGATCAATACAAAGAAGTGGAGCAGCAGACTCGAGCTAGAGATGATGAAAATGTGGCAAAAGAAATTTGTAGCTTGAAAGAGGCATTCAAAAGCATTCAGATGAACAAGGGGGATGAAGAGTTAGAATATGAAAACTTATGTATGCACCCCGACGTTGAATATTACATGTGGAGTACAAGGTGCCCAAATTTAACATGTTCGATGGAAAGGGGAATCCCCGAGCTCATCTAAGGTCATATTGCGATAAATTGATTGGAGTTGGGAAAAATCAAGCAATCATCATGAAACTATTTATCAGGAGTCTAACCGGCGAGGCGCTGGACTGGTACACATGCCAAGACCCTCGAAAATGGGACGGTTGGAATGACATGGCACAAGATTTAATGGATAGATTCAGATTCAACACTGACACTGTCCCGGATAGATTTTATCTTATGAAACTAGAAAAGAAATCCACAGAAACTTTCAGGGAATATTCCTTGAGGTGGCGGTCAGAAGCAGCAAAGGTCCAACCTCCAATGGCAGAGAGCGAAATGACCACCTTGTTTGTGCAGTCTTTAAGAGAGGCGGCGTATTATGAAAGGATGATCAGTGTAATTGGGCGAAGTTTTGCAGAAGTCGTGAGAATGGGCGACTTCGTGGAAGAAGGCATTAAAACGGAAAGGATTACAAACCTGGAAGCCCTACAAGCAACTAGCAGAGTAATGCAGTCAGATTCCATCGGAGGTACCCCACAGAGGAAAAAAGATGCATCACCCTCTGTCATGGTCATTCAGGAACATATGCCAGAACAACTTCCAGTGTATCAAAGCTCACCACCTTCTTACTATAACCAAAACACTCAAAAGCCACAGTCCTATTATCAGCACTGCGCTACCCCATATCATGTTTACCATACCCAACCAGCATATCCAAATCTCTCATACTCACCACAATCACGAACCCGTACACCAAACGGACCCAAACCCCGCATAGATGCCGAGAGAAAACCAACCAAAACCTATACACATTTAGCCGAACCCATACCCAAGTGTATGAGAAGCTGAAAGCCGCAGGAATACTCCAACCAATTCCCAGAAATACCCCCAGGCCTACTTCCCGAGGGAACGATAAAACCAAACATTGTGCATACCACTCCGGTGCCGAGGGACACGACATCAAAAATTGTTATACACTCAAGGACAGAATAGATGAGTTAATCAAAGAGGGAGTTATTCAGCTGAAATATGTTCCTCTCAATGTAAACAATAACCTTCTTCCCGGTTATGAAGATGCCCATGTGAACATGATAGCTAAAGATGAAGAAAACAATCTGGAATGGACTATTACGCCAGCCCGAAAAGGAAAGAAAGTTGAATCATCGACCAACCGCCAGAGAAAAGGAGGTGCTCCTTGCCGGAGATTGTTTAACCGTTGAATAAGTCATTCGTCAAGTTGTGTGCTGCAAGGGATGATCCTGCTGAAGACTCAGCCATTGAAGACGCAGAGCAAGAAGACATTTTGAACAAGTGGACTCGTACCTCTGCCTTGGCCCTCCGAGTCCTAAAATAGTTAGTTTAATATATTTTTCCCTTTATCTGTAATAAAATGGAACTACATTTGACCTGATTCTCTTGGCGGATACGTAGGCGGCCATATCGGCTTCGGTCCCACCTTTAGAAATTTTACCCAATTTCGCTTATAATGAACAACGTCATGACCTGATTCCCTCGTAGGGATACATATGCGACCTAAATCGGCTTCGGTCACACCATTAGGAAGTCTTCCCTTTATTTTGAAAATAACGAAAATACACATGACAGACAAGTAATCTCATTGAGACCCACATTAGGCCAAACGCCCTTTGCATATTCAAAACTAGGACCATTAACAGTTAGTCAAGGTAGAAAACCAGGCAGGGGTTATGAGTCCAAACAAGGCAGACGTTCGAGCATCAAGTATCAAAACTACAAAGTCAATGTGAATCAACCCCCCCCCCCCCAAACTCACAAGTTTTCTTTGAGCGCAGGTTCATGAACTTAGCAGAAATAGAAAAAGCAACAACAACCAAAGTCCAGCCCATCAGCTCAGTCACATGATCACACTTCAGCTATGCGGATCACAAACGCACAGTGTCCATGCAACGACATCGTTGCAACCAATGTGGTTCACAAACGCACAATGTCCAGGTCGAAGGTATCATTGCAACCAGGCGATTCGCAAACACAACAAGCAACAACATCTCAGCAATCACATCATTCAGCAAGCATTCACAACATCTAGCAAGTCCGTGCAGAGACTACATCGATGTCGCAGATTCAAAGAAACATTCGCAAAGATCCGGAAGTCCGCGGCAGAGGCTACATCGCCTTCAAAGCAGATTCAACAAGTATTCACAAAGATCCGATGATGTATGTGCATAGACGATATCGGCATTCGCAGAATCTCGCAAGTCCGTGCAGAGACGACATCAGCATTCACAGCGTCCTACACATCATACAGGGACGACATCTTTACCCACAAAATTTTATTTTTATATATTTGTTATTTTGATTTAACCGATATGCACATTTTCCTAAAGTTATAGCATGCAGGAAAATTAATTCACAGGAATAGTAGCATCAACACAATGACGTCTTCATCAACATCATATCCGAAAACGACGCCAAACCCGAAAAAATGCAAAGTCCGAAAATGACGTCATGTCCGAAAACGACGCCACGTCCGAAAAAGACGTCGAGTTCGAAAATGACGCCAAGTCCGAAAACTACGTCAAGTCCAAAAACGACGCCAAGTCCGAAAACGACGCCAAGTCCGAAAATGACGCCGAGTCTGAAAACGACGCCGAGTCCGAAAATGACTCCAAGTCCGAAAACGACGCCGAGTCCGAAAACGACGTCAAGTCCGAAAACGACGCCGAGTCCGAAAACAACGCCGAGTCCGAAAACGACGCCGAGTCCGAAAACGACTCCGAGTCCGAAACGACACCAAGTCCAAAAAACAACGCCAAGTCCGAAAATGACGCAAAGTCCGAAAACGACGTCGAGTCCGAAAACAACGCCATGTCCGAAAACGACGCCAATTCCGAAAACGACACTGAGTCTGAAAACGACGCTGAGTCCGAAAACGACGCCGAGTCCGAAAACGACTCCGGGTCCGAAAACGACGCCGAGTCCGAAACGACGCCCGTCCGAAAACGACGTCGAGTCCGAAAACGACTCCAAGTCCGAAAACGACGCTCAGTCCGAAACTACGCCCGTATGAAAACGACGCCACGTCCAAAGACGACGTCATCAGCATATCACATCTACGCAAGGACGATTTCTCTACTCTCAGAATTGCATTTCTTATATATTCATGCCTTATTATTTTGTCTTAGCAGTTACGCACTAACCTTTTTTGAGCTTTAGTCTACAGAGCTTCAATCTAAAGGGGCGGTTGCAGGAGGGACAACATACCCGCATTCACAATCGAAACACGTCCGCAGATTTAAATCACAAAGATTTTGCGATCACACAAAGACAACCGGCATCACATTTTACAGGATAACATTTCTACTCACACAGTTACATTGCCTATAAATTCATGCGTTATCATTTTGCCGTAACAGTTATGCACTAACCGTTTGCTTAAGTCATAGCATGTAGGAGCAGGAGCACAACGTGGATTTTCTCTTACAGCGAACCGGAGCAATTTGTTGGGGGCAACTTTCCCAACGAATGGCAGAAGCGGCCTCAAGCGTCGGTCCACTCATTCCACATCACCAATAAGCCCAACGTCATCATAAGTCGATACCGGTACACCCCTAAGTTCAAGCCAGTTTATTTTTATTTTTTATTTTAACATCACATCAACCCAGTGTCGCCATAACTCGACACTGGGACAAATTTTGAGTCCGCGTCAGCCCTCCTTAGTGTTTGACCATGGTAGACCAGTGTCATCATAACTCGACACTAGGATAAATTTTGAATTTGCGACAGGCTTGTCTAAATTTCCCATCATTTTTAATTCTGAGGATCGAGACAAAATTGACTATAAGTCAACGTCTTTGTCTGAAGACTCTTCCATCATCTCCATACAAAGAGGGACAAATTGTTGACACCCAATTTTGACCCTCTCGTCCAATCATTAACTATAAAATTACACTAATTTTTTGAAAAATAATTTTAACAATTTTATAATAATAAAATGCAACAATAAAACATAATACATGCACAAATAAGCATTCTCATAACGACATCACATTAAATACTAATTACATAATACGCCCGCATTTAATTTTTTTACACCGCATAAATATGTAAAGAAGTAATTCAATAATGACATTCTAAGCATTAAGCACTCCATAAATATTACGTCCGCATTTAGTAATAATAAATACGTAAATAAATACATAAATAATTTAATAATAGCGTCGCATCAAACATTCCTTAAAATTATATTCACATTTATTAATACGCAAGACAATTTCATATTTATTATTTGTAATTTAAACTCCCGTTAAACTAATTTTAATCTAATAATAGCATCGCATTTATAAAAGCATTAAGCAATCTTTAAATATCATATCCGCATTTAGCATTTAAGTAATTTAATAATAATTTAAACCCTCATTTATTTCCATTAATTAATTTTTACCTAAAACTAACTCTTAAAACTAATACCCAATTAAATACCCACAGCCCAAAACCTATTAAAATCGCCCAGCCCAACTACCCAAAACTCGCGGCCCAAACCCCATTTAATTAGTAAACCATCAGCCTTCTCCTTTCATTTCGTCTTCCTCCCCTAAACCCTAAAAAAACGTAGCCGACACACCCATCTCGCCCCTTGCCCTCGCACCCTATCACCGCCAGCACCCCAACCCGAGATTCTCGCCGGAGAATCCGGAGTTTCCCTTACCCACGCACACCCAACCATCTCACCCATAACCAGACTGAAATCCTTACCTCAAATTAGCACTAAATCGCACTAAAAAGATACAAAAATCAGTCCAAAAATTGCACGAAATCAATCTCAAAACCATGACAAATCTCCTTTAAATCAGACCAAAATCATAATAAAAGCCTACCAATTTTAGAACCCAGAGTTAAGACTATATAAACCAACCAATATACACATGCAGACGAGGAGTTGTTTACATAGAAGGTCCCCCTCAAAATCAAGAAAATTAACAACGAAGGGGAAACAAATCGGAAATTTAGCAGCCCATGGACCAACATCCAGAAATTGGGAGAAAATAGGCAAGAGACAGTCGGAAAAAAAAATGAGCAGTTTATCGGTTAATCACTCAGCATTCGAAAATTAGAAGTCTAAGAGTAGGAAATTCGAAATCCTTTCTTCGTTATAATATCAGTCACGAGCCAACAACTATTTTCAAATTAAAAGCTTTGCCCTTTAAATCGCATCGCAACAAATCTTCCGAGAGGATCGACGACTTGATACGCTGCCTCGGTTCGCTGTCCGGAGAAGGTAAATCCACTCCTCTTTGCGAACCCTGATTTTTTATTCGACTTTGTGTGCTCTGTATTATATTATCTGTTAGCATCGTTTAAAATATTTTAAGTCCAATTAAAGGAATGTCGATTATTGAGTCATCATTATGTTTGCATGTGTAGCCTATCCTCTATGTTTTAAATCTCATGCTGGTTCTAATGGTATGTGCCTCTGTGTTCGTCATGCCGAGTTGAAGTCGATGTAATATCCAACTCAGTTTCTCTAGGCTGCTTCGTGGCATCTGTGTGTAGAGTCAATACTTTGCTATTCTGATTCCGCCATACGCATATTACATCGTGACTAACAGATGTTTAGGTTCGAGTAAGCAGTCGTTAAACTCTTAATTACAGCTGAACTCCATCCTTGTCAACTTGCTTCTTAAGGAATGATTTACATGAACTAGGTGTCGATTTGTATACCTTGCGATTGTTCTGCAGCAGTCTCTTAATTCCTATCCTGATTAACATGTTAACATCCACCTATAATTTTCTTTAAGTAACCTATTTGAAACTGGATGCAACCTAGAGTGTTTGTTTCTTGGCAGATGGCTCATCTATGTGTCCCCGCGTGTTAAATTTGTTACACTCTAACTATCAATATGTAGGATTACTCTGTGTGTGTTTGATTTGAATTGCATACCTATACTTATATACGAGATGTACATTTGCTCAATTAGTTATACGCGCCTAAATATATCCTTATCATAAATATATAATGGTTTGTCTAATCTCTTATCTGTATCTCTGCAATATGAATGGTTGACTGAATATATACCTTTAGATAGCTTGTCACTAAGAAGTTAAATTGTTGTTCTATTGAGCTGGCCTTATTCTCCGTTTGAATCTGAGATGTCACGTTTCGGGGCTTTTGTTCTTTTCGTATTGGCCTATTGTTCGCATCACTCGTCTTCCAGAATTTATGAACAGCATATGTTTAAATTGTCTTATTCTCCTTGTCTGCCTATTGTTATTGGTAATGTTTCCTTCTTTGCCTAAAGTTGTCCGTTGTTTTTGAATAATGATTGAACAAATCGTGTGCATGTGTGTGCATTTGGTGTCTTGATCGTTTACATCAAAAACATTATTTGGACATGTACTAATCCTTATCATTTTCTTTTCCACATGAAATGCATCGGAGCAAGTGAAGAGTCTTACTGTGAGACTCATCACGAGCTACAACAAATGAAGGCCCGCATTTATGTGCATCCATCTCGCATAGGAAAATTCCCAACCGCGGGTGAAAGGACATCGCCATTCTTCGAGTCATCCTTATTAATTCATATCCTTTCCCCATTCATTTGGTTGTAAATTATTTGTCTAACATTACACTAGTAGGACCCCCTAAGCTTTAAGTCGCTATTAGAAAATAATTCGACACTAGAAATTTGCTTCTCATTAAGTTAATTATTCTAGCTTGCTTAAGTTATGATTAAACCATCTAATAACTTTTCACCTGTATAATTATTTAAGTTGTTGAGATATTATTTATCACTAAATCCTAACGTGAGAAACTCTTTTTTTAATCTCTATTAGCACTCACATAGCAAAAAACAATTATTTGAATTGTAGGGATTGTTAGCCTTTGCATAATATATGTCTTCACAACCTATTTTATTCATAATAGATTTTGAATTATTACTTCGATATTATATTAAGCAACATATATATCTTATGAAATAATTCTTCTAATTGCTTTTTAAATGCATGTCTTCAACTAAAATTAGCTTAATATTTTAAACAAATCTTACATTTTTTATGCAGGCCAAAAACACTTACACTTATCCTTTGCCTAAGTACTTTAAAAACACGTATTTTGCTGGCAATAATTACCCTAGGTTTGAACGGACAACCGCGAGTTAGCGGATCTTAGAGGGTGTCTACCCCTTCCCTCTAGATTAATAAAGAACTCTTACCCAGAATCTCACACTAGTTTCGCATACCATAAAAAATGGAGTTAATGTTGACTTTAACCTAGTTAACATTTAGGTGTCCTAATTCACCCAAACTAATTAGATGACGACTCCGCGAATCCTTAACTCTTTAGCACATTTTAGCACTTCTAGCATTTTCTTTTATTTCCTAACATCTCTAAGCAGGAGTTAGAATATGTTGCGGTCAAAAAAGGGCGTGACAACAGACCCAGCAAAATATTTTACTGGGCTTGTCGAAATTGCTGAGGCTGCTGGAAATATTGTGGTGTCTGGCTTGGCCGATGGGCCATCGGGCTGCTGATCCATTCCTGTTGGGGTGGGCTGGTGGTATGGCCCAAGGCCACTGCCAGTCGATTCTTGCTTCCTCCATCACGCCACTAATGCACCGCTCCGCTGCTCACATCGCCCACACCGAGTCGGCGGTGTCGCTATTTCCGCCGCCACCGAAATTGCGGTGGCTCCACCTTTATTATTTTTGTGATTTTCACCCTTATTTTTATTATTATTGTGTCTTTTTTGTCCTTTATTTTGTTGAGAAGGGTAAACAAAATACCATCAATTGAAGACGTGACAATCATGGTAGAATTTGAAGTCTTTTTCATCAAGTCCGACTCTTCAAGCACAAGTATGGATCTTGCTTGATAAAATTTTGGTAGAGGATTACTTTGACGTGTTAAAGTTCTGACGCTGCTATATGCATCAGTGAGACCATCGACCAATTGCAAGACCAACCGGTTTTAGTAACCGGAGAACCCACGTTTCTCATTTGATCTGCCGACACTTTGAGGTGTTGACAATATGCAGAAACGTTAGGAAAATCTGTCATGTTAATGGTTAAGAACTCCTGCTCCAACGTAACAGCACGAGAGTTTTGGTTATCTTAAAAAATATCTCTCAAATGTTCCCATCCATGCCTTCATGGCTCTTGAATCCGATTCCATTATTGTATGCAATAAGTCAGTGGATATTGTTGCATAAATTCAACCAAGAACTGTGACATCAAGGGTATACCACAATTCTTTGCTTGCATCAGATTGTAGTTCCTTTCCTTTATCATCTTTCGGATGAATTATATGATGAAGAACTTTGTGATCCCTACAACATATTTTGAATAACTCCGCTCATGTTGCATAATGAACGGTTTCCATTTCTAGTTTGACGGAAACATGTATTTTGATATTTGAGACAACAAGGGCTAGGTGAAAATATGATTTTGATTCAGACATAGTTAGTTGTGATTGAGTATGGTCAATAATAGAGTAAAAGAAAACTAAAAATTTCGGCCACTAGGGTTAGGGGAGGAAGACGGTGACCGAAATTTGAAGAAACAAGCAAAAATATTTTTGGATCTCTTTCCTTAATCTCTTAATACCATGTAAGACTTTGAAATAATTTTCTCAATTGTATTCATCCCATAAGGGAACAATATATACACACAATATACATTAATGTGGAAGAGTAAATCATGCCTAATAATCCTTAATAATAATATTTCTAATAAATTATTTTACTACCTACCATATATATCATTATCCTACATTAATACAATATTACTAATATTGTTAAATATACCAAATATACTGTGTATATTTGGTATATTTGGTTTGACCATGTATTACTTTGTCTGTAGTTTAGAAATTATTTAAGTGTAAATATTACATTGTACACTTACCTTAATTAGTCTTGTAGTCTTACCATAATTGTATGATTAGTCTCCATATAGAATAGGGATTTAGATATAGAATAGAAAAAAAAAATTCTATTGTAACTTGTATATATATGTCTTTCATCCATAAGAATAATCAAGAGATTATTTTTTTCATGGTATCACAAGTATATATGCATCAGCCTTTGGGGTTTAGGGATACTAGATATCATTATCATGTCTGTTTGTTGAAGAAGTTCTTGTATGACTGAAGCAGTCTCCACGAGCTTGGTATAAGAGGTTTGATGACTATGTTTCGACTATTGGGTTCTCTCACAGCAGGTCTGATAATTCATTATTCATATATCGTCGGGAGTCTTCCGTGGCTTATATACTATTATATGTGGATGATATTATCTTGACTGCCTCTTCTGATGCTTTGCGAAAGTCTATCATGACAATACTCAGTTCTGAGTTTGTCATGAAAGACTTGGGGCCATTAAGTTATTTTTTGGGGATTGCTGTCACTCGTCATGCAAGTGACATGTTCTTATCACAGAGGAAGTATGCAGCTGAGATCATTGAGAGGGTTGTGATGTCATCCTGTAAGTCCATGTCCACCACAGTTGATACTAAGCCAAAGTTGGGCGCTGCAGCTGCTCCCCCTATGAGGATCTGACCCGCTATCGAAGTCTTGCAGGGCCCCTTCAATATCTTACGTTCATGCGACCTGATATTACATATGTCATACATCATGTGTTTTTGTTTATGCATGACCCCAGGATTGAGCACATGAATGTGCTCAAACGCATTCTTAGGTACATCTAGGGGACACTTGATTATGACTTGCATTTGTATCATTCGGCGACGTCTACACTTGTCTCATATACAGATGCTGATTGGGGTGATTGTCTAGATACCAGACGGTCTACGTCTGGCTATTGTATGTTTCTTGGTAATAACTTGGTCTCATGGTCTGCCAAAGCGTCAATCCACGCTATCACGTTCAAGTGCAGAAGCCGAGTATTACTATAATTGTATGATTAGTCTCCATATAGAATAGGGATTTAGATGTAGAAAAGGAAAAGAATTTTCCTATATAAACAAGTCATATAACTTGTTTATATATGACTTTCATCAATAAGAATAATCCAGGGATTATTTCTTTCAATTATTAATTACTAATATTCTAACAGAAACTTTTTATAATATTTAAAATCACACGAGAAACATGTGTTATAAGTCGATTCTTAAATTTTCTCTATTTTAATAGCTAAAGATACCCATTTGAGGAGGTAATTCTGGGTTGTTATAAGAAGAATAATGGTCAATTAAAATATTTGTCGGTGATGTTAGAAGTGGGGAGGGGAGAATATGATGAATTGACAAAATATTACCTTAGTGGATTAAAGAAAGTGAAGTTGATATAAATAACCAACCACAAAATTATTGACATCAAATGTATAATATACATAAAATATATATTTTGATAGAATGTATTATTTTCTGTCTCCGATCAAATGCAATTTTGATATCTTAGCCCATTTTGTATATAAACTCTATCACTCTTTGTCGTCATTTACTGCGTCTTCCCGAAATTCTCTCCTCTCTTTGATTCCAAGCCTCATGTAGATTGGAAGAACCTTGAGGAGTTTGAAACTGAGATTTAAGTTTGTCCATTATGTAATGTCGTCTCGTTGAATTCAAATTTAAGTTAAGTCTCGTGTAGCTACAAACTTATGATAAGTAGGTCGTCGCAAAAGTTAAGGAATTGGCAAATTCAAAAATGATTATTTGAGAATATGATTTCTACTTTTTTTTATGCTTAGAAAATGATATTTGTGTTTTATCATCATGGATTTAAGAGATTAATGTTGAGTTGATTTTTTCTAAGAGATTAATGTTGATGTTTTTTGAATCATCACTCCAGAGTCCAGAGTAATGTATAATAGTAGTACTATACAATAAGTGCATCATATTGTATAATAAAACATAAACATATGCAGACATTGTAGTAAAAAAAAATTAACTAACAATTACAGAACACTCTATATTGGACTATATATCTTTTAAAAATTCCTAAAAAGAAAACTCTTTTGAGATCTGATAGGCAGTGAAAGTCTATTTAATTCTAATGATTGATTTTTTGTCTCTTCACTTAGTTATTGTGTAACCAATTATTGCCATTACCTCAATCTATCCACTGCAAAAATCAACAGATTACCATTCAACCAACTACACTAATATCTGATTAAAGCAAAATGAGGTTCAGAGAGAACTTGAATTTTACGAATGATCACACGATTATAGATAATTTTTTTGTATCAAAGTCATATAACTTTTTTGTCTCTTAAAAAGTTAAATTTGGTGATTGGTTTAGTCATCTATTTTGTGATAGTACGCAAGGCAAGAGGAGTAGTACAGATCGTTAAGTTAGTTATAATAAATGAGCTGGAATTAAGTTTATATATTCTACAATTTAGTGCTTTTGTAATTAAGTTCTTTATTTATTTAAATGGTTATTAGGCCCCTATAATTATAGTAGCTAGCTAGAGTGATCCTAAAGTTAGTTATTGTCTTTTATCCTTAGTATCAATTGTAATCAAGGGATATATGCTCGTACAGAGCTGAGTATTGACTAATGAGAATTGACCTAATTTTTGTATTTTTCTTCTTCTTTAGTTGTAGCTAAAGTTTTACTTTCTTCATACTTTCAAACTTGCATCAGTGATATCAGAGCCACCTACCACCCTTCGTGCCTGTGCCTTGAATGGTGACGCCTGGGCTAGCAACGTCTAGCGCACAATCGTCGAGGACGACGAATGCGGAGCGTTGTAGTTTGTTATGATATTATTGTAAGGAATGAGACTTGAATCCCACATCGGTTTAAATGTAAAGTTGATGTAGGGCTTATATGGCCTTGGACTTTCCCACCGTAATAGCTAGTTTTTGGGGTGTGGTTCTCTTAAGATTGTATTAATGGCATCAGAGCAAGTTCTTGGCTCTGTGGAATTCCATGGCTGCAAATGGGACTGAGATGATGGCTTTGTTACAAAAAATGGCCAGAGGATATGACGAGTTTTTCTAATAATCAAGAAAGACTCGAAGAGAAACAAGAATAACATTGCAGGAACTGAAGGAGCTTCACGATGTTGTCAACAATGGAAGAATACCGGAAAGAGATAAAGAACTATCATCGAAGGAGATTTGTATTCACCATCAGATACACCTTTGATTATCGGAGAATCGTCCATGTTTTCACCAAATTTCGACACACCCATGAGTAAAGGTAATATCAATTC
The DNA here is from genome assembly GCA_029844215.1 of Przewalskia tangutica. NCBI lineage: Eukaryota > Viridiplantae > Streptophyta > Magnoliopsida > Solanales > Solanaceae > Przewalskia > Przewalskia tangutica. Next base: position 31,905,993 of record CM056723.1, read on the forward strand.
TCAATCTCATATCTATTCAAGCATTCCAGTTAGCTCTCAAACTAAAGTGAGGCAGTCACTACTACCACACCTATAATGGGTTTCAGCTCCTTCAGGGCAGAGTTACCCCCTTCAAACCTCTGCATCTCAACCTCTCATACCCAGTATACATCTCCATTTCAACTTCCCATGTCTCAGTAACAAAATACGTCTTTATTTCAACCTCACATACCCCAGTACCAAAATACCCATGTTTCTTTGGGCCAATTTCAAAATTCTCACTTTCAAAACCCTCAAACCCCACAGAATTTTCCATTCCAACATGCACCCTTTCAACCTTATGAAACAATACCTTATGGATTACCACCCCAATATAGCTCTCACTCCCAACACAACCAATATCAGACAACTTATGGAGCTCCTTTAGCCCATATACCCTCCCCATTATACCATCAAACATCTTACATACAGACAAATCAGAACCAAGACAACCATCAAAATCTATACCGTTAGAATACTACCTTACCTATACAAGCCTTTATGAAATATACAAATATAGAGTTTCTAAGGTTTAATGGTGAAAATTTGAGAACATGGTTATACAAGGTAGAGTAGTTCTTCTATGTCGATCAGAGATTAAGGCTTGTAGCCATACATTTCGATGGTGATGCATTATAGTGGTACCAAAGGTATATGAAGGATATAGCACATTTACCTCTTCCCACATGGGAGGTATATGAATGTATTGGCTGATAGGTTTGAGGCTGAGTACAATGACCCTATGACTAAACAGTGCCTGCCCTGAACAGGGGCAAACAAGGCAATTGCCCTGGGCCCAAAATTTAGAGGGGCCCAAATTATTATATTTTTAGTAAGTATTATATTAGATTTATTATAACTATTAACTCTAAACCAAGTCTGTTCCACTTTCACTACTCAAAAAGAAGAACGCTTTTGTGTTGTTTCACTCTTCTAGGTCGCTTTTTCTTCTTCTTCTGAAAATATCAAATTTGTTTCTGTGGAGAGGGATTTCTCGAAGGGGTTTCTCAAATTCCAGGTTATGTTGTTTTTTGTTTATTCTTTGAAGTATTAAAATTGTATTGACTTTCCTTGTATATTGTTTATGTTTTCAAGTAACAATGTTCTCTAAGAAACACTCATCTGGAAGTCAAAAAAATAAAAAAAAGACAGAATTAACTCAATCTCAAAAGGGAGCTCTAGATAAAAAAATTCAAAACAAAACAAATAGTTCACTTGATAACTCAACTGAAGATTTAGTCAATGAATCTATCATGTGGAAGAATTAGTAGGAACTGAGAATAATTTTAATGCACAGGTAGGTGACTTAGGTGAAGATGAACATGTTGAGAATGAAGATTTTGATCAAGTAGGCTGCTGCTGTTTGCTTTGGCTATTGAGGAAGAAAATACATTTTTCTTTGGCTAGTTGCTTGTTGCTGGATGAAAAAGAACTTATTGAATTGTTAAAAGTATTTATCTTGTTTAATATTATAACTTTTTATTCTAAATTTTAATATATTGAAGTTTGAATCGATACCATTTATTTGGCTTGAATGTTAAATTTTTAGTTAATTTGAACAGGTTAGATCTTGGTTGAAAATAAGAGTGAGTTCATCACTAAGTTTAAATATATATAGGCCTAATTTTTACTTTTGCCTTGAAAAATTCAGGACCGGCACTGTGACTAAAATTATGAGGGTCAAACATACAGCACTATTAAGGTTTACCATGCAACCTTTGACAGTACAAGTACAAGAATCAACTTGTTTGTTGAGCATGCTATCATTATCTATTTGAACAACCTTAAGCCTGAGCTCACTGATGCAGTAAGGATAGAAAATCCATGTAGCTTACCTCAGGCTTATTACTTGGCAAGATTACAAGAGTCTAATTTTGCTGCTCAAAGTAAAGCCATCAAGGGAACAACTCAGGAGCAGTTTCATCCCAGTATAGAGGAACTTCTAGCTTGAGTTCTAATGTGCCACAAAGGGGAAAATACTGGAGTGTTTAGGAAGCTAATTACTGCTAAGATAGACCCTGTCAAAAGAAGAATCTTAACTCCGACCGAGATAGATGAAAAGACAGTCAAGGATTGTGACTTTTCTGTGATGAAAAGTTTGTACTGAATCACAGATGTAAAGCCAAACGATACTTGTATGCCATGGAGGTTAAAGAAGGAGAGGTACCAAAAGCGTAGGATGAAGAAGAAACAAAAGTATTGGTGGAGGAACCTAGAGAAAATGTGAATGAAGCTTTAGAGAATTGTTCCATTTCTCTTCAAGCTCTGAATGGTACTTCAGGTTATAGAATCTAAGACTTAGAGGATTCAGTGAGCAACATTCAATTAAGATCTTTATTGAATGTGGCTCTACACATAATTTTATTATGAAGAAGCAGTCTTGAAGAGGGGATGTGAAATTCAGGAGATTAAGCGACAATTGGTACAAGTTGCAGATATTAGAGAGATCCCTACTCGCAAGATATGCAAGGGATTCACTTGGCTTATGCATGTTTTTCAGGATGATTTCCTTATCATTCTTATAGGAAAGAGTGGCATGGTATTAGGCATCCACCGTCTTTACTCCTTGAATGACATCAAATTCAACTTCAGAAAGCTGATTATGGAGTTTGAATATCAAGGCAAAATGTTGACATTACAAGGGGATTCAATCCAAGTTCAAGACTGTGGATGTCAAGTTCTTAAACAATATGACAGTGGCTCATGTTGAGTTTTTTATGGTCAAAGTGGAATGCTGAAGCTGAACAGATACAGGGGGAAAATGATGCTGAGGAAACAACAGTGGAGATTAAGAAACTGTTAAAGGAATATGAAGGGATCATTGGAAAACCAACTAAACTCCCTCTTCCAGGGGAGTATTTGATCACCACATTCCTGTTTTGGAGGTTACAACATGATGAATAAAAATTATTCATATATTTTTCATATTTAATAATATATATTTTTATAAAATTATATAAATATTATACTAGAAAGAGTATTTTATAACAAGTCTTGCAGAAAGAAATATAATCCGAGAAGAGACAACGATATGAAACACTAGAAAAATTAATGGAAAGGCTCGATGCATCTGCAAGACATGACAAAGAATTGTGACGAGAGGAGTAAAAGAAGCTAAGGGATGCGTGTAGAAGAGCAAGAATCAGATGTATCGACACTTCAAATTCACAAATGCATCTACGCTAATGAGTAATGACTCAAGATGTTGCTAGAAAAAAAAAAGAACAAGATGCATCTTGACAATAATCTCAGATTCAAAGACCCAGTGAGTCTTTAGTAAAATCATCAGCCGAGAGAAGTAAACAGTAAACTTTTGGTCTCATTTTAGCATTCTTCTAGTCTCTGTTTTCTAAGTAAAAATAGTACTCTTTCAGAGAGTTTTTGTTCCTAGTCTTTGTTAGATTTAAGTACTCCTTTATGGAGTAATTTCTTTTATGTTCGTAATATGTCATGACCCAAATCGGAGGGCCGCGACGGGCGCCCGGATCTCACCCGCCGGGTACCCCAAACCACACCATCACCGTATAATCACAATAAGTACGGACTAAGCCGAAAAAGATTATGAAAGCTCTTGACCAGAAAACTGACTTATACATATATACATGACCACGCCAAGGCCGATAAAGCCATACAAAACCACTATCCACATAACACTTGTCTACAAGCCTCTAAAGAGTATACGACGTCAAAATATCACTCTGAAACAAATAGAGTGCTCCGATATCAGTTGAACCAGCAACCTACCAGCGTGAACCATCACCCTTTTTAACTGAACCTGTGGGACCCGCAGCGTCCCCCAACAAAAGGGACGTCAGTACGACTGATGTACTGAGTATGTTAGGCATGAATAATAGCATAACATGAATATAACAATCACTGAAACGGAGACAACTGACCAACAGTACACACCTCTGATACCCCAATACATAGTCCTACATGTTATGCAATGCACATACGGTATAATATTGGTCACACATGCATCTTCCTTTTCATAACAGCCTCTGTGGGCATCATTTCATTATCGGCTTTTGCAGGCATAATGTGTCTATATGTCATGCATGGAGCAAATACGATAATACATATATACTGGCCACACAAGGACATCTTCCTTCCCAATCACATATATATAATTTGGCCCTTAATCAGACATCTTCCTTCGTTAAGCCACACATGCTTTATCATTATCATATTTCAGCTGATCAGGTGGTCTGCGTTCCCCGTTCCCATCCTCAATATATCGTCTTGGGTAAAATATGATTGCAATGCAAATGCAAATGAAAATGCATGAATGACAATAAAATATTCCCTGAAATTTATTAGACGACAATAATATCCTTGCTTCTTTGGCTAACATTATGGAACATCTGATTGGTGATAACAGATCCGAACTGCTTAATTAATTCTTTATGTTCTACGACAGCCAGACAAAAGATTGATTACTTAGTGTTCTTCCACTGCCAAGAGTAATTCTAATATGGGTCGTGAGTAATTTATATTTATAATAATCTTATCTAATCAACTATAAACTAGAAAATGTAAAATAAATTGATTATGTATTAGTTTCTATGCAAATGACATTTTTAACTCTGTTTCTAATAGTGTGCACATCTTAAGGGCACAAAATCATTTTAATATAATTGTTTACTGATACCTTTTTTACTTAACACTGCAATGACTCATTTCAACACGTCTACTAAAAATATACCCACTTATTTGATTCTCTAATACTTATCAGTTACGTTAAATTAGCAAAATCAAATCGACTCCGGTACTTACTAAAAAGTCTTATCAATATCTCTCACATATGCCTTAATAAGAACTTAGGAACAATTTAGACATATTTTTAAGCATAAAATCAATAACATGAATATTGCTTAACTTTCTAAGAGTAGAATAAATTTTGAAGCAATACCACAGTTATATTTCGTACGTACAACATATCAAAAGGACAATATTTATATATATATGTTCACTTAATTTGGAAGAAACAAAAATTGGTTTAAACAATAAAAAGTGATAACCTTTTAATAACTACAAGCGGGTATGACAATATTTAGCCACCTATCTCTTAGTGGTGGTGGAAATGTAATATTTTGACACCTAGGACTTGTTATAACATATCCCATAATTTATACTTATCCGCAAATATACTACTTTAATATTATAAACATAATACTTTCTTAATTTCTAAAATCTTATTAATATTATCAATAAGTAATACATATTTTCTAACATTAAAACATATACAATACTTTATAAAGATTCAGACATTGACGAAAATCATAAGATTATCAAATTATAATTTTTGTCTTCCAATCTAATATCAAGATTATAAATTTTTATACAATTAATTCTCATAACGGTAAAAAGATAACTTTCTTTTCTTATAAGAAAATAATTTCTAATATAAAAATATAATAATATTAATAACTATATAAAATTCTATTTATAAAACTTTTTACAAGAGTATTTTACTTAAAAGAAAATATCATATCAAAATAATATTTAATGATTTCAAGGTTGTCGAATATACGGGATTATAATAACATTGTTATAATCTTCAAGTTCATCTCGAACACAATTTTAATGTGTTAACGTTGTTAAAAACCATTAAATCATTTGAAAAAATAAGATTTAATAATTTTATAGTGCACTAGAGAGAATCTCTATTTTTTGACACACCTTTAAATGCTAGACCATACATGTACTCACCCATCCAAAAAGATATTGAAAAAAATGGTTCAAGAAATGATAGACCAAGGGATTATCCAATACACTAGTTAGAAAAAAGATGGTTCATGAAGACTATTTATTGATTACAGAGCCTTAAATAAGGTGAAAATAAAAAATAAGTGTTCAATCTCAATCATAGAGGAATTATTGGAATTGGGCGATTCACAAGTCTACTCCAAAACAGATTTGAAAGCCGGCTATCATCACATCAGGATGACAACTTATGATATCCCTAAAACTGCATTCAAGACTCACTCTTGGCATTATGAGTACCTGATTATGCCTGTTGGCTTAACCAATGCTCCATCCAGTTTTCAAAGCCTTATGAACCCATACCTTTCAAGACCACCTTAGGAAATTTATCTTGGTCTTTTTTTTTATGATATCTTAATCTATATAGAAAAACATTGGAAGAACATGTGACTCATCTCAGGATCACTTTTAGGTTGTTAGTGCAAAATCAGTTGTTGGTAAAGAAGAGTAAATGTGTTTGCTGCAGCAAGAGTAGAGTACCTTGGTCATTATCAACTGCCCCTATAGTTGTGTCTCCTGATTGGAACCAGCCTTTTGAGGTTATGTATGATGTTAGTGACACAGAAGTTGGAGCTATTTTATGTTACATCCTGTATATTGTGTGTCGTCGTTGTATACAACATGGGCTCGAATATGGTAAGATCCCTCCAAGGGACTAATAAAGATTTATTGGAGTGTTAAGTAAATTTCGGAGAAAGTTTGAGACTAATTGAATCGAAGAAAATGAGTTTCGCCAATGTTCGATATTTATTTGAATAAAATATGGTCAAGCTATAATAACTCATATTTTTAGACTAGTGAATTATGTTTAGATGGATAACGTGAACTTAGAATTCCAAATTAGTGATTCTTGAAAAGTATTGTCTATAAAGGGTGTGAGAATCGGAAAAGGGGGCAAGCTTAGCCAAAGGTACGTCTGACCATATGAGCCTATACATTTGAACTACCTTCGGAATTTAGAACAGCTAGTCCAGTGTATCATATATGAAACGCTTCATAAATGCATAAGAAATTTCTTATGTGTTACCCCTGCAGAGGATGTTTAGATTGCATAGAACTCGTTGTACGAAGAAATTTGTAACATTAGTATTTTCAGGTAATGGTTTGAGCGCATAAACGTAGGCTAGTAGAACCGGATCCTGAGAAGTTTAATTATATTTACGTATGCTAATAAGGAAATTGACATATAAAAAGATGTGATCCCGAAATAATTTTGAATTTAACAAGTGTGACGATGGAGATTAATAATAATTGTATATCCCCAAAGGGGTTATGGACTAGTCTCATATTACAAGATTATGACATTGAGTATAAGAATGCCTTATAAGTCGTCAGAATTTAAGTGAATTGGATCAAGAATTAATTGTGTGTATAATTAATTAATTATGAGATTAATTAATTATAGTTGGGGACAATATATAGTGGGATCTATGTGTTACATTGTAAACATACGGTTGGAGTGACTAATGCCAAATAAATAATCGTTGGCAACTTCAGAGCTTCACCAAAACATGCATCCTTCTCTTCTACAAAAAAACATTCATCTTCTTAGACTTCTGAAGAAATCCTTCCATGGAGAAGTAATTGCTATAATTCAATCAGAAAGAATGAGTCTCAATTGATAGTCACTAGATATTCTCGACCAAATTGGAGAATTCCCATAAGCTTCTGCTAACAAAAAAGGAGAAATTCAGAGCATTTTGGACTTTAATTTCAGTAGAACCGAGCCTTAAACAAGCCTAGAAACTCATAAATCAAGTCGAGACCTTGAGTCTTGGAAATTATAGCTTAAATCGATTTTTGGGTCATGTTTCTACTTGTCAAAAACTTATTTGGGCGAAATATTGTCCGACGACTCTCGCCGCAGCTTCTAACAGAGGTAATCCTTCTTATTCCTAAGTTTATACTAATTATGGAGCATGATTCTTATGGGTTTCTAGGGTGATTATCGAAAATGCTAAGTTGATTGGTTATTGTTGGGGTTGTCCGTATGAAATTGGTGGTTGCATGTGAAGTTGTTGGGTTGTTATAGATATTGTAGTAGTTAAAAATGAAGGATTAAGAGGGTTGATTGTGTTACTACATGTATAGGTTTTCGTATAGAAGTAATATAGATTCTACGCATACAAAGTGTTCGCTAGAATGTCTAAGTGAGTTTGTTAATAGTATATTGATCCGATTATGATTTAAATTATCCGTATGATATAGATAATCATTCGTAGAGCTTACAAGGACCTGTGGAACTTAGATAATTTTGACAATAAGGTATGCAATGCTCTTTCTTTCTTTTGACATAATTCTATGTACGAAACATAACCATCATGTTGCTCCATAATTTACTCTACTCTTAGTAGTTAAGAACGACCATACTATTGATTCCTATGGTAAAAAATCATATCCGAATATGTTTCTAAGTCCTTATTGAGGCATACGGAAAATATGTTGATATTCACAAGTGTTGTCAAAGGTACAAAAGTAATACGTCATCCGTAGAGATTGGAATATTGTATTATCATTCATGCATTCTCATTTGTATTATATTCATATTTTATCGTGACCCCAAAGGAGTTATATACTTTACTATATGCATTATATATATGTATGGAAAATTGGAAAAGGTAAAGGCGTAATATACGCACACCACCTGCGGCTGGTACAAACTATCACAAAAGAGCCTGAAAAGACCAATATGATATAACATGATGCCCACAAAGGCGGTTATGGGAAAGAATATGCTCTTGTGTGGCCAATATATATGAATATTGCATTTGCATCATGCATATATTCATTAACTATTACACGGTATGATGCCCACATAGGATGTTATGGAAAGGAAGATGCCCGATGAGGCTGATATATATGTATACTGCATTTTGCGTACCATCTAGGCATATCCATTAGGGCTCTCAGAGGCAATTACTGTCGGTCAGCTGTTTCTGTTTCAGATTATGATATATTTCTACTATATTATTTCTTATGTCTGACATACTCAGTACATCAGTTGTACTAACGTCCCTTTTATCGGGGGACACTGCATTTTATGCCCGCGGGTTCATATTAAGAGGGTGACGGTTCACACTAGTAGGTTGCTGGTTCAGCTGATATTTGGAGCACTCTATTTGTTTTGGAGTTGCGGTCTGGTCATGGTATGTTCTACTCTAGAATCTCTAGAGACTTGTAGATATGTGTCATGTGGATAGTTGTCATGTATGGTCTTGTCGACCTTAGTAGATATATATGTACAAGTTGGGGCTTTCCAGTTACTACTTTATGTAATCCTTCTCGGCTTAGTCCTTGGTTAAATAGGATTAAGTGTGGAGTGTATGATTAGTGGTGCCCGACAGGTAGGGTCCCCCGTTGTGGTCCTCCGATTTGAATCGTGACAAAATCTCAGTAGCTATCTTAGATCATTAGATCCAGAAGTTTCAGGCCAAAGAAATAACCCTTGTTACAGTGTTGTGGGAAAGTAGTAATATGGAAAAGATGGCATGAGAGGCAAATGAGGACATGAAGTCCAAATATCCTTGTTTGCTTCAGATTACAAGTTTATGTTATCATTCGTACGATGTGATTTCTCTATTCCTATCTTATATATCAAACTTACCTTGTGTGTCATGTGTAGGTAATGTTGTTGATACATTTTTAATGGATGCAACTCAGATTTCAATATTTGACAGTTGAGATGAGTTATGGCAAATCTTTTTAATTTCTGGATAGATAGACGGCCGCATGATGCCAACATATTGTATTATGATTGTTATATGGCCCCGTTTGACGTTGGATGCGTTTTATGGCAGCTTGAAAGGTTTGGATTGTCCTGTTTATAGAGGAAATTATGCCGAAATTTTTAAAAAATCCTAAGAGCGAGAAATTGTGAGTTATGTTGCCTCAACATTCGAGGACGAATGTTCTTTAAGGGGATGAATGTTACACCCCGTATTCGTGCGTCGTCGTTGTCGTAATGTTAGCCGACATGGGTTCGGATATGATAAGATCCCTCCAAGGGACTAATAAATGTTAAGTAAGTTTCAGAAAAGTTTGAGACTAATCGAATCGAAGAAAATGAGTTTCGTCGAGGTTCAACATTTATTTGAATGAAATATGGTCCAAGCTATAATACCTCATATTTTTGGACTAGGAAAGTGAACTATCCAACATGAGCAAATTTACCCGAGTCCGGAGAATTTCGGTCATATTCAAGAATGCAAATAAAGAGTTTGGTATATAAAAGATAAAGTCCCGAAATAATATCGGATTAAAAAATGAATAATGGTTGAAAATAATATGTTGTCTGTGCCAATGGGATATGAACTAGTGCTACTGCTATATCACATAATCATGATAATGAGTGTATGAAATATGTTGAAAATAATTTTATGTGTAAATAATTTGAGATCAAGAATTAATTAGTAGGAGAAAAATGATTAATTAAGGAATTAAGTGGGAGACAAATGTTATGATTATGGGAATCCACGTGGGGGCCATTGCAATTAGCAACATATGTGCCATATGTGTATTTATTATTGGCCTCTTTATAGCCAAGCATTTATTAATTAGATAATGATTAATCAAGCGTGTCCCATAATCCACTAAGTGAGAGTAAGACTTGAAATTTCAGTTCAGTTAGTGATCTTCAACAAAAACGTTCCAACTCTTCTTTCACTTGGGGAAGGGAATCTTTCCACTTTTAGAATTATTATTTTTTTTCACTTTGAGAATTCTTTTGAAGCAAAACAAGAACATCCATCAACATTTTAATCCATTTAGAGACTTCTCCTCTTGGTACTTGGAGAATATTTGCAGCAACATTGGGGTGAAGAAGAACCTATCTCGCGCTAAAACAAATGATGAGAACGACATAAAGATTATAACCACGTTGGTTTCCTTCGGGTGATAGCAAATCGGAGATTTTTTCGAAAGGAAAGTATAGTGGAAGAAGAGTAGTTCCTCACATATAAGGTAAAAATTCTCCTCTCCTAGGTATATTTATATTCGTCCAGGCCATAGCTAAATTATGAGATGAGAAATACGGAATGAATAACAGAAAATCGTATAAGGTGTTATTATTATCGTGTGGATATTGTGCTGCTCGAATTTGGGTGGTATTATGATGTTAAAAATTATGAAAAAGACATGTTAAGGAAGTTGTAGTTGTGATGATTGAATTGGAATTGAAAAGAAATGGGAATACGGGAGAGGCGTCGTGAATCGTGAATCATGAATAGTAAATAGTGAATCATGAATAGTGAGTCATGAATAGTGAGTCATGAAGGCTTGTTGACTCTAGTATTGCTATCATTCATTGTAGAATGACAGATATAAGAAATTAAATTCGATACCACACGATAGAGTGTTATCACAAAGGTAGGTAAAGATTATCATTTCTTTTGTCATGATCTTGGTTAAAGCAAAAATGAGACAAAACGTTATTGATCGAATTTCATTCTTAATACCTTGATGGCCTTGTGTTTCCATTTAGTTAATGCGTATGGTTCTTGTATGCTCCTTGTCAGGGAGGGGGGGGGGGAGAAGGTTGTTCGACTGAAGCCCGACCTCTATGATCTGAAATGAGTGCGGAAATGTCTCTTTAAGAAAAGGATCTTTACAGAAAAAGAGCTCAGAGGTTTAGTCAGTTATTGTCCTATTTTCTGTTTTCTTCTCGAGCGCTGACTTAGATCGAATTCCTTTGAACATGGAATTGGACTCTCATCCCTGAACTACACTCGGGATCTCTTCTTTCCCACTTCCCCCAAAAGACTGCTTTCAAGCCTAACGATAAGCTATTCAGACTTCTTCACAGGCTACACAAGCTTCGGTGCGGTACACGGAACACGAACCCAATCTCGAATGGATAGAACGAAAAAAAAGTAGAGAGAGGAGATGAAAGAAGAACAGCTACGTAGTTCTCATTTCCCCTTTCTCCTATTCTCATTGAACTTGAATTGAATATGAAATTAGAACAGTCGAGTCGTTCCAAGCTTTAAGTATTTGTTGCTACGCAGTTCACATATCCTTGTTGTACGATAGATTCTAATAACTCTTGTTGGATTGTAACAATCACTGTATACAATTTCATAATTATAGGCGGGGGTTAGAGACTTAGGTCACTCCGCCCTATTCTTATTGATGATTATGAGGCTTGCATTGCATCTATATATATGTATCTATTTTCTTACCAGATCACGCTATATCGGTCGGGCAGACACTTATACGTGCACACCACTACAGTTGGGTGGACATTACCATGTTCTATATGGTCGGGTACGTTATTATGAGATTGCCCTCGCTTGATACTATATTATATGGCCCCATAGAGTGGCCCGATTTTACTACTATGCATATGATCATAGTTATGTCAGTTGTACGTCCTCAATGACAGATTTGAGTTTCAAGTTGTCTTATGTACCCTTCTCTTATATTACATTCTTATATGTATGTTTACTTATCTTACATATTCAGTACATCTTTCATACTGACGTCCTTTTGTCGGGGATGTTGCGTTTCATGCCCGTAGGTTCACGTAGATGGTTTGACGAACCTCTTCAGTAGGGTCACTATTCAGCTTGGATTAGAGCACTCTTCTCCTTTCAGAGTTGTTGTCTGAGTTTTGGGTATGCTTTTATGTACATATTATGGGTATGGCGGTGCCCTACTCCAACCTGGTTGTTATGTTGTACGACTCTTAGAGGCTTGAAAACTAGTGGATTATGTATTGTCATTCTATATGGCCTTGTCATCCTTCTTGTCAGTATGTTAGTACTGTTGCTATGGCCTTGTCGGCCTTCTGATGTTAGATGTGGCCTTGTCAGCCTTACCATATATATACATGTTGGATTTTGCGGTCAGTTGATCAGGTTGCTATATTCATTTTCTCTTGTGATTGTCATTCTGAGGCCCTTGTCAGCCCAAACAGTTGTATGCTCAGATTATGATATACGAGTGGTATGTTCGGGTCGTCCAGGTTCCGGGTGCCGACCACACACCCCGAAGATGGGGTGTGACATTTTAGGGCAAAGAAAAGGTGAAATTGTTCTTCCCATTTACTATGCCAGTAGGACATTGAATGAAGCTTAGCAAAAATATGCTACAACTGAAGGAAGCACTGACTATAACTCCAGTATTGATCCTGCCTAATTTCAACTTGCCATTTGTGGTTGAAAGTGATGCCTGCAACCTTGGAATTGGGGAAGTCTTGATGCAAATATGACAACCAATAGCTTTTTTCAGTAAGGGATTGTTAGTCAAACATTAATCCTTCATTGTGTATGACAAGGAATTGCTAGCATTGGTGATGGCTGTAACTAAATGGTCACAATATGTGACTGGCAGGACATTCATTGTAAAGACAGACCAGAGGGTCCCTTAAATTCTTACTAGAGCAGAAACTTCACACATGAACTCAGTTGAAATGAATCACTAAACTCATGCAGTATGACTTCAGCATTGAGTACAAAAAGGGCAAAGAAAACACAACAGTTGATGCCTTGTCCAGGTTACCTTCATCAAAATTGGTTGCTATGACTTTGTCTGCTATCAAAACTGTCGTGTCCAGGTGAAGCTGATTGAGACACTAAAGGCAGGGAATTGTGAAGAAAAAGGGTATATTTTTATACACGGTCAGTTGAGGAAACATGATAATTGGTTATGGGACCAGTACCTCAATTGAGAAAGGAACTCATATAATTATGGCATGATTCAACTGTGAGAGGATATTGTGGAATTGATCATACTTATAGGAAATTGTCTGTCTTATTCTATTGGAAAGGATTGAAAAATAAAGTACACAACTATGTCAAATCCTGTGACATATATCAAAGATATAAACATGGCAACTTTGCCTATCCAAGGCTAATCCAACCTTTAGAAATACCAAAAACAACATGGGAGAGTATAAGTATGGAATTCATAGATGGACTTCCAAGTCAAAATAGAAATCTGTCATTTGGGTAGTTATGGAAAGACTCACCAATTACTCTCATTTTGGTGAGTGTATGTCATCCTTATTCAACAAATTAAATTGGCAAGCTCTTCATGGAACATATATTGTTAGAGAATGGGCCAAGGCCCATCCGTCCGTGGTCCACTTTGTATATTTTTGGTATATTTGTTATATTCTCTCATATTAGTCTTGTACCATAATTAAGATTGTAATACTACCATAATTGTATAGTTAGTCTCCTTATAGAATAGGGTTTTATATGTAAAGTAGGAATAGAGTTCTTCTATTGTAACTTGTATATATATGTCTTTCATCAATAAGAATAATCAAGAGATTAATTCTTTTATGGTATCAAGAGTCTAGGTTCTCTTTA